>CM035842.1:203651581-204913062 GCA_020510985.1 Pholidichthys leucotaenia | reverse complement strand
TTTGCAACTCTTGTCCCTGGATGGGCTTTAGAAAAAAGAATCAAGACATGTAGACATAATCTGACTGTATTCGCCAGCACCTTAGATTTCAAATCTATCAGGTTTTCAGGGCAACTAGAATATCCTTTTTGTAAACCGTTAATTCCATTTCACAGCATGTGGGACACCATGTGGTCTATAGGGGCAGTGCCTATCTCCGTTTCTCTGACCCTAGGCCACACAACTACTGTGAGTAGTGAAACCTACAGTGGGAGGTCAGTAGCCCTGTGTGTTAACTTTCCTTTCCCCGTTCTATTATGTTGAGCACCAAGCTAGAAGGTGGAAAGTACCATTTTTATAAGGTCTTTGGTATGACCCGGCCCATTATTTCCACGGCACGTACCATATTTGCAGCACAGAAGCAAAGACTTAATGCAAACATGCCGAAAGCACGTGCATTAGCATCTGAGGGATCGTGCTAACGAGGGCTAGCAAGTAATCAACCTCCAGATTCTGCTGTCACCAGAGAAAAATTATCAGCACTGGAGAGTACATTAGGCTGCATTCAGACCAGGACAGTCTGGGGGTCTTGGTTTGACCGGGTGGGGAATGCTGAGAATTTTCACACCTTTGTTTGGTTTGTATTCACACTGCAGTGGACCAAACTGCCTGGACAACGTCATGCAGTTACAACTGTTCGTTTGGGGCGCTGTAGCTAAAACCACTACTGACCGGGAAGAAAAAAATCTCAGCGAAGAAGGAAAATCAGGCTCATCGTTTGGCCAGGACAAAAAACAGAAATCTGTTCCCTTCAGCCGGGTTGTTTGTCCGCCACAAACGAGACATTTTTTAACTTTTCTCCTTGGCTTTCTCCAGTAAAAGGAGTTTCTCGGATTTGCGTGGTTGTCTTTATTGTTATTTTCTACCCAAAATGCACTACAGTAAACGCCACTTCCTCTTCTCAGACTACATGTTGCTATGGTTACACAAAGGCCGAGGGGCACTTCTGCTCTTTGGTCCGCTGGATAGTCCCTTTGGATTCACACTGCAAGCGAAGCGCACCAGACTTTGTTTGCAAGAGAACCGAGACCCCCGTTTTCAGGGGGACCAGACTTCACTTGTTTGGTGCACACCAGAGTTCTAACGTGTGTTCAGGCTGTACCAAATGAACAGAACTATCCACGGAAGCCACTGTTTGGTCCTTTGGTCCGGACCAAACAGTGGCCGTCTGAATGCGCCCTGAGTTTGAAAATGAGACTGCCACTCACCTGTATTCCCCCATTCATCTCATGTCTGGCATGCTAATGATGTGCTAATGACGGCTAGCAGGCTAGCAACGTAAACAACCATCATCCAGGTGTAGCTTTGAAGAAGGCTGTGACAAATTGTGCGGGGTGAGAGCCCCGCCTGAAAGTGCCATAAACTTAAACATGACGGCTTTGGTTTTGTCGAGCTCTTCGCTACCTTCACAGTTCTTGAATCCAATCAGTCAGCTGTGTGCCGCCATGTTGATCCACTTTAACCCGCGGCTTGAGTTCTGCTGGCTCACAGACATAAAAGCATTATAGTAAGAGATCAATCCATGGGTTCTGCAACTCGATATTGGCTCAGTCAAACATGAATTGTTTCAAATCGGAGAATCGATCTTTTGAACCCACCCCTAGTTAGAAGAGTTAGCCATTCACTCATTCAGGGCTGTTCCTGTGCTTTTGTACCCCCAAGACTGGTCATATCCGTTTGACCACTCCCACCACACCCTCCTTAGCTCCATCTGGAGCTAACAGCCAACCAGCTAACACCAAACTCAAAATGGCACCTGCCCTACTTCAAACAAACTTCTCGTGGTGACAAAAATGGCAGGGTGGGGTAAGCTGGGGCTCATGAGGACTTAAAGAAACATGCACTGAAACAAGTCATTCAGAGGAAGCCTGATAAAGTGTGTTGACAATGATGCTGAAATAATTACTGATGAGTTTTGACTAAAGCATGTTGCAGACATTTCATTAAGACCTCTGAGAACTGTGTCAACATGTACAAAAAATCCATCATACGTCCATTTTTAGATCAAAGTGAAAGTTTTGAGGATGCAAGTATTCAAAACAAAGCTGCAAAGGGTGACCAAGATGGAGACAATCTACTTAGAACACCACGCTAGAGCAGCTGCATTTTCTATCAGATGCATAAATAATAAATGATACATTATGAGACGTCCGTGAGAGGCTTGTGATATGACGCCTAGGAGGCCACGGCTGAGTCCGGACATCAGAAATTGACACAAATTGTTACTGACATAAAAGGCTGGACGTGACACGACAAAGCATATGCAAGTGCACAGATTTCACAAATCAGATAGACACTGAAACAGGGGAGAGGGAGAGACATGGGGCATGATGGGAGGAAGATGGAAAGATAGCAGGTAGCATCTATCTGAAAAACACTCCTGCAGCCCCGTCTGTGTCTATTTTCTGAAAATGTTGCTGGTGGTCATTTTTCAATATCAAATCCTATTAGCTTGAGAGATTCTGTGAGCGTAGCAGCGGACTGCTGGAGTCCTCCAGAGCCTTGTGACGGAGTGAGAGAGGGGGCTGCAGAGCCATACTGGCCTTTTATCTGGACACACGGGGGTCATATAGCTTCTCTTTGAAGAAATATTCAACTAATTACCTCGGAGAGTGGCCTCACAGGCAGACAGCAGGCAGCGGATTGTAAAAGCATTGTGAAGGGGGTAAACTAAGGATGGGGATTTTCATCTCAAACTAAAACACGCACACACACACACACACGCACGCATACAAGCTCTGAAAAAAGAGGAGGCTGGGTCATTGTTCCAACCTGTGAAAGATAAACAGCTGAATATCCGGAGAAGATTGAAGAATTGATGGGGCCAGAAAGGGAGAAGTGGGGTGGTTGAAGAGTAAATATAATGATCAAAGCCTCCAGGACTACAGTCACACTTTTTTTGTCCCGCCGTCACTCAGATGTGTTATTTATGACAACTCCATGCTTCCACACATGGCTATAAATCCGATACATGTCACTTTTTGTTTTGTTCTGCATGAAACACCAATCTAAAATGTTGAAGAGCAACTTGTAAGTGAGAGAAAATTATTTATAAATGGATAGTCTGAATATACAGATCCATAGAAATAAATTTTAAAAAACACCCCTCACATAAAACACAGTTTACTCTGACAACACCACCATAGGTTGCTGGTAAGATGTGAGGGTGTCCATCAGAAATATGGACGGTAACAATATTTTTTATTTCTGAAGAGGTTAAAATGTAATGTGGAAATCAGGGACCACAGCTTTATAACTACAAGCTTGCTGCTCATTAAAGAGACCAGGAGCAGATGACAATTAGAAGAAATTCATCACTATCACTGAGGAATCAAAACACAGCGGGCCATATTATGATGATCTAGTCAACGGTGTATTGTCTAAGGTGCAGAGCACATTTACGAGTGTATCCAAGCCCATTTTGTCTTCACAGTAGCAGAGAAATGGTCTCTGCACCATGCGAAAAGTGCAAAGAAGCTGGTTTAATTATTCAGAGGCGTGTTTTATGTCTAACATGAAATAATCCAAACACAAGCTCTCCAGGCAATCCCTTTAATACACAGAGGCGCATGATCTAAGCCAAACTGTGATCATGACGGCTTGTTTAGAAGACGGGTGTTGCACTGGACAAAGGACATGTGGGTGAGTGAAGAGAAAATGCATGGAAAAGTAATGGTGCTTAGTAGGGCTGAGCGATATGGCAAAAAATTCATATCACGATATGTCATCTTATACCACGATAACGATATAGATCAATATACATTTTCTGTAAATTCTACAGTTTAAATAATCATATAAAAAGGACCATCTCTTTTTTACATGTACCTTTTTCACTCACAACTTTGCAGTGTTAAATAGTTTTGTAATGTGCATTTGAGACTTGATTCTCATAAATTTTTCAAGTTTTTCTTCTAAATCATACATGAACAAAAAGTAAACATCAATAAGTTAAATATTTCCTGAGCCAGAGGACAATAGCAAAAAAACCCCCAAAAAACATAACATAAAAAAATGTCTGAAAATGAGAGAATTACCCATGACTGCCATCTACAGATATACAGTAAATTAACTGTTAGTTTAAATCAATGAAAATTTACGTGATTTAGGTGTAGATCTGCAGCCTGCTATTCTGGCCTGATTTAACCTGTTTGCTTCTTAGTAAAAATATTTCAGATTGTTCATGATCTGAAAATCAAAGACACAAAAGGTAATGTAATAAAGTACACTACTTACAAAAAGTTAGGGATATTTGGCTTTCGGGTGAAATTTATGTAAAATGTAAAAAGTTCACACTACAGTGATATTATATCATGAAAGTAAGATAAGATAAAGATAAAATAAGCCTTTATTAGTCCCACAATGGGGAAATTCCAGGATTGCAACAGCACAGGGATAGCAAAACTCAGAGCAATAATTTAGAAGATAAGAAAATAAGAGCAGTAAATATACATATGTACACATAAATATATAAATATATACAGTATACACAGTGCAGAGCATTGTAGCTAGATGGACTAAACAGCATAACCGTCTATTTAGTTACCCTACATGGTATGAATATGTACCCATACATATTGTCACCCTCCATAGCGACTGATATTGTCCTAGTTGTATACTGGAGGGGACCATTGTTTAAGTCTGTTGCGTCTTTTGCATTCAATACTATTAGGTCGTCACGTTTTTTTTGCTATCTCTGCGAGCAGCCCTGCTGAGGTTATACAGTCTGACAGCCGTAGGTAGGAAGGACCTGCGAAACCTCTCGGTTGTGCACCTAGGATGATGTAGTCTACTGCTAAATGAGCTCCTCAGTGCGTTCAGTATGTCCTGCATGGGGTGGGACTTGGACTCCAGCAGAGATGACAGTTTAGCCACCAACCTCTCTCCTATCTCCTCCACTGGATCAAGGCGCTGCCCCAGGACAGAGCTAGCTTTCTTGATTAGTTTGTTCAGTCTTATCCTATCGGCTGCTGTGATGCCGTTGCCCCAGCAGACCACTCCAAAAGTGATGGCTGATGCCACCACCGTGTCATAGAATGTCTTCAGCAGCGCCCCTTGTACACCAAAAGACCTGAGCCTCCTCAGTAGGAACAGCCTGCACTGTCCCTTCTTGTAGAGTGCGTCGGTATTGTGTGACGTCTAGTTTACTGTTCAGATGAACACCCAGGTACTTGTAGGATGTCACCATCTCAATGTCTATCCCCTGGATGTTCACTGGTGCTGTGAGGGGTTGTCCTTGCCTGCGGCAGTCCACCACCAGCTCCTTAGTTTTCCTCGCGTTGATCTGGAGGCAGTTCCGATGGCACCAGTCCACAAAGTCCTGGATAAGTCCTCTGTACTCAGCTTCATCTCCGTTGGAGATGAGGCCGACGATCGCAGAGTTGTCAGAGAACTTCTGTAGATGGCAGTGTGTTGTGTTGTGTGAGAAGTCCGCAGTATAAAGAGTGAACAGGAAGGGAGCCAAAACCGTTCCCTGGGTAGGCCCCGTGCTGCCAATGATCGTGCCCGACACACAATCCCGGGTTCTCACAAACTGTGGCCAGTTAGTGAGGTAGTCCAGGATCCATGATTACAGGTGCTGGTCCACCCCTGCGCACAGCAGCTTGTCCTTCAGGATCATCGGTTGGATGGTGTTGAAAGCACTGGAGAAGTCAAAGAACATGATCCTCACCGCATTCCCGGGCTTCTCCAGGTGGGACAGGGAACGGTGAAGGAGGAAGATCACTGCATCCTCCACCCCAATGCCATGCTGGTAGGCGAACTGGAGTGGATCCATCGCTGGCCCCACCAGGGGGCGGAGGTGAGCAAAGAGCAGTCTCTCCAGGGTCTTCATCATGTGAGACGTCAGGGCCACTGGTCTGTAGCTGTTCAGGTCTTTGGGGTGGGAAGTCTTTGGTACAGGTACCACACAAGATGTTTTCCACAACTGTGGTACCCTCCCCAGCTTCAGGCTCAGGTTGAAGATGTGCTCCACAATCCCACACAGCTGGTCTGCGCAGGACTTGAGGAGCTTCGCGCTGATGCCGTCCGGTCCCGAGGCCTTCCTCGCCTTGATCTTCCTCAGCTCCGTCCTCACCTGGGTCTTAGTGAGGGTCAGGTTGGGGGGCTGTGTGCTGGGAGTGGGGGGGGGGTGTTGGTGGAGTGGGGTGTGGACAGCAGGTCTCAATGACTTTAGAGGCAGCAGTGGTTGTTGTGCAGTCGGGGGGAGGGCGGTTGGTCAAACCTATTAAAAAACAGGTTCAGATTGTTCGCCCACTCCCTGCCCCCCGTGGCCTGGGAGGAGGTATTCTGGAGCCCAGAGATGGTTTTAAGGTTTCTCCAGACCCTGCTGATGTTGCTCTGTTGCAGCTTGTCCTCCATCTTCTTCCTGAAGCTGTCCTTGCCTTCTCTGATCTTCCTCCTCAGCTCCCTCTGTACGGACTTCAGCATCTTCCTGTTCCCCGACCTGAAGATCCTCTTCTTCTCTCTCAGAAGTGGTTTTATCTCAGGGTTGATCCAGGGTTTGTTGTTCGAGCAACACCGTATTGTCTTGGTGGGTACGGTGTTGTCCACACAGAAGCGTATGTAGTCCGTGATGGTGTGAATGAGGCCATCGATGTCCTCACCATGTGGATCGCAGAGCTGCTCCCAGGCAGTGGTTTCAAGACGGTCCTTTAGAGCGTCCATTGCCTCCTCCGACCATAGCTTCACCGTGCGCATGACCGGAGGTTGTCTGTGTACTAGGGGTTTGTACACTGGCAGGAGATGAACCAAGTTGTGATCCAATCTCCCGAGTGGGGGGAGTGGTGATGAGGTGTACGCCTCCTTAGTGTTAGCACAGAATAAGTCCAGTGTTTTATTGTCTCTAGTGTGGCATGTGACATACTGGGTGAACGTGGGCAGGATGGAGGACAGTGAAATATGGTTGAAATCACCGGAGATGAGGAGAAGAGCATCTGGGTGTTCTGTCAGAAGCCTGCCAGTTACTGAGTGAATGATGTCACGCGCTGTCCCCGCGTTTGCCATTGGATTTGCATAAATAACAATGCAGATCACGTGTGAGTATTCCCTCGGGAGATAAGTAGGCCACATGCTAACAGCTAGCAACTCAATGTCTTTGCTGCAGTGATGTTGTTTAACTGTGATATGTCCCGGTCTGCACCAGCTGTTATTGACATACATTATCACTCCTCCGCCCCTTGCCTTCCCACTGTCTGGTGTCCAGTCTGCCCGTATTGCATGGAAACCCTCCAGTTCAATGTTAGCATCTGTTGCTAGTTCTGTTAGCCACGTCTCAGTAAACAACATCAGGCTACTCTCTCTGAAGACGCTCTCGTAGCGGGAGATGGCCGCTAGCTCGTCGGTCTTATTGAGCAGTGATCGAACGTTCCCCATAATAACAGATGGAAGGACGGGTCTGTACCTTATATTTCTCGCCCACCGTCTTGCTCCGGCACGGCATCGACGTTGTTTCTGTCTTATTTCACCCGGTATGTCGAAGTCTTGTGCTAGCATCTTGGTCTGGCTAAGTGCTAGCAGCTGGTCTCTGCTCTAACGTATCCTGCTAAAAATAGTGGCTCCCTCTGCCGGCTCAGGAGACATTTGGGCGATCCGTGTGTCCGTCCGATGTATAAGGTGTCGCTGGATCAGAAAGATTAGCAAGAGAAGCGAGATAGTAAATAGGAAAAAATTGATCCCCTGTTGCAAAAAGGCAGCCTACTCGTGTGGCGCCAGAAGTAGAAGAAGGGCATTTAAGTAGAAGCATGCAGTGGTGATTTCCTCATCTCAAACAATTTATTGAAACAAAAGCCAACAGCGGTTGGTATACCACAACAAAAAATGTCAATGTCTCAATAACTTGTCATGTGCCCTTGAGCATCAATTACAGCTTGACAACGATGTCTCATGCTGTTCACAAGTCGACTTATTGTCTGCTGAGGCATGGCATTCCACTCTTCTTGAAGGACGGCCCTCAGGTCATTGAGGTTGTTGTGGGGTGCAGGGTTACAAGCCTCTACACGGCAACTCAGCTGATCCCATAGGCTTTCTATGGGATTCAGGTCTGGAGAAAGTGCAGGCCACTCCATTTGAGGTACCCCAGCCTCCAGCAGCCGTTCCCTAATGATGTGACCTCGATGAGCTGGAGCATTGTCGTCCATGAAGATGAAATTAGGCCTGTGTTGTTCATGCAGGGACACAATGACTGGATTAATGATGTTATTCAGGTAGTATCGGCTTGTCGCTGTACCATTCAGAAGGTGTAGGGCAGTTCTGTATAGACTAGACACACCTGCCCAGACTAACACCACCACCACCAAAGGCTCGTCTGGTGACAACAGTGGCTGATACATAGCGCTCTCCTTGACGTCTCCAACATCGTTGGCTGCCATCATTTCTGCTCAACGTAAATAGACTTTCATCAGAGAACAGCACTGAAGCCCACTGGTCCCTTGTCCAGCGTAAATGCTCCCTGGCTCATGCAAATGATGATGCCTGTGCCTGGTGGTGTGGTCAGGTACCCTTGCAGGTCGTCTAGCATGCAGACCACACTGATGTAAAGGGTTTCAAATGGTCTGACATGACACTTGGGTGCCTCTCACCTCCCTTACATGTGCCTGGAGTTGAATGCTATTCATCATCCGGTTCCACAGCGCACTGTTCACAATGAGGCGGTCATTAGTGTAGGATGTGGCCAAAGGACATCCACTTCTATGCCTTTCTGTAACTCTTCCAGTATCTCTGTTGCAACCTGCTGATGACACTCTGTGACACTAAGCTCAGTGGTCACTTTCCTCTGAGAACATCCTGTTTGAAGCTTTGCAATGGCGAGGTATTGTTGATCAGTTGTGGGGTGTCGTCTTGGTCTCATGATGCCAAAATGTGAACAGCATAATGAAGAGGACTGTTTAAATACCAATTCTAATTGAACCAGAAAATTATTGGTCGATTCATGGGTCAAACACCTGTTGTGAATTGTGCCGTTAAACACCTTGTTGGAGAACAGCCAGTTATGTAAAAAATACTGAAACAGTGAACACTTGGACATGTGCATTCAAAAGGTTAGAGAAGGTCAAATTAAGTTCACCTGTAAAGGTTATAGTGCATTTTAGGTGCATCCTGAAATTTCACCCAAAAGTCTAATATCCCTAACTTTTTGTGAGGAGTATACATGTGATGACTAACTTTATTCATTATCACTACCCGCCGCATCCGCAGAGAGAGCGCTTAGACTTTCTGCTGCACATCCACCAACCACAATGCTCCACACTGTGTCTATATATATATATATATATATATATATATATATTTATTTATACTAATATGTACATATGTATACTAGCTGCTCTTGTTTTTTCTTGCCTTCTGATTGTTGCTCTGAGTGTTGCTATCCCTGTGCTGTTGCAATCCTGGAATTTCCCCATTGTGGGACTAATAAAGGCTTATCTTATCTTACTTGACTAATTAAAATGATTAGAAATCAAATAAGTTACATTAAGAGAAAACGTGCTCCTCTGAACCATTTTAATGTATTATTTATTTTGCGTGTATGTGCCACCAACATACATTTTTGCAGCTTTAATAATTTTTTTCTTCAGACAAAACTAAGAAACTCAGCAGTAATTTAAACAAAAAACAAAAAAAACCCCCCAACAAAACGATGGTCTGCTATGGTTTCCAGTTAGCACAACTTAACATCGTCATTTAGCATTTTAGAATTAGACATGGTGTTAACGTTACTTACCTCCTATTAAAACGAGGTTAGTGAACTATCCTCTCTGACACAGCACGACGAAAAACAGTTATCTGAACCGGTAGTTTGGAGTTAGCATTAGCATCCACCAGACTGAAGCTTCACCACCTATCACACCTGTTCCGGTGCACGCAGTTGTGCACTGCGGGGAAGAGACGAGGTGCTGACAAGGAGTGGTGTGGTAGGAGCTTTACTGAAATATGATATAAATGATAGAGTATTCTATGAAACGATAGACATTTTTATTTCACCATCCAATATATATCGTCATATCGCACAGCCCGAGTGCTTAGCATTAAGCCAGGCATTAATTACAGTTGATAACCAGTAAGTTATTTTATTGAGGACAATGGGGAGTAGATGACATGATTGAACAACTGGGCTGAATCTAAATTAATTTAGGCTTAACGTAGCATGCATAGATGCATGCTTGACTTGTTCCACACTGTTTTGCAACACGCAGACATGAATGGGTTTAAAGCTTTGGGGAAAAGAGGACAATCCACTAAATATTTTCATAAACCCACACACATCCAGCCATCCATTTTCTCCCACTTTTTCAGAGGTCCAGGCCACGGAGGCAGCAGTCCAAGCAGAGAAGCTCAGACTTTCCTCTCCCCAGCCACCTGCTCCAGCTCTTCAGAGAAGATAGGTGCTCCCAGGCCAGCTGGGAGACATAGTCTCTCCAGCATGTCTCGGGTCTGCTCCGGGGTCTCCTCCCAGTGGCATGTGCTCGAAACACCTCAAGTGGAAGGCATCCTGATCAGATGCCCAAACCACCTCAACTGGCTCCTTTCAATGTGGAGGAGCAGCGGTTCTACTCTGAGCCTCTCCCGGATGACTGAACTCCTCACTCTAAGGGTGAGTCCCAACAATCCTATGGAGAAAGCTCATTTCAGTCGCTTGTAATCGCAATTTCATTCTTTCCACCATTACCCAAAGCTCATGACCATAAGTGATGGTAGGAATGTAGACTGACTGGTAAATCGACAGCTTTGCTTTAGCGCTCAGTTCCCTCTTCACCAAAACAGACCAGTACAACGTCTGCATTAGTGTAGATACTGCTCCAATCTGTCTGTCAATCTCTCGCTCCATTCTCCCCTCACTCGTGAAAAAGACCCCGAGATACTTAAATTCCTCCACGACCCGGAGAGGACAATCCACCCTTTCCCGGCTGAGGACCATGGACTCAGACTATAAGGTGCTAATTCTCATTACCAGCCATTTCACACTCAGTAGCAAACCGACCCAGTAAGACCTGCAGGTCATTGCTGGATGAAGCCAACAGGACATCATCTACGAAGCAGAGATAAAGATCCTGTGGTCACCAGACATGACATCCTCCATTCCTTGGCTGCTCTTAGAAATCCTGTCCATTAAAAATTATGAACAGGATCAGTGATAAGGGGTGGTCCTGGCGGAGTCCAACTCTTACTAGAAACAAGTTCGACTGAGTGCTGGCAATATGAACCAAACTCTTGCAATCCGGTTGCATAGAAACCAGATAGTTCATAGCAACGAGATCGATACCCCACAAACCCTCAAGGATTTTCGAGAGGGTAAAGAGTTGGTCCGATGTGCCACGACCAGGACGAAAACCACATTGCTCCTCCTGAATCAGAGGTTCAGCCAACAGCCGGACTCTCCTCTCCAGTACCATGGCATAAACCATCCCAGGGAGGCTGAGGAGTGTGATCACCCTAAAGTTGGAGCACACCCTCCGGTCCCCCTTTTTAAAAAGAGGAACCACCACCCCAGTTTGTCATGCCAAAGGTACTGTTCCCGACCTCCACGCAATGTTGCAGAGCCATGTCAACCATGACAGTCCTACAACATCCAGAGCCTTGAGGTATTCAGGGCAACTCTCATCCACCCCTGGGGCCCGGCCAACAAAGAGTTTTTTAATCACTTCAGCGACCTCAGCCCCTGTGATAGGCGAGTCATCCCCCCCTTGTCCACAAGCTCTGCTTCCTCTGTGGAAGGCGTGTCACTGGGACTGAGGAGATCCTCTTAGTATTCCTTCCACCGCCTGACAATATCCCCCGCTGAAGTCAACTCGTACACAATTTTTGTTTTCTTTGTGCGGGAACAAACTGTCTGCTGTTTCTTCAAATGATTTGGGATATATTACAGGGTATATGTCAATAATTTGTATTAAACTGTGCTAAGATTAATAGATTTAACAGAGAAACAATGGATGAGTGTGTTTTTAATTAACTGGGACAGAACATGTGTACACATGAACTGTCACAAGATCGAAGATGACAGAGGATGAAGACATGACAGATTATTATGTGGACAGAATACTTTGTTACAGCAGAGAGGTTTGTAGTTTGAAATTTCCAGATCGACAGCATCCCTCTGCACGTTTTAGACATTGCCATCTCCGTGCACTGCAGCCTTGTGTGTCCTTGTCAGTAAAACGCACTGCTGAAATAGCATTAACAATGCACTACTGACAATAGACCTGCTTTTTACTGATAAAACTCACATTGGAAGAAAAAGCACCATAATATGAATGTGCCAAAATTTGCACCAAGCCTCACCCAATTTAAATACAATAGAATAGAATAGGTTTTATTGTCATTGTACAGTTGTACAGTACCACGAAATTGTGGGTGCTCCACCAGGCTACTGTGCAATGAAGTAAGAGAGAAGGATTAGATAAAAACACTGTTACAGAACACACGATTAAACACACCACTGAAATAAAAATAGCCCTTGATTCTGGAAATATACACAAGTATGATGTCTCCTCCTCCAAGCACAAAGCATGCACATAGTCAGTTGCTAATTACATGGTAAGAAAGTACAGTGGAAAAAAAGGCAATGCGCTGACAGAAACTAAAGACTCCCCTGGAGCAAGGTGCAAAGCATTGTACAAATGTCTGCTTGAGATCATTTTAATAGGGCCCAATGAGTGACTGACATCAGCAAATACAAAGGTGGAAAAAAGTACAGAACTATGAACATTTTTTTCAGCACATGTAATTCCAATAAGGCTACTCACATTTAATTTTCACCAGATTTTGGTAGGAACTCAATAAATCCACACACAGAAAGAATTCGTAACATTTAAGTCTGTAAAAAAAGTGGAATTTAACAGAAAAAAATAATGGCAGCTACCAGTGATGCCCCTCAGCCCCTGTTGTTGAGATGTAGTTTATATGGCATTTTAACCTTTGCAATCCCATAGGCAGATGTCATAGTAACAGGGTGAACCTGTGTACAAGTCTGGTGACCCTAACATTACTCATTATCTAGCAGCATATATATAATATATATATATACGTATATGCCAGGGTTTCCTCTGGCAACATTTCTGTGTGGCGGTCCGCCTCCCTAAGGAAGTATGCCGTCATCCCTATGATATATTAATTTAAGAAAAATTAAATATGAAAGAAATGCTCCACAAGCGTGTGCACAAACGTGTGTGACTGTCATCCGCGCAGAAGCACCCCGCCTGTGTGACTCTTTCTGCAGGCAGAGAGGGTCTCTCTAGCGTTAATGTCCAAGAGAAGCATGAGCTTATTAACCCCTTGCACTCCGGTCAATTTCCCTAAAAACGCCAAAAAATAACGTGCCCAAAGTAAATCGAAAGCTGTTCTTCAACCCTTTGCAGCATCTTCATGGGGTTGGTCTCATTTAAAAGAAAACACTTTGAATGTTTTGGCAAAATAGTCATAATCTCTCTAAGTGCTCCGGCCACTGAGTTACAGTCATCTAAACATACTGAACTTGAAGAAAATAAATTTGGCCTGGGTGTTTTTTTAGATACAAATGCTTGCAAATAACACACAGCTTCAGATCCGGGCTGGAAAATGCAACAGAAATGTAGAACCAAGTGTTATCCAGCTGAGGTCAAAATTTTGTAACAATACTACAAAAAATGAATATATTACACAGCTTTTTCCTCAGGTAGTTCCCAGGCATTTTGGAACTGTGCCAAATGGCACAGTTTGGAAAAACGTCTGTAACTTTTGAATGATTCAATATAGAAGCTTCATTTTGGGCTCTAATGAAAGGTGACACTCAGGGCTGTGTCTGTGTGTGTGTGTGTGGGGGGGGGGGGTTGTCCCCCCCCCTCGCTATAGAGGACGGACATCGGCCATTGCTACATGACAGAATAGACTCATGTGGCGATGTGGCGACAGCGGCGCAGTCACGGCGGCTCCCCCCCCCCCGCTACACAGTCTGGACGCGGCGCACGACCCGTGTACTGCGGCACACGAACTTCAGACTTCGTGCACCGCACAGTTGTAATTTACCGGTTGGTCAAAAGTCATTTTTGATTACAATTTTCAGGGATAAAGAATAATTTAGCTTATAACACCTTACCTCTTCACAGCAGTGTCCTGGCGAACTTCTCTTCCTCATTGTCAGACGAACGCGACGCTGGTCCGCTCGTGGTTCTGGTCTCGCGACCTGATCAAAACATAATTCCATTATTGCGGTTTTGCGCTTCCATGATTGCGGTTTTTGGCGAACGATTTTTCAAAACAAATAACAGTAGTAATTAAAAAAAGACTGGCGAACGCGTGTGTGTCACTTAGCCTTCGTCGTCGGCCTCCGTCGGTCTATGATGACCATGGAAGAAAATCATAACGTCTACTCTGCTGGAACAAAAACAAAATAAGCACCGCCTGTGGCCGAACATGCTGATGCGCGAATGGCAGTCGCTGTCACACAGATTGCACTTGTGGGTGGTCTCCGTGCTGCTGGGTCTGTGACGGTTCTTCCTGCGTGTCCTTTTTCATCTACTGCAGCAGTCTGTCTTCATCCAGCCTTACAAAAAACAGCTTGCCAACTTCTGTGCTTCAATTGGCTCGCTGCATTCACAGCGTTGGTAGGCGGGTCCTTCTTGCTAGGTTTTCAGTCATTGGTTCTTCAAGGTTTCAGAAACCCAATTCAAGGCTCTTATTAGTCGAATGAGAGGTCAATCAGATGATCTAATCTGTTCGCGGTTGTGTCTGCAGTGGAAGAACGGAAATGCAGCTTACGCAGCTCCATCGTGCGTCCTAGAGCGCACGAGGGCGCACGAGAGCGCCCTCGTGCGCTCTGGGACGCAGAGACTTGCCCGCCCGCGGTACAACGGAGTGCAAGAGGTTAAAGTACTTTAGACGCGGAAAAAGTACAAGGGATAAGCAATAGAGGCATTTCTGGTGGTTTTAACCCGCTGGTAACTGGAACAACAACGAGGAGCCGCTTAGCTAACAGGTCTGGTTAGGCCTCATTGCAGGGAAAGGCAAGAGTGACTGATGAATGGCTGAGGATTTACTTCACCAGGTACTACAATATTAACCCTTTAACTGCCCCACTCGCCGTATGGCAACAACAACGGTTAAAGGGTGGTCAAGGCCCCTAATGATCAAGAGTGGTAAAAAATTTTTGTCAATAAAATAGTTCAGATTTCCAAGGCTACAACTTAAAAGTTACAAGCGACAATGGCTTACTGTCAATTAGAAAGATGTAGAATATGATCCAAAGTTTCAGACAGGAATAAATTTATGCATCTAATTTGCATAATGTCGCAGCAGCTATATAAATTACATAACTCAGTCAAAAGTGGACTCTGGACACATTTACACAAAGAATGGTACACATTTTTCTGATGCCATTTTGTCTACAGGGATATGTTTTTATCTAATCTTCAAAGTATATGAACCAGAAAATCAATGAAATGTCAAAAAACATATATTCCTCTCTTACCTGTTGCCGGGGAAGAGGGGTCTTGCTCCCCCACGTGACCGGTCCGTTTTCGTTCATCGTGGTCAATGTTTTGCATTTGCTCGGTCGCGGACGTTGTACCGGTCTGTTGTGGTGAAGAGGGAGCTTAGTTCTCAGGCAAAGCTGTCGATTTACCAGTCAATCTACGTTCCTACTCTCACCTATGGTCACGAGCTTTGGGTAATGACCGAAAGAACGAGATCGCGGATACAAGCGGCTGAAATGAGCTTTCTCCGTAGGATTGCTGGACTCACCCTCAGAGACAGGGTGAGGAGCTCAGTCATCCGAGAGAGGCTCAGAGTAGAACCGCTGCTCCTCCACATTGAAAAGAGTCAGTTGAGGTGGTATGGGCATTTGATTAGGATGCCTCCTGGATGCCTCCCACTTGAGGTGTTTCAGGCACGTCCCACTGGGAGGAGACCCCGGGGCAGACCCAGGACTCGGTGGAGAGACTATGTCTCCCGCCTGGTCTGGGAACGCCTTGGTATCCTCTCTGAAGAGCTGGAGCAGGTGGCTGGGGAGAGGGAAGTCTGGGCTTCTCTGCTTGAACTGCTGCCTCCGTGACCCGGACCTCCGGAAAAGCGGTAGAAGATGGATGGATGGATGGATGGATTTGCACCCGCTTCCACATCTACAAACTCTTATGATTATCCCACGTGAATTTCACTTGTATTACCTAGCTATTTTTCCCGTGTCACGCAGTTTCAATCAGAAACGTGGCAGCTATGACTGAACATGGCGGCGTCCACATTGATGTCAGCTCAAAGCGGAAAAAGGGAGAAGAATAATGAGGATTTCTTCTTCTTTGCTGTATTCCATGTCAGCCATGATTCCTCCAGCGTGTGTCTGCCACCTTCTGAACTGTCATATCAATACAGATCAGCACAAATTCTCAGTATAGCCAAGGGATGTCAATAAGTTGACCGGTGCAGTTGCTGCGCTGTGCTACTGGGGGCGTGCGACCTGTCCATACTATGTGGGCAGTTAAAGAGTTAACTTGTGGGTGACCCCCACAGCCTTCGGGTCAAGCAGAGCGCTCAGCTGGAGCAATTAGCAGAACAGGAGATGTATGGACTGATATCAATAGGCAGCCTCTCCTTCCTGCCAGTAATCCTGCTATTGATATGTGTGACTCATGTAAATGTCCCATGCATTCCTGCTGTACTGTGATGCTAATGTGCCATGCATGCATTGTCTAGCTGGGTATATAAGTGAACTGAATATCGCTTGCTGACTCTCTTACTGCTCTTTTGATGACACGCATTGCCTGTTTGCTGACTAGAGACTGAGGGCTCGCTCCAGCGTGCTTTCACAGCGCTGGAGTGAGTCCTGTGATGGTGGATGAATAAAACACCCTTTTAAACTTCAGTTCGCCGTGCCTGCACTTATTCCGTGCCTCCTCACACTGGGTTTCCTTATATCATCCGTCACACTGGTGACCCCGAAAAGAAAGAACACGCTGACGACGAATGAACGCAGCCCCTGGCGGTGACTCCGACGAAAAGCGAACGCAGCTGCCTGTTGCAAATGGACTGCCCGCCCTTCTGACACACGGGAGACCTCGACGCAGAACCGACACCAGGCGAACTCCCTCGGAGATCATCCATGACCGGGAGAGCTGCAGAAAGCGTCATGGTGCGACCCTCGCCTGAGATCCACGCTGGGACCGGCCGAGAGACAAAGAGCGTCCACTCCCTCTCACCGCTCCTCCGCACCCACACGAGCGCGCACGCACCTCGTCTTCTCTCCACGACGGCGACCTCCAGGGCCGGACGGAGAACGCAGCGCGTGGACCAGAACGCACCATGACTCGGCACGAGCGAACGACAGCAACAGCCCGAACAGGGAGGACCATCGGCGCCGACGACGCTGATCTCCAGCAAGCTCCCTGACCCTGACTCGCCTCGACAGCGGACCTGCCATGCACCGAACCCCCGCATGCACACCAGGGGGTTACGAGGACAGCGCACCACGCACGGGACAATACCGGCTCCACAGACCGCCATCGTCCTCCGCCGCTGTACACGCCCGAGAAACACGGCCGACCGCCATCCTCGGAACCTTCAGGGCTGCTCACACACCTGAAGCAGACACGCAGCACACAGGACTTTGTATGGGTCTCCGCCTCAGCGCACAATGGGAAACCAGCCGTCAGCTGTCCCCGAAGGCTTCAGGGCTGTGCGCGCACCTAAAGCCAACAAGCCAAGTCCCTCACACAGCTTCAGCTCCTGTTTTTTTTTTTTTTTTCTTCATGGCCGCTACTCATACTTGCAGAACTGAGCCGCGAGACGAGTCAGAGACAAATTTTTCTTCTCACAGCCGCTGTGGATCTCCGCCACGTTCAACGGGACAGCCCCTTGACACCGTGGATCCACATGCAATTTTTGCGCGGCCCAGACAACTTCGCCGTCCCGGGCCGGCACTTGCTACCCCCACCCTCCTCCCTCCCCCTCCTCCGGCACAGAACTTTTCCCGCAGCTCGCTCCCAAAGCCAGACGATCGACGCCTCAGCCCCCAGCTGAGCCCTCTGGGGGGTGGTGGTGTGGGTGACCCCCACAGCCTTCGGGTCAAGCAGAGCACTCAGCTGGAGCAATTAACAGAACAGGAGATGTATGGACTGATATCAATAGGCAGCCTCTCCTTCCTGCCAGTAATCCTGCTATTGATATGTGTGACTCTCATGTAAATGTCCCATGCATTCCTGCTGTACTGTGATGCTAATGTGCCATGCATGCATTGTCTAGCTGGGTATATAAGTGAACTGAATATCGCTTGCTGACTCGCTTACTGCTCTTTTGATGACACGCATTGCCTGTTTGCTGACTAGAGACTGAGGGCTTGCTCCAGCGCGCTTTCACAGCGCTGGAGTGAGTCCTGTGATGGTGGATGAATAAAACACCCTTTTAAACTTCAGTTCGCCGTGCCTGCACTTATTCCGTACCTCCTCACACTGGGTTTCCTTATATCATCCGCCACAAACTAATAATTTATGTTCATTATTATGTATCTGGCAAGTTAAGATGACCGAAATTCATGAAGTCAATGACGTTAATCCGTCAGCAGCCTTTAGACAAACTAAATGCGCCAACATCCGGATTTCAAAATAAGGGAGGTTTTCCTGCTGTCTGGATGGTGAGATTTCTAAAAAAAAAACTATAAATATATAGAAATATTATAACAGAAATAACTGCATATTTGGTCCATCCATCCATCCATCCATCCATCTTCATCTGCTTAATCCTTTTCGGGTCGCGCGGGGGTGGGGTGGGGGCTGGAGCCTATCCCAGCATCTTTGGGCAAGAGGCAGGGCACACCCTGGACAGATCGCCAGTCCATCGCAGGGCCAACACAGAGAAACAGACAACCATTCACTCTCACAGTCATACCTAAGGACAATTTAGAATCCCCAGTTTGATGCCAATTAACCTAAAGTGCATGTTTTTGGCATGTGGGAGGAAACCGGAGAAATCCCGGAGTAAACCCACACAGACACGGGGAGAACATGCAAACTCCACACAGATCACTGTTGGTCGGGGGCTGGGATCGAACCCAGGATCCCCCGGCCAAGGGTGAGTTGCTGTGCTGCAGCAGTGCTAACCACTCCACCACCGGGCCGCCCTTCAATGACCAAATATGCTGACTTGAAAATCAGCATATTTGGTCATTTAAGTTAATTCATTTCTTTAAGTATAATTTTAATAATTATATTTGAATTCAGAGTTAAAGTTATTGTTCTGTTCTGGCTCTACAAAATTATGGTCAAAAGTTTAAATTGATAGATAGATAGTTTATTTCAAACACAAAAATATAACAAAAACAAGAAAATGGCAAATGCAATAAAGTAACAGTATACACTGTTCGAAAGGGAGAAGGAAGAAGTGAACACTTATTAATTCCATCTCCTCTTTTCCATAGATACACCCATGTGAATTTTATACAAATTACCACCTTTAAGACCCCAAGTAAACAATTTACTGTATTTTTTACAAATCAACATTAACACCCATCCATTCTAACATACAATGAAGTCCATACATCAAAACCAGCCTCAAACAACACAGATATACACAGTTCTGTCCCACCCACCGTTCCATAGTGTCCCATAATGTCCCAGAGTGAACATAATGAATCGTACATATAAATACTACCCTTCTAACATATATCCTTTCAGCAAATGGTGCTTATACCTCTTTTTGAATTGATTTCTGTTTGTACATAGTTTCAGTTCCGGCTCCAGACTGTTCCACAAATCCACCCCACAGACAGATATGCACATACTTTTCTTGGTTGTTCGTATCTTGGGTTTTGTAAAGTTTAAGTCTCCTCTCAAATTATGATCATTGTCTCTTTTTTTAAATATTTTTTGTGTATTAGTTGGGAGTTGATTATTAATTGCCCTGTACATTACTTGTGCTGTCTTAAATTTAACTAAATCGATGAACTTTATGACATGTGACTTTAAGAACAACGAATTGGTATGGTCTCTATATCCTGCATTGTTTATTATCCTTATAGCTCTTTTTTGTAATGTGCATATTGACTGTAGGTTGGTCTTGTAGGTGTTTCCCCAGACTTCTACACAGTAGTTAAGATTCATGCAAAGAAACTGCATGAAGAAAGAAGTTGAAAAAAATTGCCACATTCTGTTTCAAATTTTTTAGAAAACCAGTAATTTTATAGTAATCTGCCTTTGTCCATCAGACAGGCCTCTTCACTGTCCAGTTTTAAAACTCCTCTTAAAACCCATTTTTATTCTCTGGCTTTTGACCCAGTTTGAGACGCTGATTTTATTTGTTCTTATTGTATGACGACTGTTTTGTTTGTGCTGTTTTGTACTTTAGCTGTATTTTACTGTTTTTATATTTTATTTATTGTTGATGTACAGCACTTTGTTTCAACTGTCGTTTTTTTAAAGAGCTTTATAAATAAAGTTGGATTGGATTAAAAAAGATAAACATTAACCATAAAATAATCCACAAATTTATAATAGTCTCAAATGTACAAGAAAAGTCATAATTTTACAAGAGAAAATTACAAATTTGAGGAAAAGTTTTACAAATTTAGATAAATTTACAGAGAAAAGTAGAAAACTATAAGAAAATTGTTATAAATTTTGGAGAAAAACCTCAAACCTTCAAGACTGAAGTCATTACTCAAGCTTTTAAGTGGCTGCTCTTTGTACCCTTAACTCAACTAGAAATTTTTGATTGTCTACCTTTAATTATTAATTTCATAGCACTGCTTTTACATGAGTAGAATTTCTGGCTACTATACCCACCTGATCGTATAATTTAAGCATGAATGAGTTAATTACTATAATGAATGTTTTCCCTTCCCCTTCCTACTCTTCGTCAATGGAAAAAAGAAACTAGAATAAAAATACACATTTTGGTTATTTATGTAAACCATGAGAGCAGAGGGAGGAGAGGAGGATGACACCAGTAAAAAGTCCAAACACAGGACATCTATGTGGAACCCCAACTGCCCCAATATGCCAACATTCAAGCCTTGGTTGTACTTCAAATGGTAAGTTCCATTATGCAATATTACTGTGCAAACTTAAAAAGAAATCAAAAGAAATTAGCATATTCCGGTTACAATTGTGTCATGGGTTTTCTGCCCCCCCCCCCCCCGAAAAATATGTTGCTACCGCGCCAAGGTCTTTAAGCCAGAGGAAACACTATACACACACAAAATATACAATGTATATGTATATACAATGGCATATATACAGTACATATACCTCATTGCAAGGCTTCAAACAGGATGTTCTCAGAGGAAAGTGGCCACTGAGCTTAGAGTGTCATCAGCAGGTTGCAACAGAGATACAGAGAGACTGGAAGAGTCACAGAAAGGCACAGAGGTGGACGTCCTTTGGCAACATCCCATGCTGATGACCGCTTCATTGTGAACAGAGCCCTGTGAAACCGGATGATGAATGCCACTCCATTCCAGGCACCCAAGTGTCACGTCAGACCATTCGAAATGTTTACATCAGCGTGGTGTATGTGCTAGGCGACCTACAAGGGTACCTGACCACACCACCAGGCACAGGCGTCATCGTCTTGCGTGGGCCAGGGACCATTTACGCTGGACAAGGGACCAGTGGGCCTCAGTGCTGTTCTCTGATGAAAGTCTATTCACACTGAGCAGAAATGATGGCTGCCAACAATGTTGGAGACATCAAGGAGAGCGCTATGCATCAGCCACTGTTGTCACCATGTTACAGTCTGGGCAGGTGTGTCTAGTCAATACAGAACTGCCGTAAACCTTCTGAATGGTACAGTGACAAGCCGATACTACCTGAATAACATCATTAATCCAATCATTGTGCCCCTGCATGAACAACGCAGGCCTAAGTTCATCGTCATGGATGACAGTACTCCAGCTCATCGAGGTCACATCATTAGGGAACGGCTGCTGGAGGCTGGGGTACCTCAACTGAAGTGGCCTGCACTTTCTCCAGACCTGAATCCCATAGAAAGCCTATGGGATCAGCTGAGTCGCCATGTAGAGGCTTGTAACCCTGAACCCCATAACCTCAATGACCTGAGGGCCATCCTTCAAGAAGAGTGGAATGCCATGCCTCAGCAGACAATAAGTCGACTTGTGAACAGCATGAGACGTCATTGTCAAGTTGTAATTGATGCTCAAGGGCACATGACAAGTTACTGAGACATGGACATTTTTTGTTGTGGTATAGCTACCACTGTTGGCTTTTGTTTCAACAAATTGTTTGAGATGAGTAAATCACCATTGCATGCTTCTACTTAAATGCCCTACTTTCATGATATAATATCACTGTAGTGTGAACTTTTTACTTTTTCCATAAATTTCACCCAAAAGCCAAACTTTTTGTGAGTAGTGTGTGTGTGTGTGTCTATATATATATATATACAGTATATATATATATATAAAATGCATAGGGAAAGTTCACTGTGACCTTTAACCTTTTGAGGGTCTCAGGGCGAACATGTGTACAAATGTTGGTGACCCTAGGTATTACTGTTGTTGAGATGTAGTTTGTAAGGGCATTTTGACCTTGACCTTGGATCTTTTGTCCCCAAACCCATAGTTGTAGGTTGGGGTCCCAAGGTGAACCCGTGTGCCAACTTTGGTGACCCTAGGTTTATTTGTTGTTGAGATGTAGTTTAAATGGCAATCTGACCTTGACCTTTGACCTAGCAATCCCAAAACCATCGTCAGAAGTCAGGGTGAACCTGTGTACAAAGTTTAGTGACCCTAGCTTTACTCACTGTATAGTAATAGCGCATAAGGAAAGCTAACTGTGACCTTTGACCTTTTAACCAAAACCCATAGCTGTGGGTCCGGGTCCCAAAGTGAACATGTGTACCAAGTGTGGTGACCCAAGCTTTATGCTTTCTATAGTAACAGAGCATAGGGAAAGCTAACTGTGACCTTTGACCTTTTGACCTCAAAGCCATAGTCAGAGGTCAGGGTCTCAGGGTAAACACGTGTACCATGTTTGGTGGTGACCCTAGCTGTACTCATTCTACAGTAATAGTGCAAAGGGAATGTTAACTTTGACCTTTTGATCCCAAATTCAAAGTTAGAGGGCAAGGTCTAAGCCATCCAAGGCTTGTCTTAGGCATGATGATATAGATTTGAAACGGCTAAGGCGTACACAAAGGCGTTCCTTTGTGTAGTTATCATGTTAGAAGATACAGGGAAATTTTATTTTTTTTTTATTTTGTATACTTTATTGATCCCCAGAGGGGAAATTGAGGGCATCCACCTGGATGGATGAAGCAGCCATAGTACGGCGCTATCCCTTAACCATTTACACACACATTCACACCTAGGGCCACTTTAGAGTCTCCAATTAACCTAACCTGCATGTTTTTGGCCTGTGGGAGGAAACCGGAGAAATCCCGGAGTAAACCCACGTAGACACGGGGAGAACATGCAAACTCCACACAGATCACTGTTGGTCAGGGGTTGGGATCGAACCAGGGATCCCATGGCCAAGGGTGAGTTGCTGTGCTGGCGCAGTGAGGTCAGAGGTCAAGCAAAGGTCAGAGGTCATCCAAATTCAAATTCATCCAATATTTTTCATTGATCCACCCATGGTATGAATTTGAAAAGGCCACATAATTTTTTCTCTCGTTATCGTATTCACAAGGTAGGTGTTGACACTGCTGCTGCCAACCCGCCCGGCGCGGTGACGATAATACCCCTTCAGTCTTTAGAGGCTGAGGGGTAAAAAGTAAACAAACATGATATGTGAAATTTATTTAATATATAATAGAGATGTCTTTGAAGACAGCTTCAAGATGCTTCCTGTATGAAGAAACTAATCTCCCTCAGAGCTCAGGTGGGAGTTTGGCTCATTCTTCTGAATAAACCATCTTCAAATCCTGAAGATACTGGGGAGGGGAACTGTTGTGAATCTGATCTTTAGGTCTTTCCACAATTTTTTTTTTTGTTAGATTTAAGTCAGGTGACTGACTGGACCATTTTAACAACTCCATTCACTTTGTTGCAAACTAAAATTTCCTTCACTGTGTGTTTGGGACTGTTGTCCTACTAGAATATCCAACCCCCAAGTTATTTGCAATAAAGTAGAATGAAATGGGGGGAAAGTATTGGACACATGAGAAAAAGCATCACCCCAAGACAGAGAAAGGCAAGGAACCAGCTGAAATCTAGAAGTTGTTAGAAAATAGTTCAACTTCCTATTTGTGGAAATTAATATCAGCGGGCTAGATTCTTCATGAGTGGCTATAAGAAAGTTTTTTGTTACCCAGGTGTCATATAAGAAGCATCTCATGATGGGTAAAAGCCAAGAGCTCTTCCAAGATCTTCATAACCTGACTCTTGCAAAACACAATGACGGATCTGGATACAGATGTACAGCAAAATATCTGAGTCTTCCAGTAAGCACGACTGGGGACATTATCCACAAGTGGAAGGAACATTACCCTACCATCAACTGGCCACAAACAGGAGCTCCTCACATGATATCTGACCTGGGAGTCAAAAGGATAGTCAGAAGAGTAACCAATGAGCCAAGGACAAGTCAGAAAGAGATCCAGAAAGACCTGGCAGCAGCAGGTACAATTGTGACAGAGAAAAAAACAGGCAATGAACTCCATGCACACTTTCCTCACAAGACTCCGTTATTGAAGAAAAGACACAGTGAGGATTTTTAAAGTTTGCCAAGCAGTGTTTGGACAAGCCTCGGAAATAGTGAGAGAATATACAATATTACATTCCATGTTTGGACTAGAAATGGCACTACACATCACCCCCCCCCCCCCAAAAAAAAAAAATAAAATCCAACATTAAAGTTTAGACATGGAAGCATCATGGTGTCAGGCTGTTTCTCATTTCATGGCATTGGCAAACTTTATATAAATGAAGGAACAATGAATGGAACCATGTAGCAGACAGTCAGTCAGCAGTGGGTGACAGCACTCAGCCACCGCTGATGATTTCAGCTGTTAATTTATCTTGGAAAAAAGTGCAAAATCTAAACTACTGCACCTTTACATTTTGGATTTAAAAATTTAAGATGATCCAATAACACAGAGCTGTAGGCCAGTTTAATCCATAAGTTCATACCATGTAAAGCAGAAGGAGAATGGACAAACAAACACAAATCAGATCAAAACATCTGAAGTGAGATTTACAGCTGAAACACTTGTAACCCCACCTGCCACTGCAGGACGTTCAGCCAAAACCGTTCCTCTCACTTTAACAGCAAGCATCCATTAGTTTATACATCGCCTCTGTCTTCAACAGCTCTCTGGCGAGGCGCACCAGCAGCAGACATGCAGACACTCATTTTGGCAGTGTGTTTCAGCCTGGCATGTGCACTCATCTCTTCTCTTGGAGTGTGAGGCCTGGTAGCTCGTCACTGCCAGAGCTCCAGAGGCAGTGTTATCTGCTCTCCTCGATCGGCCCATTGTGCTGACTAGTTCCTCTGCTGTGGAATGCCAGGTGAGGCTTCTGCAGCCCAGCACAGGCCTGTTACTGCACCCCCCCCTCAAAAAAAACCAACAACATACACACCGCGTTCAACTCCCCAGGGCTCACAAAGGCGGGCGAGCAGGCCTGTGCACCCCCTCACCCCCCACCCTCTGGCAGTGAGAATCACACTGGGCTAATTCACTTGGCATCGGGTAACAGACATCTGTCACTCAGGATGCCCCCAGGGACAGGCAGACAAGGGCTGATACTGGAGGGTGGGGGTGGGTGATGCTCTGTGGAAATGTACACGGACGGACGCATACTGACACACACCCAAAACAACATGGATGCAGCGCTATTTTGTTTTTTCCTCCAAATTGGTTTTAAAGACCATTTAAGGCTACCTGATCAAGATATTTCACAATATTTACTCTTGGTGATCGTTGCTGTTCACGTGCTTCCCCACCATCCATTCTGCCACTAGACAATTATTTAAAGACGCACTCCAGTGGATATAAATCCCCTAAAAACAAATCTACATGGTCTAAAATGATATCTTATGCCCTCCCCCCCCCCACAAAAAACACTTCCATTATCTTACAGCTGCTTGTAAAAATTTTTGCCCTTATTCACCTCCTTCAAACACCAGGATCTAATTAGGCCCACCCACGTCCCGCCCGCCAACACACAGAAGTCTGAAAGTTCACAAATCTGAACAGCCACTTCTTTGTCCTGATTGGTTCAACACTACAGACCTTGCCTTTTTCCAAGGGGAGGAGCTTAACTGATATTTCACAGCAAAAAAAACAAAAAAAAACAACAACACATAACACACAAGAGTGATTTAGGTCTTGATATGTCTTGTAAGTCATAAAAAAACATATTATGGACATGTTAACAGGTAAAAAAAAGTGTCACTTTAAGTTATCATTTATGTAAAATACCTGAAACTAGCCTCTTCGTCCACAACTGAACTTTACAAATCTTTTAGAAAGTCACAAATTGCAGCAATAAAAAATGAATGAGGAAAAACATAAATTACAAAAAAGTCGCAAATTCACAACAAAAAATTAAAAAATTAAGAAAAAATTATAAATTTACAACAAAAAGTTGCTCAATTACCAGAAAAAGTCACATATTTATGAGATAACTTTAATTGAAAGAAAAAGTCATACACTTACAAGAAAAAGTTTTTAAAAATGGGGGAATAAAGTTTTAAAAGATTATGAAAGAAAAAACAAACAGCATAAACAAATATGTGAATTTACAAGAAAAAAGTTCAATGTAAAAAAAAAAAAAAAAAATCTGAATTTTGTAAAAAAAAAGTTGCAAATTTATGAAGTGGCAAAAAACTATAAATCTGCAAACAAGCAAAAAAAAGTGAAAAATTTACAATTAAAAAAATCAAATGTACAATAAAAAAGTAAAATTTATTAAAAATGTTTTTAAAAAATGAGAAACAAAAGTTGCCAACTTACTGGCAAAAAGTCACAAAAGAAAAAAGTGAAAGAGAACAAGAAAAAAATGTATGATTAAAAAAGTTACATATATAAGAAAAACCTTGCAAATTTACAAGAAAAACACCTGATATGAATGTGTGAATGGTGAAAAAATTCTGGGACCCCCCCCCTCCAAAATTCACATTTTTTTTTGTATTTACAAGAAAAAAGTCAAAATTGAATGGGAAAAATCTATTTTATGGGAATAAAACTTGTAGATTTACAACCCCCCCCCCAAAAAAAGTCACAAATATATAAGAAGAGAGTGACAGACTTACAATATAAAAGGTGCAAATTTACAAGATAAAAGTGCAAATTTACACTAACAAAGCTGCAATTTAAAGGGGAAAAATTTGAGGAAAAATTGTAATTTATGAAAAAAATACCAAACCTTACAAATATCACTCACTATACTTATGAATGTTAAAATAGAAAGACTTCTCTAAACAAAAAAGCACAGCTACTGCATTTCCTGTATGACGAGTCCTCAAACATAAAGATGCTCGATTTCTGCTCCAGTGGCACCTCTGTGGTAGAAGTTTCTATGGCAACACCCGGAGGGGCAACGCGGTTATGGTGAGGCAGTGCCATACACACAGTCCAAGCAGAAGAAGCGGGACGTTAGGAGAGATCAGGTTCCCCCCCCCCAGGGGCTGTACCGACTCCACCCCGAGCCCCTCCAGCCCCAGCCCTGTGTTGCTGGTATTCACATGCTAATTCATCTCCATTGGTAATTACACTCTCTTTAAACCAACTGACAACTACAGCTGGAGTCAGGCTCGTAATGACACACTGTTGGATGGATGTGGGGGGGCTGCCTACAAAACGGCGCTGATAGATGATAACACATTATCGGTGCTCCAAACCAAAACAGCCACACATCCTCCCTGTTGTCACTTCTGCTGCAGCACCAGCTCAAATCTAGTGTGTAAATCAGGAGGCCCATAAAGATCGTCGACTGCACTCAGCTGTGCACGACGAATAACAACAGAAAAAAACCCACTGCATGGCTCTCACTGTGAATGGGTCCTGCTGAAAAATTCAAGCTCATGGAAGCTTTACTTACTTCTAATGGAAGCATCATAAACTTAATGATCTCAGCTGTTTATGTGATCGGCGGTGGATCCGGCTTAATCGCTGTGTCCCTCTAATGAGATGTCTGTGCATGGGAGAGTGAGGAGTGAATAAAGCGGTAGGATGGAAACGTTAAAGGATACAAGCTCTGGTAGAGAGTCAGCCGGGACTTGATGGCTCTGCTGGCGTTGATACAGGTGGCCCTCACCAGGCTGGGCAGCAGGGACCCGGTGATGATGGAGCCATTAAATAACGGCCCAAAGAAAGGAACCTGAAGCGAAAAATCAACATTAGACATTAACAGACAATAACTCAGGGTTAAATTAAATCAGTACCATTTCACACAAGGAAAGGAGCTTTCCTCAAAATGGCTGTTTTTACTGCATATTGCTCTCGATGCCAATGAATGAGATCTCGTTTTGATGGAGAGGCTATGTTTGTGGCAAATGATATCTTTTAGGGTGCTTTCACACCTGCAGGCTTTAGTTCATTTCAATCAAACTCAAGTTCGTTCTCTCTGTTAGTGTGGTTAGTTTTGTCTGGTGAGAACACGGTAATCGCACTCAAGTGTGTACCAAAACAACCGTACTGAGACCTCCTGAAAGAGGTGGTCTCGGTTTGAATCAAATGGCAAACTCTGGTGTGGGCCTGCAGGTGAGAAAGCGACCGCACTAAAACAGGACCAGCGGTAAACTGTAAAGCATTCTGACTTCCGGCGCCACACAAGTCGGCTGTCTTTTTGCAACAGCGGCTCAATTCTGAGATTATCTTCTTGTTTTTTTATTTACCATCTGTCTTTTTCTGGTCAAACTTTCTGATCCTGCGACACCTTATCCATCACGGACACCCATATTGCCGCACTGGTGCTGATATCAGTCTGATATTCGGCTCATATTGCAAATGTCTCCTGAGCCAGTGGACAAAGCCATTGTTTACAGCAGAAGATGGTACGACAGGAATCAGCTGTTAGCACTTAACCGGCCCACAGTACTAACGCAAAAACTTGACAAACCAAGAGAAATCAGACAAAAACGACACTGATGTCGGGCTGGAGTAAGGCGACGAGCAAGGAATACAAGGTACAGACCCGTCCTTCCATTCATTATCATGGGGACTGTACGATCACTACTTAATAAGACGGACGAGTTAGTGGCCATGTCCCATTACGAGAGCATCTTCAGAGAGATTAGCATGATGTTTACTGAGATGTGGCTAACAGAACTAGCAACAGATGCTAACATCGAACTGGAGGGTTTCCACACAATATGGGCAGACTGGACACCAGACAGTGGGAAGACAAGGGGTGGAGGGTTGATAATGTACGTATGTGAACTACAGATGGTGTAACCCTGGGCACATCACGGTTAAAGAGCAACATTGCAGCAAAGAAAAGCAAAGGAAACAGGGAGAAGCTGAAGAAACTGACATTCCCCAGGTCAGGACGTGCAGCGGCCGAAGAATCTGATCTCGAGGACCTCCGTTCAGGAGACGAGGAGCTAGGCCTAGCTAACAAAAAGATTAGCTTGAAATCGCTATTTGATGAATTACGACAATTTCGGGCCGAATTCGGGCCGATTTCGGGCCGAATTTCATGAATTCAGAGAGGAACTAAAAAGGACGAACAGCAGAATGGACCATGCCGAAAACCGAATCTTGGAAGCTGAAGAAAGAGTAAAAGTGCTTGAAGATTCTATGCTGGATTTACACAGAAAACAGTCAAGGCTGGAGGCTAAGCTAACCGACCAAGAAGGAACACAGGGACAAGATAACATCAGAATTCACGGTCTGAAAGAAGGAGCTGAAGATAGTTTCAACACAGTGGCGGAATGCGTGGAATCCTTATTGAGAGAGAAGTTGGATATTCCACAAACCACCGATTTGAAGATAGAAAAGGCCCATCGTACATTAGCCGCAAAGCCAGCGGCAGAAGCGCACCCGTGTTCGGTGGTCGTAAGATTCTCCGATTTCAAAATAAAACAAGAGGTTGTAAGACGGGCTTGGCAGAAAAAAGGATTTATGCATCAAGAGAGAAAAGTCTTCGTGGAGCACAATTATGCCCCTGAGGTTCTTAAAAAGCGACGGGAATATAACAACGCCAAAAAGGTTCTACGGGAACAGAATCTACGCTTTCAGATGCCATTTCCGGCGAAGTTAAGGGTCTTTTACGGTGAAGAGTCATGTCTCTATAATTCAGCGGAAGAAGCAACAATTGACATGGCGAGAAGTGGACTCCCGGTAACGGTGTTTAAACCCGCAGCGAATCTGAGCGAAAAGATCAGAGCGCAAACGTGGTCCACTCAGAGACCTTCAAAATCCACGGGCCAGCAGCGGGAAACCCAGCCCCAGAGCTACAAAGATAAGCTTTCCAGTTCCAGGAAGGAATAGCGACCTTTTTTTTTTTTTTTTTTTTCTTTTCAGTCATTCTGCACTTCCATCCCCCCTCCTACAAGGTAACAAACATTAAAGGAGGTGTCTTCTTAATTTAAAGGGAAAAAAAAAAATCTTGTTAAAATAGAAATGTGACAATGACCCACATGTTCTCTCCACACTAACAAATACTGTATTAGAGTGAATGTTTGCTGTGATGGGGGTGGGAGGGTGCACACAATCTCATAGGGTACAGGCATTAAAAAAAAAAAAAAATCATTACAAATTCGGATTGGGATCTGAAATTCACGTTAAAAACATGGGACAGGACTTCCGGGAAGATGGCGGAGAGACATAACACTTAAACAAAGAGCTCTCCCTAGCCGGATTAAAAATCATCGGTAAATGGCCAACTCGACATAAACGAATCAATAAACTAAGGGATGAAAACACGAAGGAACCGGGCACAAGGACAAAAACAGGGTAAAATTGAAGAATTCCTCTCCAACAACGCAGGAAAAACCGCTGTACGCAAAGCCCAAAAAAACGAGATGTCCACAGCAGAGAAAATGGAGGACACCAGACTCGACAACATGAACGCTGGCATCGCCAGTTTGGGTGAAGAGTTGAGAGAATTCAAGCGACAGCTACAACAGGATTTAGCGGCTCTTAAGGAGGAACTGAAAAAAGAAATTAAGGAGGAAATCATGGACCTCCGAAGAGAAATGGAGCGTAAATTAACGGAAAACATGGAGGAGCTGCGCTCCCAGCGGGCGTGTATGACAGAAGCGCAGACCCGAATTTCGGAACTAGAAGATTGGAAAAGCGAGGCAAACGAACAACTACAGACCCTGACGACGCAAACGCAGAGGATGCAGGAGAAAATAAACGACTTGGAGAACAGATCCCGACGAAGCAATATGCGCATCTTTGGAATTCCGGAGGGCATTGAAGGCAACTCGATGACAAAATTCATGGATCAGTTCTTAAAAAAAGAACTGGAAATACCCGGAGAAACGGATCTGCAGATTCAACGGGCGCACAGAACACCGGCACAGAACCCGAAAACAAACTCTCCACCCAGGTCAGTTGTGGTAAACTTTGTGAAATATGACATAAAGGAAAGAATCCTGACGCAAGCATGGAAAAAAAAGATACGAATCGGCGACAAACAGGTATTTTTTGACCATGACTACCCGACAGAAATCGTGCAGCAGCGGAAGAAATATGCCAATATTAAAAAAACGCTGAAAGAGAAAAAAATTAGATTCCAAACGCCGCTAACGAAAATGAGGATTCATTGGGAGGAAGGCACAAGAACCTACAACACGGCCGAAGAGGCAGCGCGGGATATGATGGAGCGGGGCCTTGAGGTGAGCGTGCCGAAGGAGACGGCTGGAGCAGCGGCGGCCCTGAACGCACCACGACAGACGGAGTGGAGACGAGTGAACGGCGGAAGAAGGGGGAGAGACGTAGAGCAGCGGGCCCAGGACAAGCTACAAGGCTTTCAACTGAAAGCCTAGATCATAACAAAGATTAAGAAAGGCACAGAAGAAATGAAGGCCAAGAAGACAAGGTAAAAGAGAAACAGACGGCTAGGAGAGGTTTAAGTGATATTTGTTGGACATTTCTAGACTTATGACTATTACTTTGATAGTAATTAGAAGTCTAGGGAGGGCCCTTCACTCTGTGAAGACAAACCCCCCACCCACCAACAGGGACCAGTGGGCAGAAGAAAGGCCCAAAGTACGGAGGTCGAGTTTTTTTAATGTGTTTTTATATAAATATGTGTTATTTTTGTTGTTAAAGGGGCTAGGAGCACAAGTTAAAAAAATGGAAAAACATGAATATGGGTAAAAATCTTAAGATAATGACACTAAACGTGAATGGTCTGAACTCACCTGTTAAAAGGGAAAGAATAATAAGAAAATTCAAGAAGGAAAAAGCTGAAATTATATTTATGCAAGAGACACATTTGAGCAAGGCAGAACATGTGAAACTAAAGAGATTTGGCTATAAGAACTCCTACTACAGTTCATTTAAGGGAGGAGCAAAAAGGGGGGTTATGATACTAATCTCAAACAAAATACAATTTGAAAGTGAACAGGAAATCCAGGATAAAGAAGGCAGGTATGTAATAATAAAGGGAAGAATAGATGGTATGCAGATCACATTAGTGAACATCTATGCCCCACCAGAAAGTGACAAGGGTTTTTTTCAACATCTGTTTGATCTCATAGCAACACACAGTGAAGGAGTCCTAATTTGTGGAGGAGACTTAAATGCTGTCATGGATCATGAAGTTGACACAACAAGTGTTAAGAAGACAAAAAAACATGTAACAAAGTTCATAAGAACCTCACTGGCAGAAATGGGTATGGTAGACATATGGAGGGACCTACACCCACTCGAAAAAGACTATACACATTATTCAGCAGCCCATAAAGTACACTCTAGAATAGATTACTTCCTTATGAATGAAGGTGACAGACACAGGGTGAGAAATTGTTGGATTGGAGGGGCAGAAATATCAGATCATAATCCTATATACATGGAAATATATTTAAACAATAGAAAACGACAAACAACATGGAAACTTAACGTAGGACTGTTAAATGATGAGAAAATGAAAGAAAGAATAAAAATAAACATAAACGAATATATCCAAGAGAATGACAATGAAGAAGTGGACCCAACAATACTATGGGACGCACTAAAAGCCGTGTTAAGGGGTAAATTAATTGTTGAAACAGGAAAAGCAAATAAGACTAAACTGGAAGCGTATGAACAAAGATGTGAGAGACTGAGGGAATTAGAACGTAAACATCAAAGCACAAATGATCCAAAAATATATCAAGAAATTAAAGAAGAAAAAACAAAGATAAAAGAAACACAAATGGATGAAATTGAAAGGAAAAATAGATATCTAAAGCAAAAATATTATGAAACGGGGCCAAAAGCCACAAAACTGCTGGCAAAACGGTTAAGAAAACAACAAACAATGAATAATGTATACAAGATTAAAGACCCCACCACAAATAAAACCACAGTTAACCCAGAAAACATTGAAGAAATTTTCCATAATTTCTACCAAGAACTATACTCGCAACCTGAAGAAACAAATACTAAAGATATCAAAAAATTTCTAGACACATTGGACTTGCCATCAATAGGAAATCAACAAAATGAAAAACTAACAGCAGAAATAACAACACAAGAGATCAGAGATGTGATTAAGTCACTTAAAAATGGTAAATCACCAGGTAGTGATGGATACCCATCTGAGTTTTATAAACTGTTTATAGAAGAACTCACGCCACAACTCCTAAAGTCATTTAATTGGACGCTGAACAACAACAAAATACCTCCAACATGGAACGAAGCAATCATTTCAGTTATTTTAAAACCAGGGAAAGATAAAGAACAATGCGGAAACTATAGACCAATCTCTTTATTAAATGTAGATTATAAAATATACACAACAATTATATGTAAACGAATAAAGACATTCTTGACGGAATTGATAGAAGATGATCAAACTGGATTCATAGAGGGACGCCAAACACATGACAATATCAGGAGAACAATACATATAATTAACCAAATACATAAAGAAAAGAAAAGCGCAGTAATAATGAGTTTAGACGCAGAAAAAGCATTTGACAGGGTTAACTGGAAATTCCTATATAGTGTACTGGAGCGCTTTGGATTTAACGAAAAATCAGTACAATGCATAAGGACGCTATATCAAGAACCTGTGGCAAGAAACAAGATAAACGGTAGCTTAACAGACAAAGTAAATATACAAAGATCAACTAGGCAGGGATGCTGCTTATCGCCCACCTTGTTTGCTCTGTTCATAGAACCATTGGCTCAAGCGATAAGACAAAATAAGAAATTAAAAGGTGTAACAATAAAGGGGGCGGAACACAAGATTGGGCTATTTGCAGACGATATTATAGTTTACCTTGAACAACCAGATAAATCAATAATGGAAATGATGAACTTGATAGAAAATTTTGGAAAATTATCAGGATACAAGATAAACATAACAAAAACACAAATACTGACATTCCACTATAACCCTCTAAACCAGATAACTGATAAGATCAAACTAAACTGGAAGCAAAAAGAAATAAAATACCTTGGAGTGAACATACCTAAAGACCTAAGCAAAATATATAAAGCAAACTATGATAGGTTGGAACAAGAAATAAAAAAAGATATTGATAGATGGTCAATCTTAAATATGGATCTGAATTCAAAAATTGAGACAGTCAAAATCAGCATACAACCTAGATTACTTTACCTCTTCCAGGCTATACCAACAGAGATTCCAGATGCCCAATTCTCAAAGTGGGACAGGATGATATCGAGATTTGTTTGGGGAGGTAAAAAACCAAGAGTGAAATATAAAACCCTCCAATTACCAAAAGAGAAAGGAGGCATGGGCCTACCGAGTCTAAAGGAATATTACTACTCAGCACAAATAAGATATATCATATGTTGGTGCGACGAGGGATATGAGGCAAAATGGAAAGAAATGGAAAAGGAAATTGAGGGACTCCCAGTACAAAGCATAATAGGGGATAAAGATGCATATAAGCAAATCAAACAAATAGACCCAATCACTAAATTTACTTTAGAACTGTGGTATAAAATAGTATAAAAATATAATATAAGGGAAGACATAAAACTATTGAAATGGGTAGCATTTGACAGTCAGTTTGAACCGGCAAAACAAGATAGGGGATACAAAAATCTGGTGAACAAGGGAATCACAGCATGGGGCAATATCGGAAAAAAAGATCTCGGGAGCTTTGTAAATATCAGGAGAAAATTTAAATTAGAAAGATCGGAATTTTTCAGATATCTGCAGATGAGAGATTACTATATGAAGAAGATTAGGCATAACCTCCAAACAGATGTGAACGAGATTATACAACTTATTTTAAGCTCATATGCAGGAAATAAAATAAGAATTATTTCAAAACTATATCAGAAACTTATGACAAACAATCATACAAGTAACTATATAAAGGAGAAATGGGAGAAAGAGCTCAATTTAAACATAACAGAAGAAAGCTGGCAGGAAATATGGAAAACACAACACACATCAACAAATTCAAGGGCATGGAGGGAATTTGGATGGAAAAACCTGATTCGCTTTTTCATTACACCACAGATTCAAGGAAAATATTCAAATACCCAATCTTTATGCTGGAGGGGATGTGGGGCTCAAAATGCAGACCACTCACATATGTTTTGGAAATGCTACAAAATATCATCATTTTGGAAATCTATGCATGTGACAATACAGAGGATATTAGGATATAATATACCAATGAACTGTAACCTGATGTACTTATGTGATCTTAAAAAAGACAGTGTTATACAGGCTGAGGACAGATATCTAGTTAAAATCTTGTTGATTGCATGTAAAAAAACTATCACAAAAAAATGGCGATCAGAAGTTCTTCCTGACCAAGAACAATGGGCTGACATTGTTGAGGACATACGTATGATGGAAAAACTAACATATCGACGAAGAATGCAAGAAGGAATATGGGAGAAAAAATGGCGGAAATGGACACACTACAAAGTGCAACAACGAGGCAGAAATTGAAAGAATAACCAAAGACACTGAAAAAACCAGAAGAATTAAGAGATGTAAACTAAAAACTTGATGCTCCAACATTTGTCCCCCCCCCTTTTATTTTTTATTTTTATTTTGTTTATTTTTTTTTATTTTTCCCTACCCTAACCCCTTTGTTTTTTAAATGTAGAATGTGATCTGAATGCATTATATATGATGAAAAATGAATAAAAATCTAAGTTACAAAAAAAAACATGGGACAACTTACAGGGGTAAGAGAGGGCCCTCAACACGTAACAGAGTTTGAGGAATTTCCCTCAGAGCCTACACTCCATCAGGGATCTTACAGGGTCTTTAAAGAGACCCCAGCTCAGGAAGTTTTTTTGACAGTTTTTTGTTTTAAAGTTTCGTACACTATGTTCTTAATGTTTTTTATGTTCTTAATGTTCTTTCAGTTTCTGAGTAGCAAAAAAGAGGGCCACCACACTGTTATACTAAATAAGAAAATACAATGAAGAAACAGGGTGTAACCAAAATAGCCTCATATAATGTAAAAGGGATCCTGAATCCAGTTAAAAGATCCAAGATTCTATGCAAAATGAAAAAAGACAAAGCAGAAATAATATTTTTACAAGAAACCCACCTAACAGACGTGGAACACACTAAACTCAATAGACAAGGGCTTAAAATGATCTCTTCATCTTCATATAAATCAGGGAGGAGGAGGGGAGTAGCGACATTGATATCAACCAAAATTACATTTGAAAAAAAATCAGAACACAAAGATAAAGAAGGGAGGTACAGTTTGGTAATTGGGCGGCTAGAGGGAGAAGATATCACCCTGCTGAATGTATATGCACCACCAGGGGCTAAATGGAAATTTTATAAAAGTGTATTCGACCTAATGATAACTAAAGCCCAAGGTTTAGTGATATGTGGTGGAGACTTCAATCTAAGACTGAATCCATACTGGGATGCAACAGGTAATTCTTCACATCAAAATAACACTCAAAATAGGAAAACTCGGATGCTACTAAAAGAAATGGGAATCTGTGATGTATGGAGGGAATTCAACCCCAATGTAAAAGATTATACTTTTTATTCAACACCACATTCATCTTACTCAAGGATTGATTACTTTTTTATGTTTAATACTAACTAACTAACTAACTAACCTGCACTTATATAGCGCTTTTCTAGTCACAAAGACCACTCAAAGCGCTTTCATTAATACTAACCCTCTATTCTAAGGGCCTATAGGAAACAGATATCTAGGGACAATTTAGAACAGCCAATTAACCTAACATGCATGTCTTTGGCATGTGGGAGGAAACCGGAGAAATCCCGGAGTAAACCCACGCAACACGGGGAGAACATGCAAACTCCACACAGATCACTGTTGGCCGGGGGCTGGGATCGAACCCACGATCCCACGATCCCCACAATCCCCCGGCCAAGGGTAAACTGTGCTGCCGCAGTGCTAACCACTGCGCCACCGTGCAGCCCGATAGAGACATTGGAAGAGTAAAAACATGTAAAATAGGACTGATGGATCTCTCTGACCACAGTCCGATCTATATGGACTTAAACATCCAAAAATACACAAATAATACATTTTCCTGGAGGTTGAATTCAAATGTCCTGAAAGGACCACTGAAAGATGAATTGGAATCAGATATTTTCAGATATTTGGAAGAAAACGATAATGGAGAAGTATCCCCTTTAATACTGTGGGATACGTGCAAAGCTGTAATAAGGGGAAAAATTATTGCAAAACTGGCAACCCAAAAGAAACTGAGACAAGAAAAACTAATTACACTAGAGTCAGAACTCAAGAACCTAGAAAAAGAACACAAAGACAACACTCATTCTAATGGCTCACTCAAGATTAAAGAAATTAAAAATCAAATAAATGAGATCTACACAATAGAAATCCAGAAGAAACTTACATTTCTGAAACAAAAACACTATGAAGCAGGCAGTAAATCGGCAAAATTACTAGCCTATAAATTGAGGAAACAACAAACAGAAAGAGCAATCTACAAAATCAGAGACCCAGTATCAAAGGAAATAAAATTCAGAATTCAGGATATTCTTAAAAGCTTCGAGAATTACTACAAGAACTTATACTCCCACAAAAAACATAAAAACGCATCCGAGACATTCCTAAACACATTAAACCTTCCCCAACTTACGGAATCACAAAACAAAACACTACTGTCAGAAATACAACCTAAAGAATTGGAAAAAGCAATTATGAAACTTAAAGCTAACAAATCCCCAGGAGCAGATGGCTATACAGCAGAATGGTACAAAACCTTTAAATAGCAACTATCTCCTCTCCTCCTGAAAACATTTAACTATGTCCTCCACACAGGGGAAATACCCCCCTCCTGGAGAGAAGGGGTCATTGCAGTTATACCTAAACCTGAAAAGGATAAACTAGAATGCTCCAACTACAGACCAATCAGTGTATTAAATCAGGACTATAAGCTTTTTACCATTATCCTTGCCAAAAGGTTAGAAAACATACTGACAGACTTAATTCACTTAGACCAAACAGGTTTTATAAGACAAAGACAGACACAAGACAACATTGGACGCACTTTACACATAATTCATCATATAAAAAAATATAACTTAAATGCAGTCATATTGGGATTAGATGCTGAAAAAGCATTCGATTCAGTTGACTGGTCTTTCCTATATAGAATCTTATCCAGTTTCAATTTTCATAACAACTTCATTAGAACTATACAGGCATTATATAAAAAACCAACAGCTAAAATAAGGATTAACGGTAATTTATCATCATCTTTTGAGCTGGAAAGAGGATGTCGTCAAGGCTGCCCCCTGTCTCCACTGCTCTTTGCAATCTTCATAGAACCTCTGAGCCAATGGATAAGACAAAATCAAAAAATTCAGGGTATTACACTTGGTCAGAAGGAATATAAAATAGCACTCTTTGCTGATGACATTTTAATATACCTAGGGCAGCCAGACACTTCTTTACCAGAACTAATCTCAGTTTTTTCAGACTATGGAGATTTATCGGGGTACAAATTAAACATGCATAAAACCCAAGTTTTAACATTCAACTATGACCCAAATCATTATTCACTAAGTGAACTCAAAACTAACTGGGAGTTGGAATCTATGAAGTATCTGGGGGTCAATATCCCGAAACAACTCGACAAAATTATAACACTAAACTATGATCCACTGGTGACAAAAATAAAATCTGACCTAGCAAGATGGAATATGATACCATTCTTAGGTACTGCACAAAGAATTGAAGCAGTCAAAATGAATATACTTCCACGTCTTCTATACCTTTTCCAAACAATACCGGTAGAACCTCCCAAAAAAACATGGCAGGAGCTGGACAGAAGGATCTCAAGATTCATATGGCAGGGCAAGATACCTAGAATCAGATATAGAACCCTACAGCTAAACAAAGACAAAGGTGGGCTCGCGCTGCCAAATATCAGGGACTATTTTATAGCTGCACAAATTAAAACTTTAGTAGAGATATGTAACCCAGTCTACACTGCACAATGGAAGGAGATGGAAGGCCAAATAACAAGTGACATCCCCCTACAGGCGATAATAGGGAACAATGCCTTACCTAAACTCTTGAATAACACTAACCTGTGGATAGAGACCCCGCTAAAAATTTGGTTTAAGATAGTCAGAGAGAATCAAGCTAAAGAGCCCTATCGACTTCTGCAATGGATTGCCTATGATCAAGACTTTACTCCCAATAAAACAGACACTAGATTTAAAGAGTGGAAAGAGAAAGGGCTGATAAAATATTACGATTTTTTTAAGGGGCAAACTTTAAGAAGTTTTGAAGATTTGAAAAAACAAGGTCTAATAAATCAAGATTTTTACAGGTTCTTTCAGCTTAGACACCACATAAACAATATACTTAAAAAGGAGGATTTGGAAAGGGCCCAGTCAGGTGTTCTGAAGGTCTTCTTAATGGCATATAAAGGGATCCCAGGGATAAGATACATTTCTAAAATATACCAAGGTCTTCAAGACTTAAAAGGAGACAACACATCATATATAAAAGAGAGATGGGAAAAAGAGGGGAATTTCAATTTACAATTGGAAATATGGGAAAAGCTAAATAAACAGCAATGGAAAAGTACCTCATCCCTGCAGTGGAGAGAATTTGGATGGAAAAACTTGGTAAGATTTTTCAGAACACCTGCACAAAACAAATTTACCCATAAGGGGTTGAACTGTTGGCGCTTGTGTGGTGAAAAGACTGCAAATCATTTTCATGTGTTTTGGTCATGCCCAGTTATCCACCAATATTGGACCAATGTAGTATTCTGTTCTATTCTGAGAATACTGTAGTATTCTCTGGGCCCCTCCCCAATCTGACCAGTGATGACATGTTTAGTCGCTCGTCATCCTTGAACCGCTGGCTGTCTGTGTGGTGTCCTAAAAATGATGTGGGCTACATTGACAATTGGAGCTCTTTTTGGGGAAAACCTGGTCTTATGAGACGAGACAGCATTCATCCCACTTTGGATGGTGCTTCTCATTTATCTAACAATCTGGCATCTTTTTTATCCAAATTTCCAAAACCATGACTGCTCAGAGTTGGGACCAGGAAGCAGAGTCGCAGTCTTACACGCCTCTCTGCAGCTCCTCTTCATCCGCCACCCCTCAGCTTAGCCCCTGTCTTCCCCATCAGAGAATCATTGTCTGCTCCCTCCAAAGTGAATAAAAATATAATGCATAAGCATCCCAAAATGATAAAGCAAAATATTGGTAAAACTCAAATTAAACATAAAGCCTCTAAATTGAATGATTTGGCCTCTGTTCCTCCTCATAATTTAAAAATTAAATGTGGTTTATTAAATATTAGGTCTCTAACTCCCAAGTCTCTGTTAGTCCATGATTTGTTAATTGATCATCAGATTGATTTAATTTCCCTTACTGAGACTTGGTTAGGGCAAGAGGATTATGTTGGTTTAAATGAATCAACTCCCTCTGGTTATTTAAACTGTCAAAATCCCAGAAGTTCTGGTCGTAGAGGAGGAGTAGCAACAATTTACCATTCCAAATTACTAGTTAATGTAAAGCAAAAAACATGTTATAATTCCTTTGAGAGCCTGGTCCTCAGTATTGGGCACTTTAGCAATTTTAGGTTAAACCCAATTTTATTTGCCATAGTTTATCGTCCCCCATCAACCTACTCAGAATTTTTATCCGAATTTGCTGATTTCTTAGCTGATTTAGTGCTGAAATCTGATAGAATAATTATAGTAGGGGACTTTAATATACATGTGGATGTAGATAGTGACTGCCTTAATGTGGCATTCAATTCAATATTGGACTCGATTGGGTTTTCTCAGAAAGTAGGAAATTCTACTCATTACCTCCACCATACATTGGACCTTGTTTTGACATATGGCATAGAAATAGAAAATCTTGTAGTGTCTCCTCATAACCCTGTACTGTCAGACCATTGTCTGTTAACCTTTGATTTTACTATTTCTGACTATTTGGCTCCTAAAGAAAAATATTATTACAGTAGATGCCTCTCAGATGATGCTGTTTCCAAATTTATGCAGATTGTTTCCTCTATGCCATGTGTCAACACAACAGAAATAAGCTATAGACAGCTTGCTCCTTCTGTAATTGATAACATGGTGGATAGTGTTTCAGCTTCTCTGCATCAGACTCTAGACTTGGTGGCCCCCTTAAAAAAGAAAAAGTCTAATCAGAGATTTCTAACTCCTTGGTTCAATACAGAAACTTGTACCTTAAAACAGAAGACTCGTCAATTAGAAAGAAAATGGCGCTCTACTAATTTATATGAAATCTATTTAGCTTGGAGAAATCATCTTTTAATTTATAAAAAATCTCTTAGAAAAGCTAGAACGAGTTATTACTCTGCATTAATAGAAGAGAACAAGAATAATCCCAGGTTTCTTTTCAGTACTGAAGCCAGGTTGACAAAGAGTCAGGACTCTGTCAATCCTAGCATTCCCTTAGAGCTTACTAGTCAGGACTTTATGAACTTTTTCAATAATAAAATTTCATCCATCAGAGATAAAATCAATCAGATTCTTCCCACAGTTAACTTAAATACTGTAACTACTACAACTCCTTCTATTGATCTCTGTCTTGATGAGTTTACTCCAATCGACCTTTGTGAGTTAGACAAAATAGTTTCCTCATCCAAACCTTCAACTTGTCTTTTAGACCCTATTCCTACCAGGTTATTTAAAGAAGTCTTCCCACTTATTGGTAGCTTTATTCTTCATATAATCAATTCTTCATTAACTTTAGGCCATGTACCGCAGGCTTTTAAAATGGCTGTAATTAAACCCTTACTCAAAAAGCCAACGCTAGATCCAGGAGCTTTAGCTAACTATAGACCAATATGAAAGATAGTAAAAGAAAGGGTATTATTTCAGAGTTTTATAACTCATTGACACTATCTTCAAGTGAAAATTCACTGAAAAGATTAAACTACTGGAAAGAAGATCTGCAAACTGAAATTTCAGAGGAACAATGGGAATTGGCTTGTACAGAAGCTCAAACCAAATCAATAAATGTACGCCTTAAATTGATACATTTCAAATGGTTAATGCGGATGTATGTTACACTGGAGGAGTTAAATAAATATAATAAAAATATACCAGATACATGCACAAAATGCATGGAAAGTAAAGGAACTCTATTTCATTGTGTATGGGAATGTAGATTAATAAGAATGTTTTGGGAAGAGGTGAGGGTAACAATTGAAAAAATAATCTCAAAACAAATCATATTGAATCCTCAATTGTTTTTGTTGGGTCTGTACCCAGAAAAGCATAATTTTAATAAAAGTGAAAGAACATTCATAGACCTCAGTTTGCTTAATGCCAAAAAATGTATTGCACTATTATGGAAAAAGACTCATAGACCAGATGTGACTCAGTGGTTAAGACAGATGTTAACAAACCTTCCATTAGAAAGAATAACATATATACTGAAATCAAAGGAAATTGTGTTTGAGAATATATGGAGACCTTTTATTGATTATGTAAAAAATTTAAACATAACTCTTGAAGAAGAAGGTGAATGATGTGTGTGGACCTTGTAAATTCCAAACTGGTGAACATAATATGTATACTTATGTATTGGATTGTCTAGACTAAACAGAGGAGCATTGTTGAAGATTTGATTTTGCTGGTGGTTGTTGGTGTTTTTAGTGCATCTTTTTTTTTTTTTTGTAGTACTTTAGTGTTAGTGTTTGATTGTTTGTATCATGTTTGTTAAAAAAAAAAGGTTCAATAAAGATATTGTGGAAAAAAAAACTATAGACCAATCTCTAATCTCCCTTTCATTTCAAAAATCTTAGAAAGAGTTGTTGCTACGCAATTATTTGACCACCTGCAGGGAAATGGTTTACTTGAAGAGTTTCAATCTGGGTTTAGAATCCATCATAGTACTGAAACAGCCTTAGCGAAGGTCACTAACGACCTCCTCATTGCATCTGATAATGGACTAGTTTCTGTACTTGTCCTTTTAGACCTTAGTGCAGCTTTTGATACTATCGATCATAATATTCTACTTGATAGATTAGAACACTATGTTGGACTTAATGGAACTTTGTTGCAGTGGTTTAGATCTTATTTATCTGATAGGTTCCAGTTTGTTCATGTCAATAATGAGTTTTCTTTCAACTCAAAGCTTAGTCATGGAGTTCCACAGGGATCTGTGCTAGGCCCTACTCTTTTTAGTTTATATATGCTTCCATTAGGCAACATTATTAGAAAGCACTGTATACATTTTCATTGTTATGCAGATGACACACAATTATACCTGTCAATGAAGCCAGATGATAGTAATCAATTAGCCAAGTTAGAAGCCTGTCTTAAGGAAATCAAAGCTTGGATGACTTGTAATTTCCTGCTATTAAATTCAGATAAGACTGAAGTCATTCTTGTTGGTCCAAAAAACCTTAGAAATTCCTTTCCAAATCAAACTTTCAGTTTGGATGCGGTTACTCTTTCTCTTAATAGCTCTGTGAGGAACCTTGGAGTTATTTTTGATCAGGATTTGTCCTTCAATTCACATATTAAATTTGTTTCTAAGACTGCCTTCTATCATTTGCATAATATTGCCAAGATTAGGAGCATCTTGTCTCAGAGTGATGCTGAGAAACTGATCCACGCTTTTGTTAGCTCGAGATTAGATTATTGTAATTCTTTATTATCAGGCTGTCCTAAAACATCTTTAAAAAGTCTTCAGCTGATCCAAAATGCTGCAGCAAGAGTTTTAACAGGTACTAGAAAGAGAGATCATATCTCTCCGGTTCTGGCCTCCCTTCATTGGCTTCCCATAGAGTTTAGAATTAAGTTTAAAATCCTTCTTCTTACTTACAAAGCTCTAAACAATCAGGCTCCTTTTTATTTAAAAGATCTGATACTACCGTATTATCCTAACAGAGCACTACGCTCCCAAAATGCAGGATTACTTGTAATACCTAGAATCTCCAAAAGTACAATGGGAGGCAGAGCCTTCAGTTATCAAGCTCCTCTCCTGTGGAATCAGCTGCCAATCTGGATTCGGGAGTCAGACTCGATCTCTGTTTTTAAGAATAGGGCTAAAACCTACCTATTTGATATAGCCTACAATTAGGGAGGGATCATGTGTTTCTGAACCCTCCCTTAGTTATGCTGCTAATAGGTTTAGTCAGCCGGGGGACCTCCAGTAATGCACTGGGCCTCACTCCTTTCCTCACTCTCTATGAAATATTTTTTTTTTTTGCTGGTCATTAACATCTGTTTGTTCTCTCCCATAGACTGAGTCCCCATCGTGCTGTTTGCTCTCTACATGTCTGTTCTTTTCTTCTTCTCTATCCCCTCACCCCCCAGCCAGTCGCAGCAGATGACTGCCCCTCCCTGAGCCTGGTTCTGCTGGAGGTTTCTTCCTGTTAAAAGGGAGTTTTTCCTCTCCACCGTCGCCAAGTGCTTGCTCACAGGGGATCGCCTGATTGCTGGGGTCTTTCTGCAACTGTGGGGGTTCCCCCCCTACAGTTGATAGTGCTATGAGATGACTGTTGTTGTGAAATGGCGCTATATAAATAAAGTTGAATTGAATTGAATTGAATTGAATTCAATGTACAGACAATATTGGGGAAAATATTCAAAATAACAGTTCCCTTTTCTTTTGTAACTTTGTATTTGGGTTTACTACCGGACTCACTGGAAAGACGAGGAGATAAATACTTGTTCAATGTTTTAATATTGGCAAGTAAAAAAGCCCTAACTAAAAAATGGATGCTGAAGGACTGTCCTACACTTGAAGATTGGATTAACGTGATTCAAGACATTTACTCGATGGAAAAGTTGACATTCGCACTGACAGGACATGGATGGGTTCATGAACTTTTGGCAACCCTGGATCGCATATGTGTCTTCCATTAGATCTAATCTTTGACAAATACCATTTCAATAATGGTCCCGCTCTTTGTTCCAATGCTACTCAGATGCTCTTTTACTTTTAATTACTTAATTTTCTGTTCGTTTGTTTTTTGCTGTTCTGTTTGTTTGTTTATTCATTTTTTTTTAAATTTAATTCTCTTTAATTTCTCTTTTTCTTTCACTTTAAAAAAAAAGGGGGTGTTGTAATAACTATCCTACCAATGTTGTCAAATAGCAAAAAATAAGGGAACGTGTGATGAAAATGTAAACAATGCAATGCTGTAATGACCTGTATACCCTTTACAAAAACTTAAATTAAAAAAAAAAAAATAACATCTATGAATTAAATATATGGTTAAGGGTTGGTAGATGATCAACATAGGAGAAGTGGGAATAGACAGAATATATAGGAAACAGACAACACTGGACATTTAGCAGTCACTGCCAACTTCTGTCAAGGTTGACTTTGAAGTTGGTTAATGATAGCAGCTCAATAAACCTGACGGTTATGCCCCCGAAAAAAAACAAAATAAACAGTGAGAGAATTATAACAAACTGTGGATTAATGAATTAGCCTAGTGAGTACAATTTACAAAAAAGACCTATAAAAATCCTGACTGCACTGATTTAAACTCAAAAGCTAGCAGTACTAACAGCACCAGTACCCATGTCATCCTGGGAAATAAAATAGGCCTGAATGACATGAGATTCATTATCAACTGTTAATTAATGAACAAACTAGGACCATGGATGCTTAGTGGAGTCACTAGAATTTACAGAGAAGAGCTCTAAACACCAGAGTTGGGCCACTGGCTAAGCTAGCTAGTGTGTAGCTATGCGAGTTCTGAGGCTCAGTGGGAAACTTCCTCTTCTTCTGCACCAGACTATCCAGGAGATAGGTCAGCCAATCCAAAGGAGGCGTTTCGGACAGAGTTGTAGTCCTACTTTCTATAAGAGATAAGAACTCCTGTGCAGGAGGACTTCGTTCTGTTTGACTCTGAAGCTCATATGATGTCAGAAATCATGTATAATCTATGGAAAATAAAAATGCAAATCCCTAAAAGCAGATTATACAAGTTAGTTCTGGCCGAGCAATTTGATTGGACAATAGGGATTCCAGGAGTTACTAACTTGCACGCCAGTGCTTCACTGGATATGCATCACTCTACTTCAAAGGTGTTCATGTAACCGTTAATTACCAACACTAATTTACTATCAACTCTCTGAGAATTTCAATACTGTTTTGGATACCTTAGTTTAGGGCTGTTGCGATAACTGCAATTATGTAATACTGCGCTATGGACAAGCCTACCATGGAAGAAAGTGAGCAACCGCAACCACTGCAGTGTTCACTTTTTTTGTGTGTGTGGCTATACCTTGTTGTTCACTTATGTGCCCCTATTGATTATTAAATAAATTGTTAAATGTTAAATGTATTGTTATTGTCAACAGCATGTTTGCACCCAGTACTGTGGAAGCTTCCACAGAACCGTGTGGGGCACTCTCTCTCCAGGCAAACTCCAGCAGGCAGTTAGTGGTGGAAGCGTTGGGATGAATTACTAAATACAGCCGTGACAGTGAGCACTGAAAGGGCACAAAGCATGTTATTTCCTTCTGAACGGGGTGTTTATGAACCTGACCATTGAGCTCTGACAGCAAAACAACTACTGCATAATGCATTGCTTGTTTCAATGTGATTTTTTGGACAGCGGCAAAAATCCAAAAATCACGGAGAAAAGAGCCACCCAGGGTCCTGTACGGAGGCTCTCCTGTTTAAATAAGCTGAATGTCACTGCAGTCTCCAGTCTTAACAAACCACAATTAACAAACTAGAAAAGCACTCGGAGAGCGCAGACCTCCGCCATGCGCCACAGTTCCCCCCATACAGTGTTTTACATCATAAATATTAATCCTACATTTATTGTGTGTACGTTTTCAGATTCCTTGACCATGGAAACATGTGAGTAGCAATTGGATTCACATGCATAGGATTAGTGGTTCAGTAGTTATTCAGGAAAATCGCATTTCGCATAATGGCGGTTTTCTTCTGGATGTAGCTCCATAGCTTTTAAAGATACAACAAATCCGTTGACACACTACAGATTCCACAGTGTCTTGGCTACATAATGGTGTTTGTTGAGTGATTTTAGCTTCATTTGTTCTCTTCCTATGAGGAAAATTGCAAAGGTCCCCTATTTTTGTTGATATTGTGGATCATAGTATCCGGAATTATTGCGTTATCCGGATCAGTCTTGGATATATTATAGAACCTGTGGGCATGTTGTCCTGTATTTTTTTTGTTTTGCAAGTGTTCTGACGATTTTTGGCAGACTTACATGCACAAATATTGAAAATGGCCCTATCTCGCAATGTTAAAGAATCCTTTAAAAAATTCCTGGATCCAGATGGTGATCTGGATCACCACCAAAATGTAATCATCTGTAGGATACCCCATTTCTGACAATCTGTGAAAATTTCATGAAAATCCGTCCATAACTTTTTGAGTTATCTTGCTAACAAACAAACAGACAGACAAACCAACGCCGATGAAAACATAACCTCCTTGGCGGAGGTAACAATTAACAAATCACAGTACCTTTGTGGTGACTGACTCTTTATTTCATCTGAAAATGCCAAGGAAAACCGAGCAACATGTACTAAAGCCAAATCGCTAGCATGCAAACTAGCAATGCATTGGCCACGGTTTGATCTGGGCCTTTTCGGTACTGACTCAACAGGTGATTGGTATGTATTAATAAACAATGACTTTTGCACTTGACAATATTTAATTTGTTTGCATGTGTGTGAAATGACAATGAACGTCTTCATGCTGATTGTGATGTTTAGCAACAGTTACTGGCTACATTTAAATATTTGTTCTCAGCTGGGCAAAATAACTGGTTAAACAAACAAATCAATATATACAGTATTGCTGTCATTTAATAAATTGTGCTTGCTGGAGTTGTTGTATAAAAGCAATATTACATTCAAGGTCATTATGGTATCATGGTGTGATAAGCCAGTGCCCTCCGCATATCACACCTGCAGTTACTATATTCATTGACACTGTACTCCCTCTTGTGTAATATTGCTTAAATATCTGAGTGGAATCCAGAGTGAATATCAGAATATTCTTTATAGTAGGGGTAAGAATCACCAGAGGCCACACGATATGACGTTATCACGATACTTGGGCCACAATGTGATATTATCACTACTTTGTCATATGCTGAGTATTGCAATGTCATATATGGCAATTTCCCATCCTGATCTTTGTCTTATTTAACCCCCTGTTAGATCTCAGGAGTCACTCCTTTGCTGTGCTCACCTAACTAGAGAGTGAGCATTTAGCACCATCTAGTGGACTGAAAAGTCAGCCGTTTTTTATTATTCAGGTATCTATTTAGGTATGTTTATATTTGCAATATTTATGGTAAATGGGGTTCACTTAAATAGCGCTTTTTAGTCATCTCTGGATGACCATAGCGCTTTACAGATCCTGCTATCCACCCATTCACGCACACATTCACACACTGATGGTGGCAGAGCTGCCATACACCGGTGCTGGCCTGACCCATCAGGAGCAACTGGCAGTTCAGTGTCTTGCTCAAGGACACTTCAACATGCAGACAGAGCCGGAATCTAACCACTGACCCTCCGATTAGTAGTCGGCTACACTACCCCTGCGCCACAGCCGCCCCCATGAATGAATAGTTTTTAAAAACGTTTCACTGATGTCTCAGAATCAATACAGTATCACCACCACAAAGTATCATGATATTATATTCATCTTCATTCATTCATCTTCTTCCACTTAATCCTTTTTGGGTCGCGGGGGGGGGGGGGGGGTGCTGGAGCCTATCCCAGCATCTTTGGGCGAGAGGCAGGGTCCACCCTGGACAGATCGTCAGTCCATCGCAGGGCCAACACAGACAGACAGATGACCATTCACACCTAAGGACAATTTAGAATCCTCAGTTGATGCCAATTAACCTAACCTGCATATTTTTGGCCTGTGGGAGGAAACCGGAGTACCCGGAGAAAACCCACACAGACACGGGAAGAACATGCAAACTCCACACAGAAGGGTCACCGATGGTCAGAGGATGGGGTCAAACCCACGATGGTCTGGGGTGGAATCGATCCTGTGACCTTCTGGCTGTGCTGACACAGCCACTACCCCACCGTGATTTTTTTTCTCATAAATTTGTGATTTTTAATTACATAAATAACATTACTTTTTCTTGTATATTTGCAAACTTATTCATGTAAGTTTGTGATATTTTTGGAAGGTATATAACTTTCTCATCAAGTCGCTTTTTTGTAGATTTTTTTTTGTAAATTTGGGGGGGAAAGCATTTATCTGAAGATCAAATTTGAAAATCAAATACCAGCGCAATAACGGAATAACCATGTAATTGAATATTTGGGTTCAGCCCTATTGTTTATGCAAGGAAAAGAAGGCTGATTTTTTTAAACCATCTGTTAGCCCAGAGATTCAAGCTGAAATTGGATTTTTTTCCTAACTCTGCATGACAAGCACACATATCTAATCCAAATCAATGTTGCATAAACAAAATTACAATGACAATCAATACCACACAATGCTCTCATATTGAACTGCTGAACACAAAGGGACAAAATGAGTTTCAACACTAGCGTATGTGTGCGCGTCTGCTCATGCATAGGGAAAGAGGAGCTTAATGAGTGAAGGCCAATGGTCGCTGACCTGGAAACTGATGTGAATGTCAAAGTCTTTCTGAGCGCTCCTGCTGCCTTAAACCTGACAGTTGACCAGTCAAATCAAACAATCAACACATTTAACAGACCAATTAACTTCATCGTCAACTAGTAACAGGGCTGTTTCTGGCTTTTTGGGGGCCCTATGCAAGATTGTGTTGGGGGGGGTACTATTTTTGGAATGGGGAAGTGTTCAAAACCTTTAAAACTGAGAAAATATCTCCCCTCCCAATAATAAATAAACAAGCAAACTTACGTCATTGTTTAAATAAACAGAAAAAAAAATCAGCAACCATATAAATGATGCAAATTTTAAAAAAAGGTACAAATTTATAAGAAAAAAAGTCACAAATTTACAATTGTCCACTAGTCATTTATATGTGTATTAACATACACAGTCCTCCTCTGTGACTGTGGTTGCTGTGGTTGAGTAGCCTGCAAGCTAGCTAAATGACCATGTTCATCATTAATGGAACAAGCATGTTTTAAAGGTTCTCTTTCCCAACTTCTTACTGGCATCTTCAGGTTAACTAAAAAGTCAGAAGCATGCATTACACTGTGAGGGTTTAATATAAATTTGGGTTAAAAAAAAAAACCAAACAAAAAAAAAAAAACCAAACCCAGAGGTAACCGAGCTAACTATAGTAGAACCCCAAACACAATAACACAACTTTCTCCATGTGAAGGGGATGTTTCTCCAGAGCCTCACGATGTAAAATAAGGTACAAAACAGTGTATTTTAAATTCTTAAATTACTATATTCAATGATCAATACAAAAAACGTGGAGTGACTGTTATGGCCCAACTAGGCCAAGACAGAATTGCCTATTTACCCTGGATCTCTAGTCCATTTCGACCCTCTATCGTCAAGGTGGACGAACCTATAGTCATTTTCACCCACAGACAAGGTAGACTTACACCTACAAAGTCTTTTCTGCACTCAGGCAAGACAGACTGACACCTATATCCCAGGCTGTAGGAGAATCCAGCATTCGTAGATCGTTCGTGAGTTTGTAGCCAGATCAATGGTCTTGTCCAAGATTTCTAAAAATGCCCCACAAAAACCCCTCATCGTAGGGGGACCATACGAATGCCATAGGAACAACATAAGAACTACACAAGATGTCGGTCGTAAGTATGCCTCAAGAACACCTTAAGTTGTTCTTGAGGGCCCCTTACAGCGGTTGTAGGAAACGCCATATGAATGCCCGTTCGTACGGAGATTAGTAGGCGATAGTGAGGTGCTCATAAGGCGGAAGTATGTCAATCGTGCAACATTTGTGCCGACAAAATGTGTCAAAAGCCATAACATCTTCGGACCAATGACTGGAGAGTGCAGTGAGTTGCACAAAAATTTTCATAAGATGGCAGTAAGTATGCCATAGGAAAATCCCAAGGCACCCTTATGAAGAACGTAAAAACTCTAGGGCCATCATATGACACAAAAGGACCTCATTTCTCAAGAATGCCTCAAACTGCTCTTGCAAATTGAACAGCAGCTGTAAAAAATTATGCCCTCCTTCACGAATGTCTGAACTCCAGAATTCACAGGAACTGGAAGATTCTGACAAATCCATCATTCGAAAGAATCTTTGTGACAGTAGCTTTACGGTATTGGGAAATCGCCTCATGACTAATTTCTTATGGAGGAGGGATCTGTAACATGATTCACAGATTAAAAATCTGAGTATGCTGACAATATCTCAAAAAGTGAGTACACCCCTCATATTTTTGTAAATATTTTATTATATCTTTTCATGGAACAACACTGAAGATATGACACAGACACAGTGCATCTGGAAAGTCTTCACAGCGCTTCACTTTTTCCACATTTTGTTAGGCTACAGCCTTATTCCAAAAGAGATTAAATTCATTTTTTTCCTCAAAATTCTACACACAATACCCCATAATGACAATGTGAAAAAAAGTTTTTTTTTGAAATTTATTAAAAATAAAAAAACTAAGAAATCACATGTACGAAAGTATTCACAGCCTTTGCTCAATACTTTGTTGATGCACCTTTGGCAGCAATTACAGCCTCAAGTCTTTTTGAATATGATGCCACAAGCTTAGCACACCTATCTTTGGGCAGTTTGGCCCATTCCTCTTTGCAGCACCTCTCAAGTTCCATCAGGTTGGATGGGAAGTGTCGGTGCACAGCCATTTTCAGATCTCTCCAGAGATGTTCAGTTGGATTCAAGTCTGGGCTCTGGCTGGGCCACTCAAGGACATTCACAGAGTTGTCCTGAAGCCACTCCTTTGGTGTCTTGGCTGTGTGCTTAGGGTCATAGTCCTGCTGAAAGATGAACCGCCACCCCAGTCTGAGGTCAAGAACGCTCTGGAGCAGGTTTTCATCCAGGATGTCTCTGTACATTGCTGCATTCATCTTCCCCTCTATCCTGACTAGTCTCCCAGTTTCTGCCACTGAAAAACATCCCCACAGCATGATGCTGCTCCTACCATTGGCATGGTTATGAATGATGCCTGGTTTCCTCCAAACATGACGCCTGGCATTCACGCTAAAGAGTTCAATCTTGACTTCCGGTTATGGCGGCTACGTAGGAGGACACGTCTCACTCTGCTCTGCTCCTAGAGATAAAAAGTCGGCAAATAACTCTCTCATTTGGAACAGAACCTATCCCAGCATTTGGGCGAGGATATGCCAGTGAAGCCTAAGGCTGGGAAATCAGATGGAGGAAAAACTGAACCGCCGAAACAGTCCAAGTTAACGGACTTTTGCGTCCGTGACGAGGCAGAAAGGGCTCCAGATATGGCGGAGGAAGCTAGCGGTGGTGCGGTGACTGCTGGCGATGGCACAGGTGCGGTGCTCGCTGCCATTAGTTCGATGAGAGCAGACTTTTCCGCTAAATTTGATGGGATTATAGCAGCGATAGAAGGAATGAGAAAGGAATTAAGTGACTGTATGGAACGAGTAACGCAGGTGGAGCTTCGAATTTCCAGTGCTGAGGATGATGTCACCAGCCTTCAATTAAAGGTGCGCACTTTGGAATTAAAAAATAAACGTCTGGAAGATAATGCCCTGGACTTGGAGTCCCGGTCGAGACGGAACAACCTGAGGCTGGTGGGTCTACCGGAGGGAACCGAGGGTCGGGACCCATGTTCCTTTTTGGAAAAGTGGATTCCAGAAGCGCTGAACAACGCGGAACTGCAATCATCAGTCGTTTTAGAAAGCGCCCACCGAATTGGTCCACCGAGAGATAACAAGGCATCACCGAGGACGCTGATTATGAAGTTCCTCAGCTACAGAGACAGGATGATGATCTCCAATGCAGCACGAGCCAAAGGAGAAATTAAATACCAGGATCAACAGGTGCGGTTCGACCCAGATTTGGCCACAGGAATCCAACAATTAAGGAAACAGTTTGACCCCGTCCGTAAAGAGCTACGCAACCTTGGGATTCATCATGGAGTGATTCACCCTGCAAGACTGCTGGTCACATATAAGGGCAGAACACACATCTTCAAGACCACTGAGGAGGCGCAGGAGCTCATCAAGCAGATCCAAGTAGAGACTGGTGGGAGCTAAGCATGAACAAAATATAAGGTAGAATATTTAAGCATTTGCACAGGCATCTAACTGATCTGAAGCATATAGCAAGTTTACAAAATATAGATTGTATTATATATTAAAAAAAAACACCTATGATGTACAAAGTTGCTATAAAATTTTGGAGTTAAGTTGAAAAACTACAGAAGAGAGTTAATGAGAGTGAACTCTTCACTTCCGCCCTCCAAAGAGAGCAGACGCCTTTTTCTTCTCTCTTGCTTCTGACTTATCTCCTTCTCCCCAAACTAACTGGATCCCAGCTTGCTGTCGTCTGTCTGCGTCTTTACTGCTGATTATCGAAAGAAATTATGGAATTGATAAGCTGGGCTTTGAACGCAATTGACACTATCTTTTCAACGAGGAAAAGTGCCCCAGGGGAGGTTGTTTGCCCTGCAGGAACGGCTGCTGCGGGCTATTTACGGAAGACAAGTAATTGGAAACTCTTGTGCCTGACTAATCTTTTTATCGAAGATGTAGAAGATTTGTACGTCTTCGCAGTAATGGTGATTGGGATTGTTCTGATTGGATCTGGGATTGTCCTGGTGTACCGCAAATTGTTGAAGATGGATACAACCTATCAAAATGCTGGCCAGGCGAGGTGCATCCATCAAATTGAAAAAATGGAGAGAACCCTGATAGCGACAAATGGAGAACTGTCTCGGAAGGTGGATTACATCATGATTACGCTTAGGACCATCCACGATGGACTCAACGCCCAGCAATGAAGGATTAAGTACTGAATCTGTAAGAGAATATAAAGTTTCCTCTCTGTGATCAGTACTATTCGACTTAATTTGACTCCCTCACAAAAATCCTCCTGATCATCTGCAGTCTTTGTTTTCAAAACATTGAGCTCATGGCCTTCGGACAGGCAGCTGCATGGCCAAGGACAATGCCAGTAGCCAGACAAAACATCTCCTGCCAAAGAGTCCTTGTTGTTCTTAACTGATACAACACCTACTTTCAACATTACACTCATACTGATCCACAAACTGATGATAAAGATGATTCACTCACTGCTCTCTTTGTGTCCTGTGAACTTTTTTTGTCTGCTGATTGTGCATTGAGGGCTTTTTTTTTCTTCTTTGTAATCATAATATTGATCATATATGACCACTATTCTGGAATCAATGATTTTTTTGCTCCTTCCTATTGTATTATTTCCTATGCTACCTGTACCCTCCTGTTGGCAGGCGCGTTTCAGATGCTGCCGTGTCACCGGAAATGCAGGTTCATTTTCTGTGTCAGGTCAAATCCCTCATATGTTATCAGCGATCTGTTATCAGTATCTGTTAATGTACTTGGCAATAAATCTTTTCTGAGTTTCTGAGTTAATGTTACATCATTAAAAGCAGTAGAGTTAGGGTGATTGGGAGGATGAAGAAGGAGTGGCTTTGGCTGGTCCTCGTGGGTGTGGAGCGGTCGATGGCTATAGTGGGAGACGGAATTTTTTTTTTATTTTGGGGGGATTACCACGAATGTGGGAAGGTGGAATTTGTTTGTGTGTAGTTTGTAGGATGAATGTTCAACCACTCATGTTTTTGCTTCTCTGTATGAGCATGTTTACACTGCGAGGTAATCTCAAACTCCCTACTGATCATAGACCAAAGCGTTAATCTTAATTTAACTTCATGGAATTGCAGAGGTCTACAAAATTTAAAAAAACTTAAGCAAGTTATGAATGAAATAAAAGACATAGGTTCAAAAATTGTGTTTTTACAAGAAACTCATCTAATAGAGGAGGATGTAAAAAGAATTAGGAGTAGATGGCAAGGAAGTGTATTCACCTCATCATTTTCATCCCGAGCCAGGGGAGTTATGACTCTCATACATAAATCAATCCCATTTCAAGTGAAAAATGTAACTGGAGGCAAATTTGGAAGATATCTAATCATTCAAGGATCTTTGTTATTAGAAAATATAAATCTGGTGAACTTACACGGTCCCAATATAGATGATCAAAAGTTCTTTGCTAATTTATTTCTTATTTTATCATCACTTACAGGGCAACATACAGGGGATTTTAATTGTACATTGAATCCCGGTATAGATAGATCAACAGGACTGGACTGTACGCACAATGGATGCAGGATGATCATTAAGCATTTTATGAAAGAACTGAGATTGCTAGATATATGGAGAGAAATGAAACCACAAGTTAAAGCCTACTCTTGTTATTCTAATACCTACAAGACATTCTCATGTATTGACTATTTTTTTTATCTCCACAGAATTAAGGTCCAAGATTCAAAACTGCTTTTATGATAATATTGTGATCTCTGATCATGCACCCTGTTGTCTCATATATGTAGATAAGAAATTGACAAAGGAACCAGGTAGGTGGCAATTTCAGCATAAATGGCTTCAGGATGAGGAATTTGTTAAGTACATAGAAAAAAAGATAGATGAGTTCTTTGATATCAATACTACACAAACATCAGCATGTATAAAGTGGGAGGCTTTCAAAGCTTTTATTAGGGGGCATATTATTAGTTATACAGGTTCAAAATCTAAGAAGACTCGAGAGGAGAGAGTCCAATTGGAACATAAAATAAAAATTCTTCAAGAAAAAGTATATGCAGGAAGTGACCCAAAGTTAGAGAACGAATTACTGATTCTGAGAGCTGAATATGACAAAAAATCAGCGAATAGAGCTGCCTCGAGTCTTCTAAGATTGAAGCAATCTTTTTATGAACAAGGTGAAAAATCAGGAAAATTATTGGCATGGCAGATTAAACAATTAGAATTTAAAACACCAATTACCAGTATTATAAGTAATGGACAGGTAGTTGTAGATCCTTTAGAAATTAATAGAGCCTTTAGAGACTACTATGAAAAAATTATATGATACAAAAAATGAAACTGACTTAACAAAACTAAATGGGTTTTTGGACGGATTATCTATACCGTGTATTTCAAATGAAAACAGGGAGATACTGGAGTCTAAAATTAGTCAAGAAGAAGTTGGGCTAGCCATTGATAATATGAAATCAGGAAAAAGTGCAGGACCAGATGGTCTTCCAGTTAACCTTTATAAAAAATTTAAGAATAAATTAATAAAACCTTTTTTGGAAATGGTTTTAGAAGCATTTCAAAATAGTAATTTACCACCATACATGAATAATGCCTTAATTATACTGTTGCCAAAACCAGGTAAACCCTCTAATAAATGTGAAAATATGAGACCAATAATCCTATTAAATGCTGACCTTAAGATAATCTGTAAAATTTTAGCAAGACGAATACAAGAAATATTACCAAATATTATTAACCGAGATCAGAATGGCTTTATAAAGGGAAGACAAGGCTTCCATAATGTAAGAAGACTATTTGATATTATTTATTCTAATAAAGAAGCACCGGATACAGCTCTCCTATCATTGGACGCCGAAAAGGCCTTTGATAGGGTCGAATGGCCCTTTCTTACAAAGGTTTGGACTTGGAAATAATTTCATAAAATGGGTTCAGATAATATATAATAATGCTACAGCAGAAATCCTAACAAACAGCAATATCTCAAAATCAATAAAAATCAATAGAGGATGTCGACAAGGCTGTCCACTTTCACCTTTACTGTTTACTATGGCAATTGAACCTTTAGCGATGGCAGTACGTTTACATCCACAAATATATGGAATTAAAGTTGGACCAACAGAACATAAAATCTCCCTGTATGCCGATGACATAATTTTGTTTATGTCAAATCTTAAAAAATCAATTCCGACCTTGTTGAATTTAATAAAGAATTTTGGGGAAATATCAGGATATAAAATAAATAAAACTAAATCTTCAATATTAATGCTAAATGAGACCCAGAGAAATCACCCACCTCCTGAGGTAAATCAATTCAATGTTGTAAATCAGTTTAAATATTTAGGAATTCAAATTGTGCCTAAGCTAGAATTAGTCGCCAGTGCCAACTATGAAGCCTTAATGACAGACATTAATGAGTTACTTCAGAGATGGATGTCACTACCAATGTCGATGATGGGGAGAATCAATATACTTAAAAGTAATATCTTACCTAAAATACTTTATTTCAATACATTCCTTTACCACCACCTTCAGATCTATTCTCAAGAATTAAAAAAAAGTTAGTGGAATTTATATGGAACAATAGGAAAGCTAGATTACGTCTGTCCTTACTATATTTACCATTTGATCGTGGAGGTCTGAAATGTCCAAACTTTATGTTGTATTACTGGTCAGCACAACTGAGGTCTATTACATATTATTTTTCATCAAATGATCTCCCCCACTGGAATGAAATGGAATCATACAATTTACCTTTACCTCTTCCCATATTCATATACTCAGACTCGGCAAAAAAATTACAGAAACAAGTTAAAAATCCATTTGTAAAGCATATGATCAAAATATGGTGTGAAACCAAAAAATATTTAAAAGAACCACACTTATTGTCACAATTTAGCCCAATATGGGGTAATCAATATTTTAAACCAAAAAGGGATTCAAAAAATTCAAGATTTATATCTGTCATGTTCAGATAACATAATGTCTTTTGAAGAGCTGAGGATCAAATTTAATCTTAATAGAACACATTTTTTTTTTTAAATATCTTCAGCTTAGGAACTTTATTCGATCAAATCAAAATAATGCTCTCACTCAACCTATTTATTCATCCTTGGAAAAAATTTTGACGAAAGATAGTAAGAGAAAGGGTATTATTTCAGAATTTTATAACTCATTGACACTATCCTCAAGTGAAAACTCACAGAAAAGACTGAATTATTGGAAAGAAGACCTGCAAACTGAAATTTCAGAGGAACAACGGGAATTGGCTTGTACAGAAGCTCAAACCAAATCAATAAATGTACGTCTTGAATTGATACATTTTAAATGGTTAATGCGGATGTACTGTATGTTACACCGGTGGAATTAAATAGATATAACAAAAACATACCAGATACGTGTACAAAATGTATGGAAAGTAAAGGAACCCTATTTCATTGTGTATGGGAATGTAGAAAAATTAGAATGTTTTGGGAAGAGGTGAGGGTAACAATTGAAAAAATAATTTCAAAACAAATCATATTGAATCCTAAATTGTTTTTGTTGGGTCTGCATCCAGAAAAGCATAACTTTAATAAAAGTGAAAGAGCATTCATAGACCTCAGTTTGCTTAACACCAAAAAATGTATTGCACTATTGTGGAAAAAGACTCATAGACCAGATGTGACTCAGTGGTTAAAACAGATGTTAACAAACCTTCCACTAGAAAGAATAACATACATACTGAAATCAAAGGAAATTGTGTTTGAGAATATATGGAGACCTTTCATTGATTATGTAAAGAATTTAAACATAACTTTTGAAGAAGAAGGTGAATGATGTGTGTGGACCTTGTAAATTCCAAACTGGTGAAGGTATAATATGTATACTTATGTAATGGATTGCCTAGACTAAACAGAGGAGCATTGTTGAAGACCTGTTCTTGTTAGTGGTTGTCGATGTTTTTAGTACATTTTTTTTTAATTACTTTAGTGTTAGTGTTTGATTGTTTGTGTTATGTTTGTAAAAAAAAAAGGTTCAATAAAAAATATTGTGGAAAAAAAAAAGAGTTCAATCTTTGTCTCATCAGACCAGAGAATTTTGTTTCTCATGATCTGAGAGTCCTTCAGGTGCCTTTTGACAAACTCCAGGTGGGCTGCCATGTGCCTTTTACGAAGGAGTGACTTCTGTCTGGCCACTCTTACAGGCCTGATTGGTGGATTGCTGCAGAGATGGTTATCCTTCTGGAAGGTTCTCCTCTCTCCAGAGAGCAACGCTGGAGCTCTGACAGAGTGACCATTGGGTTCTTGGTCACCTCCCTGACTAAGATCCTTCTCCCGCAATCGCTCAGTTTAGACAGCTGGCCAGCTCTCCGAAGAGTCCTGGTGGTTCCGAACTTCTTCCATTTACAGGTGACAGAGGCCACTGTGCTCATTGGGACCTTCAAAGCAGCAGAAATTTTTCTGTACCCTTCCCCAGATTTGTGCCTCGAGACAATCCTGTCTCAGCGGTCTACAGAATTCCTTTGACTTCATGCTTGGTTTGTGCTCTGACATGCACTGTCATCTGTGGTACCTTATATAGACAGGTGTGTGCCTTTCCAAATCATGTCCAATCAACTGAATTTACCACAGGTGGACTCCAATTAAGCTGTAGAAACATCTCAAGGATGATCAGAGGAAACAGGATAGACCTGAGCTCAATTTTGAGCTTCATGGCAAAGATTGTGAATACTGATGTACATGTGAGTTACTTAGTTTTTTATTTTTAATAAATTTGCAAAAATCTCAAAAAATCTGTTTTCATGTTGTCATGGGGTATTGTGTGTAGAATTTTGAGGAAAAAAATGAATTTAATCCCTTTTGGAATAAGGCTGTAACATGACAAAATATGGAAAAACTGAAGCGCTGTGAATACTTTTCGAATGCACTGTACAATGTAAAGTAGTCAGTGTACAGCTTGTATAACTGTAAATTTGCTGTCCCCTCAAAATAACTCAACACACAGCCATTAATGTCTAAATACTTTCTGGATGCACTGTACCGCCACCTCTCCAGGTTCTCTTCAACCTGCTCCCTACTCTCACTACAGATCACAATGTCGTCTGCAAACATCATGGTCCATAGAGACTCCTGCCTGACCTCATCTGCCAGCCTGTCCATCACCATAGCAAACAAGAAGGGACTCAGAGCCAATCCCTGATGTAACCCCACCCCCACTTTGAACCCATCTGTCACTCTTACAGCACACCTCACCACTGTCTCGTTGTCCTCATACATGTCCTGCACCACCCTCACATACTTCTCTGCCACTCCTGACTTTCTCATACAGTACCACACTTCCTCTCTTGGCACCCTATTATATGCTTTCTCTGGATCCACAAAGAGACAGTGCAACTTCTTCTGACCTTCTCTATACTTCTCTATCAGCACTCTTAGAGCAAACATTGCATCTGTAGTACTCTTTCTTGGCATGAAACCATACTGCTGCTCACTGATAGTCACCTCTCCTCTCAACCTGGCTTCAACAACTCTTTCCCATATCTTCATAGTGTGGCTGATCAACTTTATGCCTCTGTAGTTACAACAGCTCTGAGCATCACCTTTGTTCTTGAAAACTGGTACCAAAACACTTCTTCTCCACTCGTCAGGCATCCTCTCACTCTCCAAGATTGTGTTAAACAATGTGGTTAAAAAGTCCACTGCCATCTCTCTGAAACACCTCCATACCTCCACAGGTATGCCATCTGGACCAGCCGCCTTTCCATTCTTCATCCTCTTCAAAGCTGCCCTCACTTCTGCCTTGCTTATCCTCGAGATTTCCTTGTTCACCATCTTTCCTTCATCCATCCTCCTCTCTCTCTTTTTTTCTTTATTCATCAGCTCTATCAACTAGGCCTAGTGGCCTAGGCCTAGGTGATAGAGCATCTGCCCCACAACCGGGAGGTTGGGGGTTCAAGTCCTGGTCCGGTCATACCAAAGACCATATAAAAATGGTATTTCCTGCCTTCTAGCTTGGTACTCAGCATAATAGAATGGGGGAAGGAAAAGTTGTTTGTGGCCGCGCCTTGCACGGCAGCAACCCCTTTGATTCTACATGTGATTAACATTGTAGATAGGAGAAATGTAATTTCCTTCTACTGTACATGACTGGCTGTATGAAGTGAATGACAATAGAGATGGCTGCTTCTTCCATCTTCTCAACACACTCTTGTCATTTGTTAGTACATTACCATTTCTGTCTTTAATCAACCTAACCTGCTGTGCAGTACATCCTTTCCAGCTCGATCTCTCTGTCTAGCCAATCAATACAAGTCCTTTTCTCCTTCCTTAGTGTCCAGCCTCTCATACAACTCACTATATGCCATTTCCTTTGACTTTTCCACTTCTCTGTTTGCCATGTGCCTAGTTTCCAAATACCCCTGCCTACTTTCTTCATCTCCATGACGATCCAACTTTTTATTTGCAAACCTCTTCCTTTGAATACTTTCCTGTACCTCCTCATCCCACCACCAAGTCTCCTTGTCTTCCTTCCTCTGTCCATTGGATACATCACATACCTTTCTACCCGTTTCCCTCAATACTTCTGCTGTACTTTCCCAGTCATCTGGTAATTCTTCCCTACCACCCAGAGCCTGTAGCAACTCCTTCCTAAACTCTGTGCAACCTTCTTCCTTCTGTAACTTCCCCCACTTAATCTTTGGCTCTGTCTTCACTCTATTTCTCTTCTTGCTTTCCAAAGTCATCCTACAGACTACCACCCAATGCTGTCTAGCTACATTCTCCCCTGCCACCACATTGCATTCTCCTATCTCTTTCAGATTTCTCCTTCTGCATAAGATGTAGTCCAACTGTGTGCACCTTTCTCCACTCTTGTAAGTCATCCTATGTTCCTCTCTCTTCTTAAAGTATGTGTTCACCACAGCCATTTCCACCCTTTTAGCAAAATCCACAACCATCTGTACTTCCACCTTTCTCTCCTTAAAACCATACCTATCCAGAACCTCCTCATTACCTCTGTTCCCTTCACCTACAATGGGGCAAAAAAGTATTTAGTCAGCCACCAATTGTGCAAGTTCTCCCACTTAAAAGATGAGAGAGGTCTCCAATTTTCACCATAGGTATACCTCAACTATGAGAGACAAAATGAGAAAAAAAAATCCAGAAAATCACATTGAAGGATTTTTAATGAATTAATTGGTAAATTCCTCGGTAAAATAAGTATTTGGTCAATAACAAAAGTTCATCTCAGTACTTTGTTATATACCCTTTGTTGGCAATGACAGAGGTCAAACGTTTTCTGTAAGTCTTCACAAGGTTTTCACACACTGTTGCTGGTATTTTGGCCCATTCCTCCATGCAGATCTCCTCTAGAGCAGTGATGTTTTGGGGCTGTCGCTGGGCAACATGGACTTTCAACTCCCTCCAAAGATTTTCTATGGGGTTGAGATCTGGAGACTGGCTAGGCCACTCAAGGACCTTGAAATGCTTCTTACAAAGCCACTCCTTCGTTGCCCGGGTGGTGTGTTTGGGATCATTGTCATGCTGAAAGACCCAGCCACGTTTCATCTTCAATGCCCTTGCTGATGGAAGGAGGTTTTCACTCAAAATCTCACGATACATGGCCCCATTCATTCTTTCCTTTACACGGATCAGTCGTCCTGGTCCCTTTGCAGAAAAACAGCCCCAAAGCATGATGTTTCCACCCCCATGCTTCACAGTAGGTATGGTGTTCTTTCTCCTCCAAACACAAGTTGAGTTTTTACAATAAAGTTCTAGTTTGGTTTCATCTGACCATATGACATTCTTCCAATCCTCTTCTGGATCATCCAAATCTCTCTAGCAAACTTCAGACGGGCCTGGACATGTACTGGCTTAAGCAGGGGGACACGTCTGCCACTGCAGGATTTGAGTCCCTGGCAGTGTAGTGTGTTACTGATGGTAGCCTTTGTTACTTTGGTCCCAGCTCTCTGCAGGTCATTCACTAGGTCCCCCTGTGTGGTTCTGGGATTTTTGCTCACCGTTCTCGTTATCATTTTGACCCCACGGGGTGAGCTCTTGCATGGAGCCCCAGATCGAGGGAGATTATCAGTGGTCTTGTATGTCTTCCATTTTCTAATAATTGCTCCCACAGTTGATTTCTTCACACCAAGCTGCTTACCTATTGCAGATTCAGTCTTCCCAGCCTGGTGCAGGTCTACAATTTTGTTTCTGGTGTCCTTTGACAGCTCTTTGGTCTTGGCCATAGTGGAGTTTGGAGTCTGACTGTTTGAGGTTGTGGACAGGTGTCTTTTATACTGCAGGGATGGCAACAGGAAATTCTGATTTCAGCTGAAATCTAATTTGGTCGATTGACTTATGGAGGGGCTGGGGGGGGCACAGCCCCCCTGAAGCTGAGAGGTTTTCAGTAAAACAGAAGTAATTTAGACTGAAAAAAATGATTAAAAAAAAATGAAATACTAGACTTAGATAAATCATTAAATTTAATGAAAAGTTAACTTACTTTTTCTTCAGTGTTGTCTCACTGTCTTTAGTCCAACATATTTAACAGTTCTATAAGAGTTTATTACACTATTTACACTGGTCACCAAGTCACTTCTAATGTGAAACTTTCTTCCTTTTGGCAGCAAGCTGTGTCAGTCTCTGAACTTAGAACTTCATCTCCTTTTCTGGTTTCTTCAGAAACTGTCAGTGTTTCTGTTACCTCGTCAAACTTTGAGCCAATTTTCACCTTTACCGTCACTTTTCTCTCAAGCTAATTCCATCGGAACTTATTTTTGACACTTTTGTCTATTTCTAGCACTGATGACTCCTGATCCTTCGATAAAAATCTCATAATTCCGCTGAAAACAATACCGAAAGCTCAGAATTCCAACACAAATCAGGGATGTGATTTGGGGTTGGGGAAATTATCTGAAAATTTAGCAGGGGGTCTGGGAGACGCAGTCCCCTAGTGGGGTCCGGGGCAGAGCCCCGGTGGGGATGGGGGGGGGGGGGCAAGGGGGGCTTTGCCCCCCTTAGCGCCTGGGTTTTTAGGATTTTTAAGTACCAGAACTGTGCTTAAATGACATAAAACAAACAGCTGAATGACACTTATTACTGTATAATATTGACTTATGTTCCAAGAAGATAGCTTTCCTAAAATATTCCAACAAGCATTATCCATCACAAGCTTTAACACTTGATCAAATCAAAATCAGTTAATTTTATCTATTCCATAATAGAAATGAAATTCATTCATACCATTACTTTTTATAATTTCAGCATTCATTTCAGATCACCATTTTCAATCTCCATTGAATCTTGAGCAGTTCATTTTGCACAATCACTGATATAGCTAAGTCTTAGAAATATTCAAAAGTTATGAGTCAATGTCCACTGTGTACTGTCAATTTCAAACTGTTTGGAATCATAAAAGTAATGTAACTAAATTGTTTTGCTATTTTTTCTCCTCAACATCAATGTCAGGGCGCTGCAGGAGTTTGGGGGGATGGTTAACTTTTATTACCGTTTCCTCCCCCGCGCAGCCCAGCTCATACAGCCGTTGTACGCCGCCAGTAACAGAGAGTTAATGGCTCTCCACCTGGCCATACGCCACTTCCAGTTCTGCCTGAAAGGGCGCACCTTCACTGCGTTCATGGACCACAAGCCGCTAACGTACTTAACGTACTTTATCTTCCTGGAAGATAAAAAAAAAAGGCGGAATTCGGCGAATTAGCGGAAAAATCACATCCCTGAAAACACGCCGCCATGAATTTTTGACAAAGCATACAACAAGCCATTTGATTGGTCCAATTGTTTGCAACTATCCAATCGCAGGGCTGTTTACAGCAGTAGCTTGAGTACATAACATCCGGGTTATCGCAGGAGACGACTTGACCCGGGGAAGCGCCGAGCGCTTATGTAATCGTGTTGATTTTCGCTAAAATTGGTAACAATAAGGTACCTTACCCCCCTAAAATTTTCTCAACGGATTTAGACGATTCACAGAAATGATCAATTTGAAAATAAATCGGCGGAAATCCGCGGATCAGCGGAAAATTGCCATCCCTGATACTGATAACGAGTTCAAACAGGTGCCATTAATACAGGTAACGAGAGGAGGACAGAGGAGCCTCTTAAAGAAGAAGTTACAGGTCTGTGAGAGCCAGAAATCTTGCTTGTTTGTAGGTGACCAAATACTTATTTTACCAAGGAATTTACCAATTAATTCATTAAAAATCCTTCACTGTGATTTTCTGGATTTTTTTTTTTCTCATTTTGTCTCCCACAGTTGAGGTATACCTATGATGAAAATTGGAGACCTCTCTCATCTTTTAAGTGGGAGAACTTGCACAATTGGTGGCTGACTAAATACTTTTTTACCCCACTGTACATGTCCATTAAAGTCTGCTCCAATCACCACTCTCTACCACTTCATCCAACTTAATCCAGAATTCCTCTTTCTCTTCTACCTGACATCCAACTTGTGGCCTATACGCACTGACAACATTCAACATCACACCTTTGACTTCTAGCTTCAAGCTCATAATTCTGGTTGGAATTAAGTATTGAAAAAAATATTTAAAACAGAGGTGGAGAAATATTTTTCAAATAGAGGTACATCTCAAAAAATTAGAATATCAATGAAAAAGTTCAATATTTTTTGTCACTCATTTCAGAAAGTGAAACTCATATACAGTATTATATAGATTCATTACACAGAGAGTGATATATTTCAAGTGTTTATTTATTTTAATTTTGATGATTATGACTTACAGCCAATGAAAATCCCAAATTCAGTTTCTCAAAAAATTACAATATTACATAAAATTAATTTTAAAAAATAGCTTTTTAATAGAAATGTTGGCCGACTGAAAAGTATGTCCATGTACACACTCAGTACTTGGTCGGGGCTCCTTTTGGATTAATTACACTATCAATGTGGCGTGGCATGGAGGTGATCAGCCTGTGTTACTGTTGAGGTGTTATGAAGGTCCAGGTTGCTTTGATAGTGACCTTCAGCTCGTCTGCATTGTTGGGTCTGGTGACCCAATAGATTCTCTATGGGGTTTAGGTCAGGAGAGTTTGCTGGCCAATCAAACACAGTGATGCCATGGTCATTAAACCAGGTTTTGATACTTTTGGCAGTGTGTGTGGGGGGGTGCCAAGTCCTGCTGTAAAATGAAATCAGGTTCTCCATAAAGCTTGTCAGCAGAGGGAAGCTTGAAGTGCTCTAAAATTTCTTGGTAGACGACTGCAGTGACTTTGGTCTTGATAAAACACAGTGGACCAACACCAGCAGATAACATGCATCCTCAAATCATCACTGACTGTGGAAACTTCACACTAAACCTCAAGCAACTTAGATTCTGTGCCTCTCCACTCTTTCTTCAGACTCTGGGACTTTGATTTCCAAATGAAATGCAAAATTTACTTTTATCTGAACAGAGGTCATCTGCTGGTGTTTGTTCACTTTTATCAAGACCAAAATCTGCACAGTCGTCTACCAGGGAATTTTAGAGCACTTCATGCTTCCCTCTGCTGACAAGCTTTATGGAGAAGCTGATTTCACTTTCCAGTAGGACTTGGCACCCCCCCCCCCCCACACACACACACACACTGGCAAAAGTATCAAAACCTGGTTTAATGACCATGGCATCACTGTGTTTGATTGGCCAGCAAACTCTCCTGACCTAAACCCCACAGAGAATCTATGGAGGATTGTCAAGAGGAAGATGAGAGACACCAGACCCAACAATGCAGATGAGCTGAAGGTCACTATCAAAGCAACATGGACCTTCATAACACCTCAGCAGTGCCACAGGCTGATCACCTCCATGCCACGCCACATTGATACAGTAATTAATCCAAAAGGAGCCCCGACCAAGTATTGAGTGGTACATGGACAAACTTTTCAGTAGGTCAACATTTCTATTTAAAAACAATTTTTTAAAATTAATTTTATGTAATATTCTAATTTTTTGAGAAACTGAATTTGGGGTTTTCATGGGCTGTAAGCCATAATCATCAAAATTAAAATAAACACTTGAAATATATCACTCTCTGTGTAATGAATCTATATAATATATGGGTTTCACTTTCTGCAATGAGTGACAAAAAATATTGAACTTTTTCATGATATTCTAATATTTTGAGATGTACCTGTAGACATATGAACAGAGCTCATATCAACCTTAACACAACTTTGAAATAGTCACTGAACAGAAAACAGAAATAGTGTTATAAACATGTTTATTTTCAATATCTACATTTGAATGTCTTTGGCTACCTAATAAGGTTTTGTTGGAGTTCTCTTCTTGCATTATATTATCTACTCCTGAGAAATCCCTCTAAAATGGACTTGGAGGAAACCCATTCTTGTCATCAGTAACGAACACAGGAGTTTATATACTAGAATCTAAGTGATGTTCATATATGCAGTACTGTATGGTGGAAACATGAACATCTGAGGCCTTTCTTCTCTGATAAAGTAATTTCACTGCCCTCTTAGGAGGCTGTGCATGAAGTGTCGTGGTTGTATGGAGTAACCAAGATGAAAGCTAGCCAACAAAGGAGTGTAACCATCTCTGAGAGCACATGCCCACAGTGTGGGTAATAATGCACCGCTGGAGTGGGGAGGACTGAGAACCTTTAGGAAGAAACCACAACAGGAAAAAGAGCCAATACACACACGGCCAAGTAGGAAGAACATGAGGACGAATGACTTATGAAGCAATAATGTTAACAGACACTGGCTATATTTACATGTACACCAACAATTGACTATTTTTTGAGTTAACCAATTATTCATGTTGTCATGTACACAGCACTCCAATGTTCTTTATTAGTAAATTTCATTACTGAATTATGAAAAATCACATTAACATACCTAATTTATTGGCTGATATATCAGCATATCAGATTTTTAATGCACCAAATACCAGTAGTGATATCAGTCTAAAAGAGCCCTTATTCTGCTTTTTGAAGCTTCCCCTATGATCCAAGTGCATCACATCGTTTTTTCTGACATCCTATGGTCTGCAAAGTCAAACAGCCCAAAGTCTTCCTGGGCAGTTCTCCTTTCCTACACAACAGTCTGAAACTTCTCGCTTGGATTGTTTGTTCTCTTCTGAGGTTATCAGACTCGATACAGACCGACCCAGTGGATATTCTGGTACACCCCGTCCTCAGAGGAGAAGAGGAAATTGAGCACTGGAGCTCACACAGCTACAGTGCTTTGCTTTAAAACTTGTTAGTAACCAGACCTTGGCGTTTAGAGCTCTTCTCTATAAACTCTGGTCACCACACTAGACATGTATTGTCCTGCTTGTTCATTAATCCAGTCAATAACAGATCTCACCTCATTCTGGCCTATTTTGACATTTTTCCTACCATGACATGGATACTGTTGATTGTTTTTTTTTTATAATTATGTGACTAGTAGACTCTTTTTAGACAGTTAAAAGCTACAAACACACCATTTTTCAGTCAATGACCCCTTTAAGTTAGCCTCAAACATGGCGTCATGTTCCAAAGATACTGCAAATCTCAGTGAAATGAAGGAAGAGGGAGGGTGGGGTGACCTAAGCCTTATTTGCATTTAAAGCAATATGGGATAAAATCAGCCCACATTGAGGATAGCTCCTCCCCAGTGTATAAAATGGCACTGCCTTAATTAAACCCTGAGGTGTTTTGATCAAAGCATGTCACAGACATTTCATTGACACTTCTGAAAGCAGTGTCAACATGTGAAAAAAGAACATAATAGACTAGACTTTAGCCATTGTTTATGGGCCAAAGAACCACATGAGGCTCTGGAGTCACAGTTTGCAAACCACTGGTTTATATGCTTCAGTGAACGATACGAAAGCTGCAGCATGCACAACAGCAGTAGTTCCCCAAAGAGGTGTGCAGCCACCACAAACACGTGTGATTTTCTTCCTGTAACAGGTCAAAAAGGTTAAACGGTCCAAACAGAATCAGTGGCTGTGGAGGTTTACCTGTGGCTTCTTCACGATCTGGATAAAATACATGTGGTTCTTCATTGGGTAGATAACAATCAGCACGTCTCCAAAGTCCGTTGGGATGATGCCGCGCCGGTAGTCCCTGGTGTGCTCGGACCACACGATGTGCACCTCGTCGTTTCCCAGGTGACGCAGCTGCCAAACAAACAAAATTAGGCTAATCAGCGGCCTGGCAATTGCATGTAATTTTCATCGTTTTAACAACAGCACAAATGTCAGCAGATTAGGGCATGTCAGAGGGCTTATTCAGACCCACTTCTGGTCCAGTAGACTAAGGACTATAAGAGGTATGAAGAAGAAGATGATGTGACAACAAAAAAGTGAAGAGAAGACGAATGTTCACAGCTAAAATCTCAAACTTCTCTTGAAAACAATGGCTTTAACTGGGGTCTGTGCTCTACTTCTGCTTTTTTCATTACAAATTCAAATAGCCAACACAAAACGGACAAAAAAACCAAATAATTTAAATCCAATTAGCCTCCTCCACCAGAGATTAAATTGCTTCCCATTTCCACTCTATTCACCGCCACAAATCAAACTGGGCAGGACAAGAAAATTTGCTTAAATGACAGGAAATTGACTGTTGCTGCTTTAAAAAAAAAAGATAAACAGCTTTCCCCCCTTTTCAAAGTAAAACAGATGAAAACACCAACATTATATTGTCCGACAAGTGCAGATCACTTATCCTGTGGTAGCCTTCAGTCTCTTCTGTGGATTCGTAACAGACACAGAAAAGTGAGCTCCTACTCAGAGGAAGACATCTGCCAATGTTCTGTTGGCCTAATGAGCCATTAAGAAACATGCCCTCGCCACCAAAAAATGCAATTAGCACATTCTATTATAAGCCCTTAATTATGGTAATGCGCTAATCTTAAACAAATCCACGGCATGCTGATTACTGGAGCCCGCCGGTTCAGTCTGTCTACCCGAGGATCAGCAGGTACCAAGCGGGTCAGTCACTGGGACAATTTCAGAGAAAATGTTGAATATGCATTTGCAGCAGACAATCAACATCAGGATGTTAATTTGGGTTAAGATATTAGCATTTGGATGAGCTGAATGACAAGTTTAATGAGGATGCTTACACTCTAGCCAATCATCTTCTGTGGCCAATCTATTTACCCCCCTGTTAATCAGGTCCAAATGTTTGAGACTTCTTTAATAAAAAATGTGATTCAAGTCAAAGGCTCTTGTCCAATTAGCCCTCTTTGACCTCCCACGAGACACATACACAAAAATGCTGACAGACAACCAAAAGGGGGGAAAAAAAAAACAGAACACGGGAGACTACAGATGCTTTCAGATCACAGCCCAAATATACCAACCAACAACCCTCCTTTGACTCCTTTTTCAGGTAAACAACCAGGTCAGACAAACCAACATTGACCCTTTCAGCAGTGAAGAGTGTCAGCATACTCACCAGCATCTGTATTTTTCAGAAATGTGACTTTTCTTATGAATCTGCAACTTTTCATATAAATTTGATTTTTTTTACATAAATTTGCAGCTTTTTTGTAAATGAAAAGTCTTTTTTTCATGTTAATTTATTTTCAATTACAAATATTCAACTTATTCCTTGGTGAACGTGCTAATCGTGTTCTTTCAGCTGCTCCCTATCAGGGGGTCGCCAGAGCAGATCATGGTCCGCATGGTTGATTTGGCAGAAATTTTACACTGGATGCCCTTCCTAACGCAACCCTCCCCATTTACCCAGGCTTGGGACCGGCACTACGGGTACACTGGCATGGCTGGGTACCAACTTTGCTTTCCCCATTCTCTTATGCTGAGCACCAAGCTATAAGGTGGAAAGTACCATTTTTATGGTCTGTGGCATGACTTGGCTGGGACGTGAACCCACAACCTCCCATCTGACAATTTCAAATATGCAGTTATTACAGAATTCAGCTGCACATGTTCTGATGAAGACCAGACGGCAGGCTCACATCACGCCGGTTTTAAAGTCACTGCATTGGATCCCCGTGTCCTTCAGGGTTGATTTTAAGGTTCTTTTACGGGTTAATAAATGTCTGCATGGTTTTGGGTCTTCTTATTTATCAGAACTGCTTTTAACATATGAGCCCCCTGGGCTCCTGAGGTCCTCTGGCACAGGTCCTTTAACTATCCCTACTGTCAGAACACATACCCACGGTGAGGCGGTTTTAGTTACTATGGCACACATCTGTGGAACAGCCTGCTGAAGAACATCGAGGCTGCCCAGAATGTTCATGTTTTAAAAGCAGGCTCAAGACCTACTATTTCAACTTTTGATTAGCTTCCTATTTTAACTGTCTTAATTTATGATTTTAAACCTATTTTATGTTGTTCTGGTCACAATTATTTATTTTATCACTAATTATTAATACATTTGAATCTATGCCTGTTCGGTTGTATTTAAGTGTTGTTTTATCCTCTTAGGCTGCATTCAGACCAGGATAGTCCAGGGTTTCAGTTCGACTGCGCAAGGAATGCAGAAAATTTTCACACCTTCGTTTGGTTTGCATTCACACTGCAGTGGACCAAACTGCCTGGACAACGTCACAAAGTTAAAACAACAGCTCGCTTGGGGCGCTGTAGCCGAAATCATCACTGACCAGGAAGAAAAAATCTTGGCAAAGAAGAAAAATCAGGCTCATCGATTGGCCAGGACCAAAAACTGAAATCCGTTCTCTTCAGCCAGGTTGTTTGTTCTCCACAAATGAGACATTTTTTAACTTTTCTCCTCGGCTTTCAGCAGTAAAAGAATTTCTCAGATTCACACAGTTGTCTTTATTATTATTTTCTACCCAAAATGTACTACAGTAAATGCCACTTCCTCTTCTAAGACTACGTGTTGCTATGGTTACACAAACACCAAGGGGCACTTCTGTTCATTGGTCTGCTGGATACTCCATTTGGATTCACACTGCAAATGGAGAGCACCAGACTTCGTTTGCAAGAGAACTGAGACCCCTGTTTTCACGAGGTCCAGACTTCACGTGCTTGGTGCACACCAGAGTTCCAACATGCATTCAGACAGCACCAAACGAACCGAACTATCTGCGGAAGCCACCGTTTGGTCCTTTGGTCCAGACCAAACAGTGGCCGTCTGAATGTGCCCTTAGTCATCTTAACTGCCTAGTCTTTTCACCCACAAATGATGTTTTTATCGTTTATCAGTGATCATTTTATTTCTTATCATCCTGCCCTAACTCCAGCGTTTCCTATAGGGAGCCCTCCCACAGGCAGTTGTGTCTCTTTCTGGCTGCAGGGCGCTGGCCTGTGATTGCCCTGGTCTACCCGGCTGAAGGGGTCGTACACTGAGGATTGTGTTTTATTTCAATTTGTGAAGCACTTTGTGCTACAACTTTTTGTATGAAAAGTGCTATATAAATAAAACCCTGATTGATTGATCTGTGGGGTGGATGCTCAACGACTAGTCCATCACTCTGGTTTTAAGTGTTAATCACGTGAACGCACGATTAATGCAATAATGTTTGAGTTGGTGGCATGTAGATGAGACAGAACGTTCCTGCATTAATCGTGAGCTATGTGAGTAATGCGATTAATGTAATTAATGTGTGACGACAGATTAATGCTTTACATTTTACTTTACAGATTAATGCTTTCACCATGAAAATAAAGTTTTTGCCCCTTAATTTTGCAGCTTTTCTAAAAAAAATTTAAAAAAAAATTAAAAAAATTGGACTTTGCAATGTGTTTTGTGAATTTGAGTCTTTTCTTTAAAAATAGTTGTATATTTATTAATGTAAATTTGTGAACATTTAGGAATTTTTTTGAGATTATCACAAAATTTTTTTGTTTTTCTATAAAATTTGTCATTTTTTTGCTAGGAAATTGTGACCTTTTTCTTCTAACATTTAGATTTTGTTCTTGTAAAATTTTGATAATTTATTGAAAATCTGTGATTTTTCACACAATTTTTTGGGTTTGAAAATTCGTGATTTTTTCAAATGTTGTAAATATGCAACTTTTTTTTCTATAAAATGCTGTTTTCCCGCCAAACGTGTGTTTTTTCTCCCTACCCGGGTAAGCGGTTCACATTGCTGCCGACTGGAGGTGAAGCCGATCCAACCTGTGCCCACTGCAGAGCCTTTTGTTCCAGGACTTTGGAAAAGTTGGGTCATTGAGGGTTTTCTGACCATTTGTGACAGAGGATTAAAACAACATGCAGCAGCCTTGTTAGCATGTATGCCTGAGGCCAACTGTGATAAGACAACCTGACCCCAGCCCTGGAGCTCGCTTCTATAACCACATTACTGAACCCAGCTGCTACTGCTGCCCGAAAACCCACAATTGGATTGAGGAATTCAGGGCTTTGTCCTTTTTCTTTTTGGTTTAGCTTTTTTCTTCTTGCCTCCATCATCTTCAAACGGGCAATCTACTCAGCGTGAGCGACAAACCGCCTCTCCCCCTTCTCTGTATGCCTTTATGGTTACAGGCAGAAAAGTGGGTGACTGGTGGACTCAAAGTGTTATCCTTAAATTGACAGAGAAACATCGTACTTGGACACACAGACAAAGCCTGTTTCTCATTCCAATTTCTCTTCTCTCTTCCCTCCCATCCTTTTTCCTGAAGCATTTGCACATGCCAATTTCTGCTGGAGCCGTGGCTGGTGTGGAGGTCTGTGCAAGGCGGCCAATTACAGAAGTTTCTGGTGAAATGAAGGGGAGCAGAGTGGCAGCATGCTCTGGTTCAGGCACGGCCAAGCTAAGTGAAAACCATTCCTTAGTTGAAGTAATTATCGTGGCCAGGGATGGGTATGGAATGAGTAAAGGATTATCTGTGAAACGTGGGGTGGTAGTGGGGGTCTGCTGAGGGCTGGAGCGTAGCTGGATATGAGGCCAGCCTGATGAATTTCCCTTCTCAGCAGGGCACTGTATGAGAAGATTGGCAGCACGGGCAGGGGCCTTGCGGCTCATTTCTTTCTGCTAACTGCTGCTGCTGAACCACAGCTCAGAATCCCACTGCAGAACCCAATCGATCGCTCCCGTGGCGGCAGCAGGAATTGGATAAAAGGATCCTGCCGGCATCCGGCCGGCGCCCGCCCTAGCAGGGAGAGCTAATGGCTGAATCCAGGCCCTGGTCACAGCGCGCAGGGAGGGGGGCAGGGGCTAGCTGAATCACAGTCATTACCGCAGCGGCACATGCCCTCTCCTCGCTCACGCGCCTGCGATTCTCCACTCCTCAGGCCTTCCTGGCCAGGGTCACTAATCAATGCCCGCACTCTGGAGTCACACCTCCTGATCACAGCTTAACACGGAGCCGAGGGCTACAACAACACACTGCTCTGGGCAGGCATGGCTATGTGGTCATTTCACCGCACTACCATCTCCATTCTTCTGACATACTTGGGCCTGGAGGTGTGGAATTCATTTAATACAGGGTCCATAAAACAAACAGGGCTGTAACTGAAAAGCAGAGCGTTCCAGATAATTCTCTGGTGGGGAGGTATCAAGTTTTAATTTTGACATGTGTGATATTTGGTTTTATCGTTTAAAAAATGTCAACCAACTTGCTCACTTTCAACAGTGACCATCATGCTTCAGTGCACAACAAGCCCCTTCTTGTTTTTTCTGGATTCCCATTGGGAGTTCGAGCCTATGAACATCTATTTGTACAACAGTGTGTGACTCTTCAAAGTGTCAGGATGTAAAATGTTGTAGACCAGGGGTGTCCAGTTTAATCCCACTGAGGACTGACAAGAGGGTGACGAGTAAAGCCATGGAGCCGGGCGCTCATTTTTATTATCTCTCTTTTCTAAGTGGAAACAAACCCCTGTAACTTAGATTAAATTTGCCTATGTATAAGAGATTCTGCGGTGTGGGATTGCATGTATGTACGCTGACAGAAACTGTCCCCCTACTAACTCAGAGGTCACCTGACTGCGGGCTCTCCTCTCTTGCATGGCAATGCCACAATATCTGAAGAGTGCGCCTGACATGGTTTCACTGACTGCTTGACCATAAAAGAGGTCAAAGGTGGCCTTTTATAACTGGCCCTTACCGGTGGAGGGGCACGCTGGGGGAGAAACTGAATGCACCCTTGACACAGGTGGTGGGGTTTAGGATCCTCGGGTCTCTCCATAATACAGGTGTTGTGGATTTTTCCTTAATTAACAAATGTCCTTTGTAGATCTGGTCAATAAATAAAGTGCTGAGTCAAAGATGCCTTTTAGGACATTTGCTTCCTTGGCCAAAGACAGGAAGATGTTGCACACGTCGCACACAGGCGAGTGCCATGAGAAAATTCAAAGTTGCAGCACATAGCAGACATTTTAAACACAGTAGCACAAACGGAGAAGCATCATTTTGTTTTGGGAACGGTGAGTGAGCAGTGCTCAAGGCTGGGCCGGGTCTTCGATGTTTCATGGGAAAAGTACTGAGTGTGAAGCCATTTATGATTACAAGAGACAGAATGAGCAGACAATGATAAAAAAAATTCATAATAGGACTGACGGGGAGATGGAGCTACAGGTTACCGCTGGGACACTGAAACTATAATGACATTTAACTATATTTACATTTATTTACTGTAATCTGCTCCTATGATCCCTGTTGAGGTGTATGCTGGTGGAGAAATCGAGTGCACCCAGGATAAGATGGCACATGCCCCGTGGCTTTCTCTCCATAATACACCCGTGTTGGAGTCTCATTGGACAGGTAAATGGAGGTCATGGCCCTGGAGGAATCGTGCGCACCGTGACAGGACAGAAGCCTGTGGACTGCAGGTAAAGCCTGAGTTATGCCGTTCCATGGAGCTTATGCTCCGTGTGCTCACATGAGCATATTGTGCAAATAGGGTGTCTAAACTGCTTTCCCAACACAGCTGTGGAAGAGAATAACAGGCATATACTAACATACTGCTGGTGTTTTATTGCTGTTCAGGTAATTCCCCTTTGTTCTGGCCGACTGTCGTTACGATGACTTCTACTATAGTTTAGAAACACCACATTTACCAGCTTTAGGATTGTTTTTTTTTTACTTTGACATTTCCATAACGGTGGTGTCCAAAACAGAACAGAGCGTGCAAAAACACATGGTGGACACAAGCTGGCCAAGTCCTTGGCCCTCCTGGTTTCACATCACCATCATGACCTTCTCACATGACCTCACCATTTTGGTGCCCCAGATGAGATTAGGTTACGGCCACCCTACGTGTTCCCCTGATCTAAGTCCCACTGAGAACGTCTGGGGATGGATGGCCAGGGAAGTTCACAAAAATGGATGTCAGTCCCAGACTGTGGATGCCCTTGGTGAAGACATCGTCACCACATAGAGCAACGTTCCCACCAGCCTCCTGGAAACACTCACATCAAGCATGACTAAATGAATTTTTAAAATGATCACCAAGAATGGAGGGGATCCTCACTACTGAGTCCTTTTTTGACACTTTTAGTTCTGTTTTTGTTTTTTTTTTGGGGGGGCTATGGTCTTAAACTTATGATCAGCTGATGAACAGCCTGTTTGAGTTTAAATTCAGTTTTCAATAAATTGCCTACTCTATTCTTTTGTCTCTTGCTCCTGTTTTTGCATTTGAAGCTCTACTTGCAACCTGTTTATGGTCCACCAGCACACAATGTGAATACTTGTGGTCTTGCCCCCAGTCTTAAGATTTTGATCAGGAGTGTATATCGAACAAGAACTTTGAGGCGAGTGCAGTATCCCCCACCTCTGTTTTCTTTGAAGATCCCAGTGTTACTGGAGAACAGTTTTTAACCTTTTCCATATAATTACTGAGGCAGAAACAAATTATGATGAGCCCGTCATCCATGAATATACAACAAAAATGATTTTATACAACCCATAGTTGTAGGTGAGGATCCCAGGTGAACCTGTGTAGCAAGTTTGGTGACCCTAAAGAGCTTTACTCATTCTACTGTAAGAGGGCATAACCCTGACCTTTAACCTTTTGACCCCAAACCCATAGCCAGAGGTCATGGTCTCAGGGTGAAGCTAGCTTTCTTTGTGGTTGTCATATTAACTTTGACCTTTTGGCCCCAGTCCCATAGCCAGGTCAGGGTGTAAGCCCTCCAAGATTTGTCTTGATGCAACTATGGTATGGGTTTGAAAAGCCGACATATTTTCTTTCAGTAGTTACAGTGTTTACAAGATTTAAAGAAAAACTGAGCTCTGACTATGACCTCAAGGTCTATAATTCCTGCAAAAATCATCCAATCAGAGTCAAATAGCAATATGCACATCATCAGTGTATATCAAACCCTGGTACCAAGTTTCAAAACAATTGGAACAAAACTGTAGGTGTTGATGTCACAAAAGTGGGGCAAACGGATGGACTGCCCCATACCCTAACCCCCCTTCAGTCTTCACCCAGGGGTCTTCAACTGGCCGGGGATAAAAATATAAAACTGTGGGAACACGAATTACTCACAAGTCATAAACTGCAGAAAATATATAAACGTAAGAAAAGAGACAGAGCGTTAAACATAAATACATTAATTTTTTTTAAAAGTATGAAACTATAAGAATTTGTAAACACGAATATCTTGAATTGCACAACTATATATATGATTTAGAAAGGACATCAAATAAAAATAAAATAATAGTGTTTGACAGGCTGACTTTGTTAAAAGTCTGTTTCTAATCAGGGTACAGCTGCTCACCTTTACCACACACGGCTCTAAAAACGCCCCTTCTGAAAAACACTGGGACGCTTAACTAAAGCTGCACTCACAGCAGCGCCATTTTTTTGCTGCAGCTTTGACAAACATATTCTGCTTTATAATTCTTGGGCCTTTTGCTGCTTTTCGTGGTGGTTAAAGGAAGCACACCTGGTTTCAAAATGATGTGTTCCTGGAGCAGAGACAGTGCCTTGTTGAAAGAAAAGACATAAAGCCACAGTGCATTGTGGGACATGTAAGTTATGACACTGGACTTTGTAATGTGGCACAGAATCGTGTTTTTAAGAAAATCACATTTTTTTTATGCTCTCACCGGCCACATAAAGTGACATGGCAGGCCAGATTGGGCCCACAAGCCTCAAATTTGACTGGAGCTGTTGTGGAGTCGCTGATATGGATTACTGATGAATAGTTTGTGCCTTTACCATCTGCACAAATGTCATATCTGCTGCTGTCTGTTATTGAAATATTGATCATGTGCAGTCCAATTTGTCACTGTCTGCACCTACACGACTGCAATGAACTTGCAATTATGGGTATTACAGCTCCACTTTTGCTGAATATAGGATTGTTGGGTTTTATCTTTCATCTTGATTTGCACTATGGGTAGCATTACTGTACATAGACTGCTGTTGTTTTATTTCATCCTTATTCCTTCTTTTCTTATATATTGCACACACCACAAAGAGAGAAACGGCATTTCAATTCTCCTGTATGTCCTCTACATACAGAAGCATTGACAAATAAAAATCTCTGAAAATCAGTAAATCAGTACAGCCCTTAAAGGTCTGACGACACGATTTTGACATTTTTTTACCATGTTGTGTAAACCCAAAAGTTGTTGTCGATGATCAATATAATATTTACAACCACGCCTGCATAAACTAGTTATCATCAAAAAACCGCAGCCGCTGACTGGACTGTGGTGCCGCCCACCGAATGAAGGGCGGCACCCCCATGACGTAAGCGACAGAACGGACGCCAGTGTTGTTAACTGGAATGACAGCAGCTTTGTAGCTCACAGTTTCTCTGGTTTCTTGTTTTAAGAAACCAGACTTAGTGTGTGGTATGTAGCATCTGTGTTTGTGGACTTAGTGTACACAAACACAGATGCATATAAAGCGTTACCCCGCCCCCATCTCGGCCGTTCTGATCACATGTCCGTGATGCTGGTTCCTGCCTACAAACCTTTATTGAAGCGCAGCAGGCCAGCAGTGAAACAAATCAGGATTTTGCCAGAGAGTGCAACCTCTGCACTGCAAGACTGTTTTCATCACACAGACTGGAGGATCTTCAAAATAGCAGCCTCCCAGGAAGACAGGACAGATGTGGAGGAGTATGCTGATTCGGTCACCAGCTACATCGCGAAGTGCACAGAGGATGTCACTACAGTGAAGACCATCACTATGCGGGGTAATCATAAGCCCTGGATGTCTGCAGAGGTGCGCTCGCTGCTTAAAGCCAGAGATGCAGCGTTCAGAGCGAAGGACAGGATTGCCCTCCGCTCAGCCAGGTCTGCGCTTTCAAAGGGAATTAAGGTGGCAAAGCGCGCCTATGCAGAGAAAATCCAGGGACACCTCTGTGACACTAGGAACACCAAGCAGATGTGGCAGGGAGTTCGGACACTGACGGGCTTTAAGTCTAGGCAGGGGGTCGATGATGACGACGCTTCGCTTCCAGACAGGCTTAACGACTTCTTTGCACGTTTTGAAGCATCAAACTCGACAATCAGAGGGAGGGCCGGCCCACTCCCACCATCGGTCGGACCAGCTTTTACCATTAACACAGCGGACACACGGAGGACCCTATCCAGAATCAACCCACGCAAAGCTGCAGGTCCAGACAACATTCCGGGACGTGTGCTCCGAGACTGCGCGAGCGAGTTGGCGGATGTCCTGACTGACATTTATAACATCTCCCTGAGTCAGGCCATCGTTCCCAGATGCTTCAAGACCTCTATCATTGTACCGGTGGCAAAGAAACCAGTGGTGTCATGTTTGAATGACTATCGTCCTGTTGCACTTACACCAATTGTGATGAAGTGTTTTGAACGGCTTGTCAAACCACACATCACAGCCTGCCTCCCTGCATCCCACGACCCGCTCCAGTTTGCATATCGTTCAAACCGCTCCACGGAGGATGCTATAGTCACCACCCTACACTCTGTCATCACCCACCTGGACCAGAAAGACACCTACGCCAGACTCCTGTACATTGATTTCAGTTCAGCATTCAACACCATTATTCCCCAGAGACTGATAGAGAAATTACTCCTTCTCGGTCTGAACACCGCCACATGTCTCTGGATCCTGGATTTCCTGACTGAGAGACCTCAGTCTGTCCGGGTTGGAAACAACATCTCCAACTCTGTCACGCTGAGTACCGGAACCCCTCAAGGCTGTGTACTCAGTCCACTGTTGTTTACACTTCTAACACATGACTGTGTATCCAAACACGAGGGGAACCAGATTATTAAGTTTGCAGATGACACCACGGTGGTGGGACTTATTCAGAGGGATGAGGAATCAATGTACAGGGAAGAAGTGAGAGACCTGGAGGGCTGGTGCAGGGAGAACAATCTGGTGCTCAACGTGGACAAAACAAAGGAGATGATGATCAACTTCTGGCGGTCACAGCCTGAGCACGTCCCCCTCAGCATCGGCGGCCGTTTAGTGGAGAGAGTAGAGAACATCAAGTTCCTCGTAGTGCAGATCTCGCAGGACCTGACCTGGAGCAAGAATTCCTTGGAGATCAGGAAGCGAGCTCAGCAGAGACTACACTTCTTGAGGAAACTCAAACAGGCCTCTCTCCCCATCTGCATCCTCAGGACCTTCTACAGAGGTGTGGTGGAGAGTGTTCTGACGTACTGCATTGCTACATGGTACTCCAGCTGCAGTATGTCAGACAAAAAAGCCCTGCAGAGGATAGTCAAGGGGGCGGAGAGGGTAACTGGAGTCTCCCTCCCCTCTGTCCAAGAACTTTTTCAGAACCGTTGTAGGAGCAGGGCACTGAACATTGTCAAGGACCGTTCTCACCCTCTGCATAAACACTTTGAACTTCTTCCATCTGGTAAACGATTCCGGAGCATCAGAGGCAGAACCACCAGACTGATCAACAGCTTCCTCCCACAAGCTGTCAGGATGCTGAACAGCTGACCCGGAATCTCACATACACACTACTGCACCTATGGACATTTTGTATATTATAGTTAGTTATTCTTTTTCCCCAAGTATGTCTCAGGGATGCGTGAATGGATGGGGGGGGTGGGAGCTATGTGGGAGTGTGTCTTAATCATGCTGCTTCTTATATGGATGCCGAGAGAAACGCAATTTCATCTTGCCTGCACTTTAGTTGTATGTACAGCAATATGACAATAAGATTTGATTTGATTTTAATTTTATGGCTGTGCCTTTGCGTTGTGTCGCAGGCTTAGATAAACAGCAGGCTGTGAAAGACCACATCACACGCTTCAGCTACAACTGTCATAAGCCTCCTCGTGTGCTTTTACGTAGGAGGAGGGCACGAGGAGGGGAAGGATTAATGGATTTACGCGCAGCTTTGACCTACTTTCTGTGATCGCATGCTGACGCTTGCCAGTCCGGCCACGTCCCCTCTCCCATTATCACCAGCTGATTCAAACTCCCACTGATCACGTTTCCTGGTCCTCACCCAGGTGCTTCTCATCACACCATCACCAGCAGTGCGTGTACTTAGTGGCCATTTGCCAGTCACGCACCGCTGGGCCATAGTATTGTCATCTGTGCTGTTAGTCTGCCAGTATTTTCAGCACTCTCAGGACATGTTAGTCACTCCAAGTTCGCCGTGGTTCTCGTACGTCCTTGAAGCGATGTCGGCTCTGGGGCGCAACTGTGGCTAACACGTTTCCTCTTATTCGTTCTCTGGGCGATGCCGGCCCCCGAACGCCATCAGTAAGTGTGTCTGTGTTTCTTGTACGTCTTCACCTTTCAGGGAACTGTCTGTCTCTCTGTATTAAATGTGCTGTGGTGAACCCTGCACGTAAATCCTCGTTATTTCATCCTCCCTCTCCCTGCCCTGCGTAAGAACGCACGGAGGGTCATGATGAAAGGATTTACGCACAGAATTCACCACAGCATATGTATTGAACATAAGACTGATGACAACAGTTCCCAAAAAGGCGAAGATTTACAAAAATAAACAGAAACACTTACAGTTGGTGTTCGGGGCTGACATCGCCCAGCGAACACGGAGAGGAGACGTGTTAATCACGGTTGTGCCCCAGGGCCGACATCACTTCAAGGGGCGCAACAGAACCATGGCTGTGTGGAGTGGCTAACACGTCATTATAGTGTTGGCAATACTGGCTGGCTGACAACAAGGCAGATGGTGCACACAAAACATGAACAGCTGACTATCAAAGAGAGAGGGGGTGTGGTCGGACCAGCAAATCTTGGACAGTGCCCACCTGAAAGTGGCTCAAAACGCACATAAAACACATGTACAAAACAAAAACAACAAGAACTCAAAATATAATCCATAATAAACCTGATGCCTGAGCCACAGAGAATACACTGCTATGATTTTATTGAAAAATCTTGTTTAAATAAATTATATTTATGAACAAATAATTTGTTGCAATATCTGTAACAAAAGCATAACACTGGTGTTCCCCTGCCGTGTGTTTGTTGCTGCTGCTGCGGTGGGCATATGTGCCTCTCCACTGTCACTCTCTGAGTCTGACTCGCTTAGCACAATGCTCGCTTGGTACGGCTCAAACCTATACGGTCTGATGCCCCCAGATTCTTCATTATCATCCCATTCTTCGGAACTATAATCGTCGGAAGATTGGACAACACAAACCAATTCCAAACTACATGTGCTGGAAACATCGTTGATGTTTTCAACCGCTTCCATCCTGTGTGTACACTGGGCAGCCAAGCGCTGTGTTCTGTCGATGACGTGACTACATGGCAGCGGGGTTTTCCAGGCGCTGACGCAATTGGTGACGTGGTGCTCATGAAAACATCAGATAGTCACGTGAAAAAGAGCCTGTTTGACATAGAACTACACAGACCAACCTATTTCGTCATATTGTATTATGTGTTGAAAAATTTGAGGAAGTCAAAAACGTGTCATCAGACCTTTAATCCAAATATTCCAGGCATGCAGAAATAGTCAAAATTAATCAAGGCAGGCTCACTGACAGGCCGCGGTTTCAGGTCTAACCATCTTAATCCTCCTGAAAACCAAAGGCTGTTACACTTAAATATTTAACTTTTTCTTAAAAATCTAAATGGGACTTCCGGTTATGGCAGCCACGTAGGAAGACGTGTTTCACTCTGCTCTGCTCCTAAAAATAAAAAGTTGGCAAATAACTCTCTCAATTGGAACAAAATCTATCCCAGCGTTGGGGCGCGGATATGGTAAAGCCTAAGGCTGGGAAATTAGGTGGAGGAAAAACTGAATCGTCGAAACAGTCCAAGCTAACAGACTTCCACGCTCGTGACGAAGCAGAAAAATCTCCAGAGACTATGGCGGAGGAAGCTAGCGGCGGAGCGGTGACTGCTGGGGAGGGCACGAGTGCGGTGCTTGCTGCCATTAGCTCAATGAGAGCAGACTTTTCCTCTAAATTTGATGGGATTATAGCAGCGATAGAAGGAATGAGAAAGGAAATAAGCAACTGTATGGAACGAGTATCGCAGGCGGAGCTCCGAATTTCCAGCGCTGAGGATGACGTCACCAGCCTACAATTAAAGGTGCGCACATTGGAATTAAAAAATAAACGTCTGGAAGATAGTGTCCTGGACTTAGAATCCCGGTCGAGACGGAACAATCTGAGGCTGGTGGGCCTCCCGGAGGGAACGGAGGGACAGGACACATGTTCCTTTTTGGAAAAGTGGATTCAAGAAGCGCTGAACAACGCGGAGCTGCAGTCATCGGTCGTCTTAGAGAGCGCTCACCGAATCGGCCCACTGAGAGATAATAAGGCACCACCGAGGACGCTGATTATGAAGTTCCTCAGCTACAGAGACAAGATGACGGTCTCCAACGCGGCGCGTGCTAAAGGAGAAATTAATTACTGCTATTTGAGTAGTATCTGTGAGTGGTATAATAATAAATGATATTAGTGACCACTTGCCTGTATTTGTTTCTTTAGATGTTAATTATGGGGCTAATGAGAGTAAGAATAATAATAAACTATGTAAAAAGATTATCTATAAAAGAATACGAACAGAAGATAGAATCAGTGATTTAAAAGAAGACTTAATGTTACAGAATTGGGATGTTGTCTATAGAGAGAAAAATGTGGACTTGGCATATGATAAATTTATTGATATATTTAAATTATTATATGATAAAAACTGTCCAATTAAAGAAATTAATAAAAAAAACACATATACAAAAATTGCCCATGGTTAACCAAAGGGTTACAAAATGCTTGTAAAAAGAAAAATTATCTCTATAAAAATTTTATTAAATTAAGAACTAAAGAATCTGAAAAAAGATATAAAACATATAAAAATAAATTAACTGATATAATACGAACTAGTAAAAAATTATATTATAGGAAAATGTTAAATGAAAATAAAAATAATATAAAAGGAGTCTGGGATATATTAAACAAATTAAGGAAAACTGGAACTAAGAAAATGATATATCCAGAGTATTTTACTGATAATTGTGGTGATATTTATGATAAGAATATGGTAGTAAATAAAATGAATAAATTTTTCGTAAGTGTTGGGCCAGAGTTGGCAGCAAAGATTCCAAATCAAGGAAAAGACACTGTGAGTGAGACTTTAATTGGAAGTAACCCTCGGTCAATTTTTCTTACAGCGGTGGATGAACTAGAGGTAAAATCTGTTGTTGAAAAGTGTAAAAATAAATTATCTACTGACTGTGATGGTATTGATATGGCACTAATTAAAAGAACTGTTGATGGTATATTAAAACCATTCACATATATTTGTAATTTATCATTTCAAACTGGTTCATTCCCACAGAAAATGAAAATAGCAAAAGTAATTCCATTATTTAAGCAAGGAAATAAACACCAATACACAAACTACAGACCAGTATCACTTCTCCCACAATTTTCAAAAATTCTGGAAAAACTTTTCAACAACAGATTAGAAAACTTTTTAAATAAACAGGATGTGCTGAATCAGAACCAATATGGGTTTAGAGCCAAGAGTACAACATCATTGGCGATAATGGATGCAACAGAGGAAATAATAAATGCATTAGATCAAGGAAAATATGCAATTGGTGTGTTTATAGATTTTAGAAAAGCATTTGATACAATAAATCATTCAATACTTCTTAATAAATTGCAAATGTATGGTATTAGGGGAATTGCTCTGAAATGGGTTACAAGTTATCTATTTGAGAGACAACAATTTGTGAAAATGGGAGAATATCTGTCTGGGTGTATGGGAATTGCCTGTGGGGTCCCCCAAGGGTCAGTATTGGGCCCCAAATTATTTAACATATATATTAATGATATATTCCAAGTTTCTAAATTATTAAAAATAATGTTATTTGCTGATGATACTAATTTATTTTATTCTGGAAATAATTATAATCAACTAATCCATACTATAAATAATGAATTAAATAAGCTAAAAAATTGGATGGATTGTAATAAACTATCACTAAATATAGATAAAACTAAGGTAATGATATTTGGTAATTGTAAAAATAAAGAAGATATACACATTCATATAGATAATGTAGTTATTGAAAAAGTTAAGGAGATCAAGTTTTTGGGTGTAGTACTGAATGATAAAATTAGTTGGAAACCACATGTCAGATACATACAAAATAAAGTTGCAAAAAATATTGCAATTATAAATAAAATTAAGCAGGTCCTAGATTATAAATCACTTCATATTTTGTATTGTTCATTAGTATTTCCATACTTGACTTATTGTATAGAAGTTTGGGGTAACAGTTATAAAAGTAAACTTAATTCATTGTTAATATTACAAAAAAGGGCAGTCCGTGTTATACACAAAGTCGGGTACCTCGAACATACTAATTTATTGTTTTTACATTCGAAGTTATTGAAATTATGGGATCTGGTTCATTATTACACAGCACAATTAATGTTTAAAGTTAGTAAAAACCTCTTGCCACACAATATATAGAATCTATTCAGGGAGAGAGAAGGGAAATATAATTTACGGAGGAATACAAAATTTAAAATTCACTTAGTAAGATCTACACGGAAGAGTTTTTGTGTGTCTGTGTGTGGGGTAAAACTGTGGAATGGGTTGGGGGAGAAACACAGGCAATGTCCCAACATCCATATATTTAAATCAACATATAAAGAAATGATTTTTGAGCAGTATGAGAATGAAGGGCAGTGATGTTACATTGTGTCTTCAGTGAGGGCAGGTTGTTGTGTGTTATGGTGATTGTGAAGGTGATGGTGTTGTTTGTGTTTGCATTGAACATGCCAGAATTGTATGTTTATTGTTGTTGTAATATTGCTGGACATGGACTGTCATTGTTGTGTCATTTTTGTTGTATAATTTGACTATGGGTGTATTATGGTGAATGTGGTTGTGGGATAATGATGATTATGAGTAATACTGTAATTTGTTTGGTGTGGAGAAGGGGTGGGACTGTATAAGTGTTGGCTTCTTTCCACTCCTTTTGAACATTTTATTTTTGGTTTGTTTTTTTGTTGTGTTTTGAACTCTCTTTTTTCTTTCTTTAACAATGTTCAAATAAAAATCAATCAATCAATCAATACCAGGATCAACAGGTGCGGTTCTACCCAGATTTGGCCACAGGAATCCAACAATTAAGGAAACAGTTTGACCCCGCCCGTAAAGAGCTGTGCAACCTCGGGATTCGTCACGGAGTGATTCATCCGGCAAGACTGCTGGTCACATATAAAGGGAGAACCCACACCTTCAAGACCCCTCAGGAGGCGCAGGGGCTTATCAAGCAGATCCAAGTAGAGACTGGTGGGAGCTAAGCATGAACAAGATATAAAGGTAGAATATTTAAGCATTTGCATAGGCATCTGACTGATCTGAAACATATAGCAAGTTTACAAAATATAGATTGTATTATATAAAAAAAAACCTATGATGTACAAAGTTGCTATAAAATTTTGGAGTTAAGTTGGAAAAACTACAGAAGAGAGTTAATGTTATGTCATTAAAAGCAGTAGAGTCAGGGTGATTGAGAGGAGAAAGAAAGAGTAGTTTGACTGATCCTCGCGGGTGTGGAGCAGTCAATGGCTATAGCGGGAGACGGAATTTTTTTTTTTGATTTTGGGGGGATTACCACAAATGTGGGGAGGGGGAATTTGTTTGTGTGTAGTTTGTGGGATGAATGTTCAACCACTCATGTTTTTGCTTCTCTGTATGAGCATGTTTATATTGCGAGGTAATCTCAAACTCCTTATTGATCATAGACCAAAGCGTTAATCTTAATTTAACTTCATGGAATTGCAGAGGTCTACAAAATTTAAAAAAACTTAAACAAGTTATGAATAAAATAAAAGACATAGGTTCAAAAATTGTGTTTTTACAAGAAACTCATCTAATAGAGGAGGATGTAAAAAGAATTAGGAGAAGATGGCAGGGAAGTGTGTTCACCTCATCATTTTCATCCCGAGCTAGGGGAGTTATGACTCTCATACATAAATCAGTCCCATTTCAAATGAAAAATGTAATTGGAGACAAAATAGGAATCTGGTGAACTTATACGGTCCCAATATAGATAATCAAAACTTCTTTGCTAATTTATTTCTTATTTTATCATCACTTACAGGGCAACATATAATAGCAGGGGATTTTAATTGTACATTGAATCCCGGTATAGATAGATCAACAGGACTGGACTGTACGCACAATGGATGTAGGATGACCATTAATCATTTTATGAAAGAATTGAGATTGCTAGATATATGGAGAGAAATGAAACCACAAGTTAAAGCCTACTCTTGTTATTCTAATACCTACAAGACATTCTCACGTATTGACTATTTTTTGATCTCCACAGAATTAAGGTCCAAGATTCAAAACTGTTTCTATGATAACATTGTGATCTCTGATCATGCACCCTGCTGTCTAATATATGTAGATAAGAAATTGACAAAGGAACCAGGTAGGTGGCAATTTCAGCATAAATGGCTTCAGGATGAGGAATTTGTTAAGTACATAGAAAAACAGATAGACGAGTTCTTTGATATCAATACTACACAAACATCAGCATGTATAAAGTGGGAGGCTTTCAAAGCTTTTATTAGGGGGCATATTATTAGTTATACAGGTTCAAAATCTAAGAAGACTTGAGAGGAGAGAGTCCAATTGGAACATAAAATAAAAATTCTTCAAGAAAAAGTGTATGCAGGAAGTGACCCAAAGTTAGAGAACGAATTACTGATTCTGAGAGCTGAATATGACAAAAAATCAGCAAATAGAGCTGCCTCGAGTCTTCTAAGATTGAAGCAATCTTTTTATGAACAAGGTGAAAAATCAGGGAAATTATTGGCATGGCAGATTAAACAATTAGAATTTAAAACACCAATTACCAGTATTGTAAGTAAAAATGAAACTGACTTAACAAAACTAAATGGGTCTTTGGACAGATTATCTATACCGTGTATTCCAAATGATAACAGGGAGATACTGGAGTCTAAAATTAGTCAAGAAGAAGTTGGGCTAGCCATTGATAATATGAAATCAGGAAAAATTGCAGGACCAGATGGTCTTCCAGTTGACCTTTATAAAAAATTTAAGAATAAATTAATAAAACCATTTTTGGAAATGGTTTTAGAAGCATTTCAAAATAGTAATTTACCACTATACATGAATAATGCCTTAATTATACTGTTGCCAAAACAAGGTAAACCCTCTAATAAATGTGAAAACATGAGACCAATAAGCCTATTAAATGCTGACCTTAAGATAATCTGTAAAATTTTAGCAAGACGACTACAAGAAATATTACCAAATATTATTAACCGAGATCAGAATGGCTTTATAATGGGAAGACAAGGCTTCCATAATGTAAGAAGACTATTTAATATTATTTATTTTAATAAAGAAGCACCGGATATAGCTCTCCTATTATTGGATGCCGAAAAGGCCTTTGATAGGGTCGAATGGCCCTTTCTTTTTGAAGTCCTACAAAGGTTTGGACTTGGAAATAATTTCATAAAATGGATTCAGATAATGTACAATAATGCTACAGCAGAAATCCTAACAAACAGCAATATCTCAAAATCAATAAATATCAATAGAGGATGTCGACAAGGCTGTCCACTTTCACCTTTACTGTTTACTATGGCAATTGAACCTTTAGCGATGGCAGTACGTTTACATCCACAAATATATGGAAGTAGGACCAACAGAACATAAAATCTCCCTGTATGCCGATGACATAATTTTGTTTATGTTGAATCTTAAAAAATCAATTCCGACCTTGTTGAATTTAATAAAGAATTTTGGGGAAATATCAGGATATAAAATAAATAAAACTAAATCTTCAATATTAATGCTAAATGAGACCCAGAGAAATCACCCAGCTCATGAGGTAAATCAATTCAATGTTGTAAATCAGTTTAGATATTTAGGAATTCAAATTGTGCCTAAGCTAGAATCAGTCGCCAGTGCCAACTATGAAGCTTTAATGACAGACATTAATGAGTTACTTCAGAGATGGATGTCACTACCAATGTCGATGATCGGGAAAATTAATCTACTTAAAAGTAATATCTTACCCAAAATACTTTATTTCAATACATTCCTTTACCACCTACCTTCAGATCTATTCTCAAGAATTAAAAAAAAAGTTAGTGGAATTTATATGGAACAATAGGAAGGCTAGATTACGTCTGTCCTTACTATATTTACCATTTGATCATGGAGGTCTGAAATGTCCAAACTTTATGTTGTATTACTGGTCAGCACAACTGAGGTCTATGACATATTATTTTTCATCAAATGATCTCCCTCACTGGACTGAAATGGAATCATACAATTTTTTTTTCCCACAATATTTTTATTGAACCTTTTTTACAAGCATAACACAAACAATCAAACACTAACACTAAAGTAATAATAAAAAAAAATGTACTAAAACACACCAACAACCACTAACAGGAACAGGTCTTCAACAATGTTCCTCTGTTTAGTCTAGGCAATCCATTACATAAGTATACATATTATACATTCACCAGTTTGGAATTTATAAGGTCCACACACATCATTCACCTTCTTTCTTCAAAAGTTATGTTTACATTCTTTACATAATCAATAAAAGGTCTCCATATATTCTCAAACACAGTTTCCTTTGATTTCAGTATGTATGTTATTCTTTCTAGTGGAAGGTTTGTTAACATCTGTCTTAACCACTGAGTCACATCTAGTCTATGAGTCTTTTTCCACAATAGTGCAATACATTTTTTGGTGTTAAGCAAACTGAGGTCTATGAATGCTCTTTCACTTTTATTAAAGTTGTGCTTTTCTGGATGCAGACCCAACAAAAACAATTTAGGATTCAATATGATTTGTTTTGAAATTATTTTTTCAATTGTTCCCCTCACCTCTTCCCAAAACATTCTAATTTTCCTACATTCCCATAAACAATGAAATAAGGTTCCTTTACTTTCCATACATTTTGTGCATGTATCTGGTATGTTTTTGTTATATCTATTTAATTCCACCGGTGTAACATACATCCGCATTAACCATTTAAAATGTATCAATTTTAGACGTACATTTATTGATTTGGTTTGAGCTTCTGTACAAGCCAATTCCCATTGTTCCTCTGAGATTTCAGTTTGCAGGTCTTCTTTCCAATAATTCAATCTTTTCTGTGAGTTTTCACTTGAAGATAATGTCAATGAGTTATAAAACTCTGAAATAATACCCTTTCTCTTACTATCTTTCGTCAAGATTTTTTCCAAGGATGAATAAATAGGTCGAGTGAGAGCATTGTTTTGATTTGATCGAATAAAGTTCCTAATCTGAAGATATTTAAAAAAATGTGTTCTATTAAGATTAAATTTGATCCTCAGCTCTTCAAAAGACATTATGTTGGAATCATACAATTTACCTTTACCTCTTCCCATATTCATATACTCAGACTCGGCTAAAAAAATTACAGAAACAAGTTAAAAATCCATTTGTAAAGCATATGATCAAAATATGGTGTGAAACCAAAAAATATTTAAAAGAACCACACTTATCGTCACAATTTAGTCCAATATGGGGTAATCAATATTTTAAACCAGGGAGAGCGGATGCTGTATTTAAAGTATGGAATTTAAAAGGGATTCAAAAGATTCAAGACTTATATTTGTCATGTTCAGATAACATAATGTCTTTTGAAGAACTGAGGATCAAATTTAATCTCAATAGAACACATTTTTTTAAATATCTTCAGCTTAGGAACTTTATTCGATCAAATCAAAATAATGCTCTCACCCGACCTTATTCCTCCTTGGAAAAAATTTTGACGAAAGATAGTAAGAGAAAGGGTATTATTTTAGTTTTATAACTCATTGACATTATCTTCAAGTGAAAACTCACAGAAAAGATTGAATTATTGGAAAGAAGACCTGCAAACTGAAATCTCAGAGGAACAATGGGAATTGGCTTGTACAGAAGCTCAAACCAAATCAATAAATGTACGTCTTAAATTGATACATTTTAAATGGTTAATACAGATGTATGTTACACCAGTGGAGTTAAATAGATATAACAAAAACATACCAGATACGTGCACAAAATGTATGGAAAGTAAAGGAACCCTATTTCATTGTTTATGGGAATGTAGGAAAATTAGAATGTTTTGGGAAGAGGTGAGGAGAACAATTGAAAAAACAATTTCAAAACAAATCATATTGAATCCTAAATTGTTTTTGTTGGGTCTGTATCCAGAAAAGCATAACTTTAATAAGAGTGAAAGAGCATTCATAGACCTGTTTGCTTAACGCCAAAAAATGTATTGCACTACTGTGGAAAAAGACTCATAGACCAGATGTGACTCAGTGGTTAAGACAGATGTTAACAAACCTTCCACTAGAAAGAATAACATACATACTGAAATCAAAGGAAATTGTGTTTGAGAATATATGGAGACCTTTCGTTGATTATGTAAAGAATTTAAACATAACTTTTGAAGAAGAAGGTGAATGATGTGTGTGGACCTTGTAAATTCCAAACTGGTGAATGTATAATATGTATACTTATGTAATGGATTGCCTAGACTAAACAGAGGAACATTGTTGAAGACCTGCCTTTGTTAGTGGTTGTTGGTGTTTTTAGTATATTTTTATTATTTTTTTTTAAAATTACTTTAGTGTTACTGTTTGATTGTTTGTGTTATGTTTGTAAAAAAAAAAAAAAAAGGTTCAATAAAAAATATTGTGGAAAAAAAAATCTAAATGTTTTCTTAGAGAGACTAAATATACAACTCTTCTCATAAATCTGACATTTCTCACAAATTCAAAACTTTTTTCAAGTATATTTGTGTTTTCCACATAAGTTTCTGTACTTTTCCCTAATAATTTTGCTAACTTTTTTCTAATAAAATTTAAATACAATTTTTTTGCAAAGTTTGTCAACCACAAATCCTTGCAGTCTAGTGCAAAAATTTTTTTACTGTGCCACATGTAAGAAATCTGTATTTTTTCCAACTTTAAACAGAGGTTTAGGGGTTAGAATTATGATGTAAGCCCATCTCTAAACACAGAGGTGGTACTCACTAGTTAGATTTATTCCAGTACATGCACTCAAGTAACTTTTAAACAAAATTGTACTTTACGGAGTAGTTTTGTTGCAGACAACTTTTTACTCTTCAGTACATTTATTAAGGAAAAAACCTGCACTTTTACTCAAGTAAATTTGCTCGTGTAGTCTGAGCAAATTGATTTCCCTGATTTGAAAATCGGTCAGAAATGGCTTGTTAGCACTGTAATGTTTTTACCAGAAATGACTCCGTCTTTATTCATTTTGGTAATTGTATCATTTTACTTTTGCTCACTTTCAAAAGAAAATGAAAAAGGTGCAAATTTTGTAAAAATATTTATAAAAATTCACAAAATTCCACTGGTGTTAAAAAAGTGTTAAATTTGAAAATAAAGTATCTCAAATTTATGAGAAAAATCTCAAATCTATTGTCTGACATGTAAGAAAAAAAATCACAAAATTATAATAAATTGAAATTTAAGAAAAACGTTTAATATATTTTAAATAAAGAATGAACTATGATTTAATCATAAATTATTATTTGCAGAAATTATGTATTTGTGCAAAAAAGTGTAAAATTCACATGGAAAAGGGCCTGAATTTATGTGCAAAAAGTCACATCATCAAGAGAAAAATCTCCAATAACTCTGTGGGGGTGACGTCATTACTCAGCTAAAACTTTTAGGTGATTCTTCTTACTCAAGCAACTTTTTTCTGGACTGCTCTGGAATTTCTCCATTGTGGGACTAATAAAGTCTTATCTTATATTAGAGTAATTGTCATCAAAAGGTAAAGCGACTTTTGATACTCCCCCCACTTCTGCCTAAATGAAGCAAATAGAAGCTTTTACCTTTTTGGTGAGGCAGTCATCAGAATCTGACGGCATTCGTGTTGAGACGTGGAATATGGCTTCCACGGTGGAGGTAGCATAGTAAGGCGCTGTCAGACCTGTGCTGCCATTCCTCTGCAGGCCCCCCATGAAGCCACAGTGGGTTGCCAGGTCCACCTAAAGGATATGGAACCAGGTTAGTCTTTCCTGGGCACTGACTGACATCAGCACCAGTCAAACGTTGGTGAAATTCAGCTCAGCATGACTGACAGTCAGGAAGCTGAAATATTCTGTTTAGTTGTTGATTCAAAAGAAAACTCAACTATTATGGAGCCCCTATTCTGTTGTTTGGGGCGTCCCCTTTATTTTAGTGGATTATGATGGAATTTCCTGACATTGCAGTATATTATCAAACAGCCCAAAGTTCTCCTACACAGGAGTTCTCCTGTCCCACAGAATCTATAAGTATAGAGCTGCGTGCCTCCTTTGGACTGGCTGTTTTCTTCTGTGAGGTCATCATGTCTTTACCTTATACAGAACAAGACTCCTAGATAGTCTGTAGTTCTCAGAGGAGAAGAGCCCCAGAGGTCATATAGCGCTAGTGAGCTAGCTAGTAGACCAACCATGGTTTTCAGAACTCTATTCTGTACATTCTAGTCACTCCACTAGACATCTGTGGTCCCACCTCGCTCATTAATCCACAATCAATAAGATGCACTACTCACAAAAGGTTAGGGATATTCGGCTTTCAGGTGAAATATCAGGATGCACCTAAAATGTACTATAACCTTTACGGGTGAACTTAATTTGACCTTCTCTGGCCTTTTGAATGCACATGTCCAACTGTTCAGTGCTTCAGTATTTTCTGCATAACCTGCTGTTCTCTAACAAGGTGCTTAACAGCAAAATTCACAACAGGTGTTTCCTGGTTCAATTAGAATTGGTATTTAAACAGTCCTCTTCATCATGCTGTTCACATTTTTGACATCATGAGACCAAGACAACACCCCACAATTGATCAACGGTGCTTTGCCATTGCGAGGCTTCAAACAGGATGTTCTCAGAGGGAAGTGGCCACTGATCTTAGAGTATCACAACGTGTCATCAGCAGGTTGCAACAGAGATACAAAGAGACTGGAAGAGTCACAGAAAGGCATCAAAGTGGACGTCCTTTGGTCACATCCCACGCTGATGACCGCTTCATTGTGAACAGTGCCCTGCGGAACCGCATGATGAATACCATTCAACTCCAGGCAGATTTAAGGGAGGTTAGAAAAATCCAACTGTCACGTCAGACCATTCAAAACCGTTTACATCAGTGTGGTCTGCGTGCTAGATGACCTGCAAGGGTACATGACCACACCATCAGGCACAGGTGTCATCGACTTGCATGGGGCAGGGACCATTTACGCTGGACAAGGGACCAGTGGGCCTCAGTGCTGTTCTTTGATGAAAGTCTATTCATGCTGAACAGAAATGATGGCCGCCAACGATGTTGGCGACGTCAAGGAGAGCACTACGCATCAGCCACTGTTGTCACCAGACGAGCCTTTGGGAAGCTTGACAACGAAGTCTCATGCTGTTCACAAGTCAACTTGTTGTCTGCTGAGGCATGACATTCCACTCTTCTTGAAGGGCGACCCTACACGGCGACTCAGCTGATCCTATAGGCTTTCTATGGGATTCAGGTCTGGAGAAAGTGCAGGCCACTCCAACTAAGGTACTCCAGCCTCCAGCAGCCATTCCCTAATGATGCAACCTCGATGAGCTGGAGCATTGTTGTCCATGAAGATGAATTTAGGCCTGTGTTGTTCGTGCAGGGGCACAATGACTGGTTAATGATGTTATTCAGGTAGTATCGGCTTGTCACTGTACCATTCACAAGGTGTAGGGCAGTTCTGTATTGACTAGACACACCTGCCCGGACTGGAACATCACCACCAAAGGCTTGTCTGCTGACAACAGTGGCTGATGCATAGTGCTCTCCTTGACATCTCCAAGAGAAGCTTGATGCTCAAGGGCACATGACAAGTTATTGAGACACTGACACTTTTTGTTGTGGTATACCCACCACTGTTGACTTTTGTTTCAATAAACTGTTTAAGATGAGGAAATCACCACTGCATGCTTCTACTTAAATACCCTACTTTCATGATATAATTATGATAATAATATGGCTCTTCTGTGTAAATTTTAGTCACTGTAATAGACCGACTCATTCAATAATCCACAGTAGACTACACTGTACATCATGCACCACTCTGGCTTATTTTGTTATATTTGGACCAGATTAGCTGGATATATTGGGATATGAACATTATCTTGTCTGACAGGCCTTAGTGTTATGAACCAGTTCTTCTTTGGAGTTTTGCAGGCACTGTGAGGACACCCATTAACATCATGTGACCTCTTTCAGCTGATAAAAGCCAAGCCAAGCTCCGTCCCTCTCTCTCACTCAAACATGGCAGCCATGACGGTGGTATTGCTGTGTTTAATAAACCTTTTAAAGTACACTATGGGGTTTGACTCCTTTATATTGCTCCCTTTGAGCCAGGGCGTAACAATAGCCAGGATTTTTGATCAACTTCAACTTTGTCCTGCCAAGTACAAAAAGAGAGGAGACTGCTAGCCGAGTCACAAGACATCCATTTTCTGGATATTTCATCCATTTCCACTAGACAGCAGTTTACCCAGCTGGATCATCTACACACCCATGACCATATATTTCATTCATAGACATTTTAACTTGTTTTGTTCCTCAATTAGCAACAGTTAGCTGCCTGTAGCAGAGTTTGCCATTTAGGGTTGTTTCTGTGCTTATTAAGCTGGATTCATGCTGCATTTCCACTCTGGTCCGCTGAGATGTGTGTCTGCTTTAGACGAGGCCGGCGTGCACGCGGTTGTGTAAATACTTCATTTTTTTTTTCCATCTACCAGGCCAAGTGGTTGACGCATGCGCACAACTATCATTTGTAGTTTTACTCCAGCCTTATTGGTAGCTCAAATGCACTAACAAGCCACTTTGTTCACCAGCTATATAAAAGTGAAGAAACGTGAGATCCATGCACATTTTTTGTAGCAACAACAAGGGTATCGTTTTGAGGAAAAGGAGGAATCACCGTTTCGCAAAGCTCTTCTTCTATCAAGCTGCTGCTGCAAAACAATACATGTTTATTCTCCTCTTCGTCTACTTTGACTTTGTACACTGTGTCGGTAGCGCCACCTCATGAATGGGAGGTTCAATCTTGCGCATGCACAGTCGACGCAGTCACAAAATTTGGGCTGCACACAAGACATCCATGGAAGGGGTTTGCGATGTCCATGAACTAGAGATGATGATGTAATTTTGGTCACACAAGCCTCGCAGTTGAGCGGACGCGGACAGCGGAGGTGCAGCATGAATCCAGCTTTACACCCAAGGGACCAGTCATATGCTATCAACCAACCACACACCTCATCTCTGAAAATAGTTTATTTGGGCTTTTAAACTAACTATAAGTCAATATTTTTACGTATTTTAATTAGCTTCAAACATCGCCATCAAATCTCACAGAAATGACTACAGAGGGAGGGTGGGGTGAACTGGGGCTCATTAGCATTGAAAGCAACATGTTATCATAAAAACAGTCCATTTTGACAGGAGCTCCTTCAGCGTGTGAAAAATGACATTAAAATAATTAAACCTTGAGGCGTTTTCACCAAAGTATGTCACACCTCTGGAAGCTGTCAACATGTGGAAAATAGGGGCTCTTTAATTAAAAAAAAGGTACCTTCACAACTATCAAATTATGGCTAGTCAAACTACTGACTGGCCACAGTAGCCAGTGAGAAAAAAGTACTATCATGCTCTTGTTCAGAGCATTTTTTGTGGACTTAAAGTGTGTTATTAAAGAGAAAGTGTTGTTTTCACCTCCCATCCCAGTCCAGACACGAAGTCCTCGTAGGCCTGGCTGCCTGCACTGTTGGACAAAATGGAACACTTGTCTTCTTGGCCTTCTCCAATGTAGAACACGGCGATTTTGTGCGTCTCTCGACTACAAAAGACAGGGCAGTGAAAACGAATAGTGCCAAAAATACACAGCAACTTATTTTATAATTATTGCAGCAATGTGAATCATTGCAGGTAAAGTGCGAGGACTACACCTGGATAATTCCGGTGAAACATGCTTTGTTGAACAAAACCAGGAAAAAGAGAATAAAAACATTTGTGTGCAAAATATGTCCATCCTCTCTTCAGCTTTAATATCACTTAAAAAGGGGACAGCAGAAGTCCCGCTCTTCTCTCTCTGTTGCCATGGCATTGCTTTGTGCCGGGGGATGTTGAGGGCACTTTGCATGCTTTCGCTCAGGTTGTTATTGCCCGACAGAGAGTGGCCATCTGGGAGAAAACGCTCCACAGTCCTGAGGGCATACTTTAATAAGCTCCTGTCATTAGCAACGTGTAGAGAGTCCTTATTGATTGGACACACGACAAAGACGCAGGATGGACGGGAGACTTTTAGGACGACTGTCATCAGGGACAGACAGGAGACGGCAACTTGTGCTGCATGAAAAGACCTTTTAAGCAATTTCTGAACTAAAAAATCTGCAAACATGTCCCCACCTTAAAATGAGGGTAAAACAGGTGAGTTATAAGAATAAATAAAGTGGCCTGTTGACATTCCTAAAGTTGCAAATTTTAATTATGTAACTTTTACAAAAGCAGCAAATTTATGAGAAAAAAAGTTGCAAATTTACAAGAACAAAAGTCAAATTTTTGAGTAAAAAAATTTTATATTTACAAGAAAAACTGCAAATTTAAGGGAAAAGATTGCAAGTTTAAGAGGAAAAAAGTTACAAATCACAAATGTATGACTTTCTTTGATGGGAATTTGCAGTTTTTTGTCTTTTTTCTCCATCAGTGGACTGAAACAGCACCAGTGTCTGAACAGAAATCTGGGATTTTCTCTCATGAAGTTAGAACTTTTTTCTTGCATTTATGAAACAAATTTGTAACGCTATTCTCAGAGAAGTTTAGATTTTTTATATTTGTTATTGCAACTTTGCTCTCATATATTTGCATTTTTGTTCATCTTTTGGATTTTTCTAATACTTTAAAACATTATTTACTATAAATTTTCTGCTTTTTGTGCTAAATCTTTGACTTTTTCTTGTGAACTTTTCCTGTTTTTCCTAAAACTGTATTTAAATTTTTAATTTAACTTAAAAAAAACTGGACAGATCTTCCAATTATAACTTACCCGGCACCCATTTGTTTCGTTATTTTCAAATTTGTAATTTTGTTTCTAAGTGTTTCTCTAACTTTCCTTCTATCCCTCCTGAGCAGCCCTGGGAAAGTATAGTTTCACATGGTCCACAACATAAAGGGCTGATATCTAAGCTTTATAATTCCATTTTAATATTAAACGATGAATCAAGTGTCAAAATAAAAAATTTGTGGGAGAAAGAATTGGGTATACAGATGACTGAAGAGCTTTGGGAGGATGCCATTAACAGAATTAGAACGTCTTCCCCATGTGCTCGTCTTAGCTTGATTCAGTTTAAGGTACTATATAGAGTCCATTTCTCAAAATCGAGACTCTCTGAGATCTACCCAGAAGTTGATGGTAGCTGTGATAAATGTAAGGGATCTCCCTGTCACCTTGGCCACATGTTTTTTCTTTGTCCGGAATTATACAGTTTTTGGTCTAGTTACTTTACAATTATCTCCACGGTTCTTCAAGTGACTCTGTTGCCTTCTCCATTTATTGCCATATTTGGGATTCCCGACTCCTCTGTAGTTTTGAATTCGGCACAAAGGGATATTGTGGCCTTTACATCCTTAATAGCAAGGCGTACTTTATTGCTGCATTGGAAATCTGTCAGATATCCCTCAATTTCCCAATGGCTCAAGGATATGATGTTTTTTCTAAAACTTGAGAAAATAAAATATACGATAAGAGGATGCACAGAAAGGTTTTACCAGAAATGGCAATGTTTTATATCTCACTCTTCTAATCTAAAAGTCTTACCCATCTAATTATGTCAGCATGTGCCTTGTTATATATATATTTGTATTTTTTTTCCTACTTTATTATGTGTATTTGTTTCATATTATACACCTGTTGAGGTACTTCCTCTACTGATTTTGTGAGCTGGGGTGGGGGGGTTGTTCTAGGGGATATAAAAAAATAATATCTGGTGCTTAAGTGTGAAGTACTTGTTGATGCACTATTAGATCCTATATACATATATGTATATGTGCTTAATAAGTGTATCTTTATTTCTTGTTTCAAGAAGTATTATGCAAACTTCTCTGTAATTTCTGAAACTGATTTTAATAAAAATATATTGAAAAAAAACTGGACAGTAAAAAGGTGAGTATCTGAATATCAAATCTGAAAACTGAATACCAATATAGTGTATGAATATTTAGATTTTTATGTATATTTGAGAGACTTTTATTAATTTGAAAAATTTGCAGTTTTATTCTGAGAAATTTGTAACTTTTTTTCTTGAAATGTGTTTTTTTTTTACAACTTTCTCTCATGAATTAACTATTTTAAATTTATTTAGAACTTCATTTGCTACAAATTTGCAATTAAATAGAATACAAATTTTTTTTACTTTTCTTGTGAATTATTTAGTTTTTCCCAAGATTTTGCCATTTTCAATTTACCTTTATCAAAACTGGCAAGTTTTGACAAAACGCTGATTATCTAAATGTCTAAATAAATTTGAATACAAAGGAAGCAAATGAATATCCACTACAATTGAATTTATCTAAATTTGACAGATTTTTACCCTTTTGAATTTTAATGTGTTTATTTTTTTCCACAAAAACCTGCAAATTTATTCTCAGAAATTAAACTACAACTTGTGACACCCCCCCACCCAAGCTAGTTTCCATCCATCCATCTTCTACTGCTTTTCCGGAAGTCCGGGTCCCAGAGGCAGCAGTTCAAGCAGAGAAGCCCAGACTTCCCTCTCCCCAGCCACGTGCTCCAGCTCTTCAGAGATGATAGCAAGGTGTTCCCAGACCAGCTGGGAGACATAGTCTCACCAGTGTGTCCTGGGTCTGCCCCGGGATCTCATCCCCATTGGATGTGCCCAAAACACCTGAAGTGTGAGGCGTCCAGGAGGCATCCTGATCAGATGCCCAAACCACCTCAAATGGCTCTTTTCCATGTGGAGGAGCAGCGGCTCTACTCTGAGTCTCCCCTGGATGATAATCATCCCAGCCGCTTCACACTCAGCAGCAAACCATCCCAGTAAGACCTGTAGGTCATTGCTGGATGAAGCCAACAGGACAACATCATCTGCAAACAGCAGAGATGAGATCCTGTGGTCACCAAGCATGACACCCTCCAAATCCTTGGCTGCACCTAGAAATCCTGTCCGTAAAAATTATGAACAGGATCGGTGACAAAGGGCAGCCCTGGTGGAGTCCAACTCTCACTGGAAACGTGTTTGACTGGGTGTTGGCAATACAAACCACACTCTTACAACGGTCATATAGGGACCGGATAGTAACAACGAGCCCAATACGCCATACTTCCGCAGCACCCCCACAAGAGACCATGAGGGACGCAGTCGAATGCCTTCTCCAAGTCCACAAAACACATGTGGACTGGTTGGGCAAACTCCCACGAACCCTTGAAGATTGTCGAGAGGGTAAAGAGCTGGTCCGATGTCCCACGGCCAGAATGAAAACCACATAGCTCCTCCTGGATCCAAGATTTGACCAGCGGTTGGACTCTCTTCTCCAGTACTCTGGCATAGACCTTCCCAAGGAAGCTGAGAAGTGTGATGCCTCTAAAGTTGGAGCACACCCTCTGGTCCCCCTTTTTAAAATGAGGAACCACCACCCTGGATTGCCATGCCAAAGGCACTGTCCCCGATCGCCACGCCATGTTGCAGAGGCGTGTCAACCATGACAGCCCTACAACATCCAGGGCCTTGAGGTACTCAGGATGAATCTCGTCCAAGCTAGTTTTGTGTGTGTGTGTGTGTGTGTGTGTGTTTTTAAGCCACATGGTTTAACACATAGGGGTTGTGAACAAAAGAGCCAAATTTGGCAGTTCAGTGATTAGAAAAATGCAATAAAATATATTTTCCTTCCCTCCTTTTAGGATACAGCAGAATACAATAACAGAATAAATTAACAGATACAGAATAAACTAAGAATAAATTCATAAATGACACATACCACTGCCTGGAATCCAAGTTCTTCAGCTCCCGTAAAAGTTTAGAGTTTTTCTTCAATAAATGGAAGCTTTTCCTTTTATTAAAAAAAAAAAAAAAACTTGATTAGACACAATTACTTTGCACAGAAAATTCAATAAAGCTGCTGTTGGCACAATTATTGACATATTTAACAGAAGTTTCCCAGCAAATTTGGATTTTGCAGATCTGATTTAAAAAAAGCTGTAAAAAGGCACAGGTGCACAACACTGGCTCCCTCCTGCTGTGCACACGTTGCACTGCCACCATTAAGAGGTGTAAGCTTTTAATTTACGGGGTGGCGCCGCAAAGATGTGGCCCCCCAGATGAGGACCCCAGTGATAACAGTTGGGCACTTTCTATCCTGTGGAGAGGACATTAGGACTCTGTGGACGCCAACGTGGGTGAATGTACAAGAGCAACAGAACAGGTCTTTCTTTATGGATGCTGTCATGAAAGAGTGCAAAGTATTCCACAAAAAGCTGCTGAGTAATAGTGGTGGTGGTGGTGGGGGGAGTGCTAAATGTCAATTCTTGGGGTTCCTAGAAAGTGCAAAAAAAAAAACAAAAACCAGTATGTCTTCCCTGTTGGCTTCAGTAACATTAATTACAGGCCAAAGTCAGAAGTGTTTTTGGCTTCTAATCCTGCATTTACAAATATAGCATCTTGAGATTTTATCCCAAAAAGGCACTGAGAAACATAATCAGTGATCATGTGATCAGAGCTGCAACTAATGACTATTTTTTTGATTAGTCGACTAATCACGATTATTTCTGTCATGTCCATCATCTCTGCTTCCTGTTGGCATGGCTCCTGTTGGGGGCTCCAGGTCCTGTTTTACCTCACCTGTTTAAGTCTGCACACCTGAGAATATCACCTTGTTTTCAGTCTCTGCTTTTAATATTATGTTTTATAAAGGGTCCCACTTGCTAAATAAAAAAAAATGACCTATCAACCATGAGTTTGAAACTTGAACTTTACAGCTTAATCAAGAATCCATCCATCCATCCATCTTCTTCCACTTAATCCTTTTCGGGTCGCGGGGGGGCTGGAGCCTATCCCAGCATCTTTGGGCAAGAGGCAGGGTCCACCCTGGACAGATCGCCAGTCCATCGCAGGGCCAACACAGAGAGACAGACAACCATTCACTCTCACAGTCACACCTAAGGACAATTTAGAATCCCCAGTTTGATGCCAATTAACCTAACTTGCATGTTTTTGGCATGTGGGAGGACACTGGAGAAATCCCGGAGTAAACCCACGCAGACACGGGGAGAACATGCAAACTCCACACAGATCACTGTAGGTCGGGGGATGGGATCGAACCCAGGATCCCCCGGCCAAGGGTGAGTTGCTGTGCTGCCGCAGTGCTAAACACTCCGCCACCGCGCTGCCCCTTAATCAAGAATGCTTGTAACAAAACAATTGTCAGACGTTACAAAACTGTAATTTGTTTAAAGGTGAACTGAACTCAACGGCATTGAACGGCACTGGGTGATAGTACATACAATTATAAAGATAATTTATCATTGGCACCCCCTCCACAAATCCCGGAATCTTGGAGAAAATCGCGATTTAGAATTTCCCGCCCTGAAAAATCAGACAAATCCGCCGAAGCGCAGCCGGAGTTCTGCGTGACGTCACGAGTGTGACCCAGTCCTCATGTTTACCATTGCGAGCACGTCGACACTGGTTGTTTTTGGTGCATTTTGTCGTGATAGTCGACTACAAAACACTTCCAACACCTGGGAAGATCTGTTCAGTGGCCAAGAAAAGCTGTCATGGCGACGAAAGAAAAGAAAGGGGGAGGAAAAGCGACCGGGAAGCGATGCGTTTCTAGATATACAGTGATCCATCACTTATCGCGTTTAATAGGGACCAGAACCGACCGCGAAAAGTGAAAACCGCGAAGTAGCGTCACCCCCCCCCAAGGGCGTCACAAGCACTATTTTGCACACAAAGGCACAAGAGAACAGCGAAAAGTGCCACTAAGCAACACGAGCAATAAAGAAGGCGCTCTGCAGGGAGAGAAGCTGGGTAAAACGTCTCGGCCAATCAGCTTGCGAGGTGAAACGTCTCGGCCAATCAGCTTGCGAGATTCCCGAGCGGTGAAGAGGTGGGCGGAGAGGAGTGGAGCGGTGGTTAGAGAGGTAGATTTTGAGCTGTGCGGGCTCTCCGTGTTGATACCTGATGTTCTAATGAGAAGGCAGGGAGACTACATTAGAACATCAGGTATCAACACGGAGAGCCCGCTCTCCCCGGCTCCCCAGCCCGCTCGGGAATCTCGCAAGCTGATTGGCCGAGACGTTTTACCTCGCAAGCTGATTGGCGGAGACGTTTTATCTCGCAAGCTGATTGGCCGAGACGTTTTACCCAGCTTCGCTCCCTGCCGAGCGCCTATACCCAGCGAAGGAAGACCGCATTAAACGCGATAAGTGAGGGATAACTGTAATAAGTTGGAAAAATGCTGATGGTTTTTTTCCCCTTTCTTTTTTATTGTTAATTTTCCTTATCCTGACACCCCAAACATGCCAAAGTAAAGACTCACCATTCTGTATTCAATAAGCGACTCTCCTCCCCATCACTGCTGCGGTCTGAGTCGGTGCTGGAATCCCCCGAAAATTCTGGCTCTAATCTGTACGGTTCGATGCCTCCCTCGCTCTCTTCCTGTTCACTTGACACTCCTGCATCCTCCTCTGTCTTGTCACCGATCCTGAATGCCTCTTCACTCTGAAAACTCTGGTGTTCTTGACTGCTGGAACTGCTATCATCTGCCATTGTTGTTTTGATAATGGTCACACTCGTGACGTCACGCAGCGTCGTCTGCACTACTTCCGGTTTGTTTGGCACTGCCAGCCAGAGGCAAAAGTTTATCGGCTTATAGCTTGGCCATCGCACGGCCTAAAAATTTCTTTTATGTGTTGAAAAATACAATAGGTAATAAGGAATTAATCTGCTATTCTACTTTTTTGGCAAAAAGGTGAGTTCAGTTCACCTTTAAACTAATAACGCACAAGCAAGAAAAATGGCAACTTTTCATGTTTTAGAGCCTGAAACATTCATGTTTTTTAGAATTTTTTCCTGGAAAAGGGCACACAGGTGATTAGTCGACTATCAAATTAGTTGTTGATGCATGCACACACACACACACACACACACACACACACACACACACACACACACACACACGCGCGCATGCACACACCAAAACAAAGCGATTCATTAAAAATCTCTACAAGCAAAATACAGTAAAAGTATGTTTTATTATGTTTTAAGTGGGGCTGTACTCATATATTCAATCATCCTAATATCCTTTGGTAACACTGGCGTCCAATTTTCAAATTTGGTATTTCAGTTGTTTTATCCAGACTTTTGATTATTTGTTGTTATAGTGACACTCCGGCAAAAATGACGTTTTTTTCTGTTGTTAACATGTCTGTAACATGTTTCTTGTGATTTACAAGACATAAGAGCAAAATCATTCCAAACTCCCAAGTATGTGGTGTTGTGCTGTGAATGTCTGCTTAAGCCCCCCCCCCCCCCAAAAAAAAAGGCAGATTTGGACAGAGTGTTTCTAGCTGTGTCAGTATTCCTGCTTAGCTCGACTGGTTATAACACAAACCAATCAGACGGATACTCTTGGCTACCTTGGGGGGAAGAGAGAGGAGCCAAGGAGCAGCAGGATTGAGACAGAGGGGGATGAAGGCGTCGGTTTTGCATAGCAAAGCAGTGGAGGAGGAAGTGACCAATCACGTGCAGGGGTAGCAAGAGCAGAGAGAGGCGGGGGGGGGGGGGTGATCTGAATTCAAATTTGAGCCAATCACTTGAATTGTCACTTCGCCAGCGGACGGGCATCGTACTGTGAGCTGAGAGTAGCCACATTCAAATGCCCCCCTCCCCCCCCGCTCAGTCGCCGGTAGACGGGGGACTGGTTGTTAGTAAAAAATGAACACATATTTGGCATCTACACATTTATCTCTCAACTCAACCGTTTTCAAAAAAATGTTCTGCTTTTTACTTTTGAAGATATAGGCAAAACTTTAACGTCTGGAAGCATCTTGAACAGACTAGCAGCCCACCCACCAGGAGTCACAGCAGCCAATCATGTGCAAGCCCTGCAGGCCGCTAATTAGAATAGTCATAGATCCACGCATACTTAAGTAGGTGCAAGATTTAAAATCTCTTTCCAAGCAATTCTAAGGCAATGATAGTTCTTTTGTGGGTAAAAAGCCACAATATAATATTTTGGCCAATACATATTTGTTTTTGAGGTGGTTTTAGAGCTGCCGGAGCGCACCTTTATGACTTCTTTACAGAACATGCATACATATAATCGTGATCTCTGGGGCAGACCCCAGGTTGGGAACAGCTGAATTAGATGCATGACTGCTAGAATGTCAACCAGATCACCATAAAATTGACATTTTTTCTTTTTCACTGACTGGTGATCTTCAGGTGGTGTTATTTTCCTGAGCTTTCATACACTCTCTAGCATCTTCTCCCAAAATGTAATGGAAGTTCTGGCGTCTTTGTGATTTTTTTCCACGTGACTGTTTAATCAGACAATCAAGCCATGTATATTCCCAAGTACAGCAGCAACTCTTTTTACTCTTTACAGCTGCTGTAACTTCCTGTATTTGGTGTAAAAGTCAAAACTGTAAGTGGGAAGCTTTCAAAGCTTTTATTAGGGGACATATTATTAGTTATACAGGATCAAAATCTAAGAAGACTCGAGAGGAGAGAGCTAAATTGGAACATAAAATGAAAAGTCTTCAGGAAAAAGTGTATGCAGGTAGTGATCCAAGGTTGGAGAATGAATTACTGATTTTGAGAGCTGAATACGACAAAAAATCAGCGAATAGAGCTGCCTCGAGTCTTCTAAGATTGAAACAATCTTTTTATGAACAAGGTGAAAAATCTGGAAAATTATTGGCATGGCAGATTAAACAATTAGAAATTAAAACACCAATTACTAGTATTATAAGTAATGGACAGGTAGTTATAGATCCTTTAGAAATTAACAGAGCCTTTAGAGATTACTATGAAAAATTATATGATACTAAAAATGAATTTGATTTAACAAAACTAAATGGGTTTTTGAACGAACTATCTATACCGTGTATTCCAAATGAAAACAGGGAGATATTGGAGTCTAAAATTAGTCAAGAAGAAGTTGGGCTAGCCATTGATAATATGAAATCAGGAAAAAGTGCAGGACCAGATGGTCTTCCAGTTGACCTTTATAAGAAATTTAAGAATAAATTAATAAAACCTTTTTTGGAAATGGTTTTAGAAGCATTTCAAAATAATAATTTACCATCATACATAAATAATGCCTTAATTATACTGCTGCCAAAACCAGGTAAGCCCTCTAATAAATGTGAAAATATGAGACCAATAAGCCTATTAAACGCCGACCTTAAGATAATCTGTAAAATTTTAGCAAGACGAATACAAGAAATTTTACCAAATATTATTAATCGAGATCAGAATGGCTTTATAAAGGGAAGACAAGGCTTCCATAATGTAAGAAGACTATTTAATATTATTTATTTTAATAAAGAAGCACCGGATACAGCTCTCCTATCACTGGACGCCGAAAAGGCCTTTGATAGAGTTGAATGGCCCTTTCTTTTTGAAGTCCTACAAAGGTTTGGACTTGGAAATAATTTCATAAAATGGGTTCAAATAATATACAATAATGCTACAGCAGAAATCCTAACAAATAACAATATTTCAAAACCAATAAAAATCAATAGAGGATGTCGACAAGGCTGTCCACTTTCACCTTTACTGTTTACTATGGCAATTGAACCTTTAGCGATAGCGACACGTTTACATTCACAAATATATGGAATTAAAGTTGGACCAACAGAACATAAAATCTCCCTGTACGCCGATGACATAATTTTGTTTATGTCGAATCTAAAAAAATCAATTCCAACCTTGTTGAATTTAATAAAGAATTTTGGGGAAATATCAGGATATAAAATAAATAAAACTAAATCTTCAATATTAATGCTAAATGAGACCCAGAGAAATTACCCAGCCCCTGAGGTAAATCAATTCAATGTTGTAAATCAGTTTAAATATTTAGGAATCCAAATTGTGCCTAAGCTAGAATCAGTCGCCAGTGTCAACTATGAAGCCTTAATGACAGATATCAATGAGTTAATTCAGAGATGGATGTCACTACCAATGTCGATGATCGGGAGAATCAATATACTTAAAAGTAATATTTTACCTAAAATACTTTATTTATTTCAATACATTCCCTTATCACCACCTTTAGATTTATTCTCAAGAATAAAAAAAAAGTTAGTGGAATTTATATGGAACAACAGGAGGGCTAGATTACGTCTGTCTTTATTATATTTACCATTTGATCGTGGAGGTCTGAAATGTCCAAATTTTATGTTGTATTATTGGTCGGCACAACTGAGGTCTATGACATATTATTTTTCATCAAATGATCTCCCTCACTGGACTGAAATGGAATCATACAATTTACCTTTACCTCTTCCCATATTCATATACTCAGATTCGGCAAAAAAATTACAAAAACAAGTTAAAAATCCATTTGTAAAGCATATGATCAAAATATGGTGTGAAGCTAAAAACTATTTAAAAGAACCACAGTTACTGTCACAATTTAGTCCAATATGGGGTAATCAATATTTTAAACCAGGGAGAGCGGACGCTGTATTTAAAGTATGGAATTTAAAAGGGATACAAAAGATTCAGGATTTATATTTGCCATGTGCAGATAACATAATGTCTTTTGAAGAGCTGAGGATCAAATTTAATCTCAATAGAACACATTTTTTTAAATATCTTCAACTTAGAAACTTTATTCGATCAAATCAAAATAAAGCTCTCACTCGACCTATTTATTCATCCTTGGAAAAAATGATGATGAAAGATAGTAAAAGAAAGGGTATTATTTCAGAGTTTTATAACTCATTGACACTATCTTCAAGTGAAAATTCACTGAAAAGATTAAACTACTGGAAAGAAGATCTGCAAACTGAAATTTCAGAGGAACAATGGGAATTGGCTTGTACAGAAGCTCAACCCAAATCAATAAATGTACGCCTTAAATTGATACATTTCAAATGGTTAATGCGGATGTATGTTACACCGGAGGAGTTAAATAAATATAACAAAAATATACCAGATACATGCACAAAATGCATGGAAAGTAAAGGAACTCTATTTCATTGTGTATGGGAATGTAGATTAATAAGAATGTTTTGGGAAGAGGTGAGGGTAACAATTGAAAAAATAATCTCAAAACAAATCATATTGAATCCTAAATTGTTTTTGTTGGGTCTGTACCCAGAAAAGCATAATTTTAATAAAAGTGAAAGAACACTCATAGACCTCAGTTTGCTTAATGCCAAAAAATGTATTGCACTATTATGGAAAAAGACTCATAGACCAGATGTGACTCAGTGGTTAAGACAGATGTTAACAAACCTTCCATTAGAAAGAATAACATATATACTGAAATCAAAGGAAATTGTGTTTGAGAATATATGGAGACCTTTTATTGATTATGTAAAAAATTTAAACATAACTTTTGAAGAAGAAGGTGAATGATGTGTGTGGACCTTGTAAATTCCAAACTGGTGAACATAATATGTATACTAATGTATTGGATTGTCTAGACTAAACAGAGGAGCATTGTTGAAGATTTGATTTTGCTGGTGGTTGTTGGTGTTTTTAGTGCATCCTTTTTTTTTTTTTTTTTTTGTAGTACTTTAGTGTTAGTGTTTGATTGTTTGTATCATGTTTGTAAAAAAAAAAAAAAAAGGTTCAATAAAGATATTGTGGAAAAAAAAAAAAAAAAGTCAAAACTGTTCTGAAAACTGCTTTGACACTTGAAATAAACCAAATCACAGTTCAGGCTGATATAAGACTGAGACAGCCTAACTGTGTTGGAGTGAACTGTCACCAACACTATTCTAAGTTTGTTTTGTCCGTTTTGTTCTTCAGGTCTATCTGGCTGGGATCCATTGTGGTCATTTTCACTTTTCTGGTTTTATTGTGGAAAATCTGAATTTACACATGACTCCCTGCTCAGAATAATCCTAATTAATGTCTGAAATAAGCCAGTTGAACGCCTCTCTTGTAGCTACATTTCTTCTGGTCAGCTACAGAAGTGGGTAAAGTAGTGATACCTCATGATATTATGACCCAAGTATACGTGAGAGCAGTCATCAAAGAAATGACACAAGTAAGAGTAATTTGGAGCCAATTTCAGCCGTTAATACCTGCGATCCCAGGAATTCATCCCCAGATCATTCAGCAGCAGCCGACAGAAATAAAACGGAGCTTTTGGTTCCTGGTGGGAGGGCTCCAGATGGTGCGCAGCCCGAAAGCTCACATCAGCCTCCCACCTCCTCACTTGCTCCTCCTCCTGCTGGTTCTGGCGGAGGATGGCGTCCACGATGGCGTTCTCCAGCTCCTGGTTCATACCGTGAGGCGACGCTGCTGGCTGGTTTAGCCGTAGCCGTGGCTGGGAAAGACATTCTGGGCTGCTGTGGCCGAGCTGCTCCAACAGCTTATCCAGAACATCAACCTCCTCGTCCTCGTGGCAGTCAGACAGGCCGTCAGACGCCGTGCCGTGGTCTTTGTGTGGTAGTGAGGACGTGGGGGGAGTCTGACCGTTAGTGGCAGCAGGAACAGAAAGGTCAACTAGACTGAAAGCTCCAGCCTCAACAGCGTCTTCCTGTGTGGTGCAGTAGAGGATGGCGCCATCCCAAGAGTATTTCCCCGAGATGTCCCGGACGATGACTCGGACTTGGGAGGAAGGCTGAGGGGGCCAACCGACGGCGGGGGTCTCGGCGGGGATCTGGAGGTAGGACACCAGTGTGCTGTCGTTGAAGACGAACAGCTGCAGGTTGGGGCTTTTAAAAACCTCGGAGGAGAGCTCCGAAGACTCCACGTACGGGTTGTCGTGGTTCTCGCTGACGAGGCTGTGGAGCAGAGCCGGACCGCCGCTCAGAGGGTGATGGCCCAGATGGTTCACGAGGTGCGTCATGACCATCCGTGCTGTCAGAGGAATCAGCTCCATGTTCCTGCGACGCTTTTCTGGTGAGACAGCAAAGTCAGAAGGAAAAAAATATTACATCTATTTAAGTACACAAAACATGTAAAACTACTGATTTTTCAACCTTTATTTAACCAAGAAAGATTCATGGACAGTGACCAGGTGGAGACAGGCAGCAGCAGGGTTAAGATAAGATAAGAGATAAGATAAGCCTTTATTAGTCCCACAATGGGGGAATTCCAGGATTGCAACAGCACAGGGATAGCAACACTAAGAGCAATAATCTAGAAGATAAGAAAATAAGAGCAGTGAATATACATATGTACACACACATATATAAATATATATACACAGAGCGAAGCATTGTAGCTAGATGGAATAAACAGCATAACTGTCTATTTAGTTACCCTACATTGTATGAATATGTACCCATACATATTGTCACCCTACATAGCGACTGATATTGTCCTAGTTGTATACTGGAGGGGACCATTGTGTAAGTCTGTTGCGTCTTTTGCATTCAATACTATTAGGTCGTCACATTTTTTTGCCATCTCTGCGAGCAGCCCTGCTTAGGTTATACAGTCTGACAGCCGTAGGTAGGAAGGACCTGTGAAACCTCTCGGTTGCGCACCTAGGATGATGTAGTCTGCTGCTAAATGAGCTCCTCAGTGCGTTCAAGAATAAGGTTATCAGCAAAACAGCCATATACACAAAATTTAGAATTTATTGCATACAAAGCAACTGGCACAGTTAGGATACATGAAAAATACAATCTTAAAAGTTAACTTACAAACAACCAGTAAGGAGCAACTTAAACCAAATGCTTGTGTCACCAAACCAGTGCTGTCTCCAGCACCACTTCTGGACCTCTGTATATTCAGGCGCAATCCAGAACAAAAATACAAATATTTCCTGAAAGCTTTCTGTATTTGCATCAATGTTTTCCTTGAAAATTTTCTGTATTTTTCCTAGAAATATGTAATTTTTCCTTGTAACCCCCCCCCCCCCAAAAAAAAAAAATTCTGCAGCTTTTCTAATAAATTTAGAACTTTTTCTTATAAATTTGCACTATTTGTCACATTAATTTGAATGTTTTTTCTTATGTATTTTCACATTTAGTCATGTAAATTTGTGATTTTGGGGGGGAAATTTTAAGGCTTTATTATTATCATCGTTTTTCTTGTATTTGAGAGATTTTTCTCTGAAATTTGTGGGGAATTTTTGGTAAAAGTAAATCTGTAATTTAACTTCATTCAAGTGACACTCCGCTAAAAAAATCAAGTTTTTTTTTCTTGTTAACATGTCTGTAACATTTTATTATGACTTAGACATATCAAGAGTGAACTCACTCAAATGTCTTGTGTCTGTTTTGTTGCAGTAAAGTTTCACTTAAGCACCGCCCCCTGAGAAAAGGCAAGTTGAGAGGGAGCGTTTTTGGTGACGTAACTATGCATGAAGCTGTTATGTGGGTAGTGATGAGCCAATCAGGACTCTCTGGTCTAACTGAAGTTAGCCTCCAGGCTAGTTAGCATTTTTTTAACAAACTGCTTTGAAAACTTGACCCAAATTAAGATGGGTTTTACCATGAAACTGATTTTAAGACCGATGCAGCTTCAGTCCTTATCCTGGGTCACCGTGCATACAACTGGGCACGTCCTTCAACTGGTAAGTCTTTTTATCACAGGATTTGTGCTGTTGAATGTAGCACTAGCCACTGTTAGCCTTGTGGGGTGTGGTTTGAGTCTAGTCACTGATTCTGGCATCTTGGTGGGGAGGGGGTGATAAGATTTTGACACAAACCTGTAAGACAATGAAAGGTTTTTTGTAGAAAAAAAGGGCATAAGATACCATTTTAGATAATGTAGATTTGTTACCTCCGCCAGGAGGTTATGTTTTTGCCGGGGTTTGTCTGTCTGTTTGTCTGTCTGTTGGTTAGCAAGATAACTCAAAAACTTTTGGACGGATTTCCATGAAACTTTCAGGCGTTGTTGGAAATGGTACAAGGAAGAACTGATTAAATTTTGGGGATGATCCGGATCACCGTCCAGAAGAAAACCGCCATTAAGGAAAATGCCATTTTCGTGAATAACTACTGAACCACTAATCCTATCATTGTGAATCCAATTGCTACTCATATGTTTTCATGGTCAAGGAATCTGAAAACGTACACACAAACACTGTATGGGCGGAACTGTGGCCGCCATTATGGAAAATGTCATTTTCATGAATAACTAGAAAAGCACTCGGAGAGCGCAGACCTCCGCCAAGCGCCACAGTTCCCACCCATACAGTGTTTGTGTGTAGGTTTTCAGATTCCTTGACCATGAAAACATATGACTAGCAATTGGATTCACAATGATGGGGTTAGTGGTTCTGTAGTAAAAGCATTACCTCCTTGGCGGAGGTAATAAACTGAAGTGTTGCTGTTGTGTCCATCTCCTCCATGTGCAAAGTGCCAGGCTGCGACCTGTCAAGGCATACCTCATGCCTCCCTTATTGGGGGGAGGGGCTTTCACACCTGTACTGAGTACTTAAAAACTGTATTTATCGGCAGATGAAAGAAAACTGTAGCAAAAACAAACTAACAAACAAACAAAAACTAAGCAAACAGCAACTGCAACATGAACTATTTCCAACATATTTATTCAAATGTACACTTATATGGACACAATGTTGAGCCATAACTTTTTGGTATTGTGAAAATAATAAGCCAAGTAGCACCAAAAAATGGAGTGCTGTTGCTGTCAGGAAACAATGTTGGCACCAAATCACTGAAGTGATCTGCCACCAATGGGGGTAGATTGTGCTCTGCCACAAAATGAGAAAACATCACTTCTGCTAGTGATGCATTGGATTTGGAAGGCGTCGGTTCTCTCACTGGCTGAAAATGTTCATCCATCGATCGAATTTGGCTACACAGTTTTTGTGGCGCTGTGTAGCAAAGTGCGACTTGAGGTAACAATATTAAGACAATATTAAAAATACATGGACAATACTCAACAGTATCCTTGGAAATAAAAGCAGAAATACAAGCTACCCAACTAATATTCCAAAAAATAATAAAACGACTCAGAGTGTGAATATAGCTTCACCTGCAGATGAATTTAATAATTTTTCTGTTAACATTGGACCTAAACTGGCCCGAGAAATACCCACTACAGTGCCTACAGGCGATACAATATGCAATAACACTGCTGTAAAAGACTCCATCTTCATAAAGAACACAGACGAAAGAGAGGTCATTGAAATTGTTAAATCGTTCAAAAGTAAAACATCTACTGACTGTGATGGTATTGACATGCTACTAGTCAAAACTGTTATCGAATGCATAGTAAAACCACTGACGTATATCTGTAACCTGTCTCTCCAATCAGGTATATTTCCCAATGCAATGAAAATAGCTAAAGTAATTCCGATATACAAGATGGGCGACAGAGGGGAACTCTCAAACTATAGACCAATTTCACTATTACCGCAATTTTCCAAGATACTTGAAAAAATATTCTATGAGAGAATTGACAACTTCATACTGAAGAATGATTTATTATGTGAGCAGCAATATGGGTTCAGACACAAGAGGACAACTGCATATGCCCTAATGGAATTTACAGAAAAAATATCAACAGCCATTGAAAATAAAGAGTATTCAGTTGGAGTATTCCTAGATCTTAAAAAAGCATTTGATACAGTAGATCATAATTTATTATTAAAGAAACTACAAAATTGTGGTATTAGAGGGGTAGCACTGTCCTGGTTAAGTAGTTACTTAAAGAATAGATATCAGTATGTATGTGTTAGCAACAAAAACTCAGAGTTGCTGAAGGTCACCTGTGGAGTCCCACAGGTTTCAGTTCTGGGACCATTATTATTCAATATGTATATAAACGATATATGTAAAGTTTCAGAAAAAATGGACTTAATATTGTTTGCCGATGACACTAATCTGCTATGCAGTGGAAACAATTTGGAACAACTTCTGGATACACTCGGAAAGGAATTAGGAAAGCTTAAACTGTGGTTTGATTCAAACAAATTAACGCTCAATTTAAGTAAGACAAAATTTATAGTTTTTAACAACCATCACAACAACCCAGTACCCAAACTCAGTGTAAATGGTGTAGAGATTGAAAGGGTATCTGAAACTAAATTCCTTGGAGTAATAATTGATAACAAACTGTGTTGGAAGTCACATATTAATTATATTAAAGGTAAAGTATCCAAATCAATTGCAATATTACACAGAGTGAAATATTTGCTGAATCAACCCACTCTATACACCTTGTATCATTCATTAATACTCCCATACATGACATATTGTAATGAAGTACGGGGAAATACATATAAAACAAACATATATCCAGTCTTTATGCTTCAAAAGAGAGCTATTAGAATAATAAACAAAGCAGCTTACAGGGAACCAACAAACCCACTTTTTCTTAAACAAAAAACTCTCAAGTTGAAAGATCTGGTTGACTTTAAAACCGCAATAATAATGTTCAAAGTGAAGAATTTATCACTGCCCGCAAATATCCAAAAGTTGTTCCAAACAAGGGAGAGACGATATCACTTCAGAGGAACATGTATATTTCAAAAGCCTACAGTGAGAACAACCACCAAGCAACACTGTATTTCAGTGCAAGGAGTCGGATTATGGAACGATTTTGGACCTGAACTAAAATCATGTACAACGCTTGGACAATTTAAACAAAAACTAAAGGAAGAAATACTCCAAACATATTTACAAGACGACATGTAAACTCACATAAGGATTGACATATCCAGCCTGTGTTGTGTTGTAGCTTAGTTTTTTTTTTTTCTCTGTGACATTTTGTCTTAGATTTGTTTTGAATAGTAACCGCTTAACTTAGCTTAGCTTTCTTTTTTTCTTTTTTTCTCTCAGTCACCTTTTGTCTTAGCTTTGTTTTAAATTGTAATCGCTTTTGTCTTGTTTTCTCTTTTTTCTCTTTTGAATTCTTGGATGGAATATGGGTGGGCAATATAAGCTGCGGCTTCAGCCATCACCCATTTCGGATAACTCATGTGGAATTGTATAGTAGAAGGAGTCTTTGTCTAATTTGACCTTGTTGTTATATTATACAGTTTCTTTTAACCTGTACTGTACTATCCGAAATAAATTCATTCATTCATTCAAGGTGGTAAATCCCTGATGCAGTCACTTTTAGCATTAGAGTGACACATATCAGGCGCAGCATTACTGGCGCCGGGATTCCTCTCTGTTCCGGAGCCGCAGGACAAAAGAAGGTGCGATAATGGTTGCCGTGGGTTTTATTGGGTTTGCAGTCCGCAGAAAAAAGAGGATTTGGAAGCCTCCCCCGGCAGAGAGCTGGTTTTTGCGCAGCCCCTATGGCTGGCCGGGGAATTTCTGCCAAATAATCCGGCGCCGGACAGCTGCCCGTGTCAGCTTTTGCAGCGTAGTGCAAACACAGGCACTCTGGCGAGCCCTGCCCACCACTGTTTTCTGTGTACTTTTGTGCCTAAAACTTTGAAGAAGGCGGAGTTTGTGTTCATCAGACACGACGACCAGCGCCCTCTATTGCGCCTGCGCACATGCTGAAAATGGCTGTATGTCACAGTGTTGAAAAATGCTTTAAAAAAATTCCTGTATCCAGACGGTGAACCGGATCACCCCCAAAATTTAATCAGTTCTTCCTTGTACCATTTCCAACAACGCCTGAAAGTTTCATGGAAATCTGTCCAAGACTTTTTGAGTTATCTTGCTAACCAACAGACAGACAGACAGACAGACAGACAGACAGACAAACACACAAACTCCGGCAAAAACATAACCTCCTCCTGGCCTTTTCGGCCTGGCGGAGGTAACTACTCAACCACTAATCCTATCATTGTCAATCCAATTGCTAGTCATATGTTTTTATGGTCAACGTACACACAAACACTGTATGGGGGGAACTGTGGCCACCATTACGGAAAATGCCATTTTCGTGAATAACCACTGAACCACTAATCCTATCATTGTCAATCCAATTGCTACTCATATGTTTTCATGGTCAAGGAATCTGAAAACGTACACACAAACACTGTATGGGGGGAACTGTGGCGCTTGGCGGAGGTCTGCGCTCTCCGAGTGCTTTTCTAGTTTTTATAGGGAATTTATAGCCACTGGAGTGTGTCTTTAAAATCGAGCACATTCTGGGTGAAAAAGCAATTAGAAAAGTAAATACAAATGTAATAAATGAATATATGGCTAATTAAATATTTGTGTACAGCCCATCATATCCATCCATCCATCATCTTCTGCTTTGTTGGAAGTCCAGGTCGCAGAGGCAGCAGTTCAAGCAGAGAAGCCCATGGAACCCGGCCAGGCTCAGCCTGAAGGAGCTACATGGGTCCGCCCTCCAGTGAGCTCACCACCTGCAGGAGGGACCATGGGGGTCCAGTGCTATGTGGATCAGGTGGTGGTCAAAGGCAGAGACCTTGGCAGTCTGATCCCAAGCTTCCAGCCCAACACAAATAAATTTAAGGAGATCAAGTCCTTCAGATTCAGGCTATTTTGTAGTTGGTTCCAGGCATATCAAGCAAAACAGTGAATGTCTTCTGCCCCAATCCTGTACGGTCCTTTGGCACAGGAAGTTAAACACAAGTTCTGAGAACCAGGGCTATAACCACCAGCACATTTTTTTGACTGATGACAATTTGAAGATGGAAGACAACCAAAGAAACATTTAGAAATGAGAATGTAACAGTGCTGAAGGCTCTGAGTGAACAAGGCAGTCCAGTGACCATGAGAACATAACAGGCAATGATGAGTCAGATGGAAACTTGGGTTAAACCTTAACAACCAACTTTTCTCTGCTGCCAAGGCAACCAACCATGTCAGAGTTGCGTAGACGCAGAGTAACACCGTTGTTTGTGCGCCTGTCGCACACAGCCACCTGACCACTGCCGAGCCAAACGTTATGGTCTGCCAGAAAGTGACCAGCCTGCCGTGAGCCTCACTGTTTCTTCTCCGTTTGGTAAACAGCTGCTTCCCTGCCACCACAAAGAGCGGCACTGTGAAATGTCCCCTCGAGAGCAAGCACGGCCAATCCCAACAGCATCATCCACACAACGCTGAGGTGAGGACATGAAAACATCCCATCACACCCCATACGCAGGTCCAGTGCTTCGGCTACAACAAGCAAACGGTGCCGTTTCTCCCACCAACCCAAATCACCATGCTGTGCCACCGCCGAATGAGCAGTCAGGCTATGTATGGAAGTTATTTTCATTCATAAAGTCAAGAGCATTAGCCTCCGATTTGAGAGCACATGTTCCATTAAAATTTTTTTATTCACTCAGTTTCTGTCAAACTCCTCCATATCATGCTACACAACTGAATGAAATGCATTTGAAGCACCAATGCTAAGCACAAATCCATTTTATGTTTTCAAATTTACAGCTTTTCTCAGAAATTTTTAACTTTTTCCGAATCAACATTTATTTGTAAATGTACGCTTTTCTTGTAAATAACTACTTTTTGCATCTTAAATATGAAACTCTCATAAATTTTGGACTTTTTTGTAAATTGCTCATTTTTCTTGTAAGTTTGACACTTGTTTCTCATAAATCCACTACTTTTTTCATCTTAAATATGGATGTTTTCTGGTAAATTTGCAGCCTTTTTCTAATAAATTTGTGAGTTTTTCTTGCGAATTTGCAATTTTTGTCCTTGCAGCTTTTCCACCATACTGTAAGTGTAAATTTCTCATAAATTTGTGACTGACTACAATAATGCTTTTTGGGTCACCACAATATTTACTGTGGAGAAAACACTCTGTTTACTGCACACCCCCAACAGGGAAATGAAATGTCTGTCCATGCAGCATGTTGGCATTGCTCCGGGCCTCCAGCTCACTGGAAAGAATAAATGTGGCCCTTACATAAAAAAGTCTGAGTACCCCTGATATAGTAGAATAGCGTTATTATTCTTTTACATATGTGGCGCAGGTGTAGTGTGGCCGACTACTAATCGGAGGGTCAGGGGTTTGATTCCCGCTCTGTCTGCAGTCTGCATGTGGAAGTGTCCTTGAGCAAGACACTGAAGCCCCAGTTGCTCCTGGTGGGTCAGGTCAGCACTGGTGCACGGCAGCTCCACCACCATCAGTGTGTGAATGGGTGGATAGCAGCATCTGTAAAGTGCTTTGGTCATCCAGGGATGAGTAAAAAGCGCTAAAGTGAACGCCATTTACCATTTCAGCAAAATCTGCTATAGTTCACCAGTCATTTTTTTATAGACACCCTTTTCAGTCTAGTCTGCTAGCTAGCTTGTTAGCGCAACATCTGCATCCCAACTTTTGTTTGCATTCTCTTCACTACCTTCTTATTGGAATCTTTGGATGAAGTAAAAGCACACATTATGTAGCTAGGCTTCAGCAGAAACTGTACACCATGATGCTTTAATCTGAACTTTGAGGTAATTAATTTCCCACACCAACAGAGTCAAAGCCTGGGCAGGACAGGCGCCTCCATCTGTCCGTTTGTCTGTCCGGACTGTAACTTGAGAAAGAATGAAGCTAGGGTTACCAAACTTGGTACACAGGATGACCTTGGGATTCGCACTAGGGCAATACTTTAAGGGACAAAAGGTCAAACCTCAAGGTCACGGGATCATAAAAGGTCAAAATCCCTTTTGGCCCATAGTGACTGAAAAATAAATTTTGTGTGTGTGTGTTAGGGAACTAGGGCTGCAAAAGGTGTGGGTCTGCATCTCGCTGACTGTAATTCTAGTTTTAAAACTGAAATGAGGCAGCTAACCGGGCTAACTCTTAACATGAACTCGGAAGACACAATTTACAAATTCCACCTCTTTTGAAACAGTGCCTCATTGTGGAAATTGACATAATCAACACACCACACTTCTCACATATCATAAGAAGCCACTGAAAATAACAGTTTTAACAGTTTTGTTTTTTTTTAAAAAACAATTAAAGCCAATGTTATCAGGGAATACACTATCTCCAGGAATCCCTAATGTCCAGTCAAATTGCTCAGCTGCAACAAAAGCCTGTACCTCACTGGGCTGCAACAGCTTGTAACAAGTTAGGGAACAGCATTTGGCAGGGAGTTTCCAAGTGGTGCCCTAGTGGTGGAGCATGCACCCCAACAAGCAGGAAGCCATATGGCTGAATGGAATGAATGACAAAGTTGTCTTTCTTAAATCTCTTCAAACTCTCGCAGGGGTTCACAATTTCCTCTCGTGTGACAGGAATTTTTAACATCTTCAGAAAAATGTGAAACATTTCTCTCCAAGTAGTCACAGAGTCGTTGCAAGTGTCTCGAACCTGTCTCAATTTAGTTTCTGTGCAACAGAAAGTCTGAGAGAAGCCAGACAACTCTGCGAAGAGTTGGGGATCTATGGAACTACATTTTGACATTTGAGACAAAAATGACAAGAGATCCTGCGTGCAAACCAGGTGCAAACGGCCCAATCATTTTCGAGCACACGCTGACACAGCTGCGACCGACAGCGTCACCATGCCACCCAAGGACAAGTAATAAAATAATGAAAGCACCAAGGTGCTGATGCCTCGGTACCAGAACCTTGGTGGAGGTATGTGTTCCTGGATCATCACCAAAATGTTATGGGTTCCTCTCCAGCCCAAGGACCACCTCTGGTAAAAAAAAATTCATCCAAATCCATCCAGCAGTTTTGGAGTACACGCATGCACAGTGAAAATAATCTGCAGTTCACATGCCCGTACTATCAGCAGCAGCAGCCAAGAGCCACCAAACTGATTTGATCAGCTGCAATCCAAACACAGAAGAAGAGCACCGTGGCAGACGTTTTAAATGGCAGAAGCGATAGAGGTGCGTGAGTACAATGACAATCAAGACGAACAGGAGCTTTTGCCGTTTAATGGCAGAGGAAGAAAACAGACATTTGTTCACCAAGTATTGCCGGATTGCTGAGTAATAGTGGTGTGCAATACTGCAAGATTTGGTATCAATCCAGTACCAAGTAAATATAGGGCCAGTATTGCCAATACCAATATGATAGCTACTTTTTAATCATTATTAATTATTATTTTTAATCATTTTTTTTTTTTTTTTTTCCTCTCGGCGCCACACCAGTCGGCTGCCTTTTGCAACAGCGGCTCGATTCCGAGTCTTTTTCCCTTCCTCTCTCTTTTGATCCGTCTTTTTTTTTCACCCCACTTATATCACGGACACACAGATCGTCCTAAATGTCTCCTGAGCCGGTGGACGGAGCCACTGTTTATAGCAGGATACGATACAGCAGAGAACAGCTGCTAGCATTCAACCGCCACCCGGTCCCATTGGAAAAACTCGACATACCGAGAGAACTGAGGCGAAAACGCCGCGGCTGCCGGGCTGGAGTAAGGCGGAGGACAAAAAATATAAGGTACAGACCCTCCCTTCCATCTGTTGTCATGGGAAATGTACGGTCGATACTGGGAAAGTTAGATGAGCTAGCGGCTATCTCCCGTTATGATAGCACATACCGGGAATGCTCTCTCCTTTTGTTTACTGAGACGTGGCTAACTGAACTAGCAGCAGATGCTAACATTGAGCTGGAGGGTTTTCACATGATACGAGCTGACTGAACACCAGACAGTGGCAAGGCTAGGGGCGGTGGAGTGATAATGTATGTTAACAACAACTGGTGCAGACCGGGACATATCACTGTTAAACAACGACACTGCAGCAAAGACATTGAGTTGCTAGCTGTTAGCATGAGGCCTACATATCTCCCGAGAGAACACTCACATGTGATCTGCATTGTTGTTTATGCAAATCCGACGGCGAACGCTGGGACAGCACGTGACGTCATCCATTCAGTAACCAGCAGGCTGCAGACAGAACACCCAGATGCTCTTCTCCTCATCTCAGGCGATTTCAACCATGTTTCACTGTCTCCCATTCTACCCACGTTCACCCAGTATGTCACATGCCACACTAGAGACAATAAAACACTGGATTTATTCTACGCAAACACTAAGGAGGCGTACACCTCATCACAACTCCCCCCACTCGGGAGATCGGATCACAACTTGGTTCATCTCCGGCCGGTGTACAAACCCCTAGTGCACAGACAACCTCCGGCCATGCACACTGTGGAGTTATGGTCTGAGGAGACAATGGACACCCTAAAGGGCTGTTTTGAAGCCACCGCCTGGAAGCAGCTCTGCGATCCACATGGTGAGGACATCGATGGCCTCATTCACACCTTCACGGGCTACCTCAGCTTCTGTGTGGACAAATCCGTTCCCACCAAGACCATACGGTGTCACTCAAACAACAAACCCTGGATCAACCCTGAGATAAAAACACTTCTGAGAGAGAAGAAGAGGATCTTCAGGTCAGGGAACAGGGAGATGCTGAAGTCCGTACAGAGGGAGCTGAGGAGAAAGATCAGAGAAGGCAAGGACAGCTTCAGGAAGAAGATGGAGGACAAGCTGCAACAGAGCGACATCAGCGGGGTCTGGAGAAACCTCAAAACCATCTCGGGGCTCCAGAATACCTCCCCCCAGGCCACAGGGGGCAGGGAGTGGGCGAACAACCTGAATCTGTTTTTCAATAGATTTGACCAACCGCCCTCCCCCCTGACTGCACAACAACCACTGCTGCCTCTAAAGAAATCAAGTCCTGCTGCCCACTCCCCACTCCACCAACACCCCCCCACTCCCAACACACAGCCCCCCATCCTGACCCTGACCAGGACCCAGGTGAGGACGGAGCTGAGGAAGATCAAGGCGAGGAAGGCGCCGGGACCGGACGGCATCAGCGCAAAGCTCCTCAAGTCCTGTGCAGACCAGCTGTGTGGGATTGTGACGTATATCTTCAACATGAGCCTGAAACTGGGGAGGGTACCACAGCTGTGGAAAACATCTTGTGTGGTACCTGTACCAAAAACTTCCCACCCCAAAGACCTGAACAGCTACAGACCGGTGGCCTTGACGTCCCACTTGATGAAGACCCTGGAGAGACTGCTCCTTGCTCACCTCCGCCCCCTGGTGGAACCAGCGATGGATCCACTCCAGTTCGCCTACCAGCATGGCATTGGGGTGGAGGATGCGGTGATCTTCCTCCTTCACCGTTCTCTGTCCCACCTGGAGAAGCCCGGGAATATGGTGAGGATCATGTTCTTTGACTTCTCCAGTGCTTTCAACACCATCCAACCGATGATCCTGAAGGACAAGCTGCTGCGCGCAGGGGTGGACCAGCACCTGTCATCATGGATCCTGGACTACCTCACGAACCGGCCTCAGTTTGTGAGAACCCGGGACTGTGTGTCCGACACGATCATCAGTAGCACGGGGGCCCCCCAGGGAACGGTGCTGGCTCCCTTCCTGTTCACTCTTTATACTGCGGACTTCTCACACAACACAACACACTGCCATCTACAGAAGTTCTCTGATGACTCTGCGATCGTTGGCCTCATCTCCAATGGAGATGAAGCTGAGTACAGAGGGCTTATCCAGGACTTCGTGGACTGGTGCCATCGGAACTGCCTCCAGATCAACGCGAGGAAAACTAAGGAGCTGGTGGTGGACTGCCGCAGGCATGGGCAGCCCCTCACAGTACCAGTAAATATACAGGGAACAGACATCGAGATGGTGACATCCTATAAGTACCTGGGTATTCATCTGAACAATAAACTAGACTGGTCACACAATACTGATGCACTCTACAAGAAGGGACAGCGCAGGCTGTTCCTGCTGAGGAGACTCAGGTCTTTTGGTGTACAAGGGGCGCTGCTGAAGTCATTCTATGACACGGTGGTGGCATCAGCCATCACTTTTGGAGTGGTCTGCTGGGGCAGTGGCATTACTGCAGCCGATAGGAAGAGACTGAACAAACTGATTAAGAAAGCTAGCTCTGTCCTGGGGCAGCGCCTTGATCCGATGGAGGAGATAGGAGAGAGAAGGACGGTGGCTAAACTGTCATCTCTGCTGGAGTCCGAGTTCCACCCTATGCAGGACATACTGAATGCAATGAGGAGCTCATTTAGCAGCAGACTACATCATCCCAGGTGCACAACCGAGAGGTTTCGTAGGTCCTTCCTACCAACGGCTGTCAGACTGTACAACCTAAGCAGGGCTGCTCGCAGAGATAGCAAAAAGACGTAACAAACTAATAGTTTTTTGAATGCAAAAGATGCAATAGACTTACACAATGGTCCCCTCCGGCATACAACTAGGAACTTACCGGTCGCTATGGAGGGTGAGAATATGTATGGGCACATAATCATACCATGTAGGATAACTAAGTAGACGGTTATGCTGTTTCATTCCATCTAGCAACAATGCTCTGCACTGTGTGTGTTTATATATTTACATATTTATTCCATCTAGCTACAATGCTCAGCACTGGGTGTGTTTATATATTTATATATCTACATATTATTCCATCTAGCTACATTGCTCCGCACTGTGTGTGTTTATATACTTGCATATTTATTCCACCTAGCTGCAATGCTCCGTACTGTGGGTGTTTATATATTTACATATTTATTCCATCTAGCTACAATGCTCTGCACTGTGTGTTCATATATTCATATATTTATTCCATCCAGCTACAATGCTCTGCACTGTGTGTCTGTGTGTGTGTGTATATATATATATTTTATAGTAATACGTACATATGTATATTAGCTGCTCTTGCTTGCTTGTTTTTTTTTTTTTTTTTTTTTTTTTTTTTCTTGCCTTCTGATTGTTGCTCTGAGTGTTGCTATCCCTGTGCTGTTGCAATCCTGGAATTTCCCCGTTGTGGGACTAATAAAGGCTTATCTTATCTTATCTTATCTTATTAAGGTGGATGGCATCATCAAATTATTAAATCTGAATGAATTTTCATGACCTGAAAGTGCTTTGTGATTTTTCCTTTGGATTATTAATTAGTTAAAACCCAGGACAGAATTTGGGCAAAGTTTAGAGGTAAAGACATACAGTATCACCCTCACAGTTAACACAAAAGGGTAATTATATTCAATCAAATCTGAGTCATATTATATTCAGTATATTTGTTTCAGTTCCAGTAAATGTATTCATTTCAATAAAATGTTTCAATGGGATAAATGTATTATACCAAGGTCTTTCCTTCACACCAGACAGGAATGGGCAAATTTTTCACACAGCATGATAAGATAAGATATGATAAGATAAGCCTTTATTAGTCCCACAACGGGGAAATTCCAGGATTGCAACAGCACAGGGATAGCAACACTCAGAGCAACAATCAGAAGGCAAGAAAAAAAACAAGCAAGCAAGAGCAGCTAATATACATATGTACATATTACTATAAAATATATATATACACACACACACAGACACACAGTGCAGAGCATTGTAGCTGGATGGAATAAATATATGAATATGTAAACACACAGTGCGGAGCACTGTAGCTAGATGGAATAAATATGTGAATATATAAACACCCACAGTACGGAGCAATGTAGCTAGATGGAATAATATGTAGATATATAAACACAGTGCGGAGCATTGTAGCTAGATGGAATAAATATATAGATATATAAATATAAACGCACCCAGTGTGGAGCATTGTAGCTAGATGGAATAAATATGTAAATATATAAACACACACAGTGCAGAGCGTTGTTGCTAGATGGGATGAAACAGCACAACCGTCTACTTAGTTATCATACATGGTATGATTATGTGCCCATACATATTCTCACTCTCCATAGCGACCGGTATTTTCCTAGTTGTATGCCGGAGGGGACCATTGTGTAAGTCTATTGCATCTTTGCATTCAAAAAAACTATTAGTTTGTTACGTCTTTTTGCTATCTCTGCGAGCAGCCCTGCTTAGGTTGTACAGTCTGACAGCCGTTGGTAGGAAGGACCTGCGAAACCTCTCGGTTGTGCACCTGGGATGATGTAGTCTGCTGCTAAATGAGCTCCTCAGTGCATTCAGTATGTCCTGCATAGGGTGGAACTCGGACTCCAGCAGAGATGACAGTTTAGCCACCGTCCTTCTCTCTCCTATCTCCTCCACCGGATCAAGGCGCTGCCCCAGGACAGAGCTAGCTTTCTTGATCAGTTTGTTCAGTCTCTTCCTATCGGCTGCAGTAATGCCACTGCCCCAGCAGACCACTCCAAAAGTGATGGCTGATGCCACCACCACTGGCTGATTACATTATAACTCAATGTAAACATACGAACAGACATGAATTCACCATCTGAGTGAGCTGCAGACAGGTGAAGTTGCCTTTATAACTTCTGCAGCAGTGTTCAACCTACTGTGGAAATCCCCAAAATAATGTCATGCTTCGGTTTACATTATCCGACGGGAGCTCATCTGAAAAAGTTGTCCCTGTCTCCAAAACGTTACAAGATGATGGGTATTTCCGTTGCTAGCTTGCTAGCCTTGTTAGCAGTCTGTGGCAGGAATCCGTGGGTGAATAACTCTGACATCCCAACTCAGCTGAATAGCTCCCGGTCCTTCCTTCTCCAGGTGAGTGTCAGTCTCATTTTCAAACTAGTTTACTCTCCAATGTTGATACTTTTACCCCGTTGACGGCAGAAACTTAAAGCTAGCGCTATTCCTTGGATGTGAACGTGCAATTTCACGTGCTCGCCTCGTTCCATTGACTTTGCATAATTTATACTTTTTGAGTTGGCTAAAGTAACAAATGACCAGTTGCACTTTGAAAATTAATATTAGCTAATGTCGAAGATGACTAAAATACAGTGGGGCAAAAAAGTATTTAGTCAGCCACCAATTGTGCAAGTTCTCCCACTTAAAAGATGAGAGAGGTCTCCAATTTTCATCATAGGTATACCTCAACTATGAGAGACAAAATGAGAAAAAAAAATCCAGAAAATCTCATTGAAGGATTTTTAATGAATTAATTGGTAAATTCCTCAGTAAAATAAGTATTTGGTCACCTACAAACAAGCAAGATTTCTGGCTCTCACAGACATGTAACTTCTTCTTTAAGAGGCTCCTCTGTCCTCCACTCGTTACCTGTATTAATGGCACCTGTTTGAACTCGTTATCAGTATAAAAGACACCTGTCCACAACCTCAAACAGTCAGACTCCAAACTCCACTATGGCCAAGACCAAAGAGCTGTCAAAGGACACCAGAAACAAAATTGTAGACCTGCACCAAGCTGGGAAGACTGAATCTGCAATAGGTAAGCAGCTTGGTGTGAAAAAATCAACTGTGGGAGCAATTATTAGAAAATGGAAGACATACAAGACCACTGATAATCTCCCTCGATCTGGAGCTCCACACAAGATGTCACCCTGTGGGGTCAAAATGATCACGAGAACGGTGAGCAAAAATCCCAGAACCACACGGGGGGACCTAGTGAATGACCTGCAGAGAGCTGGGACCAAAGTAACAAAGGCTACATCAGTAACACACTACACCGCCAGGGACTCAAATCCTGAAGTGGCAGACGTGTCCCCCTGCTTAAGCCAGTACATGTCCAGGCCCGTCTGAAGTTTGCTAGAGAGCATTTGATGATCCAGAAGAGGATTGGGAGAATGTCATATGGTCAGATGAAACCAAAATAGAACTTTTTGGTAAAAACTCAACTTGTCGTGTTTGGAGGAGAAAGAACACCATACCTACTGTGAAGCATGGTGGTGGAAACATCATGCTTTGGGGCTGTTTTTCTGCAAAGGGACCAGGACGATTGATCCGTGTAAAGGAAAGAATGAATGGGGCCATGTATCGTGAGATTTTGAGTGAAAACCTCCTTCCATCAGCAAGGGCATTGAAGATGAAACGTGGCTGGATCTTTCAGCATGACAATGATCCCAAACACACCGCCCGGGCAACGAAGGAGTGGCTTCGTAAGAAGCATTTCAAGGTCCTGGAGTGGCCTAGCCAGTCTCCACATCTCAACCCCATAGAAAATCTTTGGAGGGAGTTGAAAGTCCGTGTTGCCCAGCGACAGCCCCAAAACATCACTGCTCTAGAGGAGATCTGCATGGAGGAATGGGCCAAAATACCAGCAACAGTGTGTGAAAACCTTGTGAAGACTTACAGAAAACGTTTGACCTCTGTCATTGCCAACGAAGGGTACATAAAGTATTGAGATGAACTTTTGTTTTTGACCAAATACTTGTTTTTTTTTTGTTCTTTTTTAAAATTTCTTTTTCTTTCACTTAAAAAAAAGGGTGTTGTAATAATTTTTTTCCAATGTTGTCAAACAACAAAAAAAAGGGGGAATATGTGATGAAAATGTAAACAATGCAATGCTATAATGACATGTATACCCTTTACAAAAACTTAAATTTAAAAAAAAAAAAAATCATTCAATGTGATTTTCTGGATTTTTTTTTTTCTCATTTTGTCTCTCATAGTTGAGGTATACCTATGATGCAAATTGGAGACCTCTCTCATTTTTTAAGTGGGAGAACTTGCACAATTGGTGGCTGACTAAATACTTTTTTGCCCCACTGTACCTGGATATTCTCTGCCATACTGAAAGGCCTCTGCCAATGATCTCTGCCTCTGGGTCTATCGGGGTCTGGGGGTGGGGTATTTCTCTCCTCCTCTCTCCATTTCTGTTGCTCAGCGTTGTCTTTTGGATGATTTTTCATATGCTTGTATAAATTAGTTGTGCTACCACTGTATTTCACAGCCTTTTTACAAATTGTACAGCTTGCCACTGTTTCAGTTTCAGCCTGGAAATATAGCCATAAGACACAGCGTTCCTCTTCCTCTCTGCCATTCTTCTGCTCCATCTCTGTGCTGTGTGCGTGCGCTGTGGTAGTGTATCTCGATAATTACAAAATTATAGAACACTGGCACTCTGGCAGCTGCTGCTTGCTAGCTCGTTTACCTGGCGCTGCTGAGTCACATGATGTTACAAGAGGGAGGAGGTAAAACCACAAGAAGAAGAGGAGCAAAGTGTGGCTGAGTGTGCCTGCTCCATGCTGTGATGGGAGCGACAACACAGACACAAAGTACCAATCTCATTACAATGATATTGATAAATATCAACGTTGGTATTGATATCATCAATATTTGGATCAATCCGCCCACCACTACTGAGTACTTTCCTCTGGCGGGAGTTTCTGGGCGCATGCGCAGGACCGTTCCATTGCTGGTAAAGGTGAGCTATTTTTGTGTTTTCTTCAAAAACAAAGTGTTATTTTGAAATTCTGGCAAATTAAAAGTCAAGGAAATATGGCGATACAATGATACAAGCCTTTAGCTCCACTTAATTTTGACCGGGCGAGCTGAAACAGAGAGGCAGACAGAAAGATACACAGAGCTACGAACAGATGCACTGACTACCATATGCCTCAGTTTCATCGAGGCAAAATTACAAACTCCCGCTCACTGTTGCCAAATTTACAAATGGTGGGTTTGATTCTTATGAGGACGTCGCTCTCATGACTCATCCAGTGACGTTACACCCTGACCAATCAGTGGCCTGCAGTCTGTTGTCGTCACATTTTCAGCTCGACTCAGCTCGCTTGGAACCCCGGTCTAGTAGGTACTAAAAAAGTACCTAGTACCAGGTACTACCACCTAGTGGAAAACCCTCCAAACCGAGTCGCGTCGGGCTGAGTAGGTGCTTGTGGGCCATTAGTGTATGTTTAGAGCATGGCTGTACTCATATCATTACACTCTGCTTAATGCAGACCATACCAACCATATTTATAAACCCCACATTTGTGTGTAGACATGCTGCCATATCTATTAGCTCTTTTCACACAAAGCCAAATTTCATGTACGATTACTAATAGGGGTACTTTATTCATTTCTCACAAAAGCATGGCCAGCACATGTCTAAGTAGGCAGAACCTAATCATAGGAGACAACTTTGAAAAGCCCATTGAGTCTTCTTACAATGGATGAGCGTTGAGACTGGCCAAGTGCTAATGAGAAGCACCATCTTTACAGGCTGCTGAATGGAGCTGGATTGCATTTATGTAAATGTACAGGTTTTTACTCCAAGAGAAAAGCACACCGTGCTTTATTCCATGGTGATGAGGGGGGAAAAACAAGAAGATGCACTCCTGCATTGTGACGCTGCTATCAATACCATCATCCCCCATCAAAGTGGAGAAAGCTCTTTAGAAAGCAGGCCAAGCTGCATTAGAGATGTGCCGGCCCTTTGATGTGACTTGATCAATATGAGGTGAGGGTATGAATATAACTAGGCCGGCACTCTTTGGTTTGCCCTTTTGATAGTGTTTTGTTATCTCAGCCAAGACTCTGTGCAGCTGTGCACAAAAAAGGGGGCAGAGGTGTGATGAAATTTTACAGACAAAAGCTCCTCTTTAAATTTTTTACATTGTTTCATCAGCGTGTGCATGGTATGTTTGGGTTTGGAAGACTTTTTAGAAGTTGAGGAGACGAGGCAGAAAGAAAGAGGAATATATTGCCTAATGGAATCGCAAGGTCACAAAAGAGATTTCTTTTTTTTTTTTTTAATCTAAACCCCATAATGGCTCTTCTCTTTGGACTGAGCACTAATGTGGACATTCCATTCCTCATGATTTCCTTTTTATACTTTTAATAAGATATTGACATTTAATGGAGGAGCGCCAAATGGATGGAGTACTTAGAATTTGCTTTTACCTGTAGCCTGTTTTGGATGATTTTTTTTCCATCCATGTTTCATTGGGGAGTGACGCATTCAATTCAACTTGACAGTAAAAAAAATATATAGTATAAAACTGAAAGAAGCATTTCGGAGCATGGCTATGGATTCTGGTTATTAACTGTGGCGGGTGATTTGGGCTGAGAGAAGGCTCTGGGTGTGGTCAGTGTTTTCCCAGGTGGGATTCATCAGAAATGCCCAAATGCCACGCTTCCAATCTCAGCTGACAAAAGTTTACTTTTTTCTATCATTTCTTCGTATTCTTACTGTTTTGGGTGTGAATAAATCCAAGAGTTTACCTCCAACAGAATTGGTTTTCATTTTGAGTCAAGGAGAATGCAAGATTTTGTGTCTACATGAGTGATTTTTTTAAGTTTCATTTTGACACTCAGCGTGACCTTCTGAAGACAGAAATTACTAAAACACGGAACCAACGGTACAACACAGAACATTCCATCCACATTCCATACAAGATCTGTACGGAGCAGTCCAACTAACTAGTGGTCTCAAGTGCTTTACAAACATGTACATGTAACATTAGATACGGAATGTTCCGTATGCTAGTGTCCCGTATATGTTCCATCCACATTCCGTACAAGATCTGTACAGAGCAGTCCGACGAGCTAGCGGTCTCAAGTGCTTTACAAGCATGTACATGTAACGTCAGATAAGAAATGTTCCGTATGCTAGTGTTCCCTCTGTGTTCCGTACATGTTCTTAGGTCGTGCTCGCTACTGTAGTGGTCCAGCCTCCTGACATTCCCAAGTGCCTCACGTACAGAATGTTATATACAGAACGTTCCTTACCAAATGCTAGCAGTCCTGCTAGCTTGTGATCCCGCCTGCTAATATTCCCAAGTGCCTTATGTAGATGTTCCATAGATGCATAGAACACAACAGGCAGCACATGGCCCGAGCACTGTGGGGTGGCAGCTGTTCCCCAGTCCTGCAAGGGAGCAGCCTGCAGAGTCCCATGGGAGGAGGTGGCTCAATTCCTCAGATTGACCAATTGATGAACGCTTCAAAACATATTGAACCAATGAAGCATGAAGTGAAGCAGCAATGATGTTTGAAGCTTTAGATGTCATTGGTCATGTGACATTAGTGTTTTGATACAAGCTCTGACACACTGAAGAGTGAGACAAGCTCCAAAGCCTCAGTACCATTCGTCGATCACTACTTCCAGTGTGTTCCTTAATTCCTGATTGAATTTATTCATTTATTAATAATTGCAGTTGTGCTTATTTACAACCATCATGTACAGGACATGAGCAGTATATGTACAGAACATGCTAAGTACGGACTACGGCTAGGGCTGGGCGATAAAACGATAATGATAATTGTCGTGAAATAACTTTTCCTTGATAGAGACATAATACATTTTCGATAGAACATTGATAGAAGTTCTTCGTTCTGTGTTTTGACAGACAGCATGAAAAGCCAATGAAAATGAGAATGCACTGCACTGAACCAATCATGTGGCTGAAAGTCATGGTGGATTGATGCACACAACAGCAAGCGTAGGTGCGTAGGACCAATAGTCAAGGCTGAGCATACCTGCTAATGTTTGGGATAGCGCAGCCATGTAGAAGTTGGAGCGTGGCTAAAAAGAAAATGACAGAAAACATGAATGAAAAGTCAAGTGACCGTGTTACCAAAGAAGACACCAAAACAGACGCTGCCCAATAGCTCAACAGGCAAGGAAATTGTTGAAAAGAAGGGTCCGAGGACTTCAGTAGTGTGGACAGAATGTCGGATTTAAGCGGCTGATGAAAGTAAATGACCCTCATTACCAACTCCTTGGCCGTAAATATTTCTTCCAGACGGCACTTTCCCAGCTGTACATGGAATGTAGAGAAACGGCTGAAAAGGAACTGCAAAGTCTGCCATACTTTGCTACTACATCAGATCTGTAAATGGTAAATAGCACTCACTTTGCGCTTTTATTCTCATCTCTTGATGACCAAAGCGCTTTACAGATCCTGCTATCCACCCATTCACACACTGATGGCTGCATTTGTGGTCAAGTTGCACATCTGAGCCATATATGAGGCTCACTGCCCACTTCATTGATCAAGATTGGAATTTGAAAAGCAAATGTTTTCAAACTTTCCTGAAGACCATGCAGGTGAAGTCAGTGGGAAATCCAGAGGCGGGGGTGGGGGGGCTGATAATGTATGTGAACAACAAATGGTGTAATCTCGGACACATCATGATTAAAGAACAACATTGCAGCAAGGACATTGAGCTGCTCGCTGTTAGCATGCGACCCACCTACCTCCCAAGGGAATACACACATGTCGTCGGAATTGTTATTTATGTAAATCCATCCACATACGCTGAGGCAGCGCATGACGTCATCCACTCAGTCACTAGCAGGCTGCTAACACAGCACCCAAATGCCCTCCTCCTCATCTCGGGTGATTTTAACCATACTTCACTGCCCTCCATCCTGCCCACGTTCACCCAGTAAGTCACTTGCCACACCAGAGACAATAAAACACTGGACTTATTTTACGTAAACACTAAGGGGGCGTACACCTCATCGCCACTCCCCCAGCTCGGGAGATCAGATCACAACCTGGTTCACCTCCTGCCTGTGTAAAACCCCTAGTACACAGACAACCTCCTGTCACCCGCACAGTGAAAGTATAGTCTGAGGAGGTGATGGACGCTCTAAAAGACTGTTTTGAATCCACTGTATGGGAGCAGCTCTGCGATCCACATGGTGAGGACACTGACAACCTCACACACACCATCACAGACTACATCAACTTCTGTGTGGACAACACCGTACTCACCAAGACCATACGGTGTTGCTCAAATAACAAACCCTGGCTCAACACTGAGATAAAATTACTACTGAAAGAAAAGAAAAGGATCTGCAGGTCGGGAAGCAAGGAGGAGCTGAATTCCGTACAGAGGAAGCTAAGGAGGATGATTAGAGAGGGAAAGGACAGCTACAGGAAGAAGATGGAGGACAAGCTGCAACAGAGTGACATCAGTGGGGTCTGGTGAAGCCTCAAAACCATCTCTGGGCTCCAGAATACCTCCTCCCAGGACACGGAGCGCAGGGAGTGGGTGAACCACCTGAACCTGTTTTTTTAACAGGTTTGACCAACTGCCCTCCCCTCCGCCTGCACACCAACCATTACTACCTCCACCGTCATCTAGCCCTGCTGTCCATGGCCTCCCCCCAACATCCCGCACTCCCAGCACACAGCCCCCCTGCCCCAATCTGACCCTCACTAAGACCCAGGTGAGGGCGGAGCTGAGAAAGATCAAGGCGAGGAAGCCCTCAGGTCCGGACTGCATTAGTGCGAAGCTCCTCAAGTCCTGTGCAGACCATCTGTGTGGGATTGTGGAGTACATCTTCAACCTGAGCCTGAAGCTGGGGAGGGTACCACAGCTGTGGAAAATACCCTGTGTGGTACCCGTACCAAAACCCCTCACCCCAAAGACCTGAACAGCTACAGACCAGAGGCCCTCACATCACACCTGATGAAGACCCTGGAGAGACTGCTCCTTGCTCACCTCCGTCCCCTGGTGGGACCAGCGATGGATCCACTCTAGTTCGCCTACCAGCATGGCATCAGGGTGGAGGATGCAGTGATCTTCCTCCTACACCATTCCCTGTCCCACCTGGAGAAGCCCGGGAGCACAGTGAGGATCATGTTCTTTGACTTCTCCAGTGCTTTCAACACCATCCAACCGGTGATCCTGAAGGAAAAGCTACTGTGCGCAGGGGTGGACCAGCATCTGTCATCGTTCTCACAAACTGGCCACAGTTTGTGAGAACCCAGGATTGTGTGTCCAACACTGTCATCTGCAGTACGGGAGCCCCCCAGGGAACAGTTCTGGCTCCCTTCCTGTTCACCCTTTATACTGCAGACTTTTCACACAACACACCACACTGCCATCTACAGAAGTTCTCTGACGACTCCGCGATCGTCGGCCTCATCTCTGATGGAGATGATGCGGAGTACAGAGGACTTATCCAGGACTTCGTGGACTGGTGCCAACGGAACTGCCTCCATATCAATGTGAAGAAAACAAAGGAACTGGTGGTGGACTGCCGCAGGCGAGGACAACCCCCCACAGCACCAGTAAACATACAGGGAACAGACATTGAGATGGTGACATCCTACAAGTACCTGGGTGTTCATCTGAACAATAAACTGCACTGGTCACACAACACCAACGCGCTCTACAAGAAGGGACAGCGCAGGCTGTTCCTACTGAGGAGGGTCAGGTCTTTTGGAGTGCAAGTGGCACTCCTGAAGACCTTCTACAATTTGGTGGTGGCATCAGCCATCACATTTGGAGTGGTCTGCTGGGGCAGCAGCATCACTGCAGCCGACAGGAAGAGACTGAACAGACATCAAAAAGTTAGTTCTGTTCTGGGACAACGCCTTGACCCAGTGGAGGAGATAGGAGAGAGAAGGATGGTGGCTCAGCTGTTATTTCTGCTGGAGGCTGAGTCCCACCCCATGCAGGACACGCTGAACGCACTGAGGAGCTCATTTAGCAGTAGGCTGTACAATCCTAGGTATGCAACCCAGAGGTTCCGCAGGTCCTTCCTACCTATGGCTGTCAAGACTTTATAACCTAACCAGGGCTGCTCGTAGACGTCGTACTGAATGCACAAAATGTAACAACCTGGCACAATAAATGATCCCCTCCATTATACAACTCGGACAATATCAATCATTACAGAGGGTGACAACACGGCTGATTCAAAGACGAAATATACTGTATGGGTACATATTCATACTCTGCAGGGTAACTAAACAGACCGTTATGCTGTCTAGACCATCTAGCTGCAATGCTCCCGGACTGTGTATATATCTGTGTACAAATGTATATTCACTTGTTCTTATTAGCTTATCTTATTAACTATTGCTCTGAGTGCTGCTATCCCTGTGCTGCAATCCTGGAATTTCCCCATTGTGGGACTAATAAAGGCTTCTCTTATCTTAATTAGGACTGACTGACGCATCCTGGAGACTGAGTGAAGACAAACAAGTCTGCATCACAACAGACAGTGGGACAAAGACTGCAGTGCTCTGGGCATGTACTTCACTCAGCTATCCGTAAGTTGTAAGTTGATGAGCAGAATATTTGCACGGTAAGTGGTAAGTTGATGAGCAGAATATTATAAAATATTTATAATTATTTTATGTTTTATAATTATTTGAAATACAGTTGTATAATGTTCTACACTACATTTGTCAAGTTCAACTTCTGACAGAAGATAAATATTTAAAATTAACCATTTGTGGGTGACTGTCGCCAAACAGCGACATAACCCCTAGTGTTCAACAGTGGTAAAGATTTTTTTCAAAAAACTAGTCAGATCAGATGTCAGAACTTTCCAAGGCTATAACTTTAAAGTGGTAAGAGATAATGACTTACTATCAATTAGAAAGACGTAGAATATGATCCAAAGTTTCAGATAGGAGTGAATTTATGCATCTAATTTGCATACAATCAAACAAAGACATTTGTCACTTAACCTCTGGCAAAGCGGTGTCCTTTAGCAGCATTCTAGTGGTTATTTTGTCCTCTCCCAGTCATTATAGCTTTCTGTCCTACATCCAGAAACTGTTATTGATTATTCCACCGTAATTTCGCTTTTATTCCGCCACAATTTATCTTATATTGATGACATACAACCGGCGATTGTCCTCCAGTCACATGGCGCTCCAGGTACAGGCAGGTGAATTCCACGAGCCTCACGCTCCCTGTGTTATAAGAACATGTAAACATCTACCTTCATAAGCTAAATAATCTCTTTTTAGAATCATAATTGGCAAATTTGGGACCAAATCCTCCGAATTTCCTTGTCCGTGGGTGATCACAAATGTCCACAATGACGGTCGGTGTCCATCTTGTGCTGTGATCTCCAAGACGACGAAGGAGGATTTCTTCTTCTCTGGTGTATTACGTGTCATCCATGAGTCCTCCAACGCGTGCCTGCCACCTTGTGAACTGGCATGATCAGTACAAATCCTCAGTAAAGGTGAACAGTGTTTTGAAAAGTAAAATCAGTTGACAGGTGCAGCGCTGCGCTCTGCCACTAGGGGCACGTGGAAGCTCACATTCAAAGAGTTAATCTTGATATAGCTTCACATCTCACTTAGGAGTAATAAGGAACCTTTAAGCTTAACAGAAGTAGTGATTTAATTCATACTGCAATATATATCGATCATATGAAAAAAATTTATCGTGACTGGAATTTTTTCATATCTCCCAGCCCTAACTACGGCTAATGACAACAGCATCTTGACACAGAACTGACAGCAGGCAGGACCGGTATATTCGGTATGGAACATGTTTGGAACATTCATTCTGTGTTTTACTAGGCACCTCTGAAGACAGGCGTTTGCTCCCGCATGTGCTTACCCTCAGCTACAGTCAGCAAGTTTCCAAAATCCGTGGTGGTGGCAGCAGTCTGTGAGGGAGGGGGCTCGCAGCTTTTCACCTGACCCAGCATGAGGTCGTAGTCACTGGACAGGTCCGACAGAGTCAGGAGATAGTGGCTCTGCTGGGTGTGCAGGGTGGAGCCCGACACGCAGCAGTGAAGCACCTGAGGACCAGGAAGGGAAAAAATTAAATTAAATGGTGAAATTAGACCGCTACACTTTCACTGTGATATCTAGATAAGGTTTGGGAGAAAGACATCATGTCCAGGACGGGGTTGACAACATCTACATTTTTTACAAAGAAAAAAAAAAAAAGGACAAGGAAAAACAGCCCTGTCATCAGTTTTAATGAGAATGCTTTCTACTTAATATCCTAGTTTTCTTTAATAAATTCATCACTTTTTCTAAAAATGTGCACATTTTTTCTTCCAAATTTGAAAGTGTTCCTCATCATTCTGTGGCTTTAAATGTGACCTTTCTCCTTGTAAATGTGCTACTTAGTTAATTCCCTTCCACAGCATGTGGGACACCATGTGGTGTATAGGAGTGGTGCCCATCTCCGTTTCTCTGACCTGAGGCCTCACAGCTACTCTAAGCAGTGAAAGCGACAGTGGGAGGTCAGTCCTCTGGTAGATATGTGCATTAACTGTGTGTTTAACGCATAAATGTGCTACTTGCTCTTTATAAATTTTTGTCATTTCTCTTTTCATAAATTTGCTGCTTTTTTCACCTGACTTATTCTAGTAAATCTGACTATTCTCTACTTCCTGAGGAAGCTGAGATCCTTCAACATGTCCAACAAGATGTCAGAGCTCTTCTATCCGGCTGTTGTTGCCAGCACAGGCTGTCTGTTGGGGTAGCAGTATCAGAGCCAGCGACACCAACAGACTTGACAAGATTATCAAGAGGGCTGGCTCTGTAATTGGTCTCAGGCCGGAGACCTTTGAGACTGTGGTGGAGAGGAGGACAATGAACAAACTTATCCATCATGGACAATCCTGATCACCCCCTCCACCACACACTGGACAGACAACGGAGCACTTTCTCCAGCAGACTGCTACAGCTGTGCTGCCGAACAGTTAGGTGCAGGTCAGTTTCAGTACTATCTATATACAGTGGTGTGAAAAAGTGTTTGCCCCCTTCCTGATTTCTCATTTTTTTGTATTTTTGTCACACTTAAATGTTTCAGATCATCAGACAAATTTAAATATTAGACAAAGATAACACAAGTAAACACAAAATGCAGTTTTTAAATGAAGGTGTTTATTATTAAGGGTAAAAAAAATCCAATCCTTCATGGCCCTGTGGTTGCCCCCCCCCCCCCATTAAAACATAAATTACAGTAACTGTGGTTTATCACATCTTTGGAAAGCTGAGTTCAATTTCTCTAGCACCACCCAGGCCTGATTACTGCCACACCTGTTCTCAATCAAGAAATCACTTAAATAGCACCTGCCTGACAAAGTGAAGTAGACCAAAAGATCCTCAAAAGCTAGATATCATGCTGTGATCCAAAGAAATTCAGGAACAAATGAGAAAAAGTAATTGAGATCCATCAGTCTGGAAAAGGTTATAAAGCCATTTCTAAAGCTTTGGGACTCCAGCAAACCACAGTGAGAGCCATTATTCACAAATGGCGAAAACATGGAACAGTGGTGAACCTTCCCAGGAGTGGCTGGCTGACCAAAATTACCCCAAGAGCGTAGCGACAACTCATCCATCAGGTTAAAAAGACCCCACAACAACAGCCAAAGAACTGCAGGCCTCACTTGCCTCAGTTAAGGTCAGTGTTCATGACTCCACCATAAGAGACTGGGCAAAAATGGCCTGCATGACAGAGTTCCAAGATGAAAACCACTGCTGAGCAAAAACAACATAAAGGCTCGTCTCAGTTTTGCCAGAAAACATCTTGATGATCCCCAAGACTTTTGGAAAAATACTTTGTGGACTGACGAGACAAAAGTTGAACTTTTTGAAAGGTGTGAGTCCCATTACATCCGGTGTAAAAGTCACACAGCATTTCAGAAAAGGAACATCATACCAACAGTAAAATATGGTGGTGGTAGTGTGATGGTCTGGGGCTGTTTTGCTGCTTCAGGACCTGGAAGACTTGCTGTGGTAAATAGAACCATGAATTCTGCTGTCTACCAAAAATCCTGAAGGAGAATGTCCGGTCATCTGTTCATGACCTCAAGCTGAAGCGCACTTGGGTTCTGCAGCAGGACAATGATCCAAAACACACCAGCAAGTCCACCTCTGAACGGCTTAAGAAAAACAAAATGAAGACTTTGGAGTGGCCTCATTGCCAGTTATGGCAAACGCTTGATTGCAGTTGTTGCTGCTAAGGGTGGCCCGACCAGTTATTAGGTTTAGGGGGCAATGACTTTTTCACACAGGGCCATGTAGGTTTGGATTTTTTTTCCCTTAATAACAAACACCTTCATTTAAAAACTGCATTTTGTGTTTACTTGTGTTATCTTTGTCTAATATTTAAATTTGTTTGGTGATCTGAAACAAGTGTGACAAACATACAAAAAAATAAGAAATCAGGAAGGGGGCAAACACTTTTTCACACCACTATATCTATATGGGTCATCCTTTATTTTTAGTTGTAGTTCATGATGTACATAAAGTTATTATGTATGTATGTATTTATTTATTTATCATGGAAATCATGGTGCTATGTGAACTGGGCAGAAATCAGGGCTACTCTGCCTGGACTGATGCCCCCCGTGACCCGGAGCCTCCCGGATAAGCGGTAGAAGATGGACAGATGGATAAAGTTATTAAAGCATTTTTTTTTATTTTTTTTTTACCTGTTCTAGGTAATTCCTTTTCTATTTTCTTTACTATTCTATTATGCTGTGTGCATTTCTGTCGGCTTGGTTGGTTTACTGTATGTCATGCTGCTGTTACACAAAAATTTCCTAGTTTGGGATCAATAAAGTACATCTATCTATCCATCCATCCATCCATCCATCCATCTATCCCTCTCACTCACAAATTCACTACTTTTTCTTAGGAATTTGCAACTTTAAAAAAAGTGTGACTTTTTTAAAAAAAAGTATACTAGCGTTTCTCATGAATTTGACTTAAATTAGCGATTTTTTCCTCATAAGTCTGTGACCTTTTTTCATAAATTTACTGTGTGCTAATATAAATTTGAGGTTTCTCTCTTCATTTTGAAACTTCTTTCTCAGAAATCTAACTTTTTACTTCCGGTTATGGCTGCCACGTAGGACGGACGTGTCTCGCTCTGCTCTGCTCCTGGAGAAAAAAAATCGGCAAATAACTCTCTCATTTGGGACAGAACGTATCCCAGCGTTTGGGCGAGGATATGTCGGCGAAGCCTAAGGCTGGAAAACCAGGAAAAGGAAAAAGCGAGCCGCCGAAACAGTCCAAATTAACGGACTTTCAGGTCTGTGACGCAGCAAACAGGGCTCCATATATGGCGGAGGAGGCTGGCAACGCTGCGATTTCTGCGGGGAATGGCGCAGATGCGCTGATGGCTGCCATGAGTTCAATGAGAGCGGACTTTTCCTCTAGATTTGATGGGATTATGACAGCGTTGGAAGGAATAAGAAAGGAATTGGGTGACTGTGTAGAACGAACGGCGCAGATGGAGCTCCGTCTCGCTAGTGCTGAAGATGACGTCACCCGTCTTCAATTAAAGGTGCGCACTTTGGAAAAAAAAAATAAATCTCTGGAAGATAATATTTTGGATTTGGAATCTCGGTCGAGACAGAATAATTTGAGGCTGGTGGGTCTTCCAGAGGAATCAGAAGGTCGGGACGTATGTTCCTTTCTGGAAAAGTGGATTCCGGAGGTGCTGGGCAGCGAGGAGTTGCAATCAGCAGTGGTTCTGGAAAAAGCACATCGCATTGGCCCACGGAGAGATAAGGGACCGCCGAGGACCTTAATTATGAAGTTTCTTAACAACAGAGACAGGATGAAGATCTTCAACGCTGCACGAGCTAAAAAAGGAGAGATTAAACACCAGGACCAGCAGGTGCGGTTCTACCCAGATTTGGCCACAGGAATCCAGCAATTGAGGAAGCAGTTTGATCCCGTACGTAAGGAGCTGCGCAACCTTGGGATTCGTCATGGTGTAATCTATCCTGCGAGACTGCTGACCACGTATGAGGGCAGAACCCACATCTTCAAGACCCCAGAGGAGGCGCAGGAGTTCATCAAGAGGATCAAAGAAGAAGAAGAGACTGGTGGGAGCTAAGCATGAACAAAATATAAGGTAGAATAATTAAGCATTTGCACAGGCATCTGACTGACTTGAAGTAAATAGTAAGTTTACAAAATATAGATTGTATTATATATTAAAAAAACAAAACAAAAACAAAACAAACAAAAAACAAAACAAAACTATGATGTACAAAGTTGTTAAAAATTTTGGAGTTAAGTTGGAAAACTACAGAGGAGAGTTAATGTTACGTCATTAAAAGCAGTAGAGTTAGGGTGATTGGGAGGATGAAGAAGGAGTGGCTTAGGCTGTTCCCCGTGGGTGTGGAACGGTCGATGGCTATATCGGGAGACAGAATTTTTCTTTTGATTTTGGGGGGTTTGCCACAAGTGTGGGAAGGGGAAATTTGTTTGTGTGTAGTTTGTAGGATGAATGTTCAACCACTCATGTTTTTGCTTCTCTGTATGAGCATGTTTACACTGCAAGGTAATCCCAAACTCTCTATTGATCATGGACCAAAGTGTTAATCTTAATTTAACTTCATGGAATTGCAGAGGTCTACAAAATTTAAAAAAACTTAAACAAGTTATGAATAAAATAAAGGACATGGGTTCAAGAATTGTGTTTTTACAAGAAACTCATCTGATAGAGGAGGATGTTAAAAGAATTAGGAGTAGATGGCAGGGAAGTGTATTCACCTCTTCATTTTCATCCCGAGCCAGGGGAGTTATGACTCTCATACATAAATCAGTTCCTTTTCAAGTGAAAAATGTAATTGGAGACAAATTTGGAAGATATGTAATCATTCAAGGTTCTTTGCTATTAGAAAATATAAATCTTGTGAACTTATATGGTCCCAATATAGATGATCAGAAGTTCTTTGCTAATTTATTTCTCATCTTATCATCACTTACAGGGCAACATATAATAGCAGGGGATTTTAATTGTACATTGAATCCAGGTGTGGATAGATCAACAGGACTGGATTGTACGCACATTGGATGTAGGATGACTATTAATCATTTTATGAAAGAATTGAGATTGTTAGATATATGGAGAGAAATGAAACCACAAGTTAAAGCCTATTCTTGTTATTCCAGTACCTACAAGACATTCTCACGTATTGATTATTTTTTGATTTCCACAGAATTAAGGTCCAAGATTCAAAACTGCTTTTATGATAACATCGTGATCTCTGATCATGCACCCTGTTGTCTAATATATGTAGATAAAAAATTGACAAAGGAATCAGGTAGATGGCAATTTCAGCATAAATGGCTTCAGGATGAGGAATTTGTCAAGTATATAGAAAAACAGACGAGTTCTTTGACATCAATACTACACAAACATCAGCATGTGTAAAGTGGGAGGCTTTCAAAGCTTTTATTAGGGGGCATATTATTAGTTATACAGGATCAAAATCTAAGAAGACTCGAGAGGAGAGAGCTAAATTGGAACATAAAATAAAAAATCTTCAGGAAAAAGTGTATGCAGGAAGTGACCCAAGGTTGGAGAATGAATTACTGATTTTGAGAGCTGAATACGACAAAAAATCAGCGAATAGAGCTGCCTCGAGTCTTCTAAGATTGAAACAATCTTTTTATGAACAAGGTGAAAAATCAGGAAAATTATTAGCATGGCAGATTAAACAATTGGAAATTAAAACACCAATTACCAGTATTATAAGTAACGGACAGGTAGTTATAGATCCTTTAGAAATTAATAGAGCCTTTAGAGATTACTATGAAAAATTATATGATACCAAAAATGAACCTGATTTAACAAAACTAAATGGGTTTTTGAACGAACTATCTATACCGTGTATTCCAAATGAAAACAGGGAGATATTGGAGTCTAAAATTAGTCAAGAAGAAGTTGGGCTAGCCATTGATAATATGAAATCAGGAAAAAGTGCAGGACCAGATGGTCTTCCAGTTGACCTTTATAAAAAATTTAAGAATAAATTAATAAAACCTTTTTTGGAAATGGTTTTAGAAGCATTTCAAAATAATAATTTACCATCATACATAAATAATGCCTTAATTATACTGCTGCCAAAACCAGGTAAGCCCTCTAATAAATGTGAAAATATGAGACCAATAAGCCTATTAAACGCCGACCTTAAGATAATCTGTAAAATTTTAGCAAGACGAATACAAGAAATTTTACCAAATATTATTAATCGAGATCAGAATGGCTTTATAAAGGGCAGACAAGGCTTCCATAATGTAAGAAGACTATTTAATATTATCTATTTTAATAAAGAAGCACCGGATACAGCTCTCCTATCATTGGACGCCGAAAAGGCCTTTGATAGAGTTGAATGGCCCTTTCTTTTTGAAGTCCTACAAAGGTTTGGACTTGGAAATAATTTCATAAAATGGGTTCAAATAATATACAATAATGCTACAGCAGAAATCCTAACAAATAACAATATTTCAAAACCAATAAAAATCAATAGAGGATGTCGACAAGGCTGTCCACTCTCACCTTTACTGTTTACTATGGCAATTGAACCTTTAGCGATAGCGATACGTTTACATTCACAAATATATGGAATTAAAGTTGGACCAACAGAACATAAAATCTCCCTGTACGCCGATGATATAATTTTGTTTATGACGAATCTAAAAAAATCAATTCCAACCTTGTTGAATTTAATAAAGAATTTTGGGGAAATATCAGGATATAAAATAAATAAAACTAAATCTTCAATATTAATGCTAAATGAGACCCAGAGAAATTACCCAGCCCCTGAGGTAAATCAATTCAATGTTGTAAATCAGTTTAAATATTTAGGAATCCAAATTATGCCTAAGCTAGAATCAGTCGCCAGTGTCAACTATGAAGCCTTAATGTCAGATATCAGTGAGTTAACTCAGAGATGGATGTCACTACCAATGTCGATGATCGGGAGAATCAATATACTTAAAAGTAATATTTTACCTAAAATACTTTATTTATTTCAATACATTCCCTTATCACCACCTTTAGATCTATTCTCAAGAATAAAAAAAAAGTTAGTGGAATTTATATGGAACAACAGGAGGGCTAGATTACGTCTGTCTTTATTATATTTACCATTTGATCGTGGAGGTCTGAAATGTCCAAATTTTATGTTGTATTATTGGTCGGCACAACTGAGGTCTATGACATATTATTTTTCATCAAATGATCTCCCTCACTGGACTGAAATGGAATCATACAATTTACCTTTACCTCTTCCCATATTCATATACTCAGATTCGGCAAAAAAATTACAAAAACAAGTTAAAAATCCATTTGTAAAGCATATGATCAAAATATGGTGTGAAGCTAAAAACTATTTAAAAGAACCACAGTTATTGTCACAATTTAGTCCAATATGGGGTAATCAATATTTTAAACCAGGGAGAGCGGACGCTGTATTTAAAGTATGGAATTTAAAAGGGATACAAAAGATTCAGGATTTATATTTGCCATGTGCAGACAACATAATGTCTTTTGAAGAGCTGAGGATCAAATTTAATCTCAATAGAACACATTTTTTTAAATATCTTCAACTTAGAAACTTTATTCGATCAAATCAAAATAAAGCTCTCACTCGACCTATTTATTCATCCTTGGAAAAAATGATGATGAAAGATAGTAAAAGAAAGGGTATTATTTCAGAGTTTTATAACTCATTGACACTATCTTCAAGTGAAAATTCACTGAAAAGATTAAACTACTGGAAAGAAGATCTGCAAATTGAAATTTCAGAGGAACAATGGGAATTGGCTTGTACAGAAGTTCAAACCAAATCAATAAATGCACGCCTTAAATTGATACATTTCAAATGGTTAATGCGGATGTATGTTACACCGGAGGAGTTAAATAGATATAACAAAAATATACCAGATACATGCACAAAATGCATGGAAAGTAAAGGAACCCTATTTCATTGTTTATGGGAATGTAGATTAATAAGAATGTTTTGGGAAGAGGTGAGGGTAACAATTGAAAAAATAATCTCAAAACAAATCATATTGAATCCTAAACTGGTTTTGTTGGGTCTGTACCCAGAAAAGCATAATTTCAATAAAAGTGAAAGAACATTCATAGACCTCAGTTTGCTTAATGCCAAAAAATGTATTGCACTATTATGGAAAAAGACTCATAGACCAGATGTGACTCAGTGGTTAAGACAGATGTTAACAAACCTTCCATTAGAAAGAATAACATATATACTGAAATCAAAGGAAATTGTGTTTGAGAATATATGGAGACCTTTTATTGATTATGTAAAAAATTTAAACATAACTCTTGAAGAAGAAGGTGAATGATGTGTGTGGACCTTGTAAATTCCAAACTGGTGAACATAATATGTATACTTATGTATTGGATTGTCTAGACTAAACAGAGGAGCATTGTTGAAGACTTGATTTTGTTGGTGGTTGTTGGTGTTTTTAGTGCATTTTTTTTTTTTTTGTAGTACTTTAGTGTTAGTGTTTGATTGTTTGTATCATGTTTGTTAAAAAAAAAAAAAAAAGGTTCAATAAAGATATTGTGGAAAAAAAAGAAATCTAACTTTTTTTTCCCCATAGCTGCAGTATGCTTTCTTGTAAATTAGAAATGTACTATTTTTCCTACATATGTGCATCTTGAATCTGCAACTTTTTTCCAGTGGTAAATTAGGTTGTTTTGTTTTTTTTACATGCAAACTTGTGCATTTTCTTCCTCTTAAATTTTTAAAATCATAAAATTTTAATATACAATGACAAGTATGATTTTTTTCAAGTTGAACTCAAATTTGGTACTTTTTTATAAATGTGTGATTTTTTTCTAATGAATATGCAGTTTATTCTAATAATTCTTTAGTATTTTGGGATTTTTTTATTACTGTTGTTCCTCATAAATTTGCTACTTACTTCTTGTAAATTAGCAAACATTTTGTCATAATCTTTGTACATTTTTCCTCCCAAATGTAATATTTCTAGCTTATAATTTTTTTTAGATTTTTCCTCTTAAATTTCCAACTTGCCAACTTTCCCCCTCAAATATGTATTTAAAAAATCAGTTTGCAATTTTTTAATGTAAATTTGAAACTTGTTTCTATAAATGTGATTTATTTCTTGTTAAATCATTAGCCTTTACACGCCCAAATGTAGGCTGTCTTTGAAAGTGGGACACAAGGAGGTGTACATGTCGGCCATCACACATGTAGTCCCTGACAGACAGACCACATACAGTATAAGCCCTGTTTCCATTACCAGGAATGAACTGAGGGGGTCAGGAGCTTCTTAAGGGCCATTCCTGTACTTGGCCCTCTAGCCCAGGGGTGTCCAACCATGTGCCATGGAGAGCCAAGACCCTGCAGGTTTTCTCTTCTACCCAGTCTCTTCAGCAGGTGTTTTCACTTATCAGCAATCAGTGGGAAGAAGTTCACAGAAATCTGCTGTTGAAGACACTGGTTGGAGGTAAAACCTGCAGGGTCTTGGCTCTCCATGGCACATGGTTGGACACCCCTGCTCTAGCCCATTGCATCTCCACTGTGGGAGTACTAACAGCTGATCTACGGAGGATTTACTGGTGACGTAATCATCTGACAGTTTCAGCCCAACAAAGTGTGGCACAGTAAAATATGTTTAAAATATAGTGAAATTATAAAGAAATGATTCTGCACAGAATGAATGTAAAGTGAAGTGTATAGGATCAACTTCTTTAGTAATTGTGGGAAGGACTGGAGATGCGCGAGCAGGATTAGTGGGGCTTGGCAGCCTGTAGGTATCGCTGTCCACTCTCTGGCTTCAAAAGGCGTTTTTCCACTTGGAACCCAAAGGCCCCGTTTGGCCCCGATCGGCCTCCATTGTCCGGTTTCCCACTCGGAACCCAAAGGCTTCACAGTTCCCTTTTTCGGAACAGTTCCAGTTTAACTGACACTTTTTTCGGCACCGTAAAAAGCAGGTCCGAAGGCTTCGGGCCCCGTTTCATCACGCCACTGCTGGTTATTCATTGGTCTGTGCGTAGCATCATGAGAGTGGGTGTTACACTGACTTTCCAGAATCGCTTGCTGGTCGCCATTTGCAATTTTTCGTCAGTGAGCTCGCGAACAAGTGATATTATAAACCACAACGAGAGAATGGCTTCACAGAAATCAGCAGAAATCCAACACCGCAGTCCAGCAGAGTTTCCTGTGCGTTTCGGCTGATGAGAGAATGCAGAGGGAAGCAGACTGAGCCTGCAGTGGGGCGCACAAATAGACGCACCAGAAATTAATTGAATGTGCAGCCGCGACGCACCCAACTTCAGCAGTTGAAGCTGTGATATTGTGATATACAGGACGGTAAGTGCTCTGATATTCATGCTTTGTTATTTTTTCCAACAGTGGAAAGTTCACTTAGGACAGACGAAAACTTAATCGTGTTTAAACGATGACCTAGCTTAATGCTATGTCCGTCCTTGTATGTTGTTTTTTGTGTTGACAATATCTGATGAAATAGATAGTTGTAATCTTGGTTAAAAGTTTTTTATTTATTTTTTTAGATTATGCTTCCACACTGACGGAGCCCACCTCCCGCGATACGAGCAACCTGGCTTCTGCTACGGATCAAGATCATCCGGCACCAGAACCAAGTCCAGCTCGCTCACAGTTTGGCACATCTCCGTCAACACTTTCACGCACAGGTAAAGCCTAATAGTCAAATAATAATTCAATTCAATTCAATTCAACTTTATTTATATAGCGCCATTTCACAACAACAGTCATCTCATAGCACTATCAACTGTAGGGGGAACCCCCACAGTTGCAGAAAGACCCCAGCAATCAGGCGATCCCCTGTGAGCAAGCACTTGGCGACGGTGGAGAGGAAAAACTCCCTTTTAACAGGAAGAAACCTCCAGCAGAACCAGGCTCAGGGAGGGGCAGTCATCTGCTGCGACTGGCTGGGGGGTGAGGGGATAGAGAAGAAGAAAAGAACAGACATGTAGAGAGCAAACAGCACGATGGGGACTCAATCTATGGGAGAGAACAAACAAATGTTAATGACCAGCAAAAAAAAAAAAATTTCATAGAGAGTGAGGAAAGGAGTGAGGCCCAGTGCATTACTGGAGGTCCCCCGGCTGACTAAACCTATTAGCAGCATAACTAAGGGAGGGTTCAGAAACACATGATCCCTCCCTAATTGTAGGCTATATCAAAAAGGTAGGTTTTAGCCCTATTCTTAAAAACAGAGATCGAGTCTGACTCCCGAATCCAGATTGGCAGCTGATTCCACAGGAGAGGAGCTTGATAACTGAAGGCTCTGCCACCCATTGTACTTTTGGAGATTCTAGGTATTACAAGTAATCCTGCATTTTGGGAGCGTAGTGCTCTGTTAGGATGATACGGTAGTATCAGATCTTTTAAATAAAAAGGAGCATGATTGTTTAGAGCTTTGTAAGTAAGAAGAAGGATTTTAAACTTAATTCTAAACTCTATGGGAAGCCAATGAAGGGAGGCCAGAACCGGAGAGATATGATCTCTCTTTCTAGTACCTGTTAAAACTCTTGCTGCAGCATTTTGGATCAGCTGAAGACTTTTTAAAGATGTTTTAGGACAGCCTGATAATAAAGAATTACAATAATCTAATCTCGAGCTAACAAAAGTGTGGATCAGCTTCTCAGCATCACTCTGAGACAAGATGCTCCTAATCTTGGCAATATTACGCAAATGATAGACGGCAGTCTTAGAAACAAATTTAATATGTGAATTGAAGGACAAATCCTGATCAAAAATAACTCCAAGGTTCCTCACAGAGCTATTAAGAGAAAGAGTAACTGCATCCAAACTGAAAGTTTGATTTGGAAAGGAATTTCTAAGGTTTTTTGGACCAACAAGAATGACTTCAGTCTTATCTGAATTTAATAGCAGGAAATTACAAGTCATCCAAGCTTTGATTTCCTTAAGACAGGCTTCTAACTTGGCTAATTGATTAGTATCATCTGGCTTCATTGACAGGTATAATTGTGTGTCATCTGCATAACAATGAAAATGTATACAGTGCTTTCTAATAATGTTGCCTAACGGAAGCATATATAAACTAAAAAGAGTAGGGCCTAGCACAGATCCCTGTGGAACTCCATGACTAAGCTTTGAGCTGAAAGAAAACTCATCATTTACATGAACAAACTGGAACCTATCAGATAAATAAGATCTAAACCACTGCAACGAAGTTCCATTAAGTCCAACATAGTGTTCTAATCTATCAAGTAGAATATTATGATCAATAGTATCAAAAGCTGCACTAAGATCTAAAAGGACAAGTACAGAAACTAGTCCATTATCAGATGCAATGAGGAGGTCGTTAGTGACCTTCGCTAAGGCTGTTTCAGTACTATGATGGATTCTAAACCCAGATTGAAACTCTTCAAGTAAACCATTTCCCTGCAGGTGGTCAAATAATTGCGTAGCAACAACTCTTTCTAAGATTTTTGAAATGAAAGGGAGATTAGAGATTGGTCTATAGTTAGCTAAAGCTCCTGGATCTAGCGTTGGCTTTTTGAGTAAGGGTTTAATTACAGCCGTTTTAAAAGCCTGCGGTACATGGCCTAACGTGCCATGTATAATATAATTATATTATATTGTAATAATGTAATACTCACGGTACAGTTTATTGTTTCATGTAAAGCACATCAAAAAAGTCCAGCAGTGCAATTGCATATTTAATCACAGGCATGGAAAAGCTAATGAGCTGTTGTAGCACAAAACTCATTATTTGAAAGTCAGCGTGCTTCATTTTCATGATTCAGTTGAGCCTACTGTATAAATGCATTCAGAATTTTTTCCATCCATCCATCTTCTACCGCTTCTCCGCGTCATGGAGGCAGCAGTTCAAGCAGAGAAGCCCAGACTTCCCTCTCCCCAGCCACCTGCTCCAGCTCTTCAGAGATGATAGACCAGCTGGGTCTCTCCACCATAGAATTTGGGTCACCTCTAGAATTTTTTGACCACCATAAAAAGCTAGGCATTTGAAACATAAACCCAGCTTTTACTAAATGTATTGTACAAATACACAGTTGTGATACTCATAAAAAAAAGTAATTTTTTCAAACCCAGCACTTGACTTTCACCAGTGTGTGTCCCTTGTACAGGTACATCTCAAAATAACTGCAATGTCATGGTACAGTGTGTTTTTTGTGACTCACAAAAGACAGTGAAAGTCATATAAGATTGTATCTGTCATAATCTTGACAATCCATATGGGTTTTATGTCAGGAGAGTTTCCTGGCCAAATCAAACACAGTGATGCCTTGTCCATTACACCAGGTTTTGATTGTTTAGGCACTGTGGGGCAATGGTCACTCCAGCTGGAAAATGAAATCCGTTTCTCCATAAATCCTCATACTTTTGAGAACACTCCTCTTTTTTTAATATCTATTTTTAACATAACCATCGATTTTTCGAGAAAAGTAATTTTGGATATTCATGCGCTGTGAGCCAATAAATGATTAAAATGTAACAATACTTCACTGTCTGATTAATGATTCTGTATAATATATGGGTCTCACTTTCTGACATGTGTCCAAAAATATTTAACTTTTGTATTAATTTTTGGGGATGTACTGCTACATGTTTTGAGGTTGATTTTACTGACACCAGCTCACATTTCTGTCTTGTAGGTAAGAGGAAGCGGAGCAACACAAAACAAGACCTTTCAACTATTTTTGCATCGATGCAAGAAGCAGAACAGCACTGTGAGCAGAGGGAGCTCCAGCGGCAACAGTTGGAACTCAATTCACTGCTTGTGGATGAGGTCCGTCAGTCCAGGGAAGCCAAAGTTGCTGTACGAAGGGAGGAAATTGCGCAGAATGCTGCCCTCAATAACACTCATGGCAGTCTTTGAAACCCTCGCACGGCGTGTGTGACCCGTTTTCCCAACCATTATTATGTATATACTGTACATTAATCAATGACCAGTGTTAATAACGTTGAATAAACCCGTGACTGTTGACATCATGTGTTGTCTGTTACTACTAAGTTTTACACTGTCTTAAAACCCTTAAAAAGGTTGGGAAAAATTTGTCATTGCAGTGTGTTATGGAGTCCAATAACTGCCGACACATACATTAAAAGCCAGCCACTACTGACCAAGCTTTATATCCATGTGCAACAACAGGGACACCTAATATTTTAAGTTCTGTATTTGGAAATGTTCATATTGCCAACCCAGGTAATGGTTTTATCTGCACAAAATATTCAACTTAGCCATTGTAAGGACGGGTGAGTGTGGGGTGTACAGCAACAACTGTTTTGGTGCACCTCACCCAATTCTGTACTCAGCATTAACAAGTACACTTTAAAGAAAATGTGGACTTGTAATTTTGTAAGATATTTTTTATTAGATGGCTGTCCCAGTACTTGTAACTGTGATATTAAAGATCCACACGTCCACATTAAATATACGAAAAAATTGCGTCATTGCAATGGCACAAGGTTACATGAGATGAGTAATGCATAATAATACACAGCAGCCTCACCACCAAAATGATATTAAATAGCTCTTGGACTACTAATATGTCCAGGGAAAATGGCGCAGCCTCAAGGGGAGTGTAGCACCGCCTCCAACTCCCTCAAAACCCCGCCTCCAACTCCCTCCTCCTCCCACCCATACTACAGTGAGCCTTGTGCTGTGGAAAACCACCAGTGCCGGAACAGGACTGTTCGGTCCAAGGCCAAACGAGGCCTTTGGGTTCCAAGTGGAAAAGTGCCTAAACAGTCCAAGCTGCTCGCCTCGCCGCTGTGTTCATGCTACCCTGATGCATTTAGCGTTTGACTACACAACAAATGGGACACTTTTACAAATATTTCAGACCCGTTCTAGTGTAGTCTTTTACAATTTAGCAATATTTGGTTATTAAAAGCTTTCTAAAACTGTAATCGATGTACAAAATACCCAACATTACCAGAGCAGAAGGACCTGCAGCCGGTGTGTCAGTGATTATCCGATATAACCATCACCCATGTCAGACTTTGACAAGTATAAACAGGACTAAACAGCACTCCTTCAAATGGGAGGTGTCCAGAAGGCATCCTGATCAGATGCCGAGACCACCTCAAATGGCTCTTTTCCATGTGGAGGAGCAGTGGTTCTACTCTGAGCCTCTCCCGGATGACTGAGCTCCTCACCCTGTCTCTAAGGGTGAGTCCAGCGATCCTACATAGAAAGCTCAGCCGCTTGTATCTGTGATCTCATTCTTTTGGTCATTACTCAAAGCTCATGACCATAGGTGAGGGTAGGAACGTAGACTGAGCAGTAAATCGACAGCTGTGCTTTAGAGCTCAGCTCCCTCTTCACCACAACAGACCGGTACAACGTCCGCATCACTGCAGATGCTGCTGCGGATCCGTCTGTCAATCCCTCGCTCCATTCTCCCCTCACTTGTGAATGAGACCCCGAGGTACTTATAACTCCTCCACTTGAGGCAGGAGCTTGTCCCTGACTCGGAGAGGACAATTCACCTTTTTTCTGACTGAGGACCAAGGACTTGGACTTGGAGGTGCCAATTCTCATCCCAGCCACTTCACACTCAACAGCAAACTGTCCCATAAGACCTGTAGGTCATTGCTGGATGAAGCCAACAGGACAACATCATCTGCAAACAACAGAGATGAGATGCTGTGGTCACCAAGCATGACACCCTCCATTCCCTGGCTGTGCCTAGAAATCCTGTCCATGAAAATTATGAACAGGATCGTGACAAAGGGCAGCCCTGGTGGAGTCCCAAGTCTCACTGGAAACAAATTCAACTGGGTGCTGGCAATACAAACCAAACTCTCACAACGGTCGTATAGGGACCGGATAGCTTGTAACAACAAGCCCGATACCCCATACTCCCAAAGCACCCCCCCACAACAGACCACGAGGGACGCAGTCGAATGTTTTCTCCAAGTCCACAAAACACACGTGGACTGGTTGGGCAAACTCCCATGAACCCTCGAGGATTCTCGAGAGGGTAAAGAGCTGGTCCAATGTCCCACGGCCAGGACGAAAACCACATTGCTCCTCCTGATCCAAGGTTCAATCAACGTCTGGACTCTCCTCTCCAGTACTCTGACATAGACCTTCCCAGGGAGGCTGAGAAGTGTGATCCCTCTAAAGTTGGAACACACCCTCTGGTCCCGCTTCTTGAAGAGAGGAACTACCACCCCAGTTTGTCAACCATGACAGTTCTACGACATCCAGGACCTTGAGGTACTCATCCACCCCCGGGACCAGGCCACCAAAGAGTTTTTTAACCACTTCGGTGCCCTCAGCCCTGTGATGGGCGAGTGGTCCCCCTCGTCCTCCAATTCTACTTCCTCTGTGGAAGCTGTGTCAGTGGGATTGAGGATTTTTATTTCTTAATCCAGGAGTGGAAGAAAGAAAATACAAGTGCAGCTATTAAAAAATGTTGTTGTAGTTGACAATAAAAATGTAATGTTTCACAATATTCTATATTTATTACACTTTTTCCTCATAAATTTGCAACTTTTTTTCTTGTAAATGTACAACTTTTTTTCCTAATTTGAAACTTTTAGGAAGCTTAGGAAGGAGCCAGTTGAGGTGGTTTGGGACTCTGATCAGGATGCCTCCTGGACACCTTCCACTTGAGGTGTTTCAGGCACGTCCCACAGGGAGGAGACCCAAGGGCAGACCCAGGACTCGTTGGAGAGACTACGTCTCCCAGCTGACCTGGGAATGTTTTGGTATCCTCTCTGAAGAGCTGGAGCAGGTGGCTGGGGAGAGGAAAGTCTGGGCTTCTCTGCTTAAAGTGCTGCCTCCATGACCCGGACCTCTGGAAAAGCAGTAGAAGATGGATGGATGGACAGATAGATGAAACTTTTTTCCTCAAAATTTTCTGTTTTCCGGTAAATTTGTGACTTTCTTGTTAGAAATTTGCAATTTTCAGGACTTTCAAAAATTTTTGCAACTTCTATCTTATAAATTTACATTTATTCCCTCATAAACTTGCTACTTTTTTGTGTAACTTAGCAATTTTACTCATAAATTTGCAACTTTCTCATATATCTGAAACTTTTTCCTGTAGTTTTACTGTAAATTTACTATTCTTTTAAATTTGCAGCTTTTTTCTCTATTTTTTAAATCCAGGAGTACAACAAAGAAAAATACACAGGTGCAGCTTAAAAAAATATATAATTTCCATAATTTACGTAATTATGAAAAATTCAAAATTTTTACAAATTCTATATTCATTACAAATGTGAAACCTTTTTTGCTTTAATTTGGATGTCTTATAGCTTTTTAAATTAAATATTAATCACAATATTCTTTTTTTATGCATCTGCATGATTTATTCAACATCATAAGGCAAAGGAGGAAGGCAGAGGGAGAGGAGGACAGAGACGAGCGTCTTTTATTGCCTCTAATCCATTTCTCCTGTGATGTGCCAGTGTATCGATCTACATAACAGATGGCGGAGCATCCGTTGGCGGGGCCAGATAAGGCGCACTGGGGCGGTTGATTACAGCCACTGAACAGGTTTACACTGTTTGATTTAATTAAGACTTTATCCTGGAGCTGCGATCGCACCACAAACACGGCACACCCACAGCCGTTTCTGGCTCGAAAGCAGAGTAGGCAAATGCTGCAACCACATTCCGCCACTAGTGGGCCCCCAAGAGACAAGCTCACATGCTACATTTTATTTTTTTTTTTCTCTTTAACACGAAACTTTTTTCTTGTAAATGGGAACTTTTTTCTGAAATTTACAACTTTTTTTTCATAAAGTTGTGACTTTTTCCTTGTACATTTCAAAAACATCTTGATAAATTTGCAACTTTTTTGTACATCTGAAACATTTTTCCTTATAAATTTTCAGTGTTCATATAGATGTTGGATAAATTTTCATTCTACATTTTATCTTTTTCTGTTCCTCCAGAAAAGTGACCAAAGTTTTTTGTTTCCCCCCCAATCTTTTTGTTCAGAGGGAAGAGATTTTCCCCCCGATTTTAAAGCACTACTGTTGTATGCTATGACCATATAAGGAGTTGTTCAGTTCCTGCTGAACTCCTTATAAGGTCTTCTAAGGAAGACCTGGTTCTGGAGCTCAGATTGGGCCCAAATTTTTATCATTTTATCCCACCAGCCTCCAGAGCCTGTGCTGTGAATTTCAGCCCCTAACTCCAGCGGTTGTACCTTTTCCACCTCTGTGTTCATTTAATAACATCCCTATGTACATTCAATAAAGATTTCCCTTCCTATACTTCCACATATCTGGAGGGGCTGAAATTTACAGGGGTTATTGGGCTTCATATTATAGCCGTAAATCCAAATTTTCAGCCTCTAACTCCCAGCGGTTATACCTTTTCCACCTGCGTTCATTTAATAGCTCCCCTATAGATGTTCATTAAAGATTTTCCGTCCTAAACTTCCACATATCTGGGGAAGCTGAAATTCGGGGATGCACACCCTCATAACCTCAGCAAATCTGAGGTCAGTCTGACAAACGGTTTGAGAGTTATGTGAGGAAAAGACAGACAGATACACAGAAAGAGATTCCTTGCATTTACAGTTAGATTTGAACTCTCTGCAATTCCAAAAATAGCCCGCCCCCAAAAACAATCATGCATAGCCCCCCCTCCAAGCTAGAAACAGCCCTGAACACACCTGTATAACGTGCAGTGCGAGTGGGGGGTAAAACATATGCCTAATGTATGCAGATGTATTTGGTGCCTTATCTGAAGAGTGGCCAAGTTTGGCAAAGCCATGCAGAGACTAATCCTTTTTTTCCCCAGAATGAAACAGTACTACTGTGTGTGGGGCGATGTGGACAGCATGAAAGGACATCAACCAAACGCTCCACAGAAGTTCCTCTGTGGAGAGGTAGAAGAGGAGGAGGAAGCGGGGGAAAAACCCAGGATTGTGCTTGACAACTAAGTGGCATAGCAACAGTATGCTGTGGTGAGAGGTGGGCACGCGCTGTATAGAGCAGTAAGTGAATTATCTACACACCTACCATATGTGCACAAATTACATAAAAACAGACGAGGTTTAGTGCAAATGTCCCTCTTCTAGCTGCCACTACTGCTCCATCTCTTCAAGACTTTTTAAGGCCACTTGATCAAATTCATTCATGCTTTTCTTCCACATGTTGGCACAGCTCCCAGAGGTGTTCATGGCATGCTTTGGTTAAAACACCTCAAGTTTAATTATCACAGTACCATTTTACACACAGGGGAAGACCACTACTCAAAATGGGACATTTAATAACATATTGCTCTACATGCAAATGAGACCCAGTTCACCCTCATCTTCCGTCTTTCATCATTTCTCAAGCTCTGTTTTTACAGCAGTTAATGTTTGAGGCTGATGTTTAGTTTTGTTGTCCAACTAAGCAATACACTAGCAAATACTGGCTAAATGTTCACAGTTTAAAAGACCAAATAAAGGATCACTGAGACAGGAGTGTGTAGTTTGAGTGGTTGACAGCATATAACCGGTCTCTGGATGTAATTAGCATAGAAACAATCCTGAATGAGGGAATGGCTAAAACAACATCTATGAATGAAATATCTAGTCAGCGGTTGATAGATGATCCAGCTGAGAAAATGACTGTGTAGCAGAGATGTATAGAATATATAGAAAATTGACATAAATGGACATCTAATGGGCGGTGTGGTGGCGCAGTGGTTAGCACTGCACCAGCACAGCAACTCACCCTTGGCCATGGGATCCCTGGTTCGATCCCAGCCCCTGACCAACAGTGATCTGTGTGGAGTTTGCATGTTCTCCCCGTATCTGCGTGGGTTTACTCCGGGATTTCTCCGGTTTCCTCCCACATGCCAAAAACATGCAGGTTAGGTTAATTGGAGACTCTAAAGTGGCCCTAGGTGTGAATGTGTGTATGAATGGTTAAGGGATAGCGCCGTATCGTGGCTGCTTCATCCATCCAGGTGGATGCCCTCAATTTCCCCTCTGGGGATCAATAAAGTATACAAAATAAAAAAAAAAAAGTCTAGTGGCCTCACCTCTCAGTCTGTAACTGGCAGGTCGACCTCTAAGACAGTCAGAAATCCTGGCGGTGGCTGCTTAGACCCGCTAATGTTAGCAGCCAACTCTACCTGGCTACTGCAGCCAAAATACCACAAAACAAGCCAGAATGGCTTAATACTGCATATACGTAAACAACTGTGGATTAATGAACGAGCTGGTCCAGTACAGCGACTAAAATTTACAGCTCAGCCATTAACCCCGGTGATACCTGTGTCATCACATGAGATACTGTACATTACTGACTGTGGATTAATGAACGAGCTGGGACCGCTGATGTCTAGTGGGGTGACTAGAATTTATAAGAGTTCTAAAAATCTCAAACGGGGTACCGGCTAGCTCATTAGCTAAGCTAGTTGCTCTGTAGCTATGTGAGTTCCGAAGCTTAATAGGAAACCTGCTCTTCTCCTCTGACCAGAGGATGTAGCAGACTACCCAGGAGGCAGGGCTGTATCAGGTCTGTTCAGTAATGACATGATAACCTCACAGGAGAGAACAGCCAATATGAATTGATCCGTTCAGGCAGAGCCGTAGCCCTAGACTCTGAGGGAGAGCTCCTGTGCAGGTGGACTTTGGTCTGTTTGACTTTACAGACCATGTAATGTCACAAACTCAGAAAAAGGGAAAAGGAGCAAAAGGCTCCATAGTATTAATTGTGATTCTGAAGAATAATTAAGGCCTTGATTTGGGGTAAATTAATTTAAGACTTTTCCAGGATCCGTGGAATCCTGCTCACACACAAATGGAGTTATGTGTAAAATCCAAAGGCGTGGTGCAGCTGGTTGTGGGGAGCAGAGAGCAGATGGAGAAGCCTGAGCAGGTCTCCAGTGAACCAATCAGGTCTAGTGCAACGCTGCTGTGTCAGCCTGATTTACACTCCTGCACGTCTGCACTGTTACCGCTGACACTGGGCAAATTATGGTGAACTCTCAACACTCAACACTCAACACTCAACACAAGATGCTTTTACAAAAATGTTACAAAGAAAAAAAAGTGACTCTTGCTGCACATAAGACAAGAGCTGCTTTGGGATATAAAGCAGAATATGCAAATGCAATGTGCATTCTCTGCCACTAGAGGGCTACAAGTTTATCTTCAACATTTTTCTTGTTCTACCGATAACTTTTTTCTTGTAATTTTCAACTTTTTCTCAGAATTTGCAACTTTTTCTTGTAAATTTGCGACTTTTTATACAATGTTTTTCTCATAAATATCTGACTTTTTTTCTGGTAATTTTCCAACTTTTCTTCTAAATTTGGCACTTCTTCCTTGTAAATTTGCAACTTTTTTGCAATGTTTTTCTCATAAATATCTGACTTTTTTCTAGCAATTTTCCAACTTTTCTTGTACATTTGTGACCTTTTTCTCCTTGTAATTTTGCAACTTTTTTCTGGTAAATTTGTGACTTTTATCCCATTGTTTTGAGTCGGGGCTTGCTTCAGGTATTTTATTTTACTTCTGTAGGCACATGCCAGCATGCATGAATCTGTAAAAACATGCTGCGCTTGATGGCTTGAAGTCTTTATAAATATAATTAAAGGAAGGTGAAGCCTGAAACAGCCATGCGAGGGAATAACAATTGAGGCTGCTGATGTGGATCCAGAATAATTTGAAGGAAATATCAAGATTCCAGCCCTGATATATTGTCACACCTCCAATCAAACCCAGAGGGGCCGCCACGCCTTCTGTGTGCTGATGGACGACCAATCACGCCTAATTGTCTTTGCTTTGATGGCAGCTGCAGCCTCTCTCATATTAAGACATATTCCATTCAAAGCTGCGGGACGAGCGTTTATGGCCAGAGCTTATCAAGTGGACAAAGGGTCCTGTTTGAATAATTGGACCATTTCTTATCGGGGGTGACATCCTCACAAAGATGTGCCGTTGACCGCATCTGCCCAGACAGGAGGGGATGAATAATAACGGCATTCATCTGTGTCTGAAGCCCCGTCCTCAGGGTTGCATCATAAAATTAAATTAAATTTAAAAAAAAAAAAACTGTTGATCTGCAGCTATAAGGAGGTGAAATTTAAGATTTTGAGACTTTTTATAAGGCCCCTGGATCAAATTTGAGATTGAGATTCAACTTTATTGTCATTACACATGTATTACACATGACACCTTACATTTGCAAAATAGCAACAAGTATGCAAAGCCCTCGTCTAACTTTTGTACTGGAACTGAAATGACTGCAAATCTGTCATTAGTCCTGCTTACACTAAATTTGCACTTCCCCGGGATCCATGATGGTATGAGATGTTTACATTATTCATTCTCAAATTAACACCAACAACACAATCAAAAGTCACAGCTTAAAGAGAAAAAAAGTCACATTTTTACAAGAAAAACACAAAATCACAATTTGTTAAAAAATAGCAAGTTAATGAGAACAAAATTGCAAATTTGTGAGGGAAAAAAAAAGACAGAAATTAATAACTGCACAATAACAAGAACAAAGTGACAAATTTATGAGGAAAAAATTAATATAAATAAAAACAAATTAAATACCCCCCACAATATGATTCAAGTCATTAAAAAATGCTAATTCACCAATTGAAAAAGTCATAGTTACATGAAAAAGGTGCAAATTACTAGGAAAATACCAAAAAGAAATGCTGCACATCTATGAGAATAAAGTCACAGATTTATATAAAAAATTGCAAATTATTGAGAAAAATCACATTTAGAAGAAAAAAATGCCAAAATATACAAGAAAAAGCTGCATTTTTTTTTAATGTCACAAAGAAACAAGAAAAACAAATAGACAAGAAAAAATGGCAAATTAACAAGAAAAAGTTACAAATTTATGAGGGAAAAATGTAAATTAATAAAGAAAAAGTTGCAAATTTAGGAGGGAAAATGGTACATTTTGCAACAAATTGAGCTCTTTTCACAGTCCATGATGTTAAAGGGGCCATTGACTGAAAAACGGTGCGTTTGTAGGTTTTAACTGTCTGAAATGAGTCTGTTGGTCACCTAACTATCCCAAAAATATCAGTCAATTCTCCTAAAAAAAACTCCTAACAAACACAGCCTTTATCTCGTTTTTCCCTTCCAGAAACGGCTTTGACTCTTCTGGGTAAATCGTCTACGTCATGATTCGACAAAGCCAACCCACCGCCGTCTTTGAGACCCGCCCACTGCTCTATTATTGGCCTGTCTAGCTGTTTATCATGTAGATGGACGGGGTGCTAAAGGTAGCCTATTAGCCCCTGAGCTATTAGTTCCCCAGCTAACACTGGTACCAGGAGGCTCGCACCAAGCGTGGCTTATAATGTTACTAGTGCAGTGCTGTGTGGACTGGTGGCGTCACAGAAGTGATGCTTGCACCAAAGAATAGATGGCACCTATTAAGAACACCTAAGGAGTTCTGAACAACTCCTTATAAGGTCCTCTAAGGAAGACCCGATTCTGGAGCTCAGATCGGGACCAAAATGTTGTCATTTTATCCCAACGGCCTCCAGAACCTCCCCTGTGAATTTCAGTCCCCAACTCCCAGCGGTTGTACCTCTTCCACCTCTGTGTTCATTTAACAGCTGCCCTATGGATGTTCATTAAAGATTTCCCCTCCTAAACTTCCACATATCCGGGGAGGCTGAAAGTCGGGGACGCTCACCCTCGTAACCTCAGCAAAGCACTTATAAAATCTGAGATCAGTCTGACAAACGGTTCGAGAGCTATGCGAGGAACACACAGACAGACAGAGAATCCTTGCATTTATAGACAGATTTTCCTCAGATCTGAGTCACCCTAACAGCCATCCCTGTTACCACCTGGTTCACCAGTCCCCAGTCCACAATAAACCTCGCATCACTTCAGCCCTTCTCCCAATAATTTTGCAGTGATTCTACAGCCAATCACCAGCACCGGCGCAAAAGCTGGGGCAAGTGGCCTGGGACCCGAGGCTGCTGGCTGTCTTGGCCAGCTCCCTCACCAGGTTCCACTCTTGCGGGCAGCGTAGGGGAGCTGCCTTGTGACGGGGCGTCCCTCAGCTGGCCATGGGAGTGGTGCGGCATTCCACAGAGCGGGACACTGCCCTTTGAGATGTTATGGCTCGGCAGCCCTCAGCAAGCTTTGTCTCAGCCAACAGCCTCGGGTCCTGGGCCAGGTTGGTTGCGGTGATGCAGTGCAAGTGATTTGTTGTGGAAATTATTGGGAGATGGGACGGAGTGACAAGAGAGACACCATCGACTGCGGATCAGTGAACCAGCGTTGCTCATCCAGGTGAGGAGGAGGCTCGAAGCTAGTCAGCTAATGGCCAACTGATGTAAGAGGGGGGGCCAAGTTGAACAGGTGAAGGATGTTTCTTAAAGTGACAGGAATCAAAATCAAATCAAGAAAGCCAGGAAAAATACAGAACAAACTTGCTTCGTAAATTAAAAAATTAAAGAAAATGTGAACAAAATATGTCACAAACCCTTCATTAAGACACATGTGAGCTGCTAAACTGTGGAAAACGTGCAGTCAGTGAGCCCTTTAGAATGCAAAAACCCACTGCATTTGTCAAATCTGTGGTATTTTGAAAGGCAGACTTTAGGCTAATTCAGCTCTTGATTTTGGATGAATGAATTTAAAATTTTTTTTAAGGATCAACAGACATCCAGAGGAAAAAAAACAGCTGGAGGTACAAAAACAGAAAAAGATGAAAGACCAAATCTTTCTCCTGCTTCAACGAAGAGCCACTAAAAGCCGAGGATGGTGCCCACATTTCTGACGCGTGATGGACGGCGCTCACGTGTCTGGGTGCCTCTACTCTGCTGGAGCACTGCAATGCTAAATGAGGCGTAGTCATGAGGTCACGGAGGAGATGAGTCTAATTAAAGCAGCTAAGACATGTGGTGGTGGGGGAGGGGGAGGGGGTGACTCACAGACAGCAATCAATCAATGAAAAGAGGCGGCCATGTTTGAACCTGACACCCACCCTGTAGATGTAGTCCAGCAGAGGGGCCTCGTGTGAGGACATGGTGATGGGCTCCAGCAGCAGGTTCAGAGGGACTGCCATGCACCAGTCCAGCAGGCAGAGGAGCAGGGACACCATCAGCTGGGAGGAGAAGAGAGGAGGTGAAACAGGAGGCAGAAACAAGTCGCATTTATTCAAGCATGCTCTCTGCAGCTACACTGAGTTCAATTTTAAGACTTTTTAAAGAGCCTCTTTCTGCTTTTTGTGGTTTCTCCTTTTTTAGTGGTGATGCAGAAGTCCACTTGCACAGGAGTTCCCCTCTCCCACAGAATCTAGGACTGCAACTCTGCCTGAAACCCCTCGTTCGGATTGGCTGTTCTCTTCTGTGAGGTTACCGTGTCAGGACTTAACAGACCTGACACGGACATGCCTCCGGACGGTCTGCTACAGCCTCTCCTCAAAGCAAGTTTCCCACTCAGCTACGGAGCTCACAACGCTCGTGTGACCCGACCACGTTTTTTCTGATCTGTAAATTCTAGTCAATTCACAGCACATACATAGTCCCAGCTTGTTCATTATTCCCCAGTCAATAACACATGGGGAACGGTATTGTTAGCATGGGTGGCTTAGCGACATCAATCAGGGTACGAGGGACCTTCCTGCTCTTTTTTGTAAACTGTAGTCATTATATACATCTTAAACCATTCTGGCTGATATTTTTATATTTTGGCAATGATCCAGATTTGGCTGCTGTCGTTAGCCGGGATTTCTGACCAACTCTGAGGTCAACCTGCTGGCTACAAATTGAGAGAGGAGTCTGCTAGCTTAGCTGCTAGACCAGGGGTCTGCAGTCTGCAGCCACGTGTGGCTCTTTTGCCCACAGATCACGGCTCCACGAGGCCTGGAGGGGAAAAAACGTTTCCAAGAGAAGAATCAATAAATATACAAGAAAAAAGGTTGTGCATTGTTGAGAAAAAAAAAAACAAAAAAACAGAAAATGAGAAAACCTGAAAATTTATGCCAAAAAGGGAAAAAAAGGGAAAAAAAATTCAAAAATTTAGGGAAGAATTTTTGCAGTTTTCTGAGGAAAACACCCTCAAATTTACAAGAAAAAAAGTCACAACATTTTTGGAAAAGAAATCACAAATTTACAATAAAAAGTTGCAGTTTTATGAGAATAATGTACTAAATGTATGTAAGAAATGTTGCAGTTTTACCCTTGAAAGGTAATAACTTTACAAAAAAAAAAATTCATGAGAAAAGCTGAAAATTTATGCCAAAATACTCAAAGTTTTGGGAAAATGTTGCAATCTTCTGAGGAAAAAATCCACAGCGTGGCAAGAAAAAGGTCACAAATTTACCAGAAAAAGCTGCAGTTTTATTAGAAAATGGTTGCAAATTTATATGAAAAAGGCAGAATTTTTACCTGAAAAAGGTAACCGATAAAACAATTTTATAAAAAAAAAAATCAGAAGATCATGTGAAAAAAATATCAAAATTTATGAAAAAGCTTTGAGCTATTGGTAAAAATGTCACAAATTTACATGGAAAGCATCTTCAATTTTACTCAATATTGGCATTAAATCTGCAAAGAAAAATACACCAAATTTATGAAAAAAGTAAAACACATTTATGCCAAAAACATACCAGATTTTTGGAAAAAAAAAAAAAGACAAGTTTAATGAGGAAAGAAAAAACCAAAAAAAAGACAATCAAAAAATTACCAGAAAAGTAGCAATTTTGTGAGAAAAAGACAATAAATTTCCAATAAAGAAAAAACTGTGAACCCTGATGATTGTAGTTGCAATTCTGATGTTTGACCTCAGTTTTTTTTTTAACTTTTTAAACTATAAATCTTTATTATCTTTTTATTTCCTCCGTTTTTAGGCTCAGATATTTTTGTGTCTCCATGCAGACTTTTAAAATACAAAAATCACTCACAGTGGCTCTTTGTGTAGCACAGGCTGCCAAGCCCTGTACTAGACATTAATTTATGTCAATTTTCCATAGATTCTATCTATCCCCACTAGACACCCGTTACTTACCCACTGTATACGTCAAAGATGTTACTTCAGCTTGGTTCATTATAGTTTATTATACTATGGACTGGACACCTCCTCAATTAGCCGCAGTTAGCTATTCCCTCATTCAGGGGTTTTTTCCTGTGCTTATTCCACCCAGGCAGCACTCATATGCTATCGACCACTCACAGCAGACATTTTTGTATCCAAAATTCAGCCAGGATCTGTAGGTATGGTACCTGGTTTAAGGAGGAGCCTGGCGTGGTCCCATGTGTAAAATAGTGCTACAGTAATAAACCCAGAGGTGCTCTGACCAAAGTAAGTCACAGGTTTATAAAATTCACACAAGTTTACAAAAAAGTTGCAAATTTGTGAGAAAATTAGGACTGCACAACATTAGCAAAAAAAACAACAATATGAACTATTGAACATTGCAGTCACAGTATACTTTGGGATGCAAACAAATACAGATACTTAACTATTCACATTAGATAAAGTAATAATAATGTGTGATTTTTTTCTTGTTTTTATTTTTGTAAACTTGACTTTTTTACTTAGAATTTTGCCCTCAATACTCAGTGAGAGCTGACTTAGCATGAAGGACCAGCCCCACAGCTAACGCAAACAAAACGAGCCAACTGCAGCCGAGCGTGCCAATTATGGAGTTAATTTCTGAACGTAACGATGCCTGACAGGGCTGGGTTTGGTCACACACACCCTATAAAGCCCGTGTGTCTCCCGTGCGTAATACTCGGTTGCCTCTACAAAGCGGAGTCACTTATGCCAACCTTGTGCATGACGTTTATACTTTACCTCCTCTGTGCCATTACTGCTGACAGTGGATCTGGATATGAGGCAGGACAGCCCTGAGGGTCACCTTTCACTAGAGCCCAAGATGACGCTTCTATGCTGAACTAGTCAAAAGTTATAAATATTTTTCCAAGATCTGGCACAGTTCAAAAACGCCTGATTGCAACCTGAGAAAAAAAAACAAAAAACTAACGTATTCATTTTTTGTTGTATTGTTACAAAATTTTGACCTGAACTTGATAACACTTGGTTCTCCATTCCTATTGTGTTTTCCAGCCAATATCTACCAACCTTATGTTATTTTCAGGCATCTGCATTTAAAACAAAAAAAACCCAAAACAGGTGAACTTTATTTTCTTCAAATTTAGTTTGTTTACACCATTGTCACTCAGTAGCAGAAGCACTTAAAGGGATTCTGACCATTTTGCCAAAAGATTTAGAGTGTTTTCTTCTGAATGGGACCAACCCAACGAAGATACTGCAAAAGGATGAAGAACAGCTTTTGATTTACTTTGGGTATGTTATTTTTAGGGGAACTGGCTGGAATGCTAAGTGTATTAATAAAAAACAATAAATGAGGCAATAAATGAGGCGCAAAGACAGAAGATGGAACAATGTTCAAAAATACGACCCAGAGAAGAGCAAACGTCTTTAGCAGAAACATTCCTCTGCAATTGCACCATTCCACCATGATGGATCAAGGACCTTTAGATCCCGGCCATTTCATGTCCCCTCCCCTCCTGCGTGTACCTTTTTGTCTGCTTCCACCGTTGAGTGCTCAGCGCTCGGCAACAAAAAGGCTATTGTGGCCACAAAGATCTGTGTTGGGAAAAAACAAGGAGAAAGATAATTGGATGACACACTCCTATTCAACAGCCGAGACAGGGCCGCGTGCTAAAATGGATGTGAAACCAAAGGACAAGGAGAAATGTGCATGGATACGTGATGACTCGTGTAAGACTCTCGTTTAAAGGCTAAAGTATGTCGATAGGATTTTCGCACATTGATGAGAAAAGCGTCTCAGCTGTGTGTGTGTGTCTGTGCGGACATTCTATGGAATATTGCGCTTCGGCAGGCCCTATTTTTGAGAGCTTAAATCCTTTAAAAAGAAAAAAAAATCTCTTCCCTCAGAGGCAAAAACATAAAAAAAAAATCTTCTTTCGGCTGCTTCCTTTAGGGGTCTCCACAGAGGATCATCTGCCTCCATCTTCATCTGTAACACCAACCCCCTCCATGTCCTCCTTCACTACATCCATCAGTCTTCTCTGTGATCTTCCTCTTTTCCTCCTGCCTGGCAGCTCCATCTTCAACATCCTTTGTCCAATATATCCACTATCCCTCCTCTGCACATGTCCAAACCATCTCAGCCTTGACTCTCCTACTTTGTCTCCAAACCACTCAACCTGAGCTGTCCCTCTGATATACTCATTTCTAATCTTGTCCCTCCTAGTCAGTCCCATTGAGAATCTTAGCACCTTTGACTTTTTTTTTATTTATTTTTTTTTTTTTTACTTATTTTGTACCCATAGGTAGACTTGTTTTGCAGTCTGGTGACAAGCCACCAGCTGCCAGTCGCTGCATGTGCAAGCGCCCCGTATCCCTAAACTCTGCCACCTTCAGCTCCATCTCCTGTCTTTCTGTCAGCGCCACTGTCTCCAAAACATACAGCCGTGGACAAAATTGTTGGTACCCCTCTGTTAATGAAAGAAAAACCCACAATGGTCACAGAAATAACTTGAATCTGACAAAAGTGGTAATAAATAAAAATTCTATGAAAATTAACCAATGAAAATCAGACAATGCTTTTGAATTGTGGTTCAACAGAATTATTTTAAAAAACAAACTCATGAAACAGGCCTGGACAAAAATGATGGTACAGTGATCCCTCGCTACTTCGCGCTTCACCTTTCGCGCCCTCAGGGCATCGCGGATTTTTCAAAAATATTCATCAAAAATTCAAAATTGAGAAATAATGGGCGGGCGCTAGCAGAAGGCAGGGAGACTACATTAGACCATCACGTGTCAACACGGAGAGCAGCACAACTCTGTTCGCTGTTGTCATGTTGGCTCGGCTCGGAAATCTCGCAAGCTGATTGGCCGAGACGTTTCACCCACCTCCTCTCCCTGCCAAGCACCCATGAAGGGAAGAAAGACCGCATTCATTGCTTTTTATCGCTCGTGTTACTTAGTCTCGCCGCGTGGAACTTTTTGCTGTTCTCTTGTGCCATTTTGTGCGAAATAGTCTTCCCGTCGAGGCACTACGCCGCCTCCTGCAGCTTCAGCTCTATCGGAAGCTGCCCTCGCTGATCCTGCGCCTCCAGCACCTCACGATGAGGCGTCACCTGAGGAGCAGTAAAGCTCTCATTAACCTGTGCAGTAAATCATTTTCATCTTGAGTTACGTATCTTGTTATTAGTTGTTCTTGTTGTTAGGTTAATTGGCTGTTCTAAATTGTCCCTAGATATCTGTTTCCTATAGGCCCTTAGAATAGAGGGTTAGTATTAATGAAAGCGCTTTTGACTAAAAGCGCTATATAAGTGTAGGTTAGTTAGTTAGTTAGTTAGTTATAAGAATAAAAGAGTTCTAAAAACATATTTATGTACACTTTGTTTACATCTACGTATGTATGTACACGTACACACACACACGTATCATATGAGAGAGAGAGAGTGAGAGAATGAACGTACGTATTGTTTATGGATGACGTCATTGGGGTGACGCTACTTCGCGGTTTTTCACTTTTCGCGGTCGGTTCTGGAACCCATTAACCGCGATAAGTGAGGGATCACTGTACTCCTAGAAAAGATTGAAAATAATGTGACCATAGTTCAACCAAGATGTGTCCTCTAATTAACATCACAGGTGTCTACAAACTTGTAATCAGTCAGTCGGCCTATTTAAAGGGTGACAAGTAGTCACTGTGCTGTTTGGTGACATGGTGTGTACCACACTAAACATGGACCAGAGGAAGCAAAGGAGAGAGTTGTCTCAGGAGATTAGAAAGAAAACTATAGACAAGCATGTTAAAGGTAAAGGCTATAAGACCATCTCCAAGCAGCTTCATGTTCCTGTGACTACAGTTGCACACATTATTCAGAAATTTAAGATCCACGGGACTGTAGCCAACCTCCCTGGATGTGGCCGCAGGAGGAGACGGATAATACGAATGATAACAAAAGAGCCCAGAACAACCTCTAAACACATTCATGGTGAACTCCAAGGTCAAGGTACATCAGTGTCAGATCGCACCATCCGTCGTTGTTTGAGCCAAAGTGGACTTCATGGGAGATGACCAAGGAGGACATCACTGTTGAAAACAAATCATAAAAAGCCAGACTGGAATTTGCCAAACTGCATGTTGACAAGCCACAAAGCTTCTGGGAGAATGTCCTATGGACAGACGAGACAAAACTGGAACTTTTTGGCAAGGCACATCAGCTCTAGGATGACAGACGCAAAAACGAAGCATACCAAGAAAAGAACACTGTCCCTACTGTGAAACATGGAGGAGGTTCTGTTATGTTCTGGGGCTGCTTTGCTGCATCTGGCACAGGGTGTCTTGAATCTGTGCAGGGTACAATGAAATCTCAAGACTATCAAGGTATTCTAGAGAGAAATGTGCTGCCCAGTGTCAGACAGCTTGGTCTCAGTCGCAGGTCATGGGTCTTGCAACAGGATAATGACCCAAAACACACAGCTAAAAACACCCAAGAATGGCTAAGAGCAAAACATTGGACTATTCTAAAGTGGCCTTCTATGATCCCTGATCTAAATCCTATTGAACATCTGTGGAAGAAGCTGAAACATGCCGTCTGGAGAAGGCACCCTTCACACCTGAGACAACTGGAGCAGTTTGCTCATGAGGAGTGGGCCAAAATACCTGCTGAGAGGTGCAGAAGTCTCATTGACAGTTACAGAAATCGTTTGATTGCAGTGATTGCCTCAAAAGGTTGTGCAACAAAATATTAAGTTAAGGGTACCATCATTTTTGTCCAGGCCTGTTTCATGAGTTTGTTTTTTAAAATAATTCTGTTGAACCACAATTCAAAAGCATTGTCTGATTTTCAATGGTTAATTTTCATAGACTTTATTACCACTTTCGTCAGATTCAAGTTATTTCTGTGACCATTGTGGGTTTTTCTTTCATTAACAGAGGGGTACCAACAATTTTGTCAATGTGTGTACATCATAGCAGGTCTCACTACCGTCTTGTAAATCTTCCCTTTCACTCTTGCTGCTACCCTTCTGCCCCACAAATCACCCCTGACACTCGTCTCCACTCACTCTACCCTGCGTGCATTCTCTTCTTCACCTGCATTTTCCATTGCTTTGAATGGCTGACCCCAGGTATTTAAACTCATTTGCTTTCACTACCTCTACTCCTTCCATCTTCACTGTTGCACCTGCCACCCTCTCATTCACACTCATTATTCTGTCTTGCTTCTGACTTCCATTCCTCTTCTCTCCAGAGCAGAAAAAACACCTGCATCGTTGTCTAGATCAGGGGTGTCCAATCATGTGCCATGGAGAGCCAAGACCCTGCAGGCTTTACCTCCAACCAGGGTCTTCAACAGCACATTTCACTGAACTTCTTCCCACTGATTGCTGATCAGCGAAAACATCTGCTGAAGAGACTGGGTAGAAGAGAAAACCTGCAGGGTCTTGGCCCTCTGTGGCACATGATTGGACACCCCTGGTCTACGTGAACAGAAAAAAAAATTAACCAGCATTCATATGAACACTACAAATTTCTAAGAAAAAAGCTGCAAATTTATGACGAAAAAAATTGTTAATTTTCAACAAAGGAAGTCATGAATTCACAAGAAAAAGGTTAAAATTCTACAACAAAAGTATCAAATTTATGGAGAAAAAGCTGAAATTTTACAAGAAAAAAGTCACAAATTTATGGGAAAAAAGTTGCAAATTTACAACAAAGCAGCAGCAAAATTTTAAGAAAAAAAGCTGCAAATCTATGAAGAGAAAAAGTCATGAATTTAAAAGAAAAAGGCTCCACATTTATAATTTAAATAGTAGTGAATTTACAAGAAAAAAGTTGTAAATTTCCAAGCGAAAGTAGCAAAATTATATATATATAAAAAGCTGCAACTTTAAGAGAAAAAATGAGCAAATTTATGATTGAAAAAAGGTGACGGTACTTTTGAGGCTCTCCCCCGAAATGCAGAGGATGAATTTGTATGTTGGAGGGCCCCTAATGGCTGAGGGGGCGTGTAGCATCTGTGTACTCTGCTTTATAGCCAGAAACAGCCCTGCATGCCACAGCTGTGGTTCTGGGTTACCTCGATAATTTTCTTTGGGAAGGCGGCTTCAACCCTCTGGAGATGTTCCCAGTGAGAGATGAGCAGCTGAAACACGTCACAGGCGACCTGAGCGACCGATTTGTTCCCAAACTACACACACACACAAAAATAACACAGCAAGAAATTAAGAGAAAACAACAAAAAATTTCATGAATGAAAAACAAGAGTCAAACAGTTTAAACATTTTTAGGGTGTCCCTGCTGGCTTCCCCCATGTGCCTGTGTAGCTATTTATAGCTAATGTCTAAAAACTTTGCAGTTAATACTGTCGTAATTGTGGAGCGGAATCGGAGGTCAGCTGGAGGTGGAATCGCTGCTGGTGCTACTGGTGTTTAATCCATCAGTTTCTCTCTGAAATTATTAGACAACAATAGTGGCAAACTGGCCCCATGCACTCCACTCTATATTTATTTTGTGCAAAATCATTTCATTTTAATGCACTTTGCTGCGCTGCGCCAAGCTGAACCTGTCAGACGATTATGTCGCCAACTAATCCTCTTGGTTCCTACCCCCCCAAAAATGGAGACCTGACAGGTGAGAGGGCCAGATACAGGATCAGCCCTGAAGAAGTTGCTGGCCCCCTCCCAGTTGGTTCCTGGTAGTAGAAACAGGGCTATGGAAGGTAGAAAAACAGACAGCAGAGCTCCAGTACGACGTCCAGCGGTGAAAAAAAAAAAAAATTACTGAGAGCTCTTTTAAAAGGGCAGCTGAACCTAGGTGGATTTCAGGGCGTCACAGGAAGAAAAGCAGTGTGCACATTTTTGTTTGCTTTTTGGTCTGAATTACACATACTCCCCTCCAAAAGTACTGGAACAGTGGCACAGTTATAATGGCTGCTTACCAAAACATATTTAACTCTCTGATACACCTTCACAATAGTTACATTAATGTCCCTTCACACAAAAGTGTGCTCATAACAAATCAAGTTATACAGCCGTGGACAAAATTGTTGGTACCCCTCTGTTAATGAAAGAAAAACCCACAATGGTCACAGAAATAACTTGAATCTGACAAAAGTGGTAATAAATAAAAAGTCTATGAAAATTAACCAATGAAAATCAGACAATGCTTTTGAATTGTGGTTCAACAGAATTATTTTAAAAAACAAACTCATGAAACAGGCCTGGACAAAAATGATGGTACCCTTAACTTAATATTTTGTTGCACAACCTTTTGAGGCAATCACTGCAATCAAACGATTTCTGTAACTGTCAATGAGACTTCTGCACCTCTCAGCAGGTATTTTGGCCCACTCCTCATGAGCAAACTGCTCCAGTTGTCTCAGGTTTGAAGGGTGCCTTCTCCAGACGGCATGTTTCAGCTCCTTCCACAGATGTTCAATAGGATTTAGATCAGGGATCATAGAAGGCCACTTTAGAATAGTCCAATGTTTGGCTCTTAGCCATTCTTGGGTGTTTTTAGCTGTGTGTTTTTGGGTCATTATCCTGTAGCAAGACCCATGACCTGCGACTGAGACCAAGCTGTCTGACACTGGGCAGCACATTTCTCTCTAGAATACCTTGATAGTCTTGAGATTTCATTGTACCCTGCACAGATTCAAGACACCCTGTGCCAGATGCAGTAAAGCAGCCCCAGAACATAACAGAACCTCCTCCATGTTTCACAGTAGGGACAGCATTCTTTTCTTGGTATGCTTCATTTTTGCGTCTGTCAACATAGAGCTGATGTGCCTTGCCAAAAAGTTCCAGTTTTGTCTCGTCTGTCCATAGGACATTCTCCCAGAAGTTTTGTGGCTTGTCAACATGCAGTTTGGCAAATTCCAGTCTGGCTTTTTATGATTTGTTTTCAACAGTGATGTCCTCCTTGGTCGTCTCCCATGAAGTCCACTTTGGCTCAAACAACGACGGATGGTGCGATCTGACACTGATGTACCTTGACCTTGGAGTTCACCATGAATGTGTTTAGAGGTTGTTCTGGGCTCTTTTGTTACCATTCGTATTATCCGTCTCCTCCTGCGGCCACATCCAGGGAGGTTGGCTACAGTCCCGTGGATCTTAAATTTCTGAATAATATGTGCAACTGTAGTCACAGGAACATGAAGCTGCTTGGAGATGGTCTTATAGCCTTTACCTTTAACATGCTTGTCTACAATTTTCTTTCTAATCTCCTGAGACAACTCTCTCCTTTGCTTCCTCTGGTCCATGTTTAGTGTGGCACACACCACGTCACCAAACAGCACAGTGACTACTTGTCACCCTTTAAATAGGCCGACTGACTGATTACAAGTTTGTAGACACCTGTGATGTTAATTAGAGGACACATCTTGGTTGAACATGTCCCTATGGTCACATTATTTTCATTCTTTTCTAGGGGTACCATCATTTTTGTCCAGGCCTGTTTCATGAGTTTGTTTTTTAAAATAATTCTGTTGAACCACAATTCAAAAGCATTGTCTGATTTTCATTGGTTAATTTTCATAGAATTTTTATTTATTACCACTTTTGTCAGATTCAAGTTATTTCTGTGACCATTGTGGGTTTTTCTTTCATTAACAGAGGGGTACCAACAATTTTGTCCACGGCTGTATAAGTTATATACATCTAAAAAAAAAAAAAAAATTCTCCAATTTTTAAATTTTTTTAAACCATCATCAGTCCTAACCATACATATCAAATATTAGTTAACTTGTTAAAAATTTTAACCCTTAAATTGCCAAGTTTTGTCACGATGCAACTGAATTTTATTATCTAAAAAACAAAATAAGAGACTCATTTTCAATATACTTCATGCAAACTGAATTTTTTATAGTTTGATTACTCCAGCCTGCTATATGTGAAAGATCAGTAGTAGCATTTATTTATATGCATAATTTTTTCTGCAGTGTCATATTTCATAAAATACCCACATTGACTATTTTTGCACAAAAATGTGCTCATAAAAATCAAGCTATAAAATGTTATAAATTATTATTTTAATTTTTAAACCAGCATCAGTACTAACCAGACATATGAAATATCAGTGAATTTTTTAACATTTTTAACCCTTAAATTACCGAGTTTTTGTCATGATGCAACTTTATTTTATGGCCAAAAAAAGAAAATAAATGATTTATTTTCAATATACTTCATCTAAACTGGATTATTTATGGTTTGATTACTGCAGGCTGGTATATCTGAAAGATTAATGCCTCAGAGCTTGTCTGGAGAGAAAAGGAGGAGCCCCCCGTAGCAACAAAAAAATGGCAAAAATGACATCATCCAGAAGGAAATCCCTCAGAGCGCACACTTATAGCCACAGGCCTCACACGAGGTGGAGAAATGCGAAGATGCATGCTTTATACTTTTTATTTAAACAGGAGCAAAAATAGTGATTTGAATGGGTTTCAATGTCCACATTTTTGGGCAAAGGGACATTAACGTGGGCATTTCAGACCACATTGTTTACAACAGGCTAAAAATTTAAAAATACATGAAAAAATGAAAACAAATAAATTATCAACATAAATAATCAACAATATGCATGAAAAAGGATAAAATATGCTAGAACAGGGCTCCCCAAACTTTTTCCTGTGAGGGCCACATAACTTTTGCCTTCTCTGATGGGGGCCGGGGTCAGTTTGGAACAGAAAAAGTGTGACGATCGCAGGGGTGCCTAAACGTAAACATTTATTGTTTTCCAGAAAGCCACACATAACCAAATATTAATAACCCTTTCCGGGATCTTCACAGGAAAAAAAGTCAGAATATAAATAATAACACTATTTATGAAATAAATAATAACCAAATAACCCTCTCTGGGTTCTTCACAGGAAAAAAGTCCATGGAACATTAACTTTCTGTTGTGCCGTGCACAGTCTTAACAGGTAAAAGTTCAGCTTAGTTGTCAGAGCAGAATCTTTTACTTAAATGACTCATATGAGCAGTCTCTCAAAGTTCTTGTGTTTCTTCCTTATAATCCTTTTGTAGGTTCCAGTAGGCTTGTAGACACCGCTGTTGAACAGCCTTTTCTTTGCATTGAACAAAAAAATAATCGTTTGTCCACTGCAGGTTAAATACCCTGCATTCTGAATCAATTTTTCTCTTACCTAACCTTTTCGCCATTATTCCGTTTTATTTGACAGGGGTGAGTCTAGGATTTATTTTTTTTTTCTGAGGGGGGGGGGTCAGATAGGGGCATAGACTGCAGAAGGGTGGAATAGAATGTCACGCTCTATGCGTGTATTAGTCTCGATCGCGCGGCCAGACTGAAAAAAAAAAAATCATAACGCTTACCAGTGTGGAGGCAAAAAATAGTCCACAGCGCGGCAGAAGGGAGAGACAGTCCATTCACGTCAGGTCACCAGTGTGGAGGAAAAAATAAGTGCAGGCGGACACAGCAAGCCGAAGTTTAAAGGTGTTTTATTCCTCCATCACGAGGCTCACCCAGCACTCTGGCTGCGCGCTGTGAGTGAGCCCTGAGTAGTTGTCTAAGAGCGAATTCTAAGTGCAATAGTGAGGCATGTACAATCAGCTCTTTTATACAGTGATACAGAGAATGCATGGCACAGAATGCATAGCTGAGCACATGCTCAGCAGGGGAACGAGACGGCGCTCGGCCGGCTTTGGAAGCGAGGTGCGGGAAAAGCTCTGTGAAGGAGGAGGTGGAGGGGGGTGGGGTTAAGCGTCTCTGGTATTGTTCAGGGGGCTGGGCCAAATGTGGAGGCGGGCCGTATCCGGCGCGCAGGCCGTAGTTTGGGGACCACTGTGCTAGAACATAAAATCCAAAAACACAAATGTGCTGGGGTGCATCAAAGAGTTAAGATTTGGTTCCATAATCAGCATGGTCTTAAAGTGCAGACTCTCAGCTTTAATTTGAGGGCATTCACATCCAGATTGGAGTTATGGTTTAGGAATTCCAACCATTTTTATACAAAGTGTCCTTATTTCAGGTGCTCAAAAGTCATCATCATCATAGCAGTCTGTCGTGGGCGACAGTGACTGTTTCATTTAGGTTTGATCAGATTCCTCCACACAGGTCTGTCCTTAGCCTTCCGCTGCCAGGAACTCCTGTCTATGTCCAGCTTCTTCAAGTTTCTTTTTACAGTGTCTTCAAATCTGAGCCTTGGTCTACCCTGATTGCATTTGCCCTCGCATAAGTGTGAGTAGAGTAATTGCCGAGGGAGACGCTGGTGGTCCATCCTCTCAACATGTCCAAGCCATCTCAGGTTCATCTGTATTAGCACGTCCTCCATTGATGGTAGACCAGCTCGTTTCAACACTTTTATGTTGGTTATCTTGTCTTTCCATGAGATGTTCATTATGGCTCGAAGGTGTCTCAGGCACGCGTGGAGTTTCTTCACCTGCACTCTGCAGACAGTCCAAGTTTCAGCACCATACAATAGAGTAGCCAGTACTGTCGCTCTGTACACTTTGCATTTCACAGGGATAGACACATGTCAATTGTTCCACAGTCTCTCCCTCAAGTTTCCAAACACAGCACTCGCTCTTCCGATTCTGAGAGAGAGTTCATCCTCCAGCCTAGCATTCTCTGAAACAGTACTCCCTAGGTACTTGAAAGTCTTGCACTTGACTAGTGGCTCTGTACCAATGTTGATCTCTTCTGGTAGTGATGTTGATAACTGGAACTTTGGTGGTTGATAAAGGCACTCTGTCTTCTTGATGTTGATTTGGAGGCTGAATTGGATAGCTGCTCTTGCAAATTTCTCCACTAAAGATTGCATATCTTCCACACTGTGTGCAACTACAGCACTGTCGTCGGCAAAGAGCATTTCTCTTACTACCTTTATCGATGTCTTACTCTTGGCTTTAAACTGTGCCACATTGAACAAGTCTGCTTCTTTCCTTGTTTGAATGTATACTCCTTCTGAAGTGTCTTTGAAGGCCACCTCAAGCATGGCTGCCAGATATAGCAAGAAGAGTGTAGACACCAGCACACACCCTTGTTTCACCCCATTGCTTACTAAAAAGTCTTTAGATACTGAACCACTCATTGCCACGTTTGCTTGCATACCTGTATGGAGTGCCTCGATCAGGCTGACAAACTTCTCTGTACAACCATATTTCTTGAATACCTGCCAAAGTCCTTGTCGCGAAACAGTATCGAAGGCTTTACTGAAGTCTATGAAGACTACATAAAGCGGCATGTTCTGTTCGATACACTTTTCTTGAACCTGTTTCAAGCAGAAAATCATGTCCATTGTGCTTCTTCCACTTCTTAAGCCACACTGGGTTTCCGGTAGTACATTCTGCGAGATGTGTTCACTGAGTCTGTTCAGTAGCACACATGAGAGAATCTTACCAACAGTGGCTAGCAGTGATATACTTCGGTAATTTCCACAATCTTTCCTGTCACCTTTCTTGAACAAAGGCACAATACTTGCATCCTTCCAGTCTTGAGGTACTTTCTGGGCATCCCATATCTCTTGGATGAGCTTGTGCAGGCAGTTGGTCAGCTGAACACCACCAAATTTCCACACTTCTGCTGGAATTCCATCCCTTCCTGGAGCTTTACCATCCTGTGTTTTTCTGATAGCTGCCATTAGTTCATCAAAATTTGGTGGTTCATCCAGACTTGATACAGCTGGTCGCTGCACTAGAGCTTCTTTAGTCTCTTCAGTGAGATCTCCAGGGTTGTCTAGTAGTTGGTCAAAGTGGTCTGCAAATCTGTCCAGGATCTTGTCTTTCTCCTGCAAAACCGTTTCAACATCCATAGCCTTTAGTTGGATCAGTCCTCTTGGTTTAGGGCCGTAGATTTCTCTCAAACCTGTGAAGAATGTTTTCATGTCCTTCCTGTATGCTGCAGTTTGAAGTTTCTCCGCTTTTTCATCCCACCAGTTGGACTTCATCTCTCTGGTGTACTTCTGTAGCTCACTCTGAGCCTCTGAGTATTTCTTCTTCTTTGACCTTGTGTTACACTGTAGATTTTCCTGCCTAGCTGTAGTCCTCACTTCTAGTAGTTTCTTCAAGTGTTCATCATGCTCATCAAACCAATCTTGATGTTTCCTCTCAGGGTGGCCTAATACATCACTCGCAGTCTGATATACCGTATCCTTCAGTGTTGCCCATTTCTCTTCTATGTCATTCTCTGAGTAGTTCCTGTCCCAGTCTTTCAAGTTTTCATCCATTTCCTGTGTAAGTTCTTCCTGCTTCTTTTGGCCTTTCAGTGCACTAGTGTTTAGCTTCCGTGGTGGCTTCGCACCCATCCTGCAGTGTTGTTTTCATCTGCAAATCCTTAATCTAGATCTCAGCATAACATGATCAGTACCACAGTCCGCACCTCTCATTGCTCTGGTGTCCAATACATCCCTTATGTCTCTCTGCCTGACTATGATGTAGTCTAATAAGTGCCAGTGGTTGGATCTTGGGTGCATCCATGTCTTCTTGTGTGTGTCCTTGTGCTTAAATAGTGTGTTGGTTATCACAAGGTTGTACTCTGAACATAGTGCAAGTACAAGTTCTCCATTAGCATTGCCCTTGCCTACTCCATGACTGCCTAGCACTCCTTTCCATTTCTCAGTGTCCGAACCAACTCTGGCATTAAAATCTTCAATGAGTATCAGCCTGTCATCAGTCGGTACACGCCTGATACAGTAGTCTCACGTAAATCACTGTAGAACTCTTCCTTCACTTCCTCTGTGTTGGTCATTGTTGGGGCATATACACTGATGAGTGTGGCATACATCTTCTGCTGCAGTGGGAGTCTCATAGCCCTTATCCTGTCGTTGATTGGCACCGGTTCCTCATCACGCATTGCTGCTATCTCCTTTCTAACTGCAAAGCCCACTCCTGCTTCTCTCCTTTCTTGAGTTGATCTCCCACTCCAAAAGAAGATGTACCCATGGTCTCCCAAGCTGTCACATCCAGGTAATCTTGTTTCACTAAGTGCAGCTATGTCTACATTGTACCTGTTCATTTCCAGGGCCACAAGCGCTGTCTGTCTTTCTGGGCGCTGTGATGTTGTTCTGTCCAACAGAGTGTGTACATTCCATTCTGCTACACACAAGGCTGCTGTTTTCCTCTTCTTTTGTCTTCCTGCTCCTAGCTTACTTTTCGCTGCCTGTCAGAGTATGAACAGATAAGCGCGGACCTTGCAAGCCCGGGCGACGTCCGAGCCGGTATTAGTTGCTTTCTGATTGACCATTTCATGAAACAGCTTGCAAAGTATTTGAGTACTGCTAGCTTTTGCTGGACTAGCAGCACATTCTTGGCAGATAAAGGTATTATCAGTGGCGAGGACAAGCCAAGACAAACTGACTCCAGTATCTGTTGCAGTGACTGACCGGATGATAGGTTTGTTTATCTCTGCTGTAGCATCCTCGTCTCCTCAAACCAAGACAGAACATCACTTCTCTTCATTTTATAGGAATTTCACTTTATTCATTACACAGGAATACAGTGATCCCTCGCTACTTCGCGCTTCACCTTTCGCGCCCTCAGTGCATCGCGGATTTTTCAAAAATATTCATCAAAAATTCAAAATTGAGAAAAAATGGGCGGGCGCTAGCAGAAGGCAGGAAGACTACATTAGAACATCAGGTATCAACATGGAGAGCCCGCACAACTCAAAATCCACCTCTTTGACCACTGCTCCACTCCTCTCCGCCCACCTCTTCACCGCTCGGGAATCTCGCAAGCTGATTGGCCGAGACGTTTTACCTCGCAAGCTGATTGGCCGAGACGTTTTACCCAGCTTCTCTCCCTGCCGAGCACCTATACCCAGCGAAGGAAGACCGCATTCATTGTTCTTTATCGCTCGTGTTGCTTAGTCTCGCCGCGTGGAACTTTTCGCTGTTCTCTTGTGCCTTTTTGTGCAAAATAGTCTTCCCGTCGAGCCACTACGCCGCCTCCTGCAGCTTCCCTCGACAATCCTGCGCCTCTAGCACCTGACGATGAGGCGTCACCTGAGGAGCAGTAAAGCTCTCATTAACCTGTGCAGTAAATCATCTTCATCTTGAGTTATGTATCTTGTTATAAGAATAAAAGAGTTCTAAAAACATATTTATGTACACTTTATTTACATCTATATATGTATGTACGCTTACACACACACACACACACGTATCATATGAGAGAGAGAGAGAGAGAATGAACGCACGTATTATTTATGGGTGACGTCGTTAGGGGTGACGCTACTTCGCGGTTTTTCACTTTTCGCGGTCGGTTCTGGAACCCATTAACCGTGATAAGTGAGGGATCACTGTACCACTTTTCTGTCTTTTCAGGAATATCACTGGCTTTTATGTCGACTCATGCAGGCCTCTTCCAGGCCTGACCAAAGATGCTTGCTTTCCCAGGACCCCAATGTAAACAGTTGCCTCTTGCAGAGATTGTAAGGATCAGAATTTGCTTTTAAAGGCTCAAAGGAACATAAAACTCAGGAGACCAGACCTCTCAACGTGAACACTGCATTTGGATAACGTACCCTTACAGGAAACAATGCTTTTAAAAAAGGGTCATAAACAGGACTTCGTGGACTGGTGCCATCGGAACTGCCTCCAGATCAACGCGAGGAAAACTAAGGAGCTGGTGGTGGACTGCCGCAGGCATGGGCAGCCCCTCACAGTACCAGTAAATATACAGGGAACAGACATCGAGATGGTGACATCCTATAAGTACCTGGGTATTCATCTGAACAATAAACTAGACTGGTCACACAATACTGATGCACTCTACAAGAAGGGACAGCGCAGGCTGTTCCTGCTGAGGAGACTCAGGTCTTTTGGTGTACAAGGGGCGCTGCTGAAGTCATTCTATGACACGGTGGTGGCATCAGCCATCACTTTTGGAGTGGTCTGCTGGGGCAGTGGCATTACTGCAGCCGATAGGAAGAGACTGAACAAACTGATTAAGAAAGCTAGCTCTGTCCTGGGGCAGCGCCTTGATCCGATGGAGGAGATAGGAGAGAGAAGGACGGTGGCTAAACTGTCATCTCTGCTGGAGTCCGAGTTCCACCCTATGCAGGACATACTGAATGCACTGAGGAGCTCATTTAGCAGCAGACTACATCATCCCAGGTGCACAACCGAGAGGTTTCGTAGGTCCTTCCTACCAACGGCTGTCAGACTGTACAACCTAAGCAGGGCTGCTCGCAGAGATAGCAATAAGACGTAACAAACTAATAGTTTTTTGAATGCAAAAGATGCAATAGACTTACACAATGGTCCTCTCCGGCATACAACTAGGAACATACCGGTCGCTATGGAGGGTGAGAATATGTATGGGCACATAATCATACCATGTAGGATAACTAAGTAGACGGTTATGCTGTTTCATTCCATCTAGCAACAATGCTCTGCACTGTGTGTGTTTATATATTTGCATATTTATTCCATCTAGCTACAATGCTCAGCACTGGGTGTGTTTATATATTTATATATCTACATATTATTCCATCTAGCTACATTGCTCCGCACTGTGTGTGTTTATATACTTGCATATTTATTCCACCTAGCTGCAATGCTCCGTACTGTGGGTGTTTATATATTTACATATTTATTCCATCTAGCTACAATGCTCTGCACTGTGTGTTCATATATTCATATATTTATTCCATCCAGCTACAATGCTCTGCACTGTGTGTCTGTGTGTGTGTGTATATATATATATTTTATAGTAATACGTACATATGTTTATTAGCTGCTCTTGCTTGCTTGTTTTTTTTCTTGCCTTCTGATTGTTGCTCTGAGTGTTGCTATCCCTGTGCTGTTGCAATCCTGGAATTTCCCCGTTGTGGGACTAATAAAGGCTTATCTTATCTTATCTTATCTTAAACCGCTTAATCTGACGGGTTTATAGCCCACGATACTATCCAGGTTTTCTCCCAGATACCATGGACCTAAAGGAAATCATCTACAGCTCAACAGTACCTCCTAGTGGATACCTACGAAATGTGTGTTCAGTATGTAAGATGACTTAATTTGTTCTAAACATTAAGTTTCTTTCAGCTTATCCTCTGGATCCTAAGGACACTGAAAATCATCCCTCTTTTATCTCCAACCATGGTTTGCTGCATGGTTTGCTGCATTTTGATCTAAATGTGAATGCATGTATTATAATTATGTATAAGAAATGTTATATTCATGAGTGTTATTCAAACAAATGTAATATTGGAGTAATGGTATAAATGCATGATCACCAAATATTAGCCAAGTCATTTAATTTAGTTAGATTTTATATTGAGCACCTAATTTCATAAGAACTGACTGAGTGTTGATTTTTCCTCTGCAATTTCATGGGATGGTGTCTTCGTTTGATTGGCTGCTCTCAAACAAAAATGTTCTCACATTGGATAGCAGCCATTTCAAACTGCTTCTGAAAAAGTCGATTGGTCAGTCTTGCGATCGACATCATCAGTTTTACGACCCGGCGAGGTAACTTTAAAAGAGAAGTTAGATTTGAGTTTAGGAAAAAAAGATCAGAACAGGCAGGAAGATTAGCAAGAAGTAAAGTAACAATGTAACAAGTAGCAAGAAAAAGAGAACGGTGAGAGAATTAAGAATTAGAAACACAGAAAGAAGAAAGAAAGAGATTTTGAGAAAGATTAGGAACTAAATTAAGATTAGAGAAGCAGAATAGTAATCTAGATCTCAGAAGAAGATTTCATTCCACCGTTTCAAGGCCCTGTGAAGTTTTATTCTGTTCTTTGTGAAGTTTGTCAAGTCTTTCTGGTTACTGAGGAGAAACCATTTTTCTTTAGAGCTTGTTTTTTCAGAGAATCAAATTCTCAAACTTTTTTCCTTCACATCAGAAGCCATTCTTATCCTAGTAAATGTTTTTCTAATATTTTTTTTCATGACTTTTCACGCCATTAAAGTGGACCTTTAATTTGCCTAGTTTAAAGTGAACAGAGACTGAGAAGATTTTCCTTCAGTTTTTTTGGTCTATCCCGCTACAAGAGACCTCAAATTTGGACTCTTTTCCGAGGACTTTTCACGCCGCCCTGAAACAAACCATCCACAGCTGCAACTGTCTCCTTGAAGGGCCCCCCAGCTGAGTTATCACCTCCACGGCTGTGAGGACAGCAGCCGCTTCCTCCGACGTCCTAACTTCAAAACCCAGCGGTACCGACCCGCGGAAACGTGGACCTACAGCTGTTGCGTGAGTGAAACTCTTATTTCTCCTGTCTCCTGGGTTAAAACGTGATGTCCTAACAATTAAATTATAACTGAATATGGCCCGTATTTCAGGGCTCAATTAGTCTCTCAGCCACAGAATAAAACTATAAACTGAAGGAAAACTCTTAGTCATTTTTAAGTAACTGCCCTTAAATTTTTGTAGATTAATTCAGAAGTCATTTTTAGATAATGATAAGTGTAGAAAAATGCAATAACATGTAGAAAATAACATGTAAATAACATGCAATAAGTGTAGAAAAATAAGTAATAATAATAATAATAATAATAATGAGTAATACTAGTCAAGGCAGTTTTAAATAAATTAGCAAGTAGCAGATAATACGGGGTACCACAGTGCAGTTGATAATGCAACAGAAAAACAGTGATGAATGACATGAGTCTGGTTGAGCTGCTGTACATAGTGCACGAGAGTCAATAAGTCACTTAATGTTCAGCAGTCTGATGGCAGAGGGGAAAAAGCTATTCATGTGCCGGGAGGTTTTTGTCTGAATGGACCGAAGTCTTCTACCTGAGGGGAGGGGGGCAAACAGTACGTGACCAGGGTGTGAAGGATCGGCTACGATCCGGCCAGCACGCCTCCGGGTCCTGGAGATGTACAGGTCCTGGAGAGATGGGAGCTTGCAGCCGATCACCTTCTCAGCAGTGCGCACGACGCGCTGCAGCCTTAGTCTGTCCCTGGCAGTTCCATCTAGCTACATTGCTCCGCACTGTGTGTTTATATATTTACATATTTTTTCCACCTAGCTGCAATGCTCCGTACTGTGTGTTTATATATCTACATATTATTCCATCTAGCTACATTGCTCCGCACTGTATTTATATATTTACATATTTATTCCATCTAGCTGCAATGCTCCGTACTGTGTGTTTATATACTCATATATTTATCCCATCCAGCTACAATGCTCTACACTGTGTGTCTGTGTGTATATATATATATATATTTATAGTAATATGTACATATGTATATTAGCTGCTCTTGCTTGCTTACTTTTTTTTTTTCTTGCCTTCTGATTGTTGCTCTGAGTGTTGCTATCCCTGTGCTGTTGCAATCCTGGAATTTCCCCGTTGTGGGACTAAATAAAGGCTTATCTTATAATTATCTTATGAATTTTCCCCATACAATTGCGTTGTTTTCAGCCTCATTTACCGTTGAAACATAAGTCTGGTTCCTCCTTGGTTCTACAGAGGTGTAACGCTGGATGTTATGTTCAGGAATCCAATACCAGTTGATGTGATATATTACGCTGTTATCATCTGAATCTGTTTATCCATCATTTGAATGTCATGCCATGTAACCTGAATAAGTTGAATAAAGGGTAAATGAGAGAAGTTGAAGCGAACTCACTGAAACTTTGAGACTGATTCATTAAGTAATTGAAGGTACAAATTAAATAAAATTAAAGTTAATATTATTGTCCGTTAGGACTGGTGCCCCTTTTACGAGTGCTTTTATTTAATTTAGCGGGTGTAGAAGTGATGGTTTAACTCCGCCCCCTTTCACACCCACTATTAAATAAAATAAATAATTCCTGTACCTTATGACAAATATTTTTATAGGCAATTCACGCGACACTGCTCTTTGTGTAGTGCATGTCACAATGCACCGACTGGCACAGTCCACCACAGACCATGCAACAGATGTGTTTATTCGCCAGGATGTCCAGTCTCACCCCGTGTAACTGGGAGTGGTCCACCACAGACCTGTGGCAGATATTGTTTTTAGTTCTGCCAGGATGCCGTTTCACCCTCCACACCCTCGGAAGGGCGGGGATGCCGGTTGACTCGCCGACGGCCCGACCCATGAGACAGGTAGTACCGGTTTCCATGGTTATCCGGTAGCAAACAAGCCAATACCTGACCTTGAAATGTCCTTTACAAATGTAAAGGACATTTTTGGACATTTGTTCCATTACAAAAGTAATGAAACAAATTAACATTACTATAAATAAAATTTTTATTTTAATTAGTTTGTTGAGAATCCTTTGCAGACAATGACTGCCTGAAGTCTGGAACCCGTGGACATCATGGGTTCCAGGAGGGGTTTCCTCCTCTGAGATGCTTTTCCAGCCCTTTACTGCAGCTGTCTTTAGTTGTTGTTTGTTTGTGGGTCTTTCTGCCTTAAGCTTTGTCTTAAAGTCAAATGCTGCTGGATTGGGTTGAGATCTGGTGATAGACTCGGCTGTTGCAGAATATTCCACTTCTTTGCCTTAAAAAAAACTCCTGAGGTGCTTTCTCAGCATGTTTTGGGTCATTGTCCAGCTGTACTGTGAAGCACTGTCCAATCAACTTTGCTGCATTAGGCTGAATCTGAGCAGACAGTACATCCCTAAACACTTCAGAATTCATCCGGCTGCTTCTGTCTTCTGTCACATCATCAGTAAACACCAGTGACCCAGTGCCACTGAAAGTCATGTATGCCCACGCATCACACTGCCTCCACCATGTTTTACAGAAGATGTGGTGTGCGTTGGGATCATGAGCCTTTCCAACACTTCTCCATACTTTATTCTTCTCATCATTCTGGTCCAGGCTGACCTTGGTTTCATCTGTCCAAAGAATGCTGTTCCAGTACTGGGTGCAAAATCTCATCTGGCCTTTCTATTTTTGAGGCTGATTCATAGTTTGCACCTTGTGGTGAACTGTCTGTATTTGCTCTCATGAAGTCTTCTCTTGATGGTAGACTTAGACACTGATTCTTCACTTGGGTGGATGTTGTGAAGGGGTTTTTCTTCACTGTGGAAAGGCTCTTGTGATCATCCACCACTGCTGTCTTCTGTGGATGTCCAGGTCTTTTTGAATTCCCGAGCTCACCAGTGCACTCTTTTTTTTTTTTTTTTCTCAGAATGTACCAAACTGTTGATTTGGTCACTCCTAATATTGCCACAATCTCTCTCTGATAGATTTCTTCTTTTTTTCAGCCTAAGGGTGGTCTGTTTCACTTCCACTGAGAGCTCCTTTGACTGCATGTCATGGATTCATAGTAACAACTTCCAAATACAAATGCAACACCTGGAATCAACTCCAGACCCTTAACCTACTTAACTGATGATGGATTAACGAAGGAATAGCCCATGCAGCCCATGAAATAGCTTTTGAGTCAATTGTTCCATTACTTTTGAGCACCTGAAATAAGGAGACTTTGTATAAAAATGGTTGCAATTCCTAAACCGTAACTCCAATCTCAGTGTGAAAACCCTCAAATTAAAGCTGAGAGTCTGCACTTTTAGCCTGTTTATATAACAGTATCTCGAATATGTTTTGGTAAATTGCTAAAATAAGACTTGTGTCACTGTTCCAATACTTTTGGAGGGGAGTGTAGGACCAACACCAAATGTACAATAACATGAAATCGATAAACATTACTAGTTAGAACTGCAGGCAATCTTGAAGCCTGCTCATGATTTGAAAAAATTATTTATTCATTTATGTACTTATTTTTTTCCCTAAAATTGAACATATAATTTTGGAAAAATATAAGCTTGATATTGTGCTACAAAAGCAAAGGACAGGGAGTTTGTATTCTGGTGGAGATACCAACAAAATGAAGTTTTTGTATGTATAACTGTGTTAAAACCAGAACTATATCAGTGGACACTGCTTTCTAGGAAAAAAAAAACATTGAAGAAAAGAAAGAAAATACTCGGACTTGCTGTTAAGTTCTGATATGTTACAATTGTAGGGGAAATCTGTGTGCAGTGAAAAAAGCACTCAAAAACATCCAGACGCAGCTTTGTTTGCAAACAAAAACCAAGACTTTCATTTAGTCTGAGCACTTGATCAGGATACGTCTGTGTATTTCAAAGAAGCAAGATAAAAAAAAAATGAACAGCCTTCTCCACCTTTTCAATCCAAAATATTTGAAGTAATTACACAAAGATTCTGATAACACTCCCCCCCACAATTAATAGTAATTGATAGACTTCATTCTTATTTGTCTTTCAGACTTCCATTAGCGAAGCACTTGAGCAGGAGCATTTATTTGACGAAATCTTTCATTGAGGTTTTTTTGCATTAATTCTAAAAAAAAAAAAAAGCAACAGGCTACTGCTGATTAAAGATAATGAACAAAGTTTGGAGCGCACACTGACTGCCACAAAATTTTGAGCAATTTTCCTTAAATTCAGTTTTTCACTTACAGTGCCAGATAATCAGCATAATTTCATTTCACTTCAAACGTAGGGCTCATTCCCCCGCCCCCAGACTCACTGAAGGGATAGAATTGAGCTGTTGACAATTTTCCTTCAAATGTGGATTTCTTCCGTGATTTGAAATTCTTTGTAGAGAAATAGAATTTCCTATTTCTTCCAGCTGAATGCCTCTCAACATGTAACAAGAGCAGACAATGTGGGGAGTGCAGAAATGGCCAAACACAAAAAGGGGCCCTGAGAGTTCAGCACCTGCTTTTAGAAAAGAGACTCTCAGTGCCACTCTTCTCCCCCCGAGATCCCCCCGTACCCTCTATTTTGGGGCTGGCTGAGTCTGTGTGTCAAGTTGTACAGGGGAGTGATTACTGCTCCATTAGAGAAGTGGGAGGTGGTGGTGGTGGGGGTTTACTCGAGCAGGAAGCTGGGAGATGTAGCTGCTTAAATTGGCCCACATCTACTGAGAGCGAGCAGCCTGGAAATTACGCCACCGCCCCAAAACCCCTTTCCCATGAACCCCCCCCCCCCCACACACACACATATAGCCTCATCTGATTCTCCGCATCGCTTCACTCCAACAAAATAAAAGGAGCTCATCCAAAATATACCAGTGACTCACAAGAGATGTTTTATTCTCGCACTTTTTCACTCCTCGCTATGTTGAAATTGTTCTGGCATCCTTTTATGTAATCAACTATCATTTTGGGCAGTGTTAGAGATAAACACTATAGAGGAGCTTGTTGGGGGAAAACAAAAAAACAGCTTCCGAATGTTCCTAGTGGTAATAAATTCTGAATTTATTTAAAATGTAGAAAAGTATTCAAGTGAAAAGTATTCAAAACAAGCTGTATGCAGATAAAATTGCACAGAAACTAGAATAAAGTTGTCTAGGTCAAGTTTAGTGCTCTGGTGGCATTAGCAATAATGTCATCCGTTTCTAGGTGATTGGGACTCTATGCAAGATCGTGTTTGGGGGCTCTATTTTTGTAATGGGAAAGAGGTCAAATCCTTTAAAAGGAAAAAAACTAAACTAACCTCCCAACAAAAACATTAAAAAATAAACTTGGGTCATTGTCTAGATGAACAGAAAAAAATTAAAACCTTTACATGGAATAAAAAAAATCATCCATACGAATGTTGCAAATTACAAGAAAAAAGCTCAAATTTATGAGAAAAAAGCTCAAAATTTACAATGAGAAAAGTAGTGAATTTGTGAGAAAAAGGCTGCAAATTTATTTTTAAAAAAGTCACAATTTCATAAGAAAAAATAGATGAAAATTTACAAGAAAAGCATTGAAAAGTGTAAAACCACTATTAACGTACTGCTAGTAGTCAGTGCAGTCAATACTACTACTAGTAGTAGTCAAAACTACTCAGCACTGTTCTGGTATGAAGCAGGATGTAACTAATGTATTTTGGGGGTTTTGTTAGTTTTTTAAAGTTGGCAATTTATAAGAAAAAACTTGCAAATTTATGAGAAAAAATCTAAACATTTATGAAAAAAAGCTAAAGGCAATCTAAATTACCTTTAGCTTTGATAAATTTAATCTTAACCAGATCATCAGTGACGGAGAAGCTCCTTCTGTCCTGAGGAAATCCCCCTGGGAGTACTGACAATGATCCTCAGACCCACCTGAGGGTCCTTGTGAGTGAGTTTGTAGCGATTTCTGTGAAATGCGGACAGGTGGACGACACGTGTTCGCATTAGCTCCTTTCGGCTTCGCTGGAATGCTCTAAGAACATTGAGGGTGAACTTGTAGCCCCCTAGTGGCTGAGGGGGCCCTTAGCATTTCCGTAAAAGTTACTAACCTTTAGTGTTACTCCGAGAACGTTGACAGCATCTTTAACTTGGGGGTGGATGTTCTTCTGCCTGAGCTCCTCACACACCCACAGACCCAGGCTGCAAACAGCAATGCACCTGAATGACAGACATCAGAGGACACGAGGTCATAGTGGTGAAAAGGTGAGCAATCTTTTCCCCAGAAAAATCTCCATGGAACTGCAAATCACATTTGAGTCTTAAAACGCAGTTAAAAAAGGCTGAAATATAAGAACAAGCACAACTATCAACATTGGTAACAGGAGAGTTTAACTGTCAAATGATGACATTTTGTTCACAAACAACTTTCTAAAAATAATACAGCTACAAAACCTACAGAAAGATGCAGAAAAATGGTCCATATTTTCTTGAAAAAAATATTATAGTCGTGAAATAATTATTCAAACAAATTTTTCTGGTGGGGAAACACTTTCACACCACTTTACATACGTGCCCGTGCGTCACACACACATGCCCCGCCTCTTGTTTGTTGCTGTCTCTTGTTGCTGGCTCGTGCCTGGGTGCATGTGTGTGTACACATATGCAGTACTTCACTCTTGTGACTTTTGAATGTCTTGTTTTGTAACACCTTAACTATTGCACTTTAGCATATCCACTTTGTACAGTTTTATTGCAGTTGTTCTTCTCATGTATGACTGTGTGTTTTTGTGACCCACCGGGGGACTACAGATGCAAATTAGCAGTATTGCTAAATCTGGCATACTTACATTTGTATTAATGTTCATTAGTATGTATTGTCCCTTTCAAATAAACAAACTAAACTTGTTAAAACTTACCAAGCAGCCATTAATGTCGCGGCTCCTGGGTGCCGTCATTTCAGATGCTCATGCACCACTGTAGTGCTGCCATGATAGGAAACGACTGCCTTGCAAAGTATGCATTTTACTTGTATCATTTTTTTTCTGCGAAATGTTCCCATACTATAGAAAGTTTGGGTCTGCATTTTTTTTTAGCTCCGCTTCTACGTGTCTATTGTCCTTCCACTTCACCATGCATTGTTCCTCTTCTTCTTCACTGGAAATTGTTCACGCATGCCAGACAACAGAGGTGCTACTGTCCCCAGCAGTTCCGGTCGTGCCGTTCCGCGGCATGCATATAAACTTTATAATTAAATGATTTGTTGACAAATTTTTATTGTCGACGTTATCGACAATGTCGACTAATCGTTTCAGCCCTAGTGCTACCAAGTACAGTAAAATTTGCACAACTTTATGTAACTTTACTTTTTTCAGTATTTAGAAGTGCCCTTTTTTTGGTTGAGCCTCTGCCCCCTGAAATATCTGTGCACATCACTGCCCAGTGGTGAAGCACAGAGGAGAAAGCATCATGGCTTGGGGCTTCTTCAGTCCACAGGCATTCCAAGACTCATAGCACACAACCAAATCAGTTTTACAGTAGCTTGAAAAAAAAAAAAAAAGATTTTTTACTTTAACACATTTGAGATACTGAATAGAGAAACAATTTAGTGGAAGTTATTTCTGTTACAGAAGTTTTTATCAGTTTTTGAATGTGTACAGTGGGAAAAATAACTAGTGAACACTTCAACATTTTTCTCATTAAATACAAACTCATTAAACAACCCCAGACAGATGTGGAGAGGCATCCAGACCCTCACCAACTACAGGGGCCAGGGACCGAAACACCGGACAGCAGTCTCACTTTGGCAGAGGAGATTAACAGCTTCTTTCCCAGTTTGAGCTCACCTCCCCTCTCTCTACAGGCACATGAGGTGAGGAGGCAACTGCGAGCAGTGAACCCCCACAGAGCTGCTGGTCCTGATGGCATCCCAGGAGTGGTGGTCAAAGCATGTGCAACCAGCTGGCAGAGATCCTCACCAAGCTGTTGAACCTCTCCCTGATGCACACCACCGTCCCCTCCTGCCTCAAGGCCTCCACCATCATCCCCATCCCCCAAAAGTCCGCAATTGACAGCCTGAATGACTACAGACCCATAGCACTCATATCTGTAGTCATGAAGTGTTTTGAGTGACTGGTGTCCCAGCTCATCAGGGACCGTCTTGCCCCTCCTTTGACCCCCACCAGTTCGCCTACAGGGAGAACCGGTCTACGGAAGATGCCATTGCCACCACACACTACAGAGCGCTCAGCCACCTGGAGAACCCAAGGAGCAACGTGAGGATGTGCTTTGTGGGCTACAGCTCAGCTTTCAACACCATCATCCCAGACATCCTGATCAAAAAACTGCACCTCATCCAGATCAACCCCCCCCCCCCAAACCCCTCTCTGGTTCCTGGATAAAAAACTTTCTCACCAACTGCCCACAAACAGTCAGACTTGGCCTCCACCACTCCTCCACACTGTCCCTCAGCACTGGCTCCCCCCAGGGTTGCGTGCTAAGCCCTCTACTGTACTCCTTGTACACCTCTGACTGCATTCCAACCCACCCAACCATCGTCATCGTGAAGTATGCGGACAATACCACCTTGGTTAGGCTCATCACTGATGATGATGAGAAGGCATACAGGGCAGAGATAGAGAATCAGCTGCTGTGGTGCCAAGCAAACAACCTGAAACTAAATGTCCAAAAAAAACAAAGAACTCATACTGGACTTCAGGAAGAACAGACAGGACCTCCACCCACCCCATAAATGGCGACCGCATGGAAACCATCCCCACCTTCTGGTTCCTGGGCACCCACATCTCCTCTGACCTATGCTAGACTGGCAATACCAAGGCCCTGGTGAAGAAAGCCCAGCAGTGGCTGCACTTCCTCCATGTCTTGAGTTAGAACAACCTGGACCAGAAGCTGCTGCTGGCCTTCAACCGGTGCTCAGCGGAGAGCGTGCTTACCTACTGTCTGGGTGTGTGGTACGCCGGCTCCACGGCCGAGAACAGGAAAGCTGTGCAGATGGTCATCAACACCGCCCAAAAAAATCATTGGCGGCCCTCTGCTCTCCTTGGAGGACATCTCCAGATCCTCCCGTCTCAGAAAGATCAAGGCCATCACAGGAGACCCCTCACATCCCACCCACCACCTGTTTGACCTGCTTCCCTCTGGACGACGGTTCAGATCGATCGAGGCCTCACCCCCCTCCCTCCAAATACTCACATGTACAGAACTGAGGACCTTTTAATTATCACCTCATCAATAGCACACCTGTCTTTGCGCGCAGCACTTTCATGTATATTGACCCATCCGTGAAACCACTATTATGTATATTTTCCATAATCTTTGGGCCATTTTACTCAATTCTGCGTTCAAGTGTGTATTCTGCACTCTAATGTACATAGTTCCATCCATGAAGCCACGACCATACCTGTGTATATTTCCAGAATCCTGGGCCATTTTTATTTCAGTCATGTGTTTAATCATGTGCCCTGTAACAGTGTTTTTATCCAATCCTTCTCTCTTACTTTACTGTGCAGTAGCCTGGTGGAGCACCCACAATTTTGCTTTACAGTACAATTGTACTATGACAATAAAGTCCACTCTATTCTATATTTCTGATGGAGCCAATTAGAGATTTTCACCAGATATTAGTAACAACCCAAGTAATCCAAACATACAAAGAAATCAAGGCAACTGTGTTCACAAAACAAGTTATATTTAATAAAGTGGAATGACAGGGTATACAGTCATGTGAAAAAATTAGGACACCCCATTAAATATTCAGTTCTTTATTAAGAAACGTTCACATATTGATGTCTAACTTTGTTTTTATTTAGCTCTGCAAAAGAAGGTGATTTAATTGCAGGTAAATAAAAATTAACCTTGTTTTACTCATTAAACAGAAGATATCAACAAAAATGTGCATTCTGAGGAAAAAGATGGGACACCCTACTGCCTAATAGCTAGTGTTACCCCCTTTGGCTGAAATAACTTCAGTGAAATGCTTCTTGTAGCCATCTACCAGTCTCTGACATCAGGCTGAGGAAAGTTTGCCCCACTACTCAACGCAGAATTCTTTCAGCTGTGAGATGTTTGAGGGGTGTCTTGCATGTACAGCCCATTTCAAGTCACTCCACAGCATCTCAATTGGATAAAGATCTGGGCTTTAACTCAGCCATTCCAGGACTCTCCATTTCTTAGTTTTTAGCCAGTTCTTGGTGAATTTACTACTATGTTTTGGGTCACTGTCATGTTGCAGGGTCCAGTTTTGCTTCAACTTTAATTTTTTTACAGATAGTCTCACGTGGTCCTCAAGCACCCTCTGATACATGGTAGAATTCATGGTGGATTCTATGATGGTGAGCTGGCCAGGTCCTGCTGCAGCAAAGCATCCCCAAACCATGACACTTCCACCTCTATGCTTCACAGTTGGTATGAGGTTCTTTTCCTGGAATGCTGTATTTGGTCTATGCCAAACACATCCTCTGTTCTAATGTCCAAATGATTCAATTTTAGACTCATCTGTCCAAAGAACATTATTTCAAAAGTCCTGGTCTTTGTCTACGTTCTCTCTGGCAAACTTCAGTCTGGCCTTCATGTTTCACTTAGAGAGCAGAGGTTTCTTCCTTGCACGCCTCTGATGCAAGTTAAACTTGTGCAGTCTCTTTCTGATTGTAGAGGCATGCACTTTCACATCAACAGTAGCAAGAGCCTGCTGTAGGTCCCGTGATGACATTTTAGGGTTTCTGGAGACTTCTTTTAGCATCTTGCAGTCTGCTCTCGAGGTGAACTTGCTTGGATGGCCAGACCTGGGCATGTTGGCAGTTGCTTTGAATGTCCTCCACTTGTAGACTATTTTCCGGACAGTGGAAATGCTAATTTCAAAATCTTTTGAGATCTTTATAAATCCCTGACCACACTTGTAAGCTGCTACAATCTTCTTTCTGAAGACCTCAGACAGCTCTTTCAATCTCACCATGGTGTTCACTCTCACTTTAACAGTCAGAAGCACACCAAACTAAATGTCTGAGGTTTAAATAGGACAAGCCTCCTTCAACTTACTGAGTAACGATGTTCTAATCATTTGCACCCGATGTGATACACCTGTGTGTGATTTTAGCCATTTTAAGTGGGAATAAATGTGGGGGTGTCCTAATTTATTCCTCACCAGAAATTGCATGTTTTTAGAATTACATTTTACAGAAATTTTTAAGAAGTTTTTTCTTCAGATTCAATTGTTTAGTTATATTACTTGAATCTCCCAGTATTGTTAAAATTGATATTAAATATTCATATGTCCAAATATGTTAAAAAAAACACAGGTTTTCATAGGGTGTCCTAATTTTTTCACAACTGTAAGTGCTGAAGACGCTTGGTGAAATTAATTTAATATTTAGTAGAAAAGCCTGTGTTGTTATTAACAGCTTCCAGATACCTCCTGTGTGGAGAAACTAGGGACAGGCATTGCTCAGGAGTGATTTTAGCCCATTCTTCCACCAAAACTGTCTTCAAATCTTGAAGGTTCCGTGGGTGTCTTCTATGAACTCCGATCTTCAGTTTGTTCCATAGATTTTCAATTGGATTCAGGTCAGATGACTGACTGGCCCATTCCAGCAGCTTTATTCTCCTTCTCTGGAGCCAGTTGAGTTTCCTTGGCTGTGTGTTTGGGATTGTCTTGCTGAAATGTGCACCCTTGTTTCATCTTCAGCATCTTGGCAGATGGCAACAGGCTCTTATCAAGGATGTTTTTGTACATTTGTCCATTCATCTTTCCTTCAATTATATGAAGCCTGCTTGTACCATGTGCTGAAAAAAAAAAACCCCACACCATGATGCTCCCAGCTCCAAACTTCATTGTTTTTTTTTCCACAATATCTTTATTGAACCTTTTTTTTTTTTTTTTAACAAACATGATACAAACAATCAAACACTAACACTAAAGTACTACAAAAAAAAAATGCACTAAAAACACCAACAACCACCAACAAAATCAAGTCTTCAACAATGCTCCTCTGTTTAGTCTAGACAATCCAATACATAAGTATACATATTATGTTCACCAGTTTGGAATTTACAAGGTCCACACACATCATTCACCTTCTTCTTCAAGAGTTATGTTTAAATTTTTTACATAATCAATAAAAGGTCTCCATATATTCTCAAACACAGTTTCCTTTGATTTTAGTATATATGTTATTCTTTCTAATGGAAGGTTTGTTAACATCTGTCTTAACCACTGAGTCACATCTGGTCTATGAGTCTTTTTCCATAATAGTGCAATACATTTTTTGGCATTAAGCAAACTGAGGTCTATGAATGTTCTTTCACTTTTATTAAAATTATGCTTTTCTGGGTACAGACCCAACAAAAACAGTTTAGGATTCAGTATGATTTGTTTTGAGATTATTTTTTCAATTGTTACCCTCACCTCTTCCCAAAACATTCTTATTAATCTACATTCCCATAAACAATGAAATAGGGTTCCTTTACTTTCCATGCATTTTGTGCATGTATCTGGTATATTTTTGTTATATCTATTTAACTCCTCCGGTGTAACATACATCCGCATTAACCATTTGAAATGTATCAATTTAAGGCGTGCATTTATTGATTTGGTTTGAGCTTCTGTACAAGCCAATTCCCATTGTTCCTCTGAAATTTCAATTTGCAGATCTTCTTTCCAGTAGTTTAATCTTTTCAGTGAATTTTCACTTGAAGATAGTGTCAGTGAGTTATAAAACTCTGAAATAATACCCTTTCTTTTACTATCTTTCATCATCATTTTTTCCAAGGATGAATAAATAGGTCGAGTGAGAGCTTTATTTTGATTTGATCGAATAAAGTTTCTAAGTTGAAGATATTTAAAAAAATGTGTTCTATTGAGATTAAATTTGATCCTCAGCTCTTCAAAAGACATTATGTTGTCTGCACATGGCAAATATAAATCCTGAATCTTTTGTATCCCTTTTAAATTCCATACTTTAAATACAGCGTCCGCTCTCCCTGGTTTAAAATATTGATTACCCCATATTGGACTAAATTGTGACAATAACTGTGGTTCTTTTAAATAGTTTTTAGCTTCACACCATATTTTGATCATATGCTTTACAAATGGATTTTTAACTTGTTTTTGTAATTTTTTTGCCGAATCTGAGTATATGAATATGGGAAGAGGTAAAGGTAAATTGTATGATTCCATTTCAGTCCAGTGAGGGAGATCATTTGATGAAAAATAATATGTCATAGACCTCAGTTGTGCCGACCAATAATACAACATAAAATTTGGACATTTCAGACCTCCACGATCAAATGGTAAATATAATAAAGACAAACGTAATCTAGCCCTCCTGTTGTTCCATATAAATTCCACTAACTTTTTTTTTATTCTTGAGAATAGATCTAAAGGTGGTGATAAGGGAATGTATTGAAATAAATAAAGTATTTTAGGTAAAATATTACTTTTAAGTATATTGATTCTCCCGATCATCGACATTGGTAGTGACATCCATCTCTGAGTTAACTCATTGATATCTGACATTAAGGCTTCATAGTTGACACTGGCGACTGATTCTAGCTTAGGCATAATTTGGATTCCTAAATATTTAAACTGATTTACAACATTGAATTGATTTACCTCAGGGGCTGGGTAATTTCTCTGGGTCTCATTTAGCATTAATATTGAAGATTTAGTTTTATTTATTTTATATCCTGATATTTCCCCAAAATTCTTTATTAAATTCAACAAGGTTGGAATTGATTTTTTTAGATTCGACATAAACAAAATTATGTCATCGGCGTACAGGGAGATTTTATGTTCTGTTGGTCCAACTTTAATTCCATATATTTGTGAATGTAAACGTATCGCTATCGCTAAAGGTTCAATTGCCATAGTAAACAGTAAAGGTGAAAGTGGACAGCCTTGTCGACATCCTCTATTGATTTTTATTGGTTTTGAAATATTGTTATTTGTTAGGATTTCTGCTGTAGCATTATTGTATATTATTTGAACCCATTTTATGAAATTATTTCCAAGTCCAAACCTTTGTAGGACTTCAAAAAGAAAGGGCCATTCAACTCTATCAAAGGCCTTTTCGGCGTCCAATGATAGGAGAGCTGTATCCGGTGCTTCTTTATTAAAATAAATAATATTAAATAGTCTTCTTACATTATGGAAGCCTTGTCTACCCTTTATAAAGCCATTCTGATCTCGATTAATAATATTTGGTAAAATTTCTTGTATTCGTCTTGCTAAAATTTTACAGATTATCTTAAGGTCGGCGTTTAATAGGCTTATTGGTCTCATATTTTCACATTTATTAGAGGGCTTACCTGGTTTTGGCAGCAGTATAATTAAGGCATTATTTATGTATGATGGTAAATTATTATTTTGAAATGCTTCTAAAACCATTTCCAAAAAAGGTTTTATTAATTTATTCTTAAATTTTTTATAAAGGTCAACTGGAAGACCATCTGGTCCTGCACTTTTTCCTGATTTCATATTATCAATGGCTAGCCCAACTTCTTCTTGACTAATTTTAGACTCCAATATCTCCCTGTTTTCATTTGGAATACACGGTATAGATAGTTCGTTCAAAAACCCATTTAGTTTTGTTAAATCAGGTTCATTTTTGGTATCATATAATTTTTCATAGTAATCTCTAAAGGCTCTATTAATTTCTAAAGGATCTATAACTACCTGTCCATTACTTATAATACTGGTAATTGGTGTTTTAATTTCCAATTGTTTAATCTGCCATGCTAATAATTTTCCTGATTTTTCACCTTGTTCATAAAAAGATTGTTTCAATCTTAGAAGACTCGAGGCAGCTCTATTCGCTGATTTTTTGTCGTATTCAGCTCTCAAAATCAGTAATTCATTCTCCAACCTTGGGTCACTTCCTGCATACACTTTTTCCTGAAGATTTTTTATTTTATGTTCCAATTTAGCTCTCTCCTCTCGAGTCTTCTTAGATTTTGATCCTGTATAACTAATAATATGTCCCCTAATAAAAGCTTTGAAAGCCTCCCACTTTACACATGCTGATGTTTGTGTAGTATTGATGTCAAAGAACTCGTCTATCTGTTTTTCTATATACTTGACAAATTCCTCATCCTGAAGCCATTTATGCTGAAATTGCCATCTACCTGATTCCTTTGTCAATTTTTTATCTACATATATTAGACAACAGGGTGCATGATCAGAGATCACGATGTTATCATAAAAGCAGTTTTGAATCTTGGACCTTAATTCTGTGGAAATCAAAAAATAATCAATACGTGAGAATGTCTTGTAGGTACTGGAATAACAAGAATAGGCTTTAACTTGTGGTTTCATTTCTCTCCATATATCTAACAATCTCAATTCTTTCATAAAATGATTAATAGTCATCCTACATCCAATGTGCGTACAATCCAGTCCTGTTGATCTATCCACACCTGGATTCAATGTACAATTAAAATCCCCTGCTATTATATGTTGCCCTGTAAGTGATGATAAGATGAGAAATAAATTAGCAAAGAACTTCTGATCATCTATATTGGGACCATATAAGTTCACAAGATTTATATTTTCTAATAGCAAAGAGCCTTGAATGATTACATATCTTCCAAATTTGTCTCCAATTACATTTTTCACTTGAAAAGGAACTGATTTATGTATGAGAGTCATAACTCCCCTGGCTCGGGATGAAAATGAAGAGGTGAATACACTTCCCTGCCATCTGCTCCTAATTCTTTTAACATCCTCCTCTATCAGATGAGTTTCTTGTAAAAACACAATTCTTGAACCCATGTCCTTTATTTTATTCATAACTTGTTTAAGTTTTTTTAAATTTTGTAGACCTCTGCAATTCCATGAAGTTAAATTAAGATTAACACTTTGGTCCATGATCAATAGAGAGTTTGGGATTACCTTGCAGTGTAAACATGCTCATACAGAGAAGCAAAAACATGAGTGGTTGAACATTCATCCTACAAACTACACACAAACAAATTTCCCCTTCCCACACTTGTGGCAAACCCCCCAAAATCAAAAGAAAAATTCTGTCTCCCGATATAGCCATCGACCGTTCCACACCCACGGGGAACAGCCTAAGCCACTCCTTCTTCATCCTCCCAATCACCCTAACTCTACTGCTTTTAATGACGTAACATTAACTCTCCTCTGTAGTTTTCCAACTTAACTCCAAAATTTTTAACAACTTTGTACATCATAGTTTTTTTTTTTTTTTGTTTTGTTTTTGTTTTGTTTTTTTAATATATAATACAATCTATATTTTGTAAACTTACTATTTACTTCAAGTCAGTCAGATGCCTGTGCAAATGCTTAATTATTCTACCTTATATTTTGTTCATGCTTAGCTCCCACCAGTCTCTTCTTCTTCTTTGATCCTCTTGATGAACTCCTGCGCCTCCTCTGGGGTCTTGAAGATGTGGGTTCTGCCCTCATACGTGGTCAGCAGTCTCGCAGGATAGATTACACCATGACGAATCCCAAGGTTGCGCAGCTCCTTACGTACGGGATCAAACTGCTTCCTCAATTGCTGGATTCCTGTGGCCAAATCTGGGTAGAACCGCACCTGCTGGTCCTGGTGTTTAATCTCTCCTTTAGCACGTGCAGCGTTGAAGATCTTCATCCTGTCTCTGTTGCTAAGAAACTTCATAATTAAGGTCCTCGGCGGTCCCTTATCTCTCCGTGGGCCAATACGATGCGCTTTTTCCAGAACCACTGCTGATTGCAACTCCTCGCTGCCCAGCACCTCCGGAATCCACTTTTCCAGAAAGGAACATACGTCCCGACTTTCTGATTCCTCTGGAAGACCCACCAGCCTCAAATTATTCTGTCTCGACCGAGATTCCAAATCCAAAATATTATCTTCCAGAGATTTATTTTTTTTTTCCAAAGTGCGCACCTTTAATTGAAGACGGGTGACGTCATCTTCAGCACTAGCGAGACGGAGCTCCATCTGCGCCGTTCGTTCTACACAGTCACCCAATTCCTTTCTTATTCCTTCCAGCGCTGTCATAATCCCATCAAATCTAGAGGAAAAGTCCGCTCTCATTGAACTCATGGCAGCCATCAGCGCATCTGCGCCATTCCCCGCAGAAATCGCAGCGTTGCCAGCCTCCTCCGCCATATATGGAGTTTTGTTTACTGCGTCACAGACCTGAAAGTCCGTTAATTTGGACTGTTTCGGCGGCTCGCTTTTTCCTTTTCCTGGTTTTCCAGCCTTAGGCTTCGCCGACATATCCTCGCCCAAATGCTGGGATACGTTCTGTCCCAAATGAGAGAGTTATTTGCCGATTTTTTTCTCCAGGAGCAGAGCAGAGCGAGACACGTCCGTCCTACGTGGCAGCCATAACCGGAAGTCCAAACTTCATTGTTGGTATGGTGTTTGGGGGCTGATGTGCAGCACCATTTCTCCTCCAAACATGCTGTGTGTTGGGCATCCCAAAAAGTTCAATTTTGGTCTCATCTGACCAGACTATATTCTCCCAGTATTTTACTGGCTTGACCAAATGCTGTGCAGCAAACTTTAAATGAGCTTCAACATGCTTCCCCTTCAACAGTGAAGTCTTGCGAGGTGAGCGGGCATAGAGCCCATGTTGCTTGAGTGCAATACTTATTGTTTTCTTTGAAACAGCAGTACCTGCTAACTCCAGGTCTTTCTGGAGCTCTCCACAAGTGGTCTTTGGCTCTTGAACAACTCTTCTGATAATTTTTTTGACTCCTCTGTCAGAAATCTTGAGAAGCTCCTGGTTGTGGCCTGTTTATGGTAAAATGATGTTCTTTCCACTTCCGAATGATGGCTCCGACAGTGCTCACTGGAACATTCAGCAGTTTAGAAATGCGCCTGGAACCAATGCCACCATCATGTTGTGCAACAATAAGGTTACGAAGGTCTAGAGAGAGCTTTTTGCTTCAATCCATCATGAGTTCTTTGTGGTGTGACAATCTGATATTCACAGACCTTTTTAAAGGTTATCAGTCAGGACTTAACCAGCTGAAATTAATTTACAATGATGGGTGATGGGATGGCTTCCTAAATTCTGATGGATTTCAGCTGGTTTCTTGGCCTTCTATGCCTTTCTGCAACTCTTTTTCCTTCACGTGTTCAATACTTATTCCCTGTGTCATTCCACTTTATTCAATATAACTTGTTTTGTGAACACAGTTGCCTTAATTTCTTTATATGCATGGATTACTTGGGTTGTTACTGATATCTGGTGAAAATCTCAGGTCAGTGGCTCAATCAGAAATATGTTTAATGAGAAAAATGTTGACGTGTTCAATACTTATTTTCCATGTTGTAGCATACGTGTGTTTATATTCAATATGCCAAGGAATACACAGTCATATCAAACCAGTCAGTGAACATTGGACTAATATACCTGGCTCCTTCACAGTGTTCCTTAGCTGCTGTCTCTAGCAGAATGTTGACCAAATAATTCTAAAAAAAAAAAAAAAAAAAAAAAAGATTCAAGATTGTCATTCAGTACACATGCTTGCACATAAAAAAAAGAAATTACATTCTCCCAGCATAACGCATCACCACAATATGCAAATAAGTTAAGAAAGCAACAGCATAAATAAGTTTAAATACAACAATAAAAAAAAATAAAAAAATAATGAGGTTCAAGGTACAGTGGGGCAAAAAAGTATTTAGTCAGCCACCAATTGTGCAAGTTCTCCCACTTAAAAGATGAGAGAGGTCTCCAATTTTCATCATAGGTATACCTCAACTATGAGAGACAAAATGAGGAAAAAAAAAATCCAGAAAATCACATTGAAGGATTTTTAATGAATTAATTGGTAAATTCCTCAGTAAAATAAGTATTTGGTCACCTACAAACAAGCAAGATTTCTGGCTCTCACAGACCTGTAACTTCTTCTTTAAGAGGCTCCTCTGTCCTCCACTGTATTAATGGCACCTGTTGGAACTCGTTATCAGTATAAAAGACACCTGTCCACAACCTCAAACAGTCGAACTCCAAACTCCACTATGGCCAAGACCAAAGAGCTGTCAAAGGACACCAGAAACAAAATTATAGACCTGCACCAGGCTGGGAAGACTGAATCTGCAATAGGTAAGCAGCTTGGTGTGAAGAAATCAACTGTGGGAGCAATTATTAGAAAATGGAAGACATACAAGACCACTGATAATCTCCCTCCATCTGGGGCTCCACGCAAGATCTCACCCCGTGGGGTCAAAATTATCACGAGAACGGTGAGCAAAAATCCCAGAACCACATGGGGGGACCTAGTGAATGACCTGCAGAGAGCTGGGACCAAAGTAACAAAGGCTATATCAGAAACAAACTACGCCGCCAGGGACTCAAATCCTGCAGTGCCAGACGTGTACCCCTGCTTAAGCCAGTACATGTCCAGGCCCGTCTGAAGTTTGCTAGAGAGCATTTGGATGATCCAGAAGAGGATTGGGAGAATGTCATATGGTCAGATGAAACCAAAATAGAACTTTTTGGTAAAAACTCAACTTGTCGTGTTTGGAGGAGAAAGAACGCCATACCTACTGTGAAGCATGGGGGTGGAAACATCATACTTTGGGGCTGTTTTTCTGCAAAGGGACCAGGACGACTGATCCGTGTAAAGGAAAGAATGAATGGGGCCATGTATCGTGAGCTTTTGAGTGAAAACCTCCTTCCATCAGCAAGGGCAATGAAGATGAAACGTGGCTGGGTCTTTCAGCATGACAATGATCCCAAACACACCGCCCGGGCAACGAAGGAGTGGCTTCGTAAGAAGCATTTCAAGGTCCTGGAGTGGCCTAGCCAGTCTCCAGATCTCAACCCCATAGAAAATCTTTGGAGGGAGTTGAAAGTCCGTGTTGACCAGCGACAGCCCCAAAACATCACTGCTCTAGAGGAGATCTGCATGGAGGAATGGGCCAAAATACCAGCAACAGTGTGTGAAAACCTTGTGAAAACTTACAGAAAACGTTTGACCTCTGTAATTGCCAACAAAGGGTATATAACAAAGTATTGAGATGAACTTTTGTTATTGACCAAATACTTATTTTACCGAGGAATTTACCAATTAATTCATTAAAAATCCTTCAATGTGATTTTGTGGATTTTTTTTTTTTTTCTTATTTTGTCTCTCATAGTTGAGGTATACCTATGATGAAAATTGGAGACCTCTCTCATCTAAGTGGGAGAACTTGCACAATTGGTGGCTGACTAAATACTTTTTTACCCCACTTTATATGCAGTATAGATTTAAGAACATCACTTTAAATCAAAGATGAACTATCAGTGGCAATGAGCAAAAATAAATTAGAGATACTGCACCTATTTTAGGCCTTTAAACAGACCTCATATAAATAGGTTTTTAAGCTAGCATTTTTAAACTAATGTTCTTCAACATCAACTGCTTCCATTTTTATGCTAATGTTTGTGGTGTTGGTGTTTGACACCTTATTGTGAAGTGCAGTGTAGTGGCAGGCACTTCCTGTTCCGTCACTGCACCGCCATATAAATATAGCAGAGGGCATTCATGATGCGGCCTCTTCGACCGGTGCCCTCTGTCTGGTGTCTGTGTGTCTGCTGTGCTACCAACATTCAATAAAGCTGAGGTCGCCCAGCCATCTGGCCTCATCCTTTACAGAGGTATGATACATACATAACGTTTGACGATCGAGGATTAACTAATGGAGGCGTGTATTACCCCACTTTGTCCCTTCCTCGCGCTCCCAGGCAAGCCACCATTCCGTGGCCGAGATGGTTTGAAGCTTTCCAGACCTACATCACCGCACTCGACCTGGGTAAGCTCGACAAGTTAAGAGCACGTGCGCTGCTTGTTCACAACCTCGGGATTGAGGGCCAGCGTGTCCTGTGAACACTCGGAGCTTCGGACTCCTTTGACAACGTTGTCGAGCTGCTAGCAAACCACTTTCATCCTGGATAGCGTGACTGTCTGGAGGATTCACTTTCAGCAGCGACATCAACGTGTGGGTGAGCCTATACATCAGTTTGTTGCCGACTTGAGGTAGTTAGCTAGCAAGTGTTGTTTTGGGCCTCTGGAGGATGAATTGGTACGTGGCCAGCTTGCGGAGCACACAAGTAGCGTCACTATAAGGGCTAGGCTACTCACGGCACCGAGTAACCTAACGTTAGCCAGGGCTATCGAGCTAGCTCTCCAGTTGCAGGCCGCAGACAAGCTAGCTTCGGAGCTAAAATGACGCCAGTCACAATGGCCACTGGAGCCTCCCACCACAGCAAATGTAGCAGACTCGGATAGCAAGGATAGCTTGGACGACAACACTACGGAAGCCAATACTGCCAGCCAAAGGTCTGCCCCATGAAAACCCCTTTGCAAGGGTTGCGGATCTGCGATGAACCGAAATAAGGCTAAGGACTGCCCGGCTAGAGGGAAGCATTGTAGCAGATGTGGATGCTTGAACCATTATGCTAGAGTGTGCCGTGTATCTGAGCCGGCAAGCCCACGGAAGAAATCACTCTGCCAGCCCCCGAAAACCATCCATACAGTGTCTCCTAGTACCGAAGGGTACACCTTCTGTGCAGTGGAACTGGATGGCGTGGAGATATGGCTGCTGCTCGACACGAGGGCGGTGGTGTCATTGCTGAATTGGGCCACGGTGAGGAAGTTTTTCCCCCACTACAGAGTGAGAGGTAACCCAGCGCCACTTTATGGTTATGGAGGTGGCAGGCTGTCCACAGTTGGGACGTTGGAGTTAACGGTCCGGTATAAGTCTGCGACGATGGCTGACTTCAGGTTCCATGTGATGGCCCGAGGCAACAACATCATGGGCTGTGACTTATTATACAGACTGGGTTTCACCATTAAAGACAACGCTAGGGAAGAATGGTTGGGTTGTGGCCAGGGGAACCCTCTGGTTCTGGTGGTCGATGATGACATTGTGTGGGACCAAGGACTAACGGACACCACGGCAGTCAAGCAGGACCAGGCTCACTCAGGTTCGGTGCAGTCGGGTCTCAGTGCCGGCGCTCGGGAGACAGTAGAGGGGAGTACCAAGTGTGACGGCGAGGCGCCTGCACTGGCAAGTGACGCCGAAGTGCTAGCCCCAGATTCCTCCTGAGCTTGGCCGCAGATGGATGGAGGATCTGCAGATATGATGGCGACCGCTACCACGGCTTCAGAAGAGGACGGGGCCAGACCGATGACCACGGGAGAACCGCGTGCTCAGCAGCACCATGCCAGGCTGAGCCAAACCCCTCTTAGGGTTATGGACTTGTTCCAGGTTCGAGAACAGGAACATCCACAGTGAAGATGGGCCAGATGACAGCCAGCAAAATAGGCGTGTCTGCGCATAGTGGCTAAACTGGGCACAGCATACTTCCAGCTGTCTGATGGTTCGGCGAGGCACGCCAATCAGCTTTGGCGTGTTTGGGAAGAGGCTTCTGGTGACGGGGCTGGACCAGAGTGAGAGTTGGTGGTGATGAGGACAGGCGCTTTTGTCTGGGAGATCAGCCATTGTCCTGGGGGCCTGCTGCTTCCTGGGGTGCGCTTGCTGAGGGGCTGCCCTGGGCCCCCCCCCATGCCAGTTCTGCTCCTCTTGCCCAAGGAAGAGTGCTGTAAATTTTGTGTTAATAGTTCTGATGTTCATGTATGTTGTAAAATGGGATTGTTTTGTATGTATTTCTTAGTTTAGGAACACGGCAATGATTTTAGTTTACTGATGGAGTTTTCTTTTCGCTTATCAGGTGGCAGAATAATCCACTGTGCCATGTGGGCGGGACGGTAGTCCACCTGTCCGCCCTAGTTTAGGTTTTGTTGTGTGAATGTGTTAGGCCACTTGGATACATCAGTTTTTGTTTTGTTAGTGTGTGATTCGTGTCACAAACTGGGGGGGGGGGGTAATTGAGTGAGTGGTTTTGGACTTTTCTAAGGAGGGGAGTAAATGTGGTGTTGGTGTTTGACACCTTATTGTATAAATAGCAGACGGCATCCATGATGCGGCCTCTTCAACCAGCGCCCTCTGCCTGGTGTCTACTGTGTGTCTGCTGTGTTACCAACATTCAATAAAGCTGATTTCGTCCAGCCATCTGGCCTCATCCTTTACAGAGGTTATTTTACATACATAACATTGTTGTGCATATTTATGCAGTTTTACCTTCAAAGCTAACATATATTAGTGTTAAGGTGTTAAGTGTTAAGTGTTAAGACCTGAGGAGACTCAGGTCTTTTGGTGTACAAGGGGCGCTGCTGAAGACATTCTATGACACGGTGGTGGCATCAGCCATCACTTTTGGAGTGGTCTGCTGGGGCAGTGGCATTACTGCAGCCGATAGGAAGAGACTGAACAAACTGATCAAGAAAGCTAGCTCTGTCCTGGGGCAGCGCCTTGATCCTGTGGAGGAGATAGGAGAGAGAAGGACGGTGGCTAAACTGTCATCTCTGCTGGAGTCTGAGATCCACCCTATGCAGGACATACTGAATGCACTGAGGAGCTCATTTAGCAGCAGACTACATCATCCCAGGTGCACAACCGAGAGGTTTCGCAGGTCCTTCCTACCAACGGCTGTCAGACTGTACAACCTAAGCAGGGCTGCTCGCAGAGATAGCAAAAAGACGTAACAACCTAATAGTTTTTTGAATGCAAAAGATGCAATAGACTTACACAATGGTCCCCTCCGGCATAGAACTAGGAAAATACCGGTCGCTATGGAGGGTGAGAATATGTATGGGTACATAATCATACCATGTAGGATAACTAAGTAGACGGTTGTGCTGTTTCATCCCATCTAGCAACAATGCTCTGCACTGTGTGTGTTTATATATTTACATATTTATTCCATCTAGCTACAATGCTCCGCACTGGGTGTGTTTATGTTTATACTTATATATCTATATATTTATTCCATCTAGCTACAATGCTCCGCACTGGGTGTGTTTATATTTATATATCTATATATCTATTCCATCTAGCTGCATTGCTCCGCACTGTGTGTGTTTATATATTTACATATTTATTCTACCTAGCTGCAATGCTCTGTACTGTGAGTGTTTATATATCTACATATTTATTCCATCTAGCTACAATGCTCCGCACTGTGTGTTTATATACTCATATATTTATTCCATCCAGCTACAATGCTCTGCACTGTGTGTCTGTGTATATATATATATATATATACTGTATATATTTATAGTAATATGTACATATGTATATTAGCTGCTCTTGCTTGCTTGCTTTTTTTTCTTGCCTTCTGATTGTTGCTCTGAGTGTTGCTATCCCTGTGCTGTTGCAATCCTGGAATTTCCCCGTTGTGGGACTAATAAAGGCTTATCTTATCTTAAAATGCTAAACAGAGGTTTAACTTTCTACAGCTTTAAGCCATTTCAGGTTTTAAACTAACAATGTTCAGCTTAAAGCTGTTTTCCCTTTTAAGCTAACTCGTCAATTTTGAATTATTTTCTCGTTTAAGCTAAGATGGGTCAGTTTTAAGCTATCTAAGATTTTAAGCAAATTATTCAGCTTTAAGACATTTTGCTTCAGCTTTTCAGGAAAGCATTTTCAGGTTATCGCATTTATGCTCCATTTTGTTAAGGAAATGCAAATTATACCTTAATATCTTCATTGCCTACATTGATGTCATCAGGGCCAGGCCCATGCCGTAGTACAGGAATCTGGTGGTAAAGGTTGGGGAAGCACACGAGGGAGCCCACAATCGTCTGAGCCTCTGTCCTTGGAGCCTGGCAGAAATGAGGGGGAAGAAAGATGCCATCAGAGAGGGAAAACAGCCCCCCTTCAGGAAGCGGAAAGGTCACTGTGCAGGGGGAAGAGAACTGACGGGAGCCTGCAGAATAAATTTGATCTTTATTCATAGGTTTGTTCCTGCTCTAAGAAAAAAAAAACATGAGACACGGTGGGCTGATGCACAACAACAAAATGCCTGATTTGATGGATGCAGCTACAGAGGAGACGGCGCATGTTGGTGCACCTGATGAGCTGCTGAGAAAGTGAAAAGAGGAAAAAATATGAATGGAGATGGAGATTTATCCAGTAACCCCCACTTTATTAAAAAAAAAAAAAAAAATCACATACACATTCATCTGTAAACTGGTGCAGCCATATCATGTAGCCTGGAGAAAAGACAGTTACATTGTACCTAATATATTTAGAAAACAGATTTAGGCACACAATGGTAAACGGGGTGGCTAATATAACTCGAAAATGTAATTTTCTGGGTGTCTGCAGATGTGAGGAAATTAAATAATTAGAAAATTTTCAAGACCTTTTTAAAGGTCACTTGATAGCATTTATTTCAGTGGGTGAGTCTGCAAAGACAAACAGCCCAGACCTGCCGGAAACGCCTCGCTTATATTGGCTGTTTGCTTCTGTGAGGTGATCCTGTTATTACTTAACAGGCCTGCCTCCTGGATAGTGTGGTACACCCTCTCCTTGCAGCTCACATAGCTACAGTGCAGCTATATAGCTTAGCTAGCTAGTCGTCCCACTGTGGTTTTTAGAGCTGGTCTTGCCAAAGTCTAGTCACCTCACAAGAAATCTGTGGTGCCAGCTCATTCATTAATTGACAATCTATAATATACAGCAAGGTAACTAAGTATTGAACATGTCAGCATTTTTCTCATATTTCTGATGGAGCCATTGACCTCAGATTTTCACCAGATATCAGTAACAACCCAAGTAATCCATACATGCAAAGAAATCAAGGCAACAGTGTTCACAAAACAAGTTGTATTTATTGAAGTAGAATGACACAGGGAAAAAAGTATTGAACACACTTGGTGAAATTCATTTAATATTTAGTAGAAAAGCCTTTGTTGGTAATAACAGCTTCCAGATACCTCCTGTATGGAGAAACTAGGTGCAGGCATTGCTAAGGAGTGATTTTAGCCCATTCTTCCACACAAACTGTCTTCAAATCTTGAAGGTTCCCTGGGTGTCTTCCATGAACTCTGATCTTCAGTTTGTTCCATAGATCTTCAATTGGATTCAGATCAGGTGACTGACTGGGCCGTTCTTGCAGCTTTATTTTCCTTCTCTGGAGCCAGTTGAGAGTTTCCTTGGCTGTGTGTTTGAGATCATTGTCTTGCTGAAAAGTCCACTATCGTTTCATCTTCAGCATCTTAGCAGATGGCAACAGGTTCTCATCAAGGATGTCTCTGTACATTTGTCTACTCATGTTTCCTTCAATTATATGAAGTCCGCCTGTACCATGTGCTGAAAAACACCCCCACACCACGATGGGATGTGCAGTGCCATTTCTCCTCCAAACATGTTCTGTGTTGTGGCATTCAAAAAGTTCAATTTTGGTCTCATCTGACCAGACTATATTCTCCCAGTATTTTACTGGCTTGCCCAAATGTTGTGCAGCAAACTTTAAACGAGTTTCAACATGCTTTTTCTTCAGTAATGGAGACTTGCGAGGTGAGCAGGCATAAAGCCCATGTCGGCTGAGTGCATTACTTATTGTTTTCTTTGAAACAGCAGTACCTGCTAACTCCAGGTCTTTCTGGAGCTCTCCACAAGTGGTCTTTGGCTCTTGGATAACTCTTTTGATAATATTCTTTTGACTCCTCTGTCAGAAATTGTGCGAGGAGCTCCTGGTCGTGACTGGTTTATGGTAAAATGATGTTCTTTCCACTTCCGAATGATGGCTCCAACAGTGCACACTGGAACATTCAGCAGTTTAGAAATGCACCTGTAACCAATGCCATCATTATGTTTTTCCAACAATAAGGCTGTGAAGGTCTAGAGAGAGCTCTTTGCTTCTGCCCATCATGAGTTCTTTGTGGTGTGACAATCCGATATTCACAGACCTTTTTAAAGGTTATCAGTCAGGACTTAACCAGCTGAAATTAATTTGCACTGATGGAGGATGGGCTGGCTTCCGAAATTCTGATGGATTTCAGCTGGTTTCTTGGCTTTCTATGCCTTTCTGCACCTCTTTTCTTCATGTGTTCAATACTTATTCCCTGTGTCATTCCACTTTATTAAATATAACTTGTTTTGTGAACACAGTTGCCTTGATTTCTTTGTATGTATGGATTACTTGGGTTGTCACTGATATCTGGTGAACATCTCAGGTCAATGACTCCATCAGAAATATGTTTAATGAGAAAAATGTTGACGTGTTCAATACTTATTTTCCCCGCTGTATCTCACAACATTCCCCCCTATTTTCTTTCCAGGCATGACACTGGTACCAGGACCACTTGTATGGCTAACCGAACTAAAAGCTCACATTAGTCTCAAACATGGAGTTGATATCACAACATAAATCTCAGAGAAATAAGAGAGAGGATGGGGCGAACTGGAGTTTAATAGCACCTAAAATAATATGCCATAAAAACAGCCCATTTTGAAGTGATTAGCTTCCCTGTCTGTAAAATGGTACTGCAATAATTAAATCCTGAGGTGTTCTGGCAGACATTTCATTAACATCTTGTGTCAGCATGTGACAAAAGTCCATAATCGGGGCTCTTTAAGACCTTATATTTATAAACTAGCATAAACTTTGAGGACATATCTAGCTTGTTTAGTATACTTACTAAAATGCTTCAAAATGCTAGTTATCAGCCTCACTCAAAACAAATTTACAAGATGGTACTTTTACTCAAGTACAATTTATGAGCACTCTACCCACCTCTGAATACTATCATCTAAAGCTGGGTTCACACTATAACATTTGAACCGACTTTTAGTGATGTTTTGAAAAATCAGAGAAATCAGTCCAAACATTGGTGAAATTACATTTGCAAGCACACACCAACTTTTACGAACTTTTACAAACTTTTATGAACTTTTGCTAGCATTTCCCAGCGTTGTCAAACTTTTGCCAACTTCGGCTAGCGTATGTGTAGCAATTGCCAACTTAGGTTAACTTAAGCAAACGAATACTCAGCACAGGTCAGGCGACGCTGATATCAAGATCAGCGTTTGCTTTTTTGGGTGGATTCACACTATAATGTTTGGACCAACTTTTACTGACGTTTTGGCAAACGTCTGGCTCTGCGGCAAATGTCGGTAAAAGTTAATGATAGTTGGTGTTTGTTGGTGAAACTTGTATTTGTTGAGAATTTTCAGCATGCTGAAAATTTGTCGACATTTGGAAATAGACGTTGGTGAAAGTTGTACTCATTTTGTAAAAGTTCCTCTAAGTTATGCAGAGTTCGCTTAAGTTAAGCTCCTTTGGCAAACGTTGACTGAAATGCTGGTGAAAACAGATGTTTTAAATCAAAACTCAGTTCAGACATGCAGGAACCAAAGAGAAATAGAGAGAAGGGGTAATTTACAAAAAGAAAAGATATATGTAAGAGGACAATGTTCACCAGCATTTCAGTTGCTTGGTGATAACATGGTGTGTATGACATGGGTTTTTTTTTTTAAATTTTAATTTATGGAATATATAATGGACATTTGATTAGTTTTGAATTGTTGAACTGTTTATGGGTTTGTGGGGTTTTTTGCACGCTCTCGGCAGTGGCCGCTTTTTGTCATGGTGCTCAGAGTTGAAAAAATTTCAACTTTTCAGACTGCAGCTGAGCTGTCAATGTCAGACCTTTCTAAGCAGCCAATCAGAATTAAGGAAGGGCGGGACATAGGATGCCAGTGCAGTCTGTTCTCAGACTCCTGCTTTCCGTGTCATCATATTTTGCATCTAGAGCTGCTACCAATGCTAGAATACATTTCCTGTCCATTGTGATTTAGAGACTGCTATTAAAAATAAGTAGAAAGTCTGACCATAGGAAAAGCAGAAGTGCTGAGCTGTGAGTGACAAGCTGCTGCTGGGATACAGGGCACAGACTTCTTTTTTCCAGAGCACAGCACACAAACACTGAAAAAAAGACGTTCAGGGTTTTCAGGTGACAAAAAACGCGTTTGGTGGACACTTAGGCTGCGTGTAACCTCCCAAAAAATGTGACAGCCCAAAAGAAAAAAAAAAAATCTCACTGAGAAATTTACTGTTCTTAATTTTCTGCTCTGTGTGCAATCATTCTCTAGGATTGGTTCACTTCTAGTGTGGGAATCAAACAGCGCTGATGTGGTGTCAAAAAGTAAATGACATTTAACAGGATTTTATGTTATTTTAATGGAGAGAGGTGTAACAGACAAAATATAATCACCCGTCATTTTATTTATATCATGACTCACTAAATACTTTTTTTTATTCCATCCACATTCACATTTAAATTGCAGACTTAGTGTTGGAGTCGATGCATTATTTTATTAATTTTTTAGATGAATGAATGAACGAACAGGGGAAAAGGGTATGCAGAAGTAACTACATAGGAATATCAAACAAAAATACATACTAAAATGTGTGCCCAAGGGAGATGTGTTCACTCCAGAACAGCAGGAAGCATCCACAAACGCTGTTCTTTATATGAGCGTTACCTGACGCTGATGTCAGCTGATCTGCGCTGAGTAGTTCTCTGATTTTTCAAAACGTCTGTAAAAGTCGGTCCAAACGCTATAGAGTGAACCCAGCTTTAACTTAGGCTGACTTAGGTAAACTCTGCATAACTTGGCTCAGTGCTCAGGAACTCTTACAAAAGGAGCACAAATTTCACCACCGTGTATTTCTAAACCTCGGCAAATTTTCAGCAGGCTGAAAATTTTCAAAGTACGCAACTTTTGCCAGCGTTTGCCAAGAAACACCAGCAATCATCAACTTTTGCCAGCAGAGCCAGATGTTTGCCAAAATGCCAGTAAAAGTCGGTCCAAACGTTGCAGTGTGAATCCATCTTAAGGGAAGAATACAGAAAATGGTAGGTTAGGTACCTGACACAGAGCTCAGTGTAACTCCTCTGTGTTTTGATTTTAAAGAAAATTCATCATAAACATGAACAAACTGAGACCTATCACATAAATATGATTTAAACCACTGCAAGGAATTTATTTTAAATCCACTGGTGTTCTCATCTGTGACTTGCACCTCTGACAATAATCCTTATGCAGAACCTGTCCATTAGTTTTTAAATAATGAAACAGAGCAACAAAAACACAACCTTACAGAAAAATGTCAGTGGCGTTCCTGAGAAACCTTTTTCTGAATCTGAATTGACTGACTTGGATAATAAATCCCAGACGTAAACGAACAAACAAAAAAAAGACAAAGTGTGTCTGTACCTCGGATGAATCAGAGGTGAGGACGCAGGCAGCAGCAGAGATGAAATCTCCGATTAGCATGGTGAAGCCCGGCAGGCCGAGGAGGAAGAACCGAGGAGAGCAGGAGCGGACGATGGTGTTCAAGATGTCCTGAAGACAAACAGGCACAGAACAACTTTAGTCATTTCAACATCCAGTAGGTGATTGGAGGGGGGTGAAGGGGATGTCATCCGCTTTGTTGGTAAAATGAGCAAAAACCATCATTTACCTGCTATCGACCCATCCCAATAAAGACTGTGTGGATAGTTTATGCAGTACAAGTGAGTATGTCAGTGTATTCCTGCAGCAAGAGTTTTAACAGGTACTAGAAAGAGAGGTCATATCGCTCCGGTTCTGGCCTCCCTTCATTGGCTTCCCATAGAGTTTAGAATTAAGTTTAAAATCCTTCTTCTCACTTACAAAGCTCTAAACAATCAGGCCCCTTTTTATTTAAAAGGTCTGATACTACCCTATTATCCTAACAGAGCACTATGCTCCCAAAATGCAGGATTACTTGTAATACCTAGAATCTCCAAAAGTAGGCAGAGCCTTCAGTTATCAAGCTCCTCTCCTGTGGAACCAGCTGCCAATCTGGATTCAGACTCGATCTCTGTTTTTAACACTAGAAGTCCCAGCATTTTTCTGTCTACCTAGAAAACCCACAAGAGGGCCAATTGGCCCCAAGTCCCCCCTGTGGTCACTCATTTTGTTATGGTAATGAGGCTGTTAGTGGCAGTGTGTGGGGTGAGGGGGGTGTGGGGTGTGGGGTCATGTTGGCTACTTCTGTGAGAATGAGGAGTAAAAACACATTCTCTACATGTAATTATGAGCAATGGGAAAGTCAAATGATATGTCAATGATACGTGTAGAGATTGAAAGGGTATCTGAAACTAAATTCCTTGGAGTAATAATTGATAACAAACTGTGTTGGAAGTCACATATTAATTATATTAAAGGTAAAGTATCCAAATCAATTGCAATATTACACAGAGTGAAATATTTGCTGAATCAACCCACACTATACACCTTGTATCATTCATTAATACTCCCATACATGACATATTGTAACGAAGTATGGGGAAATACATATAAAACAAACATATATCCACTCTTTATGCTTCAAAAGAGAGCTATTAGAATAATAAACAAAGCAGCTTACAGGGAACCAACAAACCCACTTTTTCTCAAACAAAAAACTCTCAAGTTGAAAGATCTGATTGACTTTAAAACTGCAATAATAATGTTCAAAGTGAAGAATTTATCACTGCCCGCAAATATCCAAAAGTTGTTCCAAACAAGGGAGAAACGATATCACTTCAGAGGAACATGTATATTTCAAAAGCCTACAGTGAGAACTACCACCAAGCAACACTGTATTTCAGTGCAAGGAGTCAGATTATGGAACGATTTTGGACCTGAATTAAAATCATGTACAACGCTTGGACAATTTAAACAAAAACTAAAGGAAGAAATACTCCAAACATATTTACAAGACGACATGTAAACTCACATAAGGATTGACATTTCCAGCCTGTGTTGTGTTGTAGCTTAGTTTTTTTTTTTCTTTTTTTCTCTGTGACATTTTGTCTTAGATTTGTTTTAAATTGTAATCGCTCTTGTCTTGTTTTCTCTTTTTTCTCTTTTGAATTCTTGGATGGAATATGGGTGGGCAATAGCCGGAATACAACCATCCAACAACTTTTGGATATTTGCGGGCAGTGATAAATTCTTCACTTTGAACATTATTATTGCGGTATTATTGCGGTATTTCACTCTGTGTAATATTGCAATTGATTTGGATACTTTACCTTTAATATAATTAATATGTGACTTCCAACACAGTTTGTTATCAATTATTACTCCAAGGAATTTAGTTTCAGATACCCTTTCAATCTCTACACGTATCATTGACATATCATTTGACTTTCCCATTGCTCATAATTACATGTAGAGAATGTGTTTTTACTCCTCATTCTCACAGAAGTAGCCAACATGACCCCACACCCCACACCCCCCTCACCCCACACACTGCCACTAACAGCCTCATTACCATAACAAAATGAGTGACCACAGGGGGGACTTGGGGCCAATTGGCCCTCTTGTGGGTTTTCTAGGTAAAAAGGCCAAATGGCCCCTCTCTGGGACTTCTAGTGTTAAGAATAGGGTTAAAACTTTCCTTTTTTATATCGCCTACAATTAGGGAGGGATCATGTGTCTCTGAACCCTCCCTTAGTTATGCTGCTATTAGGTTTAGATAGCCGGGGGACCTCCAATAATTGCACTGGGCTTCACTCCTTTCTTCACTCTCAATGAATTTTTTTTTTGCTGGTCAGTAACATCTGTTTGTTCTCTCCCATAGATTGAGTTCCCATCGTGCCGTTTGCTCTCTACATGCCTGTTCTTTTCTTCTTCTTCTCTATTCCCTCACCCCCCAGCCAGTTGCAGCAGATGACTGCCCCTCCCTGAGACTGGTTTTGCTGGAGGTTTCTTCCTGTTAAAAGGGAGTTTTTCCTCTCCACCGTTGCCAAGCGCTGCTCACAGGGGATTGCCTGATTGCTGGGGTCTTTCTGCAATTGTGGGGGTTTCCCCTACAGTTTTAAGTGCTATGAGTTGACTGTTGTTGTGAAATGGCGATATATAAATAAAGTTGAATTGAATTGACTGATAGATTGATCATTTATCAGTGCCAGCTATAATGATGAAGAAGCAGAGAGATGCTGCAGTGTTTTCCTCTTAGCTCCATCTCTCTGCTAAAATATTTTCTAAACTGTACCAACTAAGAATAGCCATACACCACCTCCCTATGAAGAGCTATCAACATATCAATCCTGTCCAAGCCCCGGCTGGCTCGTGCTTAGTCAAATTAAGCTGTAGGCTTCACTCCTGGTGGTGACCTAACTTCAAGTTGCAGCTTTGCAACATAACCACTCCTGGAACCCAAAGACTTTCCAAAATGCTGCCTGGTGGGTCATGGGAATGACGCCGTTGGATCACCAGTTGGCATCATTTATGGCTGAAACTATGACGGTACAGTGGTGTGAAAAAGTGATTGCCCCCTAAACCTAATAACTGGTTGGGCCACCCTTAGCTGCAACAACTGCAATTAAGTGTTTGCAATAACTGGCAATGAGTCTTTTACAGCGCTGTGGAGGAATTTTGGCTCACTTATCTTGACAGAATTGTTGTAATTCAGCAACATTGGAAGGTTTTCCAGCATGAACCACCTTTTTAAAGTTATGCCACACCATCTCAAATGGATTCAGGTCAGGACTTTGACTAGGCCACTCCAAAGTCTTCATTTTGTTTTTCTTAACCTCTCGCGCTACGTTGTACCGCGGACGAGCAAGTCTCTGTGTCCTAGAGCGCACGAGAGCGCACGGCGCTCTCGTGCGCTCTAGGACGCATGGTGTAGATGGTGATGTAGGTGGTGATGGTGATGTAGTGGCGTCCAAGCGCACACTGAAAATAAAAGCTGCAGACACAGCCGCGAACAGATTAGTTCATCTGATTGACCTCTCATTCGAATAATAAGAGCCTTGAATTGGGTTTCTGAAACCTTGAAGGACCAATGACTGAAAACCTAGCCAGAAGGATCCGCCTGCTGTGAATGCAGTGAGCCAATTGAAGCAGAGAAGTTCGCGAGCTGTTTTTTTTAAGGCTGGGTGAAGACTGACTGCTGGAGCGGATCAAAAAAGGATTAGACGTTATGAGACGTTATGATTTCTTCCAAGGTCATAGACCGACGGAGGCTGACGACGAAGGCTGAGTGACACACACACCTTCGCCAGTCTTTTTTTAATTACTACTGTTATTTGTTTTGAAAAATCGCTCGCCAAAAACCGCAATCATGGAAGCACAAAACCGCAATAATGGAATTATGTTTTGACCGGGTCGCGAGACCAGAACCAGAGCGGACCAGCGTCGCGTTCGTCTGACAGTGAGGAAGAGAAGTTGGCCAGGACAATGTGGCTGTGAAGAGGTAAGGTGTTATAAGCCAAATTATTTTTTATCCCTGAAAATTGTAATCCAAAATTACTTTTGACCGATCGGTAAATTACAACTGTGCTTCGCGGCGCAGTTCGTGCGCCGCTGTACAAGGGGTTGTTTGCCGCGTACAGGCTGTGAACGCCCCCCCACCCCCGCTATTCTTCTGCAGCGAGTGGGGGGGGAAGCCTCGGTGATTGCGCTGCTGTCCCACATCACCACATGAGGCTAATCCGTTGTGTAGCGATGGCCTAAGTCCATCCTCTGTAGCGAGCGGGGGGGGGGGGGACAACCTACCCCACACACACACACACACAGACAGCCCTGAGTGTGACCTTTCATTAGAGCACAGAATGAACCTTCTATATTGAATCATTCAAAAGTTACAGACGTTTTTCCAAACTGTGCCATTTGGCACAATTTGGCACAGTTCCAAAACGCCTGGGAACTACCTGAGGAAAAAGCTGTGTAATATATTCATTTTTTGTGGTATTGTTACAAAATTTGGACCTCAGCTGGATAACACTTGGTTCTACATTTCTGTTGCATTTTCCAGCCCGGATCTGAAGCTGTGTGTTATTTGCAAGCATTTGTATCCAAAAAAACACCCAGGCCAAATTTATTTTCTTCAAGTTCACTATGTTTAGATGACTGTAACTCAGTGGCCGGAGCACTTAGAGAGATCATGTTTTTTTTGCCAAAAAAAATTCAAAGTGTTTTCTTTTAAATGAGACCAACTCCATGAAGATGCTGCAAAGGGTTGAAGAACAGCTTTCAATTTACTTTGGGCACATTATTTTTTGACGTTTTTAGGAAAATTGACCGGAGTGCAAGGGGTTAAGCCATTCAGAGGTGGACTTGCTGGTGTATTTTGGATCATTGTTCTGCTGCAGAACTCAAGTGTGCTTCAGCCTGAGGTCACGAACAGATGGCCGGACATTCTCCTTCAGGATTTTTGGTAGATAGCAGAATTCATGGTTCCATTTACCACAGCAAGTCTTCCAGGTCCTGAAGCAGCAAAACAGCCCCACCCCATCACACTACCACCACCATATTTTACTGTTGGTATGATGTTCCTTTTATGAAATGCTGTGTTCCTTTTACGCCGGATATAATGGAACACACACCTTTCAAAAAGTTCAACTTTCGTCTCATCAGTCCATAGAGTATTTTCCCAAAAGTCTTGGGGATCATCAAGATGTTTTCTGGCAAAACTGAGATGAGCCTTTATGTTGTTTTTGCTCAGCAGTGTTTTTTGTCTTCTCTGCTATGCGGGCCATTTTTGCCCAGTCTCTTTCTTATGGTGGAGTCATGAACACTGACCTTAACTGAGGCAAGTGAGGCCTGCAGTTCTTTGGATGTTGTTGTGGGGTCTTTTGTGACCTCTTGGATGAGTCGTCGCTGCACTCTTGGTGCAATTTTGGTTGGCTGGCCACTCCTGGGAAGGTTCACCAATGTTCCATGTTTTTGCCATTTGTGGATAATGGTTCTCACTGTGGTTTGCTGGAGTCCCAAAGCTTTAGAAATGGCTAGACAATTGATCTCAGCTTTCAAAGATGTGATAAACTACAGTAGATTTATGTTTTAACGGGGGCAATCACTTTTTCCACACAGGGCCATGTAGGTTTGGATTTTTTTTTTTTACCCTTAATAACAAACACCTTCAATTAAAAACTGCATTTTGTGTTTACTTCTGCTACTGTATCTTTGTCTAATATTTAAATTTGTTTAATGATCTGAAACATTTAAGTGTGACAAACATACAAAAAAAAAAGAAATCAGGAAGGGGGCAAACGCTTCTTCACACCCCTGTATATGATTGCCTTTGAACCTCCAACTTTTGTTCTTGATTAATGAAAACTTTCATGGAAAATTCTTTGGCTTTCATCTGTCCTGCACCGGTCCAAGAAGTTCACCTCTAGCAGCACAATACAGCAGAATTCCTCCTAATCATGGCCTCAGTTCAGAGACCCTACTGCTTAGAGAACATTCTACTCTACAAGCTTTTTAATCGCAGCAGTTTCAAGATGTGCTGTGGGAGCTGGAATTACCGCAGCTGCTGGCACCAGACTTGACCTCCAATGGGCCACCGTTAAAGGACTTAAAATTGTACTCCTTTCAATTACAGCACCTCAAAAGAGTTTTGTATTATTTGTCCGCTCTACCTCCCAGAGTGGATAATTTGTGCGTCAGTTTGCACTGTAGGCTTACATTAACCAGACCATCAATGACTGAGTCGCTTATTGCGGCATGATATAATCACCCCAAGAGTGCTCAGATCTCTTGATTGTTGACCTTGAGCACAGCCTAGATGCAAATCCACTTGACGATCATTGTGCATAAGTTTGCTGAACACTGAGGCAATTGACTAGGAAGCTTAACAATTTCCATGAAATCATAAATGCCCAATCTCCTGACCCTGAGCTCAACCTGGATGCAGACAAACTTGAGGGTCATTGTGAGTGAATCTGGTGAGCATCGCAGCAATTGCCTAGGCAGAGTAGAGATTTTGTATTTGCCTTTTTCCTGATTTCTTACAATTTTGCACATCTTTTTATCACACTTCAATGTTTCAGATGAAACAAATTTTAATATAAGACAAAGATAATTCAAGTAAACACAAAATGCAGTTTTTAAATGATAATTTCATTTATTAAAGTGACACTGCTAAAAATCATGTTTTTCTCATTAACATAATAATAATAATCCATCCAACCATCCATCGCTTTTCTGGAGGTCCGGGTCGCAGAGGCAGCAGTTCAAACAGAGAAGCCCAGACTTCCCTTTCCCCAGCCACCTGCTCCAGCTCTTCGGAGAGGATACCAAGGTGTTCCCAGACCAGCTGGGAGACATAGTCTCTCCAGCGTGTCCTGGATCTGCCCCGGGGTCTCCTCCCAGTGGGACGTGCCCGAAACACCTCAAGTGAGAGGCGTCCAGGAAGCATCCTGATCAGATGCCCAAACCATCTCAACTGGCTCCTTTCGATATAGAGGAGCAGTGGCTCCACTCTGAGCCTCTCCCAAATGACTGAGCTTCTCACCCTATCTCTAAGGGTGAGTCCAGCAATCCTGAAGAGAAAGCTCATTTCAGCCGCTTGTATCCACGATCTCATTCTTTCGGTCATTACCCAAAGTTCATGACCATAGGTGAGGGTAGGAACGTAGATTGAGTGGTGAATCGACAGCTTTCCTTTAGAGCTCAGCTCCGTCTTCACCACGACAGACTGTTACAACGTCCACATCACTGCAGAGGCCGCTCCGATCCGTCTGTCAATCTCTCGCTCCATTCTCCCCTCACTCGTGAATAAGACCCCGAGATACTTAAACTCCTCCACTTGGGGCAGGAGCCTGTCCCCAACCCGGAGAGGACAATCCACCTTTTTCTGGCTGAGGACCACGGACTCAGACTGCGAGGTGCTGATTCTCACCCCTGCTGCTTCACACTCAGTAGTCAGACTCAGTTATTATTACTCACTACTGAGTGAGTAATAATAATAATAATAATGCATCAGATTTCTATAGTGCTTTCCATAGACACTAGAGACGCTTTACAATGGATACATTATTCATTCACTCCACAGACAATAGTAGTGGTAAGCTACTACTGTAGCCACAGCTGCCCTGGGGCAGGCTGATGGAAGCATGGCTGTCAATCCACACCAACAGTCTCTCCAACCACTACTGAACATTTATACACATTCATTCCCAAAACATGTCTGTAACATGTTTTTTATGACTTACAAGACATATCAAGAACAAAAATCACACAAATGTTTCAAATCTGTTTTTTTGCTGTGAAGCTTCCATTAAGCTCCTCCCCTTGGAAAAAGGCAAGTTTAGACGGAGCATTTTTGGTGATGTTATTATAACAGCACCGTAGTGTTGAGTCAATCTGGATGTAAGAACTGTCTCTGACCTAACGGAAGTTAGCCTCCTTGCCAATTAGCATTTTTGGGCAGCTGCTTTAAAAACTTGACCCAAATTAAGATGGGTTTCACCATTAAACTCTTTTTAAGGACCGATGCAGTTTCAGTCATTACCCTGGACCACCGTGCAAACAACTGGGAATGTCCTTCAACCCCCAAGTCTTTTTACCACAGGATTTATTCCATTTAATGACACGCCAGCTGCTATTAGCCTTGTGGGATGTGGGTGGGCCTATTCACAGGTGCTGGTGTTTGAGGGAAAAGGAAAAGTGAAAAGATTTTAACACAAACTAAGACAATGAAAGGTTTGTTGTAGAAAAAATGACATACTAGAAAAGCACTCGGAGAGCGCAGACCTCCGCCAAGCGCCACAGTTCCCCCCCATACAGTGTTTGTGTGTACGTTTTCAGATTCCTTGACCATGAAAACATATGACTAGCAATTGGATTCACAATGATAGGATTAGTGGTTCAGCAGTTATTGACGAAAATGGCATTTTCCGTAATGGCGGTTTAGCATCACAGTTCCGCCCATACAGTGTTTGTGTGTACGTTTTCAGATTCCTTGACCATGAAAACATATGACTAGCAATTGGATTGACAATTACAGGATTAGTGGTTCAGTAGTTATTCACGAAAATGACATTTTCCGTAATGGCGGCCACAGTTCCGCCCATACAGTGTTTGTGTGTACGTTTTCAGATTCCTTGACCAAGAAAACATATGACTAGCAATTGGATTGACAATGATAGGATTAGTGGTTCAGTAGTTATTCACGAAAATGGCATTTTCTGTAATGGCGGTTTTCTTCTGGACGGTGATCTGGATCATCCCCCAAATTTAATCAGTTCTTCCTTGTACCATTTCCAACAACGCCTGAAAGTTTCATCGAAATCCGTCCAAAACTTTATGAGTTATCTTGCTAACCAACAGACAGACAGAAACAAACAAACAGACAAACCCCGGCAAAAACATAACCTCCTGGCGGAGGTAAAGATACCATTTTAGACAATGTAGATCTGTTTTTATAAGGGATTTCAATCCACCGGAGTGCATCCTTAAGGGAAAAACAACTATCATCAGAAAAGTCTCAACTTTACAATTTGCATATTTATCAGGAAAAAAAGTTGCAAATTTACAAGAGAAATGTTTACAAGAAAAGCTTAATAAATTATTGAGAAAATTGGGAATTTATGAGGAAAAAAGTATAGAATGTGTCCAATAGTAGTAAAGCTTAGAAAAAAATCCCCAAATATATGAGAAGATTTACGAGTTGGATCATCCAAACAAACTGGCTACAATAAAATCTTTTCTATTTGTATTTAACATTAAACGAGATAAAACGCACTGTGCCCTGTACAAAGGAAATAAAAGATTTTATACTGTATTTATTAATAAGGGAGCTCTGCATCTCTCCTTGGAAAAATGTGCAGCTTTTTTACTTGTAAATTTGTGGCTTTACTCTTGTAAATCTATGACATTTTATTGGAAATTTTTTACCCCTTTTTCCTCACAAATTTATACATCCTTATATCTGGGACTTGCTTATGGTAAATTGGTGACGTTAAGCGTACATTAGTACCTTTTACCTTAAGAATAAGCCTCATCACTTCTTAAGCTGACAGTTAGAGGTGTTTTTTCTTTTAGTTTTTGCATTTCATATGAGCCTCAGGAGTTGTTCATGTGGGTGTAGTGAAGTAGTTTCTGAAATATTTTGTAAATGGGCCACGATGTGTGAGAAATGGCAGGGAGAAAGCTTTTCACTTCAACAGGCAGACTCAGGATTTTAGGCGTGCTGAGGAGAGTACAGCACTCAACAGAGCTGGAAAAAAAAAAGAAAAAAAAAGTAGATGAACTAATGAATAACTGGCCTTTCAACAAATATGAGTTTTTCTTTTTACAACTTTTTTATATAAATTTAAAATTTTTTCTCTAGAGATGCATGACAACATCGGTGCTCTGTCAGTTATCGGCTGCAAAGCATTTGTAATTATCGGGAAAAATTAATATTTACAATCAACAAAATATAACCGTGTTGTGCTTTTCCCATGGCACAAGGGAATGATGTCATCACATCTGGCAGGGTAACAACAACCATGTCTGCCTCCACACAGCCATGCAAGGAGGAGAAAAACACGATAAGAGGAATCCTCCAAGCCCAAACAAGAGAAAGAGACGGCAGCAAAAGACAAAAAAATAAACTTCAACAGTAACCTCCTCCACAGTGCCCACAGTGCGAGGATTACAGCCAGGATATCTTCAGCTTTGTTTGACGTAGGATGGTAAAGGACGGTGAAGTCTGTAGAGCAGCCAGGGTTGTGAAGAAGTTGGATACTTGGGGGAAGGGACCAGCTTTCCTTGCTTTTAACCAGCGAAGCTAAGGCAGAATGGCTGGAAGACGGGTCAACTGAGTGCTATATGCTAGCCTTGCTTTCAGGCTAGTCGTCTTCTTCCAGCTGCTCCCTTTAGGGGGTTTCCACAGCAGACCATCAGCCTCCATCTCACCCTATCCCTTGCATCTTTCTCTGTAACACCAACCTGTAGTATTGTTCTTGGGACCCTTTATGGTGTGACACGGGTGGTGACATCACCTGGAGTATACAGGTACATCTCAAAAAATTAGAATATCAATGAAAAAGTTCAATATTTTTTGTCACTCATTTCAGAAAGTGAAACCCATATATTATATAGATTCATTACACAGAGAGTGATATATTTCAAGTGTTTATTTATTTTAATTTTGATGATTATGGCTTACAGCCCATGAAAACCCCAAATTCAGTTTCTCAAAAAAATAGAGTATTATCCATCCATCCATCCATCGTCTACCGCTTTTCCGGAGGTCCGGGTCGCGGAGGCAGCAGTTCAAGCAGAGAAGCCCAGACTTCCCTCTCCCCAGCCACCTGCTCCAGCTCTTCAGAGGGGATACCAAGGCGTTCCCAGACTAGCTGGGAGACATAGTCTCTCCACCGAGTCCTGGGTCTGCCCCGGGGTCTCCTCCCAGTGGGACGTGCCTGAAACACCTCAAGTGGGAGGCGTCCAGGAGGCATCCTAATCAGATGCCCATACCACCTCAACTGACTCCTTTCAATGTGGAGGAGCAGCGGTTCTACTCTGAGCCTCTCCCGGATGACTGAGCTCCTCACCCTATCTCTGAGGGTGAGTCCAGCAATCCTACGGAGAAAGCTCATTTCAGCCGCTTGTATCCGCGATCTCGTTCTTTCGGTCATTACCCAAAGCTCGTGACCATAGGTGAGAGTAGGAACGTAGATTGACTGGTAAATCGACAGCTTTGCCTTAGAACTAAGCTCCCTCTTCACCACAACAGACCGGTACAACGTCCGCATCACTGCAGATGCTGCTCCAATCCGTCTGTCGATCTCTCGCTCCATTTTCCCCTCACTCGTGAACAAGACCCCAAGATACTTAAACTCCTCCACTTGGGGCAGGAGCCTGTCCCCAACCCGGAGAGGACAATCCACCTTTTTCCGGCTGAGGACCATGGACTCGGACTTGGAGGTGCTGATTCTCATCCCAGCCGCTTCACACTCAGCGGCAAACCGTCCCAGCAAGAGCTGTAGGTCATTGCTGGATGAAGCCAACAGGACAACATCATCTGCAAACAACAGAGATGAGATCCTGTGGTCACCAAGCATGACACCCTCCATTCCCTGGCTGCGCCTAGAAATCCTGTCCATAAAAATTATGAACAGGACCGGTGACAAAGGGCAGCCCTGGCGGAGTCCAACTCTCACTGGGAATGACTCCGACCGAGTGTTGGCAATGCGAACTAAACTCTCACAACGGTCGTACAGAGACCGAATAGCTCGTAACAACAAGCCCGATACCCCATACTCCCGAAGCACCCCCCACAAAAATCCACGAGGGATGCGGTCAAATGCCTTCTCCAAGTCCACAAAACACATGTAAACTGGTTGGGCAAACTCCCACGAACCCTCAAGAATTCTCGAGAGGGTAAAGAGCTGGTCCGATGTGCCACGGCCAGGACGAAAACCACATTGCTCCTCCTGAATCCGAGGTTCGACCAACGGCCGGACTCTCCTCTCCAATACCTTGGCATAGACCTTCCCAGGGAGGCTGAGGAGTGTGATCCCTCTAAAGTTGGAGCACACCCTCCGGTCCCCTTTTTTGAAGAGAGGAACCACCACCCCGGTTTGCCATGCCAAAGGCACTGCCCCCGACCTCCACGCAATGTTGCAGAGGCGTGTCAACCATGACAACCCAACAACATCCAGGGCCTTGAGGTACTCGGGGCGAATCTCGTCCACCCCCGGGGCCCGGCCACCAAGGAGATTTTTAACCACCTTGGCGACCTCAGCCCCTGTGATAGGCGAGTCATCCCCCTCGTCCCCAAACCCTGCTTCCTCTGTGGAAGGCGTATCAGTGGGATTGAGGAGATCCTCGAAGTATTCCTTCCACCGCCCGACGATATCCCCAGTTGAAGTCAACAGTGTCCCATCCGCACCATACACAGTGTGGACGGGGAGCTGCTTTCCCCTCCTGAGCCGCCGAACAGTTTGCCAGAATCTCTTTGAAGCCGACCGAAAGTCTTGTTCCATGGCCTCACCGAACTCCTCCCATACCCGGGTTTTTGCTTCAGCAACCACCCGAGCTGCACTCCGCTTGGCCTGCCGGTACACCTCAGCTGCTTCGGGAGTCCCACAAGCCAACCAAGCTTGATAGGACTCCTTCTTCAGCTTAATGGCCCCCCTCACCACTGGTGTCCACCACTTGGTTCGGGGGTTGCCACCACGAGATGCACCGACCACCTTGCGGCCGCAGCTCTGGGCTGCCGCTTCAACAACAGAGGTGGAGAACATGGCCCATTCAGACTCCATGTCTCCAGACTCCCTCGGAATGTGGTTGAAGTTCTTCCGGAGGTGGGAGTTGAAGACCTCCCGGACAGGGGCCTCAGCCAGACGCTCCCAGCACACCCTCACTATACGTTTGGGTCTACCAGGTCTGAATGGCTTCCTCCCCTGCCATCGGATCCAACTCACCACCAGGTGGTGATCAGTTGACAGCTCTGCACCTCTCTTTACTCGGGTGTCCAAGACATACGGTCGCAGGTCTGATGATACGATAACAAAATCGATCATCGACCTGCGGCCTAGGGTGTCCTGGTGCCAGGTGCACATATGGACACCCTTATGCTTGAACATGGTGTTCGTTATAGACAGACTGTGGTTAGCACAGAAGTCCAATAACTGAACACCACTCGGGTTCAGATCGGGCAGGCCGTTCCTCCCAATCACCCCCCTCCAGGTTTCACTGTCGTTGCCCACGTGCGCATTGAAGTCCCCCAGTAGGACAATGGAGTCTCCAGGAGGAGCACCCTCCAGCACCCCAGTCACAGACTCCAAAAAGGGTGGGTACTCTGAAACATCATTTGGTGCATAGGCACAAATGATGGTCAGGACCCGTTTCCCAACCCGAAGGCGCAGGGAAGCAACCCTTTCGTCCACCGGGGAAAACTCCAATATAGAGGCAGCAAGGTGGGGCGATACAAGAATACCTACCCCTGCTCGTCGCCTCTCGCCCGGGGCAACTCCAGAAAAGGCCAAGCTCCAGCCCCTCTCCAGGAGACTGGTTCCGGAACCGGAGCTGTGTGTTGAGGTGAGGCCAACTATATCTAGCCGGTATCGCTCAATCTCGTACACCAGCTCAGGCTCCTTCCCCACCAGAGAGGTGACATTCCACGTACCAAAAGCCAGTTTAGAAAGCTTGGGATCAGTCCGCCAATTAGAGTATTACAAATTATTAAATTAGAGTATTACATAAAATTAATTTGAAAAAATAGTTTTTTAATACAAATGTTGGCCGACTGAAAAGTGTGTCCATGTACCACTCAGTACTTGGTCGGGGCTCCTTTTGGATCAATTCTTGTATCAATGTGGCGTGGCATGGAGGTGATCAGCCTGTGTTACTGCTGAGGTGTTATGAAGGTCCAGGTTGCTTTGATAGTGACCTTCAGCTCGTCTGCATTGTTGGGTCTGGTGTCTCTCATCTTCCTCTTGACAATCCTCCATAGATTCTCTATGGGGTTTAGGTCAGGAGAGTTTGCTGGACAATCAAGCACAGTGATGCCGTGGTCATTAAAGCAGGTTTTGATACCTTTGGCAGTGTGTGCGTGTGTGTGTGTGTGGGGGGGGGGGTGCCAAGTCCTGCTGTAAAATGAAATCAGCTTCTCCATAAAGCTTGTCAGCAGAGGGAAGCTTGAAGTGCTCTAAAATTTCTTGGTAGACGACTGCAGTGACTTTGTTCTTTGTAAAACACAGTGGACCAACACCAGCTGATGACATGGTTCCTCAAATCATTACTGACTGTAGAAACTTCACACTAAACCTCAAGCGACTTAGATTCTGTGCCTCTCCACTCTTTCTTCAGACTCTGGGACTTTGATTTCCAAATGAAATGCAAAAGTTACTTTGATCTGAACAGAGGTCATCTGCTGGTGTTGGTCCACTGTGTTTTATCAAGACCAAAGTCAGCGCAGTCGTCTACCAGGATATTTTAGAGCACTTCAACCTTCCCTCTGCTGATAAGCTTTATGGAGAAGCTGATTTCATTTTACAGCAGGACGTGGCACCCTCACACACTGGCAAAAGTATCCAAACCTGGTTTAATGACCATGGCATCACTGTGTTTGATTGGCCAGCAAACTCTCCTGACCTAAACCCCATAGAGAATCTATGGAGGATTGTCAAGAGGAAGATGAGAGACACCAGACCCAACAATGCAGACGAGCTGAAGGTCACTATCAAAGCAACCTGGACCTTCATAACACCTCAGCAGTAACACAGGCTGATCACCTCCACACCACGCCACATTGATACAGTAATTAATCCAAAAGGAGCCCCGACCAAGTATTGAGTGGTACATGAACATACTTTTCAGTCGGCCAACATTTGTATTAAAAAACTATTTTTTCAAATTAATTTTATGTAATACTCTAATTTTTTGAGAAACTGACTTTGGGGTTTTCATGGGCTGTAAGCCATAATCATCAAAATTAAAATAAATAAACACTTGAAATATATCACTCTCTGTGTAATGAATCTATATAATATATGGGTTTCACTCTATGAAATGAGTGACAAAAAATATTGAACTTTTTCATGATATTCTAATTTTTTGAGATGTACCTGTAAGAGGGCTGTGTGGCAGAGGGTCGGTCTGTTTGACCACCTCTCTCCTTAGTGGGAGTGTCTCTGTATCACTGAGTCCTATAATAAAGTACTGTGTAGTTCACCCTTCGCCTCATTATTGTGCCACGTTTTACGGACATAACATTTGGCGACAAGGATAAAGTATTGATGCTGGTGTGTCGTCTTTTCGGCCACTTTTGGAGACTCCAGGAATTTTACCGAGGAATTTACATTTCAGAACTATATGGTGGCACTAAGCATCGGCGAACTGAAGACGGTACGATCAAGGGCAATTTTGGTCCATAATTTGGGTATGGAAGGACAACGTATCCTTTCTACTTTGGGAGCTAGCGATAGCTTTGATTAGTGGTTGAGCGAATGGCGTGACATTTTCGCACATCTACAAATGTCATTGTCAGGAGGGTCCAGTTTCGGCAGCGCCTCCAGTGGGCCGGCAAGTCAGTGCAGCACTACTTTGCAGACCTATGGCAGCTGGCTGGGGACTGCAAGTTTGGGGAGTTGAAAGAAGAAATGGTCCGCGACCAGCTGGCGGAGCACACGCTGTGTTCGTCAGCTCGTTCGAGATTGCTTACACACTGCGGCGAATTAACTTTAGCCACGGCTGTGGAGATAACCCAGCAGTGTGAAGAGGCAGACAAGTTATCACATGACCAAGGTGAGAGAGTTACACTACGCTGCCATGACTCATAATCAATGACGCAGGGTGTGGATCCGGACAGCGAAGACAGCGAGCAAGAGGAATACGCTGCAGCTGTAAAGATGAGGTCCGCCCTGGGATCACCCAAATGTTTGGGTTGTGGGTCCACTAAGCACCAGTACAAGGCTAGAGTGTCCGGCGAGAGGTAAACGTGGCAAGTGCGGACACCTGCATCATTTTGCCAGGGCTTGTAATAGGTTCGAGCGAGGGGAACGGCGACACAAAGCGGATACACCTGCTCCAACTCCTACGGTGATTCACACCGGCTCCCCGAGCACAGAGGGCCGCTGATAGAAAAATTCCATATTATTGTTATATTATTTCATGACTTTTCTATTTCATGTCTGATGTTTATATGTGCATTCCATGGACATTAATTTCATATATTCCTCTATATTATTCTTTTATATTTTATGTCTGATGGTGTGTTTTGGTGAGCAATTATTCTCTGTCTGTGGCCTTCATGTCCCAGAGTCTTGAGTGGATGCGCGTGTGAATGCTGAGAATGCAGGTCAACAGAGACGTACAGTGGGGCAAAAAAGTATTTAGTCAGCCACCAATTGTGTAAGTTCTCCCACTTAAAAGATGAGAGAGGTCTCCAATTTTCATCATAGGTATACCTCAACTATGAGAGACAAAATGAGAAAAAAAAAATCCAGAAAATCACATTGAAGAATTTTCAATGAATTAATTGGAAAATTCTTCGGTAAAATAAGTATTTGGTCACCTACAAACAAGCAAGATTTCTGGCTCTCACAGACCTGTAACTTCTTCTTTAAGAGGCTCCTCTGTCCTCCACTCGTTACCTGTATTAATGGCACCTGTTTGAACTTGTTATCAGTATAAAAGACACCTGTCCACAACCTCAAACAGTCAGACTCCAAACTCCACTATGGCCAAGACCAAAGAGCTGTCAAAGGACACCAGAAACAAAATTGTAGACCTGCACCAGGCTGGGAAGACTGAATCTGCAATAGGTAAGCAGCTTGGTGTGAAGAAATCAACTGTGGGAGCAATTATTAGAAAATGGAAGACATACAAGACCACTGATAATCTCCCTCGATCTGGGGCTCCATGCAAGATCTCACTCCATGGGGTCAAAATGATCACGAGAACAGTGAGCAAAAATCCCAGAACCACACGGGGGGACCTAGTGAATGACCTGCAGAGAGCTGGGACCAAAGTAACAAAGGCTACATCAGTAACACACTACGCCGCCAGGGACTCAAATCCTGCAGTGCCAGACGACGTCCCCCTGCTTAAGCCAGTACATGTCCAGGCCCGTCTGAAGTTTGCTAGAGAGCATTTGGATGATCCAGAAGAGGATTGGGAGAATGTCACATGGTCAGATGAAACCAAAATAGAACTTTTTGGTAAAAACTCAACTTGTCGTGTTTGGAGGAGAAAGAACACCATGCCTACTGTGAAGCATGGGGGTGGAAACATCATGCTTTGGGGCTGTTTTTCTGCAAAGGGACCAGGACGACTGATCCATGTAAAGGAAAGAATGAATGGGGCCATGTATCACGATATTTTGAGTGAAAACCTCCTTCCATCAGCAAGGGCATTGGAGATGAAACATGGCTGGATCTTTCAGCATGACAATGATTCCAAACACACCGGCCGGGCAACGAAGGAGTGGCTTCGTAAGAAGCATTTCAAGGTCCTGGAGTGGCCTAGCCAGTCTCCACATCTCAACCCCATAGAAAATCTTTGGAGGGAGTTGAAAGTCCGTGTTGCCCAGCGACAGCCCCAAAACATCACTGCTCTAGAGGAGATCTGCATGGAGGAATGGGCCAAAATACCAGCAACAGTGTGTGAAAACCTTGTGAAGACTTACAGAAAACGTTTGACCTCTGTCATTGCCAATGAAGGGTACATAAAGTATTGAGATGAACTTTTGTTACTGACCAAATACTTATTTTACTGAGGAATTTACCAATTAATTCATTAATCTTCACAGACATCTTCAATCTGTCCCTGGCCCAGGCCGTGGTACCAGCGTGCTTCAAGACCACTTCAATAGTACCAGTGCCGAAACATTCAACACCATCGTGCCTAAATGACTATCGCCCTGTGGCACTGATGCCCATAGTCATGAAGTGCTTTGAGCGACTGGTCTTGGCACAGCTCAAAAAAGGCCTGCCCCCAACACTGGACCCTCATCAGTTCGCCTACCGGAGCAACAGGAGTACAGAGGATGCGGTTTCTACAGCGCTGCACTATGTACTCTCACACCTGGATGACAAGAACACCTACGCAAGAATGCTGTTTATTGACTTCAGCTCAGCATTCAACACAGTTATCCCCTCCAAGTTGCTCACCAAACTTGGGGACCTGGGAATCAGTACCTCCACCTGCAACTGGATCATGGATTTTCTGACCAACAGACCCCAGCATGTTAGGTCAGGCCCCAACCGTTCTTCCGTCATCACACTCAACACTGGTGTACCACAGGGCTGTGTGCTCAGCCCATTCCTCTACTCCCTCTACACCCATGACTGCAGGCCTATGTATGGATCCAATTCCATCATAAAGTTCGCAGATGACACCACGGTGATTGGACTCATCAGGGACAACGACGAGTCAGATTACAGGGCAGAGGTTGAGCACTTGGCTACTTGGTGCGCTGACAATAACCTGCTCCTTAACACCAGCAAAACCAAGGAGCTCATAGTGGACTACAGGAAGGAGAGGGAAGAGACACATGACCCCATCCATATCAATGGCATAGCTGTTGAACGTGTCCCCAGCTTCAAATTCCTGGGGACCCACATCTCGGAGGACCTGTCCTGGTCAGTTAACACCACCAGCCTGATCAAGAAGGCCCATCAGCACCTCTTCTTCTTGAGGACATTGAAGAAGAACCATCTGTCAACTGACATCCTGGGCAACTTCTACCGCTGCGTGATAGAGAGCACCCTGACCAACTGTATCACACTCTGGTATGGGAGCTGCTCTGTAGCTGACCGCAAGGCGCTGCAGCGGGTGGTGAAAACCGCCCAACGCATCACAGGGACTCCACTTCCAGCTATAGAGGACGTCTACAGGAAAAGATGTCTGCGCCGGGCACGCAGCATTCTTAGGGACTCCAACCATCCTGCTCATGGACTGTTCCAGCTTCTCCCCTCCAGAAGACGTTTCAGAAGCCTTCGGACTAGAACCAGCAGGTTTAGGAACAGTTTCTTTCCAACAGCTGTCACGTTATTGAACTTAGTTCCCCGCTGACTCTCTTACAATCATCTTTTACCATCCTCACCTGTACATAACTGCATAACTACATAACTACATCTAACTTATTGCACATTATTTGCACATAACAGTACTTTTAACTTTCTGCACTGCTGCATATATTTGCATATATTTGCTTAAATTGCACATACTGTTAATTACCGTATATACTGCCCTGCTGTCCTTTGCACTTCTGATTGGATGCTAAACTGTGTTTCATTACCTTGTATTCATACATGTGTAATGACAAAGTTGAATCTAATCTAATCTAATCTAATCTAATTAAAAATCATTCAATGTGATTTTCTGGATTTTTTTTCCTCATTTTGTCCCTCATAGTTGAGGTATACCTATGATGAAAATTGGAGACCTCTCTCATCTTTTAAGTGGGAGAACTTGCACAATTGGTGGCTGACTAAATACTTTTTTGCCCCACTGTAAATGATGACACAGGCTATACTGATAATCTTTGTTTTATTGACTTGCCCTGCTAGTTTCTGTGACCAAGGAATGTGCTAAAACTCCCAGTTCATGGAGATTAGATTTATGGCTCCAGACATACTCTCAAGGTCGTCTCCTTCTTTGTTTATCTGTTCTGAAGGGCTATAAAAATACCAAGCTCACAATGTATGGTTAGAGGTGTGCATGAAAGGCTCTGGGGCAGTTTGATGTACACTCTCTCCTGGCCAGAAGTAAATGGCTCATGACTCAGAATCCGCCTAGTGAATTTTTGACTCAGTCTTATTTAATTCAATTTTATTCTAACAGCCGCACATACTGTATCATGAAGTTGGACGGCGAGGAGGTGCCGTTACTGGTGGACACGAGCGCGGTGAGGTCTGTGCTGAGCTGGCCTACTGTGAGGAGTTTTTTCCCATATCACCGAGTGAGAGGTCTTTTGATGCCATTTTGTGGATATGGTGGAAACAGACTGCCCATTGTGGGTTTGCTGGAACTGACAGCTAGATACAAGGCAGTGGAGGTAGCCAATCTGCAGTTTGTGGTGACCACCAGTGGAGTGAATGTGATGGGCTGCGACCTTTTCTACGGACTTGGCTTTACGATCACCAGCGATAGTGGAGAGGAGTGGTCGGGCTGTAGCTTGTGGGACCAGCCGGTTCCGCGAGTGTTGGATGATGCAATATGGGACGAACCTTGGCCTAGTATTCTGGGAGATGAGCAGGACCAACCCCATCCAGGGCCATCGCAGGATGGTTCCTGCGCCAGGGTCCAAGTTGCCCTAGCTGAGGGAACTGGACGGAGCCGTGGGACGCCCGTGATGGCGGATGGAGCTGAGTGGATGACTTATCCTGTTTCTGGAGTTCGGCTGGGAGGTACCGAGAAGCAGGGGGCCACAACGGCTTCGCCAGCGTCTGAAATGAAAACAAACAGGGCAGGACCGGCTGGCACGGTAAAATGATGTGCCACACAGGAACACTGGAAGCCGAGCTGGGCTCCTCTGGGGGTCACTGATGTGGTCCGGCCCAGGAAGAGGGCCCGGTTGAGAGGGGTTCACAGGAAGAGAAAATTACAGGAGGACCAGGGGCGGCTGCAAGTAGTGGCTGTTCAGGAGGACGGCTGCCTTCAGCTGTCTGATGGTACACGGAGACATCCCAATGGGCTGCAGCGCGCCAATAAGGAGGGAGAGGTGTCTCGGCATCTACGTGGGTCACCTCCGGGTGCCAAGAGAAGAAGATGCTCAGGTTGGGACCCGCCTGACGGGTCTCATGGGGGTGGGCTCTCCATGAGGACTAACTGGTAATTTGGGGGGTAATGTGTTTAATGTGTGTGTTTTTTTTACTGATTGCCTGACTTAGTGTGTTCTGCATGAGGTTACTGGGTGAGTTGCTGAAATGTGAAGGTGTATATTACCCAGGTTATGTTGTTGCTATGTCAACATGGTTAATGCACAAAATTACTATACGACTGTGCCGAGTTTACAATGGAATTATACCAAGGTGTTTCTTACGCTGGATTGCTATGTGAGCTGTCAATGGTGCTGAGTGATTACCTTAGCGTGTCTTAACACATGTGCTTGCTGTGTGTCTTACCCAAGTTGTGGGGTGATTATGTTGGATGTTCACGTTCAAGGGAATAACCAGTATGTATATATGTTTATGGGATTATTTAATTTATTATATTGGGAACACAGCAGGTTTTATTTTCATAGACTACATTACTAAAGACGGCAGAATAATCCGTCTGGTCGTGTGGAGGTGGGACTGTAGTCCACCTGTCCCCCTCTAGTTTTAGTTGTTTGTGTGCATGGTTAGGTTATAATTACTTTGTTCACTATTAGTGTGTACTTCGGGCTCTAAATTTGGGGAGGGTCTGATTGGTGTGCATGTGTTTTGGACTTTTCTGTGGGGGAGGGAATGTAGTGTTGTTCTTAGGACCCTTTATGGTGTGACACGGGTGGTGACATCACCTGGAGTATAAGAGGGCTGTGTGGCAGAGGGGCGGTCTCTTTGACCACCTCTCTGCCTAGCAGGAGTGTCTCTGTATCATTGTGTTCCTTGGGAAGGAGGAGTAGAACAGGCATGGGGGGGTCCAGGGCAGCCCCTCAGCAAACGCACCCCTGGAAGCAGCAGATCCCCGGGACAATGGCTGATCTTCCGGACGATGGATGCTCGCCTCTTCACCACCGACTCTGGCCCTCGTCCAACCCTGTCACCTGGAGCCTCCTCCCGGACACACCAAAAATGATTGGCGTGCCTCGCCGAGCCATCGGACAACCTGAAGTATGTGGTGCCCAGCTTAGCCACAATGCAGACACCCTCAATGTTTCGCTGGCTGTCGTCTAGCCCATCTTCACCGTGGATGTTCTTCACCCCAAACCAAGTCCAAAACCCTCAGCAGGGCCCGGCTCGGCCTCAAGTGGTGCTGCTGAGCATGCAGTTCTTGCTGCAGACCCTCCATCCCTCTGCGGCCAAGCTCCGGAGGCATCTGAGGCTAGCACGTTGGTGTAACTCGCCGGCGCAGGCGCCTCGCCGCCACACTCGGTACCTCACCACCACCACCACCACCGTTTCCCGAGCACCGGCACTGAGACCCGCCTGCACCGAACCTGACTGAAGCTGGTCTTGCTTGACCGCCGTGGTGTCCGTTAGTTCTTCGTCCCACACAATGTCCTCATTGACCACCGGAACCGAAGGGTTCCACTGGCCACAACCCAACCATTCGTTCCCGGTGTCGTCTTTTATTGCGACCCCCAGTCTGTAAAACAAATCACAGCCCATGATGTTATCGCCTCAGGCTGTCACGTGGAATGTGAAGTCAACCATCTTCGCAGACTTGTACCGGACCATTAACTCCAAAGTCCCAACCATGCACAGCCTGCCAACTCCATAACCATACAACGGTGCCGGGTTACCTTTAATCCTATAGTCAGGGGAAAAACTTCCTCACCGTGGCCCAATTCAGCAACGACCCCTCTGCTCCTGTGTCAAGCAGCAGCGGCACCTCCACGCCATCCAATTCCACTGTGCAATACGTGTACCCGTTTGAGCTGGGAAACACCGTATGGATGGTCATTGGGGGTGGGTAGAGTGATTTCTTCCGTGGGCTCTCCGGTTCAGATACACAGCACACTCTAGCATTATGGTTCAAGCGTCCACATCTGCAACAACGGGCTCCCCTAGCTGGGCAGTCCTTAGCCTTATTTTGGTGTGTTGTGGACCCACAACCCTTGCACAGGGGTTTTCCCGTGGCAGACCTTTGGCTGGCAGCGTTGGCTTCCGTAGAATCATCGTCCAAGCTATCCTCGCTATCCGAGTCCACAACATTTGCCACGGCAGGAGGCTCTGGCGGCCGCTGTGACTGGCGCCAGTTTAGCTCCAATTAGCTCCAAAGCTAGTTTGTCTGTGGCCTCCAGCTGGAGACCTAGCTCGACAGCTCTGGCTAATGTTAAGTCACTGGATGCCGTGAGTAGCCTAGCCTGCAATGCAGCGCTGCATATGTGTTCCGCGAGCTGGTCATGTACCATTTCATCTTCCAACGGCCCAAAGCAAGAATCACTTGCTAGTTGCCTCAAGTTGGCGACAAACTGATCAATAGGCTCACCTACCTGCTGATGTCGCGGCCAAAAACAAATCCTCCAGACAGTCACGCTATCCGGGGTGTGAAAATGGTTTGCTAGCAGCTCCACAATGTCTTCAAAAGAGTCCGAAGCTCCGAGTGTGTGCATGACTCGCTGGCCCTCAATACCCAGGTTATGAACAAGAAGCGCACGTGCTCTTAACTTGTTGAGCTTACTGAGGTCCAGCACAGTGATGTAGGTCTGGAAAGCATCCAACCGCATGGGCCAAGGCACCGGAAGCTCACCCAGCAGCTCGATACCTGGGTGAAGGATGAAGCAAGACGGCTGGACGAACACAGTTCTACTGATATAGGGGAACAGCGGTAACACGGCAGGCACCTGGCAGAGGGCACCAGTTAAAGAGGCCGGAATATGGACGCCCTCTGCCTTATATAGGGCGGTGCGGTGACGTGACGGGAAGTGCACGTCACTACACCGCACTTCACAATAATGTGCCATTTCACAATGTAACACAATCGTGATAAAAAAAGTTTCACAAGCAGCATAAAGTATCAATAAAATAGGCTAGTAAATCCCCAACTTCTATGTTGATGGAGGTCTTTGTCTTATTTTCCTTGGGGAATGAGTCTTTATATGCCAGTTAATCATCATGGTGAGGCACAGAAGATGTAAATAGATGAGAAAAATATGTACATATTTGGCAGGGGGGGGGCTGAAAAGTTCCTAGTGGTCAAATTTGACAAACTATTATCAAAATATTGGCATATCAGTTATTGGCAAATAAATACTGTAAATAAATCTAATACTGTGTGTCCCTAATTTTTTCCTGTTTTTTTTCCCTCAAAGTTGCAACTTTTCCCAATAAAAATTAGCAATTTCTCATAAATCGGTAATGTTTTGTGAAGCTTTTCTAAATTCCTGCATTTTTCATAAATCTGAATATTTTTTAAGAATTTGTTAAATGAATTTCTTCCATAAATTGTATTTTTCATAAACCTGCAACTTTCTGTCAATTATTTCAGACTTTTCTCTTCCCTTTTGTGTATTTTTTTCCTGGCTTGACAGCAGCAGGTTTCAGACTCCTGTCATGGCGGCTAAGAGCAAAAACAAGAGACCTGTACTTTCATGAGTCACGTGTATGAATACAAAGAAGCAAACCTGTAATTAAAGTCAAGGATCAGGGATGGTTTAGTGGCGCTGAAGCAGCACCGTGGCAGATGGGTGCTCTTTTCAACACTGACATATGCCATATGTACAGACCAATACCCTGATACATGACAGCAGGTGCCGTCATGTATGCCATGACAACATGCTAACAGGTTGGCCAGCCATATTTACACCAGAGCTGTCTGCATCCTCAACAATGGAAACAGACATTTTGAGCAATATTACTGAAATTTATTGAAATTTTTCTGGTGCAGGGTGCAGCTTTTCTACACTTGACTCACGACAAGCAAAAAACAAGTTAAATCAGCTGCACAAAAAAAAGCACTACAGCTTTATAATTACAAGGATAAAAACAGAACTAACCTATTCAAGCTGGAGCAAAGATTTATAATAATTATAATAATAATGGATTAGATTTATATGGCACTTTACATATCAAGTGACATCTCAAAGCGCCTACCAATCAGCGCCAACGGCCTCTCCGACCACTATCAAACATTTATACACATTCATACCCAGTGTCATGGACACTGGAGGCAAGGTGGGTAAAGTGTCTTGTCCAGGGACACAAAGGCAGGATGACTGGGGAGGACAGGATTCGACCGTCAATCATCCGGTTATTGGACCCACTCTACCTCCTGAGCCACTGCCACCCCAAGAAGCCCCAAACCATGATGCTTCCTCTTCCATCCTGCACTGTTGGGATGAAGCATGAACTCTCTGCCTCTTTGATTTCTTTCTTATAGGAGCACTCAGGATTTTTCTCCACTGCTGGATGTCACACTAGAGCTCTGCTCTCAAACCAAAACAAAGCTGTAGCCTGGCCACACCTCCTAATAATGGTGGTCACCGCATCCTCTTCTGTCTTCCTTCTGCTACTAGAATCTATGCTAACGGCTAACCACAACTCTGTCAACAGTGGGCTGGCTCCCCTCCCTTTTCTGCTGTCTCCGGTCCCTGCCGATGAGTCTACCATGGTTCCTTTGTAGCCTCCAACAAGCTGAGTGAACAAGCAAATATCAGAAGAGCCTCCAAGAGCATGTGTCAGCTCCCACTGTCACATGCTTTCAGGGGTTCAGGCTCGGCACAGGCCAGGCCTGGCCTTGCTGCGGTGCAGAGACCAGCTCCCAACCCTGGAGGCCTGTGTGTGGCAGATGCCATAACCAAGTGGCCTTTGGGCTGAGTACAGGACATAGCAGAGGCGCTAAAAGAGTAAGCCAGGTGGCTAACTGTAAGTCCTCCCAAGGCGACGACAAGCAGCTGTTCGAGGAGGGAAAGGTAAGTAACGCTCAGCAATAACCAACAGATGGACACATAATCCCATTAAAGACTGGGACTAAAACATGTTTCATTTTGGCCCACTGGTTAATTGGAGCCATGCACGGTTATTTGGAATCGGTGTTTGATAAGAGATGAAAACATACACAATAACTATATTACACAATGCAATCCAGCTGAACAAACAATGGCAATAGCCACAGGATGTGTCACACATATGTTAATAATAAAATGAGCAACATCATAACTGGGAGGAAGATATAAACTCTGGTGTGATTAACAGGCTCATTAAGTGCATGCTTTGGTATCTGGAGCAGGTAAATGTTTAAGCTATGGCCACAGAGGTTCTTATAAATGATGGGTTCATAAGAATCTCACAAATCCTATGAATTCTGGAGTTCGCAGACATTCGTGGAGGGAGGCATCCTGTGGTTTCTTACAGCTGCTGTTCAATTCTCAAGAGCAACTTGAGGCATTCTTGAGAAATGAGGTGCTTTTCTGCCGTACGATGGCCCTAGAGTTCTTACGTTCTTCGTAAGGGTGCCTTGGGATCTTCCTACAGCATACTTACTGCCATTTTATGAAAATTTTTGTACAACTCATGGCACTCTCAAGTCGTTGGTAAGTAGATGTTACGGCTTTTGGCACATTTTGTCGGCACAAATGTTTCACGAATGACGTACTTCTGCCTTTTGAGCGACTCACTGCCACCTTACGCACACTGTACGAATCTCCGTACGAACGGCATACAGCATTTCCTACGACCGCTGTAAGGGGCCCTCAAGTTTAGGTGTTCTTGAGGCATACTTAACGGCCAACATCTTGTGTAGTTCTTACGTTGTTCCAATGACATTCATACAGCCGTCCTACGATGAGGGGACTTCATGGGACATTCATAGAAATCTAACTTTCTTCAGCTTTAAAAGGACAGCTGTAATTCAAAGTGAGCAATTAACTGGTACACATATCCTTTTTCCTCATCCACATGATGGATAACCATTTCTCCCACTGTCTAGTAAAGTAAATTTTCTTTTGTTCCCTTCCCCAGTATGTAGAGGTTTATATTTTCATTTCAGCAATCGCTGATCACACCAACAATGGCTTCGATCTATGTCTTTAGTAATTAGTAATAAGTCATTAAAATGGTTGTCTAAAAATATTGCATGTAGCTGCAAAACACATTTGAGCCTAAGAATGAAGGCAAACCAGATGATGTTGTAAGAATTGACTGGCCTTTTAACACTAGACCTTTTTTACCCTTAAAAAAATCTCCATAAGATTTTCAACTTAAAATAAAGCTTCTGTAATTATTTTGACGGTACATCAACCTCTGACTGGTGGAATGCCACTTCCCCCAAAGCCTGATGGGGCTCACACTTCCTGCAACAGCTCAGTTCTTTATAGGAGCAATGAAAAGACTACAACTATGGCGACAATGACCCCAGTCCCAACAGCCAATCACAGGTTGATTAGTTGTTGGTGGCTACAGTTGTGCCCTATGATTGGCTATTGGAACGCAGGTCATAGTCGCCATAGCTGTAGTCTTTTCAGCATAATTAGCCAAAACAAAACTTACATTGTGCTACTTTAACGGTGCAACATTTTTCACCTAAATGTCCAACTGTAATAGTTTTTTCTCATAATTTATTATCAATTTTTCCCTCAAATTTGTGATGGGTTTATCTTAAATTTTCAGCTTTTTACAATAATTTGTGACAAATCTCGTCTTTTTAATGATTTTTGATTTTTTTTTACTTTTTAGGCTTGTAAATTTGTTTTCATTTTAAAAATGTGATTTATTGCCTATAAACTGAACATTTTTTTCTCTCCTAAATTTGCAACTATTCACTTGTAAATTTATTATTGTTTTCACCTAATAAACTTGTACATTTGCAACTTTTTCATGCAAAGTTTTTCACGCTAAGATTTTTTGTGTCAAATTCACATGGATCCATGGGTTATGGGGCAAACAGCTGTAGCTTTGTTTAAAAAAAACTGCAATAGTTTTTATTACAATTTATTTTTTCATTTAAAGTTTTGATATGTTTACCCTGAATTTTCAGCTTTTTACAATCATTTGTAACTTAAATGTTGTCTTTTTCATGATGTTTTTGTCTGTAAATGTGTCTTTTTACCTTCACACCATCAATTTGCAACTTTTTGCTAGTAAATCGTTTTTACCTAATAGTCAACTTGTAAACTTTTTTCATGCAAACTGAAGCTATTGTTTTACAGCTAAAGTATTTACCACATTTTTCTTTTTCCTTTGTTCGGTCAAAGTCACAGGGAGGCAAAAGAGCTGTAGCTTTGCAGACAGTTAAAAAAATTGTGTGAGAATGCAGTGTCTCTATAAGGCCGAGCGATTGTTCTCTCTTATCTCTGACATGCATGTGCCTGTTTGTGTACGAAGCCAAGGTCCAGGACAGAAACACCTGCCTCCTCGGCCATAAATGTGTGTAAAATCGGACAGTTCAAACATGAGCCCATTTCCAGCCGAACCAAGGGGCACCTTAACAAACATTTTCTGTCTCTAACAATTACACACACGTGGCACCAGTATCTATCTGTGACATTAATCACCCGCAGCTCTGGCAAACAGTGGATCCAGGTGAGCGAAAGAAGAAGAGAATAAACAGAGAGAGAGAGAGAGACGAGCAGGAAGTCAAAGCAACGCCAGTGCCACATGTGGGTAATTGGTGGGAAGAGCTTGAGGATTGAGGGCCCATTTTCCCCTCATTTTGTTGGTAATTGACCTGTGAAGCATAATGTGTGGTGCAGTCAGAGGTAATTAGCAGCCGCCAAACTGTTTCTTGATTGCCTGAAACGACCATTTTCGAGGAAGCCACAAATGCAGAATGCGGAGTGCTTTCAATTGTATGTGTAAGTAGAGGGAAACTGATTGTGTGTGTGTATAGAAATCAGAAGTGAGAAAAGTAGGAGTGGAATAGCCGCACAACCATGGTGTGGCACTGGCAGGAGGAACGGCCCCCGCGTCAACAAAAGGTGCATTAACGTAACCCTGAATGGAGGGACCTCGGGTCTTTTTATGTGGCCTCATTTCCAGGGAAGCACACGCTTTCCACCTGCCGGCCCCTGGGGTGACAGAGTTCATTACAGCATTGCTTCACTCTGCACAGAGGTACACCAGGGTTTTTTTTATTATTTTTTTTTTTTTAACAATTTCATGAAGATTTTCATACCAGTTTCAGCGAGTTCCGTTTTACAAGCTACAATAGTCATTCATCTCCACCTGGTTAACACTCACTAGTTTAATGGCTGTGCAAACATGGTGAAATTTACGTTGAATCCTGTACACCGGATGTTGAGGAAAACTGCTTTCACATTACAGTGTCCCTTTTATGGTCTTTTTCAACATTCTGGCACAGCTTCCAGAGGTGTTCATGAAATGTTTGTCACCAGCTTTGACCAAAATAGGTCAGGGTTTAATATTTGCAGCATCATTTTACACACGGGGAAAGAGCTCACCTCAAAATAGTCCGTTTTATAGCGTACTGCTTTAAATGATAATGAGGCCAGCTCACCCCACCCTCCCTCTTTCATCATTTCTCTTATGGCCCTTTTTTCACTAGCACCTACTCTGCTCGACTTGCCTCGACCCGACACGGTTTGGGTCGTTTTCCATTACAACTGAGTACCACCTCAAAGTGGGTGGGCTCATTATAGCAAGGCGGCCATTATATTGTTGACATGCTGACGTTTTGCTCTCAGAAGTGAATATTTGAGAGAAAGCAAGCACAAAATACAAGCAGAGCACAGAGTTAGCATTGATGGCTAGGTAGCTAACTAGGTAGCTCATTGTCTGCATACAGGAGACAACGGCAATATCCTTGTTTGTTCAAAGTGAGCTTGCCACCAATGGGATAAATAATGTAAAAAACGCTTAATATCACAAAACACTCACCATCCTCTATCATGGTTTCCAATAATGCCGTGGCCGAGTCGAAGCCACTCTACCTCCCGCAGCTCGCCAGTTGGTGCTTGTAAATGGCGTCCATTTGGTTGAACCACTTCCAGTCTTTTCTGTTCGACCCACTTTGTCCGTTGTGGTCCTTGATGGTCCAGTAATAAGCTTTTAATGTCCAGTGGCACCCGTGAGCAGCCATCAGCTTGGAGATCTCCTGGTATATCTTTTCATTTCAGGTCGCTCCGTCTAGCTCCCTCTGGATTCTCTCATTAGCCACCAAGCACAGAAAAGTCTGGACCTCATTGTCGGACCACAATGTTGATTTGTGTGTAGCCATTTATCTTGTTGATTATCACAGAAATAATAAAAACTCACGTTCACTGTTGCCAAATTTTACAAATGGCAGGTTTGATTCCTATGAAGATGTCGCTCTCATGACTCATCCAGTGATGCTACGTCCTGGCCAATCAGTGGCCTGCAGTCTGTTGATATCACATTTTCAGCTTGACTAAGCTCACTTGGAACCCTGGCTGAGTGCGTACTAGAAAGAAAACCCTACAAACTGAGTAGAGTCAAGGCAAGTCGGGCTGAGTAGGTGCTAGCGGAAAAGGGACATTAGATCCGTTTTGATGGTGACACCATATTTGAGGCTAGCATTAACTATTAGCATCAATTTATTTCTATTCGTTTAACCTTTATTTATACAGAGTAGTTCCATTGAGAGGCAACATCTTTTTCAAGGATGCCCTGTTCACACTCCCACCAGGAAGCTGCCCAATACAACCACAGACTGACCTGTGGCCACTGAGCAGCTCCACTGGAGCAGCTGGGGTTAAGGGATTTGCTCAAGGGCACCACAGTAGGGTTAAGGAGGGTGGGGAAAAAAACTGCTATGTTATCTGTCCCACCCAGATCTAATCCTACCGGTCCAGGGATCGAATCAGCGACCCTCCGCTCACCAGTCCACATCCCTAACCATTAGGCCACCACTGCACCAAGTTGTCGAACTAAATAACATACTAACAAATACTGGCTGATTATTAGAGATTAAAAGCCAACCCAGTCACGGGGGAAGCACAAACCAGTGTGTACTCCTTGTGCCGGTCCCATGCTTGGGTAAATGGGGATGGTTGTGACAGGAAGGGCATCCGGCATAAAATCTTTACCAAATCAAGCATGCAGATCATCACAAATCAGACTTCCATACTGGACTGGCCGAGGCCCGGGTTAACAACTGGTGCTGTGAACCGACTGCGTGCCAATGGAAATTGCACTACTCTAAGAGGATGAGAAGGGGAAGGCGTGTTTGGAGGCAGAGAGAGAGAAAAGGAAAAGCTGAAGTGTGGAGGTGAGAGCAGGGACTTTAAATGTAGGGATTAATGCATCTGGACCTCAACTCTCACATCTACATTTGTTGCTCCTTACAAAAACATACATTTGTTAAACATTCAGCAGCTTGAGGATGAAACCAGAACCTCGGAGTATAACAGACAGCAGAAATCTGGTGGGTGTTGGTTTCATCATGGAAAAAAGCCAAACGACTACAGAAACATTTGATGAGAAATGCTCACCAGTGATGCATGCATTATCAGATTTCTGAATATCTTCTGTGATTTGTTTTCAATTATTTTTGTTTTGTGTTTGTTGTAATGATACAGTGGTTTTTGGTTGTATAGATATAAATAATGCTGCTGATACCATCTAGCTGCAATGCTCCTGCACTGTGTATATAACTGTGTACATATGTATATTTATTCACTGCTTTGGCTAACCAGTTCTTATCTTATTATCTTATTTCCTATTGCTCTGAGTGCTGGTATCCCTGTGCTGCTGCAACCCTGGAATTTCCCCATTGTGAGACTAATAAAGGCTTATCTTATATAGACTAAATGGTAAGAAGAATGGATGGAAGATGGTAAGAAGAATGGAAAGAAGAGTCAAAACTGTAAAATTTGATACAGTATATATATCTAGTATATGCACATTTTTTGTATGCGTGTCATTCTGGCCTGAAGGCTGTCCTCGCTGCAGACCCACTTGAGGACTGTTGTGCATGAGTTTGCTGAACATTAGGACAATTGTCTGGGAGGAGTAACGATTTCTGTGAAATAGTAAATACCTAGAAGAACTAAGACAGACCACTGTGTGTGAGTTTTACAATTAGGGCAATTACCTAGAGGGGCAACAATTTTCATAACATTATATAAGCACTCAGATCTCCTGACCTTGATCTTGAGCACAACCTGGGTGCAGACGCACCATCATTCTGAGTGAGTCTGGTAACCATCATGACAATCACTTAGGACAGGGGAGTCCAAACTATGACCCAGGGGCCAGTTGTGACTCTCAGGACATTTTTAAGTGGCCACAAAAAATTGTAGAAATACCTTTTTTTTTTTTTTAACTAATGAAACTGCACTTTGTGCCATTGGTGCAAAGTGAAAACAAATTAGAGCAAATGGCAGCTCATGTGTTAGTTCAACTTCCTGTTCAAAAAGACATCAGTTCTGAACAGACATATCACCAGAGCTAACAGATTCTGAAGGTCTAACAATGATGCCTTATAAAGATTCTGTACTTAGGGAGAGAGGTTTCCAATGTTTCCTGAATGAATTTTAAGCATTCTTGATGTTAGGATGCAGTGTCCCCACACTGGAATGTGAACAACCAGTTTACAGTTCTTGGTTTTTTTTTCTTTTTGTCTTTTTTGTTTGCTTATGGGGAAAAAAAAAACACAAAAATGCCATGATTGTCAGGTACAACTTGGGACATGTGACAGCCAGGCACAGGCCATCTTTGTCAGAGTTTGACTTTATGAAAGAGCTGCTCACTAACGTGCCCAGAAAAAGCTGACTACAGTCTTGTCAATGTGTATTATTCACATGTGTTCAGCCTTTTTGTGCAGAACTAACCCCTGCTAAATGACTGACAACTGTTGTCTGTAACACTCTGGCCTGTGGCTTCTTGTATTTTAATGTATGTGGCTTCAAAGGAGTGGTGATACGCAGATGGACGGATGCTGCGCCATCACATTAGCTCCTTTTGGCATCACCAGAATGAGCTAAAATAAACCAAGGAAAAGCATTTATGGTCTTCTCCACTGTGTTTTGATGGTTCTCTCTGAAGCTGGGCTGCTGCTTTATTGCCGTTGAACGCAGAAAATTTCATCTCGCCGCTCACCATCCTGCTTTCTGAAGATGCTGCATATTCTGAGGTCATATGGCTGACTTCTGAGTCCACCATCACTGGTAAACTCATATGACATACTATAAAAGCACAGCTGAGAGAAAACGGTCCTCAAGGTGCTACCAGCCTCACACCATCATGTCACCAAACAGCGCAGCATGTCGGGTTCTGGACAGCTGCAGGTTCACCTTCTGAAACCTGCACAGAACCTGGACTGGGGGGAAGGGCCAAGCAACACTCAACACGATACATGAGCCGCACAGAATTCATGATAAAGCAATTAAAGACCTTTTTTTCTATCACCAAATGTTCTCAAATACTTTTGTTTGATTTGTTATAAAGTTATAGGAGAATGCCCACAATGACAGATGCCAGCCAATCAGGAGCAGCTACACTTTAGTCTGAGAGGTGCAGATGGGTTAGGAAAGCCAATCATTTGTCATTACTTTGTTTCTTTTAATCCACTCTATTGTCACTCTTCCTTAATGCCTGACTTGTGCGTTGATCGGTGCCCTCCATCAACCGAGCGCTGGAAGTTTGGTCTCACCTAAACTGGGCTGACTCCCCAGGATGCACCAAGGGTTCTAAACCATAACCATCACAAAAACTCATGGATTAAATCATAAATGAAAGTGCACCTTTTTGAATTAAATTATATAGGAAAACAACTTTTAATGACATTCAAATGTTTAGCGCTGTATTTTTATGCCTCGGTGAAAACAGGGACATACAGTAATTGGTCATTGTGTCTGTGTGTGGTTGTGTGTGTGTGTGTCTGTCTGTCACCAGCTTTTCAGCACACCCGGTCAAAATCAAGTAGAACTAAAGGCTTGTATCATTTTATCGTCATATTTTCTCGATTTTTAATTTGCCAAAATATCAAAAATAAGACTTCGTTTTCAAAATAAACACAAATTTAACTCACCATTGTACCATCAATGGAGCTGCAAAAAAAAGGTATCGTAATAACTAGGTCGGGCCAGTAGAGGTCGCAATGAGGTGACTGCACCTTGGTGCTTTCATTACCTCCGCCAAGAGAGGAGGTAATGTTTTTGCCGATGTTGGTTTGTGCATCTCTCCATTAGCAACATTACTCCGAAAGTTAGGAACGGATTTTGATGGAATTTTCAGGAAAGGTGTGAAATGGCATGGGGAACAGATGATTAGATTTTGATGGTGAACCGAATCACAGTCTGGATCCAGGAATTTTTTTGAAAATTATTTTATATATTAATATTGCACTTTTCATGTGCTGCCCCTTTAAGACGTGTCAGCGGAGTTATGTGTGTGGCTACACCATAGGACCATGCACCTCCGCAACCCGGAAGCAGTGTAGTCTTGCCACCAAACACTGCAGAAAAAGTAAAACGGCTTGGAACAAAAAGGAATGTGGTCTCCATCTACACAGTACGTGATGACTGACATTACTTCATCTGAAGACGCCAAGAAAAAGCAAGCAAAGTGTGCAGTTTAAGACGGGGTTTGGAGTGCATGTGGACATAACTCCGGCCAGCAGACAAGGATGTTGTTGCAGCCACATGACCCATACAGTATGTAAACACCGTAAACTTCAGCACTGGACAATGTTTAATGCTTGTGAAATCACTATAGGCCTGTTCTATTATGCTCGTTTACTATGCACCGCAGTGATATGATACCACACTGTTGTGTAATATTGCTTGATAATTATGAACCTTGCCAGTAAACTGTAATGGAGAAGAGAGTAGGGAAAAAAAAAAAAGAAAGAAAGAAAACCGACCTGAAAGATTCCATCAATCATGATGCTGATTTAAGGTGGAATTACCCAGCCCCAATGTATGGTCAATACAATCATGACAGTCTTGCTATTGTTATTATAATGTAGTCATATAATGCAGTCATATTGTTTTCGCTGCCATTTCTCTGTCTGTTAGCAGAATCATGTAAAAACTCCTAGATGGATTTGGATGACATTTTCACCAGAGGTGGCCCTTGGCCCAAAGATGAACTCATTAGATGTTGGAGGTGACCCGTGAATGCATACCTCCGCCAAGGCCCTATCTCGCGATGTACAGATGGATGGCGAGAAGGGAGGTCAAAGGGAGGGAGGGACACAGCCGTGGCAGAGGTATGTGCTCTCCGAGTGCCCTCTAGTTTTAAATCTGTTTCTCCTCACATATTGGCCCCAAAAGGCTGCAGACCAGTGAATGAATGTCCTGATTTTGCCTTAAAGGAATGAATGACCCCCCCACCCACCCCAGGAGAACAGATGGACAAAAGCTCTGTGTGGATTTACTATTACAGTTCACAGAAATATACTGTTGACTACTGCACTCCAGCTTGTGGCGCTATTAGATGGATTACTGCCTTTGTGCCGCAGTCATGCCTTAGCAAGTCCAGTGACCGCAGACTGACAGACAGCAGACAATAGGCCTGACCTTGGCTCCCTGTCAGCTGGAGGGAGAATACCTCTGAGGGGATTGTCATTTTCCTCCAAGCTCAATGGATTTCAATGGTGAGGAGTTACTTGGAGATTCTCGCCGTCGTCTGTAAAAAAACGCGGCTGTTTAAGTCCAACATGTAACCCACACCAATTAAATGTACATGGAGCAAAAGTGTTGGATCTATACCACAAATTGGCCTGATAGCTTTAAATGTGAGCGGTACATCTAAAAAAAAATGTTTTTAATAAGAAAATAAATGTTTTATCGCTTCTTCTGTTGCAGCGTGGGGTGGAGGGATATCAGAGAGGAAGGATGATGAGGAGGAGGAGGGGTGGGGGCAAATAAGAGCCACTTTCTTATGTTAAGCAGGCGTGCGGCTGTCCTCCATTGTGTGGCGTGAGGACTCTTTTCTCTGGCCAATTTGAGCATGCTTCAGTGGCCAGCCTGGCTCTGGCCCCCCCCGACGCATTATACAGAGCCACAACAAAAGCTGGAGAATGCTGCCTGATGCCTCCGTGTCGCCCCCCTCATTGCTTTACTCTGCGCTGCGTTCCCCAGGCTCCCCCACCCCAGCCCCACGCCTTCACACAGGAGGGCCGGTCTTACTGCGGGCCCTCGGCCGACGTGTCACTCTAACGGAGCATGACAGACGTCGGTCCTTAATTAATCACGTATACGCGGCGGGGGCTCAAAACATTATTTAACGACATGGAAAACATTCTAATAGGCTTGTCGCACTGCCAAGGAGCAAAAGATACCCAGCCAGGGAGACAAACCCACACACTCACACACATACATATTTTATATATAATACATTATATACGGTTCTTTGATCCACAGAACTCCATTCATCTCCACTCATTTCCTGTAGAAACACTGAAGCATTGCCAGATTTGAAAGAATACAAAGGGCGTGGCTGCAACAGCGGGAACATGCCAAAACACACAAGCACTGGGTATTTAAAAAAGTACATCCTAGTTATGATCAACTTTCTTCATTATGATCACAAATGATTCTAATGATGGTCTGAATTTTAGGTGGAAACCACTAGTTGAATATGAAGTCATTACAAGTTACACATCACACTTAAAAACAAACAAACCTGACAGCTCCAAATGATTACCGCCCTTCATTCAGGCATCCGCGCACGTGGGTTTGACCGCTGTGCCATCTGCTGGTGAAACAAAAAAGCAAAGCCCTCGGAACTGATCTTTAGAGCCCCCTGCTGGCCGTACCTGGTCATCGCTGGTGAAGCCCTTGTGCATGATGTGGTAGAGGTGCACCAGGAAGTCGGTGCTGGGGAGAACATCCTGGTGCCTGGTCATCATCTCACAGATGAGCTTGTAGGCCTGCAGCTTCCCAGCCTTGAACTCTGCAGGCAGCATGGTGGCCTTCAGGAGGAAAAGCACTGCAGTTATTATGAAGGACTACATGATGGAGTGCATTATTGTCGTCCTTTTCTTTCCGTGCAGATTTAAACTCTCACTGCAGGTGTGCTTTGGCATCACTTCTGCTCATAATCTCCACTTTTGTTAACATTTTTTCTGAAGAGTCTGATCTAATTTATGATTGAAACCATTTGAAACATCTCCATTATGCTCCTCTTCTGTATGCTGACAGACTTCAGAGGTGTGTCTGCGACATGCTTTCATCAGAACACCTCAGGGTTTAAATATCGCAGCACCATTTTACACATGGGGAAGGAGCTCTCCTCAAAACTGGCTGGTTTTACACCATATGCGTTCAGTTGTTAGAGTAAATAACCAACTAAAAACAGTGCGTGAATGTTGAGTTTAAAAGTCTATATAAAACAATATTGGAGGCAGGCATGTGTGGTTTTGAGTGGCTGACGGCATGTGACTGGTTCTTGGTGTGTTTCAAACAACCCTGAAAAGGTGAATGTCTAACTCTGTTAACAGAAGCTAACCACTGCTAATCGACCAGGTGTCTTGTCCAAAGTAAAATAAACTAAGAAAATCAGCTCAAACAGCACCTGTCAAGAAAATACTGTATATGGTCATGGGGTGATGGATAATCTGCCTGAAAAAATGTGCATCTAGCAGTGATGAGAAGATACAAGACAGAGCCATAAAATCACAGCACAAAGCTAGCAGTGCTAACAAACTGACCAATAAACTTCACATTACTGATGCCTAGTGAGTGAAAACTCTGATTTCAACATTTACTGAAATGTTTTACTAAAATGATTTGGGAATTTGGGGGAAGCAAACACTTTTTTAACATAGAAAGTCACTTCTTAAATTTTTTTAAACTGCATATTCAACTAGGAATCCAATTATCAATTTATAAATCAAAAACATGACCCGGGAGTCCTTGTATTTAACGGCTGTGTTAGTTCTCTGTTGCTTTTACCCTGAAGAGCCAAGACGCCAGCATCCTCAGAGGGGGGATGAAGGCGGGCTGAGGGGGAGACGACTGGTTGTCCATGCTGATGCCGAGGTTGTCCCGGATCTGTGAGCAAACGATTTACACAGTTCAATAAACACACATCAGATATGACAAAACAATCTTTGCTTCATTTAGATCACAAGGATTTTATGAGAACTGCACTGAAAAAGCCAAACAAACATAACTGGCTGGGAGACAGGGCTGTTTCTAGCTTTTTGGGGCCCTTATTGTAATGGGGGAAAGTTTAAACATTTTAAAATGTTAAACAAAAAACAAAGAAAAAAAAATCAATTCAAGGCACCGTCTACAGAACAGAAATAAATGAAAATATTAAAATAAAACTAACTAGCATCCATATGAATGCTGCAAATATGAAGAAAAGCTGCAAATTTACAAAAAAAAGCAGAAATTTATAATAAGTTAATAATTTATGAGGAAAAAGGTTGCAATTTAAATGAAATGTCACAAATTTACGAGAAAAAATTATGATAGAAAAAGGAGCAAATTTATGAGAATAAAGTTGAAAAAAGTTGCAAATTCATAAGAAAAAAATTACGATGAAAAAGCAAATTTACAAGAAAAAAAACTGAAGGTACTTTTAATTCTTCCCTCAAAAAATGCTGAGGTGAACTTGTAGCTTGGGGGCCACCCAGTGGCTGATGGGCCCTGTTGCATTTGAGTCTTACAAAGACAACAGCTGTGTTTTGGCGGAGGCAGCCACTCTCGTCTCTACGGTACCTTGGCCAGCTTGTGCCACAGCTCATAGAGGTAGGAGAAGACCTTGGCGTGGATCTTGGGGCAGCGGATGCTGTTGACATCTCCTAGGATGCCCAGAATCCTCCTCCACAGGACGAAGGCCGAGTCGGCGTGCCAACCGGTCAGAGTCCCGCCGGCAATGATGCTCACGTCATCAGCCAGGAACTCACTGCTGTCTGTCGGGTCGGAGGGAGAGAGAGGATTCTGATTTGCCACTGGTGGGTGGAGTAGCCAGAAAGGTTACTCAAGTAAAAGCAGAGTTACCTTATGATACTGTATTAGTTACTCAAGTACAAGTAAGGGTGTTTACACAACTACAGCCTTCAGCTTGTTTCAGCCAAACCCTCCTTCAGTGCACTTTGTTTTGTTTCCTGAGAACAGTGGAACTGTCCTCAGGTGTGCATCAAAATCAGCTTTTTTAAGCCAATTTAAAAATCATAAACATGCTGGAAGCTGCAGCTATTGATCAGGTCCACCACAGCTATGAACACATTTTCCCCAAATGCACCAAAACATTTTTTATTTTGTTTATGCATGGAATAAACTCCAAAACACTGTGGGGAAAATGCTCAGAACACAGGCATCGCTGTAATGGCCTGTGGGAAGACAGCGCCATCTAGTGGGCAGCAGAAGAGTTGAGAGAGCAGGGACAGCAACCTCTGACAGGACAAGAGCCGTTTTGAGGATTTCTGTCTGCAAATTTAGGGGAAAAAGATGCACATTTACAAGAAAAAAGGTCACAAGTTCATGAGGAAAAAGTTGCAAATTTAAGTTCCAAAACATAATTTTAGTCCTAAAATGAATGTATATGGATAAATTGATCTGCCAATACAATCAGTTTATCCTCTTAAATATGCAACATTTTTCCTCGTTTTAAATGTATACACTTTGCGGATGAATGTGCAACTTTTTTTTTTTTTTGGAAATGTGCAGAATTTTTGTGGAAATTTGTGACTTTTTAAAAAGCTTTTTCATTTTCCCCCACCACATATTTAATATATTTTATCAATAAAAGCATTCCTTTGATAGTTTTCTCATTCATGTGTGGGATTTTTTGTTCCCTTTTTGGTCAAAGTCACAGGAAACCACCAACTCCAGAGCCCCAGGTTGCAGACCCCTGACATCCCTCTCCCACAGGAGCTGGTGCTGGTCCTGGAGCCAGGCTGAGCATCCCTCCCTGCCCTTCGTGCTTCATTTTTAGCTCCACTCCAAAGTTGGTCTGGGCATCTAACACTTGTGATGTTATCAACCAGGCATAAGGACGCCAGCTGGGGCTGGGCCAGGTGAGCTCAAATCAGCGTTAACGGAATAATTTACTTTGGCTTCAATTTTTTACAATGATTTTTTACATTTTTTATTTGGGGAGGCGCACAGAGATGTCCCCAGTAAATAACTTCATTTATCAATGTGAACATTCAAAGCAAAAGCAGCAGTTTAGCTTCCTTTGCGAACTGCAGTATTCAGTTCATGTTTTTTTTAATTTCATTATGCAAATCTGAAGCAACTATCAGTAACAATGCAGCTTGACATCGCTGGTAGCCTAGCATTAGCAGCTTAGTTTTTAATCAGGATAAATTATAGGAAAAGAGAGGTGAGCTAACCTGAGCTACTGCTGTTTTTTCATAGACAGACTCATTAAATACCTTAAACATCAGCTTGTACCAGACTGCTGCTCTATCGTTCATCTCTTACAAAGCATTATTATTTCATATTGACTTTAACAATGAACTTGGGTAGGTCCACATTTATAAGGGGATAATGAATGAACACAGTGAGAAAAATATAAAAATTTTGATATTAGACCAAGAACACCTGAGTAAATACAAAATACAGTTTTTACATGAAAAGGTGAAAAAGTAATTGCCCCCCTTGCTACATCATGAATCAACTGATTCACCACATTTTTATGGAAAGCTGAGTTCAATTTCATGAGCCACACCCAGGCCCATATACTGTCAGAATCAAGAAATCACTTAAATAGAACCTGTCTGACAAAGTGAAGTAGGCTAAAAGTCCTGTTACATCTGGTATAACTCTAACACAGCATTTCATAAAAAGAACATCATAGCAACAGTCAAACATGGTAGTAGTAGTGTCATGGTCTGGGGCTGCTTTGCTGCTTCAGGACCTGCACGGCTTGCCGTAATTGATAGAAGCATGAATTCTGCTCTCGACCAGAAAATCCTGAAGAAGAATATCTGGCTATCAGTTCATGATCTGCAGCCTTGCAATGTGGCTGAATTAAGCGATTCTACAAAGAAGAGTGGGCCAAAATTCCTCAACAGTTATCACAAATGCTTGACTGCAGTTGTTGCTGCCAAGGGTAGCACAAGTAGTTATTAGAATTAGGGGACAATTACTTTTTCACATAGGGCCAGGTAGGTCTGGATAGCTTTTTTCCCCTTAATAAATGAAATCATCATTTAAAAACTGCATTTTGTATTTACTTGGGCTATCTTTGATTAATATTAAGTGTGACAAATAAGCAAAAATAGAAGAAATCAGGAAAGGGTAAATACTTTTTCACAGCACTGTAAATGTCAGGTCCGGTTATTCACCGGGGCCCAACACTCACTTTTCTCAGAGCATGTCTACGTGTGTAAACTGGTGTCATCATGTTCTTATCAGCTCAGCACTAGCAGTGGACAGAACCAACTGGTATCTTCAGGAGCTCAGCTGAGCAGCTCCCACCAGCCCAACTCCAGCTCCAGCACCCATGCTATGCTGGTGGAAAAGAAGAATGAATTAAACTAATTGTAGACTTTAAAAAGAGCCTGAGGGATAGCGTGGAACACTTCAAGTGATTGAATATGGGTGATATTACTATAACAACTTCAGATATGTGTGGGAGTGAAAACAGAAAGTAAGCAGAGAGTAAAATAAGTCAGAAACATAGAGCATGGAGAGTGGATGGTAAGAGGTGAGCAGCAGTACCCAGGTGGCGGTGGTGGAGGTGGTGGTGGGGGGGCATATGTAAGACAGACTGATGCATGGAGTCGTCCAGCGGGCACTCTGTGTGCACCAGCAGGGCCGGTGAAGCGGGGGGGTTCTGGGGGTAGTAGTGGTAGGACGGGGGTGCAGAGTGGGGAGGGAGGGCACATTCGGGACCTAAAAACAACAAACAAGGGGACAGGGAAAAAAACGGGTTTGAGGACGGGAGCACAGGGTCACAATGAAGAAAACACAGATGGACAAACTTTATTAACACAGACAACAGAGGCTGGACAGTTTAAACGAGGGATCAAGTTTTCATATTCTTCTTGGGGATGTACACACAAAACACATGCAGTACAAATGAGTGGGAGCTAAAGATGCACTCAGACGGCTCTAAAACCACCTCAAAAACCAACATGTATTGCCCAAAATAGTATACTGTCACTTTTTACCCACAAAAACACTTTCATTGCCTTAGAATTGCTTGGAAAGAGATTTTAAATCTTTCACCTACTTAAGTATGTGCAGATATATGAATATTCTAATTAGCGGCCTGCAGGGCTTGCACGTGATTGGTCGCCATGCTTCCCGACCTGCAGGGCTTGCACGTGATTGGTCAGTCTGTTTACGACGCTTCCAGACGTTAAAGTTTTGCCTATATCTTCAAAAGTAAAAAGTGAAACATTTTTCTGAAAAAGGTCGAGGCGAGAGATGAATGTGTAGTTGCGATAAATGTGTTTACTTTTTACTAATAACCAGTCCCCTGTCTGCCGGCGACTGAGCAGGGAGGGGAGAGGGGAGGACCCAGTTTGACTGTGGCTGCTCTCAGCTCACAGTGTGGTGCCCATCTGCTGGCAAAGTGAGCTGAGAGCAGCTCGATTTGAATGTGGCTGTGCGAGACTCTGCCCCTCTCCACTACTACCCCAGTGTTTCATCTGGCTTAAAGACCTTGGCGTGGTGGCAACATATTTTTCCTGGGGAGGGGGGGGGGCGCAGAAAACACATGACACGCTTGTAACCAGAACATGTTAATTTTACACTATTTATTTTTAAAAATTTTGCACAGTAATATTGCATAATGGAACTTACCATTTGATGTATTGTACAACCAAGACTTGAATACTGGAATATTGGGCCAGTTGGGGTCCCACCCAGACGTCCTGTGTTTAGACTTTTTACTGGTGTCCTCCTTCTCTCCTTCCTCTGCTCTCACCTCTCCTGGGCCCTCTGCCTGAACACTTTCCTCTCCTTGGCTCCTCTCTTCTGTCTCATCTTTCCCTCTCTGAGCTCTATCTGCTTCAGGTTCTCTCTCTGTCTATGGTGGTATACAAACAGGTTAGAAAATATCAAGTGTCGCATTTTGCCCTGCAGGATTTTTTTTTTTTTTTTTTTTTTTTTTTGCCATGGTTTACATAAATGGCAAAAATATGCTGGGTTTTTTTTGTATTTTTATTCTAGTGTTTTTTCCATTGTGAAAAAGTAGGAAAGAGAAGGAAAAAACATTCATAATTGTAATTTACTCATGCATACTTTAATTATATGATCAAAGGTAGGTATAGTAGCCAGAAATTCTACTCATGTAAAAGCAGTGCTTTGAAATTACTAATTAAAAGTAGACAACCAAAAATTTCTAGTTAACCACTTGCGCTCCGTTGTTCCGCGGGCGGGCAAGTCTCTGCGTCGTATGACGCACGAGGGCGCACGAGAGCGCGCTCGTGCGCCCTCGTGCGCATGACGCATGATAAGGATATTGATGGTGATGATGTAGGTGGTGTGCCCTCCAAGCGCCACTGAAAAAAAATCTGCAAACACAGCCGCGAACAGATTAGTTCATCTGATTGACCTCTCATTCGACTAATAAGAGCCTTGAATTGGGTTTCTGAAACCTTGAGGAGCCAATGAATGAAAATCTAGGAAGGAGGACCCGCCTACTGTGAACGCAGGAGCCAATTGAAGCACAGAAATTCAGGCTGGGTGAAGCGATATTTACTGCTGCAGAAGGACTCTGTACGAATCTACTACAGACCCAGGCTCACCCAGCAGCATGGAAAACACCCACAAGTGGGACCTGCACTTATTCCAGCAGAATAGACGGAGGCCGACGACAAAAGTCGTAAATCATTTGCCAAAACGGCAATAATGGAATTATGTTGATCGGGATCCACGAGCGGAGCAGCGTCGCGTTCGTCTGACGTGTGGGAAGAGCTGTTCGCCATGACTCTGCTGCTTGAAGAGGTAAGGTGTTATAAGCTAAATTATTATTTATCCCTGAAAACTGTAATCCAAAAATGACTTTTGACCGATCGGTAAATTACAACTGTACTGCGCACGAAGTGCGTGCGCCGCGATAAACGGTTCATTTGCCGTGTTCGGACCGTGAACGCTCCCCCCCCCCCCCCCCCCGCTGCAGAAGAGGAGCGGGGGGGGGGGCACGGTCCGAACGCTCCCCGGTCTGCGGGGTGAAGCATATCAGTCTATTCCATCATGTAGCGATGGCCCTCTTCTGTAGCGAGGGGGGGCGTTCACGGTCCATTCACGGTTCCCCCCCCCCACACACACACACACAGTAGCGAGGGGGGGGGGCGCTGTGAAAACATGCAAGGAAAAAAAAAAAAAAAAAAAAGTGTATTCCGTCATGTAGCGAGGGCCGAATTTGGTCCTTGGTAGCGGGGGGGGGGGGAAACAACCCCCCGCCCACACACACACACACACACACAGACACAGCCCTGAGTGTGACCTTTCATTAGAGCCTAAAATGAAGATTCTACATTGAATTATTCAAAAGTTACAGACGTTTTTCCAAACTGTGCCATTTGGCACAATTTGGCACAGTTCCATAACGCCTGGGAACAGCCTGAGAACAAAGCTGTGTAAAATATTCATTTTTTGTGGTATTGTTACCAAATTTGGATCTCAGCTGGATAACACTTGGTTCTACATTTCTGTTGCATTTTCCAGCCGGATCGGACAGCTGTGTGTTATTTACAAGCATTTGTATCCAAAAAAACACCGTGTCCAATTTTTTTTTCTTCAAGTTCAGTATGTTTAGATGACTGTAACTCAGTGGCCGGAGCACGTAGAGAGATTATGTTTTTTTTTGCCAAAAAATTCAAAGTGTTTTCTTTTAAATGAGACCAACCCCATGAAGATGCTGCAAAGGGTTGAATAACAGCTTTCGATTTACTTTGGGCACGTTATTTTTTGGCATTTTTAGGAAAATTGCCCGGAGTGCAAGTGGTTAAGGGTACAAAGAGCAGCCACTTAAAAACTTGAGTAATGACTTCAGTGTTGAAGGTTTAGGTTTTTCTCAAAACTTTATAACAATTTTCTTACAGTTTTCTACTATTCTCTGTAAATTTATCTAAATTTGAAACAATTTTCCTCAAATTTGTAATTTCCTCTTGTAAAATTGACTTTTCTTTATTTATAAATTTGTGGATTATTTTATGGCTTATTTTTGTCTGTTTTTTAAAATAAAATTACTGTTTTTTTTTTAATAAATTTGAAACAGACTGTGGTATTTTTTTTTTACTTTTTCTTTATAACAATTTATATTTTTGACCATAACTTTGTAATGAGAGTTAAATTATTGTTCTAGTCTGACTGCAAAGAAAAAAAGATACTAATAAAACTGTATTTAATGATTTAAATTAACTTAAATGACCAAGGATCCCATTATTTCTGTTATAATATTTCTATATATTTATTATAGTTTTTTTTTTTTAGAAATCTCCTCACCACCCAGACGGCAAGAAAAACCTCCCTTATTTTGAAATCCAAATGTTGGCACGTTTAGTTTGTCTGAAGGCTGCTGACGGATTAAAGTCACTGACTTTGTGAATTTCGGTCATCTTAACTTGCCAGGTACATAATAGGGAACATAACTTAATATTGTAGTGGCTGATGAAATATATCCTCAGCAATTCATCAGCCCCCCTTGTCTTTCCCTTCATATGTAGCCGGCTGCATATGAATTCTAACCACATCTCTTAGCTAAGCGACTCTTCCGTTATTGCTCCCGTTTCCTGTGGGTTAAAACCATGATAAACGCCTCCAGTGCTTACATACCTCTTCTGATTTTTTTCCGCGTTTAAAGTAATTTAATAAACCCATGTTTCTGTCGGACAGTCATGCTTAGTGAGACACTCTGCCTTGTAAAGCCTGCTTCATGCTGCATTTCCCCTCTAGTCCGCCTTGGTCCGCATACGCTTTGGACAAGCCCGGCACGCACGGGCGCTGTTCATGCTCACTTTTTTCATCTACCCAGGCCAAGCGGTTGATGCATGCGCACAACCATCATTTGTAGTTTCACTCCCGCCTGATAGGTAAGTGCCAAGGCGCTGACGCACCAGGGTTTTCACCAACAAAGAAATGGCGGACTTCTTCACAAAGTTTCTCTTCAAATATAGAGTCCATTTCTGTTGTTTGACTTCCAGGTTTTCACTCCTTTTCCATGAAGATGTTGCTGCCGCTGTGAAAGAAAGTATGTATGTATGATTCATGTATGTTTTTACTCTCGTTTTCTGACTGACTGGAAAGCTTGTGTGGGTGGGGCGCTTCTAAACTCCGCGCGGATGACAGCCACGCGTGTTGTTCGTGTGTGTGCTTGCGGAAAGTCATTGCTTCATATATTTTTCTTAAATTAATTTCTCCTTATTGGCGTGGCGGTAATTTTTCTGGTGAGGCAGGCCGCCACCCAGAACTGTTACCAGAGGAAACCCTGTACCCTAGCCACCTCTATCTCAATCCTGCTGCTCCTCCCTCAAGAGTATCCATCTGATTGGTTAATGTTATAACCAACCAGGCTAAGCAGGAATGCTTGCATAGATACTAACGGTCTGTCCAAAGTTGCCCGTTCCAGGGGGGGTGTTACCAAACTTGAAATTCACAGCAGGAAAACAGACTTCAGACTGTGCTGAGATTTTGTGCTTCATATGTTTTATAAGTCACAAAAAACATACAACAGAAAAAAACTTGATTTTTGCTGGAGTGTCACTTTAAAGAAAAAGACAACACAAAAACACTCTGGATATGTACAGTGAATATTGAAATGGTCCCCTCAAATGAATCTTTAACCCAACATTTAGGCTTTTTCTGCTAAAAAAAAAAAAAATAATGAAGTGAATGGAGAAGCTCTTCGTGCTCTTTTTAGACTCCATCAGTTTTAAGGTGAAAAACATCTTGATACTGTTATGTAGAGAAACCGGTCAGTGTCTAATAAACTAAACTAGTTCAGCTTTTAAGACAACACTCTACAACTTTAAGACATTTTAGCTTCTATGACAGCATTTTAAGCTAACTTACTTCAACTTACTTCAACTAAATTAAAAGCTCTCAAGTTGAAAGATCTGGTTGACTTTAAAACTGCAGTAATAATGTTTAAAGTGAAGAATCTATCACTGCCCGCAAATATCCAAAAGTTGTTCCAAATAAGGGAGAAACAATATCATTTCAGAGGAACACGTATATTTCAAAAACCTTCAGTGAGAACTACCACCAAGCAACACTGTGTTTCAGTGCAAGGAGTCAGATTATGGAACGATTTTGGACCTGAATTAAAATCATGTACAACGCTTGGACAATTTAAACAAAAACTAAAGGAAGAAATACTCCAAACATATATACAAGATGACATGTAAAATCACATAAGGATTGTCATATCCAGTCTGTGTTGTGGCTTAGTTTTTTTTTGTCACATTTTGTCTTAGCTTTGTTCTGAATTGTAATCGCTCTTGTTTTGTTTTTCTTTTGAATTCTTGGATGGAATATGGGTGGGCAATATAAGCTGCGGCTTCAGCCATCACCCATTTCGGATAACTTATGTTGAACTGTATAATCAGAGGAGTTATTATTTAATTTGACCTTGTCGGATTTTTTCCCCTTTGTTATATTATTCTGTTTCTTTTTAATCTTTACTTTTAATCTATCCAAAATAAAGATTCATTCATTCAACTTAGGCTATTTCCCCTTTTATGCCAACACTACATATTTAAGTATTTTTAGACAGACAGACATACTTTATTGATCCCAAACTGGGAAAATACATTTTATCTAGTAAAACTAGCATTTATCAGTGTTAAACTTTTACTTAAAACAAAATAAGCTATTTTGGGTTCTAAGCTTACAGTATCCAACTCCAGTTATTTCTACTTTTAAGCTAAGAGTAATTTCACACCTACAGGCTTTAGCTTGTTTCAATCAAACTCAAGTTCATTTTCTCCATTAGTGCGGTTTATTTTGTCTGGAGAGAACATGGTAATCACACTCAGGTGTGCACCACACCAACTGTACCAAGACCTCCTAAAAAAGGTGGTCTCAATTCGTATCAACTGGTGAACTCTGGTGCGGTCCTGCAGGTGAAAAAGTGACCGTACTAAAACAGGACCAACAACAAACGGTCAAACATTTTATGCCACTGTACATGCCTGATGGATCTTTGAAAATATATGTGGCTGAGCATGTCACGGTTCTGGAGGATTAATGAACATTAACATGTTATTTTCCTTTCGTAGCCACACTTCATTTTCAAACTGTACGATTTGCTCAAAGTGGTATATGCACATATGCAATAAACAATAACCAGGGCAATGAACCCCCCCCCCCCCCCGTAGATTATGTTACAATTTGTATCATTTTCTCCCCAGAAATGCATAAATGCCCAGTAGACATCCTACTTCCTGTTTTTACCTTTCCTGTTCTCGCAGCAAAAAAATCTGACCAATAAGAACAATAAGACTGCGTGTCCACACATTTTTTGTCGCCCGACCACCCTGAGTACTTTCTTTCAGCGTTTGTGTGCTGCGCTCTGGGAAAAAAGTCTGTGCCCTGTATCCCAGCAACAGCTTGTCACTCTCAGCTCAGCACTTCCGCTTTTCCTATGGTCAGACTTTCTGATTTTTTAATAGCAGTCTCTAAATAACAATGGACAGGAAACGTATTCTAGCAGCTCTGGATCTAAAATATGATGACATGGAAAAAAGGAGTCTAAGTAGAGACTGTATCGGCGTCCTATGTCCCACCCTTCCTTATTCTGATTGGCTGCTTAGAAAGGTCTGACTGATAAGCTCAGCTACAGTCTGAAAAGTTGAACTTTTTCAATGTTGAGCGCCCTGAGCTCCACGACAAAAAACGGCCACCACTCAAAGTGTTTCAGTGCACGCTGAGGGCGCTCAACACTGTAAATGCTGGACTATATAGAGAATGAATAGAAAATAGTTGCCAAGAGTGGAAAAAACGTGTTTGGTGGACACGCAGCCTAAGTCTTGCAGGACTTAAGGTGACACAGTTTGGTCCACTTGAATTTTTGCCTGTGTGAAAGGGAACCAAACCAAGGAGAAAATGATACAAAGTAACAAACTTATCAACTAAATCGGACCAAAGTGAAGGAATTTAGGTGTGAACGCACCCTAACATTGGTCTAATTTAATTTTCAGCTTACAGCATTCACTGCATTTTCTTCAGGAATGTTTTAGTTAAGTTGCATCATTAACTTCTGTATGAAATAAGCTTAACTTTCACCATCCTGCACTCATAAATCCAGGCACTTATTTTAACGTCTCTACCTAGATCACACTTCATTTTGTGCTAAAAAAAAAAGACAAAAAAGACCAACACTCACGCTCCCTTAACAGAAGCAGACATTAAATGCACAAACATTCAGAAGGGTGAACGTGCGTTTTAAAATGTGCGTTGTGATTTGGTACAGGCCGGTGTACCTGCCAAAGCCTCATTATGGCTGAGCAGCAGGCTCCCCTGGCTGTGGGGATCAGCCGTCACGTCCATGTGGGCCGACTGTGTGGACTGAGTGTCCCCGTCCTCGTCAAATATCTGCCACGTCACTTCAGCCTCATTCAGGAAGCCGTTGGACGTCTCGCTGCTGACACTCTCACCTGGAGTGGATAATACAGGAGAATCAGACAGACAGGATATGGAAGTTAATGGAAGTATGAAGGTTATACCTGGGCAAAGAAAACTGTCAGCAGCTTTGACTTAGTGGACAAATTTCACTCATATATCCTTTCGAATAATTTTTCAAAATCTTCAAGCAACAAGGAGCAAATTTTCAAGACTTTGGTGACGGTGGGGGGTTGCTGTTTTTGGCCCTGGGCCTTGGTATTATCATTTATGGGGGGGCTGAAAAGTTCATCATGGTGAAATTGACCAAATGTGGTTTATTTTTCAACATAGTCTCCCCTTGGGTCCACACATTTCTTCCATCGGTGTTGCAGCACTTGGATCCCTGCGGCTGAAAAATAAACCACATTTGGTCACATTTGACCACTATGAACTTTTCAGCCCCCCTTCGTATTATAAGTGCTTGTGTTGACTGAATATTAAGTATTGATTTAACACAATTATGACCGTTACCCAGACGAAAACTAATTACAGTGATGTGAAAAAGTATTTGCCCCCTTCCTGATTTCTTATATTGTCACATATTTGTCACACATGTAAATGTTTCAGATCATCCAACAGATTTTATTACACCAAGATAATCTGAGTAAATACAAACTGCAGTTTTTAAGTGAAGATTTCATATATTAAGGGTAAAAAACAATCCAGAACTACCTGGTCCTATGTGCAAAAGTAATTGCCCCCTAAACTTAATAACTAGTTGTTCCACCCTTGGCAGCGTCATCTGAAATCAAGCGTTTGTGATAACTGGCAATGAGTCTTTTCCATCACTGTTGAGGAATTTTGGCCCACTTGTCTTTGCAGAATTGCTCTAATTCATCCACACTGGTGGGCTTGAGCTTGAGGTCATGAACTGATGGTCAGACATTCTCCTTCAGGATTTTCTGGTAGACAGCAGGATTCATGGTTCCATCAATTACAGCAAGTTGTCCAAGTCCTGAAGCAGCACAGCAGCACCAGACCATGACACTACCACCATCATGTTTAACTGTTGCTATGATGTTCTATTTATGAAATGTTGTGCTAGTTTTACACCAGATGTAATGGGACACACGCCTTCCAGAAAGTTAAACTTTTGCCTCATCAGCCCACAGAATATTTTCTCAAACGTCTTGTGTACCATCAAAATGTTTTCTTTTTCAAATGTGAGAAGAGCCTTTGTGTTCTTTTTGGTCAGCAGGGGTTTTCACCTTGGAACTCTCCCGTGAGTGACATTTTAGTCCAGTCGCTTTCTTATTGTTGAATCATGGACCAGAGTCCAAACTGAGGCAAGTCAGGCCTGCAGGTCTTTAGATGTTCTTCTGGGTTTTTGTTTCTCATCTGTCCTTGAATTACTTTCGATAGCAGCATGATGTGCTGCTTTTTGAGATCTTTTAGCCCATTTCAATTTGCCAGACAGGTTCTATTTAAGTGATTTCTTGATTCACCAGGCCTGGCAGCAATCAGGCCTGGGTGTGGCTAGAGAAATTAAAGTCAGCTTTCAAAAACAAACAAACAAACAAGAAAATGTGGTTAATCACATTTAATTCATGATGTAACAATGGAGGCAATTATTTTTTCACACAGGACCAGGTAGGTTTGAATAGCTTTTTTCCCTAAATAAATGAAGTCATAATTACCTCCACCACGCCGAAAAGGCCAGGAGGAGGTTATGTTTTTGCCAGGGTTTGTGTGTTTGTCTGTCTGTCTGTCTGTCTGTCTGTCTGTCTGTTTGTCTGTTGGATAGCAAGATAACTCAAAAAGTCTTGGACGGATTTCCATGAAACTTTCAGGCGTTGTTGGAAATGGTACAAGGAAGAACTGATTAAATTTTGGGGATGATCCGCATCACCGTCTGCATACAGGAATTTTTTAAAGCATTTTTCCACACTGTGACATATGGCCATTTTCAACATGTGCGCAGGCGCAATGGACGGCGCTGGGCGTCGTGTCTGACCAACACAAACTCCGCCTTCTTCAACGTTTTACCCACAAAAGCATGCGGAAAACACTGGTGGCCTGGGCCCGCCAGCCATAGGCGCTGCGCACATTGCGCTGGTCGTCGTGTCTGACCAACACAAACTCCGCGTTCTTCAACGTTTTAGGCACAAAAGCACGCGGAAAACACTGCTGCCCTGGGCCCGCCAGCGTGCGTGTTTTTGCGCCACGCTGCAAAACCTGACACGGCCACCTGTCCGCCGCCCGATTATTTGCCACAAATTCCCCGCCCAGCTATAGGCGCTGCGTAAAAACGACCTCTCTGCCGGGGAAAATTCGAAATTCTGTTTTGCCGCGGAGCGCAACCCCAATAATTTATAATTTATAATTTCATGAGTTTGTTTTTTTTAAATAATTCTGTTGAACCCCAATATAATATAAAACCCACGGCAACCTGTCTAACCAATCTGCATCCGTCAGTGGAGGAGATGGACACACCAACACTTCAGCTTATTACCTCCGCCAAGGAGGCAATGCTTTTACAACCGTAAAACGGGGCTATAAGGGACGGCGGGGTAATATGGGACACTTTTCTAAATGTAATTCTGCTTTTTTAATTTTGCTTCCGCCTAGATTTGATGAAGGATTCATGGATATTTCACAATAACAACACAACTCAGCGTCCTGCTCAAAATAAAAAAAAGCAGAATTACATTTAAAACATTTCCCAGAAAAGTGTCCCTTATCAACCCGCCGTCCCTTATAGCCCCGTTTTACACTACTGAACCACTAATCCTATCACTATCACATTGATTGTCATTCATTAATTGTCTGTTTATTGCACTGTCCATGTCAAATAAACAAATAATCATTGTGAATCCAATTGCTAGTCATATCTTTTCATGCTCAGGGAATCTGAAAACATACACACAAACACTGTATGGGGGGAACTGTGCCGCTTGGCGGAGGTCTGCGCTCTCCGAGTGCTTTTCTAGTTTAAAAACTGCATTTTGTATTTACTCAGGTTATCTTTGACTATATTAAAATTTGTTTGATGGTCTGAAATATTTACGAGTGGCAAATATGCAAAAATATAAGAAATCCAGAAGGGGGCAAATACTTTTTCACACTACTGTACGTATGTGCAACTGGACCTGTGTTGAAAGTAGATGGACTCCAAAATGTAATAATTTTAAGCTGTTAAGTTTAAGGTTTTATGAAGTTCTTTTAAAAAACAGCTGAACTGGTCTGGTCACAAGACCTTCCTGGCTGAGGTTAAAAAATAGACAACAAATAAGATCTGACTTTTTTCTCTGAGTTTGGGCCTTGGATGGTCCGTGTGTCCCTCGGCGCTGCACTCGGCTGACTGAGCTGGACTACTGCTGCGTCTGACCAGGATCTATGAAAACAACAACAAACGCATAGGAAGCAATAAGAAGTTGCCACTTTAAAAGTTATTTAATCATTTAAACAGAACACGGCAGTAGAAGATTTCATGTGCTCACCACAGGAGGCTCATGGTTCTCCCTCCGGCCCTCGGGCACTCTGCTATCTGAACTACAGGAAGTAGGGGAGTACTCTCTCTTATGGGCTGAAATACAAAATAACACAGAGTCAAGAGACGGCTTTATTTGAAGAAATACACTCAGTGGGAATCCTAATGCTATTTTAAAAAAATAGGGGAAAATACAAAATGTAAATGTAAATCATGAAATGTGAAAGTATGTAACAAAAAAATTCCAGGATCCAAACCAGATTTTACAAACTCAGTCACTTTCCACATATGAAAAAAATTACATTAATTTGCATGCATAATTCAATGAGAAATTTAAAGCAACTATCTTGCAAAAAGTCCAATCTTGGAATGTTAAATGACACCGCAAATAAATAACAATACAAATAAATAATTAAGTTAGTTACGTTATTCCCATGCCAATGACGTTTTGGCATAGGGCGGTACCCATCTCCGTTTGGGGGCCCTAGGCCACGCAGCTACTGTAGGTAGTGAATGCTACAGTGGGGGGGGGGGGGGCAGTCCTCTGGTAACTCTGTGTGTTAACTTTCCTTCCCCCGTTCTATTATGCAGAGCACCAAGCTAGAAGGCGGAAAGTTACCATTTTCACCTGGTCTTTGGTATGACCCAGCCAGGATTTGAACCCCAGCCTCCCGGTTGTGGGGCGGATTCTCTACCAACTAGGTAGAGTGGATGCTCTGCCTAGTATTATAATAAATAACAACAGATGATAGAAAAATAAACTCTGAAACCGTAAATTTGACGGGAAAAAGTAACAGTTCCATCCATCCATCCATCTTCTACCGCTTTTCCGGAGGTCCGGGTCGCGGAGGCAGCAGTTCAAGCAGAGAAGCCCAGACTTCCCTCTCCCCAGCCACCTGCTCCAGCTCTTCAGAGGGGATACCAAGGCGTTCCCAGACCAGCTGGGAGACATAGTCTCTCCACCAAGTCCTGGGTCTGCCCCGGGGTCTCCTCCCAGTGGGACGTACCTGAAACACCTCAAGTGGGAGGCGTCCAGGAGGCATCCTAATCAGATGCCCATACCACCTCAACTGACTCCTTTCAATGCGGAGGAGCAGCGGTTCTACTCTGAGCCTCTCCCGGATGACTGAGCTCCTCACCCTATCTCTGAGGGTGAGTCCAGCAATCCTACGGAGAAAGCTCATTTCAGCCGCTTGTATCCGCGATCTCGTTCTTTCGGTCATTACCCAAAGCTCGTGACCATAGGTGAGAGTAGGAACGTAGATTGACTGGTAAATCGACAGCTTTGTCTTAGAACTAAGCTCCCTCTTCACCACAACAGACCGGTACAACGTCCGCATCACTGCAGATGCTGCTCCAATCCGTCTGTCGATCTCTCGCTCCATTTTCCCCTCACTCGTGAACAAGACCCCAAGATACTTAAACTTTTCCACTTGGGGCAGGAGCCTGTCCCCAACCCGGAGAGGACAATCCACCTTTTTCCGGCTGAGGACCATGGACTCGGACTTGGAGGTGCTGATTCTCATCCCAGCCGCTTCACACTCAGCGGCAAACCGTCCCAGCAAGAGCTGTAGGTCATTGCTGGATGAAGCCAACAGGACATCATCATCTGCAAACGACAGAGATGAGATCCTGTGGTCACCAAGCATGACACCCTCCATTCCCTGGCTGTGCCTAGAAATCCTGTCCATAAAAATTATGAACAGGATCGGTGACAAAGGGCAGCCCTGGCGGAGTTCAACTCTCACTGGGAATGACTCCGACCGAGTGTTGGCAATACGAACCAAACTCTCACAACAGTCGTACAGAGACCAAATAGCTCGTAACAACAAGCCCGATACCCCATACTCCTGAAGCACCCCCCACAAAAATCCACGAGGGACGCGGTCAAATGCCTTCTCCAAGTCCACAAAACACATGTAAACTGGTTGGGCAAACTCCCACGAACCCTCAAGAATTCTCGAGAGGGTAAAGAGCTGGTCCGATGTCCCACGGCCAGGACAAAAACCACATTGCTCCTCCTGAATCCGAGGTTCGACCAACGGCCGGACTCTCCTCTCCAGTACCTTGGCATAGACCTTCCCAGGGAGGCTGAGGAGTGTGATCCCTCTAAAGTTGGAGCACACCCTCCGGTCCCCTTTTTTGAAGAGAGGAACCACCACCCCGGTTTGCCATGCCAAAGGCACTGCCCCCGACCTCCACGCAATGTTGCAGAGGCGTGTCAACCATGACAACCCAACAACATCCAGGGCCTTGAGGTACTCAGGGCGAATCTCGTCCACCCCCGGGGCCCGGCCACCAAGGAGATTTTTAACCACCTTGGCGACCTCAGCCGTTAAAAGGAAAAAAAAAACTTAAAAAAGTCTAAACTTTACAAAAAAAAAATGCTGCAAATTTACAAAAAAGTCACCACAATTTTTCTAAGCAAGAAACTTGCAAGTTTATGAAAATTATGTCACAAAATTTAGGGGAAAAACTCCACAGAACGTCTAAAATCTGCAAGAAAAATGCCACAGATTTACATGGGAAAATGAATCTCTTTTTTAAAAAAAAAACAAAAAAAACATCATACAGTATCTCACAAAACTGAGTACATCCCTCACATTTTTGCAAATATTTTATTATATCTTTTCATGGGACAACACTGAAGATGACACTTTGATACAATATAAAATAGTCAGTGTACAGCTTGTATAGTAACAGTGTGAATTTGCTGTCCCCTCAAAATAACTCAACACACAGCCATTAATGTCTAAACCGCTAGCAACAAAAGTGAGTACACCCCTAGTGAAAATGTCCAAATTGTGCCCAATTAGCCATTTTCCCTCCCTGGTGTCATGTGACTCATTAGTGTTACAAGGTATCAGGTGTGAGTGAGGAGCAGGTGTGTTAAATTTGGTGTTATCACTCTCAAACTCTCATACTGGTCACTGGAAGTTCAACATGGCACCTCATGGCAAAGAACTCTGAGGATCTGAAAAAAAGAATTGTTGCTCTACATAAAGATGGCCTAGGCTGTAAGAAGATTCCCAACACCCTGAAACTGAGCTGCAGCACGGTGGCCAAGACTATACAGCAGTTTAACAGGACAGGTTCCACTCAGAACACGCCTCGCCATGCTCAACCAAAGAAGTTGAGTGCACATGCTCAGCGTCATATCCAGAGGTTGTCTTTTGAAAGTGCTGCCAGCATTGCTGCAGGGGTGGGGGGTCAGCCTGTCAGTGCTCAGACCATATGCCGCACACTGCATCAAATTGGTCTGCATGGTTGAGAAGGAGAAGGAAGCCCCTTTTAAAGATGATCCACAAGAAAGCCCACAGTTTGCTGAAGACAAGCAGACTAAAGACATGAATTACTGGAACCATGTCCTGTGGTCTGATGAGACCCAGATAAAATTATTTGATTCAGGTGGTGTCAAGCCTGTGTCGCGGTAACCACGTCAGGAGTACAAAGACAAATGTGTCTTGCCTATAGCTAAGCATGGTGGTGGAAGTCTCATCTCATGGTTTGGAGCTGCATGAGTGCTGCTGGTACTGGGGCGCTACAGTTCACTGAGGGAACCATGAATGCCAACATGCACTGTGACATACTGAAGCAGAGCATGATCTCCTCCTTTGGAAACTGGGCCACAGGGCAGTATTCCAACATGACAATGACCCCAAACACACCTCCAAGACGACCACTGCCTTGCTAAAGAAACTGAGGGTAAAGGTGATGGACTGGTCAAGCATGTCTCCAGACCTAAACCCTATTGAGTATCTGTGGGGGATCCTCAAACGGAAGGTGGAGGAGCACAAGGTCTCTAACACCATGATGTCATCATGGAGGAGTGGAAGAGGATTCCAGTGGCAACCTATGAAGCTCTAGTGAACTCCATGCCCCAGAAAGTTAAGGCAGTGCTGGAAAATAATGGTGGCCCCACAAAATATTGACACTTTGGGCACAGTTTGGACATTTCCACTGAGGGGTGTACTCACTTTTGTTGCCAGCAATTTGGACATTAATGACTGTGTGTTGAGTTATTTTGAGGGGACAGCAAATTTACACTGTTACACAAGCTGTACACTGACCATGTTTACATGGACACAAGTAACCGGATTAAAAGCCTGATCGGAATAAAAATGCTTCAAGTAAACACACCAATCTGAATATTCTGACCCGATCACGCTCATTCGGATCAAAATTTCATTCTGATTGAGACGGGTGGATTATGCCGGTTGTTAAACCGAATGGTGCACATGAAAACACTTATTCCGAAGGCTGGGCAGAAAATATGTTTACTGTGCATGTCTGTACACCAGCCATACGTCGACGTGACGTACTGTATTTCCGCCTTTACAGCAGCTACCAGAAAACACAGCGGGAGTAAAACGAAACTGGTCTGTATCATCCTACTGTCTCCCTCTGTTCGCCATATGCAGAAGTATGTACTTGTAGCTTCATTACAGAGACCAGCAGAAGCAAAAGTACAGTCTGAATAACACAATACAGGTCCATTTCGATATGAAGTGGGGCTTGCCAACACCGGAAGCTTCTTCTTCTTCTACGATTTTCGGAATGTCGAAATGTCGACATGCGCATGTCAAAATGATTTATTCCGTTCAAACGTGTGACACATGGAAACACACGTCCTAATTGGATCAGCTTTTTCATGATCCATGTAAACAGTAAAATTCTGATCTGAATTGTAATCAGATTAAAGAAATTTTGCCCATGTAACCGTGGCCACTGACTACATTGTATCAAAGTATCATATCTTCAATGTTGTCCCATGAAAAGATATAATAAAATATTTACAAAAATGTGAGGGGTGTACTCAGTTTTGTGAGATACTGTATGTTGGAGAAAAAGGACTTGGAAATTTGGAACTTTATGTTCTTTCTTATAACCTGACTGTTCCACGTTTATTTAAAGGCTCAAATGAGTTTTGGGGCCCCATGCAGATTTTGTTTTGCTCCAAATGACTCCTAATTATAAAAGTAAAATAAAAGTTTGCAGACTTCCGGTTATGGCGGCCACGTAGGAAGTCGTGTTTCACACTGCTCTGCTCCTAAAAATAAAAAGTAGGCTAAAACTCTTTTAATTGGAACAAAAACCTATCCCAGCGTTTAGGCGCGGATATGGTAAAGACCAAGGCTGGGAAATTAGGCGGAGGAAAAAGTAATTCGACAAAATAATCCAAGCTAACAGACTTCCACGCTCGTGACGAAGCAGAAAAATCTCCAGAGACTATGGAGGAGGATGTAGCCTGCGGCGGAGCGGGAACTGCTGAGGAGGGAACGAGTGCGGTGCTCGCTGCCATCAGCTCCATGACTTTTCGTCTAAATTTGACGGGATTATAGCAGCGATAGAAGGAATGAGAAAGGAAATAAGCGACTGTATGGAACGAGTATCGCAGGCGGAGCTCCGAATTTCAAGCGCTGAAGATGACGTCACCAGCCTACAATCAAAGTTGCAAACACTGGAATTAAAATGTAAACGTCTGGAAGATAACGTCCTGGACTTAGAATCCCGCTCGCGACGTAATAATTTGAGGCTGGTGGGCCTCCCGGAGGGAACGGAGGGACGGGACCCATGTTCCTTTTTGGAAAAGTGGATTCCAGAAGCGCTGAACAACGCGGACCTGCAGTCATTGGTCGTCTTAGAGAGCGCTCACTGAATCTGCCCACCGAGAGATAATAAGACACCACCGAGGATGCTGATTATGAAGTTCCTCAACTACAGAGACAAGATGACAGTCACCAACGCGGTGTGAGCTAAAGGGGAAATTAAATACCAGGATCAACAGGTGCGGTTCTACCCAGATTTGGCCACAGGAATTCAACAATTAAGGAGGCAGTTTGACGCCGCCCGCAAAGAGCTGCGCAGCCTCGGGATTCGTCACGGAGTGATTCATCCGGCAAGACTCCTGGTCACATATAAAGGGAGAACCCACACCTTCAAGACCCCTCAAGAGGCGCAGGAGCTCATTAAGCAGATCCAAAAGGAGACTGGTGGGAGCTTAGCATGAACATGACAAAGGTAGAACATTTAAGCATTTGTACAGGCATCTGATTGATCTGAAACATATAACATGCCTACAAAATACAGATTGTATTATAAAAAAAAAAAAGCTGTGATGTACAAAGTTGCTATAAAACTTTGAAGTTATGTTGAAAAAACTACAGAAGAGAGTTAATGTCATTAACAATAGTAGTAGAGTCAGGGTGATTGAGAGGAGAAAGAGAGAGTGGTTTGACTGATCCTCGCAGGTGTGGAACAGTCACTAGCTATAACGGGAGACGGAATTTTTTTTGATTTTGGGGGATTACCACAAATGTGGGGAAAGGGAATTTGTTTTTGTGTAGTTTGTAGGATGAATGTTCAACCATCCATGTTTTTGCTTCTCTGTATGAGCATGTTCATATTGCAAGGTAATCTTAAACTCCTTATTGATCATAGATCAAAGCGTTAATCTCAGGGACGGCAACAGGAAATTCTGATTTCAGCTGAAATCTAATTTGGTCGATTGACTTACAGGGGGGCTGGGGGGGCGCAGCCCCCCTGAAGCTGGGAGGTTTTCAGTAAAATACAAGTAATTTAGACTGAAAAAAATGATTAAAAAAATGAAATACTAGACTTAGATAAATCATTAAATTTAATGAAAAGTTAACTTACTTTTTCTTCAATGTTGTCTCACTGTCTTTAGTCCAACATATTTAACAGTTCTATTAGAGTTTTTTACACTATTTACACTGGTCACCAAGTCACTTCTAATGTGAAACTTTCTTCCTTTTGGCAGCAAGCTGTGTCAGTCTCTGAACTTTGAACTTCATCTCCTTTTCTGGTTTCTTCAGAAACTGTCCAAGTGTTTCTGTTACCTCATTGAACTTTGAGCCAATTTTCACCTTTACTGTCACTTCGCTCCCCGAAGCTCCTGGGTTTTTATGATTTTTAAGTACCAGAACTGTGCTTACATGACATAAAACAAACAGCTGAATGCCACTTATTACTGTATAATATTGACTTATGTTCCAAGAAGATAGCATTCCTAAACTAGAAAAGCACTCAGAGCGCATCCCTCCGCCAAGGCTCCTTCCGTTTGTCATGGATCAACTCCAAAATGTAATGGTTTTGTGTGTAGGCCTATAGCCACTTGTGGTGAAAATTGCATCAAAGTCTGTCCATCAGTTTTGGAGTATTGTTGCTAATACAATGTGAGAAGATAAGCGCCTTGGCTGAGGTATGCATTCTCAGATCATCACCAAAATATAATGGGTTCCTCTCTAGCCCAAGAACCACCTCTGGTGAAAATTTTATCCAAATCCATCCAGTAGTTTTTGTGTAATCCTGCTGCACAAATACAAAAAAGCCCTTGATGGAGGTATGCACTCTCAGATCATCACCAAAATCTAATCATCTGTTCCCCGTGCCATTGCACACCTTTCCTGAAAATTTCATGAAAATCCGTCCATCACTTTTCCTTGCTAACAAACAGACAGACAAGCCAACGCCGATGAAAACATAACCTCCTTGGCAGAGGTAAATATTCCAACAAGCATTATCCATCACATGCTTTAACACTTCAGTTAATTTTATCTATTCCATAATAGAAATAAAATTCCAACATACCATTACTTTTTATAATTTCAGCATTCATTTCAGATCACCAGTTTCAATCTCCATTGAGTCTTGAGCAGCTCATTTTCCTCCCCCGCGCAGCCCAGCTCATACAGCCGCTGTACGCTGCACTCAAACGGAAACCGGCAGACAGAGTCGACTGGACTCCTGAATGGGAGCAGGCATTCTGAGGTTAAAACAGCGCTCATTACCCACGTCTCGGACATGGGCATAGCGGCCGTCGTGGAGCAATGCGTTGCCGGTTCTTGGCAGCCGCTCACCTTTTTTTTAAGCAGGTCTTTGCACGACAGTGAGTGTAAATACAGCGTGTTCGACAAAGAGTTAATGGCTCTCTACCTGGTGTACGCCACTTCCGGTTCTGGCTGAAAGGGCACACTTTCACTGCGTGGTGGACCATAAGCCGCTAACGTACTTAACGTACATATAATATACAAATAAAGCGGAATTCGGTGAATTACTGGAAAAATCATATCCCTGAGAACAAGCCGAAATGAATTTTTGACAAAGCATACGAGCCATTTGATTGGTCCAATCGTTTGCAACTATCCAATCGCAGGGCTGTTTACAATACAGCAGTAGCTTGAGTACATCCAGGTTATCGCCAGACTTCGAGGAAGCGCCGAGCGCGTATGTTTTTTTTTTCCAAATTTTATTGAGAACAAGGTAAAGGTGCAAAATTATGACATAGATGATGATAAAATCGGCGGAAATCCGCGGATCGGCAGAAAATTGCCATCCCTGCTTCTCAAATATTCAAACGATACAAAACCCTCCTTATCGATTAACTGATGTATGTAAATAAGCCCATGATCAGCCCACTTGAGAAAGTTCGTATCCAATCTGCTTGGTATAAAGGATTTTAAATGCCCAATACTAGACAAGGCAGATAGACTAGTTGGTAACTTAAAGGCAATTCCAACCCTCTTCCAGATATCAAGTTGTTGGTGTTTTTAGTACATTTTTTTTTGTAGTTAGTGTTTTTTTTAATTTTTAAATTACTTTAGTGTTAGTGTTTGATTGTTTGTGCCATGTTTGTAAAAAAAAAAAAAAAAAAAAAAGGTTCAATAAAAAATATTGTGGGGAAAAAAAAGTTTGCTGACCCCTTGCATGGACTTATGCATATGACATGCAGTATGATCTGTTCACACTCCGACAGGCAGTGAAAAGTAAGCTAGGAGCAGGAAGACAAAAGAAGAGGAAAACAGCAGCCTTGTGTGCTGCAGAATGGAATGTACGCACTCTGTTGGACAGAACAACATCACAGCGCCCAGAAAGACAGACTGTGCTTGTGGCCCTGGAAATGAACAGGTACAATGTAGACATAGCTGCACTTAGTGAAACAAGATTGCCTGGATATGACAGCTTGGAAGACCATGGGTACATCTTCTTTTGGAGTGGGAGATCAACTCAAGAAAGGAGAGAAGCAGGAGTGGGCTTTGCAGTTAGAAAGGAGATAGCAGCAATGCTTGATGAGGAACCGGTGCCAATCAACGACAGGATAATGACTATGCCACACTCATCAGTGTATATGCCCCAACAATGACCAACACGGAGGAGGTGAAGGAAGAGTTCTACAGTGATTTACGTGAGACTATCAGGCGTGTACCGACTGATGACAGGTTGATACTTGTTGTAGATTTTAATGCCAGAGTTGGTTCGGACACTGAGAAATGGAAAGGAGTGCTAGGCAGTCATGGAGTAGGCAAGTGCAATGCTAGTGGAGAACTTCTACTTGCACGATGTTCAGAGTACAACCTTGTGATAACCAATACTCTATTTAAGCACAAGGACACATACAAGAAGACATGGATGCACCCAAGATCCAAGCACTTGCACATATTAGACTACATCATAGTCAGGCAGAGAGACATAAGGGATGTATTGGACACCAGAGCAATGAGAGGCACGGACTGTGGTACTGATCATGTTATGCTGAGATCTAGATTAAGGATTTGGAGACAAAAACAGCACTGCAGGACGGGTGCGAAGCCACCACGGAAGCTAAACACTAGTGCACTGAAAGGCCAAAAGAAGCAGGAAGAACTTACACAGGAAATGGATGAAAACTTGAAAGACTGGGACAGCAACTACTCAGAGAATGACACAGAAGAGAAATCGGCAACACTGAAGGATATGGTGTATCAGACTGCGAGTGATGCATTGGGCTACCCTGAGAGGAAACATCAAGATTGGTTTGATAAGCATGATGAACACCTGAAGAAACTACTAGAAGCGAGGAATACACTAGGCAGGAAAATCAACAGTGTAACACAAGGTCGAAGAAGAAGAAATACTCAAAGGCTCAGAGTGAGCTACAGAAGTACACCAGAGAGATGAAGTCCAACTGGTGGGATGAAAAAGCGGAGAAACTTCAAACTGCAGCAGACAGGAAGGACATGAAAACATTCTTCACAGGTTTGAGAGAAATCTATGGCCCTAAACCAAGAGGACTGATCCAACTAAAGGCTATGGATGGTGAAACGGTTTTGTAGGAGAAAGACAAGATCCTGGACAGATTTGCAGACCACTTTGACCAACTACTAAACAACCCTGGAGATCTCACTGAAGAGGCTAAAGAAGCTCTAGTGCAGCGACCAGCTGTATCAAGTCTGGATGAACCACCAAATTTTGATGAACTAATGGCAGCTATCAGGACAACACAGGATGGTAAAGCTCCAGGAAGGGATGGAATTCCAGCAGAAGTGTGGAAATTTGGTGGTGTTCAGCTGACCAACTGCCTGCACAAGCTCATCCAAGAGATATGGGATGCCCAGAAAGTACCTCAAGACTGGAAGGATGCAAGTATTGTGCCTTTGTTCAAGAAAGGTGACAGGAAAGATTGTGGAAATTACCGAGGTATATCACTGCTAGCCACTGTTGGTAAGATTCTCTCACGTGTACTACTGAACAGACTCAATGGACACATCTCGCAGAATGTACTACTGCAAACCCAGTGCGGCTTTAGAAGTGGAAGAAGCACAATGGACATGATTTTCTGCTTGAAACAAGTTCAAGAAAAGTGTATCGAACAGAGCATGCTGCTTTATCTAGTCTCCATAGACTTCAGCAAAACCTTCGATACTGTTTCGCGATAAGGACTTTGGCAGGTACTCAAGAAATATGGTTGTACAGAGAAGTTTGTCAGCCTGATCGAGGCACTCCATACTGGTATGCAAGCAAACGTGGCAATGAGTGGTTCAGTATCTAAAGACTTTTCAGTAAGCAACGGGGTGAAACAAGGGTGTGTGCTGGCACCTACACTCTTCTCGCTATATCTGGCAGCCATGCTTGAGGTGGCCTTCAAAGACACTTCAGAAGGAGTATACATTCAAACAAGGAAAGAAGCAGACTTGTTCAATGTGGCACAGTTTAAAGCCAAGAGTAAGACATTGATAAAGGTAGTAAGAGAAATGCTCTTTGCCAACGACAGTGCTGTAGTTGCACACAGTGTGGAAGATATGCAATCTTTAGTGGAGAAATTTGCAAGAGCAGCTAGCCAATTCAGCCTCCACATCAACATCAAGAAGACAGAGTGCCTTTATCAACCACCAAAGTTCCAATTATCAACATCACTACCAGAAGAGATCAGCATTGGTACAGAGCCACTAATCAAGTGCAAGACTTTCAAGTATCTAGGGAGTACTGTTTCAGAGAATGCTAGGCTGGAGGGTGAGCTATCTTTCAGAATGGGAAGAGCGAGTGCTATGTTTGGAAACTTGAGGGTGAGACTGTGGAACAATCAACATGTGTCTATCCGTGTGAAATGCAAAATGTACAGAGCGACAGTACGGGCTACTCTATTGTACGGTGCAGAAACTTGGACTGTCTACAGAGTGTAGGTGAAGAAACTCCACGCGTACATGATGAGACACCTTCAAGCCATAACAAACATCTCATGGAAAGACAAGATAACCAACACAGAAGTGTTGAAACGAGCTGGTCTACCATCAATGGAGGACATGCTAATACAGATGAACTTGAGATGGCTCGGACATGTGAGAGGATGGACCACCAGCATCTCCCTCGGCAGTTACTCTACTCACAGTTATGCGAGGGCAAATGCAATCAGGGTAGACCAAGGCTCAGATTTAAAGACACTGTAAAAAGAAACTTGAAGAAGTTAGATATAGACAGGAGTTCCTGGCAGCGGAAGGCTAAGAGCAGAGCCGTGTGGAGGAATCTGATCAGACCTAAATGAAACAGTCATTGTCGCCCACAACAGACTGCTATGATTGATTTGATTTGATGATGAAGTTGTGCTGTATGGAAGTTTAGCCTTGCCCCATTAGGGTGCATGTAAGATCAGTGATTTTTTCCGTTTAAATAAAAGCAGCTAAATTTCCCCGTGAAGAGCCTAAATCTGTCATGACTGCAGGTATTTTTGGCTGGCGTGTACCTGGTAACGTGTCTGACAGCTGCTGAGTGATGTCTGAGGTGCTGCTGCTGCGTGGCAGAGGACTTTCTCTCCCACCCAACTCCTCCTCTGCCCCACACTCTGACAGCTGACACTCCTCCAAATCTGTGAAGTAGGAAAAATACCAAAAACAATAATGGTTAGTCAGCAAAAGCAGTTTAGCATGGTCATAAACATAAATCTAAGAATGGAAACACACTGGAATGAGGATTGGTTATTTTTAGGGATTTGCATTTGTCACACTCACATACACATTAAGTTTGGCTGTTACATGAGGGAATTGGAGCACCAATGCTAAATGCTAACAACAAGTTAAGCTAACGAGTTAACAGCCTAGCAAGGTCAGCAACCTGCACTACATGAAGAGCCACTGTGAGTGATTTGAATAAAAAAATCTGCATGGAGCCACAAAAATATCTGAGACTAAAAACTACAGTAAAACAGCAGGATTAGAGAGACAATGACAACATCACGATTAACAGTTTTTTTTTCTTATAAATTTGAAGCTTTTTAATTGTAAATTTGCAACTTTTTTCTTCTCAATTTCCATCTTTTTTCTGGTAAATTTCCAACTTTCTGGCGATTTGCAACTTTCTCACAAATTTACAACTTTTTTCTCAAAAATATTGCAACTTTTTTCTTGTAATTTACAACTTTTTTCTCAAAAATGTGCAACTTTTTCTTGTAAATTTGCAATTTTTCTCTCACAAATTTGCAACCCTTTTCTTATAAATTTGCAGCCTTTGTCTCGTAATTTGCAACTTTCTATCAAAAATTTGCAACTTTTTTTCTAGTCAATTTGCAACTTTTTTCTCATAAATTTGCACTCTTATAAATTTCCAACTTTTTTCTCAAATTTGCAACTTTTTTCTCATAAATTTGCAACTTTTTTCTTGTAAATTTGCAATTTTTCTTGTAAATTTGCAACTTTTTTCTAGTAATTTGCAATTTTTTTTTCAAAAATTTGCAACTTTTTTCTAGTAATTTGCAACTTTTATCAAAAATTTGCAACTTTTTCTCATAATTTGCAACTTTTTTCTCATAATTTGCAACTTTTCTTGTAAATTTGCAACTTTTTTCTTGGAATTTGCAACTTTATCAAAAATTTGCAACTTTTTTTCTCGTAAATTTGCAACTTTTTTCTCATAATTTGCAACTTTTTTAATCAAAAATTTGCAACTTTTTTCTAGTCAATCTGCAATTTTCTTTTCATAAATTTTCAACTTTTTTCATTTAAATTTTCAACTTTTTTATTGCTTCTTTTCTTGGAAATTCACGAGTTTTTTTTTTCCCCACAAGGCCTCAGGGAGCCACTGTCTATGGGCAAAAGACGCACATGTGGCCCCAGAGCTGCAGGTTGCAGACTCCTGGCCTAGTGGATGAGCGACAGTAGGAATGACCTTTTCTCCCTAACGGGGAGCATGTATCATTTAGGTTGGTTGATTGTCTTGTCTGAACATTCACTCAACTGCTGACATGGGGAGCTAACGGCTAACCACATGGAGTTAACGGTGCCTGGGCTGGCTGCTGGCCAGGAAGTCAATCAGACACTGGGAGCAACAGTAAGGCCTTTTCTACCGTTTTAGGAGACCTGTGCAAGATTGTGTTTGGTGGCCCCTATTTCTGTCATAGGGAAGAGTTTGAAAACTAAAATGGAGGGGGGGAAAAAATCACTCCCCTCCCAACAAAAGCATTAAGAAATAAACTTGGGCCAAAAAAAATAAACTACTACATAGAAGGTTAAGGTATACTATATAGCACTTTTTTTTAGTCTCAAAGACCACTTAAGTAATGACTATACTAATGCTCTATTCTGAGGGCTTCGCAGAGACACATACCTACAGACAATGTATAGAGTCACCAATTAACCTAACATGGATGTCTTTTGACTGTGGGAGGAAACCGGAGTATATCCACATCACAGGGAGAACATGCAAACTCCACACAGAAAGGCTTCTACCCCTGCCAGCCTCGGGGTTTCAAACCAAGAACCCTCTTAAGCAGTCAGGCAACAGTGCTAACCACGGCAGAATAAAAATGGCATCCGTATGAGTGTTGCTTATTTACAAAAAAAAAAAAAAGTTGCAAATGTACATGAACAAAGCCACAAAATCATGAGGAAAAAGTTGCTAATTTAGAGAACTATCAACCATTTATCAAGACTTTCTGGACATTTGCCCATCAAACTGTTAATTTCATTGACTCAATTTTTGTTGATTTAAACTAGACTAAAACCACTGATAATGAACAGACTAAAATAAAACTATGACTAAGACTAATTCTCCACTAAAATTAAGTGTCAATAGAAACATGTAAAAATGTTCATTTTATTTTAATTTCTAGCTTTGGTTGACAAAATTAACACTGCCATCAAAAATAAGACATTGTGGCTATGTATTATGAGAGGGCTGCAGTAGCAAGGTAAGTCCACACCCCCTCATGCTAATTGACAGCCAAACAGAGTAGCTCATTAAAATATGTATGAAACTGCACACTGGACAGTCCTAGAATGTTAGGCTTATGATTTCACAAAAAAAAAAAAAAAAAAAAAACAGGAGTGGACTTCACAGTGTGGACTGGTGACTGTAACACAACATAGAGTATTAATGAAGATTGGACATTTGTGGGCAGAAAATTAACATGCAGACATGCAACAGTTGAAGTCTCTTGATGTACTCTTGTTAAGGACTGCACATGCGGTATGTTCAGGTTCAACCCAACAGTCAACGTTATTCTCTCAAAACAAGTGACAAAATTTTATGACATTTCTGCCATGTTCCAAATCGCATATTTATGTAGTGTGTTAAAATTTGACAGGCTAGTGTCCCAAATTTGGTACATACCAGAACCAACAGGTGGTAGAGATCAAAACATTTAGCCATGGCAGGATTAGATTTGGAACACAGTGTCTGTAATGGATGACTGGATGGGAAAGGCACAGCAAACACATGCAGCTCTCACATACACTTTACCTGAGAGCCTGTGAGAGCAAGCAGAGTTACCAGAGGAGATACCAGGCAAGATAGAGCTCACAGTGTGGAGCAGCATAGGAACGCTTTTAGTGGTAGGCAAAGCCTCGTACAGATGAACACAGTTGCTGATGGACTGGCTTCGCTTAGCTTCCATCAGGGAAGGAGACAGAGGAGGGAGAAAGAAAGAGAAAACCAAAGAGAAAAGAGGCGAAGGGAAGAAGAGAGAGTTCAGTGACAGATCAGTACTTAAAGCCTCATTTCTGAGCAGGAAGGTGGCAAAACTAAAACACAGCAAGAGTTTGACTTTATTCAATTAAAAATCATCATTTTAATTTGTGGCTCTAGAAGAGCAGGAAGAACTCACTGAGATGACACTGATGCTACTTTGCTGCAGCATGCAGGACTGTTGTGTTATTAAAGTGCTCATGTCCTTTTTCCACATGTTGACCCAGTTCCCAGAGGGCTTAATACCTCCATTTCCACTACAGGAACCAGGAATTAATTTTAGGGGAAAGGACCTTTGACAGGGCTGGTCCTGTATCTGCCCTCTGCCCTGCCATGTCTCCACTGTAGGGATAGGAACCATCAATCTCCAGAGGAGTTTGATAGTTACGACTGAAACACAGCGCAGCAACACAAAATACATTTAAGTCACACAGAAGTGATGATGTACAAAGTGAATGTAGAGTGGAGTGCATGAGACTGACATGCCACCACTGTTGTTTAATGAAGACAAAGAGGAACAGATCAATTATATGGCATAGCTGTGAGCGGGTATGTACTGCATGAACCGTTGGTCCTGTGCAGTGCCCGGTGGATTGATGCAACCCCGATGCATGTGCAGCGTTTCCTCTACCATTATATTAGAGGGGTGGGGTGCCCCCTCCCCCAAGAGTGTCAAGTTAATCTTCTATCTATCTAAATGCAAGGAACTTATATCTGTGTAGGAAGGGTAGTCCCCACAAGTGATGATCAAAAAACTGGTCCCCATCAAACATGAAAACCAGCATTTGTGTGTGTGTGTTTAAGTTGAATGTTTATTTGAAAGGGACATTACATACTAATGAACATTAATACAAATTTAAGTATGCCAGATTTAGCAATACTGCTGTTTTGCATCTGAAGTCCCGTGTGTGCGTGCACTCCTGTCTTTCTATTCTTGCGTGGACCACCCCTTGACAAACCACCTTTTTTGTGAGGACATTTTTCCTTGTGAGGACATTTGGCCTGGTCCTCATAAGGAAAAATGCTAAAAATGCTAGGATCCATTCACCAAAGTGCAAGATACACTATTATGAATATAAGTCATAAAAGATCACACAAATAAGTGATCTGACAAACAAGGGTTCCAAAACAGTCGCTAATACTGGATGTCCCATTCACTTTCAATAATGAGGCCTTCTCTAATTTTTCTATATTTATTTTTCTATATAGCGCCAGAACACCATGATTCCTTTAAGAGTTTGTTGTTGTTGATCTTCACGCTGCCTGCCCCCCCACCCCAATTTTTAGGCATTAGACAGCATGGCTGTGGGAACACAGCAGGAGAAACACCAGTGGGGACGCCATCTTCACTTTGTCGCCTCTGTGGTTCTGTATACCTGTGGGAGCGGCCTCTGTCATGGGCCATGCCTCTCCACTGTAACGCTCGTGTCCTCCAGATACTCATACTGCATGGTCACATATGTCAAATAACCATTTGGACCCTCCACAATGATAGCAGCAGTAGATTTGAAGCATTAGCTCTTCACTATGATCTATCCTGATCTAGTTGCTGCTTCTCTTTGTTTACACTGTGAAGCTGAATTCTATCCATTGAGCACTGAGTCAGTCTCACTGAGCGGGGGGGGGGGCCCTCGGCAGTTTTCGGGGCTGCTCTGAAGCACCTACTCCTGACCAGGCCCTAATTTCAGCCAGCAGTAATTCTAGAAAATATTCCTTTACAGGGAGGTTCCTGTAGTGTAGACACACACCATGGAGGGAACTTGCTGTAAATTTGGTTCTTGGTTCCCGTAGTGGAAACAGGGCTAATGCAACATCTGTGACAATCAATGGTGAGAGCACATCAGGGTTTAATCATTGCAGTTCCATTTTACATCCACTGAAGGAGCCTTCTTCAAAACAAGTTGCTTTTGAATTGTGCTTTAAATGAGCCCCAGTTCGCCCCACCTAGAGGAAGCTCGGACACCACCCTCCCTCTGTCATCTTTGTGGCTGACAATGCCATTAATGTGACTAATGACAGCTGGTTAGCTCATAGCTCTGGTAATAGTTATAGTTTAATAGTTATAGTTTATTAGTTTATTTGTCAGAGACCTTTCTGACGAGGTTGTAATTATTTTAGCAGAACTCTCAGTCTTAATACCTGGTTGTGTTCTACATGTTCTACTTTTAACATTGGTTTTGTAGAAAATTTTAACCTGTTTTGGATCCGCCCATCACTTATGAGGCCAGACGGCATCCATCCAAATAGACTTGGTGCACGTGTTTTAAGGGACAATCTGTTCTATTCCATTCAGCGTTTTTTAGTACAGTGACTGAAATTTGGTGTGTTAACTCACTCTGAAGTTCCTGGGTCTGCCAACCAGCTTTTTTTTGGTTTTGTTTCCACTTCTCATATTAATCCCATTAATCCAAATAATTCTCACTGTTCAGATCAGTCTTTGATTTATAACCCTACAGAGACCGTGTCTGTCTCCCGTTACCCAAAATATTATAACCCAAGACAAATACAACACAACTTGATAAATACACACCTTTCTGCAGCTCCTCCTCATCCACCACCCCCCAACTTTGCCCCATCTTCTCCCTTAGAGAACCTTTGTGTACTCCCCCCAAAGTTAATAAAAAAAGTTAAAAAAAATATATTGCATCAACATCCCAAAGTGATTAAACAGAATGTTGGTAAAACGCAAATCAAACCTCAAGTCTCTAAATTTAATAATTTGGCCTCTGTTCCTCCTCATAATTTAAAAATTAAATGTGGTTTTGAGGCGGCATGCAAAAATAAGCAGCAGTGCTGTGGTTTTGAGCAGGTTTTATTAATCATATCGCCGTCACGGGAACTCGGCTCCAGCCATAGCATGAGCAGGCTGAAGCCGAATTCCTCAGGCTCTCAGTGAAGAGGGGACACAAAATCTGTGTCCTGCAGCAGGGTTGAAGTCAGATTGAGAGAGTAAGAGAAAGATTGCGTTACAGAGTTGCACCTTAAATACTTGATCATAACAATACATCAAAAAGACATACCCCACAGTCTAGAATGATCAAAGGGACAACAGAACAGGCAGGAGGTATTTGCATTTGTAAGCCATACATCACAATGGGCAGATTAGCTAGACCTCGCTCTAAGTGCAAGACAAAGAGGCTAACAAGCACATCTACATATTGATCTGAGTCTCTAGGTCACAGTAAGGACAGGACGCATGAGTACAAAGGATGAAAGGCATCGATTAACATCACATAGGTGAGACAGAAGAAACTCGTCTACCTGTAGACATTAATACACCAAAGCACATCTAAGATGCTCAGAAAAAGCACAGTAAGGACAAACCATATGCACACTATACAGAATGGCGCATTACATCACAACACATGCATGTTTGCATCACAAATACATGAATGGCACATTGCTTCTCAGTAATGCAGCAGAAAAACAGAGAAAAGAGGGCTGAGTGTCCTTAGTCTGTTGTGGGGTTAAAACGAACCGCCACACGCTCCCCCCCAGAGGACGCGGCAGGGGGTCGCGACCTCGATAATCCATCTGTGTGAGCGAGCTGTGGGAGAACCTCGCTGCAGGCGGAGGGGGAGGGAGGGAAGGGGTAGTAAGTGCCGGCAGGAGCTGTGAAATCGTCCTGAGCCGTGCAAAAATTGCTTGCTGCTCCGTGACGTCGAGGGTTTGTCCCGTTGCACGTGCGGAGATCACAAGAAGAAAAACTAGTCTCTGACTCCTCTCGTGGCCATGAAGAAAAGCAGGGGCGGCTGTAAGAAAAAAAAGTAAACAAAACATAGGGACTGTTGGCTTTGGGTGCTGAAGCAACCCCAAAGCTCCCGGGAACAGCTGACGGCTGAAATCCCGTTGTGCCGTGGCTAAGACCATTAAAAAATCCAGTGGCGAGCTGCGTGCTTGCTTCAGGTGAACGAGCAACCCTGAAGGTTCTGTGGGCAGCGGTGGAGGACGATGGCGGTCTGTGGCGTGGCTGAGACTGTTAACAAATCCTTCCAGTATGCTGCATGCGTGCCTCAGGTGAGCGAGCAGCCCTGAAAGGCAGCGGCGAAGGAGGAAGGCAGTCTGTGGAGCCATTACTTGTCCCATGCGTGATGCGCCGTCCTTGTAACTCTCCGATGCGTGCGCGGGGGTTCAGTGCGTGGGTGGGCCGCTGGAGTGGTGAGTCAGGGTGCAGAAACTTGGCGGAGATCAGCGCAGACGGCGCCAATAAAATCCAGGTTGAGCTGTTGCTGTAGATTTGGCCATGGTGCGTTGGAGCGTTGAGAGGAAATAGACGATCTTTAGTCCCTCAGGCCCGTGCAGAGGCGTTGGAGCGGCGGGAGGGAATAGACGATCTTTTGTTCCTCAGGCTCATGCAGCTGCGTTGGGGCGGTGTGAGGAAGTAGACGATCTCCGTCCCTCGGGCTCGTGGAGGCGCGTTGGAGCGGTGCGAGGCAATAGACGATCTTTGTGCCCCGGGCTCGTGCAGCTGCGTTGGAGCGGTGAGAGGGAGGAGACGATCGTTGTCGCTCGTGCGGCCATGGTGCGTTCAGTTCCACGCGCTGCGCTCCCCGTCGGCCCTGGAGGTTGCCGTCGTGGAGAGAGGACGAGGTGCGTGCGCTCTCAGTGAGAGAGGCCGGTCCAGCGTGGTTGTGCAGATCTCAGGCGAGGGTCGCGTCATGACGTTTTCTGCAGTTTACCCGGTCGTGGGTGATGTCCGGAGAACGGCTCGCCTGTGTTGGCTCCGCGTCGAAGTCTCCCTGAAGCCGCAGGGAGGGGGAACCAGTAGGCCGCTGCGACGGAGCATTCATGCCCGGGTGTTGCGTTCGCTGGCCGCTCGTTTTTTTCAGCGTCGCTTCGCCAGCGTGGCCATCCAAAACAGAAGGCTGCGTTGCACAAAGCGTGTGCGTCTTCAAGGGGCCACCAACGCAGCTGTGTGGCTGTCCAGCTCGGAAGGTTGCTTTCGCACAAAACGTGTGCGTGTTCGAGGGGTCACCAGTGAAGCGGCATGAAAAAATAAGCAGTGATGCTGTGGTTTTGAGCAGGTTTTATTAATCATACCGCCGTCACGGGAACTCGGCTCCAGCCATAGCATGAGCAGGCTGAAGCCGAATTCCTCAGGCTCTCAGTGAAGAGGGGACACAAAATCTGTGTCCTGCAGCAGGGTTGAAGTCAGATTGAGAGAGTAAGAGAAAGATTGCGTTACAGAGTTGCACCTTAAATACTTGATCATAACAATACATCAAAAAGACATACCCCACAGTCTAGAATGATCAAAGGGACAACAGAACAGGCAGGAGGTATTTGCATTTGTAAGCCATACATCACAATGGGCAGATTAGCTAGACCTCGCTCTAAGTGCAAGACAAAGAGGCTAACAAGCACATCTACATATTGATCTGAGTCTCTAGGTCACAGTAAGGACAGGACGCATGAGTACAAAGGATGAAAGGCATCGATTAACATCACATAGGTGAGACAGAAGAAACTCGTCTACCTGTAGACATTAATACACCAAAGCACATCTAAGATGCTCAGAAAAAGCACAGTAAGGACAAGCCATATGCACACTATACAGAATGGCGCATTACATCACAACACATGCATGTTTGCATCACAAATACATGAATGGCACATTGCTTCTCAGTAATGCAGCAGAAAAACAGAGAAAAGAGGGCTGAGTGTCCTTAGTCTGTTGTGGGGTTAAAACGAACCGCCACAGTTTATTAAATATTAGGTCTCTAACACCCAAGTCTCTTCTAGTCCATGATCTATTAATTGATCATCAGATCGATTTAATATCCCTCACAGAGACTTGGCTAGGGCAAGATGATTATGTTGGTTTGAATGAATCAACTCCCTCTGGTTATCTAAACTATCATAATCCCAGAAGTTCTGGTCGTGGAGGTGGAGTAGCGGCAATTTTCCATTCTAAATTACTAGTTAATATAAAGCAAAAATCATGTTTTAATTCATTTGAGGGCCTGGTCCTCAGTGTGGGGCATGTTGGCTATCTTGGCTTGAACCCAATTTTCTTTGCCATAGTTTACCGTCCTCCCTCGGCCTACTCAGAGTTTTTATCCGAATTTGCTGAATTTTTAGCTGAATTAGTGCTGAAATCAGATAGAATAATTATTGTAGGGGATTTTAATATATATGTTGATGTAGATAGTGACTGTCTTAATAAGGCATTCAGTTCAATTTTAGACTCAATGGGGTTTTCCCAGAAAGTAGAAAATTTGACCCATTATCTCCACCACATGTTGGACCTTGTTTTGACTTATGGTACAGAAACAGAAAATCTGGTCGTGTCTCCTCATAATCCTGTACTGTCAGACCATTGTCTGTTAACCTTTGGTTTCACTATTTCTGATTCTTTGACTCCTAATGAAAACTATTACTACAGCAGATGTCTCTCAGATGACGTTACCAAATTTTTGCAGATTGTCTCCTCTATACCATGGGTCAACACAACGGAAATAAAAGATGGAGAGCCTGCTCCTTCCGTAACTGATAGCATGGTAGGTAGTGTTTCAGCCTCTCTGTATCAGACTCTAGATTTGGTGGCCCCTTTAAGAAAGAAAAAGTCTAACCAGAAATTTCTCGTCAGTTAGAAAGAAAATGGCGTTCTACTAATTTAGATGAATTCTATTTAGTGTGGAGAAATCATCTCTTAATTTATAAAAAATCTCTTAGAAAAGCTAGAACGAGTTATTACTCTGCATTAATAGAAGAGAATAAGAATAATCCCAGGTTTCTCTTCAACACTCTCGCCAGGCTGACAAAGAGTCAGGACTCAGTCAATCCTCGCATCCCCCTTGAGCTTTCTAGTCAGGACTTTTTGAACTTTTTCAATCATAAATTTTATCTATTAGAGATAAAATCAGTCAAATTCTTCCCACCGTAAACTTAAGTACATCAACTACTACAACTGGTTCAATTGATATCTGTTTAGATAAGTTTACTCCAATTGACCTTTTAGAGTTAGATAAAATAATCTCCTCATCTAAGCCTTCATCTTGTCTTTTAGACCCTATTCCTACCAGGTTATTTAAAATAGTCTTCCCAATTATTGGTAGCCGTATTCTTCAGATAATTAATTCTTCTTTAACTTTGGGTTATGTACCACAGGCTTTTAAAATTGCTGTAATTAAACCCTTACTCAAAAAGCCAACGCTCCATCCAGGAGTTTTGGCTAACTATTGACCAATCTCTAATCTGCCTTTCATTTCCAAAATCTTAGAAAGAGCTGTTGCTGCGCAATTGTTTGACCACTTGCAGGGATTTGGTTTATTTGAAGAGTTTCAATCTGGGTTCAGAGTCCATCACAGCACTGAAACAGCCTTACTGAAGGTCACTAATGACCTCCTTATAGCATCCGATAATGGACTTGTTTCTGTACTTGTCCTTTTAGATCTTAGTGCAGCCTTTGATACTATCGATCATGACATTCTACTTGATGGATTAGAACACTAAGTTGGACTAAATGAAACTTTGCTGCAATGGTTTAGGTCTTATTTGTCCGATAGACTTGAGTTTGTTCACATTAATGATGAATTTTCTTCCAACTCTAAGCTCAGTCATGGAGTTCCACAGGGATCTGTGTTAGGCCCTACTCTTTTTAGTTTGCATATGCGTCCGTTAGACAATATCATTAGAAAGAACTATATACATTTTCATTGTTACACAGACAACACACAATTATACCTGTTAATGAAGCCCGATGATTGTAATCAATTAGCCAAGTTAGATGCCTGTCTTAAGGAACTCAAAGCCTGGATGACTTGTAATTTTCTGCTATTAAACTCAGATAAGACTGAAGTCATTCTTGTTGGTCCAAAAAACCTTAGACATTCCTTTCCAAATCATATTCTTAATTTGGATGCCGCTACTCTCACTCTGAATAGTTCTGTGAGGAACCTTGGAGTTATTTTTGATCAAGATCTGTTCTTTAACTCACATATTAAATTTGTTTCTCAGACTGCCTTCTATCACTGCGCAATATTGCCAAGATCAGGAGCATCTTGTCTCTGAATGACGCTGAGAAACTGATCCACACCTTTGTCAGCTCTTGATTAGATTATTGTAACTCGTTATTATCAGGTTGTCCTAAAATATCCTTAAAAAGTCTTCAGTTGATCCAAAATGCTGCAGCAAGAGTTTTAACTGGTTCTAGAAAGAGAGATCATATCTCTCTGGTTCTGGCCTCCCTTCATTGGCTTCCCATAGAGTTTAGAATTAAGTTTAAAATCCTTCTTCTTACTTTCAAAGCTCTTAATAATCAGGCCCCCATATATACAAAAGATCTGATACTACCCTATCATCCTAACAGAGCACTACGCTCCCAAAATGCTGGATTACTTGTAATACCCAGAATCTCCAAAAGTACAATGGGAGGCAGAGCCTTCTGCTATCAAGCTCCTTCTCTGTGGAACCAGTTACCACTCTGGGTCCGGGAGTCAGGCTCGATCTCTGTTTTTAAGAACAGGGTAAAATCCTTCCTTTTCAATATAGCCTACGATTAGGGAGGGATCTTGTGTCTCTTAACCCCCCTTTTGTTCTACTGTTAATAGATTCAGACTGCCGGTTGACCTCCAATAATGTACTTGGCTTCTCACTGTTCATGTTCCTTATGTCTGTTCTCTTCATCCTCTCTATCCCCTCACCCCCAGCCAGTCACAGCAGATGACTGCCCCTCCCTGGGCCTGGCTCTGCTAGAGGTTTCTTCCTGTTAATGGGAGTTTTTCCTCTCCACTGTCGTTAAGTGCTTGCTCACAGGGGACTGTCTGATTGCTGGGTCTTTCAGAAATTGTGGGGTTTTCCCTGCATTTGATAGCGCTATGAGATGACTTTTGTTGTGATGTGGTGCTATATAAATAAAGCTGAATTGTACCCTGCCTCTCGCTCAAAGATGCTGGGATAGGCTCCAGCCCCCCCGCAACCTGAAAAGGATTAAGCGGAAGAAGATGAATGAATGAATGAATGAATTGAATTGAATAGACCATGTACAGAAAAACATTAAACACAGGGTAAAGATGCTCTGTACCAGACTATAGTGTTCTCACTAATTTCCATCTGCAGTCCCGCACTGAACACAGCCTGAGCTAACTAACAGGCTGGCAGAGTATAAAAGCCAAAATAAAGCATTACTGGAGACGGGGGATGAATGTATGACCGCATATGACCAGTTTCTGGGGTGCATTAAGCAAAGAAACAAACCTGATCGGCTCGCTCTGCAAATAGCTAACTGCTGCTGGTTAGGGCTAGTGTAAAATAAATTCCAGTAAAATAAGCTAAAATAACCTGTGAATCACCAGCTTATTGTGGTGGAGGAGTCTGTGTGCTGCAATGACCTTAGAAGCTATGTTGTCAGGGCAACTTGCTCCTGGTAGGATCTCCCAAGGGAAACTGGTCCTGACTGAGGGGCCAGACTAAGAGTGGTCCAGTGGATCCCCATAAAAAAGTTACAAGGATTCTGTACACCATGCCTGGTATGGGGATACCGGGGTCCTAGCCTGGAGCCTGGCTGGCAGGAGTTACTTGAGAGCAAACACCAGGTTTCTACACATAGGACCTGGCAGGGCTCGGCCCAAGTGAACCACATGGGTCCGCACTCCAGTGGGCTCACTACCTGTAGGAGGGATCACGGTGCTATATGAGTTGGGTGGCAGTTTGGGCTTCTTTGCTTAGACTAATGTCTCCATGACCTGGACCCCCGGATAAGCGGTAGAAGATGGATGGATAACCTAATAAGCCATTATGGTTATAGTGTAGGTGAAATGATCTGGCTGGGATCACGCATATCTAGTGGAGTGAATAAATTATACAGGATATTTCCAAAAAGAGGGAGTGCTATCGGTCAGCTAAGCTAACGCTAGCAACAAGATCTGCCAGACGGTGCTGAACGTTGGGGTGCCTAGTTGGACAGAAAACTTCCATGGTCCTACCAACTTGCACTGCTGAGCTAAGTACATTAACAATACGATTTCCTGGGGCATACTGGCCAAAAAGTAATTAGCAGGCCAGAATGACGTGAGATATATTATTGACTGTGATTTAATGAACCAATGGGGAACACAGATGTCTAGTAAGGTGACTTAGGGTTTACACAGAAGAGTCGAAATAAGTCCAGTCATGCCTCTGAGCCAACAAGGTAGTAGCACTGTCAGTAGGTAGGTTTAGATGCTCAGAAAATACTGAAAATAGGACTATTTCTGACTGAATAAATCAGAAAATCACAGTTCCATGTCTTGTAAAACTTGGGCAAAAATAGTTTATTTTTAATAGAATTACTCCAGAATGTGTACACCTCGGTTTTACATCCATTGGGAACCTTTTAAATCATAATTTATCGTTGTTGCACTGCACTGTAGCTACATAGCTCAGAAAACATGGAATAGGGCGTCAAGTAGGGAGGCAATAGGGAGGACAAGCTGCAACAGAGCGACATCAGCGGGGTCTGGAGAAACCTCAAAACCATCTCGGGGCTCCAGAATACCTCCCCCCAGGCCACAGGGGGCAGGGAGTGGGCGAACAACCTGAATCTGTTTTTCAATAGATTTGACCAACCGCCCTCCCCCCTGACTGCACAACAACCACTGCTGCCTCTAAAGAAATCAAGTCCTGCTGCCCACTCCCCACTCTACCAACACCCCCCCACTCCCAACACACAGCCCCCCATCCTGACCCTGACCAGGACCCAGGTGAGGACGGAGCTGAGGAAGATCAAGGCGAGGAAGGCGCCGGGACCGGACGGCATCAGCGCAAAGCTCCTCAAGTCCTGTGCAGACCAGCTGTGTGGGATTGTGACGTATATCTTCAACATGAGCCTGAAACTGGGGAGGGTACCACAGCTGTGGAAAACATCTTGTGTGGTACCTGTACCAAAAACTTCCCACCCCAAAGACCTGAACAGCTACAGACCGGTGGCCTTGACGTCCCACTTGATGAAGACCCTGGAGAGACTGCTCCTTGCTCACCTCCGCCCCCTGGTGGAACCAGCGATGGATCCACTCCAGTTCGCCTACCAGCATGGCATTGGGGTGGAGGATGCGGTGATCTTCCTCCTTCACCGTTCTCTGTCCCACCTGGAGAAGCCCGGGAATATGGTGAGGATCATGTTCTTTGACTTCTCCAGTGCTTTCAACACCATCCAACCGATGATCCTGAAGGACAAGCTGCTGCGCGCAGGGGTGGACCAGCACCTGTCATCATGGATCCTGGACTACCTCACGAACCGGCCTCAGTTTGTGAGAACCCGGGACTGTGTGTCCGACACGATCATCAGTAGCACGGGGGCCCCCCAGGGAACGGTGCTGGCTCCCTTCCTGTTCACTCTTTATACTGCGGACTTCTCACACAACACAACACACTGCCATCTACAGAAGTTCTCTGATGACTCTGCGATCGTTGGCCTCATCTCCAATGGAGATGAAGCTGAGTACAGAGGGCTTATCCAGGACTTCGTGGACTGGTGCCATCGGAACTGCCTCCAGATCAACGCGAGGAAAACTAAGGAGCTGGTGGTGGACTGCCGCAGGCATGGGCAGCCCCTCACAGTACCAGTAAATATACAGGGAACAGACATCGAGATGGTGACATCCTATAAGTACCTGGGTATTCATCTGAACAATAAACTAGACTGGTCACACAATACTGATGCACTCTACAAGAAGGGACAGCGCAGGCTGTTCCTGCTGAGGAGACTCAGGTCTTTTGGTGTACAAGGGGCGCTGCTGAAGTCATTCTATGACACGGTGGTGGCATCAGCCATCACTTTTGGAGTGGTCTGCTGGGGCAGTGGCATTACTGCAGCAGATAGGAAGAGACTGAACAAACTGATTAAGAAAGCTAGCTCTGTCCTGGGGCAGCGCCTTGATCCGATGGAGGAGATAGGAGAGAGAAGGACGGTGGCTAAACTGTCATCTCTGCTGGAGTCCGAGTTCCACCCTATGCAGGACATACTGAATGCACTGAGGAGCTCATTTAGCAGCAGACTACATCATCCCAGGTGCACAACCGAGAGGTTTCGTAGGTCCTTCCTACCAACGGCTGTCAGACTGTACAACCTAAGCAGGGCTGCTCGCAGAGATAGCAAAAAGACGTAACAAACTAATAGTTTTTTGAATGCAAAAGATGCAATAGACTTACACAATGGTCCTCTCCGGCATACAACTAGGAACATACCGGTCGCTATGGAGGGTGAGAATATGTATGGGCACATAATCATACCATGTAGGATAACTAAGTAGACGGTTATGCTGTTTCATTCCATCTAGCAACAATGCTCTGCACTGTGTGTGTTTATATATTTGCATATTTATTCCATCTAGCTACAATGCTCCGTACTGTGGGTGTTTATATATTTATATATCTACATATTATTCCATCTAGCTACATTGCTCCGCACTGTGTGTGTTTATATACTTGCATATTTATTCCACCTAGCTGCAATGCTCCGTACTGTGGGTGTTTATATATTTACATATTTATTCCATCTAGCTACAATGCTCTGCACTGTGTGTTCACATATTCATATATTTATTCCATCCAGCTACAATGCTCTGCACTGTGTGTCTGTGTGTGTGTGTATATATATATATTTTATAGTAATACGTACATATGTTTATTAGCTGCTCTTGCTTGCTTGTTTTTTTTTTTTTTTTTTTTTTTTTTCTTGCCTTCTGATTGTTGCTCTGAGTGTTGCTATCCCTGTGCTGTTGCAATCCTGGAATTTCCCCGTTGTGGGACTAATAAAGGCTTATCTTATCTTATCTTAAGTGTAAAATAGTTTCTGGTCGTGCAATTTCTTGCCAATTCTCAACTGACAAAAACAAAATAATAATTTAACTGCACTGAAGTAATCAAGAGTTATTCTGCTTTAGATGTTTCTTAGGATTTGCAGTTGTCCTCAATTAGTCCTGCTCCTAAAAAAAGACTAGCCAAGCCTAAAAATGAGTACAAAAAGCAGCCAGTGAAGATGATGAAAGACCTTCAGAGAGCCTGGAGAACTACTTTTAAATTTACATTGAAAATCTGCCTCCTAGAAAGCATGGGTGAATATTTTATTTCACTGTTGGGGGGGGGGGGGATAAACAGAACATTTTCTCCAGAATAAATACTTAGGGGGGCACTATAAGTGTATATAAGAGTTTAAAGTCTTTAAAATGACCCCCCCCCCCCACACACACACACATTAAAATATAAACTTGGGTCACTGTCTAGATTAGTGTCTCCCAACCTGGGGGGGGGGGGCAGAGCTCCATCTGTTTTAAGGTCATGAAATGCGTGGGTAAAAAAAAATACATAAATGACATCGGTTGGTGGGGGAGAAGATAGTTAGAGATGCTAATGGAGAAAAGGTGACAGGAGCTAAACAAAGATGTGCCTTTCGCCCCCGCAGCGCCAGGTTCGCATCTGAGGACGGAGGGGTGCAAATGTATCGTAGCAAGACCTGCTCTGTGACGTGTCAATGTTATGTTAATGTGTGTACATGTCTTTCAGTCTGTATGTCAATGTGTTTACCCTGTGTGCTGGAGGTGGGAATAAAAGTGTATAAAGGAGTTCGCTCAGGCTCTCAGGGTTATTCCGTTCTATTCTGTGTTGGAGAAGAAATAAAGTTCTGTGTTGTGTAGCTCGCGGTCTCGTCTGAGTCCATCCTCCACAATGGCTGAGAAACGTAAATGCGCAGAGGACCCCGTGGAGTTAAAAAAGAAAAAAAGACAATATATTGACAGTTACATGAACTACGGATTTAAAGAAGCACAAGACTCTTTTCGGCCAGAATGTGTTATTTGTGGTGAAAAGCTAGCTAATGACAGCATGAAGCCCAGCAAACTGAGACGGCATCAGGAGACTCGACACCAAGAGACCATTGGTGCAAGTTGGGATTTTTTTGCGAGGAAACGGCACCTGGCGCTTTCAAGGAGACACAGGGATATCAGAAAATCCTTTTAACGGGCAGGTAGTGATTTACTCAGAGCCACTGAAGCATCACTTGACTGTGCGCTGCTCACTGCGAAGGCAAAAAAGCCGCACAATATTGGTGAGCAGCTGATCAAGCCCGCATGGCTGTCACCACCATCGCTCCAAACATGGCATCGCTGGTCAGAGACATACAAGCTCAAGGCACACATTGATATTCTTTTTTAAAATCAACAGACTGGAGAGAGTAAAAAGCAAAGAATCATTGAATTATTTTTTGCAATGTTAATTGCTCGATAGTGTTATGAGAAAGAGCAGTCAAGGGTATTTGTTCTTTGTGCATGACAAGGGTGTTTTAGGCCCACTGCCATTAGGCCCACACTGACTGACTTTTAGGCCTTTACTGATTTATGCTGTCATGTGTGTGTATACCCACTACTTTGGTTGTTAGAAATTTTCCTTTCACAAGGGACATGTTCTTGTTAACATTTCTGTTTCATACCTCTGGCAAAGATGAAAACTTTATGTTACTGACAATGAACAATGAAGACTCAGGACTGCCTTCTGGTGTCAAAAAGGCCATGTTTCAAAGTAATGCTGTCTTAAAACAAAAGGACAAATATTTTAATACCATTTGAGTCATTTGCCACATTTATTTTTTGTCTGTGTGTGATACACATGTTTATATAATTAAATTTAGTTCAATTAAATCACCCTTTATTGTCATTCAACCATACAACCAATCACGTACAGTAGAATGAAATTGTGTTTTACCTATCTACAGTGGTAATCACACACACCCCAAGTGTAGAATCAGAGGGCCGCTGCCATGCAAGGCGCCGCCACAGATTTCCCTCCTCCATTCCATTATTGCTGAGCACCAAGCTGGATGGCAGGAAGTTCCGCTTTTATATGGTCTTCGGCATGACCCGGCTGAGATTTTTTTTTTTTTTTTTTTTGTTACTTATTTGTACCCGTAGGTAGACTTGGTTTGCAGTCTGGTGACAAGCCACCGGCTGCTGGTCGCTGCGTGCGCGAGCGCCCTAAACCTACATGTTTTTGGTGTGCGGGAGGAAACCGGAGAAATCCCGGAGTAAACCCGCGCAACACGGGGAGAACATGCAAACTCCACATAGCTCACTGTTGGTCGGGGGCTGGGATCGAACCCACGATCTCATGATCCCCGCGGTCCCCTGGCCGAGGGTAAAACTGTGCTGCCACAGTGCTAAACCACTGCGCCACCGTGCAGGATTTGAACCCCTGCCTCCCGGGTGTGGGGCGGATGCTCTACCAACTGAGCCACCACTCCGGTCAAGTATAAAGGAAAACAAATGGAATAGGTTAAGCACAAAACTGATGTTATTTTTTTTCCTAAATAAATGTTCTAAAATGACTTAATTCCTCTGGTGTGATCATGTGAGCTGGGGGGGGGCCTGGCACTTCTGTGACACAGGCAGGGGGGGCTCCTGGGAAAAAGGTTGGGAGCCACTGGTCTAGAGGAACAGAAAACCAGACCGTGTTCAGCTCTCCTGACCTTTGACCTTGAGTTCAGCCTGGATGCAAACCCTACTGATGATCACTGTGATCCTTGTCTGAGTTTGGGGACCATCGGGGCAATTGCCTTGGAGAAGTAGGGATTTTTGTGAAATGTGGACTGACTGACGACGGACGCGGTGTCATCACATTAGCTTCTTTCAGCTTCGCCAGAATTAGCTGAAAATTAGACCATTACATAGGATAAAAATTTAACCAGCTTCCAAATGAACACTGCAAATATGCAAGACAAAAAAGCCACAAATATACACTTGAGGAAAGAATTATGACCTCCAATGAAAATGACAAGTTTTTATACTGTGTGTAAACTGGAACATAACCCTCAGTTTTAACTTGATTTTCCAAGCTTTGAGCATTACAAAGGTAAAGCAAATTACTGCATAGCAGTGGTTTGGCTCAATAAAAAGGTGCGTTTTTCAGTTGGCTAATAATGGTGACCTTGGTAGTTTTTGGTTTTCGTAAAATAATGTTGTTTCTGTGTGCTAAGTAAAATGATTTATACTTTCTAAAGACAATAGGGTGTTTGGAAAAGCTGTATGAAAATGTCGCTCATAATTCTGTCCTCAACTGTATGAGGAAAAAAGTTGTAATGAAAAAAAGTAGGCAATTTATTGGGGGGGGGGGATTGTAAACTTACAAGAACTCGTGCAGTGCCTTGGTCACATGACCATATAAGGAGTTGTTCAGAATTCCTAAGAAGAGCTCCTTATAAGGAATTCTATGGTCAGGAGTTCTGAACAGCTCCTTATAAGGTCGTCTAAGGAAGAGCCGGTTCCGGAGCTCAGATTGGGCCCAAATTTTTATTACCTCCACCAAGGTGGTTATGTTTCTGTTGGCGTTTATTTGTCAGTCAGTCTGTTAACAAAATAATTATAAAAGGTATGAACAGATTTGGATTAAATTTTCAGGAAAGGTGTGGAATGGCAAGGGGAACAGGTGGTTAGATTTTGGTGATGATCTGAGAGAACATACCTCCACCAAGGGCTTTGTTTGTATTTGTGAAGCAGGATTACACAAAAACTACTTGATGGATTTGGATGAAATTTTCACCAGAAGTGGTTCTTCGTCATGATCTGAGAATGCATACCTCTGCCAAGGCTTTAATCTTCTCACAGAGCATTAGCAAAAATACTCCAAAACTAATGGACAGACTTTGGCGCCACTTTACCAGAAGTGGCTCTAGGCCTACACACAAACCCATTACATTTTGGAGGTGCTCCATGAGGGACAGAAGGAGCCTTGGCAGAGGTATGCACTCTGTGTGCTTTTCTAGTTATCATTTTATCCCACTAGCCTCTAGAGCCTGCCCTGTGAATTTCAGCCCCCAACTCCCACCGGTTATACTTTTTCCACCTCGGTGTTCATTTAATAGCTCCACTATGGATGTTCATTAAAAATTTCCCCTCCTAAGCTTCCACATATCCAGGGAGACTGAAATTCAGGGATGTACATGCTCATAACTTCAGCAAAGCACCTATAAAATGTGAGGTCAGTCTGACAAACGGTTCACGAGATTTGTGAGGAAGAGACAGATACACAGAGAGAGAATCCTGGCATTTATAGATGGATAAAGTTACAAATTTATTAGAAAAAAACTGCAAATTTGTGAGAAATATATTGCTAATTTATGAGAAAAAAACTGCAAATTTGAGAATAACAGATCGCTCAGGACTTCAAGACCGACCTGCGTTTCCTGAGCTTCGCCGTCATGGCTCTGCAGGAGACCAGCGAGGCCCACCTGGTGGGTCTCTTCTTCGCTAAGGGGGTCACCATCATGCCCAAAGACTTCCAGCTGGCCCGCTGCATCCGCGGAGAGAGAACTTAGACTTTCTGCTGCACATTCACCAGCCATAATGCTCTGCACTGTGTGTCTATATATATACATTTATAGTAATATGGACATATGTTTACTAGATGTTGTTTTTTCTTGCCTTCTGATTGTTGCTCTGAGTGTTGCTATCCCTATGCTGTTGCAATCCTGGAATTTCCCCATTGTGGGACTAATAAAGGCTTATCTTATCTTAACATTGCAACGTTATGATGAAAAAGTCACAAATTTAAGAGAAAAAAGAAGCTGCAACTTTGTTAGAAAAAAGTCACAAAATTATTAGAAAAAGCTGTAAATTTACAAGAAAACTTGTAAATTTAAAAGCAAAAAGTTGCAAGCCTGAAAATAAAGTTGGAAATTCACAAGAAAAAAGACTGCATTTATGCTTAGCATTGCTGGTTCACATGTATTTCATTCAGTTATGTAACATGATATTGAAAAGTTTGAGGGTACTGGGGGAACAATTCTCTCCTTGTTCCAGGGTTCCCCCCCCTCCCCCTTGCTTGAATGTGAAAATTAAAGATATGAGGGGATGCCTAAAACATTTGCACAGTACCATAAATATCTGGGCAAAACAAAACTCTCTGATCAATACTTGCTGTCATTTACATTATTATGTATCAAAATTGATTCATAAATTAGCTTAATTACATCCACATGATAACAATCTCATCTCAGAGTCTGACTAAGCGTAATGAGCCTGGTACTGAAATAGTGACCCTTTTCTGCCGTTATCAAGACGAGATCTCAGAATAATATTAGCCGTATTTGCATGCATAAGTGCAACCAAGTTTTGACAGTAGTCGGCGCTCAGACATTGTCATTGTGTCTGGATGGTCCTTCAGGCTGAATCTCAAAGAGTCCAGTGAAAGGAGACAGTTTCTATTCTCTGCCTTCAGCACACTTTAATTATGCCTTTCACTGAGCGAGAGATGTCACCTCTGCTGCAGCCCACCACTGCTTCATTTATGCATATTAATGAGCATTAATTACACTCTTAATGAAACTATCAAAAACTGCCGTGCAATTGATGTGTGGGTCGTCTCTTGAGGAGCAGGGAAGAGGACTGCCGGGCCTTTGAAGATCAATGTGGGAGAAATCCAATTAGGCCAAAGAAAGGGAAGGCGATTCATGTTCATCTTTACACAAAAACGACGACACAATAGGTGTATAAACATGTGCAAGAGGCAAACAACAGATAGCCCACAATATGGGCCTTTTTAAAATTTAACACTTTACATTATCAGCAGTGTTATCTGGAGCTTTAAAGAAAGTTTAATTTAAGACTTTGAAATTTAAGTCTCCACATTTGTAAAATGGTAAAAAGAAAACCTTGTCTTATTTATATTTATTAATTTACCAGCATGGACCAACAAGTAGTTCGCAAAAATAAATAATTAAATTTAGAAAAAGGAAATGGCAAACTGATGAGGAAAATGAGCAAATGAAGGAAACAGTTGGAGCCAAAGTCTGAGTTTCTATTTTGCTGAATGGACTCTAAGATTTGGTTTCTGAGTGATCCCCACCCAGTGACTGTGGGTGGAATGGGAGCCGATATAAGGCCGAGGACACTACCTGGAGGGTGTGGTTAGAGCAGGAAGACCGTCTCACTTCCTGGGTCCTGGCAGCCACAGACTGCCCACTTCTACTCGAGCAGGGGTCTGCAACCTGTGGCTGTGGAGCCACATGTGGTCCTTTTACCCATAGATAGTGGCTCCCTGAGGCCTTGAGGAAAAAACTCATCAATTTGTGAGAAAAGAAACAATAAATATACAAGAAAAAAGGATGCAACATTCATGGGAAAAATGGCCTAAAAGGCATAAAATGAAAAAATATGAAAACCTGTGCCAAAAAAAAATCTCACAAATTTAGGGAAAATTTTTGCCGTTTTCTGAGGAAAACATACCCACAAATTAGCAAGAAAAAAAGATACAACATTTCTGGAAAAGAAATCACAAATTTACTGGAAAAAGCTGGAGTTTTATGAGAAAATTTTCATAAATTTATGTAAAAAAAATGCTGCAGTTTTGCAAATGAAAGCCAATTTACATGGGATAAAGTCTTCAAGTTTACCCAATACAGGTTTAAATTTGCAAAGAAAAATATGGCAAATTTAGAGAAAAAAGTTTAATGAGGAAAACACGCCACACAATTTTGCAAAAAAAAAAAAAAAAACTAATTTTTTTTTAAATAATCAAAATTTCCAAAAAAGTGGCAATTTTGTGAGAAAAAGTTAACAAATTTACAATAAAAAGCTGCAAACTGACAAGAAAAAAAATCTTAATTGTGATGTCAGGCCAGATTGTAGCTGTAATTCTCTCATTTTACCTCTTTTCTGTGGCTCCATACAGACTCTTTTTTTATCCAAACATCACTCACAGTGGCCCTTTGTGTAGCACTGGTTGCCAACCTCTGTCCTAGAGGCTCCTTAGTTTATTTTTACAATCCTTACTTCTATCCAAGCTGTGGCATTTTGAGTATTTTGTTATTTTAATGTTTGAAATAAACAGTTTTCTATTTTTTGGACATTTCTTGTGGACCTGGATTATTACCTCCGCCAGGCCGCAGGCCAGGAAGTTATGTTTTTGCCGGCGTTTGTCTGTTTGTCTGTTGGTTAGCAAGATAACTCAAAAAGTTTTGGACGGATTTCGATGAAACTTTCAGGCGTTGTTGGAAATGGTACAAGGAAGAACTGATTAAATTTTGGGGATGATCCGGATCACCATCTGGATACAGGAATTTTTTAAAGGATTCTTTAACATTGTGACATAGGGCCATTTTCAACACAGAGGATGCGACGAATCACCGTGCTGCAGCGACACAAGAAATGCAGCGACTCAGGCGCTATTGAAGCTCGTCGAGCTTAGTTTTTTTTTTTTTAAATTGATTTTTTTTCTTATTACCTCCGCCAGGAGGTTATGGGTTTTTTTTTTTTAAAGAAGATCTGCTCGATATTGCCAGTCATGCCTCGTTCAAAGTCTAAAAGTGTGAAACACAGAAGGCAACAGAGCGCAGAGTGCATGAGAAAGATAAAAGGCAGGGAGATAACACAGACGACGCGGAGAATCACCGTGCTATTGCTACTCATATGTTTTCATGGTCGAGGAATCTCAAAACGTACACACAAACACTGTATGGGGGGGAACTGTTGCTGCCATTACGGAAAATGCCATTTTCGTGAATAACTACTGAACCGCTAATCCTATCATTGTCAATCCAATTGCTTGTCATATGTTTTCATGGTCAAGGAATCTGAAAACGTACACACAAACACTGTAGGGGCGGAACTGTGCCGCTTGGCAGGGGTCTGCGCTCTCCGAGTGCTTTTCTAGTTTGGCATGTGCAGCATCAAGACCTTTTTTGCTCAGCCACCATAGTGGTTATAAAATTGAACCATGGAACAGAAATAACCACAACAACAGTAATAAATTTAAAAAGGAAAAGCTGCCAAAAACTGCTACAATTGAAGAAAGTGGGCCTATTATGCTTATCTGTGGTATTTTTTCACTTTGAAGGACAGATTTAACGACTGATTCTCCATTTAGGACCTTATTTTTGGATAACCACATTTAAAGAGCCTCGACTATGCTCTTTTCCCACATGTTGACAAAGTTCCAGAGGTGTTAATGAAATATCTGTGGCATGATTTGGTCAGAACAACCCAAGATTTAATTACTGCAGTATCATTTTACAGACGGGGAAGGAAAACAGGGTTTTTTATAGTATATTGCTTTACGCGCTAATGAGCACCAGCTCACCCCACCCTCCCTCTTTCATCATATCTCTGAGATTTATGTTTTGATGGAGACGCCATGTTTGAGACTGCGTTAGCTTTTAGTTTCGCTTATCTGACTAAGCGAAGCTACAGTCACAAATACCCTTACAAATGGCTGTGAATGCCGTACAAACAATTTTTGGACCATTTCGTACGGCCTTCTAAAGGCGGTTGCAGGAGAATCCAGCATTCGTTAGACCGTTCGTAAGTTCATGGCCAGATCGATGGTCTTGTCCAAGGTTTCTATGAACACTCCATGAAAACACCGTATCGTACAGCGGCCATACGAATGCCACAGGAACCATGTAAGAACTATACAAGATGCTAGCCGTAAGTATGCCTCAAGAACACTTAAGTTGTTCTTGAGGGCCCCTTACAGCAGTTGTAGGCAACGCTGTATGAATCCCCGTTCGTACAGAGATTCCTACAGTGTGCATAAGACGGTAGTGAGGTGCTCATAAGGCAGAAGTACATCATTTGTGAGACAGTTGTGCTGACAAAATGTGCCAAAAGCAGTAAGATCTTCCTACCAACAACCTGAGAGTGTCGTGAGCTGCACAAAAATTTTCGTAAGACGGCAGTAAGTATGCCATAGGAAGATCCCAAAGTACCCTTATGAAGAACGTAAGAACTCTAGGGTCATTGTACGACAGAAAAGCATCTCACTTCTCAAGAACGCCTCAAGTTGATCTTGAGAAATGAACGGCAGCCGTAAGAAACTATGCCCCCCTCCACGAATCTCTGCAAACTCCAGAATTCGTAGGAACTGGGAGATTCTTATGAACCCATCGTTGGTAAGAATCTTTCTGACCGTAGCTTAATATACTAATAAATACTGATTGAATGTCAGAGTTTAAAAAACAATTACACAACAGTTAGTTAGATTGAACAGTGAGAATTCCAACAGTTACTATATTCCCTGATAATTCTACTTGAATGTTTCACAGAAAGTCCTTCTGTACTGGAGGACTTTGGCCTGTTTGACTTTGCAGATGTCAAGGGAAAACACCAAAATGCCAAATAGAGGCTCTAAAGTTAGAGGCTCTCTCTCTAACAAGGTAGATGAACTGAGACTGCTGATGCGTTTTAAGGACCTCTCTTCCTCGGCTGCCCTCTGTTTTACCGAGACCTGGCTCAGGGAAAACACACCGGACAGCGCGCTGCGCCTCGAGGGATTTCAGCTGTTTCGTGCTGATCGTGACACAGAGCTCTCCGGCAAGACCACAGGAGGCGGAGTCTGCTTTTACATCAACAGCAGCTGGTGCTCTGATGTAACGGTGATTTCCAAACACTGTTCTCCCGCCCTGGAATTTCTTTTTATTAACTGCAAGCCATTTTATTCCCCGCGGGAGTTCGCCTCATTCATCCTCGCCGCTGTGTACGTCCCTCCCGACGCGGACACGCGCGAAGCTCAGCGCGTGCTCACGGATCACATCCAATACACGGAGCGGATTTTTCCAGACTCTCTGGTTATTGTGGTTGGCGACTTTAACCAGAGCAATCTGAGCCACAATCTCCCCCGCTACAAACAGTTTATTAAATGCCCCCCCAGAGGAATAAACACACTGGATCACTGTTACACCACAGTGAAAGACGCATATCGCGCTGTTCCCCACGCTGCGCTCGGATTATCTGATCACGTGATGGTCCACCTCATTCCCACATACAGACAGAGATTGAAGCTCACTAAACCTGTTGTGACCACTACGAAGAAACGGACCAGTGAAGCTGAGGAGAAGCTGGAAACGTGCATGGAAATAACTGATTGGGGCATGTTTAAAGGAGCCACGCATGATCTGGATGAGTACACGGACACTGTGAACTCTTATATCCACTTTTGTGAGGAGAGCATTCTTCCATCGCGCACCAGGGTGAGGTACTCTAATGATAAGCCCTGGTTCACAGCTAAGCTCAGACAGATCAGGAAGGAGAAGGAAGCAGCGTTGAAAAGTGGAGACAGGGGCTGCTACAGGGAGGTTAAATATCGGTTTAACAGAGAGCTGAGGAGAGCTAAATCTGTGTATTCTGAGAGACTCCAGCAGCAGTTCACTGCTAATGACTCTGCTTCTGTGTGGAGAGGACTGAGGCAAATCACCAATTATCGGCCTCAGGCTCCTAAAGGTCAGGATGACAAAGCCCTTTGTCAAAGACTGTCCCAACACTATGCCCGTTTTGACACCCCGTCATCTGTGTCCAACTCCCCCCCTCCCTCCAGCTCCACAGCCTCCACGATCCCTACTTCATCAAAGGCGCCCCCCCTCCTCCCCCCCTGCCCTTGTCATCAGTGAGCAGGACGTGCTCAAACAGTTCTCCAGACTGAACCTGCGCAAGGCCCCCGGTCCGGACGGCGTGTTTCCCTCCACCCTGAGACACTGCGCGAAAGAGCTGGCTCCTGTCTTCACAGACATTTTTAACACCTCCCTTAAGCTATGCCACGTGCCGTCCTGCCTCAAATCCTCCACCATCATCCCTGTCCCCAAGAAGCCACCGATCACTGGACTTAACGACTACAGACCTGTAGCGCTCACCTCTGTAGTCATGAAGTCCTTTGAGCGCCTGGTCCTGCCCCACCTCAAGTCCATCACCACCCCCCTCCTGGACCCGCTGCAGTTTGCCTTCCGAGCCAACAGGTCTGTAGACGACGCAGTCAACCTGGCCCTCCACTCCATCCTGCAGCACCTGGACTCCCCGGGAACCTACGCCAGGATCCTGTTTGTGGACTTCAGCTCCGCATTCAACACCATCCGCCCCGCTCTGCTCCGGGACAAGCTGTCCCTGCTCAACGTGCCTGACTCCCTCTGCAGGTGGATCACCGACTTCCTGACGGACCAGAGGCAGCATGTGCGGCTGGGAAAGACTGTCTCAGACTCTGCTAGCATCAGCACCGGATCACCCCAGGGCTGTGTACTTTCCCCCCTACTCTTCTCCCTTTATACCAACTCCTGCACCTCCAGCCACCAGTCTGTCAAGTTGATCAAGTTTGCGGACGACACCACCCTCATCGGGCTCATCTCCAACGGCGACGAGTCCACCTACAGGAGAGAGGTGGCCCAGCTGGCGTCCTGGTGCAACAACAACAACCTGCAGCTGAACGCTCTGAAGACAGTGGAGATGATTGTGGACTTCAGGAAAGTCACAACCCCTCTGCCCCCCCTCACCCTCACAGGCTCTCCCATCACCACTGCTGATTCCTTCCGCTTCCTAGGCACCACCATCACCAGGGACCTCAAGTGGGAGCCGACCATCAGCTCCCTCATCAAAAAGGCCCAGCAGAGGATGTTCTTCCTGCGGCAGCTGAGGAAGCTCAAGCTACCCACCAAGATGTTAGTGCAGTTCTACACAGCCATCATCGAGTCCATCCTCACCACCTCCATAACCGTGTGGTACGCAGGAGCCACTGCCAGGGACAGACTAAGGCTGCAGCGCGTCGTGCGCACTGCTGAGAAGGTGATCGGCTGCAAGCTCCCATCTCTCCAGGATCTGTACATCTCCAGGACCCGGAGGCGTGCTGGCCGGATCATAGCCGATCCCTCACACCCTGGTCACGTACTGTTTGCCCCCCTCCCCTCAGGTAGAAGACTTCGGTCCATCCAGACTAAAACCTCCCGTCACATGAACAGCTTCTTCCCCTCTGCCATCAGACTGCTGAACACTAAGTGACTTATTGACTCTCGTGCACTATGTACAGCAGCTCAACCAGACTCATGTCAATCATCACTGTTTTCTTCCTGCATTACCGACTGCACTATATGGTTCTCCACATTATCTGCTGCTCGCTAATATATTTTAACTGCTGACCAGTATTACTCTCTTATTCTACACTTTATTGCATGTATAGTTTATTTCTTTTATTTTATCATGTTTAATGTTGCAGTATTGCACCGAGACAAATTCCTAGTTTGTGTACTACATGAACAATGGCAATAAATCTGATTCTGATTCTAAAGCCTTATTCATGCTGCATTTCCCCTCTGGCGCACTTTGGACGCCGCCGGCGCGCACACGGCGTTGGTCATGCTCACTTTTTTTTGTCTACCAGGCCAAACGGTTGATGCATGCGCACAACTGTTAGTTGTAGTTTCGCCTCAGCCCTATGGGTAGCACAAATGTGCTAACACGCCAGTTTGTTCACTGGCTATAAACATGAGAGCAACGCACATTTTTATGTAGTAACGACAATGGTGTCATTTCAAGGAAAAGAAAGAACTACCGTTTTCCACTGCTGTTCTCCACTCAAGCTGCTACTGCTGCAAAAGGATTCATGTATGTTGACTCTCTCGTCTTCCACATCCTCATTGTCTTCCTCGTCTGCTTTATCTTTGTATGCTGTGTTGGTAGCGCCACCTCGTGAATGGGACGTTCAGTCTTGCGCATGCGCTGTCAACACAACACAGGTTGTGGGCAGGCCACACGGTCATAAAATTTGGGCTGCATGCAGTTGTCCACATTAGAGCCCTGCGGACACTAGTGGACTGGAGACGATGTAAATTTCATCACACGAGGCTTCCAGTTGCACATAGGTGGTCAGCGGAGGTGCAGCATGAATCCAGCTTAAGACTTTTAAAAGGCTCAGTGGACACCATGGTAATGGGGGAATTTACCTGTCTTTGCAAATCAGAAATGGGCCCATGTCAATACTGTGTTAAACTTGTGTCCTCAGCACACACGTACACCCACACACACACACACACAAACAAACACACCCCCTCCTGGTTGGTCGTTTCAGGTGGTAACTGGGAAGGCGGGAGGCAGTTGAACAAAAAGGGGGATCGTCTTTGCCTTTCATCCCCCACATTAAGATTCTGCCAAGAAAATTAAGAAGATGAGTAAGACAGCTCACTGCTCTACAGCCTTCAGCTCAACTTCTAATTAGCCTGCCACTTTCTGATCAGATAAGGTGGCTTTTTCAGTGTCGGCGGCTGCCTTTTGACACCCTGTCAGAGGGATTGTGCCGTGCTGCCTGCAATCGAGCCGACGGGGGAGTCGTGCTGATGTTGGCTGGTGACATGTGAGGGGAAACAATGGGGCCATCTGCTGGCCCTCTTTGTCTTTGGTGTTGGTGCTTTCAGCAGCACCAGAGCTTAGCGTACACATGGACCCATGTGAAGGCTTTGACACGTAACAAAATGTACGATAAACCCTGCAGTCTGAAAGGGCTTATCAGTGCTCTGCTAGTGCCCTGGACAAAGGACAGAGATAATACTGCATGGGTATACAGTGGAGTCGTGTATACATCAGATTGATTCCTATGACAATAATGAGTTATTAAAAAATGCTCAAGACTATATGAGGCACAAAATAATGTGACCCTATTCATGTCCTTCATCCTGAATACCAACCTGGCCTCACAGTGCAGGCTGAACAAACACATATTCTTTCATTTATCAGTCCATAGAAACCATAAATAAACACATCCACATCTGACAGCAGCAGTGACAACAGAAATGTTTGCTAAGCTTAGGACCTGAACCTGAGCTTCTATTAATTCTTATGAGCACTTTTTCTCTAGTGTTTACGCCGGATATTTGTTACCAGTTTCTTTATACAACTACTATACGACTCAGAGACGTTTCTAGCTTAAAAATAAATTTGCATCATTGTCCAGATGAACAGAAAAATAAAAAGAAACCATTACAAAGAAAAAAATTCACCAGCATCAACATGAACATTGCAAATTTATGAGTAAAAAGTTGTAAGTTTACAGGGAAAAAGAAAAGCTAAATTATGAGGAAAAAAAGTCACAGATTAACAAGAAAACAAGTTGAGGGTGATCTTATAGCTTTGGGGCCCTCTAGTGGCTGCGGGGGCCTATTGCATTTAGGTACTCTGCTCCATAACAAGAAACGGCTCTGCTTACATGTCAGCTTTGATTCATGTGTTGTTTTATTCAGTGTAACATTTTATTTAAAAGGGAAACATCAGATGTCTCATAAGCATCAGAGTCACATACCGGAGGCCTTCTGTCTGACGTTGTTTCGAGCCGTTTCCACGCCTGGCGCTCCTGAAGTCGTGGCTGAGCGGATCCTCATGGGCTCCTGGACTGCCGGAGGCCCCTGCTCCCCCTGGTTCCTCCAGCTCAGAGAGAAGGAGCGGGCCACTGCTGCAGCCTTCTGGCAGTCCTGGATCACTCCTGGAAATTAAAAAAAAACACCACTCTGAGTAATGAAGCATCAGTGAATGCGTTTACGGCAAGGGTGTTAATATCAAGGTCCACTAATGAACTTCGTCCCAAAGTCTCATAAATCTGCATCATTCCCCCTGCCCATTTTGTAAATTTGCAACCTTCTTCCCCAGAGACTGGCTAATGTGCAACCTTTTCTCTAAACTCTGACTTTTCACCAGTTCCACCTTGTAAATTTGTGACTTTCCCTTCTCATAAATATGTAGCGTACCCTCTTGTAATTGTGCAACTTTTTTCTGAAGTCTCAAACTTCTCAGTAACCCCTTTTAATTTTGTGACTTTACCCCCTAAATTTATGACACTTTCAGTTAGGGGTGGGTGAAATGGCAATGGTGGTGATACTGTATCGATTCAGAGACACAGTATCGAGATAATTTATCAAAAATTATTAATAAATGCTGCAAATATAAACTTCTCTGTTTAGGTATCAGAGTAACAAAAACAACTGACTTTTCAGTCCATGAGATGGTGCCAAATGCTCACTGTTTGGTTAGGTCAGTACAACAGAGGTGTGATTCCTGACATTTAGTGGGGAGTTAAACAAGACATAGATCAGGATGGGAAACTGCTACATCTGATCTTGTGGTACACCGAGTATGTCGTGATAATACTGCACTGTTGCCCAAGTATCACGATATTTTCGCACCATGCAGCCTCTGGTGATTCCCACCCCTACTTTCAGCCCTCTAGTAACTTTACTTTCCCTCAATCCCATAAATCTGCACATCCTCTCACTTGTAACTTTGTGGCTTCAGTTAGAGTTTAAGAGCCCAAATAAAACGTCATCAGAGACAGGGGTGTGTGGTTTGAGTGGTGGGTAGCAAATGATGCACCCTGGGATGCATCTAGGTCATGGTGGCCAAAAAATAAGAAAATAAACCAGAATTTATTTGACTGTGGATTAATGAGTGGGCTGGGACCACAGATGTCTGTGTGGTGACTGAATTTACAGAGAAGAGCTCCAGAAACCCCGGTCGAGCCACACCCTAAATGCCCCCGTCACACTTACTCAGAATCAGCCTCAATGAAGTTTTCAAAATTCACACCACATTTGGGAGGGAATTTCAAATCGACCTAAGTCACACTAGAAGAGGAATGAGCCAGAATACCATCAAAATGAAAATTCAGGGGGAGGGGCTGTGGACTCAGCTGACTGATGTTTCAGCAGCAGCTGGCTGCGTTTTTATGCGATTGGGTCTCCCTGGAATGCGATCAGAATGTTTTGGATGCTGTTGGAATGACGTCAGAATATTTAGTAGGGGTGGGACAAAAGATCGATTCAGTGATGGATCAAGATACTCAACACTAACGACAATGCACCGATCCCTAAACGCGTGGATCCATCTTTTATTATCATGTAAACGTTGCATACTCTCTTGGGTATTCAACCAGCTGCATTTTCAGTCCACTAGATGGTGCAAAGCAAGCACGCAGTCAAGTGAAGTCATATCTTGTCTTGCAAGATTTGCAGCCAGCTTTGAAAGTTATGAAGCAGTTAGCTCAAAGTTAGCTCAAATGTCGGGCCTTTTTCTGGATTTTTTAACAAAGATAAAAGGAAAGACCTTGACATGACACACAACCCACAAGAAGCGCTGCACGACAAAAAAACCCAAAAAACAACAACACTCGGAACATGCAGGCCAGCACACGTCTTGGAGCAGCATTAGCAACAGCTAAGCTAAAAACACATCAGCATGGAGCTTTTTCCCTGAGCTCCAAGTTAGTAAAGTTAATTTATGAAACGCTTTTCACAGACATGTAGTCACAAAGCTCTGTACAATAAAATGGAATTAAAGGAAATTGATAGATAAAAATTATTTTAAAAATACAAAAACAAGTTAAAACACAAGATTTCAATAATTTAAAAATGCCAGACTTACCATTAAAAAACAATTGAATTGAAACTCAATGAGTTTCAATCATCTCAACTGATCAATCATATTATATTAATCAATCATATTTTCTCAGTTTCAATGAATTGAATTGAAACTCAAAAAGTGTTTGCCTCATTAAACAAAAAAGTTTTCAGCTGCTTTTGAAAAGAGTTCAGAGTCAGCTAAACATATCTGGAGTGGGAGTCTATTCCAAACACCGTCCACCGTCCTCCCTGTGTGCAGAGACGTGTCTCCGTGGAAAATGAAGCCCCCAGAATACTTTATTATATGAAAGAGATGTCAACAGTTTTACTTTGGGACATGATTTGAGGTTGAATAAGGTGAAAAAATTTGAAAGATTTGGGATCGTGATACTTGATATTGTGATCATATCGTGACCCAAGTATCGCGATAGGTCCCTCACGATTCCCACCCCTAATATTTAGAATGCAGTCATAGTGACATTAGAATACACTTTGAAAGCTGTTTGACAGTTCCCCACTTCAAACGCACCTGGAAACTTTTGAGCATGAGCAAAACATTCAGGCCGGCCACAGGAATGGGCCTAGATATTTGGACTGCACTCAGAATGCAGTCAGAATTTTTCAAACGCACTTCAAATATCCAGGAATATACAGTGGTGTGAAAAAGTGTTTGCCCCCTTCCTGATTTCTCCTTTTTTTGTATGTTTGTCACACTTAAATGTTTCAGATCATCAAACAAATTTAAATATTAGACAAAGACAACACAAGTAAACACAAAATGCAGTTTTTAAATGAAAGTGTTTATGATTAAGGGGGAAAAAATCCAAACCTACATGGCCCTGTGTGAAAAAGTGATTGCCCCTAAACCTAATAACTGGTTGGGCCACCCTGAGCAGCAACAACTGCAATCAAGCATATGCGATAACTGGCCATGAGTCTTTTACAGCACTGTGGAGGAATTCTGGCTCACTCATCTTTACAGAATTGTTGTAATTTAGCCTCATTGGAAGGTTTTCCAGCATGAACCGCCTTTTTAAGGTCAGGCCACAGCATCTCGAATCGGATTCAGGTCAGGGCTTTGACTAGGCCACTCCAAAGTCTTCATTTTGTTTTTCTTAAGCAGTTCAGAGGTGGACTTGCTGGTGTGTTTTGGATCATTGTCCTGCTGTAGAATGCAAGTGCGCTTCAGCTTGAGGTCACAAACAGATGGCCGGACATTCTCCTTCAGGATTTTTGGTAGACAGCAGAATTCATAGTTCCATTTACCACAGCAAGTCTTCCAGGTCCTGAAGCAGCAAAACAGCTTCAGACCATCACACTACCACCACCATAATTTACTGTTGGTATGATGTTCCTTTTCTGAAATGCTGTGTTACTTTTATGCCACATGTAATGGAACACACATCTTCCAAAAAGTTCAGTTTTTGTCTCGTCAGTCCACAGAGTATTTTTTCAAAAGTCTTGGGGATCATCAAGATGTTTTCTGGCAAAAACTGAGATGAGCCTTTATGTTCTTTTTGCTCAGCAGTGGTTTTCGTCTTGGAACTCTGCCATGCAGGCCATTTTTGCCCAGTCTCTTTCTTATGGTGGAGCCATGAACACTGACCTTAACTGAGGCAAGTGAGGCCTGCAGTTCTTTGGATGTTGTTGTGGGATCTTTTGTGACCTCTTGGATGAGTCGTCGCTGTGCTCTTGGGGTAATTTTGTAATTTTGGTTGGCCGGCCACTCCTAGGAAGATTCACCACTGTTCCATGTTTTCCCCATTTGTGGATAATCGCTCTCACTGTGGTTCGCTGAAGTCCCAAAGTTTTAGAAATGGCTTTATAACCTTTTCCAGACTGACAGATCTCAGTTGCTTTGTTTCTCATTTGTTCCTGAATACTTTGGATCGCAGCATGATGTCTAGCTTTTGAGGATCTTTTGGTCTACTTCACTTTGTCAAGCAGGTCCTATTTAAGTCATTTCTTGATTGAGGACAGATGTGGCAGTAATCAGGCCTGGGTGGTGCTGGAGAAATTGAACTTAGCTTTCCACAGATGTGATAAACCACAGTTAATTTATGTTTTAACAGGGGGCAATCACTTTTTCACACAGGGCCATGTAGGTTTGCATTTTTTTTTTACCCTTAATAATAAACACCTTCATTTAAAAACTGCATTTTGTGTTTACTTGTGTTATCTTTGTCTAATATTTAAATTTGTTTGATGATCTGAAACAATTAAGTGTGACATGCAAAAAAAAAAAAAAAAGTCAGGAAGGGGGCAAACACTTTTTCACACCACTGTACAAGGAATTTTCATTCTGACTCATCCTGCCTCTAGTGTGACTAGGGTTTAAGCTAGCTGCACTGTAGCTGCATGAGCGCCGATGCTCAGTGGGAAACTTCCTCTTCTATTCCAAGGAGAGGGTGTACCAGACTATCCACGAGGCAGGTCTGTATCAGGCCTGTTAAGTAACGATGTGATGATCTCAAGAAGAGACCAGCCAATCCAAACAAGGTGTTTCCGTCAGAGTTGCAGTCTCTGTGGGAGAGGAGAACTCCTGTGCAGCAGGACTTTGGGCCGTTTGACTTTGCAGACCATACAATGTCACAGAAGTTACACATAACCTACTAAAATAAATGGGAAACCCCAACAAACACAAAGGGTCTGAATCTCCAAATCTTCCAAAAATATTATTTAGCTTACTTTAAAAACATTCACCAAATCAATAAAAATCATCAACTTGTTGTACAGTTTGAGAGTCTTAGAAACTATTTACTTTTCAATGTCCATGTGAAAGCAGAGCAACTACTAAAACTGAGTGACTCCATCATTCTAAACCCACCATCCCATCCAAACCCCCAGATTTCCTCCACTCACCACGTCCTCTCTGCTTCTTCTCCTTCTGCTCGCTGAGTTTGTCCAGAGGCAGGTTGGCCATGTCCAGGCCGTAGACGGCGCGGGCCAGCACGGCCGTCAGCGAGTCCATGATGTTGGCCCACTCAGTCACCAGCTCCTCCCAGCAGGTGAGGGAGGACAGCAGTGCCAGCAACTCGTCCCACAGCTCCCGGGAGATGAAGACACACAGGTTGGCTCGGACCCACGCCACGATGATGGTCTGAGGAGGCAGAAACCACAAACTGGTACGGACAGACAGCCACAGGTTTAGTCTGAAAATGTGATTTTTCCACTCTATATTTACTGTCCATCATTAGTCCTTGGGTTCATCTATAGTAATAACATAAAGGACACATAGCTGCAAGGCTGTGGGGTCACTTTTGAAAATTTTAATCCTGATCCTTTTCATGCCTCCAGGTGCCTATTATTATAATTTAGCTTCTGACAGCTATCCATATTATCACAACTGGTTTTTTTTTCCTGCCAGATGGACGAACTTAGAGGACAAGCTAAGGCTGCTGTTGTGAGTCACGTGACCCACACAGTATGTAAATGCACTGATTTCTGCACTGGACAATGTTTAATTTGTGTGTGAAATGACATGAGGGGCCTGTTGTGTGACACTGCTTAATTACAAGCCTTGTCAGTGAACTATAAGGGAGAAGAATAGAGGAGGGGGGAAAAAAGGGTCAATAAACCGTGATGCTGATTTAAGGTCAAACTGTCCAGAACCTATAACAAACTGAAGTGTCTTTTTGAGGGATAAATACAGATGTCTGAATCAAGAAAACCCTGGAAAACATGAACAAATGATTCAGGTCAACTTCATGATTCCTTAAAGGAAATTTCATTTGTTTTTGCCACAGAAATACCCCTTGTTTTTATAGCGTCTCCCATAAAGTGAGCTTGTATTTGTGGTGGTGACTGTTACGGCCCCTTTCTGGGCCAAGGCCAGAATTGCCTATTTTATCCTGGGATTTTCAAGTCCGTCTCGGCACCAACGCCAAGGTGTACGAACCTGGTCATTTTCAGCTCCTTTTGGGCACGGTAGACATTCACCAATATCCCAGGCTGGGATTTGAACCCATGACACAATGATCTCAACACCTCTGCTCTACTACTGAACCCAAGAGGAATTCCTCACTGGCTCTCAGCTAGTAACGGAGATGTACTCTATGGTGTCAGGACCTGCACCACCGACCAATTACTCATGGAGGGAGCCGTCACAGTGAGGAAGTAGGAGAACATGTATGTGCAGACAAAAAATAACTTTCCCCTTCCAGCAAAAACTTAAATCTGAGTCTGCTGCAAATTTACAAGAAAAAAAATATCACAAATTTGTGGGGGAGGAAAAAGTTTCAAATTTACAAAAAAGTTCCCAATAAATTAGAAAAAAGTTACAAATTTATGATGTAAAATTTGCAAATTCATGAAAAAAAGCTGCAAATTTGCAAGAAATTTGAATTTGTTTAGGTCTTTGCCCATCCTGAGACAGGTCTGCCTGCTCACAATCTAAAGCATGAATTTTGGTGGCTTTCAAGAGACGGCGCCTCCGGAGCGATCTTGAGCTCGAAGTAGGGCCTGGGCTGGAGTGAGCCCAAGAAACCCCGCTAGGTCATCCTCATAGGTCTTGATGAGGTTCCTCGGTTGGCCGACACCTCAGTTTCCATGAGTGGGGATCCAGTCTAGCAGCAATCTTTGGTACCTCTCGCTAGGCATTCGCACTATATGACCATAGTACAACATCCGGGAGTATCTGATGGTAATGGCTTGGCTGCAGCAAGAAAAAAAAACTCACAAACATCTGAGATAAAATGTTGAGGGTGAACTTAAAGCTTGGGGGGAGGGCATCTAGCGACTGAGGGGACACATTAAACTTGAATACTCTGCTTTATAACCAGAAAAAATTTGTGAAGAAGATTCCAGGCAGACACACCCTGAAGAGTATGGATGCTAAACTCTCAGCAAAGCTGTCTTTTCTTTGGTTTTCCTGTGGCCTCTTCATCACAGCCTCAGTGATTCTCAGCAGTACTTGCAGCATCTGCTCCCTGCACAGAGTAAAAACACAGCAGTGCCAAACAAATCACTTAAAATAAAAAAATTACAGCAAGAGTACAACTGATATAACTATAATCTGGACTGACCATGTCTGCGTGTTCATGACATGCTCCATGATCATGTGGCGGTAGATGCTCAAAACACTTTTGCACACCTCCACCTGATTTTCCAGCAGTTTTGGTACGTCCTGGCACGGCTCCAACAGGAATACGTTGGAGGAGTTGGTCAGAAACACCTACACCCCCCCCCCCCAAAAAAATGGGAAATTAAAGCACACTTAAGGGTGTAAAATCATCAGAGTAGGCAGAAATTGCACTCCAATAAGTTTCTGGCTCTAAAGGATAATATGCAAGTAAGGATAAGAATCAGGTTCTTTACTTACACACTGTCACAGAGACCAAAGTGATTCACTAGTCGGTTCACTAACCCTCTATTGTAAGGATCTATCAGAGACAGATATCTATGGACAATTTAGAGTCACCAATTAACCTAACTAGTGCATTGTCTGTAGGACGCAAGTATTCCTGTCTGAAACAGGTAGGCCAGTCAGGCTTTCCAGGCCCAAATGTAGGCTGTGTTTGAAAGTGGAATTCAAAGAGGTGTAGTCTATATGTAGGCAATCACATGTTAGACTTTGACATATATGAAAGGGACTGAACGCCACTAAGATTTATTGAATTATGTGAATATTAATTACAGAATTATTGAAAATGAATCTGACATCCAATATTAGTGACTGTTTACGAACCGCTTGTTTATTCTTTTGTCAGATCACTTATTTGTGTGATCTTTTATGAATGTGTGTGATCTTTTATCTTTTATATATGTTAAAGTGTTGTATCTTTATGGAGCCGAAAGGAAAGGCGGCCATATCAGCAGCAGCTCTCATGTGTCTTTGTGTTTTTATTAGCTTATTCTTGTATATAGTGTGTCTGTTTTCATCAGGACTCGGTAGGAAGATTCAGATTAACAACTGGACCAAGTTTTTTTCTATTTTAGTCCAGTCTTCCTTTTATTTTTCTTTCTCAGAGCAACGGAGAACAACGGAAGTGGGGGCGAACACATTGTTTACACATGCAACCAGCTGATTGCGCTGAGGAGGCCAGCGCTGCTGCCCGGAGTGAAGCCCCTCATTCCGGATGAACTGAAGAGGAGACACTTTTGGTGAAGGGCTGCAGCCCAGGTGAGGATGAGGAAGCATAAGCCGGCTGTACCGATGTTCATCACGGGTAACGTGAGGTCGCTGGGAAACAAGGCGGATGAGGCCACAGCACTGGTAAAGACGCCAAGGGAATATCGTGAGTGTAGGATCGTGTTTTACAGAAATGTGATTACACTCACAGATCCCAGATATTAACGTAGCAATACCTGGTTTTAACCCTAGAACACTAACGGCGGGTGATTTTCACCCAATGTCAGTGACCCGATAGTGTTGCTAACTTTAACGTTAGTGTTCTAGGGTTAAGACTATCCGGTGGGACAGGGACATTATAAGTAGCGGGAAAAAGAGGGGAGGAGGACTGGCAGTTCTTGTGAATGAAAGGTGCTGCAATCTTGGACACATCTATGTGAAGGAAAAGCGCTGCAGCCCGGACATTGAATTGCTGGCTGTGAGTATGCAACCTTATTATAAGCCGAGACAGTTCACGTGTGCCATTGTGATTACCGTTTACGTCCCTCCGTCAACTGATGCAGCGGTGGCCTGTGACGTCATCAGCTCCACTCCTGCCACATTACTGGAGAAGCACCCTGACGCATTTATGGCCATTATGGGTGATTTTAATCATGTCTCACTGGGCCAAACACTACCAAACTTCCACCAATTTGTTGACTGTTCCACCAGAGAAAACAAAACACTGGATCTACTGTATGCCAATGTCAGAGATGCATACAGTGCCACAGCTCTACCCCCCCTTGGTAAATCAGATCACAACCTGGTCATGTTATCACCCAAGTACGTTCCCCTTGTGCAAAGGCAGCCTGCTTACACACAGACTGTGAGGAGGTGGACACAGGAGGCTGCTGATGCACTACAGGACTGCTTCGAGACAAAAGACCGGGACGTACTCTGTGAACCACATCGGGTGGATTGGCAATGGTAAATGGCATTCACTTATATAGCGCTTTTATTCTCATCTCTAGATAACCAAAGCACTTTACAGATCCTGCTATCCACCCATTCACACACACATTCACACACTGATGGCGGACAATATGACTGACTCCCTCTGCAGGTGGATCATCGACTTCCTGACGGACCGGAGGCAGCATGTGCGGCTGGGAAAGACTGTCTCAGACTATACTAGCATCAGCACCGGATCACCCCAGGGCTGTGTACTTTCCCCCCTACTCTTCTCCCTTTACACCAACTCCTGCACCTCCAGCCACCAGTCTGTCAAGTTGATCAAGTTTGCGGACGACACCACCCTCATCGGGCTCATCTCCAACGGCGACGAGTCCGCCTACAGGAGAGAGGTGGCCCAGCTGGCGTCCTGGTGCAGCAATAACAACCTGCAGCTGAACGCTCTGAAGACAGTGGAGATGATTGTAGACTTCAGGAAAGTCACTACTCCTCTGCCCCCCCTCACCCTCTCAGGCTCTCCCATCACCACTGCTGATTCCTTCCGCTTCCTAGGCACTACCATCACCAGGGACCTCAAATGGGAGCTGACCATCAGCTCACTCATCAAAAAAGCCCAGCAGAGGATGTTCTTCCTGCGGCAGCTGAGGAAGCTCAAGCTACCCACCAAGATGTTAGTGCAGTTCTACACAGCCATCATCGAGTCCATCCTCACCACCTCCATAACCGTGTGGTACGCAGGAGCCACTGCCAGGGACAGACTAAGGCTGCAGCGCGTCGTGCGCACTGCTGAGAAGGTGATCGGCTGCAAGCTCCCATCTCTCCAGGATCTGTACATCTCCAGGACCCGGAGGCGTGCTGGCCGGATCATAGCCGATCCCTCACACCCTGGTCACGTACTGTTTGCCCCCCTCCCCTCTGGTAGAAGACTTCGGTCCATCCAGACTAAAACCTCCCGTCACATGAACAGCTTCTTCCCCTCTGCCATTAGACTGCTGAACACTAAGTGACTCTCGTGCACCATGTACAGCAGCTCAACCAGACTCATGTCAATCATCACTGTTTTCTTCCTGCATTACCAACTGCACTATATAGTTCTCCACAGTATCTGCTGCTGGCTAATATATATTTTAACTGTTGACCAGTATCACTTAATCTTATCCTACACTTTATTACATGTATAGTTTATTTCTCTTATCTTATCATGTTTAATGTTGCAGCATTGTACCGAGACAAATTCCTAGTTTGTGTACTACATGAACAATGGCAATAAACCTGATTCTGATTCTGACTGCATCACAGAATACATCAGATTCTGTGAAAACACAGCTATGCCAGCTCAGTCCATGTGCTGTTTCCCCAACAACAAACCATGGGTCACCAGTGACCTGACAGCACTTCTGAACAAGAAGAAGAGAGCTTTTACATATGGACACAGGGAAGAACTGAGGAGAGTGCAGCGTGAACTGAGAGAGATGCTGAGGAGGTGTAAAGACAATTACAGGAGGAAGTTGGAGGATAAACTCCAGAAAAGCAATACAAAAGATGTCTGGATGGGAATGAAGCACATCACTGGATGTAAGGGAAGAGACAGACAGACAGACATCGGGGAGCCTTGAGAGAGCTGATGAGCTGAATCTGTTTTTTTAAAAGGTTCACCTCACCGTCTGTCACCCCCACAACACAGCCCCCCCACCCCCCTGTGCAGCAACTCTGTCTCTCTCCCCTCTCCCCCCCGCCCCCCCATCACTGTGACTACAGATCAGGTCAAGAAACAGCTGGAGAGACTCCACCAGCGGAAGGCTGTGGGCTAGTCAAATTTGTCATTTTCCGTGTTCTTGTTTTGCTCATGGAGCGCTGTGGTTACTGATGCCATAATGCCGCGTATTACTCAATCAGTACAGAGTCAATCCAAAACCCCACTGACACCTCTAGAAACCACACCATGAGGAGAGAGCGATGACAAAACTTTTGATAAAAATTACATATTTTGACTGAACAACTCCATACTTGGGGATGCACACCCTCCTAACCTCCGCAAAGCACTTGTAAAATCTGAGGCCAGTCTGACAAACAGTTTGAGAGATATGTGAGGAACACGAACGAACACACACACACACACACACACACAGAGATTCCTTTGGATTGTGGGAGGAAACCAGAGTCCCTGGAGTAAACCCACACAGCACAGGGAGAACATGCAAACGCCACAAAGAAATTTTTCTTGACAATTTCTTATAAATTGGCTACTTTTCTGTTGTAAATTTTCAGCTTTTTTTCTTTCAATTTTTTTCTTATAAATCTGTGACTTTTCTTGTAAACTGGCAAATCTTTTCTCGTAAATTCTCAACTTTTTTTCCACAAATATTGCTTGTTGGCAGTGATTGCTGCAAAAGGTGAAGAAGCCATCTCTACTGTCATTCAGTCCATACAGCCAATCATGTACAGTCGAACAAAATTACGTTTGTCCTATCTACAATGTTAATCACATCTAGAATCAGAGGGGTCACTGCCATGCAAGGCACGGCCACAAACAACTTTTCCTTCCCGCATTCTATTATGCTGAGCACCAAGCTAGAAGGCGGTAAATACCATTTTATATGGGCTTTGGTATGACCTGGCTGGGGCTTGAACCCACGACCTCCCCTCTGTGGGGCGGATGCTCTCCCACTAGGCCACCACTCTGGTGCAATGATACTGGGGTGGTGCCTCCAAAAAAGGTGGTGTCACAAAATAATAAATTTAAGGGTACCATCTTTTTTGTCCATTCCATTTTAATTATATAAAACATTCAATTAATCAAAAGTAAAGTCTGATTTGTGTTAAATATGATATAAAGGATAAGATATGCCATTAAACTTTCATCAGTTTCAAGTTATTGCAGAGATAGTTGTGTTTTCTGGTTTTTGTGGCAGGGTACCTTGCACCTGTTTTACTAACCGGATCATCGACCAGCTCTTGGTCACGTTTCATTCACAGACATTATTTTAGCTCCTCAGCAACGATTACAGCTAACCACTCATTCAGGCTTGTTTCTGTGCTTATTACACTCCAGGGACGATCATATGCTATCAACTGGGGGGGCTGAAAAGTTCATAGGTTGACTAAGGAGGAGTTATACCACAGCAACTAAACTAGTCATGCATTAAATTCAACCTTTTCTGATACTAACTGCATTGTTTCCTTTCAGATACACTCACGCTGGATAGTAATCCAGGACTTTGAAAAGGAGACTTAGAGCCACTTCACGAAGATGGATAAAATTTGGCACCATGGTGTTATCAAATATTTGCAGAAAAAGGGGTTAGCCCTCAAGGACATTCGTGCCAACATGGTTGCTACATTAGGGGATGATGCTCCAGCTTTATCAACTGTGCAAAAGTGGGCAGCTGAATTCAAGAGGGGTAGTGAGAGCCTTGAAGATGACTCAACGTCTGGTCGTCCTGCCACAGCCACCACACAAGAAAACAATGACTGTGTTCACCACGTGGTGATGGATGACAGACGGTTAACTGTGATTCGGTTAGCTAATGCTGCAGGTACCTCCCATGAACAAGTAGAGAACATTCTGCACAACAAACTTGGCATGTCAAAGGTTTTCGCTCAGTGGGTGCCACACTTGGCCACCACGGTACACCTGGCTGGCCATGTCACAGGCAAACCTGGCACTTTTTGAACCAGATCCAGCAGGTTTCCTTGAATGTTTCCTCACCCAAGATGAGTGTTGGGTCCACCACTTCGAGCCAGAGACCAAACAACAGTCTCAGCAGTGGAAACACCCCTGTTCTCTCCCTCCATGGAAGGCCAAGATGGTGTCATCAGCAGGGAAGGTGATGGCCTCCATCTTCTCGGATACAAAGGGCACCATGTTCATCGATTATCTTCACAAAGGCCAAACTATCAATGAAGAATACTATGCCAGTTTGCTGAGGCAGCTGCGGAAAGCAATCAAGTAAGAACAGCCTGGAAAGTTGACAAAAGGGGTGATGCTTCATCAGGGCAATACTCCGGCACACAAGTAGTCTGTGGTTGCAATGGTTGCTGTGCATGACTGTGGCTTTGAACTGGTTGATCACCCTCCTGATTCTCCTGATTTGGCACCATCTGACTATTTTCTGTTCCCCAACATGAAAAAAACACTTGACTGGGAAGCAGTATCAAACCAATGATGAGGTCATCTCTGCTGCTGAGGATTTCTTTGAGGCTCAAAAAGAGAGCTTCTATACCACGGGATCCAAGCACTGCAACACTGATGGAAGAAGGATGTGGACCGAAGGGGAGACTATGTTGAAAAATAAACCACATTTGCATCATGGTCAGCCTATGAACTTTTCAGCCCCCCTCCCCCGTACACGCCCCTGTCTCCAATAATGTTTTATTTGGACTTATACTTTTAGTTATGATAAGTCCGACACTTGAAGCCACCAGCTAGCATTCGCCTCAAACACGCCATCGCCATCAAAACACAAATCTCAGACAAATTATGAAAAAAAGAGGGTGGGGTGAACTGGGGCACATTAGCGAATAAAACAAGAGCACCGCACACGGTACATTATACGAGAGGGTGGGCTGAAAAGTTCATAGTGGTCAAATCTGACCAAATGTGGTTTATTTTTCAACATAGTCTCCCCTTCGGTCCACACTTCTCATACACCCGTCCATACCCATTATGCATAACTAACACACCTACAACCGATAAATCAATTACAAATGAAGATTATACAACACTTAGCTCCAACTGAGCAATTTGACTGGACAATAGGAGTTACTATATTCCACGATAATTGCGCTCCAACATTTCACTGGATATGCATCACTCCACTTCAAAGGTGTTTTAGTAACCGTAAATTACTGTCAAGTTTGCAGACTTGAGAACTGCAATACTGTGTTGGATACCTTAATTTCCACAGTGAGGCGCTGTTTGAAAAGCAACTAGGAAGTCTCAATTCAGCTGTCTCTGATCCGGAAGTCCTGTCCTTTTAAACATCCAGCAACATGTTTCACGTCTGTTTAAACAAAACAGACAGGCTAGAGTTGAATTTACTGACTTGATTAGAAAACCACAATACCTTTGTGATGAAGGACTCTTTGTTTCATTCGAAAATGCCAAGAAAAAGTGAGTGAAGCGTGCCAAAGCCAAATCGCTAGTATGCTAATGAGCCACCGGCACTGATCTTGGTCCTTCTGTGGTACCGACTCAACAGGTGACCCGTATGTATTTAGGTGTTTAGCAACAGTTACAAGCTACATTTAGAAGGGACAATTTTTTTTTCCTCAGCTGCACAAAATAACTGGTTAAACAAACAAATCATAATATTTTGTTAAGTACTGCTGTCATTTAATAAATTCTGCTTGTGAAAGTGTTGTATAAAAGCACTATTACTCTCAAGGTTATTACGGTATGATAAAGGTAAATGGCATTCACTTATATTGTGGAGAGTGTGGAAATGATGAGGCCAAGTTACGATCAGATGAAGTTTATTCCCACTCTCACATCATCATACACAGAAAGCACTGAATAGTCAAACCAGGTTTCATCCCTTAAAACTCCACAGATCATCTCACATCTGCATGACATTTCACCTCCACCATACATTTTCCTTAAACCCCCAGCTCTCTCTTCCTGCCAACTCCCCATGAGGTCCCTGCCTATTGTTCTCTTGTGTCTAACCACTGCCCCCTGACTGAGACGCTGTCTGCTGACACAACCACAATATACATTGCTATAACACCAATATGCATCGCCATAATCACCCCCCCCCCCCCCCCCAGACAGAGTTTCAGTCAGCACGTCTTTTGGGCTTCAGTCTCCTCCCATATCTGCTGTAACGGGGGTCTCTGTTCTGGCGGGGGGCTGCTGGACGTGTGTCTGACTGCGGGTGGGCCGGGGGGGGGGGGGGGGGACTTCGCTCTGCCCGTGTGGCTGTCCTGGTGAATCGTTTGCCTGGGGAGCTCTCAGTGGGGGTCTTCCACGCCGAAGGGTCCGAGCCAGCAGCACTTGCTCGTCCACCACTACAAAGGCGGGCTTAAGTCTGTCTATGTATATTTTCTCCCGACGCCCCCCCCTCCCCCGCCAAGTCTAACAAAAAATGCTTGTCCCCTGTTTCCAGCACTCTGAACGGGCCATCATAGGGTGGGCGCAATGGCGGGCGGTGGACATCGTATCTGACGCACACGAACGCCCCGTTCTTCAAAGTTTTTGGCACAAAAGCGCGTGGGAAACAGTGGTGGGCCGGGCCGGGCAGCGTGCCTGTGTCTGCACTACGCTGCAAACGCTGAGACGTGCAGCTGTCCGGCGCGGGATTATCTGGCAAAAATTCCCCGGGCAGCCGCAGTGGCTGAGAAAAAACAAGCTCCGCCGGGGAAGCCTCCAAATCCTCTTTTGGTGCGGAACGCAACCCCAATAAAACCCACGGTAACCGGTCAACCCAATTTGCATCCGTCAACGAAGCCCTGAGTGCTGCTTTCAGTGACCTGTGAAAACGCTCATATAACCCATTTGCCTATGGGTTGTAAGCGGTTGTGCGGTGAATTGCAACACCCAGGCTGCGGGCCATCGCGGACCAAAGTTCGGAAACAAACTGAGGGCCCCTATCGGACGTGATGTCTGACGGGATTCCAAAACGCGCCACCCATGCTGTCAAAAAAGCGTGTGCCACGTCCGCGGACGTGGTTGCCGCCAGCGGGACTGCTTCTGGCCAGCGTGTGGTGCGGTCCACCACTGTCAGAAGGTGCGTGCACCCCTGCAACGACGGGAAGGGGCCCACGAGGTCCACGTGAACATGGTTGAATCTTTTAACCGGTATCCTAAACGGCTCCAAAGGAGCCTTCGTGTGTCTGTGCACTTTGGCTCGTTGGCACGCTACACAGGTTGCAGCCCACTCTTTCACTTGTTTGCGCAGGCCTGGCCACACGAATTTCGCTCCCACCATTTTGACTGACGCGCACACTCCTGGGTGCGCCAAAGCGTGAACTGACTCAAACACGCGGCGGCGCCATGCAACCGGGACTACCGGGCGCAGGCGTCCCGTGGAGATGTCGCAGATTGGGGGGGGGGGGGGGGGGGGGGGCTGCCGTCTTGCAGCACTCTGCTCTCCAGCCTTAACCCTGTTGGTCCAGACTGGAACGCGCGCACGGCCGTATCGCTAATCTGCTCTGCGGCCATGGCTGTATAATCTATCCCTACACAGACCGGGGCCACTACTGCGCACGAGAGGCAGTCCGCCACCACATTCAGTTTACCCAACACATGTTGAATATCGGTCGTAAACTCCGAGATCGTGGCCAGCTGTCTCTGCTGCCGGCCTAACCATGGTTCCGAAACCCTGGCCATCGCGAACGTCGGTGGCTTGTGGTCCACGAATGCGGTGAAGCTGCACCCTTCCAGCCAGAACTGGAAGTGGCGTATGGCCAGATGGAGAGCCAGCAACTCTCTGTCGAACGCGCTGTATTTACGCTCGCTGTCGCGCAAAGCCCTGCTGAAAGAAGCGAGCGGCTGCCAAGAACCGGCGACACGTTGCTCCACAACGGCCCCTATGGCCACGTCCGAGGCGTCGGTAGTGAGCGCTATCTGGGCCGCCGGGTCTGGATGCGCCAACAGTGTGGCGTTTGCCAGAGCTGCTTTCACCTCAGAGAACGCCTGCTCTCGCTCCAGAGTCCATTCGACTCCATCAGCGGGTTTCCGTCTCTTGAGCGCGGCGTACAGTGGCTGCATGAGCTGAGCTGCGCGGGGGAGGAAACGGTTATAAAAATTAACCATCCTCAAAAATTCCTGCAGCGCCCTGACCGTCTGAGGCCAGCGGAAGTTCGCCACAGCGCGCACTTTGTTGGGCAAGGGTATCGCTCCCTCCGGTGAGACGCGGTGCCCCAAAAAATCAATCCCCGTCACGCCGAACTGGGACTTCGCCGAGTTGATTATTAACCCGTGTTCCTCCAACCTCTGGAAAACTGTCCTGAGGTGGGTTACGTGTTCGTCTTCGGACGCACTGGCTACCAGGATATCATCCAGGTAGACGAACACAAACGGGAGATCGCGCAGCACCGCGTCCATCATGCGCTGGAACGTCTGTATCGCTCCTTTTAATCCGAAAGGCATGCGCAGAAACTCGAACAAGCCGAACGGAGTTATTACCGCTGTTTTGGGTATGTCCTCCGCGCGCACTGAGACCTGGTGGTAACTGCGGACCAGGTCTATTTTAGAAAAAATGCGCGCTCTGGCGAAGTGAACGGAAAAATCCTGAATGTGGGGAATCGGGTAGCGGTCGTAGTGCTATGGCGTTATTCAACCTGCGGAAATCGCCGCACGGTCGCCACGATCCCTCAGCCTTAGGGACCATGTGTAGCGGGGACGCCCATGGGCTGTTTGATTGCCTGATGATGCCCAACCTTTCCAGGTTGGCAAACTCCTCGCGCGCTATGGCCAGTTTAGCTGCGTCCAAACGCCGAGGTCGTGTGAAAACAGGCGGCCCGGTGGTGGTGATAAAGTGCTCCACCCCGTGTTTAGTGATGGCTGCTGAAAACGTCGGGACCGTGAGTGCTGGGAACTGAGTGAGCAGTGTGTGGAACTTACCGCCTGGAGCTGTGACGTTGGCTTGTGTTACTGGCCCGGCCCCTCGAGCTGTACAGGGGAGAGAGTCAAAGGACAGTGCATTAACCAGGCGCCTGTTAGCAACATCAACTAGTAAACCATGCGCACACAGAAAATCAGCTCCCAGAATCGGGAAACTCAGTGCTGCTATGACAAAAGTCCACTCGTATGTGCAGCTGTGTAGACATAAAGCCAGTGTTCTCTCACCAAAGGTCTTAATGTCCGAGCTGTTTACTGCTACCAGCCCAGGGCCGCTGGGTCCTGCCAGCCGGTCGGCGTAGGTCAGCAGGATGATGCTCTTCTGGGCTCAGGTGTCTACAAGGAAACGCCTCCCTGAGCGCGAGTCCGTCACGTAGAGCAACTGGTTCTCTTTGCCGGCGGTCGCAGCTGCTACCGACTGCCGACTCTGACATTTCCTGAGCACTTGAATTGGCATGGTGGCGGGCATCTGCGTGCATTCCCTCCAAAACGGCGGTGGTAGAAGCAGAGCCCGTCTCCCTGGCGCTCCTTGGCCCCCGCTGCCGCTACCGTCGGTGGCTCCACGCCTCCTCCGGTCATCTCGCTGGGTTCTGACGCCACTGCGTTCACCGTGAGCGCACTGGTGGTGAGGATGATCCGGTCTGCCTCCTGGGTCACGCACGGTAGTCACGCGCAGCCAGCAGCGGCGAATTGGCCTGGACCGCTCTCGCCTCTGTTGGAAGGTTCCGTAGGAAAAGGTGGGCAAACAGAAAATGCCCGTCGTCCGTGCCCATTAACGCCAACATCTTCTCCATCAGATCGACGGCCGAACCATCTCCTAACTCGGAACGCCTCAGGAGCCTCTCTGCTCTCTCACAGTCCGAGAGCGTGTAGCGCCAAATCAGCACAGCTTTGAGAGCCTCATATCTGCCGTGGGCTGGTCCAGCAGGTTCGCTACCTGCTGAGCTGTGCGAGTGTCCAGTGCTGCAACCACATGGAAAAACTTGGTGTCGTCTGTCGTTATTCCCCGGAGGGTGAACTGGGCCTCGGTGTGGTGGAACCAAGAGCGCGGGTTGTACTGCCAAAAGTCCAGTAGCTTGACTGCAACAGCACACGCGTTGCTGGGGGTTCCCGTCCGGGCCATCTGTGGGATGCCTGCCGCGTTGCTGGGGTTTCCCGTCAGGCCGACTCCAGGGTTCTTGCCTCGTGTTCCACAATACGTCCAGGGTCACCAGTGTGGAGAGTGTGGAAATGATGAGGCCAAGTTACGATCAGACGAAGTTTATTCACACTCTCACATTATCATACACAGAAAGCACTGAATAGCCAAACCAGGTTTCATCCCTTAAAACTCCACAGATCATCTCACATCTGCATGACATTTCACCTCCACCATACATTTTCCTTAAACCCCCAGCTCTCTCTTCCTGCCAACTCCCCATGAGGTCCCTGCCTATTGTTCTCTTGTGTCTAACCACTGCCTCCTGACTGAGACACTGTCTGCTGACACAACCACAATATACATTGCTATATCACCAATATGCATCGCCATAATATAGCACTTTTCACTCATCTCCAGATGACCAAAGCGCTTTACAGATCCTGCTATCCACTCATTCACACACATATTCACACAATGATGGCGGTGGAGCCACCATACACAGATGCTGGCTTGACCCACCAGGAGCAACTGGGGGTTCAGTGTCTTGCTCAAGGACACTTCGACAAGCAGACTGCAGAGAGCGGGAACTGAACCCCTGACCCTCTGATCAGTAGTCGACCACACTACACCTGCACCACAGCCACCCCCAGTGAATATAGTATCAATGAATATAGTAACTATGGGTGTTACACGTCTAATGCCTGACGTGTATCACACCCACAGTTACTATCGTCATTGATACCATACTCCCTCTTGTATAATATTGCTTAAATATACTCTATATCTGTAGTAAAACTTATAACCATGTAATTGCAAAGAGTTTAAGGAAAGCAAATAATCTACAATCCAAAGTGGGAAAAATTTAGAGAAAATCATTTCACCCCCTATAATATGCACATCTTCAATACATGTACAAACACTGTCTGAAATAAAGTTGTAGCTTGAAACCTGTGGAAGGAGTTAGCCAGACAAACTGGTACTTCCAGACAGACAGACAGAAACATACCATAATAAGCCCCGTCTTTAGACAAGGATCTAAGAGAAAAGAATAAAACTGCCCATTTTCAGGAGGGCTCCCCTTCCTCATGTGTAAAATGGTCTTGCAGTAATTAAAGCCTGAGGTGTTTGGACTACAGCATGTCACCGACATTGATTAACACCTCTGACAGCTGTGTCAACATGTGGGAAAAGGTGCATGACGGTGGCATTTTAAGACTTTTGAAGAATCTGGACAACTACTTATTCTCATCATTGCTCGATGTGACAATTTAAATCTATAGAAAGCAAACGTGAACATGTCCACAGACCTGTAGTGTGGGCTGAAATCCTGCTTTGACGTCCCTGTTCTCCTCCTCGGTAAGAAAACCTCGATTGATGGCACTGCTGAAGGAGTACGTCCTTCCCCAGCTGGAGGACCTACGGTGGCCAGGACTCTCCATTGTCTGACAGAGAAGGAGAGACGAGTCAGTCAATACTGTACAGCTGAAACCAGAAGTTTACATACACTGAATAAAAAGACAAAACCTTTTTTCCCCCTCACTGTCTGACATTAAATGAGACTAAACTTTTCCTGGTTTAGGTCATTTGCGATTGCCAAAATTATTTCTATTTGCTAAATACCAGAATAATGAGAGACACCTTTTTTAAGAGAACTTTTTTTTACTTTCTTTAAAGTCAGAAGTTTACCATGCCTTTAAACAATTTGGGAAAGTCCAGATGATGATGTGATGGCTTTGAAAGTCTCTGATAAGTTAACTGACAACATCTGAGTTAATTGGAGACACACCTGTGGATGTATTTTAAGGCACACACCAAACACACTGCTTCCTTGTGTGACGACATGGGAAAATCAAAAGAAATCAGCCAAGATATCAGGGAGAGAATTGTGGACTTCCTCAAGTCTGGTTCATCCTTGGGTACAATTTCCAGATGCCTGAAGGTGCTGCGTTCACCTGTTCCAACAATTATACACAAATATAAACACCATAGCAATGTCCAGCCATCATACCGCTCAGGAAGGAGACGGGTTCTGTGTCCATGAGATGAGCGTGTTTTGGTGTGAAATGTGCACATCAACCCCAGAACAAAAGCAAAAGACCTTGTGAAGATGCTGGCTGATGCTGGTATGAGTGTCATTATCCACAGTGAAATGAGTCCTGTACTGACATGGGCTGAAAGGCCACTCTGCAAGGAAGAAGCCATTACCCCAAAAGTAACATAAATAAGCCAGATTACAGTTTGCAAATGCACACAGGGACAAAAACCTTAATTTTTGGAGATATGGCCTGTGGTCTGATGAAACTAAAATGGAACTCTTTGGCCATAATGACCATCGTTACATTTGGAGGAAACAGGAGGAAACTTCCAAGCCTGAGAACACCATCCCAACTGTTAAGTACAGGGGTGGCAGCATCATGTCGTGGGGGTGTTTTGGTGCAGGAGGGATTGGTGCACTTCACAAAATAGATGGCATCATGAGGAAAGAACATTATGTGGAAATATTGAAGCAACATCTCAAGACATCAGGCAGGAAGTTAAAGCTGAGACACAAAATGGGTCTTCCAGACAGACAATGACCCTAAACATAGCACCAAATTAGTTACAAAGTGGCTGAAGGACAAGAAAGCCAACATTTTTGGAGTGGCCATCACAAAGTCCTGATCTCAATCCCACAGTTAACTTGTGGGCAGAGCTGAGCAAAGCGGCCTAGAAACCTGACTCAGTTCCACAGTTCTGTCAGGAAGAATGGACCAAAATTACAGCAAACTATTGTGGGAAGCTTGTGGAAGGATACCCAAGTCAGACAGTTTAAAGGTAATGCTGCCAAATACTGAGGAAATGTATGGAAACTTCTGACTTTGAAGAAAGTAGTAAAAAGAAAATCTCTTAAAAAATATTCAGTAAATCTAAGAATTAAGCAAAGAAATAATTTAGGCAATCCTAACTGACCTAAAGCAGGAAAAGTTTAGTCTGATTTTTAGTCTCATTTTATATCAGATTTGTCTTTTTATACGGTGTAAGTAAGTATCTGGTTTCAACCGTATTAAACACAGGCAAAAATAGTAAAAATCATACTGTACTTGTGATTAAAAACAAAAATTATAACTAGAAGTCTCAAGTGAGTATAAGCCTCCATTTCTCAATCTGAATCCTTTGAAAACGAGCTTATTGGAGCACTATGCAACATTGTGTTTGGGAGCCCAGTGGATGATTACTTGTGAGTGGATGAGGCTGTTCGTCTGTGTGGGGAGTATCTGTTCACAGCCATCGTCCACCTCGTCGTCCCGGGCGGTCCTGTCAGGCTCCGTCATGAAGCAGGGCTTCTCCTGCAGGAGCCACTTCCTGTACACTTTGATCACCTTCCTGGTGGCCGAAGCCTCACAGGACGGCAGAAGGAAAGCCTTCGGAACAAGAACAGAGACTCTTTATTTGCTTGGATTTAACTTCAGTGGAAGTACAACCAGCAGGGGGCGACAAAGTACTATATTACAGCAGGGGTCTGAAACATGCGGCTCCTGTTAAAACCAGTGGCTCCCTGTGGCTTTGACCAGAAAAGATCGAAGTCGAAAAAAATTCTAAGCAAAAAAAAAAATAAAATAAAAAATATATATATGTGTGTGTGTGTGTGTGTGTGTGTGTGTGTGCGCAAGTTTATGTGAAAAAAAGACAAATTTATAAGAACAAAAAGTTCATTTAAGAGAAAAATTATCAAATTTAGAAGAAAACTCCCAGATTCAAGAGAAATACATATTTAAAAAAGGACTAAACATCTGAGGGAAATGCATCAGAAAGACATCACAATTTATGTGACTAAAGGAGGATGTTTAACAGAAAAAATGTAAAATTTACAAAATAGTCACAAATTAATATAAATAATAAAAAAGGCATGTAGGAGAAAAAAAATCACAAATTTATTCCTGAAGCATGAAACTTATGCAGAAAATTAAACAAAAATATCACAAATGTATGTGACCAGAGTAGCACATTTAGGGGAAAAGTCACAAAATTTACCCCCCCAAAAAGTTGCAAATTTATATTTAAAAGAATTAATGAGAAAAAGTCCCAAATTTAAGAGAAACCACTAAAATATTTATTTTAAAAAAATGGTAAATTTGAGGAAAATTCAACAGTAAAATCTCTCAAATTAATGTTTTCAAATTTAGCATATTTTTTGGAAAAGTTAACACAAAGTCACATTTATATCAAAAAAAAAGTAGTAGTAGTAGATTAGTTTATTTGACAGGGGCAGTGCAATAAACATAGACAATTAATCAAAGACAATCAATCTGATGTGTTGCACATAGAGTGTATAGCTATTAGCTAATTTGCAACTCTTGTCCCTGGATGGGCTTTAGAAAAAAGAATCAAGATAAAAATATACACAATAACCACATACATCAATGCAGAAAAATTATAAATACACAATTATAAATATTATAAATATTATAAATACACAAATATAACAGCCTGACTCACCTTTAACATAAATATTATAAATACACAAATATAACAGCCTGACTCACATTTAACACATATAACATAACTCACATTTGCCTATTTCAGGCCTCCCTCCCTCCGTCACTCACTATAAACAAACACATTTATTCCTTCCCTTCATTCACTCTCACTTTGCAGACAAATAATTCATACATGAGTACATTCTTGTTTATTTTTCAGCCAGTTTTTAACATTTTTAGTGAATGTTTTAAAGTCCGTTATTATTTTAATTTCATTTGGCATTGTGTTCCAGATGTGACTGCCCTTTATAGAGAAAGCTGTTTGTCCAAATGTGGTTCTGCGGTGGAATATTTTACAGTTATTGTTAACAGAACTCCTGGTGGCTCTGCTGCTGTCCTGTCTTTGGACGAAACCAGCAAGTGGCTCGGGTGCTGATTTATGGAAACATTTGAACGTTAATTTCAGAAGACAGAGGTCAATGAAGCTCTCAAAACTCAATAGGTTGTATTTTTTTAAAACATTACAGTGATGCCACCTAATGGGCTTTTTGTCCAAGATTTTTAGGGTTTGATTATATAATGAACCTATATGTCTTATTGTGGAAGGGGCTGCTTGAGCCCAGACTGTCAAACAGTATGATATATGAGAAAAAACCATAGAATGCATATACAGTGCAGCTGCTTCGTAAGGTATGTAATATCTAATTAATTTAAAGCAGTTCAGATTTTTTTTTTACTGTTTTTGAAATTTTCTTTATATGAAGATTAAATTTGAGTTGAGGATCTAGTACAATGCCAAGGTATTTGAATTCTGTAGCTAAACTGATGTCATGATCATGTATATTAACTTTAAAATGTTGCAGGTTACATTTTTTGATTGAAAAGCACATTGAGACTGTTTTCTGAAGGTTCAGCAATAGATGGTTCTTGAGGAGCCACTCTTGGACATCAACCATACTTGTAGACAGTACATCTGCAGCCTGTGCTGGAGTCTTGGCAGCTGTGTAAATAACTGCATCATCTGCATAAAGTTGGCATGTTGCAGCTGAGCAGTGTAACGGCAAGTCATTAATAAAAATGCTGAAAAGTAAAGGACCAAGAATGGACCCTTGTGGGATACCCATGCGGTTGTTTAAAAATGAGGATTTATCCTGGTGAACTTTTACACACTGTTCTCTATTCTGGAGATAAGATGCAAACCATTCTAATGTATTTGGGGAGAAGTTAAAAGATACCATTTTGGATAAAAGCAAACTGTGGTTTACAGTATCGAAAGCCTTTTTGAGATCTAGAAAAACAGCTCCTACCACATTACCCCTGTCCAAGGACTGTTTGACGTTTTCAATAAGGCAACAATTTGCTGTTTCTGTTGAGTATCCTGGTCTAAAACCAAATTGATGTGGATGAAGAAGTTGACTGTCTTGTAAGTAGTCTATCAGCTGTGTAGCTACAACTTTTTCAAGAACCTTAGATAGGACTGGTAAGATAGAGATTGGGCGGTAATTGCATATATCGTCTTTACTGCCTGATTTATGAACTGGTATGACGACAGCTTTTTTCCAGCCAGATGGAAATGTACTAGACCTAATGGAGAGATTAATGAGATGAGTCAGTGGTTTGATTAATATTTTGCTGTGCATTTTGAGAAAGGAGGTGCTCATATTGTAGATATCACTAGTTTTTGAGTTTGACAGTGTTTTAACAATACCAGCAATTAACTTCTCATTTACCTCATCAATGTGAAAAGTATCTGTTGGGAGTATGGAATTTGTGTTGTTGAGCACATTTGGCAGCACAAAAATTTTTGTTAAGTCTTCCACAGAGCCCACAAAGTGTGAATTAAATTCATTTGCCAAAGTAGCCTTGTCACTGACGGTCTTGCCATTGATTCTAAGTTCCTTTACCCCCTTAGCAAATTGAGCAAATGAGTAGCAAATTGAGGAGAAAAAGTTACATTTCATGAAAAAACCCCTCACAAATTTAGGTGGGAAAAAATTCTGCAAGAGTACGTAAAAAAGCAAGTAACAAAAAAATCCATAAACATGAAAAGGTTACAATTTTTTTTAAAAGTTGCAAATTCACAAGAAAAAAATAAAAGCTTTAAAAAAACAAAGTTACAAGAAAAGTCACAAATTTATGTAAGCAAAGTAGTAAATTCAAGAAAATTAAAAACTAAAAACAAAGAAGCTAATTTTTAAAATATGAGAAACACTTTCATAAATTTCTGTGACTAGAGCAGCAAACCAAGGAGTAAATTCACAAAAGTCACTAATTTTTATAAAAAAAAAAAAAAAAAAACCAGCAAATTTAGGAGAAAAAAGCACGTTTGGAAAAAAAACCCTCAAATTTATGAGCAAAAAAACCACTGAGGAAAAAACTTACAAATTAATTTAATACATTAAAAAAATGAATTCAAGGGGAAAAAAAAGGCCTAAAGTCACCTAAATAAGTCACAATGTTATTTTATCAAAGTACTAAATTTATGAGAAAAAAAGTCACAAATTTAAAATGTTTAAAAAATTTATGAGCAGGAAAAAAGCTACAAATACAAGCCAAACGCTTACAAACTTATTTTTAAAAGTACAGGGTTTCCACACCTTTTTTCAAAGTCAAATTCAAGCACTTTCAAGGACCATTTTCAAGTTTTTCCAGTACCTTATGACTGTGATGAATTCCATACTATTTATACAAACTCAAAATGAAGAAGAACATACATTTATGAGGCACTAAAATAAAGGCACATGGATTAAGCGGAAGAAGATGGATGGATGGACATATTTATAAGAAAAAATATGAGAACCACTTCACAAATTTATGTGACTAGAGTCAGACATCTGTGCCCACAGTAGAAAACGACGTAAAACTGTGCTGCCTTCTTTTTTCTGAATACATGCAGCTAAACCAGACTCATCAGTTCTTCTCACTTAAATTCTTATGACTTCAGTCTTCAGAAAAAGCTGCAACTGTTGTTCTCTTTGTGGTTCCTTCATGTTTACTTTGTGGTCATTAGGTTGCCCTAGTTTGAACAATTAATTTTAAATTTCAGAATACCTAAGTTACCATGTGACACCACTGCATCCCCCGCAGAGTCTGTTGGCCTATTTAATGTTAGCTCGCTGAGCAGCATTAAAAACACCACCGATGCACAGAAAGCTAGCAAGCTGCATGCCAATCATTTTGCTGTTGTTATTGGGAACAAAATCCTTGCTGTTAACAGTCTTGACCCGTTTTATCGAGCACCTCGCACCACTGCACACTCAGGGAATCTGTGGAAACTGTACGGTCTCAGCAACACGTGGCGTACAGTGAAGTATTTTGCTTTGACATGGCTCAACTGCACACATTCCTTTAGTTTTTCTTTGTTTTTCTGTCAGACCTGACATTAAATAAAATTTAAAAGAAAAAGAAATTGTTATGTAAGCCATTACTGCTGTAATGGTGGCTTGTTTCCAGTATTTCATTGGACTAGAGTTGCCTTGTTTCTATAGTTTTTCTGCTACACAGCAGCCAGTCAATATCACATGTAGAGCCTATGTTAAATGAATCATTACTTTATATAGCCTCAGTACCTGATGGAAGATCTCATTGACAAAGTTGACGTTGTCCCTGGTGGACAGCAGGATGGACTGCACCATATCGTAGACGTGGCGGTGCTCCTCGTCGATGCTACACAGGCTGGAATCGCTGGGCCGCCGGTCGGACAGAGTGCTGCTGTTGGAGTGGCTCTTCTCCGGCTCCCCTGCTGGACCGTTGGTCTCCCCGTCTGACGTCGTCTTCTCCTTCTCCTGACTGCTACTGCCTGCAGTGACAGTCTGGAAACCACAGACAGGTTGGCTGAGTCCCTCAGGACACTGCAGAGGTGGTTCTTCATTGGTCAGTTACTGAGTTCTACTTTGAAATTTTCTAAGGCTTAATAAATAAATAAAATACAACTAAATCAAAAATAAAGGGAAAAAAAACTAAATTAAACAAGTAAAATAAATAAAACCAAAAATAAAACTAAATAAAGTAAAATTAAAAAAAAAAAATGAAACAAACTAAAACAAAATTGTGGATTCAGAAGGTTGAAGATGTTGAGACAGCTGAGTTTGTCTCACTCTGAATACAGCTGAATAAGCTGGCCTGCCAACACCGTTTTACCTCTGAAATTGGAAACCTTTAGGTCTTACATTTCAAACTTTTCTTGTGAATTTGCTAGTTATTTCTAGTAAATATGCACTTTATTTTCTTCTTATTTGCAACTTTTCTTTACCGTAAATGTGACTAAATTTGTGATTTTTTAATGGGGAAAATGCTGGCAGCTGCCAGTGGTACCCCTTAGCCTGTCTTTGCTGTTGAGATGCAGTTTATATGGCATTCTGACCTTGACCTTTGACCTTAAGAGCCCAAAAGCAGAGTGATAGTTTAGGATCACAGGGTGAACCTGTGGACCAAGTTGGGTGACCCCAGCTTTACTCATTCTATAGTAATGGGACAAAGGGATGTTAGCGTTGACCTTGGACCTTTTGACCCCAAACCCACAGTCAGAGATCAGGGTCTAAGCCATCCAAGATTTGTATTAGATACGATGATACTGATTTAAAAAAGGCCACAACATTTTTTTTCTCTCGTTATCTCGCCCACATGGAAGGCGTTGTTGACGCTGCTGCCCATCTGCCCAGCAGCGTGACAGCAACACCCCTTCTGCCTTTTAGAGGCTGATGGGTAAAAAGTCTTTCAAAATCTCAAATGTAAGATAAATGTGAGAAGGTTTCACCGAACTGAAGAAAAAACAACAATAGAAACAGCAATTTTTTAAAAAAAAATTAGCAAATACACAAGAAAGGGTCAATGACAAAAACAAAACAAAATTAGAAAACAATGAGGGGGAAAAAAACCACACATTTAACAAAAATGACAGAAAAATTCAAAGAAGAAACCCTGCAAATGTCCAACAGAAAAGATATATATTTATGATACTGCTTTTGATTCAGTGGAATATTTTATATAAAAATGGCATGGACAAAAAAGATGGTCCGAATCAATTTCATGTTTTGTGGCACCATCTTTTTGCAGCAGTCACTGCCAACAAGCGACGGCTGTACTTCACAATGACACGTCTGCATTTGTCAACAGGTAGTAACCGGTAACTCCAGTAGATTCTGACTGCCTGCTCAGAAATTTGCTACTTTATTCCCAGTCTTAAAAATGTGCAACTTTTTCCCCGGTCTAGCAACTTTGCAGAATTTTTACATAGTGTAAATTTGCAATTTTTCCCCCTTCTCATAAATATGCAACTTCTCCCACTCTTGTAAATTTAAGACATTTTTTCTGCTGCTTCCTGTAAATCTGCAGCTTTCCCCCCCAAAATCTCATAAATTTGTGATTTCCCCACCTTGTAAATTTGTAAAGTTTTCCCTAAACGTGCAAACTTTCAGCCCACAAGTAAAATTGCAACCCCCCCCCAATCTCTTAAATTTGCGATACCCTCTTGATGGCCATCATGACAACTCAATCTGACACCCCTGACAGAGCTTTTACCTGAGAAAAGAAAATCAACACACAGGTCTCATCATGGTCACCTGGATGAGTTTGGGAATGACCTCTGTGCCGTTCTTTGCGCCCTGCGCCGAAGTGGCACTGCTGATGTACTTCTTCTCCAGGAAGAAGGTTACCAGCCAGGTGATGAAGGCCACGCGGGGGGCCAGGTACTGGTCCCTGGTACAGAAGGTGCTCTCGTTGTTCCGGGTCACTGGCACATACAGAGGTTTTGGTCTGTGGTGGGGGAGGTCTGATGGAGTGAGGCGGCAGACAGAGAGGACGGTTAAATGCAGAAAACCCAACCAGACCATCAATGAGCCCAGTCACTTGGTCACAATAATTCAGTAACTGGGAATAATCAGAATAGGCATGTTCACATTTTCTTTTTCTCTCCTATTCTGTGCCACGGAGAGTCAGTCTCTTCAGAAACCGATTTAGCTAAATTCCTTCCCACTGATTGGTGATCAGTGAAAACGTGGCTAGCAGAGCAGTTTCTGGCCAGAAAGCTGAGAAGGCAACGGGTCCCCTTAGCCACTAGGGGGCTACAAGTTTACTCTTAACATTTTATGGAAAGAGAAATAAAATTGCCTTCATTGTTTTTTTCTTTTAAAATTGCAACTTTTGTACTTAAACTTCCAACTACTTTTTCATATATTTATTACTTTTTCTTGTAAATTTGCAGCTTTTTCACTTAAATTTTCAACTTTTCTTGTAGATTTGGAACTTTTTTCTGCAAAAATGTGAGGTACAGCTAGTTAGTATGTAGTTAGGTCAAGCAGGCTTTACAAAAACCAAGGTGTACCTAATATAGTGGCCAGTGATTTTCTAGTCCATCCTTTCCAATGTATAAAATCAGTAAATGAAGGGAAAAAAAAACCCAAAACGGAACAATGTGGGTAAAAATACGATTTGATGTTTCCTTATGATGCTCCCTCTGCTGTCATGTGTGACAGCAATACCAACATAACCAACCTGAACGTCTATGTTTCAGTAGAACACCAAAGAAACGTTTTTTTCCATCAACAGACCAGAATCATTGACTACATTTTAAAGCAAACATGACACTGATACTCTAGGACAGAAACAGCAGCTGTTGAGCTCACACAACACAGGGAAAACGAAGAGCACTGATGGTGAAACGCACAGATATCCTGGATGTGAGCTCACCTAACAGAGGCTTGTACAGGTTAGTAAGCTTGGTGAAGGAGGGGAAAAGGTGTGGAAGGTAGTACTTCTTGAAGAGGCTGAAGAGAAACCTGAAGCCTGTCTCCTGGTTCTCTTTGTTCTTCCATTCTAGACTGGAGGCCTGGGAGACAAATGGGGACAGACAGACAGACAGACAAGGTCAGGCTGCAGGGAGAGAAAACAGATCCAGCATCAGTCAGGTAGTGACAGCACACTGCTGAAAACAACACTACAAAGGCGGCTCTAGGACAGCTAGTCTGGGACGGGCATGAATAGAGGGGTTGCACGTGACGTCAGTGGTCACGGGCCACATTGTTTTTCTGCCATTTTGGACAGCAAATAGCTGTAGACCCTGTGTTGAGAATAATAATAATTCCATGAGCACCTACTCAGCCCGACTCACCACGGTGCTGTTCGTTATCCATTACAACTGAATACCACAATACCATTATGAGAAGAAAAAGCGCTATATACAGTACTTAGTGAGCGCCATTTACCATTTAACCACCTTAAGTGAGTGAGATCTTTACAGCAAGGCAGCCCGACACTCCTACGACATTGTTTGTATGTGACAAGCAAAACACAAGATGGATATGGAGGCGAGCCTGCTGCTCGCTGGCTTTTTGTCAGAGTAAAGGCAAAAAAGGAGAGCCAGAGAAGGCTACAGGCGGCGAGAAAACTCTGGAAAAGTACTGGAGAGTTCAGGAAGCTATGGGGCAGCAGAAGATGTGAGGATACGAACTAGATCACATATGAAGGTAAGCTAATGATTACTAATGCTAGTTAGGACTAATAAGTCCTCCGTACTACACTTACGGAGGACTTATGTGAGTCAGGTTGTTATATTTGTGTATTTATAATATTTATAATATTTATAATTGTGTATTTATAATCTTTTTGCATTGATGTATGTGGTTATTGTGTATTTTTTTTTCTTTACTTGATTCTCTTTTCTAAAGCCCATCCAGGGACAAGAGTTGCAAATTAGCTAATAGCTATACACTCTATGTGCAACACATCAGATTGATTGTCATTGATTAATTGTCTATGTTTATTGCACTGTCCCTGTCAAATAAACTAATCTATCTATCTTTAATCATGGCAAGTTATCGCTATTAGGTACTAAAATATGTATGCTGTGAGTGTATGTTTCACATGGCTCTCTTGTGGTAAAATTATTGCTTCAGTCAGTCTTCAACTGAGCCACTCAGTGATGGGATGTCATCCCACCTTCACAAACCGCAGTGATTGCAGAGCTCCAGAATGTCTGTAGAAACGTTTAGCTTCCTGTGCTACAAACTGTTCTGATCTGTATGAAAATCATGGAGAGACTTTTGAGACATCATGGGATGTAGCTGCTCCAGCCGGTGGTGTCGTGGCAAAAAGTGATCAGCTGCTGAAAATTGATCGCCAGGTGCCATATTATAGTTATGGGGTTATATTAGCCGTAAAATATATATTTCAACAGGTAAACAGTACTGAGTTAAGCATAATAAAATATGTATATTTAAAATTATGATGCATTTTTAACCCAAAACAAACTTCAAGTAAGATAAAAAACAATTAAAATAATACAGTCACAAGGTTACATGGAAAATACATGGATTTACATGTAGATACTGTATATATATTCCATGTGTGAATAATATACTATGTACTTCTTTTGTATTGCACTAGGAATTTTTACAATAAACTTTTGTGCCTTTTGCAGATATGTCTCCACTTTTGTTTGTTTTAGTTGTGAAGGTTACCAAGATTTAGTGAGATAAATTAAATGCTAAAAGATTGGAAAAGTTATCTAAATAATACAGCAGTTTGAGAAATCACTTTTGGTTTGGTGTAAGTCTGTCAACAGAATTATGAACCATAAAGTAGTTTGTGTTAAAACATGTTAAATCCCATTAAATCCTAACTCATTATTAAGAAATCCAGATGCTAATATGGCCCAGAATTCCTCCATATCCTGGTACTATCACTACAGTGTGCAGCATCTTCTGCACTGGAACATCCAACAATACAGTCTTCAGTAAATAATTGTTTTTGGTTACTTTTTCTTCAAAATGAAACATTATTTTCAACGTCATTGATAAATGTTTGGTTTGTACTGTTGACTTTTCCCACCGGTGTCTTAACAGAAAAATAGAGAATCATGACGCAAACACATAAGTCACTAAATTGTTTATTACAATCAGCAGCAAAAGCCAGATTATTTAGAATGTGCAAAATTCAAACTTTAAAAAAAACTCAGAATGGGCCACACATGCCGACTCCTCGCCTTCATAAGGTGGCCCAGTACACCAAGGAACGCCTGATTAAAGGCAGCATTCTGAGCCGTGTCCTCCCTTCACAAGGTAGTTCCATGGGATCCAGGTCAAGTGGACCCCTGACCAAGTGAGCACTCCCAAGTGGACCCCAGGATCCAGTCTGTACATGTACATTCTCAATCCAGTGATTTGTAAACGCTAAGGAGCAACAACAAGAACTTGTGTAAAACTGTTGGAAAGACTTTTCCCGGTCACCAAGAAGTGTAAAAAATATATATATGTAAGATGACAACTAAGCTGACCCGGAGAAGTTTCTGGTTCCAAAAGACTTTTCTTGTCCACTGCTGCTGCTCATCACCGCTGGCTGCCCCAGATGAAAATCCACAGAATAGGTATGTGGGACTAGAATGTTCTGAATGAGGCTTTAGAAAGCTCTGAATCAGTTTGTAAATCACTGGATTGAAAATGTACTTGGACATGTACAGGTTGGACCCCGGGGTCCACTTGGGGTGCTCACATGAGGTGCTCACTTGGTCTGGGGTCCACTTGACCTGTTCCTGTTTCATGCTGTCTTGCCTCACTGAGAAGCAACTGGATGTGCTGCTGGTCCCTTTTCTGCAGATCTTCAGCCTGCGGTGGGACTCTAGAATGAAAATACACAACTTAAGTACATGCACAGCACGGAAGTGCAACAAAACTACTTTTTAACCAGGATTAGCACTAGCTTATTTCATCAGATGTTGTCGACACAAGCGCAAAATACAAGCAGAGCACGGAGTTAGCATTGATGCTAACTAGCTAGCTCATTGTCTGCATACAGGAGACAACGGTGTTGTTTGTTCAACGTGAGCTTTCCACCACTGGGATAAATAACAGCAAAGATGCATCATATCACATCACTCACCATCCTCTATCACTGTTTTCAACAATGATGATGTCGTGGTCGGGTCAACGCCACTCTGCCTCCCATCTGCCTTCACCGGTCAGTGGCCGTGAATTCTTTTCAGGTCGCACTGTCCAGCTCCCTCTGGATGTCTTTAATCAGCTACCAAGCACAGAAAAGTCTACACCTCGTCGATGGACCACGGTGTTGATTTGTGTGTAGCCATTTATCTAGTTGATTACACTCACTCACGCTTGCTGTTGGTGATTTGACTGTTTGGTGCCGTCCAAAATGGCACAGTAAACAAAAGACATGTGACCCGTCGGTGCAACCCCTCTATACGACCAAAGCAGTGTTACCGTGTTATGTTTTTTTTTTTTTCATTTATCTTATTGCTGTTTATCAGCAGAGAAACTCTTTAAGGACTTATGGTGTTCGGGGGTGCTTTTTCTTTCTTTTGTCATTGAAATCCAGCCTGCACTACAGGGTGAGATGTGCTCCAAAGCTGTTTGAATGATGATTCTGCAAGACGTGGCCAATCAGGATTGGCATTGAAAGAATAATTCATATTAATGCTCTAATTATGGGATTACATTTGTGATATGTTTTGATCATTATATTGTACATCATTGTTTAATCTCATATTGGCCTAGGGTCTCAGAGCTTCAAGTGACTCAGTTCGTTACAAAGTGTAATACAGTTGCATCTGTTAGCGCCTGCATTTGTTGATGCCGTGAGTTTCCTGCGTGACACGTCTGATACAGCAGCATTGTTTACTGCCTGAGAACATGCTGTGAAGGTTCCTGCGTGGCACGTCCCCTGGAGATAGGAAGGGACATAGGAAGAGACAGGACGGCGCCCCTTGGACTTGTGATGAAATACCCCACTGTGACCAAAGACACTGAGCCAACTGCCAGGAACATTGCTACCGTTACTCTTTGTTAACATCTTGCTTAAAAGGGCTGTGTATTCTTGCAAGAGGTAGATTGGTGTGCAAATGGTGAAGCTCTGAGACCGCTGCTATATCAATCTCTGTTGGCCAACAAAATTAAATCTACTCATATCTGAACATCTGCCTGGTTTACTGACTACCCTCATCAAGGATTTTTTAATATTTTTTCTAACAGGCATAATGAGATTAATCCTTCTGAAGTATGTGCAAGAGAGGCATATCCCATCATTACAGTAGAACAAATGCTATGAAGAACAAAAAACAACTCGTGCACAATAACTGATTGTCTGAATATACAATAAAAGCTCCGAAAAATTGCACATGCTCTCACAGTGCTAATGTGTTCATATGCAGAGCTCACAGAGGCTGCAGAATTAGAAATTAAAGAATGAGAAAAGCTAGAAATCCAGAAAATTGCATCAAAATTGCTCTATTACTGCAAAAAACAAAAAAAACAAAAAAACAAAAAAAACCCTCACAAAACTTTTATACCATTGTCTGAAATTTTAATAAAGTGTAAACGTTCTGATTTTTGCCTGAAAAAAATCTTAGTGTGTTGGAAACAGTGCTTTTACCCACAGATTCACAGTTACCTGGATGACCATGTACTTGAGCAGCGTTTCCAGGATGAAACATGTCGGGTCGTCTGCGCCTTTTTCTCCTGCCACAGCTGGAACCAGGGGGGTAATCTCCTCGGGCACCACCTTGGCTGCTCAGATTGACAAAAAAAAAAAATACACAGTGAATATCAGTTTCCTGTATAAGAGTCAAAAAATATGTTATTTCAAGGAGGGTTTCTGCAAGTTTCGGTAACCTTTAATGCCTTAAACAGCCCAGTAACTACAGATTATATCGTGTAAAGAAAGCTTCAGTCCCAATGAATACAGTACCTATTAGATTTTGGAGGTGATCTGAGTCAGGACGCGAAATCTGAATCACTTCTTCCACTTTCTTTAACAGTGCAAGATAGGGCCTTGGTGTAGGTATGTGTTGTCAGGTCACCTCCAAACTCTAATGGGTTCATCTGTAGCCCAAAGGCCACATCTGGTGAAAATTTCATCAAAATCCATCCAGTAGTGTTTGCCTAATCCTGCTAACAAACTAGGAAACAAAAAAACTGGCCTGGTCACATCACTTCCATGGTGAAGGTAATGAGTAGCAAGAACAGGGAAATGCATTTAAAAAAATAATAAAAATAACATGGGCCATGCCTTTATATTTTTTCATTTTTTTTAATAAAAAATGTAACAAATTTTAAATCATAATGCTAATAATTCTAATTTATATGCATGCTTAATAAGGTTTCCAATTTATGAGACAGGAAAAAAAAAGAAATTTACTAAAACAGTACAAAGATTCAATCGTGAAAGGGTGAATAACAAATTTACAAGGCAGCTAAAGTCAGAACTTTACAAGTAAGGGGGAAAAACTCGCAAATTTACAAGAGTAGAGGGAAAAGTTGGAAATTTTGAGAAAAAGTTCCAAATTTTTTAACATTGGAGTAAAAAGCTGCAAATTTATGAGCGTGCTAAAAGGTAGTTAAAAAAAATAATCAGGAAAAACTCACAAATTTATGGTAGTGGGTGGGGGGTTAGTCGAAAAATTAACAGATTGGTGGGGAAAGTTGGGAATTTAAGAGATTGAGGGAAAGTTGCAAATTTACAAGATTGGGAGACAAAGTTGCACAGCTGAAAGGTTGCAAATTTAGGGAGGAAAATGCAAATTTAAAAGAGGGGAAAAAGTCACAAATTTACCAGATTGGAGGACAAAGCTGAAAATTTACAATCGGGCTGAAATGTTCAAGTACAGTACATCTGGAAAGTATTCACAGCGCTTCACTTTTTCCACACTTTGTTAGGTTACAGCCTTATTCCAAAACGGATGAAATTTTTTTTCCCAAAATTCCACACACAAGACCCCATAATGACAACTTTTTTTTCTGAGATTTTTGCAAATTGATTAAAAATAAAAAGCTAAGAAATCACGTGTACATAAGTATTCACAGCCTTTGCCATGAAGCTCAAAATTGAGCTCAGGTGATCCCGTTTCCACTGATGAACCTTGAGATGTTTCTACAGCTTAATTCAAGTCCACCTGTGGTGAATTCAGTTGATTGGACATGATTTGGAAAGGCACACACCTGTCTGTATAAGGTCCACAGTTGACAGTGCATGTCAGAGCACAAAACAAGCATGAAGTCTCAGGAATTGTCCAGAAACCTTCCATGGTCACGGACTTAGAAAAATTGTGTTGGTACACATACCTACATAAATAATGGGCACAAGCCAAATTTTAGGTGAAAAATCCAAAGGGTTTCTGTGCTATGACCCCTTCCCCCCCCCCCCCAAAAAAAAAGTGTTGAGCCCATTTTTGACACTGTCAAATTGTGTGTGTACCTGCGTACCCACTTTTGGATGCCAATATCTCTGAAATAAAGATTTCTAGCTGAAATTTGCTATGCAGATAATTTGGGCCCAGGCATTCAGAATCGGTCATCAGAAAAGGCCCATCCATCTCTTCTAGTTGCCGAGTTACTGGCCTCCAAAATGGTGATCTTTTGATGGACTTCACAACAGGTTACTGAGGCTGGATTCCTTTGATCTGAAAACAGCCCTGTCTGCAATAGGAAAATGTACACTACCAAAGTCTAAAAAGGGTTCTGACTTTTAAAAAAAATACACTCTGACCAACTTTTGACTGGCAAATTCACTATGTGGGCAACTACCCATGGTAATGGGACTTTTTCTACATAATTCATTTACTCAAAAAAAAAAAAAATTAAAAAAAAAATCAGCTTATCTCACCTCCTTCATATTCAAATATTTTGTCAAATACTAAACGTTTTTGTCCTGTGATAGCTAATGACAAATTACAGTGAGTGTTAATAATTTATGTGAATTATACAACAGTTAGTCCCGATCAAGCAATTTGATTGGACAATATGGATTCCAGGAGTTACTAAAATCCACAATAATTGCACTCCAATGTTTCACTGAAAATGTATCACTCCACTTCAAAGGTGGTCATATAACCATTAATTACTAACACTAATTTACTGTCAACTAACTCTCAGTGACAATTGCAATATTGTGTTGAATACTTTAATTTCCACAGTGAGGCGTTGTTTGAAAAGATTTCTTACCTAACCTGGAAGTCCCACCCTTTTGGAAAAAAAAGCTTTATTCAGCTTACAGTCTGCCCTTATATAAACATCTATTTCACATCTGTTTAAAAAAAATACGCAGTGCTAAAGTTTGGTGGTGATGGACGCTTTGTTTCATCTGAAAATTTGAAGAAAAACAAGCAAAGTGTGCTAAACTGCTAGCATGCTAACTAGAAGCCATCGGCTAGCTACCAGCATTGACTACGTTTTGATCTGAGGTCTTCTGCAGTACCAAATCAGCAGGTATATGTTTTATAAACACATTACTTTTGCACTTCACAATATTTAATTTGTTTACATGTGTGGGAAATGAAAATAGACATCTTCATGCTGATTGAGATGTTTAGCAACAGTTACTGGCTACATTTAGAAGGGATGATTTTTTTTCTCAGCTGTACAAAATAACTGGTTAAACCAGTCCCTCCAGGATTTCGCAGGATGTTTTTATGATTGCTGTGGCCCAAAAAGCCTGAATTTGGGGGAGCTTTTTTGAAAAGCTGCGATATTTTGAGAGGTTTTTTGCACTAAAAATTGTGGGAGGAATTACAAATTTTAAAAGCAGATGTTTTTCTCCATAGTTTACTGCAGTGATATTCTATATAACAATACAAGAAAAGCACAGGATTGTCAAAAATTTCCTATTAAACAGTGATTTGTAAATTAAGCAGAAACTTCTGCTAAACAGAAAAAAAAACCTTTTGTGCAACAGCAAATACAGACTTTAACACAATATCCATTACAACAGCTAAATTGCAGTGAATGTATGTTAAAGAGTAGAGATTTGGAAATTACTGGCAGCATCTTCATTTGAAAACTCCCTACTGTCCCCAACCACTCGGCATCGAGTGGAGAAGAAAAAATAATTTATTCTGTTGCTCTGTATTGTCTATTGGAGTCTGTGTTTTTCTGGGGAAAACAAATTACAATGTTCTCTCTTTCCATGCCTAACTCCTACCTGTCTATATGCTGGGCATCTTGACACACACACTTGTCTCTTCAGACATACATCTTTCAATTACCGGGGGGGGTGGGAAAAGGGGGGGGGGCTTTAAAGAGTCACAGCTTTAAAGCTCATTGACAAGATGTAGTAATGATTTTACCTCTAAAGATGTACAGTGGTGTGAAAAAGTGTTTGCCCCGTTCCTGATTTCTCATTTTTTTGTATGTTTGTCACACTTAAATGTTTGAGATCATCAAACAAATTTAAATATTAGACAAAGATAACACAAGAAAACACAAAATGCAGTTTTTAAATGAAGTTGTTTATTATTAAGGGTATAAAAAAAATCCAAACTTACATGGCCCTGTGTGAAAAAGTGATTGCCCCCTAAACCTAATAACTGGCTGGGCCACCCTGAGCAGCAACAACTGCAATCAAGCGTTTGCATTAACTGGCAATGAGTCTTTTACAGCACTGTGGAGGAATTTTGGCCCAGTCATTTTTGCAGAAAAAGTGATTGGCCCCCTGTTAAAACATAAATTAACTGTGGTTTATCACATCTTTGGAAAGCTGAGTTCAATTTCTCTAGCCACACAAAGTCCTGATTACTGCCACATCTGTTCTCAATCAAGAAATCACTTAAATAGGACCTGCCTGACACAGTAAAGTAGACCAAAAGCTCCTCAAAAGCTAGACATCATGCTGCAATCCAAAGAAATTCAGGAACAAATGAGAAACAAAATAATTGAGATCTATCAGTCTGGAAAAGTTGTAATGTGGAAGAAGAAAGCAGACAAGGCAACGAGCTGCACGACATATGAACTTTATTCTCCTTCCAACATCAAGTACAGAAAAGCTCTAACTGGGTCTCTGGGCACCTCCCTTTTATAACCTTTATTACTCCCCCATGAGACCCAGGGAGTCAAATACAATACTGTCTGTGCATAAAGACATGCGTGGCACATTATCATAAATCCCCTCTCTTCTTCCCTCGCCTCCTGAACTCCGTCTGTGCATAAAGACATGCGTGGTACATTAACATCATAAATCCCCTCTCTTCTTCCCGTGCTTCCTGGACTCCCCGGGGGGATAGTCCTTTCTACTACATCTGAGACCCCTCGGTGTCACTTCCTCCTTCAGTCCTTTGTTCCATCTCCCCCTGGCTCCCGACTCTGGGTGGAGACCCCCACACAGTGCCACCACACAGCCCCCCCCCCCCCCCGGAACACCCAGAAAGGGCACTAACCCCCCCCCCCAATCCTTTGGGATTGAGCCTGCGCCCATATCGGCTGAAGCGGGGGATCGCTGGTCCGGTCAAAACACCCTGCTGGCGAGGTGTGCAGGTGGGCACATTAACCTGTGTAGGGAAAAAGGATGGGGGGCAAAACATGTTAGCTTCGCGAGTGCAGGTCTCTGCCGAGGGAACACCAACATGTGGAGCCACCGATGGTGGGCGTCCGTACCAGGGAGCTTGGGCCAACACCACCTGCTCGTCTGCCAACACAAAAGCGGGCTTCAGCCTGTCGATCCAGACGGTCTCCCTATGCACCCCCCCCCCCCCCAAGTCTAACACAAAATGCTTTGCCCCAGTATGGTGGGCACAGCAGGGTCCGGTGTGCATCGTGCCTGACAAAAACAAAACTGGCATTCTGTAAGCTTTTCGGGAAGAAGGTGCGGAGAAAACAATGATGGGCCGGGCCCGGCAAGTTAACAGCCTCCGTACTGTGCAAAAACTGCGCGGGCCAATCAGCCCTGGGTGCAGGGTTTTCCAGTAAAAACTCCCTGGGGATCCGCAGCGGCTGAGAAAAAATGAGTTCTACCGGGGAGGCAGCCAAATCCTCCTTAGGCGTGGAGCCCAACCCTAAAAGAACCCAGGGCAGGCGATTGACTCAATTTGTATTCGTGAGCGAAGCTCTGAGCGCTGCCTTAAGTGACCTATGGAAACGTTTGCATAACCCGTTAGCCTGGGGGTTGTACGTGGTAGTGCAGTGGATTTTGACCCCCAGGCTGTGGGCCATCGCGGACCAGAGTTCCAAAACGAACTGCAGGCCCCTGTCGGAAGTGATGTCCGACAGGGATCCGAACAGTGCGACCCAAGCCGACAAAAAAGCGCAAGCCACTTCTGCTGATGTGGTGGAAGCCAGCAGGACCACTTCAGGCCAACGCATGGTGCGGTCCACGATTGTCAAAAGATGCGTGAAACCTTGCGATGGCGGGAGGGGTCCCACCAAATCCACATGGATGTGGTCGAACCTCCTGGCCAGGATTTGGGACGGCTCAAGGGGGGCTTTGGTGTGCTTGTGTACTTTGGCCTGTGACACATGCTGCAGCCCACTCTTTCACGTCCTTGCACAAGCACGGCCACACAAATGTCGCCCCCACGCCAGGATGCGAAAGGGAGTGGACTGACTCAAAAATGCAGCGGTGCCAAGAGCTCGGAACCACCGGGCGTGGGAGACCAGCGAAGACATTGCAGAGTAAGGGAGGGCACCCTTCTTGCACCACCCTGCTCTCCAGCTTTAACCCAGTAGGTGCAGACTGGAGCACGCAAATGTCCGCATCCCCAGCTTGCTCTGCGGCCGGAAAATCTATTCCCATGTAGATCAAGGAGACTAACATGTGCGACACACAATTAGCCACGACGCTGAGCTCACCGGCAATGTGTTCAATGTCTGTCGTGAACTCCAAGATCGTGGCCAAATGCCATTGCTGCCGGGCCAACCACAGTTCTGAGACCTTGGACATCGCGTACATTAGCGGTTTATGATCCACAAACAGAGTGAACTCACGCCCCTCTAGCCAAAACTGGAAATGGCGCATTGCCATGTGGAGAGCCAACAATTCTCTGTTGAACATGCTGTATTTGTGTTCGTTGTCGTGCAAAGTACGACTGAAAAATGCGAGTGGCTGCCATGAACAGGAGACGTACTGCTCCACCACTGCCCCAGTGGCAACATCAGACGTGTCTGTGGTAAGCGTTATCTGCGCCAACGGGTCAGGGTGGGCGAGCAAAGCGGCATCAGCGAGCGCTGTTTTGGCATCTGCGAAAGCCTGGACTGGCTCGGGGGTCCAGTGGATGTTTTCCATGGGCTTCTTTTTCTTAAGCGCGGCGTACAACGGCTGCATCAGCTAGGCTGCCTGGGGGAGGAAACGGTTATAAAAGTTGACCCTTCCCAAAAACTCCTGTAGGGCCCTCACTGTCTGCAAATGCGGAAAATCCACCACGGCGCACACCTTATCGGATAATGGAATCACCCCTCCGGTGAAATGCGGTGGACCAAAAAAATCAATCACAGGCACACCAAACTGGCACTTAGCCGGGTTAACTATGAGTCTGTGTCGACTTCCGGTTATGGCTGCCACGTAGGACGGACGTGTCTCGCTCTGCTCTGCTCCTGGAGAAAAAATCGGCAAATAACTCTCTCATTTGGGACAGAACGTATCCCAGCGTTTGGGCGAGGATATGTCGGCGAAGCCTAAGGCTGGAAAACCAGGAAAAGGAAAAAGCGAGCCGCCGAAACAGTCCAAATTAACAGACTTTCAGGTCTGTGACGCAGTAAACAAAACTCCATATATGGCGGAGGAGGCTGGCAACGGTGCGATTTCTGCGGGGAATGGCGCAGATGCGCTGATGGCTGCCATGAGTTCAATGAGAGCGGACTTTTCCTCTAGATTTGATGGGATTATGACAGCGTTGGAAGGAATAAGAAAGGAATTGGGTGACTGTGTAGAACGAACGGCGCAGATGGAGCTCCGTCTCGCTAGTGCTGAAGATGACGTCACCCGTCTTCAATTAAAGGTGCGCACTTTGGAAAAAAAAAATAAATCTCTGGAAGATAATATTTTGGATTTGGAATCTCGGTCGAGACAGAATAATTTGAGGCTGGTGGGTCTTCCAGAGGAATCAGAAGGTCGAGACATATGTTCCTTTCTGGAAAAGTGGATTCCGGAGGTGCTGGGCAGCGAGGAGTTGCAATCAGCAGTGGTTCTGGAAAAAGCACATCGTATTGGCCCACGGAGAGATAAGGGACCGCCGAGGACCTTAATTATGAAGTTTCTTAGCAACAGAGACAGGATGAAGATCTTCAACGCTGCACGTGCTAAAGGAGAGATTAAACACCAGGACCAGCAGGTGCGGTTCTACCCAGATTTGGCCACAGGAATCCAGCAATTGAGGAAGCAGTTTGATCCCGTACGTAAGGAGCTGCGCAACCTTGGGATTCGTCATGGTGTGATCTATCCTGCGAGACTGCTGACCACGTATGAGGGCAGAACCCACATCTTCAAGACCCCAGAGGAGGCGCAGGAGTTCATCAAGAAGATCAAAGAAGAAGAAGAGACTGGTGGGAGCTAAGCATGAACAAAATATAAGGTAGAATAATTAAGCATTTGCACAGGCATCTGACTGACTTGAAGTAAATAGTAAGTTTACAAAATATAGATTGTATTATATATTAAAAAAACAAAACAAAAACAAAACAAACAAAAAAAAAAAACTATGATGTACAAAGTTGTTAAAAATTTTGGAGTTAAGTTGGAAAACTACAGAGGAGAGTTAATGTTACGTCATTAAAAGCAGTAGAGTTAGGGTGATTGGGAGGATGAAGAAGGAGTGGCTTAGGCTGTTCCCCGTGGGTGTGGAACGGTCGATGGCTATATCGGGAGACAGAATTTTTCTTTTGATTTTGGGGAGTTTGCCACAAGTGTGGGAAGGGGAAATTTGTTTGTGTGTAGTTTGTAGGATGAATGTTCAACCACTCATGTTTTTGCTTCTCTGTATGAGCATGTTTATACTGCAAGGTAATCCCAAACTCTCTATTGATCATGGACCAAAGTGTTAATCTTAATTTAACTTCATGGAATTGCAGAGGTCTACAAAATTTAAAAAAACTTAAACAAGTTATGAATAAAATAAAGGACATGGGTTCAAGAATTGTGTTTTTACAAGAAACTCATCTGATAGAGGAGGATGTTAAAAGAATTAGGAGTAGATGGCAGGGAAGTGTATTCACCTCTTCATTTTCATCCCGAGCCAGGGGAGTTATGACTCTCATACATAAATCAGTTCCTTTTCAAGTGAAAAATGTAATTGGAGACAAATTTGGAAGATATGTAATCATTCAAGGTTCTTTGCTATTAGAAAATATAAATCTTGTGAACTTATATGGTCCCAATATAGATGATCAGAAGTTCTTTGCTAATTTATTTCTCATCTTATCATCACTTACAGGGCAACATATAATAGCAGGGGATTTTAATTGTACATTGAATCCAGGTGTGGATAGATCAACAGGACTGGATTGTACGCACATTGGATGTAGGATGACTATTAATCATTTTATGAAAGAATTGAGATTGTTAGATATATGGAGAGAAATGAAACCACAAGTTAAAGCCTATTCTTGTTATTCCAGTACCTACAAGACATTCTCACGTATTGATTATTTTTTGATTTCCACAGAATTAAGGTCCAAGATTCAAAACTGCTTTTATGATAACATCGTGATCTCTGATCATGCACCCTGTTGTCTAATATATGTAGATAAAAAATTGACAAAGGAATCAGGTAGATGGCAATTTCAGCATAAATGGCTTCAGGATGAGGAATTTGTCAAGTATATAGAAAAACAGATAGACGAGTTCTTTGACATCAATACTAAACAAACATCAGCATGTGTAAAGTGGGAGGCTTTCAAAGCTTTTATTAGGGGACATATTATTAGTTATACAGGATCAAAATCTAAGAAGACTCGAGAGGAGAGAGCTAAATTGGAACATAAAATAAAAAATCTTCAGGAAAAAGTGTATGCAGGAAGTGACCCAAGGTTGGAGAATGAATTACTGATTTTGAGAGCTGAATACGACAAAAAATCAGCAAATAGAGCTGCCTCGAGTCTTCTAAGATTGAAACAATCTTTTTATGAACAAGGTGAAAAATCAGGAAAATTATTAGCATGGCAGATTAAACAATTGGAAATTAAAACACCAATTACCAGTATTATAAGTAACGGACAGGTAGTTATAGATCCTTTAGAAATTAATAGAGCCTTTAGAGATTACTATGAAAAATTATATGATACCAAAAATGAACCTGATTTAACAAAACTAAATGGGTTTTTGAACGAACTATCTATACCGTGTATTCCAAATGAAAATAGGGAGATATTGGAGTCTAAAATTAGTCAAGAAGAAGTTGGGCTAGCCATTGATAATATGAAATCAGGAAAAAGTGCAGGACCAGATGGTCTTCCAGTTGACCTTTATAAAAAATTTAAGAATAAATTAATAAAACCTTTTTTGGAAATGGTTTTAGAAGCATTTCAAAATAATAATTTACCATCATACATAAATAATGCCTTAATTATACTGCTGCCAAAACCAGGTAAGCCCTCTAATAAATGTGAAAATATGAGACCAATAAGCCTATTAAACGCCGACCTTAAGATAATCTGTAAAATTTTAGCAAGACGAATACAAGAAATTTTACCAAATATTATTAATCGAGATCAGAATGGCTTTATAAAGGGTAGACAAGGCTTCCATAATGTAAGAAGACTATTTAATATTATTTATTTTAATAAAGAAGCACCGGATACAGCTCTCCTATCATTGGACGCCGAAAAGGCCTTTGATAGAGTTGAATGGCCCTTTCTTTTTGAAGTCCTACAAAGGTTTGGACTTGGAAATAATTTCATAAAATGGGTTCAAATAATATACAATAATGCTACAGCAGAAATCCTAACAAATAACAATATTTCAAAACCAATAAAAATCAATAGAGGATGTCGACAAGGCTGTCCACTTTCACCTTTACTGTTTACTATGGCAACTGAACCTTTAGCGATAGCGATACGTTTACATTCACAAATATATGGAATTAAAGTTGGACCAACAGAACATAAAATCTCCCTGTACGCCGATGATATAATTTTGTTTATGTCGAATCTAAAAAAATCAATTCCAACCTTGTTGAATTTAATAAAGAATTTTGGGGAAATATCAGGATATAAAATAAATAAAACTAAATCTTCAATATTAATGCTAAATGAGACCCAGAGAAATTACCCAGCCCCTGAGGTAAATCAATTCAATGTTGTAAATCAGTTTAAATATTTAGGAATCCAAATTATGCCTAAGCTAGAATCAGTCGCCAGTGTCAACTATGAAGCCTTAAGCCTTTTTTTTTTTTTTTTTTTTTTTTTTTTTTTCTCTCTCGGCGCCACACGAGTCGGCTGCCTTTTGCAACAGCGGCTCGATTCCGAGTCTTTTTCCCTTCCTCTCTCTTTTGATCCGTCTTTTTTTTTCACCCCACTTATATCACGGACACACAGATCGTCCTAAATGTCTCCTGAGCCGGTGGACGGAGCCACTGTCTATAGCAGGATACGATACAGCAGAGAACACCTGCTAGCATTCAACCGCCACCCGGTCCCATTGGAAAAACTCGACATACCGAGAGAACTGAGGCGAAAACGCCGCGGCTGCCGGGCTGGAGTAAGGCGGAGGACAAAAAATATAAGGTACAGACCCTCCCTTCCATCTGTTGTCATGGGAAATGTACGGTCGATACTGGGAAAGTTAGATGAGCTAGCGGCTATCTCCCGTTATGATAGCACATACCGGGAGTGCTCTCTCCTTTTGTTTACTGAGACGTGGCTAACTGAACTAGCAGCAGATGCTAACATTGAGCTGGAGGGTTTTCACATGATACGAGCTGACCGAACACCAGACAGTGGCAAGGCTAGGGGCGGTGGAGTGATAATGTATGTTAACAACAACTGGTGCAGACCGGGACATATCACTGTTAAACAACGACACTGCAGCAAAGACATTGAGTTGCTAGCTGTTAGCATGAGGCCTACATATCTCCCGAGAGAACACTCACACGTGATCTGCATTGTTGTTTATGCAAATCCGACGGCGAACGCTGGGACAGCACGTGACGTCATCCATTCAGTAACCAGCAGGCTGCAGACAGAACACCCAGATGCTCTTCTCCTCATCTCAGGCGATTTCAACCATGTTTCACTGTCTCCCATTCTACCCACGTTCACCCAGTATGTCACATGCCACACTAGAGACAATAAAACACTGGATTTATTCTACGCAAACACTAAGGAGGCGTACACCTCATCACAACTCCCCCCACTCGGGAGATCGGATCACAACTTGGTTCATCTCCGGCCGGTGTACAAACCCCTAGTGCACAGACAACCTCCGGCCATGCACACTGTGGAGTTATGGTCTGAGGAGACAATGGACACCCTAAAGGGCTGTTTTGAAGCCACCGCCTGGAAGCAGCTCTGCGATCCACATGGTGAGGACATCGATGGCCTCATTCACACCTTCACGGGCTACCTCAGCTTCTGTGTGGACAAATCCGTTCCCACCAAGACCATACGGCGTCACTCAAACAACAAACCCTGGATCAACCCTGAGATAAAAACACTTCTGAGAGAGAAGAAGAGGATCTTCAGGTCAGGGAACAGGGAGATGCTGAAGTCCGTACAGAGGGAGCTGAGGAGAAAGATCAGAGAAGGCAAGGACAGCTTCAGGAAGAAGATGGAGGACAAGCTGCAACAGAGCGACATCAGCGGGGTCTGGAGAAACCTCAAAACCATCTCGGGGCTCCAGAATACCTCCCCCCAGGCCACAGGGGGCAGGGAGTGGGCGAACAACCTGAATCTGTTTTTCAATAGATTTGACCAACCGCCCTCCCCCCTGACTGCACAACAACCACTGCTGCCTCTAAAGAAATCAAGTCCTGCTGCCCACTCCCCACTCCACCAACACCCCCCCACTCCCAACACACAGCCCCCCATCCTGACCCTGACCAGGACCCAGGTGAGGACGGAGCTGAGGAAGATCAAGGCGAGGAAGGCGCCGGGACCGGACGGCATCAGCGCAAAGCTCCTCAAGTCCTGTGCAGACCAGCTGTGTGGGATTGTGACGTATATCTTCAACATGAGCCTGAAACTGGGGAGGGTACCACAGCTGTGGAAAACATCTTGTGTGGTACCTGTACCAAAAACTTCCCACCCCAAAGACCTGAACAGCTACAGACCGGTGGCCTTGACGTCCCACTTGATGAAGACCCTGGAGAGACTGCTCCTTGCTCACCTCCGCCCCCTGGTGGAACCAGCGATGGATCCACTCCAGTTCGCCTACCAGCATGGCATTGGGGTGGAGGATGCGGTGATCTTCCTCCTTCACCGTTCTCTGTCCCACCTGGAGAAGCCCGGGAATATGGTGAGGATCATGTTCTTTGACTTCTCCAGTGCTTTCAACACCATCCAACCGATGATCCTGAAGGACAAGCTGCTGCGCGCAGGGGTGGACCAGCACCTGTCATCATGGATCCTGGACTACCTCACGAACCGGCCTCAGTTTGTGAGAACCCGGGACTGTGTGTCCGACACGATCATCAGAGGCACGGGGGCCCCCCAGGGAACGGTGCTGGCTCCCTTCCTGTTCACTCTTTATACTGCGGACTTCTCACACAACACAACACACTGCCATCTACAGAAGTTCTCTGATGACTCTGCGATCGTTGGCCTCATCTCCAATGGAGATGAAGCTGAGTACAGAGGGCTTATCCAGGACTTCGTGGACTGGTGCCATCGGAACTGCCTCCAGATCAACGCGAGGAAAACTAAGGAGCTGGTGGTGGACTGCCGCAGGCATGGGCAGCCCCTCACAGTACCAGTAAATATACAGGGAACAGACATCGAGATGGTGACATCCTATAAGTACCTGGGTATTCATCTGAACAATAAACTAGACTGGTCACACAATACTGATGCACTCTACAAGAAGGGACAGCGCAGGCTGTTCCTGCTGAGGAGACTCAGGTCTTTTGGTGTACAAGGGGCGCTGCTGAAGTCATTCTATGACACGGTGGTGGCATCAGCCATCACTTTTGGAGTGGTCTGCTGGGGCAGTGGCATTACTGCAGCCGATAGGAAGAGACTGAACAAACTGATTAAGAAAGCTAGCTCTGTCCTGGGGCAGCGCCTTGATCCGATGGAGGAGATAGGAGAGAGAAGGACGGTGGCTAAACTGTCATCTCTGCTGGAGTCCGAGTTCCACCCTATGCAGGACATACTGAATGCACTGAGGAGCTCATTTAGCAGCAGACTACATCATCCCAGGTGCACAACCGAGAGGTTTCGTAGGTCCTTCCTACCAACGGCTGTCAGACTGTACAACCTAAGCAGGGCTGCTCGCAGAGATAGCAAAAAGACGTAACAAACTAATAGTTTTTTGAATGCAAAAGATGCAATAGACTTACACAATGGTCCCCTCCGGCATACAACTAGGAACATACCGGTCGCTATGGAGGGTGAGAATATGTATGGGCACATAATCATACCATGTAGGATAACTAAGTAGACGGTTATGCTGTTTCATTCCATCTAGCAACAATGCTCTGCACTGTGTGTGTTTATATATTTGCATATTTATTCCATCTAGCTACAATGCTCAGCACTGGGTGTGTTTATATATTTATATATCTACATATTATTCCATCTAGCTACATTGCTCCGCACTGTGTGTGTTTATATACTTGCATATTTATTCCACCTAGCTACAATGCTCTGCACTGTGTGTTCATATATTCATATATTTATTCCATCCAGCTACAATGCTCTGCACTGTGTGTCTGTGTGTGTGTGTATATATATATATTTTATAGTAATACGTACATATGTTTATTAGCTGCTCTTGCTTGCTTGTTTTTTTTTCTTGCCTTCTGATTGTTGCTCTGAGTGTTGCTATCCCTGTGCTGTTGCAATCCTGGAATTTCCCCGTTGTGGGACTAATAAAGGCTTATCTTATCTTATCTTATCTTAATGTCAGATATCAGTGAGTTAACTCAGAGATGGATGTCACTACCAATGTCGATGATCGGGAGAATCAATATACTTAAAAGTAATATTTTACCTAAAATACTTTATTTATTTCAATACATTCCCTTATCACCACCTTTAGATCTATTCTCAAGAATAAAAAAAAAGTTAGTGGAATTTATATGGAACAACAGGAGGGCTAGATTACGTTTGTCTTTATTATATTTACCATTTGATCGTGGAGGTCTGAAATGTCCAAATTTTATGTTGTATTATTGGTCGGCACAACTGAGGTCTATGACATATTATTTTTCATCAAATGATCTCCCTCACTGGACTGAAATGGAATCATACAATTTACCTTTACCTCTTCCCATATTCATATACTCAGATTCGGCAAAAAAATTACAAAAACAAGTTAAAAATCCATTTGTAAAGCATATGATCAAAATATGGTGTGAAGCTAAAAACTATTTAAAAGAACCACAGTTATTGTCACAATTTAGTCCAATATGGGGTAATCAATATTTTAAACCAGGGAGAGCGGATGCTGTATTTAAAGTATGGAATTTAAAAGGGATACAAAAGATTCAGGATTTATATTTGCCATGTGCAGATAACATAATGTCTTTTGAAGAGCTGAGGATCAAATTTAATCTCAATAGAACACATTTTTTAAAATATCTTCAACTTAGAAACTTTATTCGATCAAATCAAAATAAAGCTCTCACTCGACCTATTTATTCATCCTTGGAAAAAATGATGATGAAAGATAGTAAAAGAAAGGGTATTATTTCAGAGTTTTATAACTCATTGACACTATCTTCAAGTGAAAATTCACTGAAAAGATTAAACTACTGGAAAGAAGATCTGCAAACTGAAATTTCAGAGGAACAATGGGAATTGGCTTGTACAGAAGCTCAAACCAAATCAATAAATGTACGCCTTAAATTGATACATTTCAAATGGTTAATGCGGATGTATGTTACACTGGAGGAGTTAAATAAATATAATAAAAATATACCAGATACATGCACAAAATGCATGGAAAGTAAAGGAACTCTATTTCATTGTGTATGGGAATGTAGATTAATAAGAATGTTTTGGGAAGAGGTGAGGGTAACAATTGAAAAAATAATCTCAAAACAAATCATATTGAATCCTCAATTGTTTTTGTTGGGTCTGTACCCAGAAAAGCATAATTTTAATAAAAGTGAAAGAACATTCATAGACCTCAGTTTGCTTAATGCCAAAAAATGTATTGCACTATTATGGAAAAAGACTCATAGACCAGATGTGACTCAGTGGTTAAGACAGATGTTAACAAACCTTCCATTAGAAAGAATAACATATATACTAAAATCAAAGGAAATTGTGTTTGAGAATATATGGAGACCTTTTATTGATTATGTAAAAAATTTAAACATAACTCTTGAAGAAGAAGGTGAATGATGTGTGTGGACCTTGTAAATTCCAAACTGGTGAACATAATATGTATACTTATGTATTGGATTGTCTAGACTAAACAGAGGAGCATTGTTGAAGACTTGATTTTGTTGGTGGTTGTTGGTGTTTTTAGTGCATTTTTTTTTTTTTTGTAGTACTTTAGTGTTAGTGTTTGATTGTTTGTATCATGTTTGTTAAAAAAAAAAAAAAAGGTTCAATAAAGATATTGTGGAAAAAAAAACTATGAGTCTGTGTGCTTCCAACCTCTGGAAAACCATTTTGAGATGGGCGAGGTGCTCCTCTTCGGACGCACTAGCCACTAGAATGTCGTCTAACTAGACAAAAACGAAAGGAAAGTCATGGAGCACCACATCCATCATTCTCTGAAAGGTTTGCGCAGCGCCCTTTAACCCAAACGGCATGCATAAAAACTCAAAAAGGCCAAAAGGAGTTATTACCACTGTTTTGAGAACATCCTCCGCGCACACCGGGACCTGGTGATAACCGCGGACCAGATCCACTTTTGAAAAAACATGCGTCCCGGCCAGGTGCACGGAAAAGTCCTGGATGTGCGGGATGGGATACCGATCGGGTTCCATGGCATTGTTTAAGCGCTGGATATTGTCGCATGGTCGCCATGACCCGTCGGCCTTAGGCACCATGTGTAGCGGGGATACCCACAGGCTGTTGGAGCGCCTGACAATGCCCAACTACTCTAAGCTGGCAAACTCCTCGCATGTGCTGGCCAGCTTAGCCGCGTCCAGGCGCTGAGGTTGCGCAAACACCGGCGGGCCTTTAGTCGTTATGAAATGTTCGACCCCGTGTTTGGCTACCAAAGCCGAAAAAGTTGGGACCGTGAGTGCTGGGAACTGTGCAAGTACATGCTGGTACTTACCCCCTGAAGCAATAATGTTAGCCAGTGTTGTTGACCCAGCTCCCCGAGCTGTGCAGGGAAGGGAGGTGAAAGAGACAGCATCCACTAACCGTCTGTTGGCAGCATCATCTAACAATCCATAAGTACATAAAAAATCTGCGCCTAAAATGGGGGCAGTGCACGCAGCTACCACAAAGTCCCACTGATAATTGCGTCCGTGCAAGCTTATCGTCCGCGTCCGTTCACCAAACGTCCTGATGGTAGATCCGTTGGCGGCCATGAACTCGGGACTGCTGCCTCCTGCCAACATGTCTGCGCTGACCGGCAGGATAAGGCTCTTCTGGGAGCCGTAGTCCACCAAAAACCGTCTCCCCAAACGTGTGTCCGTGATAAAAAGCAGCTTGTTCCTGTGGTCAGCGGTCGCAGCTGCTACTGACTGCTGGCTGTGCCGTGCTCCCCGTTTCTTGAATTGGCACTACGGCAGATAGTGTTGGGCATCTGAGCTGAAACGGCAATGATAGAAATAGAACGCCCCATTCCTGCGTCTCTTGGTGTCCGTCCCGGCTACCATCATCGGCCCCTCAACCTCGCTGGAGTCCCTCATGGATGTTGGTGGTGCTGCATGCACGCTGAGAGCTCTGGTTGCTAAAATGATGCGGTCCGCTTCCTGTGCCAGGGTGCGGTAGTCCTTGGTCACCAGCTGCGGCGAGTTGGCCAGGATTTCCCTTGCTGTAGCAGGTAGGTTCCGGAGGAACAGGTGGGCGAATAGTAAAGATTTGTCGTTCTTCCCCCTCAGTGCCAACATGCTCTCCATAAGCTACACGGCTGATGTGTCACCCAACTCTGAACGTGTTAGGAGTCTCTCTGCCCTCTCACTGTCAGACAGGGTATAACACTGGCGTAGCATCCTCTTGAGCGCTTCATATTCCCCTTGGGCCGGCGGCTCCTGGAGCCGGCTCGTTACCTGTTGCGTGGCACGCACATCCAGCGCAGCGACCTCATGGTAATATTTCGTGTCGTCCGTTGTGATCCTGCGGAGTGTGAACTGGGCTTCTATATGCAAGAACCACGCAGTCAGGAAAGAGACTGGGCAAAAATGGCCTGCATGGCAGAGTTCCAAGATGAAAACCACTGCTGAGCAAAAAGAACATAAAGGCTCATCTCAATTTTGCCAGAAAACATCTTGATGATCCCCAAGACTTTTGGGAAAACACTCTGAACTGATGAGACAAAAGTTGAACTTTTTGGAAGGCATGTATCCCATTACATCCGGCATAAAAGTAACACAGCATTTCAGAAAAGGAACATCATACCAACAGTAAAATATGGTGGTGGTAGTGTGATGGTCTGGGGCTGTTTTGCTGCTTCAGGACCTGGAAGACTTGCTGTGGTAAATGGAACCATGAATTCTGCTGTCTACCAAAAATCCTGAAGGAGAATGTCCGGCCATCTGTTCATGACCTCAAGCTGAAGCGCACTTGGATTCTGCAGCAGGACAATGATCCAAAACACACCAGCAAGTCCACCTCTGAATGGCTTAAAAAAAACAAAATGAAGACTTGGGAGTAGGTTAGTCAAAGTCCTGACTGACCTGAATCCGATTGAGATGCTGTGGCATGACCTTAAAAAGGCGGCTCATGCTTGAAAACCCGTCAATGTGGCTGAATTACAACAATTTTGCAAAGATGAGTGAGCCAAAATTCCTCCACAGTGCTGTAAAAGACTCATTGCCATTTATTGCAAATGCTTGACTGCAGTTGTTGCTGCTAAGGGTGGCCCAACCAGTTATTAGGTTTGGGGGCAATCACGTTTTCACACAGGGCCATTTAAGTTTGGATTTTTTTCAATAATAAACACCTTCATTTAAAAACTGCATTTTGTGTTTACTTGTCTTACCTTTGTCTAATATTTAAATTTGTTGATCTCAAACATTTAAGTGTGACAAACATACAAAAAAAATGAGAAATCGGGAAGGGGGGCAAACAATTTTTCACACCACTGTAGGTTTATTGTTGATTCCGGAGGGTCAGAACATAAATATTTTTTTCTGACCCCCACCTCCATTATCAACACCTCAGCGTGACACTCCATGAAGTTATTTTTTTACGTCGTGCTTTCCCGCAGGATTGACAATCACAGTTTGACAGAAAAGTGACAGAAGGGGTGTTTTTCTTCATTTACAGTCATTAGTGGGAGGAACCGAGGGGGAGTAAAGATATCATGCACGTGCGCTGGTTTTCACATGAGGTGGGATCTATAAAGAAAAGGAGCGGAGAATCAGGCGTACACAGTTTTATAAATCTGAAAATTTTTGTGCACACGTTCTTTTCAAATTTTGTGAGTACACCATCTTTCAGTATGAAAGCTGTGCAATCCTTTATACATGAGGCCCCTGGTCTTTTGCTTTTGTTCCAAGTTCAAACGCACATTTTGCACCAAAACACATTCATCTCTGGGACACAGAACCCATCTCCTTCCTGAGCAGTATGATGGCTGGACATTCCCATGGTGATGTTTATACGTGCATATAATTGTTTGAACAGATGAACATGGCACCTTCAGGCATCTGGAAATTGTACCCAAGGATGAACTAGACTTGTGGAGGTCCACAGTTCTCTCCCTGATATTTTGGTTGATTTTTTTTTTTTTTTTTAATTTTCCCATGATGTCACACAAGGAAGCAGTGTGTTTGATATGTGCCTTAAAATACATCATACAGACGTGGACAAAATTGTTGGTACCCCTCTGTTAATGAAAGAAAAACCCACAATAGTCACAGAAATAACTTGAATCTAACAAAAGTGGTAATAAATAAAAATTCTATGAAAATTAACCAATGAAAATCAGACAATGCTTTTGAATTGTGGTTCAACAGAATTATTTTAAAAAACAAACTCATGAAACAGGCCTGGACTAAAATGATGGTACCCCTAGAAAAGATTGAAAATAATGTGCCCATAGGGACATGTTCAACCAAGATGTGTCCTCTAATTAACATCACAGGTGTCTACAAACTTGTGATCAGTCAGTCGGCCTATTTAAAGGGTGACAAGTAGTCACTGTGCTGTTTGGTGACATGGTGTGTACCACACTAAACATGGACCAGAGGAAGCAAAGGAGAGTTGTCTCAGGAGATTAGAAAGAAAATTATAGACAAGCATGTTAAAGGTAAAGGCTATAAGACCATCTCCAAGCAGCTTCATGTTCCTGTGACTACAGTTGCACATATTATTCAGAAATTTAAGATCCACAGGACTGTAGCCAGCCTCCCTGGACGTGGCCACAGGAGGAGACGGATAAAACGAATGGCAACAAAAGAGCCCAGAACAACCTCTAAACACATTCATGGTGAACTCCACGGTCAAGGTACATCAGTGTCAGATCGCACCATCCGTCATTGTTTGAGCCAAAGTGGACTTCATGGGAGACAACCAAGGAGGACATCACTGTTGAAAACAAATCATAAAAAAGCCAGACTGGAATTTGCCAAACTGCATGTTGACAAGCCACAAAGCTTCTGGGAGAATGTCCTATGGACAGACGAGACAAAACTGGAACTTTTTGGCAAGGCACATCTGTTCTATGTTCACAGACGCAAAAATGAAGCATACCAAGAAAAGAACACTGTCCCTACTGTGAAACATGGAGGAGGTTCTGTTATGTTCTGGGGCTGCTTTGCTGCATCTGGCACAGGGTGTCTTGAATCTGTGCAGGGTACAATGAAATCTCAAGACTATCAAGGTATTCTAGAGAGAAATGTGCTGCCCAGTATCAGACAGCTTGGTCTCAGTCGCAGGTCATGGGTCTTGCAACAGGATAATGACCCAAAAACACACAGCTAAAAACACCCAAGAATGGCTAAGAGCGAAACATTGGACTATTCTAAAGTGGCCTTCTATGAGCCCTGATCTAAATCCTATTGAACATCTGTGGAAGGAGCTGAAACATGCCGTCTGGAGAAGGCACCCTTCAAACCTGAGACAACTGGAGCAGTTTGCTCATGAGGAGTGGGCCAAAATACCTGCTGAGAGGTGCAGAAGTCTCATTGACAGTTACAGAAATCGTTTGATTGCAGTGATTGCCTCAAAAGGTTGTGCAACAAAATATTAAGTTAAGGGTACCATCATTTTTGTCCAGGCCTGTTTCATGAGTTTGTTTTTTAAAATAATTCTGTTGAACCACAATTTAAAAAGCACTGTCTGATTTTCAATGGTTAATTTTCATAGAATTTTTATTTATTACCACTTTTGTCACATTCAAGTTATTTCTGACTATTGTGGGTTTTTCTTTCATTACCAGAGGCGTACCAACAATTTTGCCCACATCTGTATGAAATTTTCACCAGACTTTGCTATTTGCTCAGGAACTCCACACACAGAAAGAAATCAAAGCATTTAGATCCCTAAATAAAGTTATGTATAACAAAGTAGAATGAAACAGGAAAAAGTATTGAACATGGTAGCTAAAATATACTGAATATTGAGTAGAGAAGCCTTAGATTACAACGACAGCTTCAAGATCATTCCTGTATGAAAAACTAATCTCCCACAGTCTTCAGATGGCAGTTTGGCCCATTCTTCTAAACTGCCTGAAACTACTCCTCAAGATTTCAATGACTGGCTGACCTTGAATATGCTGACGATACCATCCTGTTCAGCACATCCTATAGCCAGCTGAGAGATGCTCTAGTTTTTCAGAATCAGAATCAGCTTTACTGGCCAAGTATGCACAACACATACAAGGAATTTGACTTTGGCTAAAAACTTGCTCTCGTTGTTCAGGTGGAGGATTTAAATAAGATTTAAATAAGGATTCAATGACAACAGAGTATGTACAGTAAATTACAGTCTGTCCACGTTTCTATAAAAGGATGCAAATATATACAGGAATATATGCAGTTATTTACTCAGACTATCCACACTTTGCAGAAATATATGAAAAAATATACAGTCACACAGTATTTCAATGTGAACTCAGATTCAGTGATATAATGTGAATGAAGTAAAAAGCAGTGTGAGAGTTGTCTACCATGAACAGGCAGCGAAGCTGGGCCTTCAGGTGAGCTGGATGAAGACTAAGCTAATGCATGTTGGTGACAGACCAGACCCACCCCCATTACAGCTTGGGAATGATGCCGCTGACTTTGTCAATTCCTTTGTGTATCTGGGCTCCACAGTGACCAACAATGGGGACCTAAAACCAGAGATCAACTACAGATGTGGCGTCGCTGCATCAGTCCTAAAGACACTATGGAAACCTCTATGGCGTCATCGTTCAATTTCCCAAAAGATGAAGCGCCGCATATATAATGTGTCAGTCCTCTCTAATCTACTCTATGAGTCAGAGACATAGCCACTGAATAAAACTCTGGCCTCGAGAGTGCATGAGTTTGATAGTCGGGCCCTCAGGACCATCGAGATCATCAGGTGGCCCAAGCGCACTTCTAATGACGCGCTCCAAGCCCGCACACATCAGCCTACAGCATCTCACCTTATTACACAGCGATGTATCCGCTGGTTTGGCCATGTCCTCCGCCTCCTACCAGAACACCTGACAAAAGCCATCCTCATGTTTGACCCCGGGGCAACCTACATACCAGATGGCTTGATGTGGTGAAGAGAGACCTCCGACAGCTCGGAGTCGCTGTTGACAACGCAGAGGAGCTGGCATAAAACCGGCAATGTTGGCATGCACTGGTTAACCTGATTTGCTCTACGCATGGTGATGGCCACCAGCCCTGTGTGGCATCCAAAAAGTTAAATTTTGGTCTCATCTGACCAGACTATAGTCTCCCATTATTTTACTGGCTTGCCCAAATGTTGTACAGCAAACTTTAAACGAGCTTCAACATGCTTTTTCTTCAGCAATGGAGTCTTGCGAGGTGAGTGGGCATAGAGCCCATGTCAGCTGAGTGCATTACTTACTGTTTTCTTTGAAACAACAGTATCTGCTAACTCTAGGTCTTTCCAGAGCTCTCCACCAGTGGTCTTTGGCTCTTGGGCTACATTCACACTGCAGGTTTTAATGCTCAATTCCAATTTTTTTGCACACGTGACCCATATCTGATTTTTTTAATGACAGTCTGAACAGCACACATCTACATTTTTCACACCAGACCCAGGTCACTTTCATATGTGGTCCTAATTCGATACGCATCTGATATTTTCCAAAGAGACCTCAGTCTGAACGGTCATGCCGCATTTCATCTGACTTTTACCTCACTAAGTGAGACAGATGTGACAATTCTGCGGTGAAGGATGCAGCAAGTATGGCAGACACAGCTGATTTGTCCTCTCTTTTTAATCCATCTTCTTCCCTTCATCACTGGATCGTAATTTTGTCAGCTCCGACTGTACAACACCTTCACAATTTCGGGGGGGGCTCAAACCATTAGACAAGCAGGTGCACAGTAACGGCACATTTATTGGATGCTGCAAATTCCTTTTTCCCTGTAAACAGCACACCGTGAGACCTGGCCACTGTAATATCTAAAATGTAAAGTTAATATCAACATGACTGTGGAGCAGAATGGCCAGATACAGGGATACAAGGAAACACAGTCCAGGAGGGGCAGTCTGTGGCGGCTTCTCCTTCCTGTGCAGGTCCGGTGTTATGCTGCTGGTACAAGCCACGTTGTTTATTTATTATTAACCTTATTTATACAGGTAATCCCACTGCGACACAGGGTCTCATTTTCAAGAGAGCTGTTTTATCGATCAGTTCTGTTAAGGAGAGCTGATCACAGTGGTCAATTTGGCATGTAGAGGAATGAAACTGGTCTTATACTTATTTTGTGCATAATCATTTCTGAATGATTAACATTTTATTTTGCTGTGCTGCATCAAGGTGAAGAAGTTCTGTCCCCCTCAGTCGTCCGGGGCTCATATTTACTTCTGTAAACACAACGCTGTGTCTCAAGTTACGTTTTCTCCTGTGCCTGCGGGTCACTTCATAGCTGTAGAAGGTTCACATTGGAGTCTGATGGGGGTCACATTTAAATTATAATGTGAATGCCCACACAAAAAAAATCAGATCTCAGCAAAAAACTGGAAATGAGCATTAAGACCTGCAGCGTGACCATAGCCTTGGATAACTCTTCTGATAGTTCTTTTGACTCCTCTATCAGAAAGTTCCTGGTCGTGGCCGGTTTATGGTAAAACGATGTTTTTTTCCACTTCCAAATGATGGCTCAAACAGTGCTCACTGGAACATTCAGTAGTTTAGAAATGCACCTGAAACCAATGCCATCATTATGGTTTGCAACAATAAGGTTGCGAAGGTCTAGAGCAGGCTATTCAATTACAAAATCAGTTAGACCACAATTTGAAATCAAGACATGTAACTGGGCCGTACACGTTCAGCGATCTGTTGAATATGATAAATTTCAAACCAACACAGATCAATAGGATGAAAACTATGCACTTTTTATTCGTTGGCTTGGCTTTAAATGTTTGCTTGGTACATGACAACAGAACATCAAAAGTGCATAAAAACAACAACAGTGCTGGGGTTGAGCAGAACTTGAAGAAGTAGAAATATTTTTCCTCTTGAACAACGATTAAATAAATAGAATGGAAAAAAATTCTGTAAATAACCATTTTGGTCACATCTTACTCAGGCATATCTCAAAGTGCATAAAAACTCAATGTGCACTGTTAGTAGCATAAAAATTTGTTTCCCTTTTGAAATCAAATATACTACATCCTGGTCATAACTGACCTTGGCACATCACAAAGTGCATTTAGCTGAATAAAAACATGAACTCCCCCCCAGAAAAGATTGACAACATTAAAAAACACTGCACATAAACTGTTGGTTTTTTTGTTTTGTTTTAAATCACCACATGAGTGAGTTGGAACCTCTTTTTCTAACTACACATTCCATTACACACACATCAGTTCAGGCAGGGTTAAACTGATGATTTTCATCATCAATTTTACGCTTCAGAGTTGATAATGACATGTTTTAAGGTGCCTTCACACCAAACGCAAACGGGCAAATTTTTCGCGTGGCCTGACTGTTGGATATGAACATGTTGACAGTAGGGCAGTACGGACGTGACGTCGGATGCTTGGGTGATGTCAGCACACCGTGCCTATTTAAGGGGACTGTTGGCGGGAGTCGTCCTCTTTTTGGCACTCCGTCTCTGTACGACCAACAACCTGTACTGGTCTTGTATTAGCTTGCACTGTTACGTGTACGCATTAGTACGTCGGCCTCCGTCGGTCTATGATGACCATGGAAGAGAATCCTAAACGTCTACTCTGCTGGAACAGCACCGCCTGTGGCTGAACAGGCCAATGCGCATCGGTGTTCTACCTTCCAGCGTTGGGCGTTGGTAGGATTCAAGCCTGGGCAGGAAGATATGGAGGACAAGATGTTACCCATGCAGCATGTCCCCCCTCTCCACGTCACTGATGAATCCAAAGGAACAGCAGGGCTGCTATAGTTTGGCACCAGCGCCGTCGCAGGAGCTGCCAGAACGATGTTGAGCACAACAGAGAACTGCCTTAGGGGCTCCGACTCCGGATTTTTCCTCAGGGATGACTCCCGAAGCTTTTCCCGTGACCGGGTGTGCCGCAAGGCAGCGGAGGTTTGAAATCAGGGTTTACCTTCCCCTAGATGGGCTACCTTCCCAGGTTGACGAGCCACCATTGTGTACGCATTATTGTGCCTGTAATAAAGTTCGAGTTCAGTACAACTCCTGCCTCCGCAGTCCTGCTTTCCAAACATAACAAATGGTGACGAGTATAAACCTTAATGGCTTCGACATGAAAGGGTGCTTGGCACCCCCCACAGCTGTTTATCGCTCTAGCTGGTGAGCCACTGATCCCCTGGTCCCACTGGCACAAGATGTTCTAGAGTTTTAGCGCCACTCCCAGGCTTGAATGATGTTAGCGACGGGACGCTAAGGTGGATGCTATAATACCGTCTCAGTGCTGAAGGACAGTGGGTGTTGGAGGCACTGGGACATGCGGAGACCTTTAGCAAATGTGCCGCCTTGATGTCCGAGCAGTTCACTACCCCACAGAATGTGATGGCCCAGAGGTTCGTGTTTTACCAGCACCAACAGTGACCAGACGAGTCGTTTATACAGTACGTAGATGCCCTTCTCCGTTTGGCTAGTACGTGCGAGTTCAGGCACGCGGAGGACAGGCTGATAGAGTTACAGTTGGAGGAGTTCGCCGAGAATCCGTTCATGCAATGCATGGTGCGGGAAAAGCTGAACAAGCGGATAGTGGCAGACATGGTGAAAGGCACTGCTCGGGACGCTGCACCGCCTATCGGTGACGAACGTGATGGAATTAGCAGCCCAGCTGGAGATGACGGCCCAAGTAGCATTGCGGCTGGCGGGCCTCCACCCACGCTCCCCACAGTCAGCTTCACTGGTACAGACGGTGGCCCTGGTTGCTGAGCCCGCTGACCCCACGCCTTCTCGGGAGGGCCCTGAGGTAGATGCCGTGGCACAGCAGGGCACCACAGTGCAACAACTCAGCGGCAAACTCAACTTGGACGACGATGACTCGAGTCCACTGTATGCAGACGTGGATGCAGCCACTCCCTGTCTCGCACCACATGCTGAACAGAACCCAGCAGAATTGGAGCAGCCATAAGAGCCCCAGTCCACAGCCACACAGGACCCAGAGCCGGTCCCCGCACAGCACGAGTGTTCGCAAGCCACAGCCTCATCACAGAAGGGAGAGTATGATTTCACGGACGTGGGTACAGTCGAAGAACACAGCAGTGCTGAAGTCGACCCAGCTGATGTGGGATGCGGGCTGGGACATTACTGACGAGCGAGCCATAACTCCAGCAGGATGGCATCCAGGTCTGCTGCAGCCAGTGCGTCCAAGGGTGCGCTCACTGCTGGCTCGACTGAGGCCCCTGAAGGTGAACCGCTGAAAATGACTCTGCTTTGCATTGTTTAAACAGAGCACAACTGCTTCAGTAGTGGCAGAATAATCCACACAGTCGTGCAGAGTTAACCCGCAGTCTACCTGGTGGCTCAGGTTCTGTTTCTCTGCCTGTTGGGAAAAAAAAAAAAAAAAAAAAAGGCTGCTGTGAATGTTAAACTGCTGTGAGTTGAAAGTTGATAACGTTTTGGGGTTTTCCAAGGGAGAGGTAGATGTTTGATATGAACACATTGACAGTAGGTAGCATGGACGTGACGTTGGACACTCGGTTGACGTCAGCACGCCATGCCTATTTAAGGGGACTGTCGGCAGGAGTCATCCTCCTTTTGGCGCTCCATCTCCATACGGCCAACAGCCTGTACTGGTCTTGTATAAGCTTGCACTGTGACATGTGTATGCATTATTGTGTCTGTCAAAGTTCAGGTTCAGTTCAACTCCTGCCTTCGCAGTCCTGCTTTTCAAACATAACAGCGATTACATTATAACTCAATGTAAACACGCGAATAGACATGAATTCACCATCTGAGTGAGTTGCAGACAGGCAAAGTTGCCTTTATAACTTTTGCAGCTGCGTTCAACCTGCTATTGAAATCCCCCAAATAACGTCACGCTTAGGGTTACATTATCCGATGGGGGACTCACCTGAAAAAGTTCTCCCTACCTCCAAAACTTCACAAGATGACAGGCGTTTACGTTGCTAGCCTTGTTAGCATGTCCATGGCAGGAGTCCGTGGGTAAATAACGACATCCTGATTCAGCCGAAGAGCTCCCAGTCTTTTTTTCTCCACGTGAGTGTCAGTCTCATTTTCAATCTAGTTTACTCTCCAATGTTAATACTTTTACTCCGATGACAGCAGAATCTCAAAACTAACGCTATCCCTTGGATGCGAATGCATGATTTTGCGTGTGCTCGCCTCTTTCCATTGACTTTGTATGCATTCATGCCGCTCGTTCGCATTTGGTGTAGGCTTGGTATCTTGCCACTAGCACCGTTAGCCACAGTCATACAGCCCATACCTCAAAACAAATGCGCTGCATTGTGGGTTGAGTGGATTTCTTCAATTCTGTGAAACGTGTTGGCCTTTGCTTCTCTGGCTGGACCACAGAATGGGCCTGGGCCACTCAGAGGTTGGTCCTAGGACGCATGTCTGTCTGTAGTGCAGGATCTTGCCTGCACTACAGTTGTGATCGTCACGGAGATCGTCACTTCCTTGTGGTAACGTATCGTCACTTCCTGTTTTGCTGTCTGCCTGTGTGGTTTGCTCTCCAGCTCTCCAGCCACTAGCTAGCCACTAGCTATGGCTACTACCTCTCTTTCCTCTCCTCCTCTGGTGTGCTCTCTCTGTCAGATGTTTAGCTACACCTCTGCCTCTTTTAGCGATAACGGTAAATGTAATAAATGTTGTCTTTTTGAGGCGCTCGAGGCGAGGTTGTCTGATTTGGAATCCCGGCTCCGCTGCATTGAAACACCGTCTGCGCCAGTTAATCTCGACGGACGCCCATTAGCTGCAGCGGAGCTAGCTAGCTTAGGTCCCCCTGTCAGCGGTTCCCCGGCTCTCCTCAGCAGCGAGGAGACTGGGTGGGTGACGGTGAGAAGGAAGCCTAGTCGCAAAGCCCCGGTTCACCACCAACCTGTTCACGTTTCTAATCGTTTTTCCCCGCTCAGTGACACACCCGCTGAGGAAAAAACTCTGATCATTGGCGACTCTGTAGTCAGAAACGTGAACCTAGAGACTCCAGCGGCCATAGTCCAATGTATTCCTGGGGCCAGAGCAGGCGACATCGAGTCAAATTTGAAAATGCTGGCTAAAAGTAACTGTAAATACTCCACAATTGTTATTCACGCCGGCATTAATGACATCCGTCTCCGGCAGTCGGAAGTCACGAAACTTAATGTAGAATCGGTGTGTGAGTTTGCAAAAACGATGTCTGCCACTGTAGTATTCTCTGGGCCCCTCCCCAATCTGACCAGTGATGACATGTTTAGCCGCTCGTCATCCTTGAACCGCTGGCTGTCTGCGTGGTGTCTTGAAAATGACGTGGGCTACATTGACAATTGGAGCTCTTTTTGGGGAAAACCTGGTCTTATGAGACGAGACAGCATTCATCCCACTTTGGATGGTGCTTCTCATTTATCTAACAATCTGGCATCTTTTTTATCCAAATTTCCAAAACCCTGACTACTCAGAGTTGGGACCAGGAAGCAGAGTCTCAGTCTTACACGCCTCTCTGCAGCTCCTCTTCATCCGCCACCCCTCAGCTTAGCCCCTGACTTCCCCATCAGAGAATCGTTGTCTGCTCCCTCCAAAGTAAATAAAAATATAATGTATAAGCATCCCAAAGTGATAAAGCAAAATATTGGTAAAACTCAAATTAAACATAAAGCCTCTAAATTGAATGATTTGGCCTCTGTTCCTCCTCATAATTTAAAAATTAAATGTGGTTTATTAAATATTAGGTCTCTAACTCCCAAGTCTCTGTTAGTCCATGATCTGTTAATTGATCATCAGATTGATTTAATTTCCCTTACAGAGACTTGGTTAGGGCAAGAGGATTATGTTGGTTTAAATGAATCAACTCCCTCTGGTTATTTAAACTGTCAAAATCCCAGAAGTTCTGGTCGTGGAGGAGGAGTAGCAACAATTTACCATTCCAAATTACTAGTTAATGTAAAGCAAAAAACATGTTATAATTCCTTTGAGGGCCTGGTCCTCAGTGTTGGGCACTTTAGCAATTTCAGGTTAAACCCAATTTTATTTGCCATAGTTTATCGTCCCCCATCAACCTATTCAGAATTTTTATCCAAATTTGCTGATTTCTTAGCTGATTTAGTGCTGAAATCTGATAGAATAATTATAGTAGGGGACTTTAATATACATGTGGATGTAGATAGTGACTGCCTTAATGTGGCTTTTAATTCAATATTAGACTCGATTGGGTTTTCTCAGAAAGTAGGAAATTCTACTCATTACCTCCACCATACATTGGACCTTGTTCTGACATATGGCATAGAAATAGAAAATCTTGTAGTGTCTCCTCATAACCCTGTACTGTCAGACCATTGTCTGTTAACCTTTGATTTTACTATTTCTGACTATTTGGCTCCTAAAGAAAAATATTATCACAGTAGATGCCTCTCAGATGATGCTGTTTCCAAATTTATGCAGATTGTTTCCTCTATGCCATGTGTCAACACAACGGAAATAAGCTATAGACAGCTTGCTCCTTCTGTAATTGATAACATGGTGGATAGCGTTTCAGCTTCTCTGCATCAGGCTCTAGATTTGGTGGCCCCCTTAAAAAAGAAAAAGTCTAATCAGAGATTTTTAACTCCTTGGTTCAACACAGAAACTCGTAGCTTAAAACAGAAGACTCGTCAATTAGAAAGAAAATGGCGCTCTACTAATTTAGATGAAATCTATTTAGCTTGGAGAAATCATCTTTTAATTTATAAAAAATCTCTTAGAAAAGCTAGAACGAGTTATTACTTTGCATTAATAGAAGAGAACAAGAATAATCCCAGGTTTCTTTTCAGTACTGTAGCCAGGTTGACAAAGAGTCAGGACTCTGTCAATCCTAGCATCCCCTTAGAGCTTACTAGTCAGGACTTTATGAACTTTTTCAATAATAAAATTTCATCCATCAGAGATAAAATCAATCAGATTCTTCCCACAGTTAACTTAAATACTGTAACTACTACAACTCCTTCTATTGATGTCTGTCTTGATCAGTTTACTCCAATCGACCTTTGTGAGTTAGACAAAATAGTTTCCTCATCCAAACCTTCAACTTGTCTTTTAGACCCTATTCCTCCTAGGTTATTTAAAGAAGTCTTCCCACTTATTGGTAGCTTTATTCTTCATATAATCAATTCTTCATTAACTTTAGGCCATGTACCGCAGGCTTTTAAAACGGCTGTAATTAAACCCTTACTCAAAAAGCCAACGCTAAATCCAGGAGCTTTAGCTAACTATAGACCAATCTCTAATCTCCCTTTCATTTCAAAAATCTTAGAAAGAGTTGTTGCTACGCAATTATTTGACCACCTGCAGGGAAATGGTTTACTTGAAGAGTTTCAATCTGGGTTTAGAATCCATCATAGTACTGAAACAGCCTTAACGAAGGTCACTAACGACCTCCTCATTGCATCTGATAATGGACTAGTTTCTGTACTTGTCCTTTTAGACCTTAGTGCAGCTTTTGATACTATCGATCATAATATTCTACTTGATAGATTAGAACACTATGTTGGACTTAATGGAACTTCGTTGCAGTGGTTTAGATCTTATTTATCTGATAGGTTCCAGTTTGTTCATGTAAATGATGAGTTTTCTTTCAGCTCAAAGCTTAGTCATGGAGTTCCACAGGGATCTGTGCTAGGCCCTACTCTTTTTAGTTTATATATGCTTCCGTTAGGCAACATTATTAGAAAGCACTGTATACATTTTCATTGTTATGCAGATGACACACAATTATACCTGTCAATGAAGCCAGATGATACTAATCAATTAGCCAAGTTAGAAGCCTGTCTTAAGGAAATCAAAGATTGGATGACTTGTAATTTCCTGCTATTAAATTCAGATAAGACTGAAGTCATTCTTGTTGGTCCAAAAAACCTTAGAAATTCCTTTCCAAATCAAACTTTCAGTTTGGACGCAGTTACTCTTTCTCTTAATAGCTCTGTGAGGAACCTTGGAGTTATTTTTGATCAGGATTTGTCCTTCAGTTCACATATTAAATTTGTTTCTAAGACTGCCTTCTATCATTTGCGTAATATTGCCAAGATTAGGAGCATCTTGTCTCAGAGTGATGCTGAGAAGCTGATCCACGCTTTTGTTAGCTCGAGATTAGATTATTGTAATTCTTTATTATCAGGCTGTCCTAAAACATCTTTAAAAAGTCTTCAGCTGATCCAAAATGCTGCAGCAAGAGTTTTAACAGGTACAGTGGTACTTCTACTTACGAACGTCTCTACATACGGAATTTTCAGGTTACGAGACGCCTCAACGGGAAAATATTGCCTCTAGTTACGAACGAAATTTCAGGATACGAAAGGCAAAAAAGTATGCGCTCCTCGCAGCTTCCGTAGTTTACCGAACGTAAACATACCTGTAGCTGCTCTGCCACTGGCTATCGCCTAGCATCTTCCTGGTATCCCATTGGCCACGAATTTTTTTTTTTTCCAAAACTTTATGCGTTTGGTTGATCTCGCCAAAGAATATGGCCGTAATACATCAACGATCAGCACGGTATTAAAACAAAACGAAGCACTTACAAGCCGACAAAAGCAAACGTCCTTGGATCAGAACATGAACCAAAGAAGGCAAAACGTGACGACGTCGACGACGATAGCAGTTAAAGGGTAAATGAACATAATTTTTATTATTCTTTCTCTTTTATTATTCTTTCTCTCATTTTAAACTCTCATTTTATGTTTATTGTGCAGTAATCTAATTGTAACATGTATTTGTTACATGTTTTGATGCGTTTTTACGATTTATAAAAAATTTATGCCCGAATTTTGGGGGCTTGGAACGGATTACGGCATTTACATGTAAAACGCGCCTCTACTTACGAATTTTTCACGTTACGAGAATTCTTCCGGAACGAATTAAATTCGTAAGTAGAGGTACCACTGTACTAGAAAGAGAGATCATATCTCTCCGGTTCTGGCCTCCCTTCATTGGCTTCCCATAGAGTTTAGAATTAAGTTTAAAATCCTTCTTCTTACTTACAAAGCTCTAAACAATCAGGCTCCTTTTTATTTAAAAGATGTGATACTACCGTATCATCCTAACAGAGCACTACGCTCCCAAAATGCAGGATTACTTGTAATACCTAGAATCTCCAAAAGTACAATGGGAGGCAGAGCCTTCAGTTATCAAGCTCCTCTCCTGTGGAATCAGCTGCCAATCTGGATTCGGGAGTCAGACTCGATCTCTGTTTTTAAGAATAGGGCTAAAACCTACCTTTTTGATATAGCCTACAATTAGGGAGGGATCATGTGTTTCTGAACCCTCCCTTAGTTATGCTGCTAATAGGTTTAGTCAGCCGGGGGACCTCCAGTAATGCACTGGGCCTCACTCCTTTCCTCACTCTCTATGAAATATTTTTTTTTTTTTTTGTTTGTTCTCTCCCATAGATTGAGTCCCCATCGTGCTGTTTGCTCTCTACATGTCTGTTCTTTTCTTCTTCTCTATCCCCTCACCCCCCAGCCAGTCGCAGCAGATGACTGCCCCTCCCTGAGCCTGGTTCTGCTGGAGGTTTCTTCCTGTTAAAAGGGAGTTTTTCCTCTCCACCGTCGCCAAGTGCTTGCTCACAGGGGATCGCCTGATTGCTGGGGTCTTTCTGCAACTGTGGGGGTCCCCCCTACAGTTGATAGTGCTATGAGATGACTGTTGTTGTGAAATGGCGCTATATAAATAAAGTTGAATTGAATGTGGCCCGCGGGCCGCTAATTGAATAGGCCTGGTCTAGAGAGAGTTCTTTGCTTCTACCCATCATGAGTTCTTTGTGTTGTGACAATCTGATAGTCACAGACCTTTTTAAAGGCTATCAGTCAGGACTTAACCAGCTGAAATTAATTTGCACTGATGGGGGATGGGATGGCTTTCTAACTTCTGATGGATTTCAGCTGGTTTCTTGGCTTTCTATGCCTTTTTGCACCTCTTTTTCTTCCTGTGTTCAATATGTATTCCCTGTGTCATTACACTTTATTAAATATAACTTGTTTCATGAACAGAGTTGCATTGATTTCTTTGCATGTAGGGGTTACTTGGGCTGTTACTGATATATGGTGAAAATCTCAGGTCAATGGTTCCATCAGAAATATGTTTAATGAGAAAAATGTTCATGTGTTCAATACTTATTTTTCCCGCTGTATGTGTGGATTAATATCAAAGTCTGGGGAAAATTTTATGTGAGTAGCCTCATTACAAATACATGTACTGGGAAAAAAATGCTAATCTGTTAATTACTTATTATTTCCCTCACTGCATATCCCCACCCATCTCACCATCTGGTGGGTTGGAGAAGGGGTTGTAGATGATAGTGTCAAGGGTGCAGGGCCCCCTGGAGGAGAGAACAGCGGGGAATCCTGGCACCAGACAGGCAAAGATAAGGAACTGTTCCTCTGCACAGTTGTCCCTCAGGGCCTGCAGCCACAGCAGGAAAAGACGAATCCCTTCACAGCGGATCTAAATGGGAGAGGAACACATCATTTTTAAAGGTCACAAAAAAGACAAGAAATAAAACAAGGCCTCTCTTTACACAGTGCTTACTTTGAATGAATTTCCAGTGTGTAGAAGTTTCTTTAAAATAGAACCTGCAAGAAAGAAAAGAATGAGATTGTTGAGGGGAAAAAAGTTCTTCACCAGCAGCTAAAACACAAGCAGATCACACAAAGATGTTCTCCACTGAGACAAATTGACCTTGATGGCTGGTCTCCACAAACTAGCGGGTAGAGTGGCGAGGCTTCACATTTTCCTGATGAAAATTAACACGGGTTTGGAACGACGTGTATTCATGACGGCAATCTGGTTCCACTGTAATCAAATGAGACATTGCTCTGATTGCTAAATACCTCGGGTGGAAGAGGTTTGTGGGTGTGGGGGGTGTTTTAGTACACACGCTTGACAGGCTGCAGCTCCCCTTATGACAACACTGTCTGCAGGGAGGCATTCTGACTGCTTCTGCTGGTGATTATGAGTTGAGGATTGGGGTTAAAAATCAGAACTGTTTAGAAGAAAACACTCATCAACGCGCATGTTTAAATCTTGACAAACAAGGCACTTAAAGGGGACAGCTCACCCTGAAGTCAAGTGTACATATTTTTATAATTTTTTTAAAATGATGTCCCAGTTTTAGAGGAAATAAGATGCAACAATGTTTGACTTCTGAAAATGTAAAACAAAAAATTAATTTCAACAGATTCAGTGGGTTCTCTTTAATATATACACACCACTCCAGAATATTTGTGAATATAGAAGCCTTTGTTTACAGCAAATATTTCACTGCAGAAATGTATGTTGAATCAATTAGATCTTTTATTTCAAGTCATTGTCCAGGTCAAAATGAGGTGAAAAAAAAAAAAATCCAATCCAACTTTATCCAATAAATTATCATCATCGGTGTTGACTCGTAGTGGAGTATGCCTGGCCTCCCTCTTGGTCCTTATGGGTCTTTAGATGAGAATTGAGGCCAATCCTGGATCCACTTATTCTTGTGCGATGTGGACAAGGAAAAGAGGTGGTGGTAGTGGATTTGGGTTGGGCTTGTTTGGTAGATGTTCTCTCCTTCCTAAGTCTGCACTTGTCTTCTGCAGCATGGCAGAGGTCATCATTGTATTGTGCAGCACCCTCGCGGCCAAGGTTTCTCCAAGTCATCTTATTTTATCTTCCCAAATTTTAAGGTCAATGTGGCACATCTTTGTTTGTTTTAATGTTGTCCTTGTACCACTTCTTTTGGCCTCGTGGGAGATGTTTTCCTTTAACAAGTTGAGAGTACACAGCTTGTTTAGGGAGGCGATGGACAGGCATGTGGATAACATGACCAGTCCACCTAAGCTGGTGTTGGGTGATGGAGGAGATGCCAGTCTCCTCCAGGATGCTGATGTTGGTGCGTCGATCCTCCTAGCTTATCCTGAAAATTTTTCTGAGGTACCTCTGATGATGTGCCTCAAGCGCTTTCAGGTGCCTACTGTATGTGGTCCAAGTTTCCGACACATATAGAAGAGTGGGGAGTACTACTGCTTTGTAGACCAAGACTTTGGTCTTTGCCTGGAGGCTGTGATTTTCAAAGATCCTTTTTGTTGGCCTTGAGAAAGCTCTGTTTGCACATCTGAGACAGTGATGTATTTCATCATCAATGATAGCATTAGATGACAGGAGACTACCAAGATACTGGAAGTGGTCCACATTTTCCAGTCTGATATTTTCAATGGTGATGTTTAGGGGCAGGATGGGGGTGCTACTGTTCAGTGGTGGCTGATGAAGAATTTGAGTCTTTTTTATGCTGATGGCCAGACCAAGCTGTTTGCAGGCCTTTGTAAAGGCAGTAAGAATATACTGTAGATCATCTTCTGAAAGGGCTACGATGGCATTGTCATCTGCAAACTGCAGCTCCATGATCGATACGATGGTGGTTCAACCTTTCGCCCTGAACCGGTTGATGTTGAAAAATTATCCATCAGTTCTGTACATTATTTCGAATCCCTGGGGCAGTTGTTTTCCTATGAAATTGAGAATAGTTGCGATAAAGACAGAGAACAGTGTTGGGGCAATGACACATCCCTGCTCGACTCCGGTGTCTACCCTGAACAGTTCCATTTCATCACCATTGCCACTGAGTACAGTGGCAGACATGATGTCACGCAGCAGTTGTAGTACTCGAACATACTCTTCTGGGCAGCCGATCTTTGCCAGAACCAGCCAGAGGACCAGACGGTTCACTGAGTCAAAGGCCTTGGTGAGGTCTATGAAGGCCATGTATAGTGGTTGGTTTTGTTCCTGGCATTATTCCTGTAATTGGCGAGCGGCAAGCAATAAAATCCTATCTATAATGCCTCTGTTTGGGGGGAATCCACTCTTAGACTGAGGAAGAATACTTTCTGACAGGGGGATAAGTCTGTTGGCCAGAACCTGAGCTAGGGCTTTCCCTGTGGTGGACAGGAGGGAAATGCCACGGCAATTCCTGCAGTCTGCCTTGTCTTCCTTCTTAAAGATGGGTACGACTAAGGCATCCCTAAGTTGTGCAGGGATTTCCTCTTCTTCCCATATTTCGAGAAGCAGGGCATGAATGTGGTTAAGGAGATACGGTCCACCTTCCTTCAGCACCTCAACTGGGATGCTGTCAGGTCCAGCAGCCTTGTTGTTCTTCATCTTGCTAATGGCATCCTGCACCCCTTTCAGACTGGGTGGCTCTCCCATGTTCTCAAGTACTGGTTGTTGAGGGAGTTTGTCCAGGGCCTCAAAATCAGGAGTAGTGTCCCTGTTAAAGAGTTCCTCGTAATTACCCTAATTAAGGGTAGCATGTAGGTCAAGATCAGCAAGAAGCTGTGCTACAATGATTGAATGTAGCTGGTGTTCACTTGAGAACATTATACATCAGTACAGGAAGGAGGCAAAGTTAGCCACAACCACTAACAAAAGTATCACACCTGATGTTCTCAGGGAAAATTTAAAACACTTACGATTTTTGCACATTTTTGGGTTTTATATGTTGAAAAACAACAATCCATCCATCCATCCATCTTCTACCGCTTTTCCGGAGGTCCGGGTTGCGGAGGCAGCAGTTCAAGCAGAGAAGCCCAGACTTCCCTCTCCCCAGCCACCTGCTCCAGCTCTTCAGAGGGGATACCAAGGCGTTCCCAGACCAGCTGGGAGACATAGTCTCTCCACCGAGTCCTGGGTCTGCCCCGGGGTCTCCTCCCAGTGGGACGTGCCTGAAACACCTCAAGTGGGAGGCGTCCAGGAGGCATCCTAATCAGATGCCCATACCACCTCAACTGACTCCTTTCAATGTGGAGGAGCAGCGGTTCTACTCTGAGCCTCTCCCGGATGACTGAGCTCCTCACCCTATCTCTGAGGGTGAGTCCAGCAATCCTACGGAGAAAGCTCATTTCAGCCGCTTGTATCCGCGATCTCGTTCTTTCGGTCATTACCCAAAGCTCGTGACCATAGGTGAGAGTAGGAACGTAGATTGACTGGTAAATCGACAGCTTTGCCTTAGAACTAAGCTCCCTCTTCACCACAACAGACCGGTACAACGTCCGCATCACTGCAGATGCTGCTCCAATCCGTCTGTCGATCTCTCGCTCCATTTTCCCCTCACTCGTGAACAAGACCCCAAGATACTTAAACTCCTCCACTTGGGGCAGGAGCCTGTCCCCAACCCGGAGAGGACAATCCACCTTTTTCCGGCTGAGGACCATGGACTCGGACTTGGAGGTGCTGATTCTCATCCCAGCCGCTTCACACTCAGCGGCAAACCGTCCCAGCAAGAGCTGTAGGTCATTGCTGGATGAAGCCAACAGGACAACATCATCTGCAAACAACAGAGATGAGATCCTGTGGTCACCAAGCATGACACCCTCCATTCCCTGGCTGCGCCTAGAAATCCTGTCCATAAAAATTATGAACAGGACCGGTGACAAAGGGCAGCCCTGGCGGAGTCCAACTCTCACTGGGAATGACTCCGACCGAGTGTTGGCAATACGAACTAAACTCTCACAACGGTCGTACAGAGACCGAATAGCTCGTAACAACAAGCCCGATACCCCATACTCCCGAAGCACCCCCCACAAAAATCCACGAGGGACGCGGTCAAATGCCTTCTCCAAGTCCACAAAACACATGTAAACTGGTTGGGCAAACTCCCACGAACCCTCAAGAATTCTCGAGAGGGTAAAGAGCTGGTCCGATGTGCCACGGCCAGGACGAAAACAACATTGCTCCTCCTGAATCCGAGGTTCGACCAACGGCCGGACTCTCCTCTCCAGTACCTTGGCATAAACCTTCCCAGGGAGGCTGAGGAGTGTGATCCCTCTAAAGTTGGAGCACACCCTCCGGTCCCCTTTTTTGAAGAGAGGAACCACCACCCCGGTTTGCCATGCCAAAGGCACTGCCCCCGACCTCCACGCAATGTTGCAGAGGCGTGTCAACCATGACAACCCAACAACATCCAGGGCCTTGAGGTACTCGGGGCGAATCTCGTCCACCCCCGGGGCCCGGCCACCAAGGAGATTTTTAACCACCTTGGCGACCTCAGCCCCTGTGATAGGCGAGTCATCCCCCTCGTCCCCAAACCCTGCTTCCTCTGTGGAAGGCGTGTCAGTGGGATTGAGGAGATCCTCGAAGTATTCCTTCCACCGCCCGACAATATCCCCAGTTGAAGTCAACAGTGTCCCATCCGCACCATACACAGTGTGGACGGGGAGCTGCTTTCCCCTCCTGAGCCGCCGAACAGTTTGCCAGAATCTCTTTGAAGCCGACCGAAAGTCTTGTTCCATGGCCTCACCGAACTCCTCCCATACCCGGGTTTTTGCTTCAGCAACCACCCGAGCTGCACTCCGCTTGGCCTGCCGGTACACCTCAGCTGCTTCGGGAGTCCCACAAGCCAACCAACCTTGATAGGACTCCTTCAGCTTAATGGCCCCCCTCACCACTGGTGTCCACCACTTGGTTCGGGGGTTGCCACCACGAGATGCACCGACCACCTTGCGGCCGCAGCTCTGAGCCGCCGCTTCAACAACAGAGGTGGAGAACATGGCCCATTCAGACTCCATGTCTCCAGACTCCCTCGGAATGTGGTTGAAGTTCTTCCGGAGGTGGGAGTTGAAGACCTCCCGGACAGGGGCCTCAGCCAGACGCTCCCAGCACACCCTCACTATACGTTTGGGTCTACCAGGTCTGAATGGCTTCCTCCCCTGCCATCGGATCCAACTCACCACCAGGTGGTGATCAGTTGACAGCTCTGCACCTCTCTTTACTCGGGTGTCCAAGACATACGGTCGCAGGTCTGATGATACGATAACAAAATCGATCATCGACCTGCGGCCTAGGGTGTCCTGGTGCCAGGTGCACATATGGACACCCTTATGCTTGAACATGGTGTTCGTTATGGACAGACTGTGGTTAGCACAGAAGTCCAATAACTGAACACCACTCGGGTTCAGATCGGGCAGGCCGTTCCTCCCAATCACCCCCCTCCAGGTTTCACTGTCGTTGCCCACGTGCGCATTGAAGTCCCCCAGTAGGACAATGGAGTCTCCAGGAGGAGCACCCTCCAGCACCCCAGTCACAGACTCCAAAAAGGGTGGGTACTCTGAAACATCATTTGGTGCATAGGCACAAATGATGGTCAGGACCCGTTTCCCAACCTGAAGGCGCAGGGAAGCAACCCTTTCGTCCACCGGGGAAAACTCCAATATAGAGGCAGCAAGGTGGGGCGATACAAGAATACCTACCCCTGCTCGTCGCCTCTCGCCCGGGGCAACTCCAGAAAAGGCCAAGCTCCAGCCCCTCTCCAGGAGACTGGTTCCAGAACCGGAGCTGTGTGTTGAGGTGAGGCCGACTATATCTAGCCGGTATCGCTCAATCTCGTACACCAGCTCAGGCTCCTTCCCCGCCAGAGAAGTGACATTCCACGTACCAAAAGCCAGTTTAGAAAGCTTGGGATCAGTCCGCCAAGGTCTCCACCTTTGACTGCCACCTAATCCACATAGCACCGGACCTCCATGATCCCTCCTGCAGGTGGTGAACCTACTGGAGGGCGGACCCATGTAACTCCTTCGGGCTGAGCCCGGCCGGGTCCCATGGGTGGAAACCCGGCCACCAGACGCTAGCCTTCGAGCCCCTCCCCCAGGCCTGGCTCCAGGGTGGGGCCCCGGTAACCCCATACCGGGCGGGGTACACTGAATCCTTGATATACAAATTATCATGAGAGTCTGTTGGATCGTTCTTAGTCTGGCCCTTCACCCAGGACCAGTTTGTCTTGGGAGACCCTATCAGAGGCAAATTGCCCCGGACAACATAGCTCCGGGGATCACTGGGGCACGCAAACCCCCCCACCACGATAAGGTGACGATCCATGAGGGGGTGAAAAACAACAAATGCCTTTTAAATATAATTCAGTGTGTTTTAGAGCAAAAACAAAAATCTCTGTACAATGAAACATTAAAGACAAATGTACTTTTGTCAGTCAAAAATAAAGTGACTGCCACTTACCAGTCAAAAGTGAGGTGAAACCAAAGTGGTTATGGCACTTGATGTCATTTTGACATCAGGGTTTGTGTGCACAACAGCCAGTATGGTGACTATAACCAAGACCTTAATGTGCTTGGGGCTAGCATGCCCAAACTGCTCCACTGTCAGCCAAATATGTTGAATGAAGTGGGCAAAGCAGAATAAAAATGGAACTTAGCATGCTGGAAATTTCTGGTGAAAATAATTACAGTGTGGGCAAACCAAAAGATCATAGGTAGATTTTCTGCACTGCCACACTGCAGCAATGTAAACAAGTGCACCTTGAGGTGAGAGCAATATCCCCCACTTCCGTTTTCTTTGAAGATCCCACAACTTACTGGCAGAGCAGTTTTCAACTTTTCAATATAATTACTGTATGGGCAGTGGCTAGACCTGCTTGCAGCCAGTCTAGAATAGAGAAGTAAGGGGCCTCCTTCCCTCCATTAGCCTGGATGTACACCTTGGGCAAGTGTTAGCACATCCTTGGCCTCCCTTGGAAGGGGATAAGGCCTAGGTCACTACACTGAGCGGTTCTGCTTGTCAACTCGGCATCAGTCCCGGCAATCCTTTTTGTGAGCATGCCACCTCTGGGCTTGCCTAGCCTGCATGTGAAGTCAGCCTTCAGCAAAAAGCTTCGAACCATCAGCTTCAGTGCTTCAGTAAGCTGGATGGCAATCACTGCAATGTGTTGTGGAATGCAAAGAGCGTGATGAAACACAAGAAATCACGGTCATCCACTGCATCTGTCTCTTCCTCCAGCTGTCTTGACAATGTCTTGCTGCTGGATCTAGGTGGAGTTTGGACGAGAGAATGAGGTCGACGTGTCGCGCAAACTCCTCCTCACTTTAAACAATTTTTTTTCGCGCAAGTCACCTTTCACTGCTACCTTGTTTAGTTGCCCCCCTCAAAGGCCTGAGCAACAGATTAGTCACTCTCAAACTTCCTCTTGCTTCCGGTCGCAAACACCTGACCATTATCAGTGCTTATGCCCCTACCATGACCAACCCTGATGAAGAGAAGATGAAATTCTATGAAGACCTTCACTCTCTTATCTCTACTGTCCCGAAAACTGACAAGTTAGTCATACTTGGTGACTTTAGTGCCAGAGTTGGATCAGACAGTACTGCTTGGGAAGGAGTAATAGGAAAATACGGAATCGGAAAATGTAACAGCAATGGGCTTCTCCTGCTTCAGACCTGAGCAGAACACGATCTCCTCATCACTAATAGTCTTTCGTCTCCCAGTTCACAATAGGACGACTTGGATGCGTCCTCGCTCCCGCCACTGGCATCTCATTGACTATGCAATCATAAGATGTAAAGACAGGCAGGATGTGCGTGTAACAAAGTCACTATGCGGTGCTGACTTCTGATTTCTCTCTGTTAACTGCAAGCCATTTTATTCCCCGCGGGAGTTCACATCATTTGTTTTGATCGCTGTGTACGCCCCTCCCGACGCGGACGCGCGCGAGGCCCAGCGCGCGCTCGCAGATCACGTCCTACATGCGGAGTGGACTTTTCCAGACTCCCTGGTTATTGTGGTTGGCGACTTTAACCAGAGCAATCTGAGTCACGAGCTCCCCCGATACAAACAGTTTATTAAATGTCCAACCAGAGGATATAACACGCTGGATCACTGTTACACTACAGTGAAGGACGCATATAGTGAAGGACGCATATCGCGCTGTTCCCCGCGCTGCGCTCGGACTATCTGATCACGTGATGGTCCACCTCATTCCCACATACAGACAGAGACTGAAACTCACTAAACCTGTTGTGACCACCACGAAGAAATTGACCAGTGAAGCTGGAGAGAAACTGAACACATGCATGGAAATAACTGACTGGGACATGTTTAAAGGAGCCACACATGATCTTAATGAGTACACAGACACTGTGAACTCCTATATCAACTTTTGTGAGGAGAGCATTCTCCCATCGCGCACCAGGGTGAGGTACTCTAATGATAAGCCCTGGTTCACTGCTAAGCTCAGACAGATCAGAAAGGAGAAGGAAGCTGCGTTGAAAAGTGGAGACAGAGACTGCTACAGGGAGGTTAAATATCGGTTTAACAGAGAGCTGAGGAGAGCTAAATCTGTGTATTCTGAGAGACTCCAGCAGCAGTTCACTGCTAATGACTCGGCTTCTGTGTGGAGAGGACTGAGGCAAATCACCAACTATCAGCCTCAGGCTTCTAAAGGTCAGGATGACAAAGCCCTTTGTCAAAAACTGTCCCAACATTACGCCCGTTTTGACACCTCGTCAGCTGTGTCCAACTCCCCCATTCCACCCAGCTCCACTGCCTCCTCGGCCCCTAATTCATCAAAAGCGGTCCCCCCCCTCCTCCTCCCCCCCTGCCCTTGTCATCAGTGAGCAGGACGTGCACAGACAATTCTCCAGACTGAACCCGCGCAAGGCCCCTGGGCCGGACGGTGTGTCTCCCTCCACCCTGAGACACTGTGCGAAAGGGCTGGCTCCTGTCTTCACAGACATTTTTAACACCTCCCTTAAGCTATGCCACGTGCCGACCTGCCTCAAATCCTCCACCATCATCCCTGTCCCCAAGAAGCCACGGATTACTGGACTTAACGACTACAGACCTGTAGCGCTCACCTCTGTCGTCATGAAGTCCTTTGAGCGCCTGGTCCTGTCTCACCTCAAGTCCATCACCACTCCCCTCCTGGACCCACTGCAGTTTGCCTACCGTGCCAACAGGTCTGTGGACGACGCAGTCAACCTGGCCCTCCACTCCATCCTGCAGCACCTGGACTCCCCGGGAACCTACGCCAGGATCCTGTTTGTGGACTTCAGCTCTGCGTTCAACACCATCCGCCCCGCTCTGCTCCAGGACAAGCTGTCCCTGCTCGGCGTGCCTGACTCCCTCTGCAGGTGGATCACCGACTTCCTGACGGACCGGAGGCAGCATGTGCGGCTGGGGAAGTCTGTCTCGGACTCTGTTAGCATCAGCATCGGATCACCCCAGGGCTGTGTACTTTCCCCCCTACTCTTCTCCCTTTATACCAACTCCTGCACCTCCTCCCACCTGTCTGTTAAGCTGATCAAGTTTGCGGATGACACCACCCTCATCGGGCTCATTTCCAACGGCGACGAGTCCGTCTACAGGAAAGAGGTGGCCCAGCTGGTGTCCTGGTGCAGCCACAACAACCTGCAGCTGAACGCTCTGAAGACAGCGGAGATGATTGTGGACTTCAGGAAAGTCACAACCCCCCTGCCCCCCCTCACCATCACAGGCTCTCCCATCACCATTGCAGATTCCTTCCGCTTCTTGGGCACCACCATCACCCGGGACCTCAAATGGGAGCCAACCATCAGCTCCCTCATCAAAAAGGCCCAGCAGAGGATGTTCTTTCTGCGGCAGCTGAGGAAGCTCAAGCTACCCACCAAGATGTTAGTGCAGTTCTACACGGCCATCATCAAGTCCATCCTCACCTCCTCCATAACCGTGTGGTACGCAGGAGCCACTGCCAGGGACAGACTAAGGCTGCAGCGCGTCATGTGCACTGCTGAGAAGGTGATCGGCTGCAAGCTCCCATCTCTCCAGGACCTGTACATCTCCAGGACCCGGAGGCGTGCAGGCCGGATCATAGCCGATCCTTCACACCCTGGTCACGTACTGTTTGCCCCCCTCCCCTCAGGTAGAAGACTTCGGTCCATTCAAATTAAAACCTCCCGGCACATGAACAGCTTTTTCCCCTCTGCCATCAGACTGCTGAACATTAAGTGACTTATTGACTCTCGTGCACTATATACAGCAGCTCATGTCATTCATCACTGTTTTTCTGTTGCATTATCGACTGCACTGTGGTACCCCATATTATCTGCTACTTGCTAATTTATTTAAAACTGCCTTGACTAGTATTACTCATTATTATTATCATTATTACTTATTATTCTACACTTATTGCATGTTTTTAGTCTTTTAGTTTTTTAGTTTCTCTCTTTATCTCATCATGTTTTTAATGTTGCAGCATGGCACCGAGACAAATTCCTAGTTTGTGTACTACATGAACAATGGCAATAAATCTGATTCTGACTGCTGGACAGATCATCAGCTCATAATAACGAAACTTAACTTTCGCATTAAACCAAAAAGGCACCCCCAAGGTATGAAGATCCCCAAAAAACTCAATGTCTCTAGGCTGAAGGATACCATCATTAAGGAAAACTTTGCTGCAAGGATTGATGGGCAACTGAATTCTCTCATCTTTGAAGATCTTAGCATAGAATCAGCTTGGGAGACCCTGAAAAACTGTGTCTTCGATGCGGCTGTTGCAACTGTAGGCCCTTTAACCTGGAAGCATAAGGATTGGTTCGATGAAAACTCTGAGGAGATCCAGCATTTACTATCTGAGAAGAGACACCACTACCTGGCCTATTCTCAATAACCCCTCGTCTGCATCTCACAACATATACCAGCATCAAGTGTACTATTCAACAGAAGCTTCGTCAGATGGAGGACACTTGGCTCAACAAAAAAGCGGATGAGATCCAGGGCTTCACAGACAGGCACGACTTGAAGAGTTTTTACAGAGCCTTAAAAGAAGTCCTACGTCATCTGGATCGTCTCCTTTGCTCAGTTGTAATGGAAAAAACCTACTCACCGAAAAAGCTGAAATCGAGCGCTGGTTGGAATACTTCAACAGCGTCCTTAACCGTCCCTCATACATCATTGATGATGCTATTGAACGTCTCCCACAAGTTCCCACAAATGTAACCTTGGATCATCCACCGGCTTTTGAAGAGACTGTGAAGGCTCTCTCTCAGCTATCAAGTTGCAAGGCAGCCAGTTCCGACGCTATTCCGGCTGAAATCTTTAAGGAAGGCAGTACAACCCTTGAGAGAAAGCTCCACCAGCTGTTCCTGCTTATATGGGAACAGAAGCGGGTTCCACAGGATTTCTAAGATGCCTTCATTATCCACCTACACAAAAAGAAGAGAAACCATCAGATTTGCGATAACCACTGTGGTATCTCCTTGCTTGTCATTGCCGGCAAGATTCTTGCAAGAATAATGCTTAATCGCCTCACGTGTCACCTTGAGCAGGAAGATCTTTTGCCTGAGAGCCAGTGCAGCTTCCAAAAAGGACGTGGCACCACTGACATGGTATTTGCAGCAAGACAGCTGCAGGAGAAATGCCAGGAGCAAAACCGTGGCCTGTACTCAATGTACATCGATCTAACAAAGGCTTTTGACTGTGAACAGGGAAGGCTTTTGGAAAATCATGGCCAAATTTGGCTGCCCTCCTAAGTTCATTTCCCTAGTTTGTCAATTCCATGATGGCATGCAGGCATGTGTTCAGGACAGAGACGACACCTCAATGCCCTTCCCTGTCTCCCAACTATTACAATCAAAGATGAGAGGCTCAAGGTGATAGACAGGTTTACCCAACTTGGAAGTACACTTTCCCACAACATAAATATTGACATCAAAGTGAACACTAGGTTAGCAAAAGCAAGCACAGCCTTTGGCAGACTCCGTACCAACGTATGGGATAAAAGGGGAACGCCTGACCTACTAAACTGAAAGAATACAATGCGATTGTTCTGCCTACGCTACTGTATGCATGTGAAACAGGAACTGTGTACTGATACCATGAAAGGAAGCTTAACCATTTTCACACAACGTGTTTAAGGAAATTGCTCAAGATCAAGTGGCAGGACAAGATCCCAAACACGGAGATTCTGGCCCGAGCCGGTCTTCCTAGTATATACACCATCCTGATGCAGTCCCAGCTGCGCTGGGATGGCCATCTTGTTTGCATGCAGGACCATCAACTTCCAAAGAGGCTTTTTCATGATGAGCTGCAGGCAGGAAAGCGGTCCCAAGGTGGTCAAAAGAAACACTTCAAAGATACCTTGAAAGTTTCCCTCAAATCTTTTGGCATAAATCCTGACTCGTGGGAGCAGCTTGCCACAGAGCGCTCATTATGGCAACTAGCGGTATCCAATGGCGCAAAAACCTCCGAAGTCAACAGAACTGCTGCAGCCGTTCAAAAGAGGGTGGCAAAAAAGGCTCGCGAGCGCATTCCCCATGATGGCTTCTCTGGCATCTTCTGCCCAGTTTGTCAGAGGTCCTTCAGCGCCCACATTTGCTTATTAAGCCATATGCGGAGTCACAAGTGACGCTGAAAGTGGTCGTAGTCAATCACGACAGACAACGACTATAATTACTGTGGCAGAACCAAATTATGATAAGCCCATCATCCACGAATATACAACAAAGTATACAACCCATAGATGTAGGTCAGGATCACAAGGTGAACCTGTATAGCAAGTATGGCGACCCTAGAGAGCTTTACATGTTCTATATTAAGAGATCATAGGAGGTGCCAACCTTGACTCTGACCTTTTGACCCCAAACCTGTAGCCTGTAGTTAGAGGTTTTGGTCTCAGAGATAACCTGTGTACCAGGTTTGGTGACCCTAGCTTTCTTTATTGTTGAGATATACTTTAAAAGGCATTTTGATGTTGACCTTTGACCTTGCAATCCCAAAACCACAGTCACACTTCAGGGTCACAGGGCGAACCTGTGTACCAAGTCTGGTGGCCCTAGCTTTACTCATACAGTAATAAGGCTGAAGGAATGTTAACCTTGACCTAGGGCTGTCACGGTGGAGGCATTTCCCCTGCAGTGACGGTGGACAGCTCAACACCGCGATACGCGGTATTGTTGCAAATGTTTTTAAGACCCTGTGGTCTCGTAATTTAAACAGGGATCATAACTTATGTGGCAAATGATGGAAGCTGTGAGAAACTCACTGCAGCTCCGCCCTCAACCTGTGTGTGTGTGTGTGTGTGTGTGTGTGTGTGTGTGTGTGTGTGTGTGTGTGTGTGTGTGTGTGTGTGTGTGTGTGACAATTGTGCAGGGCTCTGGCCTTCCTACAGGCATGAACTGCTGATTCTGTTAAAAAAAAAAAATAAATAAAAAAAAACTTGATCATTTTCATAAAGCAATGGTGGTAACTCCAGTATTACAACTACAGGGTGTGTGGACTTGTTGGAGACTGCGGCAGCATTCAGCTTATTTAAGCAGGACAGCCTCCGTACAGGACCCTGTGGGACTCTTGTCTCGGTGACTTTTGCTGCCGTCTGAAAAATCACATTCAAACAAGCAATGCACCATGCAGTAGTTGTTTCACTCTCGGACCTCAATTGTCAGGATCATAAACACTCCGCTCAGAAGGAAATAACATGCTTTGTGCCCTTTCAGTGCTCACTGTCATGGCTGGATTTAGGAATTTGTCCAAACGCTTCCACCACTAACTGCCTGCTGGAGTCCATCTGGAGAGTGCTCCACACGGTGCTGGCGGTGGCAGTACCCGGTGCTGTGGAAGCTTCCACAGTACTGGGTGCAAACGTGCTGTTGGCAATAAATACACTTAACATTTAACAATTTATTTAATAATCAATAGGGGCACATAAGTGAACAGCAAGATATAGCCACACACACACAAAAAAGTAAACACTGCACGTACGGATCCCTGTAAAGTGTAATGGCAATGGTCTTGACTGCTGGTGAAATTTACAGTTTTATTTTCTTATTTTAGCACAGTATACATTAAGTAAAACACTTAAACTACGACCACCATTAAGAGCTTGTGCCTCATTACGGGTCCATAAACCGATTAATGTTAGCGTTCGTAGCTCGACTGTCTCTGCTAAGCGCTGTAGCCTTATTGACAATTCCACAGGCAGGCACAGAAAACGAAAACAAAACCACCGCTATCAAAATAAAAGCCTGCTTTTTTTACTTCAGTGCATAGGATGGCATAAGGCCTCTGTATTTTGTAAAATTAACTACTAACTAGTGCACTGCCCATAGAATGCAAGAATTCCGATCTGAAACAGGTATCACAAATCAGGCTTTACAGGCCCAAATGTAGGATGTGTTTGAAAGTGGACTACAAAGAGGTGTAGCTTATATGTCAACAATCACATGTTAGACTTTGACAAATATAAAAAGGAGTAAATGGCACTAAGACTTATTTGATTGTGTGAATATTCATTACAGAATACATAAATAGTGAAAATGAATGGGACATCAAATAGCAGTGTAGCATCATCTCACTTTGGCTCAGCAATAATTATTCTTCTGCTTAGAGACATTTTTCACCCAGGAGTAAGATTATCAAAAAATGGATTTTCTTCCTCCAGGCCACAGCTGAAATCCCATTCCTTTTGTTAAAACCAGCCTAAGGAATACCTAAGGATACCTAAGGAATACCTAAGGATACCACTTCATGCGACACAATCTTCTCTGCAGCTATGCAATGGCACTCCTGATCATGCTTCCGACGAACCATCATCGCCACCGCTCAGAGTTCCTCGAAACCAGAGGGGGGTGATGACTGCCAATGCCCATAACACTCAAGCTGCAGAGCACAAAAGCGTCAAAACGACATACAAAGCTCCCAAGGCTGTATTTCAAAACCATTCGGACCGAGTCGCTAAACAACAGAAAGTGTACAACGATCAAAAACTCTCGCATGACAAACTGCGAAGGGGGGACAAGATCTTCCACCCCACATTTGTACCACAGACACCTGAAATAAATTTACAGGAAAGGAAAATCACTCCTAAATTCCTGCCCAAGCGGATGAATCCACACATTATCACCAACAAACTTTGGCCACTCAAGTGCCAAACCCAGGACCCCATTTCCAAATGGGCTCACCAAAATCAGAGTAACCTTTACCAAAACCCCATGGGACTTGTCGGGTACAACACTGTCAAAGTAAGTCCATAAATAAGATTAAAATCAAACCTACGTCTGAGAAATAACCGTAGCTAACTACTAGCCTCAGGTACACTCAGTCAAATTTCTCCAATCAGTTAACTGCATCAAACTTCCAGAAAGGAAAGGGTATATTAAAACCAAATTAGCCCTTAAACTAATTTCAAAGACCTCTGTAAAATCTAATAAACTTCAATCAACTTACTATTACCAAATAGTATACACAAGACATTCAACACCATTAGCTTGAGCTAATAATCCTAAAACTCCCATCAAAGGTGAAAAACAAGCACAAGGTTTAGAGTTCAATCTCTTAATCTCTATTCTGTAATTTCCCAGTTTTGGGATCAATAAACTACATCCATCTAAAAGAAATCATTCCACCTCTAAGAGGAATTTTCATTTGCCAACCAGGTATCTAAAGAAAGATCAACAAGAAGATTAAGATCCAAAACCACTCACTTTTATGTTTGCCAAGATGATGGCCCTCCTGTTTATCAGTTTAGCCATCTGCCTAGCAATCACACCCACTGTTACCCAGTCAAAATTGGGCCAAGCCAAAACGAAAGGTCAAAGATCCTCGGGTGGATTCTTAATAACAGCCTCATTGTTAGAGCCTCTTGTTAACCTTAGCATGCCCACTGTTAACTCGGTCAACACCTCTAAACCGAAACGCCAGGTTGTCGAACCACAAATGGTTACCAAAATCTTACAAGACACTGTGTTGGTTTTGAATGCTTGCTCCGAAGCTTAAATCAAACTCAACAAGGTCTTGAACTCTTTGCTCTTTGTGTCAAAGGTTGACTATGCTCACACACAGCCAATGTCTATGTTACTCTCAGAAGTAGCTAGAAACATTAGCTTTTCAGTTAACACTTTAGCAATGAATATGCTCTCTCATCATATCCTTTTTGCAGTAAATCCAAATTTACTTCTCATTGCCATCCAAAGAATGATAACGACATCCTATGCCCACTCAGTTTTTCTGAACAAAAGCCTCAAACACCCTATGATTTGGACATCTGTGGAACCATGGTTTAGTCTAACTAAACAAATTCAATTTGAACCTCCTTGAGTCACCTCAATATTGATTAGTCTGAATCTACCTCAAGTATGAAAGAATTTTATTTTTTGCTTTTGACTAAGATTTTTGGATACATGCTTGTGTATATACAAATAATCCTTTATACTTTATTTAGATTTTATGCACATTTAAACAGTTTTTGAAATTTTGACTAGATATTTTTTTAGCAAACCCAAAACATTTATATCAGGTATGTTAAAAACCCACATACTCCTAGTTCACTTTTTTTGTACCCAGAATTTTTAAGTCTTTACAGGCTTATACAGAACTTTAGTATATCCTAGACAATTATACAATGTTTATATTTGGTCATGCCCAAATTATTTTTGAAATTTCCAGAAGTTTTTCAGAAAACCAAATTTAAGGACCTACACTTTGGAATAGATACTGTTTACAAGCTTAAGACTTATCGGCATCAGAACTTTAGTTCAGCATTTGGATCAAGCCTCGCCAAATTGGGATTTGATGCCTAGGATTGCTATCAACGCTGAATCAACGTCACCATTGATACCAGAGGGGGGACTGTAGCATCATCTCACTTTGGCTCAGCAATAATTATTCTTCTGCTTAGAGACATTTTTCACCCAGGAGTAAGATGATCAAAAAATGGATTTTCTTCCTCCAGGCCACAGCTGAAATCCCATTCCTTTTGTTAAAACCAGCCTAAGGAATTTCCCCAATGTCCGGCTTTGCTTTTATTGCCCCCATAAACATGCAGACCTAGTCACACACAGACCCATGACTCAGCTAATTTCCTTAAACTCTGGACATGCTGGATTTAACCAGTGAATTTTAAAATACATTATTACACACTCAATTCCAAACCTTCTTCTTTTCAGAACTATGAAAAGAAAATGGACTCTGATGTTTTAATGTGGAAAATCCATAATATGTGTGAAATGCATTAATCTGTGATTTTATATATATGCATGTTAATGTTTAAATGAATGTTTATTCCTGCATGTTGATTTAGAAGCACTGCTTATAATTTATACTAATCACTAAAGTTATCTTAGTTTAATACATAAAGGGAAATATTAACTTCCAGTATGTATCAAAGTTTTGCCTCTAAAACCATGTGACTCCAGCAGTCAACCTCTGCATGACAACTCTTCATCCCAAAGAACTCCAAACAATAGACTGTTTGTTCATTGGACTAAAAGTTCATCGAGCCCGCCCACGAAGGACGCTCATTGGCTGAGATCCCGGAAGCCCGCGAAGCTCAACGGGACTTAAATAACAGAGGGACCCCTGCTTCTGTCTCTTTTGGCTTCACTCTCTTTTCGGCTGCTCTCTTTTGCTCCAGATCTCTCCTCTCTGTCCGGCTCCCCCTTTCTCTGATCATCTTCTCCATTGTCTACACACAGCAAGGAAGAACAAAGAACCATCTGAACAAAGACTCGACCACGTGTCGCTTTTCTGAACACAGAGCAGATAACTCGTAATTCTTTTATGTAACTCTATTTTTAATGCCTTTTTCTTTTTCTCTTAAATACCTAGGAATTCCTATTTCTTTGAGCTCAATTCTTAATCGGAGTTAAACTCCAATTTTTACTTATTTCTTTGCTAAACTTTCTGTAAAATCACCGTTTGTTTAATTTTAATGTAAACTTTAATCTTGACTTTATAATTTTTTTAAATATTTTTCTTGACCAACCACACACCAGAAGCTATAATTTTTTATCTAAAGTCCGAAAGTTTTCTTTTCTAATTTGAAATCGGATTAGATATCTTCAATTATTCCCGAAGACCTCTGCAGCCGTTTGTCTACCAGGAAGAAAAACGCAGCTCCCACATCGCGCAGCTGAGGAATCAGCACGCTTCTGCAGGATTTCAACCATCGAGATCCAACTTACGATCTCATGAATATCATTCATCGTCAAGAGAATATTTGCGGGACAAATATTCTGGGTTTTGCCCCTGAACAACACTTCAAAACTTCATGAGGACGACGACAGAACCATCATCGAACGAGAATCACGTGAGCTGCAAACTTTTAATTCAACTGCTGAATTAACGTCTGAGGTTCGGTAATAATTTGTGTATCTAATCAGATGCAAATTAAGAAGCCCTTAACATAACTCTCCTTTTCATTAAAATTCCGTTTTTATTTTCTTAAGATGAATCAAGGACTTTTCACATAATTAGTAAACTTTCTCCATAAATTTGCGTTGTTTCCATAATCTGTTAACTCAAACTGATAGAAATTGGTTTCTCAAGTTAACCCTGGTTCCGAAAATATTGACATTGTTAATCTATCATTTACAAGATTGATTTTATGATTAATGAAATTACTGCAATGTCTGTTAATCATTTCATTTAATAAATATTTAAAAATGAGAGAAGTTGTTGGGAATTTATTTCATTCTGAGTCTGTTCAAGCCCAGGTATCGAATTTACGGAAAATTTTTGAGACTGATTATTGATTAATTTATTGAGTGATTAAACAGGTATAAAGTGAAATTAAAGATCAAATTGCTTCTTAAAGATAGAAGCTGGTGCCCCTTATGAGTGTTATTAACTTTTCTGATGTATATGAAATGAGATTTGAGCTCAGATTCCAAAATACATCAATATAAATTAAATAATTCATACCTGATCATATTTATTATTTATTAATATTTCTATTTTATGCTACAGCAGCTATTCCAGATCCCTTGTTTATTTGTTTATCAGATCACTTATTTGTGTGATCTTTTTTATTACTTATGTTCATAATAGTGTATTATTAATCTTCACTTTGGGGAATGGGAGTTGTTCAGTCATCATTATAATTATTTTTGTTTATGTCACTGTTCAGTGATGGAGTTCAGTGTAATATTGAATTTTTTCTGTGTATCGTTGAACTCATGCAGTACTATAACAGGACAAATTTACAAATATTTGAGACCCATTGGCTGCTGCTTTACCCATGTGCCTAGGAAGGACTGCGATCCACCGGTTCAGCTGCCCCTCCCCCCGCGCACCTCATGTTCTTCATGCCAAATTATCCATTAGACCCACGCAATCACGGCAACTTCATGGTATAATTTTTTAAGCATTAAACCTTAAGTCCATCTTTTGTCACTATTTGCAATACGGGTAGCATTATTGTCCATGGACTGCTGTTATTGTTTTTTCAGCCTTATCCCTTTTCTTTTTCTATTGGCACACCACTGAAGACAGAGAGAAATGCCAAGACAGTTACTGTCTATGAAGTGAGGTGAAACAAGTCATAGGTCAGGGGTTACAATTCCTGCAAAAATCATTCAATCAGAACCAAAATGCAATTTGCACATCCTCCATACATATCAAACCATGGAACCAAGTTTCACAACAATTGGACCAAAACTGTAGGAGGAGTTGAATTTCACAAAAGTGGGACAGACAGACGAACAGACTGACCCATAACATAATCCCCCTTCGGTCTTTGCCCAGCTTCGACCAGCGGGGAATAAAAATACTGGCAACTGCCAGTGGTACCCCTCAGCTGCTTTGTTGTTTAGATGTACTTTATATGGCATTTTGACCTTGACCTCTGACCGTGCAATCCCCAAACCATAGGCAGAGGACAGAGTCACAGGGTAAACTTCTGTACAAACTTTGGTGGCCCTAGCATTACTCATTCTACGAGGGGGGACTGAAAGGTTCATAGTGGTCAAATTTGACCAAATGTGGTTTATTTTTCAACCGCAGGGACCCAAGCGCTGCAACACTGATGGAAGAAGTGTGTGGACCGAAGGGAAGACTGTGTTGAAAAATAAACCACATTTGGTCAAATTTGACCACTATGAACTTTTCAGCCTCCCCTCGTACACCAATAGGGCATAGGGAAAGCTAACCATGACCTTTGACCCCAAACCCATAGTCAGAGGTCAGGGTCAACACGTGTACCAAGTTTGGTGACCCTAGGTTTACTTGTTCTATAGCAATGGGGTATAGGTCAGGGGTGTCCAATCATGTGCCATGGGGGACCAAGACCCTGCAGGTTTTCTCTTCTACCCAGTCTCTTCAGCAGGTGTTTTTACTTATCAGCAATCAGTGGGAAGAAATTCAGTGAAAACTGCTGTTGAAGACACTGATTGGATGTAAAGCCTGCAGGGTCTTGGCCCTCCATGGCACATGACTGGACACCCCTGGCATAGGGAAAGCCAACCATGACCTTTGACCTTTTGACTCCAAACCTACAGTCAGAGGGCAGGATCTAAGCCATCCAAGACTTGTGTTAGACATGATATAGATTTGAAAAGGCTACATCATCCATTCCTTTCTGTAGTTATTGCGTTCACAAGATTTTGGGAAAACTGACCTCTAAAGGTCAGAGGTTACCCAAATTTGAACTCTCGAGATTTTTCATAGATACACCCATGGTATCAGTTTGAAAAGCCCATGTCATTTTGTTCAATACCCCCTCAGCCTTTAGAGGCTGAGGGGTAAAAAGCAGAATTTTCTTCTGTTTTTATGCTTTTGTGGCATTTGGCTTGGAGTTTACTCTTGCTAGACTTTATCTCGAAGTAAATCAGTAACTTTTGTGTCAGTAGTGTAACAAGGCATGGAATGCCAATCTGGACAGACTATCAAGAGCGCACGTAAGGACATAATTTTCACAAAAAAAAATAGCTTAAAGGCCCTTAAGAAAAGAAATCACAATAGAAGGCCATGGAAGCAACAGAGGAAAAATAGGTTAATGTTTCTATTTTACATTCGCAGACATTTTTAAAGTGACACTCTGGTCAAAATCACTTTTTTTTTTCCTGGTTAACATGTCCAACATTTTTTCTTTATGACTTACAAGACATATCACGAACTAAATCACTCTTATGTGTCATGTCTGTGATTTTCTGCTGTTGAAGTTCAGCTAAGCTCCTCCTTTTTGAAAAAAAAAAAAAAAAGGAAAGTTTAGACGGACTGCTTTGGTGATATCACCATAAACAGGTGAACCCATCAGAACTAAGCACTGGCTATGGCCTCGGAGGAAGAGGGTGGAACTGAAGAGTCAACTTAGCCTCTAGTGGCAGTTAGTATTTTTGGAGAGCTGCTTTGAAAATTGGACCCAAATTAAGACGGGTTTCATCATTAAACTGCTTTTAAGGACCGATGCAATTTCAGCCATTATCCTGGGCCACCGTGCACACAAGTGGGCATGTCCTTGGACTGGTAAGTCTGTATTTTATCACAGGGATGTGGGTGGGCCTACTTAGAATATTCACAGATCCTGGTGTTTGAAGGAGGAGAAAAGGGGACAAGATTTCCACAAGCAAGATAAGGATAAGCTAACTTTATTGTCATTCAGTCCATACAGCCAATCAGGTACAGTAGAACAAAATTATGTTTCTCCTATCTACAATGTTAATCACATATATAGAATCAGAGGGGTCACTGCCATGCAAGGCGCCGCCACATTTCCCTCCTCCGTTCTATTATTGCTGAGCACCAAGCTGGGCGGCAGGAAGTTCCACTTTGTATATGGTCTTCAGCATGACCCGGCCGGGATTTGAACCCAGGCCTCCTGGGTGTGGGGCGGATGCTCTACCAACTAGGCCACCACTCCAGCAAGCAATTTGTTATGATTTTAAGTGTGGGCTGTTATCAGACTGTTGCACACCAACTTGTAAATGAACCCTTTTAAAGACCAGGGAATTGGACAGGAGGTTGATAAACTGCACTCAGATTTGCTTCAACATCTTATGCTGCTTTGTGTGAAATGTCCATGACCTAGAAAACCTCAGATTGAAAAAAAATAAAATAAAAAGATAAAACCCCCAAGTTGTTAATGTCGTTCCTGACCTGCTCTACCTATGCTAAAAGAATTTGCCCAGAGGCGCTGCATTTCTGTTGTTAGGTCACTGGATTTTTTTTTTTTTTTAAATGAGAAAGTTATGTGGCAAGAAATACACAAATAACAACCCTGCATCTTGACCAGTCATAGCTGAACTCATGAGTGGAAAAAATAAAATCAAATGTGAGAGCAGCAAAGGCTAAGAGGAAGCTTTAAACCCGTGATGAGAAATAATGAATAAGTCTGGGGCACCCACACAGAGATAAGTCCTGAAATGTGAAATTGCAGCCCTAGGGGAAGAGCACATCTTCAACGGTGATCTTGACCTGCACCGTTTTGCTGCTAAAGGCTGACAAACAGCAGATATAATTGGGGTTATCACTTCTTCTTAGGGCTTTCCTTTCGTTCTGTGTGCAGGACCCAAATCAGACAAGCATAATTCAATTACTTATTTGCATTTCAAATGAAGGGATAATTTGCATTTTTCATTTGCATTCCCTTCAGAGAATAATTATTTTCCTCTTTAATGTGACAGGCTAAGGCTTGGCTGTGCAGACATTCTTTCATCTTAGACATACTTCAGGAAGGAGGACACTGTCCAGGTGTTACTAAAGGACAAAAACATTTCACGTGGTACGTACCTATACTGTGAAACTGCCATCGGTTGTAGATTTTCTCAGGCAGAAGCTGAAGAATTTTCTGATGGAAAAATAAGAAAAAATAGAGATTAATAGGTTGGTAAAGAAAATTATTTTATAACTACACCACGTTCCAAATTATTATGCAAATAGGATTTTGTTGTCATAAAGATTCAATTTTTTGTTTTTCAATTAAACTCATGCATGTGTCTCAGGGCTCTTTGGATCACTGATATCAGTCTCAGACACCCTTTATAATTAGTTTGCCAGGTCAGCCCAATTAAAGGAAAACTACTTAAGAAGGATGCTCTGCATTATTAAGCGTGCCACAGGTTTCAAGCAGTATGGGAAAGAAAAAGGATCTCTCTGCTGCAAAAAAGTGTCAAATAGTGCAATGCCTTGGACAAGGTATGAAAACATTAAATATTTCACGAAAACCTCAGCGTGATCATCGTACTGTGAAGAAATTTGTGGCTGATTCAGAGCACAGACGGGTTCATGCAGCTAAAGGCATAATGAGGTAGGTTTCTGCCAGACAAATTCATCGGATTAAGAGATCAGCTGCTAAAATGCCATTACAAAACAGCAAACAGGTATTTGAAGCTGCTGGTGCCTCTGGAGTCCCATGAACCTCAAGGTATAGGATCCTCCAGAGGCTTGTAGTTGTGCATAAACCTACTATTTGGCCACCCCTAACCAATGCTCACAAGAAGAAACGGTTCCAGTGGGCCCAAAAATACATGAAGACTAATTTTCAGTCTTGTTTATTGATGAGTGCCGTGCAACCCTGTATGGTCCAAATGGATGGTGTAGTGGATGGCTGGTGGATAGCCACCATGTCCCAACAAGGCTGCGACATCGTCAAGGAGGTGGAGAAGTCATGCTTTGGGCTGGAATCATGGGGAGAGAGATGGTAGGCCCCTTCAGGGTCCCTGGAGGTGTGAAAATGACCTCGGCAAAGTATATAGGGTTTCTGACTGACCACTTTCTTCCATGGTACAAAAAGAAGAACCGTGCCTTCCACAACAAAATTATCTTCATGCAAGACAATGCACCATCTCCTGCCGCAAAGAATACCTCTGTGCCATTGGTTACCATGGGCATAAAAGGAGAGAAACTCATGGTGTGGCCCCATCCTCCCCTGATCTCAACCCTATTGAGAACCTTTGAAGCATCCTCAAGTAAAAGCTCTATGAGGGTGGGAGGTAGTTCACATCAAAATAGCAGCCGTGGGAGGCTATTCTGACATCTTGTGAAGAAATTCAAGCAGAAACTCTCCAAAAATTCACAGGTTCAATAGATGCAAGAATTGTGAAGGTTGTATCAAAGAAGGGGTCCTACGTTAACATGTAACTTGGCCTGTTAAGATGTTTTTAATTGAAATAGCTTTTGATTTCAGTAAATATGATCTCCTAATGCTGCACATTCAACAAAGGACCATTTTTAGTTCTTTACAACCAATAAAATGTTTTGAAACTCTGTTGTGCATAATAATTTAGAACAGGGCATTTTGAGTTTTTTTTATTTTTGCAAATAGTTATCATTTGGGAGGTTTGTTCAATAAAATTTGAATTATGCTCCAACGGTTGATGACTTGAAAATTTACTGACTGTCATTTGCATCGACTATTTAGGAAAATCGGAGACAAATATCATTTGCATAATAATTTGGAACGCGGTGTATAGAGGGGATGCACTGGAACAGAACTCTTGGCAGTTACAGGGCAGTTACCATAGTTACACAGCACTGTGTGGCAAACATGTTTCAAGTTTAGTTTGTATGTTGCAAAACAAAAAAAAAAAAAAATCACTCAAAATATTTTGTCACAGCAGTACACCGAGTACTTTTTTTTAAACTTTAGATGTTAAAACCACATTGTTTACTTGAATGTAATGATGTGTGGGTCAGAGCACACATCAGTGAAGAAGTGGTTTTGAGCCTTTAAATATTTATCCATTTTTGGTCAATTAACACAAGATGGAAGGATCAGATTAGGCCTCTGCAATGCAAGCAGGCACTCTGTGTACTGCTGTGACTGAATACTGTGTACACCCTAACACTGCCACTCATTTTTGCCACTCAGTGTTTTGTAACTGCCATGAGCTCTGTTTGGTGACATCATGCGCATACCCCTCTACTGTCAGGTTATATTCCTCACTAAATTTTTTTTGGTCTTTTGGCTGCTCCCTTTCAGGGTCACCACAGTGTATCATCCATCACCTTGTATCACGATGATCCGCATATTGATTTGGCAAAGATTTTCATGCCAGATGCCCTTCCTGACACAATCCTGCCCATTTATGCAGGCGTGGGACCGGCACAGGGAGTACAATGTCTTGTACACCCCCTGTGGCTGGGAAACATCATTTAAGCCTGATAAAGCCTTGAAACTAAAAGATAAATACTAGGGGTTGGAAAAAAGATCGATTCAGTGACTACTGAATACTTGGCACTTGCGACAATGCACTGATCCATAAACACATGGATCGATCTTTAAATAAAATTTTAAAAAAAAAGCAGTCAAACTGCTGTATATTTAGGTATCAGTTACTCAATTGAGTTTTCAGTCCACTAAGTCATCGTTCAAAGTCATCGCTGCAAAGGTGTCCCATGAGATTTACCTGCAGCCCAGCCCTGGTACAATTTAAGATGGCGGAGGGAGCAGCACCTACAGTCTACAAGCAACATGGGAAAAAAATGAGAATTGCAGCATCAAACTTTAAATTAAATGTCTGGACTTTTTTTTTTTTTATTTTATAACAAAGATGGGACAAACGACCTAGATATGACACATTCAGTTTGCAAGGAGGGTTTTTGTCACATATTAAAAAGCTGGAGCCCAGGTATGTGATTTCATCTTGCTGTTACTTCACTGATTATTATTATCAGTTGAACATTTATTTTAAGAGCATTTATTTTTGCATTTAATTTAGAAATAATTTACTGTGAAACTGTTTCCTGCCCGTTTGGACTGAATACTTTATTATATGAAAGAGCTCTCAACAGTTTTACTATGGGCCATGACTTGAGGTTGAATAAGATGGAAACAACTGAAATACACAGTATTGTGATAATCGGTATTGTGATATCACGATTATCATGATAGGATCGAATTATGAACCAAGTATCGTGATCTGAATTGAATTGTGTGGTCCCTCGCGATTCCCACCCCTAATAAATACTAAACACAGACAGGGCATATACAAGGTGGATGGAGAACCTCTGTCGACAAAATGAAGCCAACTGAGGATTTGGAGCATCACGAAATCACGTGACGTTCTGTCTACGCCCATTGGTGGTAGGCAAGAAAAGTATTGCTGATTATACATTTGTGCGACATTAGAGCACTTTTTTTTATACTTTTGCCAACTTTTTTAATACAGTCTATTAATTAGAGTGGCATAAATTTCAACTCTGACCATGGTCACTACATGCATGTCGGCAGATTGTCATAACAGGAAAGATAAAACCACAGGAAAGTCTTTTCATCACTTTCCATTGGATCTAGTTCAGAGAGACAAGTGTGCCGGCAGCCAGAGAGTTGCCAGCAAACTGCAACACGGGTCAGATCTGCAGCAATTGTTTTTAAGGGTAAGTACATGTACTAATGATGACCCGGGGATAGCGATGGTGGGTCTCAGATTTGTATTTGATGTTTTACTGTGCAGGGATAGCCAGTTTGTCCTGACTATACCTTCCCTAGTTGTTTAAAACAGATTCACTTCCAAAAAGAAAAGCAAGACTGGCCGTGGATATTTTTCATATAGGCACATCAGCAAAAGGAGGACATTAGGCAGGCTATTTTACCATTTTGGAACTGTGGTAGGGGGTAATCATATAGGTGAGAAGGGAGAAATATTTCCCCCTCCAGACTGGGTTGTTAATATTTACAGTATGTGCCTGTTTTAAATAAATTAACTAAAATTCCTTTGGAAATCTGGAAGATGGATACGTTTAAACCTTTCCTTCCAAAGGTTTGCAACAAGGCACTGATTCAACATGAAATACCAGATCAATCGACCAAGAGTGCAATAATCCCAAACCCAAAGGAAGGAGATCTATTCAATCCTGCAAACTACAGAGGCATCAGCCTTACCTGTATTGGTACAAAGGTTTACAACCGCATGCTGCTTAACCGTCTGCATTCTCACATAGACCCAATTCTGAGACGGAACCAAAATGGATTCAGGGAAAACTGATCGACATTATCACAGATTCTTGCCTTAAGCAGAATCTTGGAAGGAATGAAATCAAAGAATCTCCCTCTTGTCACACTGTTCATAGACTATTCAAAAGCTTTTGATTCTATTCACCAAGAACATATATTCAAGATCCTTGAAGCATATGGTATCCTGGACAACACAATCAAAGCAATGAGGATCATGTACGATAACTCTACAGCTACTGTCATGTCCAGCAATGGTGAAACAGAGCCATTCAAGATCTCGGCAGGTGTCTTGCATGGCGACACCTTTGCTCCATACATTTTCATCATTGTTCATGTCTTCTACATATGAAGACACAGGTATAGTCCTTGAGCCTAGAAGAAGCAGCAGGCACCCGGAGGTTCGTCTTCATGACCTGGACTTTGCTGACGACATTGCCCTACTTGCCACATCAGTAGAGAAAGCAGAATCTCTAATTCATAGCGTTGAGTCTGCTTCAAACACAGTTGGCCTTCATCTAAACGAAGGAAAAACCAAGGCTCTTCTACTCAACATCGACCCAACAAATAACATTCAAACCAAGAAAGGGGTCACAACGGAGAATGTTCCAAATTTCAAATAGCTTGGATCACATGTGCCCAACTCTTTTCTTGATTTCAAGTCAAGGAAAGATCAAGCCTGGAAGACATGGAACAAGCTGGAGAAAATTTGGAAATCCAATCCTGAATGGCAACTTAAGATCAACATATTCAGAGCCTGCAGAGAATCCATCCTCTTGTATGGGTCAGGAAGGAAACTTTGAGCCCAACATGTTGCTACGGCTTCTTTTGCTCCATCCACGGATGACAGATGATGAAAAAGTTGGCAGGATTTTTTTGACTGCTCTTTGCTTCCTGGTGGCTGAAGCTGCTTGTATCTGTTCATTAAATTTAGGATATTTTCTTATTGTGAAGAGTTGAAATGGGGTTCCGTTGCCAGGAAATGAGGTAGATGAGTGGTTTAGCTCTTGGAATAAAAACAGCGGCTGGTAAGCTGGCTAGGGCTGCAATGACTAGTCGACAAATAGCCGATGGCAAAATTCGTCGACAATTTAGTAATCAACGCATCATTAGTGACGTCATCGTGTGTATCCCACCGCATGCAATGCCCCGCTAAACAATATTTCACCGTAGCCAATTGAAGTAGCTCAGAGTGAAACATCACGTTTTTCCCAGCTCTTTAGTGCGGTGACAGAGCATGTGCACTAGAGACTGAGAACAGAGCAGCAGAAGCAGCACCATGACAGAGGCTGAAGTGGAGCTCATACGAAACAAATATTCTAAAGTTTGGGAAAATCTGTACGTGACTCAGCCAACAAAACTGTTCAATGCAAGCTCTGTAAAGTGAGCCTTGCGTACCATGGGGCCACTATGGCGATGCACAAGCATTTGAAGAAGAAACATGTTTTGGAAGAATCAGACGCCCCTTGGTAAGATAATTAGCTCTATGCTAGTAGCTAGCCTATTACTGTAGGTGCATGTGTGAAGAATCATGACAGTTTAAAAAGTAGTGTCATTTTGTCTGACAATTTCATTATAAAAATTTATGCAGCATAAAGAAGAGGACAGGGATCACGGATGGCTTTTTGCAGAAAAAGCAGACGTGTACTCCGCAACAAGCTACTGCTCTCACAGAGTCAATTCTAAACATGACGGTCAAAGACATGAGGCCACTTTCCATGGCTGACGGGGAAGGATTTCAACAAATGATTCACGAGTTCAACCCTGAATATACGCTGCCATCCAGAACCCATTTCACCCACTTGATGGAGAAGAAATATCAGACAACCCTTACAAACGTGATTTTCTCTCTTAATTGCGCACAGACACACACACACACACACACACACTTAACAAATGTTAAATGTTATGCATTGTTTGTTATGCACAATATGTACTTTAAGAAAAAAAATAAATTTTATTGCCGATTGCAATTCTTGCTTTTGTTGTTCACCAAATGTTGTGAAAGGAGCAATGACAGAAATGGTTTATCACAGCATGTGACAACATTATTCCATTGAAATACACAAACTCTCTCACCAACGATCATTAAGAGTGTGACAGAAAGAAAACGTGATTAAGGGCAGCTCTCACTGCCTTGCTCCGCAGAGAGAGCTTCCCTTAATCACGTTTTCTTTCTGTAACACTCTAGATGACTTTTAGTGAGAGAGTTTTTGTATTTCAATGGAATTATGTTGTCACATGCCATGATAAACCATTTCTGTCATTGCTCTTTTCACAACGTTTGCCTACCACTGCGGCGATCCATGTGATCAGTGACATCACTTGCAAATCCTCAATACTGCAGCACACTAAACCTGCAGTCTCACTACTGACCAGCAGGGGAAGATGTCTGATAAGAAAACTCAATGGCAAATTCCATATCTTAGTTACAGACAGTCTGTATGGTTTTACAGCAGACAAATCTACATCTTTGGCACTGATTGAACTCATAGAAGAAACTACTAGTTGTATAGATTTTAAAAAAAGTTTGCTGTAGGAGTATTTATAGATTTAAAGAAAGCTTTTGACACCATTGATCACAGAATTCTACTGAGGAAATTGGAATGGTATGGGATGAGGGATCTGACTGAGTTGGGTGGAAAGTTACTTAAGTAACAGACAACAATTTGTACAAATAGGTGAGCACAAATCACCCTTCATGGACATCTCTTGTGGTGTGCCCCAGGGGTCAGTTTTGGGACCCAAACTCTTTATCTTATATATGAATGACATATACCAAGTATCAAAAATTCTGAAATTTATTTTGTTTGCAGATGACACAAATATCTTTTGCACTGGTGAGAATTTTCAGCAGGTTTTAGAGGTGGTCACAACTGAAATGAAAAAGTTAACGCAGTGGTTCAGCATAAATAAATTATCCCCAAATCTAAAAAACAAAAAACAAACAAACAAAAAAAAAGATTATGTTGTTTGGAAATTATAAAATAAATCATGAAATAATGGTTGTGATAGATGATACCAGAATTGAAATACTACAGGAAAATAAGTTTCTGGGGGTGACTCTAGACAAAATCCGCTGGAAACCTCACATCAGTCACATCCAGGCCAAGTTAGTAAAATGTATAGGGATACTGGGGAAGATGAGACACATATTGGACTATAAATCATTATTCTTACTGTACAATTCACTGTTTTTACCATATCTTAACTACTGTGTAGAGGACTGGGGAAACACCTACAAGTCCAACCTACAGCCAATATGCACATTACAAAAAAAGCTATAAGGATAATAAATAATGTAGGATATAGAGACCATACCAACTCACTGTTTTTAAAGTCACATGCCATAAAGTTCATGGATTTAGTTAAATTCAAGAAAGCACAAGTAATGTACAGGGCAATTAAAAATCAACTCCCAACTAATATACAAAAAATATTCAAAAAAGAGACAATGATTATAATTTGAGAGGAGACTTAAACTTTACAAAACCTAAGGTACGAACAACTAAGAAAAGTCTGTGCATATCTGTCTGTGGGGTGGATTTGTGGAACAGTCTGGAGCTGGAACTAAAACTATGTACAAACAGAAATCCATTCAAAAAGAGGTATCAACATTATTTGCTAAAAGGATATATGTTAGAGGTGTAGTATTAATAGGCAGCACGGTGGTGCAGTGGTTAGCACTGTTGCCTTACAGCTAGAAGGTTCCTGGTTCGAATCCCCAGGCTGGCAGGGGTTGGAACCTTTCTGTGTGGAGTTTGCATGTTCTCCCTGTGCTGCGTGGGTTTACTCCGGGGGCTCCAGTTTCCTCCCACAATCCAAAGACATGCATGTTAGGTTAATTGGCTGTTCTAAATTGTCCCTAGATATCTGTTTCCTATAGGCCCTTAGAATAGAGGGTTAGTACTAGTGAAAGCGCTTTGAGTGGTCTTTGTGACTAGAAAAGCGCTATATAAGTGCTGGTTAGTTAGTAGTATTAATATGTAAAATGCACTAAACTCACTCTGGGACACTATAGTATGGTAGGTGGGACGGTACTGTGTATATCTGTGTTTGGGGCTGGGTATAGATGTATGTATGGACTGTATGTATGTAGGGATTGATGGGTGTCAATGTTGGTGTGTAAAAAATATAGTTAATTGTCTACTTGGGGTTCTTAATTGAGGTAACAGGTATATATTTCACATGGGTTGTATTTAGGGTTAAGAGGAGTTGGAGTAAATAAGTGTTAACGTCTCCCTTCTCCCTTTCGAGCACTGCACATGGTCACTTTCATTGCACTTGTCATTTGTTTGGTTTTTGCTTTTTTTGTTCGAAATAAAGTATCTATTTATCCAAAAATATCACACATATTTAGTTTGCATTTTTTACTAATTATCGTCCTATGAGGGCTTTCAGCTACAATAACAGCATGTAGCGTCCTTAGCTTCTCCATTAGCTCCACCCCCTTCACTCATTAAAAACACCAGAGTGGTCAGAATGGAGGGAAGGTAAACAATTTTGATTTGAACATTTAAAAACTTTTGTTTTACTAATTACGAAAACATTTTAATTTTCTTTATTAAGATTCCCATTAGCACTAGCATAACTATTAGCTATTCTTCCAGAGGTCTAGCATGCATACGCATATGCATATGTACATAATCCGTCTTTGGCTGCGTTCATTACAACGACTCATTTCAGTGAATGTCTCTCTAAACGCTCATGAGCCCCAGTTCACCTCACCCCCTCATTTGTCACTTGTTGCTGACAACATATTGCTAATGTTAGATGGCTAGCTCCTAGTTCTCATGGCAAACACAACTAGCGCTAACTAACATTAAACTGCATTAAACATAACATCACTAGTGTGTAGTTTTCAGTGGTTGATAGGATATGACCGGTCTCTGCAGTAGGAGTGTGCCATCCTGTATTGTTCATGGCAATACCTGGATAAATTTTGATCCAGGTGTAAAAATTAATGTTGTGACATTTGCAGTCAGCTGCGTGATGACATCACACCATTACACTGTTGACGTAAGTTATGTGTTTGTATGGTTGTGGTAAACAAACATGGCGGAGGAATGTGGCTGGAGGTATCTAAACTAGATCTAGTTTTGTGGAACTACTTTGTCCAAGTCAAATTCAGACTACTGCCATGTTGAAAAAAATGTGGCAATGCGGATAATCTGCCTGCAAATTTTTCCGCGTAACAACACCACCACTCTAGTGTGAAGTTGCCGGTGCACTGTGGTCTGTTTCCATTCCATTTTGACCACCTCAAGTGAAATTTACCAAGGTAAAAACACATACTATTCAGTGCAACAAGAGCTAAAAAGCCAAAAGAGTCCATCCATCAATGGTGACTTCTAAAGAAAGTAAACTGATTCAGGAGATATGTATTTGATACACAATTTTAAAAAAAAATTATTTGAAACTCAATCTATGCTTCTGTTTATAACCTGTTGAAATATTTTTGCTTTATTTTCTGAATATACTGAAGGCAAACGCTGGGCTGTGAAACTGTCCTTTAAAAATTAAAAATAAAAAAAATATTTAATTAAGAACATCGTTAGAGAAAATCCTAATTTTTTTGTGAAGATGTAGAGACGGGGTTAATCATCTCAGACTGGATGCAGAGAGTAAACAGAGAAGGACAATAGCTATGGAGATCATGGTGAGGTAGCAGGAAGAAGGAGTTGGGGGGGGAAGGGATGAATGTATTGTGATGTGAGTTGTCATGCAGATGTGAGATGGGCAGTTGGTATAAAAGGAGAACCCATGGTGTATTGAGACATGCTTTTCCTGTGTATGACTGATGTGAGAGTGAATAAAGTTGTCTGCTACATGAATCAGTCTGGTTATTTACACTCTCCACACTGGTGACCCCTTGACGAATTATGGAACACGAGGCAAGAACCCCGGAGTTGGCTCGGACGGGAAGCCCCAGCGACGCGGCAAGCATCCCAGAGACGGCCCGGACGGGAACCCCCAGCAACGCGTGCGCCGTTTCGGTCAAACTACCAGACTTTTGGCTGCACGACCCGCGCTCTTGGTTCCACCATACTGAGGCTCAGTTCGCCCTCTGGGGAATAACGGCAGACGACACAAAATATTACTATGTGGTCGCAGCGCTGAACGCTCGCACGTCTCAGCAGGTAGCGAGCCTGCTCCAACAGCCTCCAGCCCACGACAAATACGGGACTCTGAAGGTTGCGGTGACCCGGCGCTACACGCTCTCGGACTGTGAGAGAGCAGAGAGGCTCCTGAGGCGCTCCGAGTTAGGAGATGGTTCGGCGGTCGAACTGATGGAGAAGATGTTGGCGTTAATGGGCACAGACGACGGGCATTTTCTGTTTGCCCACCTTTTCCACCGGAACCTCCCAACAGAGGCGAGAGCGGTTCTTGCCAATTCGCCATTGCTGGCCGCGTGTGACTACCGTGCGCTAGCCCAGGAGGCAGATCGGGTCATCCTCACCACCAGAGCCCTCACAGTGAACGCGGCGGCATCAGAACCCAGCGAGACGACCAGCGGAGGCGAGGAGCCGCCGACGGTAGCGGCAGCGGAGGCCAGGAAGCGCCAGAGAGACACGCTCTGCTTCTACCACCGCCGCTTAGGAGAGAACGCTCGCAGATGTGCGCCACCATGCCAATTCAAGCGCTCGGGAAACGCCAAGGCCGGCAGTCGGTAGCAGCTGCAACTGCTGGTGAAGAGAACAAGCTGCTCTACGTGACGGACTCATGCTCGGGGAGACGGTTCCTCGTAGACACCGGAGCCCAGAGGAGCGTCATCCTGCCGTCCTACGCCGACCGGCTAGCAGGACCTAGCGGCCACTGGCTGGTAGCAGTAAACGGCTCGGGCATTAAGACTTTTGGTGAGAGAACACTGACTATCCCTACACGGCCGTATGTACGAGTGGACTTTTGTCATAGCGGCATTGAGTTTCCCAATCCTGGGAGCTGATTTTCTGTGTGCACATGGGTTGCTAGTCGATGTTGCTAACAGGTGCCTGGTTAATGCACTGTCTTTTGATTCTCTCCCCAGTACAGCTCGAGGGGCTGGGCCAATAACGCAAGCCAATGTCACAGCTCCAGGAGGTAAGTTCCACACACTGCTCACTCAGTTCCCAGCACTCACAGTCCCGACATTTTCGGCGGCCATCGCTAAACACGGGGTGGAACACTTTATCACCACCATCGGGCCGCCCGTTTTGGCACGACCTCGGCGCTTGGACGCAGCTAAACTGGCCACAGCGCGCGAGGAGTTTGCCAACCTGGAAAGGTTGGGCATCATCAGGTGATCGAACAGCCCATGGGCATCCCCGCTACACATGGTCCCTAAGGCCGAGAGATCGTGGCGACCGTGCGGAGATTTCCGCAGATTGAATAACGCCACAGCGCACGACCGCTACCCGATTCCCCATATACAGGATTTTTCCGTTCACCTCACCGGAGCACGCATTTTTTCTGAAATAGACCTGGTCTGCGGTTACCACCAGGTCCCAGTGCGCGCGGAGGACATACCCAAAACAGCGGTAATAACTCTGTTTGGCTTGTTTGAGTTTTTACGCATGCCCTTCGGATTAAAAGGAGCGGCACAGACATTCCAACGCATGATGGATGCGGTGTTGTGTGATCTCCCGTTTGTGTTCGTCTACCGGGATGATATCCTGGTGGCCAGTGTGTCCGAGGACGAACACGTAACCCACCTCAGGACGGTTTTCCGGAGGTTGGAGGAGCACGGGTTAATAATCAACCCAGCGAAATGCCAGTTTGGCGTGACGGGGATTGATTTTTTGGGGCACCACGTCTCACTGGAGGGAGCGATACCCTTGCCCGACAAAGTGCGCGCCGTGGCAAATTTTCCCTGGCCTCAGACGGTCAGGGCGCTGCAAGAATTTTTGGGGATGGTTAACTTTTATAACCGGTTCCTCCCCCGCGCAGCTCAACTCATGCAGTCATGATACGCCGCGCTCAAGAAACGGAAACCCGCGGACAGAGTCGAATGGACTCCGGAGCAAGAGCAGGCGTTCTGAGGTTAAAACAGCCCTGGCAAATGCCACACTGTTGGCACACCTGGACCCGGCGGCCCGGATAGCGCTCACTACCGACGCCTCGGACGTGGCCATAGGGGCCGTCGTGGAGCAACATGTCACCGGTTCCTGGCAGCCGCTTGCTTTTTTCAGCAGGGCTTTCCGCGACAGTGAGCGTAAATACAGCGCATTCGACAGAGAGTTGCTGGCTCTCCACCTGGCCATATGCCACTTCCAGTTCTGGGATAGATTATACAGCCATGGCCGCAGAGCAGATTGGCGATACGGACGTGCGCGCGCTCCAGTCTGGACCAACAGGGTTAAGGCTGGAGAGCAGAGTACTGCAAGATGGCAAGCCCCCCCAATCTGCGACGTCTCCACGGGACGCCCACGCCCAGTGGTCCCAGTTGTTTGGCGCCGCCGCGTGTTTGAGTCAGTTCATGCTCTGGCGCAACCAGGGGTGCGTGCGTCAGTCAAAATGGTGGGAGCGAAGTTCATGTGGCCAGGCCTGCGCAAACAAGTGAAAGACTGGGCTGCAGCCTGCGTAGCGTGCCAATGAGCCAAAGTACACAGACACACGAAGGCTCCTTTGGAGCCGTTTCGTATCCCGGCTAAGAGGTTCGACCATGTTCACGTGGACCTCGTGGGCCCCCTCACACCATCGCAGGGGTGCACGCACATTCTGACAGTGGTGGACCGCACCACACGCTGGCCAGAAGCAGTCCCGCTGGCGGCAACCACGTCTGCGGGCGTGGCGCTCGCTTTTTGGACGACATGGGTGGCACGTTTTGGAATCCCGTCGGACATCACATCCGATAGGGGCCCTCAGTTTGTTTCAGGCCTCTGGTCCGCGATGGCCCGTAGCCTGGGTGTTGCAATTCATCGCACAACCACGTACAACCCGCAGGCCAATGGGTTATATGAGCGTTTTCACAGGTCACTGAAAGCAGCACTCAGGGCTTCGCTGACGGATGCAAATTGGGTAGACCGGCTGCCGTGGGTTTTATTGGGGTTGCGTTCCGCATCAAAAGAGGATTTGGAGGCTTCCCCGGCTGAGCTTGTTTTTTCTCAGCCACTGCGGCTGCTCGGGGAATTTTTGCCAGATAATCCCGCGCCGGACAACTGCCCGTCTCAGCGTTTGCAGCATAGCGCAGACACAGGCACGCTGCCGGGCCCAGCCCACCACTGTTTTCCACGTGCTTTTGTGCCAAAAACTTTGAAGAACGCGGAGTTCGTGTTTGTCAGGCATGATGCCCACCGCCCTCCATTGCGCCCACCCTACGATGGCCCGTTCAGAGTGCTGGAAACAGGGGACAAACATTTTTTGTTAGACTTGGGGGGTCGTTGGGAGAAAATACGCATAGACAGACTTAAAGCCCGCCTTTGTGGTGGCGGACAAGCAAGTGCTGCTGGCTCAGGCCCCTCGGCGCGGAAGACCCCCACTGAGAACTCCCCAGGTACACGATTCTTCAGAGCAGCCACACGGGCAAGTCGAAGGTTTCACCCCCCTCGCCATGGCCCCTCCGCAGACAGACACACCCCCAGGAGCCCCCTGCCGGCACAGCAGTGCCGCGGAGGCGGTAAACCCCCGTTACAGCAGATATGGGAGGAGACTGAAGCCAAAGGGACGTGAGGACTGAAACTCGGTCTGAGATTCTGGAGGGGCCGTGTAGAGACTGGGTTAATCATCTCAGACTGGATGCAGAGAGTAAAAAGAGAAGGACAATAGCTATGGAGATCATGGTGAGGTAGCAGGAAGAAGGAGTTGGGGGGAGAAGGGATGAATGTATTGTGATGTGATGTGAGATGTCATGCAGATGTGAGATGGGCGGTTGGTATAAAAGTAGTAGTAGTAGATTAGTTTATTTGACAGGGACAGTGCAATAAACATAGACAATTAATCAAAGACAATCAATCTGATGTGTTGCACATAGAGTGTATAGCTATTAGCTAATTTGCAACTCTTGTCCCTGGATGGGCTTTAGAAAAAAGAATCAAGATAAAAATATACACAATAACCACATACATCAATGCAGAAAAATTATAAATACACAATTATAAATATTATAAATATTATAAATACACAAATATAACAGCCTGACTCACCTTTAACATAAATATTATAAATACACAAATATAACAGCCTGACTCACATTTAACACATATAACATAACTCACATTTGCCTATTTCAGGCCTTCCTCCCTCCGTCACTCACTATAAACAAACACATTTATTCCTTCCCTTCATTCACTCTCACTTTGCAGACAAATAATTCATACATGAGTACATTCTTGTTTATTTTTCAGCCAGTTTTTAACATTTTTAGTGAATGTTTTAAAGTCCGTTATTATTTTAATTTCATTTGGCATTGTGTTCCAGATGTGACTGCCCTTTATAGAGAAAGCTGTTTGTCCAAATGTGGTTCTGAAGAAGAACCCATGGTGTATTGAGACATGCTTTTCCTGTGTATGACTGATGTGAGAGTGAATAAAGTTGTCTGTTACATGAATCAGTCTCGTTATTTACACTCTCCACAAAGACATAATTTTTTGGCCATATCACCCACCCCTACCCTGGAGCACTACAAGCACAAAAACAACAGTGAATGAGTGAATGGCCAACTGCTAATGGCAGCTAACCATCTTTGGCCAAAGTCAGGCGATAATAAACTAAAATTACATCCAAGAAGGGTATACCGTATATGGCCAAGTGTTGTCAGATGAACAAGGATGTCTAGTGAAGGCAGACAGAATATATACAAAAATAACAATAAGACCCAACCGCAATCCGACAGATAAGTTAAAGTTAGGCAGCCTGACCATCACTCTCTCTCAACTAATGCTGTAGACGGAACAACTCTGACTGCCCAGCAAACTTATTAAACCAGTTCTCACAGCTAAAATATAGCAAAATCAGACAGAATAACACAAAATCTGTATACACACGTGGACAAAATTGTTGGTACCCCTCTGTTAATGAAAGAAAAACCCACACTGGTCACAGAAATAACTTGAATCTGACAAAAGTGGTAATAAATAAAAAGTCTATGAAAACTAACCAATGAAAATCAGACAATGCTTTTGAATTGTGGTTCAAGAGAATTATTTTAAAAAACAAACTCATGAAACAGGCCTGGACAAAAATGATGGTACCCTTAACTTAACATTTTGTTGCACAACCTTTTGAGGCAATCATTGCAATCAAACAATTTCTGTAACTGTCAATGAGACTTCTGCACCTCTCAGCAGGTATTTTGGCCCACTCCTCATGAGCAAACTGCTCCAGTTGTCTCAGGTTTGAAGGGTGCCTTCTCCAGACGGCATGTTTCAGCCCCCTCCACAGATGTTCAATAGGATTTAGATCAGGGCTCATAGAAGGCCACTTTAGAATAGTCCAATGTTTCGCTCTTAGCCATTCTTGGGTGTTTTTAGCTGTGTGTTTTGGGTCATTATCCTGTTGCAAGATCCATGACCTGCGACTGAGACCAAGCTGTTTGACACTGGGCAGCACATTTCTCTCTAGAATACCTTGATAGCCTTGAGATTTCATTGTACCCTGCAAAGATTCAAGACACCCTGTGCCAGATGCAGCAAAGCAGTCCCAGAACATAACAGAACCTCCTCCATGTTTCACAGTAGGGACAGTGTTCTTTTCTTGGTATGCTTCATTTTTGCGTCTGTGAACATACTGTAGAGCTGATGTGCCTTGCCAAAAAGTTCCAGTTTTGTCTCGTCTGTCCATAGGACATTCTCCCAGAAGCTTTGTGGCTTGTCAACATGCAGTTTGGCAAATTCCAGTCTGGCTTTTTTATGATTTGTTTTCAACAGTGATGTCCTCCTTGGTCGTCTCCCATGAAGTCCACTTTGGCTCAAGCAACGACGGATGGTGCGATCTGACACTGATGTACCTTGACCGTGGAGTTCACCTTGAATGTGTTTAGAGGTTGTTCTGGGCTCTTTTGTTACCATTCGTATTATCCATCTCTTCCATTTTTCATCAAGTTTCCTCCTGCGGCCACGTCCAGGGAAGTTGGCTACACTCCCATGGATCTTAAATTTCTGAATAATACGTGCAACTGTAGCCACAGGAACATCAAGCTGCTTGGAGATGGTCTTACAGCCTTTACCTTTAACATGCCTGTCTATAATTTTCTTTCTAATCTCCTGAGACAACTCTCTCTTTTGCTTCCCCTGGTCCATGTTTAGTGCGATACACACCATGTCACCAAACAGCACAGTGACTACTTGTCACCCTTTAAATACGCCGACTGACTGATTACAAGTTTGTAGACACCTGTGATGTTAATTAGAGGACAAATCTTGGTTGAACATGTCCCTATGGTCACATTATTTTCAATCTTTTCTAGGGGTACCATCATTTTTGTCCAGGCCTGTTTCATGAGTTTGTTTTTTAAAATAATTCTGTTGAACCACAATTCAAAAGCACTGTCTGATTTTCAATGGTTAATTTTCAGAGAATTTTTATTTATTACCACTTTTGTCAGATTCAAGTTATTTCTGTGACCACTGTGGGTTTTTCTTTCATTAACAGAGGGGTACCAACAATTTTGTCCACGTGAGCCAGGTGGGAACAGGATGTGTCTTTTTTTTTGGGGGGGGGGGGGTACCTTTAGGACCCAACCACTATAAGATAAATTAGTGTTAGGTGACTGATCTACTGGCCTTTCCCCACCAAGTCAAGCTCTATAGTGGTAGAAGGACAGACCGAGTGCCTAGCCGAGCTAATGCTTACAACCCGATCAACCTGGTTATCATGGCCAAAACAAAACAAGCCTGAATGACACAAGATATATCGTCAACTGTAAACTACTGAACCAGGTGGGAAGATCAAGAGATGTCTAGTGGCATGACTATAATTCAGAGAAAATGAAAGAACCTCAGTGAGCAAGCTCACATACTGTACCCCATGCAACCCTATGGGGCTCCTAATGAGAAGATAATCAAGATAAAATGGACTGGAAAAGCACAAGTTGCCCTCTCCCCCCAAAAATGGAAGCCCTCATTATACAGGAGGGGGGGCTGAAAAGTTCATAGTGGTCAAATCTGACCAAATGTGGTTTACTTTTCAACCGCAGGAATGCAAGCACTGCAACACCTATGGAAGAAGTGTGTGGACCGAAGTGGAGACTATGTTGAAAAATAAACCACATTTGGTCAAATTTGACCACTATGAGCTTTTCAGCCCCCTCATATGTCTGAAAATCAAACTCATCCAAGGTATTGATGATTTAAAGCTAAAGTCGATCCAATCAGAAATGTAGACGTTGCGACTTCCGGTTATGGCTGCCACGTAGGACGGACGTGTCTCGCTCTGCTCTGCTCCTGGAAAAAAAAAAATCGGCAAATAACTCTCTCATTTGGGACAGAACGTATCCCAGCATTTGGGCGAAGATATGTCGGCGAAGCCTAAGGCTGGAAAACCAGGAAAAGGAAAAAGCGAGCCGCCGAAACAGTCCAAATTAACGGACTTTCAGGTCTGTGACGCAGTAAACAAAACTCCATATATGGCGGAGGAGGCTGGCAACGCTGCGATATCTGCGGGGAATGGCGCAGATGCGCTGATGGCTGCCATGAGTTCAATGAGAGCGGACTTTTCCTCTAGATTTGATGGGATTATGACAGCGTTGGAAGGAATAAGAAAGGAATTGGGTGACTGTGTAGAACGAACGGCGCAGATGGAGCTCCGTCTCGCTAGTGCTGAAGATGACGTCACCCGTCTTCAATTAAAGGTGCGCACTTTGGAAAAAAAAAATAAATCTCTGGAAGATAATATTTTGGATTTGGAATCTCGGTCGAGACAGAATAATTTGAGGCTGGTGGGTCTTCCAGAGGAATCAGAAGGTCGGGACGTATGTTCCTTTCTGGAAAAGTGGATTCCGGAGGTGCTGGGCAGCGAGGAGTTGCAATCAGCAGTGGTTCTGGAAAAGGCACATCGTATTGGCCCACGGAGAGATAAGGGACCGCCGAGGACCTTAATTATGAAGTTTCTTAGCAACAGAGACAGGATGAAGATCTTCAACGCTGCACGAGCTAAAAAAGGAGAGATTAAACACCAGGACCAGCAGGTGCGGTTCTACCCAGATTTGGCCACAGGATTCCAGCAATTGAGGAAGCAGTTTGATCCCGTACGTAAGGAGCTGCGCAACCTTGGGATTCGTCATGGTGTAATCTATCCTGCGAGACTGCTGACCACGTATGAGGGCAGAACCCACATTTTCAAGACCCCAGAGGAGGCGCAGGAGTTCATCAAGAAGATCAAAGAAGAAGAAGAGACTGGTGGGAGCTAAGCATGAACAAAATATAAGGTAGAATAATTAAGCATTTGCACAGGCATCTGACTGACTTGAAGTAAATAGTAAGTTTACAAAATATAGATTGTATTATATATTAAAAAAACAAAACAAAAACAAAACAAACAAACAAAAAAAAAACTATGATGTACAAAGTTGTTAAAAATTTTGGAGTTAAGTTGGAAAACTACAGAGAAGAGTTAATGTTACGTCATTAAAAGCAGTAGAGTTAGGATGATTGGGAGGATGAAGAAGGAGTGGCTTAGGCTGATCCTCGTGGGTGTGGAACGGTCGATGGCTATATCGGGAGACAGAATTTTTCTTTTGATTTTGGGGGGTTTGCCACAAGTGTGGGAAGGGGAAATTTGTTTGTGTGTAGTTTGTAGGATGAATGTTCAACCACTCATGTTTTTGCTTCTCTGTATGAACATGTTTACACTGCAAGGTAATCCCAAACTCTCTATTGATCATGGACCAAAGTGTTAATCTTAATTTAACTTCATGGAATTGCAGAGGTCTACAAAATTTAAAAAAACTTAAACAAGTTATGAATAAAATAAAGGACATGGGTTCAAGAATTGTGTTTTTACAAGAAACTCATCTGATAGAGGAGGATGTTAAAAGAATTAGGAGTAGATGGCAGGGAAGTGTATTCACCTCTTCATTTTCATCCCGAGCCAGGGGAGTTATGACTCTCATACATAAATCAGTTCCTTTTCAAGTGAAAAATGTAATTGGAGACAAATTTGGAAGATATGTAATCATTCAAGGTTCTTTGCTATTAGAAAATATAAATCTTGTGAACTTATATGGTCCCAATATAGATGATCAGAAGTTCTTTGCTAATTTATTTCTCATCTTATCATCACTTACAGGGCAACATATAATAGCAGGGGATTTTAATTGTACATTGAATCCAGGTGTGGATAGATCAACAGGACTGGATTGTACGCACATTGGATGTAGGATGACTATTAATCATTTTATGAAAGAATTGAGATTGTTAGATATATGGAGAGAAATGAAACCACAAGTTAAAGCCTATTCTTGTTATTCCAGTACCTACAAGACATTCTCACGTATTGATTATTTTTTGATTTCCACAGAATTAAGGTCCAAGATTCAAAACTGCTTTTATGATAACATCGTGATCTCTGATCATGCACCCTGTTGTCTAATATATGTAGATAAAAAATTGACAAAGGAATCAGGTAGATGGCAATTTCAGCATAAATGGCTTCAGGATGAGGAATTTGTCAAGTATATAGAAAAACAGATAGACGAGTTCTTTGACATCAATACTACACAAACATCAGCATGTGTAAAGTGGGAGGCTTTCAAAGCTTTTATTAGGGGACATATTATTAGTTATACAGGATCAAAATCTAAGAAGACTCGAGAGGAGAGAGCTAAATTGGAACATAAAATAAAAAGTCTTCAGGAAAAAGTGTATGCAGGAAGTGACCCAAGGTTGGAGAATGAATTACTGATTTTGAGAGCTGAATACGACAAAAAATCAGCGAATAGAGCTGCCTCGAGTCTTCTAAGATTGAAACAATCTTTTTATGAACAAGGTGAAAAATCAGGAAAATTATTAGCATGGCAGATTAAACAATTGGAAATTAAAACACCAATTACCAGTATTATAAGTAACGGACAGGTAGTTATAGATCCTTTAGAAATTAATAGAGCCTTTAGAGATTACTATGAAAAATTATATGATACCAAAAATGAACCTGATTTAACAAAACTAAATGGGTTTTTGAACGAACTATCTATACCGTGTATACCAAATGAAAACAGGGAGATATTGGAGTCTAAAATTAGTCAAGAAGAAGTTGGGCTAGCCATTGATAATATGAAATCAGGAAAAAGTGCAGGACCAGATGGTCTTCCAGTTGACCTTTATAAAAAAATTTAAGAATAAATTAATAAAACCTTTTTTGGAAATGGTTTTAGAAGCATTTCAAAATAATAATTTACCATCATACATAAATAATGCCTTAATTATACTGCTGCCAAAACCAGGTAAGCCCTCTAATAAATGTGAAAATATGAGACCAATAAGCCTATTAAACGCCGACCTTAAGATAATCTGTAAAATTTTAGCAAGACGAATACAAGAAATTTTACCAAATATTATTAATCGAGATCAGAATGGCTTTATAAAGGGTAGACAAGGCTTCCATAATGTAAGAAGACTATTTAATATTATTTATTTTAATAAAGAAGCACCGGATACAGCTCTCCTATCATTGGACGCCGAAAAGGCCTTTGATAGAGTTGAATGGCCCTTTCTTTTTGAAGTCCTACAAAGGTTTGGACTTGGAAATAATTTCATAAAATGGGTTCAAATAATATACAATAATGCTACAGCAGAAATCCTAACAAATAACAATATTTCAAAACCAATAAAAATCAATAGAGGATGTCGACAAGGCTGTCCACTTTCACCTTTACTGTTTACTATGGCAATTGAACCTTTAGCGATAGCGATACGTTTACATTCACAAATATATGGAATTAAAGTTGGACCAACAGAACATAAAATCTCCCTGTACGCCGATGATATAATTTTGTTTATGTCGAATCTAAAAAAATCAATTCCAACCTTGTTGAATTTAATAAAGAATTTTGGGGAAATATCAGGATATAAAATAAATAAAACTAAATCTTCAATATTAATGCTAAATGAGACCCAGAGAAATTACCCAGCCCCTGAGGCAAATCAATTCAATGTTGTAAATCAGTTTAAATATTTAGGAATCCAAATTATGCCTAAGCTAGAATCAGTCGCCAGCGTCAACTATGAAGCCTTAATGTCAGATATCAATGAGTTAACTCAGAGATGGATGTCACTACCAATGTCGATGATCGGGAGAATCAATATACTTAAAAGTAATATTTTACCTAAAATACTTTATTTATTTCAATACATTCCCTTATCACCACCTTTAGATCTATTCTCAAGAATAAAAAAAAAGTTAGTGGAATTTATATGGAACAACAGGAGGGCTAGATTACGTCTGTCTTTATTATATTTACCATTTGATCGTGGAGGTCTGAAATGTCCAAATTTTATGTTGTATTATTGGTCGGCACAACTGAGGTCTATGACATATTATTTTTCATCAAATGATCTCCCTCACTGGACTGAAATGGAATCATACAATTTACCTTTACCTCTTCCCATATTCATATACTCAGATTCGGCAAAAAAATTACAAAAACAAGTTAAAAATCCATTTGTAAAGCATATGATCAAAATATGGTGTGAAGCTAAAAACTATTTAAAAGAACCACAGTTATTGTCACAATTTAGTCCAATATGGGGTAATCAATATTTTAAACCAGGGAGAGCGGACGCTGTATTTAAAGTATGGAATTTAAAAGGGATACAAAAGATTCAGGATTTATATTTGCCATGTGCAGACAACATAATGTCTTTTGAAGAGCTGAGGATCAAATTTAATCTCAATAGAACACATTTTTTTAAATATCTTCAACTTAGAAACTTTATTCGATCAAATCAAAATAAAGCTCTCACTCGACCTATTTATTCATCCTTGGAAAAAATGATGATGAAAGATAGTAAAAGAAAGGGTATTATTTCAGAGTTTTATAACTCATTGACACTATCTTCAAGTGAAAATTCACTGAAAAGATTAAACTACTGGAAAGAAGATCTGCAAACTGAAATTTCGGAGGAACAATGGGAATTGGCTTGTACAGAAGCTCAAACCAAATCAATAAATGCACGCCTTAAATTGATACATTTCAAATGGTTAATGCGGATGTATGTTACACCGGAGGAGTTAAATAGATATAACAAAAATATACCAGATACATGCACAAAATGCATGGAAAGTAAAGGAACCCTATTTCATTGTTTATGGGAGTGTAGATTAATAAGAATGTTTTGGGAAGAGGTGAGGGTAACAATTGAAAAAATAATCTCAAAACAAATCATACTGAATCCTAAACTGTTTTTGTTGGGTCTGTACCCAGAAAAGCATAATTTTAATAAAAGTGAAAGAACATTCATAGACCTCAGTTTGCTTAATGCCAAAAAATGTATTGCACTATTATGGAAAAAGACTCATAGACCAGATGTGACTCAGTGGTTAAGACAGATGTTAACAAACCTTCCATTAGAAAGAATAACATATATACTGAAATCAAAGGAAATTGTGTTTGAGAATATATGGAGACCTTTTATTGATTATGTAAAAAATTTAAACATAACTCTTGAAGAAGAAGGTGAATGATGTGTGTGGACCTTGTAAATTCCAAACTGGTGAACATAATATGTATACTTATGTATTGGATTGTCTAGACTAAACAGAGGAGCATTGTTGAAGACTTGATTTTGTTGGTGATTGTTGGTGTTTTTAGTGCATTTTTTTTTTTTTGTAGTACTTTAGCGTTAGTGTTTGATTGTTTGTATCATGTTTGTTAAAAAAAAAAAAAGGTTCAATAAAGATATTGTGGAAAAAAAAAAAAGAAATGTAGACGTTATAGTGGCGACAACATAAAATGTCAAACAAACGAACAAACAAGTCACTAAAATCGCCCCCCCCCCCAAAAAAATGGAGTTCCTCATCAGATATATTGGAAAATCAAACTCAATCAAGGTATTGATGATTTAACGATTCTGTATAAATTCAAAGTCAATCCGATCAGAAATGTAGAAGCTATAGTGCCATCAACATAAAATGTCAAACGAACAAATGGACGGATCAAAAACATACCCTCCATAATGTTGGAAAAACTGAAGTCACTTAGCTAACTTTACAGAGGCGCTCACAAGGATACTCCCACCATTACTGCAACCGGTGGACATGAAGCTAGTGAGCTCCAGTTGTCATATCAAAACAAGGGCAAAATCAAAACCATTTGTTTAGAGAGAGGTACTGAAACCAAAGCTGACCCTAACATAATGAGTGTTGTGGGGTTTTTTTTGTCAGTTTTGCTATTTTCTTGTTTAAATGATGTTGAGCACATCGAGAAACCGTCATACAACTGATTTAGTGATGTAATATATTGCTAAATAAACTCTTTAAAGCATACACTGCTGTCTGACAGCCTAAACAATCCATGCATTTACAGTATCCGGCATTACGTCTGAAAGAACATTACAAGACACAATGTGCAGCTTTGTTCTAAGCTTGACTTTTCATGGCCATAAAATACAGAAGGCAAAACAGCAGCTTTTGCCTCGGTTAAGTGGTACCTTTCTGACTAAAATCAAATGTATTCACAGAATCCGGCCGTTTGCCCTTTCCACCCACTTTCACCGACTAGTCCACAAAGCCCTGTGATAGAGCCGAGCACTCATCACCTCACCAGCTGAGGCTTTACAACTCAATTAGAGGGCCCTAACCTTTCAGCAGCCTATCATTATTCCTGAATGCAGCGGTAGGTTAACTGGGTCCCTCTAGAGAGACAAAAACAGGCCGGGAGACTGGTTAATAATCAGTTCACTGCGAGCAACCGACGCTCCAACGGCTCACTTCTCATCAAATCCTAATCACTGACCCAATAAGTCTTCATGATTGCGATGCAGAGGTCAAGCCTGTCCTTTGCCGTTTTACGTATGCAGCTCTGACCCACTCAAGCAGACCAACGATGCTGGTCGGCATCATAAAGAGTTCATCTGCCGTGAAGAGTGAGGAGCACGGCCAAGAGGATGAACAGAAAAATCTGAACTACAGATCACAAAGATTAAGTCACACAGTCAGCAGGGTGCCTGCAAGTTTATGGAAACTAAATTAAGACTTTTCAGACCTTTTCTTATGGCGACTCACCAAATTTAAAGAGCTCCTACAATGCTTCTGGGGATTCCACTTTTACTTTAGTGCATTATATAGCTTACTGTGACATTATATGGCTTGCAAAGTCAAAAAGCCTAAAGTCTTCCTCCTCCCCCACAGAATCTAGGACTCCAAAGCTGAAAACGCCTCATTTGGATTTGGTATTACAAGGTTATCACATTGTTATTAAACAGATCTGATACAGACCTGCCCCACAGTTAGTCTGGAACGCCATCTCCTTGTGAAGTAGAAGTTTCCCACCGAGCCTCGGCGCTTACACAGCTACAGTGCAGCTAGCCTAGCTAGAAACCTGACTGTGGTTTTTAAAGCTGTTCTCTGTAATTCTAGTCACCTCAATACACATTTGAGGTCCCAGCTTGTTCATTAACTCACAGTCGATAATACACAGTATCTCATGTCATTCTGGCCTATTTTGTTATATTTTCAATTCAATTCAATTCAACTTTATTTATATAGCGCCATTTCACAACAACAGTCATCTCATAGCACTATCAACTGTAGGGGGGACCCCCACAGTTGCAGAAAGACCCCAGCAATCAGGCGATCCCCTGTGAGCAAGCACTTGGCGACGGTGGAGAGGAAAAACTCCCTTTTAACAGGAAGAAACCTCCAGCAGAACCAGGCTCAGGGAGGGGCAGTCATCTGCTGCGACTGGCTGGGGGGTGAGGGGATAGAGAAGAAGAAAAGAACAGACATGTAGAGAGCAAACAGCACGATGGGGACTCAATCTATGGGAGAGAACAAACAAATGTTAATGACCAGCAAAAAAAAAATATTTCATAGAGAGTGAGGAAAGGAGTGAGGCCCAGTGCATTACTGGAGGTCCCCCGGCTGACTAAACCTATTAGCAGCATAACTAAGGGAGGGTTCAGAAACACATGATCCCTCCCTAATTGTAGGCTATATCAAAAAGGTAGGTTTTAGCCCTATTCTTAAAAACAGAGATCGAGTCTGACTCCCGAATCCAGATTGGCAGCTGATTCCACAGGAGGAATTATATTTTGGACATGACAGCCAGGTATATTGAGCTGCTAATGTTAACTCTTCTGAGCGGCCACAGCCAGGATTCATGACAACATTGAGATTGACCTACCGAGCACAAGCAGAGAGAAGTCTGCTGGCCTGGCCACCAGACACCCATTTATGTTTATTTTGTATCCATTTTACCCACTTGATCATATATTTCATTGATATCGGTTGTTTTAGCTTATTTTATTAAACTTATTATTATAGGATAGGAATCCCTTAAAATAGCAGCTATTGGCATTAAGGGTGTTCACAGTTAATTGGCAGTGTTTCCCCTACCATTACATTGGGGGGGGGGGGTTGCACTGCCCTCCTAACGGCATTGTCCGCCCCCCAAAAAGGTCAAGATAATTTTATTTAATATTATTTTCTATATAGTACCACATCACAACAGAAGTCCTTTAAGATTATTTTTCCTATAGAACAGTTCTATAAATAGGCTTCAGTTCTCCTCTGTTTTCTGTATAGTGCACAGCAGTGTTCCACCCCCAAAGCGTGTGCACACACACACACACAAAACCAGACATGTGCACACGCATTCCCACCAGCGGACAGAGTGTGCACGTAGGAAAATATGCCACGTCAACCACCTGAAAAGCAGAACAAAATATCTGTGTTTTTAAATACTCCCAGGATGGTGAAGATGGCAGCACTCACTCTCCTGTGAGTAGCACCTGGAGTAGCTCTCCTGTTCTGGGTCACAGTGTGGAGTTTCATGTCCAGCACAACACAAAGACGGATATTTTTACCCCAGAGGGAGGTGTCACGGAAAAGAGGACCGGAGTATCACAGGGTAAAAGTTACTACAGGGCCGAGAAGCACAAACAAGCACAGAGCGGAGTTGAACAAGGACCCTGCACAGCAGGACAGGCTGGTGTCGGCTCCACAGCAGACAAGGACGGTCACCTCCCCCACCCGCTCTCTTTTGAACCACATCCACAGGATGGCTGACAAAAAAAAAAAAAAAAAAAAAAAAAAAATCACTTGAGGAGGTTCTTAACCTTTTTTGGCTCCACGGACCACAACTTTCACATTCAGCCTGTATTTAATTGTGTGTTACTTAGTCAACCAAAGCTAAAAGCTAATGCTAGCTTTAAACATGATGTCAATGACAAAATAAAAATTTCAGAGACAAAAGAGTGAGAGCGAGCTGAGGCTTAAAGCAATATGTTATGAAAACACCCCATTTTGAACATGTGTAAAACGTAGTGCAATAATTCAATAATAATGCCAAAAACATGCAGGTTAGGTTAATTGGAGACTCTAAAGTGGCTCTAGGTGTGAATGTGTGTGTGAATGGTTAAGGGATAGCGCCGTATCGTGGCTGCTTCATCCATCCAGGTGGTGGATGACCCTCAATTTCCCCTCTGGGGATCAATAAAGTATACCAAATCTAAAATCTAAAAAAAAAAAACCCTGAGCTGCTTTGACTAAATCATATCACAGACATTTCATTACCACCTGTGGATGCTGTGTCAACATGCGGAAAAAGTACAATGAAAAAAAATTATTTAAAAAAAGTAACATTTCTGAAATAACAAACCATTGATACCGATACAGTTTACAGAGGGAGGAAAATAAACTGATTTCAATATTTGCTCATGATAGTTTCTGAATATTTGACATTCCAAAACCAGTATTTGGGACAGCCCTAGAATATTTAAGGCCTTTATTTTGAATAAACAAAATTTATGACTATTCAAGATCGGTGGGCACCTAAATTAGAGAGACAAACGTGAGAGAAAAGCACAATGGACATATTTTAATGTGGGTTTACAGTTATAAAACAGGTGTATAAGAGCTCCATAAAATGTGCCTGAATGATGACATGAAATCACTGTTCCTTCCTGTGTTTTGGTGCATTACACCAAGAGATGTGGCAACTCCAGATGTCACCTCCCACATTGAGTGTCTTGGTTTGTCAACAACTTCCTTCCCCCCGTATCATCCCCACCCCCCATCTTTAACTTTCTCCTCTCGTCCTCCCAGTCTAAATCCCTGTCATCATCAGAAAGCATACACGACTTTAAGGGGGCACTAGATGACTATCTGCACTGTTCAACTCTCTGATCTACAGACGTGATGATATGCATGTACAGGCTGCACCCTGGTATTGATCCCACCGGGGATTATTACATTTTCTTCATTCTGTCTCCTTGTGGCAGCAGAGACATTAGCGAGGCGGCAACACAGCAGGGTGGCCGTCTTAAGCCTTTCCTTTTGTGCGAGTGTGCGCACAGACACAATAACATCATCTTTCTGAGTCCTGGCAGAGCATCAGGACAGGAGAGCGGGAATGAGGTGGAGAAGCTAGCTAAGGAAAACTCCCCTGTGGAGCTGGAATGGCAACAGCAGCAATGAGGAATTTACGGGCTGATAAGAGACGAATGCCACGTATGCTGGACTAGATGTTGGTGGAGTTACTCTAATCTGCAGCTGTACTCCAGCATAAAGATAGGGGCATTATTGTGGTCTGATCACAGCCCTGACACATTTACATGATCCGTACTTAGGTTTCCAGCAGTAGAGGCAGAACATGACACAGAATTTGCTACTCACAGAAGTAGTCTACAAGGGCTTTTACAAGAAGGCCATACACACTGGTGTCTTAACCCCTTGCACTCTGGTCAATTTTCCTAAAAACGCCCCCAAAAAAATGTGCCCAAAGTAAATCGAAAGCTGTTCTTCAACCCTTTGCAGCATCTTCATGGGGTTGGTCTCATTTAAAAGAAAACACTTTGAATTTTTTGGCAAAAAAAACATGATCTCTCTAAGTGCTCCGGCCACTGAGTTACAGTCATCTAAACATACTGAACTTGAAGAAAATAAATTTGGCCTGGGTGTTTTTTTGGATACAAATGCTTGCAAATAACACACAGCTTCAGATCCGGGCTGGAAAATGCAACAGAAATGTAGAACCAAGTGTTATCCAGCTGAGGTCCAAATTTTGTAATAATACCACAAAAAATGAATATTTTACACAGCTTTGTTCTCAGGCTGTTCCCAGGCGTTTTGGAACTGTGCCAAATGGCACAGTTTGGAAAAACGTCTGTAACTTTTGAATAATTCAATGTAGAATCTTCATTTTGGGCTCTAATGAAAGGTCACACTCAGGGCTGTCTGTGTGTGTGTGGGGGGGGGGTTGTCCCCCCCCGCTCGCTAAAGAGGATGGACTTCGGCCATCGCTACACAACGGATTAGCCTCATGTGGTGATGTGGGACAGCAGCGCAATCACCGCGGCTCCCCCCCCCTCGCTGCAGAAGAATAGCGGGGGTGGGGGGGCATTCACAGCCTGTACGCGGCGAATAACCCCTTGTACCGCGGCGCACGAACTTCAGACTTCGTGCGCCGCACAGTTGTAATTTACCGATCGGTCAAAAGTCATTTTGGATTACAATTTTCAGGGATAGAGAATAATTTAGCTTATAACACCTTACCTCTTCACAGCAGCAGTGTCCTGGCCAACTTCTCTTCCTCATTGTCAGACGAACGCGACGCTGGTCCGCTCTGGTTCTGGTCTCGCGACCCGATCAAAACATAATTTCATTGTTGCGGTTTTGTGCTTCCATGATTGCGGTTTTTGGCGAACGATTTTTCAAAACAAATAACAGTAGTAATTAAAAAAAGACTGGTGAAGGCGTGTGTGTCACTCAGCCTCCGTCGGTCTATGATGACCATGGAAGAAATAACGTCTACTCTGCTGGAACCAATACAAAATAAGCACCGCCTGTGGCCGAACATGCCGATCCACGAATGGCACTCCCTGTCACACAGGTTGCATTTGTGGATGGTCTCCATGCTGCTGGGTCTGTGGGGCTCTTCCTGTGTCCTTTTTTGATCCGCTCCAGCAGTCAGTCTTTACCCAGCCTTAAAAAAAAACAGCTCGCGAACTTCTCTGCTTCAATTGGCTCACTGCATTCAAAGCGTTGGGAGGCGGGTCCTCCTTCCTAGGTTTTCATTCATTGGTTCTTCAATGTTTCAGAAACCCAATTCAAGGCTCTTATCAGTCGAATGAGAGGTCAATCAGATTAACTAATCTGTTCGCGGCTGTGTCTGCAGCTTTTTTTTTTCTCAGTGGCGCTTGGACACCAACACCACCTACATCACCACCATCAGGACCATGCGTCTGAGAGCGCACGAGGACGCACTCGTGCGTCCTCGTGCGCCCTAGGACGCAGAAACTTGCCCGCCCGCGGTACAACGGAGCGCAAGAGGTTAACAGACAAAATAGAAAATCATGATGCAAACACATAAGTCACTAAATTGTTTATTACAATCAGCAGCAAATTCCAGATTATTTAGAATGTGCAAAATTCAAACTGTAAAAAAAAAAAAAAAAAAAAAAAAAAAAAAACTGGAATGGGTCACACACACCGTCCACGCTGCCTCACTGAGAAGCAACTGGATCGGCCCCTCGCACTGGTCCCGGTTCAGCAGATCTTCAGCCTGCATCTCTGTAAATAGTGAGGCAAGGTCCAGTTTGGGTGGATCGTTTTCCTCTTGCCTAGATGAAAGACAGAAATGGGTGGTGGATAATTAAAGCAAGTTTAAAACATATTTGAAAAATAACACTTATCAATAAAAGTTTAGCCACCGCTGTGTCGCCCTGGTTTCAAGTGTGGGTGGTGTTTTGTGCTTGTATTGCTACAATATAAAAGGAAGCACTACAATGGGTCTCAAATATTAGTAATGTGTTCTTTTACTGGATGAGTTTAAAGACAAGATACTATAAACTACACATATAAACTAAATTCTAATGGTGACTGAACAACTCCCATTCCCCAAAGTGCAACATACACTATTATGACTACAACTCATACAGGATCAAAGAAGTGATCTGATAAAAAATAAATAAACAAGCAGTTTATTTTACGGTGGCTACTATTGAATGTGCCATTCATTTTCAATTACTCTGATATTAATATTCACACAATCTAATAAATCTCAGTTCAGTCCCTTTCATATTAAGTGGAAATTGTGCTACTTTAAATTTAGCACTTTACCTATACTTTAACTTAAAAAGCAAAAGATTTGACTATAAATAAGATGTGCAACTTACCAGTCACATTTCTGTGATGCCAACCGTAGCCTGGTCCAACTCTACAACGAAAATACACACAACTTAAGTACATGCACAGCACAAAAGTGCAACATGTAAAAAAACACCTTTTTAACTAGGATTACAACTAGCTTTTTTCATCAGATATTGTAAACACAAAGGCAACATACAAGGACAGACATAGCATTGATGGCTAACTAGCTAGCTCATCGTTTAAACACGAGCAAGTTTTCGTCTGTCCAAAGTGAACTTTCCACTGCTGGGATAAATAACGTAAGATATGCATATCACATCACTCACCGTCCTCAATATCCCAATATCACGGCTTCAACTGCTGAAGTTGGATGCTGGCGCGGCCGTACATTCAATTGAGTTTGGGCGGCTCCGTCTACTTCCCTCTGGATTCTCTCATGAGCCTAAACGCACAGAAAACTCTGCTGGACCGCGATGTTGATTTCTGTGAAGTCAGTCTATCGTTGTTGTTTATATCACTTGTTGGCTGGCTCACGGACGAATCGTTGCAAATGGCGGATCGCGAGCATTACACCCACTCTCATGACGTTACGCCTGGACCAATCAGTGGCCTGTACTGTTTTTACATAACTGGGACGGTACCCTCGGAACCTGAATCGAGCGGTTCTGAAAAAAATAGTAACTGTTCTGAAAAAACAGAACTGAAAGCAGTTACAGTCCCTAATGGAAAAGTGGACAAACCTTACTGTACCGTACTGACCCTAGTGGAAAAGGGCCTTAAGAGCAGTCCAGTAGGTCCCTATGAAAAATTTACACCAAGGACCCAGTGTATCCAAAGAGGCACATGGGTCCCCCCTCCACTGGGCTCACCACCCACAGACGGGATCATGGGGATCATGGTGCTACCGAGCAGAAGTTTGGGCTACTCTGCCTGCACTGATGCCCCCATGACCCAGATTCCCTGGTTAAGTGGTAGAAGATGGTTGGATGGAAGTATCTAGCTTCTCCTTAGTAAAGTTGTAACACATATATACAGAGCATTACAAGTCATTGGAATATTTTATCCAGTTATGTCTTGTACAGTTCCATGGACATCTGTACATGGTGTGTGTGTGTACACGGTACACACACACACCACACATCTGTACATGGTGTGTGTGTGTACACACACACACACACACACACACAAAGTATATGGTCAGTATCTGATGTGCCACATTCCCTCCAGTATATTAGCTTTACTTCAGATATTTGCTTTTAATCTTGGGGGGTGATTAAAAAACAGATTAAAAATAGATGCCGTTTTATCAAGCTAATTCCATCCATATCCATGTATTTGTGGCTGTTGTACTTTCCATATTTCAGACATGTGCACAGGAGGGATAGTGGATATATTGGACAGACGAAGATGAACATGGAGCTGCCAGGCAGCAGTTAAAAGAGGAAGACCACAGAGAATATTACATTATATATTAGAAAAGCCATATATTTGGCAGGAAAAAAACCATACAATTTTAGTTTTAAAAAGCTGGACATTTAAAGTATACAAGAAGGACCCTCACAAATTGGTGAAAAATGGGAAATTTATGAGAAAAAAAGTCAAAATGTATACACATACACAGCTCATATTCTTGTCAATTTGCTATTTTTTCTTGTAAATTTGCATCACTTTCAAACTACAATTCGCAAGCAACAGTCACAAGTTCCATTAGCATAAATTTAAGACCTCAACAAGCCTCCATGGCTGTTTCAAACTTCAAGGAGATGTGGGTCTGATTTCTCACAAAACACTCCGGGGTATCAAGTTTCACGTCATCACATCACTGATGTCACACAAATGTGACGTGAGCCTGGAAGCTGGTGATGCTGAAAAAACTCATTCATGAGGAAAAAAAACTGTACATTCTTTTGAAAAAAAGTATGTGGGGAAAAAATGCTAAATTGTGGAAAACCGTCACAATTTTGAGAGAAAAAGATTATACAGTATATTGGCAAATGTTAATATATACTACATACTTAAAACTTATTCAGTACAAAGCTCAATTCCAATGAAGTTGGGCATTGTGTAAAATGTAAACCTGTATATCCTGTTCAGCATTAATGATGCCTTCACACCTTGACGATTTAGGCAGCATTTGCCAAATGTATGAAAAATTTCAAGAATACGCTGGCGTATGTCAAATCAGTTATGGGTAAGTTTTGTATAAGTTAAGAGCACACTGAAGAACGCTGAAGCAAGCTGGTATACGGCATTGTATGCCAAGCTCCTCTGAAAATTTTCACCATGCTGAAAAATTTCCGACATATCTAGCGTACGGCTAAAACGTCCCACAAACACGGGGCATAAGTTGTAGGGAAGTGATGCGTTCATTCACACACGTTACTTATAAGCGACTCATAAGTTACTCATAAGTCAAAATATGTCGAGGTACCCAAAACTTATTTCTAATATATGAGTAATAATAATGTGACGTATGCAGGGTTCACACAAAGAAAATGGAGCAAGATGGTTGTGATCAACGGGATTTATCTTACACACACTCTGAGCACAGGCAGGAGGGGAGGTCATTCTCCCAGACCTCCGTTTAAATCACGGTTACACACACATAATAAATCTTGCCTATTATAACGCAGTTATAATTACACAGCAGTAGAATAGCTCAGTAATAACATTTACTACACACACACAGTAACGTTTCAATTGTCAAAGCATGCTGGGAAACCCCTGCCCCCCTTAACATGGCCCCGACGTTACACTGCCCCCCCCCACGGACTGGTTTCTGTCCCCAGAAAAATTACAGTCCAATTTAAAAGTCCAATACAAACTCATCCAGGTGCCGGGGCGGTCAACACGTACAGGCCCCCTAGTGTCAATCTGGGTCTCGGTCGGGGTATCGGGCCGGGATGGAAGCTCCGGTTCGTCCACCAGCGGTGCAGATGGCTGATACGGGGCGAGACGGTCACGATGAAGGACCACAACCCGGTCCCTTTTTCTAAGCCTCACCCTGTACACCACATCTGACAGTCTCTCCAGGACCACGTATGGCCCTGACCAATGGCTCGCCAGCTTCGGTGATCGTCCTCTCTTCCTCTCAGGGCAGAAAACCCAGACTCGATCTCCAGGTGCAAAGTCCCTCCCCTGGCAGCAGGAGTCATACGCTCGCTTCTGCCGACCCCCTGCCGCTGCCAGGGCCTCTCGAGCCAGCTCGTGCACCGTGTGGAGACGTTCTTTCAAACAAAAAAAATAATCCAATCCGGGTTTTCCCTCCACCTCCGGCTCAGGGGGGCAACCGAATACCAAATCCACCGGTGTGCGCAGCTCGCGTCCAAACATGAGCGCCGCAGGGGTGCACCGGGTAGATTCCTGAGCTGCCGTCTGGTACGCCCACAAAACAAAAGGCAGGTGCAGGTCCCAGTCTCGCTGTCGCTGGTCCACTAGGATAGCGAGCTGGGTGGTGAGGGTCCGGTTGAATCGTTCGACCAGGCCGTCGCTCTGTGGATGCAGCGGGGTAGTCCGGGTCTTCCGGATGCCCAGCCGTTTGCAGACCTCTCCGAAGACCTCCGCCTCGAAGTTCCGACCCTGATCGCTGTGCAGCTCCTCCGGTGCACCGAACCGACAGAACATTTCATCCACCAGCTTTGACGCCATCGTCGTGGCGCTTTGGTCCGGGACCGCGTACGCCTCTGGCCACTTAGTGAAATAATCCATCGCGACCAGCACGTAGCGGTTCCCCCGGTCCGTGGTCGGGAAAGGGCCCAGGATGACCACTCCCACTCGCTCCATCGGCGCTCCCACCCGGTACTGTTGCAGGGGAGCGTGGGATCGCTGAGTTGGTCCCTTCTGAGCTGTGCACGTGTCGCAGCGGTGAACGTGGAGCTCCACGTCCTGATGACAACCGGGCCAGTAGAACCGGGCCCGAAGGCGCTGCAGCGTCTTTGTCACTCCGAAGTGGCCCACTCCTACTGCCCCATGAACCAGCTGGAGTACTTTGGGCCGGAATCGACGAGGAACCAGCAGCTGCCAGACGTGCCGCTGCCCAGCTGGAGTCTGCCACTGTCGATACACCACGCCCTCGTGGCAGCGGAGGTTGGCCCACTGGGAGTGCAGGGCCTTAGTCTCTGGGTCCAGCGGTGACACAACCTCCCAGGCGGGCCGCTGTCCTGCGTCCAGCCACTGCCGAACCCGTGAAATGACCGGGTCTCTGTCCTGCTCGCTCTGCAGCTGCTGCGTGCCAAGAACCTCTGTGACGTCATCGCTGGGGAGAACTGCCTGATCATCTGAGGGGCTGTGCGTCGCTGCGTGATTCCTGCTCGCAGCGGCTCGGAGAGCGGCAGCCCATGGGGTGATTTGGTCCCAATCTTCAGCCCGTTGGCAGTGACGACACTCCTCTGTCGCACAGGGGCGCCGAGACAGCGCGTCAGCGTTGGCATGGAGGCGGCCTGCCCGATGCACAATCTGGAAATTATAATCCTGCAGTGCCTCCAGCCATCTCACCAACTGTCCATCCGGTTCTTTGAAGTTTAACAACCAGGTCAGGGAAGCGTGGTCCGTCCTGAGCTGGAACCTCCCCCCGTACACATACGGGCGGAAATGACGCAGTCCTTGGATGACAGCCAGCAGCTCTCTGCGAGTCACAGTAATTTCTCTCTGCTCTGCTGAGAGTGCGGCTGAAGAAAGCGACTGCCTGCTCTCCGTGTTCTCCCTCCTGGGATAACACCGCCCCGATGCCCTGGTTGCTGGTGTCTGTGTCCATGATGAAAGGGCGGTTCGGGTCGGGATATTGCAGGACGGGGGCTCCGATGAGCGCTGCGCGGAGCTGGGAGAAAACAGCAGCACAGCTGTCACTCCACTGAAATGTGCGTCCTTTCTGTGTCAGCTGATGCAGCGGGCTGGCGATGGTGGCGAAGTCTTTCACAAACCTCCTATAATAGGAGGCCAATCCAAGAAAACTCCTCAGTTCTCCAACGTTCCGCGGCACTGGCCAGTCTCTCACTGTTGCCACTTTTTCCGGGTCGGTGGCGACCCCCGCTGCGCTGATGACGTGGCCCAAAAAGGTGGTCTCCCGCCGGAACAGGTGGCATTTCTTAGGGTGTAACCGTAGCCCCGCCTGCTGGATGGCTCCCAGCACCTCTTGGAGATTTGACAGGGCGCTGTCAAAATCAGCTGCATGCACCAGTACGTCATCCAGGTAAACAACGCAGCGACTCCGGGGCACGTGAGCCAGCACTCGCTCCATCAAGCGCTCAAAGGTGGCCGGAGCGTTGCAGAGTCCAAATGGCATCACTTTAAACTGGTACAGTCCCTGCCCGATGGAGAAGGCTGTTTTTTGGCGGGCCTCAGGTGACAGCTCTACCTGCCAATAGCCGCTGCGTAGATCCAGCGAGCTGAACCAGCTGGAGCCGGCGATGTGGTCTAGTGCGTCGTCGATGCGGGGCAGGGGGTAGGAATCTTTCCTGGTGGCGTCGTTCAGGCGCCGGTAATCCACACAGAACCGCCACGACCCGTCCTTCTTCTTGACCAGCACCACAGGCGCCACCCAGGGGCTGCTGGAGGGCTCAATAACATCTGCCTCCAGCATTTCTCGCACTTTGTTCCGCGGCTGCCCGCCTTGAAAAGGGCAGCCGGCGTGGGTGGAGTCGAATCAGCCTGGCCTCACCGGTGTCGATCTCGTGCTGCACCAACCCGGTCCGGCCGCATTCCTCATCCTTCGCGGCGAAAACACCCATGTAATAGTCCAATAGCTCCCGCAGCTGGCGTCTCTGTTCCGGGTCCAGCCCGCTGCAGCTCCGCTGAAATAATTCCTCCACCGCCTGCTGCGTCTCTGCTGACACGTTGACCCCTCCCCTTGCTGTCCCTGTGTGTGTTCGTGCTCTCTCTGCCCGCGCTGGTGACGTCATTGTGTCCGGCCCTCGCGGTGGCCCGCCTGGTCCGGTCTGTCTTGGCGATCCCTCGATTGCGCGGGCCCCCGTGTTCCTTCCCTGAGTTCTGCTGTGGAGCGTGATGGTCCGGTTTCCCAGCTGGAGGGACGGTCCCGCGGTGTCGATCTTGGCACGCCAGGCTGTGAGCATGTCTAGTCCAATAATACAGGGTTCTTGGATGTCAGCCAGCCAGAACGGGTGTCTTATGTTCTGACCGGCCACCCCCACCACCAGAACTCTCCGCCCCTTCAGTCGGGTGCGCTCACCGGTAGCCGTGGTGACGCAGCACTCGGTGGGTTCCTACCCCTGCGGAGCCGTCTTGTTCGTGCCCGGCAGAACACCGGGTCGAACCAGGGAGATTGTAGAGCCGGGTTGATTGTAGAGTCAATCAGGGCCCGGATCGACGTCTTCCCCAAGCTGCACTGCAGATACATCCCTGGAGAGTGTCCAATTCGGCCCATGCGTGGTGCCGGCTCCTCGGGGGAAACATCTGCGGGAGGCGGCCTGTCCCCGTTCACGCCACCTCACTCTAGTTCAACGCCGGCGAGGGGCGTTCTTCTCCGGGGACGCGCCGCCGTGGTCTGCCGTAATTCCTCCTCTTCCTCCTCGCTCTCCATCGTGGCCTGGAAGGTTCTTTGTCTGTGCGTTGGCGCTTCAATTGTGCGATTCATCAGCGGCTCCACCCGCTCTGCTTCTGCCACTGCAGTCTCCCAATCGCTCGCGGCGTGGATCCGTACGTGGCTCTGGAGCTGGGCCGGGTGGAGACCTTGGATGAAGCTCCGGAGGGCGAGCTTCTCTACCGCCTCCGGTGCGAAATCTGGGTAGCTGCGCCGGGTTAGCAGCCGTATGTCTGCAACATAGGCTCCTAGGCTTTCCTGGTTGCTTCGACGGTGGCGGGTCAGCTGTTCCTGGGCGTGCTCAGCGTCTGCCGTTCTTCCAAATCGTCTCCGGAGCGCCCCTTGTAGCGCTGGCCAGCTGTAGCGCTCCTCAGGAGGAGATCAGAGAGCGTGCAGAGAGCTCTCCCTTCCAAGGCCAGCGTGACCTGCACGGCGGTTTCCTCTGGTGACCAGCCGTTCAGCGCAGCGGCCAGCTCGACCTGGGTCAGGTAGTCATCCAACGTGGCCTCGCCGTTGAAGCGGGGAATCTTGGCCCGCTGCCGAACAGATGGGATGGCCGCCTCCTGATCGATCGTCACTCTTGATCGCCGTGGGATCGCCAGCCCGTCCTGTCCTGAAAAGGGTGGAATGCGGGGCTGGTTTGCTCTGCTCTGCCCGCTCTGTCTTGAAAAAGGCAGAAGGCGGGGTGCGCTGGCCCCGTCAGGTCCGCCGCCACTTCGTTTGTCCCGGCTCCCGGGGGTGGTGTCTCGGTCCCATCGTCCATCATCAGCTGAGCAATGGACTGCTCCAGCTGCTGGATCTCCATTCTGATCCTGGCTTCCATTTGCTCCATCCCACTCCTGACACCAGTGTGACGTATGCAGGGTTCACACAAAGAAAATGGAGCAAGATGGTTGTGATCAACGGGATTTATTTTACACACACTCTGAGCACAGGCAGGAGGGGAGGTCATTCTCCCAGACCTCCGTTTAAATCACGGTTACACACACATAATAAATCTTGCCTATGAAATACTGTTGGGTAATTATAACGCAGTTATAATTACACAGCAGTAGAATAGCTCAGTAATAACATTTACTACACACACACAGTAACGTTTCAATTGTCAAAGCATGCTGGGAAACCCCTGCCCCCCTTAACATGGCCCCGACGTTACAATAATAATGGTTTGCATTTATATCATGCCTTTCAAGAAACCCAAAGCGCTTTACAATGAAAATCCATTATTCATTCAATCCACAGACAGATGGTAGTGGTAAGCTACTACTGTAGCCACAGCTGCCCTGGGGCAGACTAATGGAAACATGGCTACCAATCTGCACCAATAGCCTTTCCGACCACTACTGAACATTTATGCACATTGTGTATGGACACTGGGGGCAAGGTGGGTTAAGTGTCTTACCCAGGGACACAACGGCAGGATGGCTAGGGAGAACGGGATTCGAACCACCAACGCTCTGATATTGGACGACCCGCTCTACCTCCTGAGCCACTTTGAACCTATGTGTAGGGCTGTCACAGTGGAGGAACTGCCCCTGCGGTGACGGTGGATAGTTCAACACTGCGATATGCAGTATTACTGCAAATGTTTTTAGGACCCTGTGGTCTTGTAATTTAAACAGGGTTCATAACTTACATGGCAAATGATGGAAGCTGTGAGAAACTCGCAGCAGCTCTGCTCTCAACTTTATATGCATGTGTGACAATTGTGCGGCGCTCCGGTCTTCCTAGGCATGAACTGCTGATTCTTTGCGAGCACAGATTCGGTTAAAAAAAAAAAAAAGATAATTTTCATAAAGCAGTGGCGGTAACTCCAGTATTTCAACTACAGGGTGTGTGGACTGGAGACTGCAGTGACATTCAGCTTATTTAAACAGGACAGCCTCCGTACAGGACTCCGCGTGGCTCTTGTCTCCGTGATTTTTGGATTTTTGCCACTGTCCAAAAAATCAGGTTCAAACAAGCAATGCACTATGCAGTTGCTGTTTCGCTCTCGGACCTCAATTGACAGGATCATAAACACTCCGCTCAGAAGAAAATAACACGATTTGTGCCCTTTCAGTGTGCTTACTGTCACGGCTGTATTTAGCAATTCGTCCAAAAGCTTCCACCACTAACTGCCTGCTGGAGTCCGTCTGGAGAGAGTATGCCCCACACGGTGCTGGTGGTGGCAGCACCCGGTGTTATGGAAGCTTCCACAGTACCAGGTGCAAACATGCTGTTGGCAATAAAAATACACTTAACATTTAACAATTTATTTAATAATCAATAGGGGCACATAAGTGAAAAACGAGATAGAGCCACACACACAAAAAAAGTGAACACCGTGGTTGTTGCGGTTGTTCGTTATCCTCCGCGGTAGGCTTGTCCATAGCGCAGTACTACATAATTGCGGTTATCGCAACAGCCCTACCTATGTGCAACTTACTGAATATGTTTCTAACTTACAGCTACCCTATAACAGTATATTTGTAGCATTGGTTCACAGGAGGAACGCGATAAACTGGTCTTGTTCTTCTATTCAGACAAAGTAAAGTGTGAAAAGTAGTCTTCTGCCATCTACAGAAGTTCTCTGATGACTCTGCGATCATCAGCCTCATCTCCGATGGGGATGACGTAGAGTACAGAGGACTTACCCAGGACTTCTGGACTGGTGCCTGCAGAACTCCCTCCAGATCAATGCGAGGAAAACCAAGGAACTGTTGGTGGACTGTCGCAGGTGTGGAAACCCCCCACAACACCGGTAAACATCCAGGGAACAGACACTGAGATGGTGACATCTTACAAGTTCCTGGGTGTTCACCTGAACAATAAACTGGACTGGCCACACAACACCAACGCACTCTACAAGAAGGGGCAGGGCAGGTTGTTCCTCCTGAGGAGACTCCAGTCTTTTGGAGTGCAGGGGGCGCTCCTGAAGACTTTCTCTGATTCTGTGGTGGCATCAGCCATCATGTTTGGAGTGGTCTGCTGGGGCAGCGGCATCACAGCAGCTGACATGAAGAGGCTGAACAGGCTGATCAAAAAAGCTAGCTCTGTTCTGGGGCACTGCCTTGACCCAGTGGAGGAGATAGGAGAGAGGAGGATGGTAGCTAAGCTGTCATCTCTGCTGGAGTCCAAGTCCCACCCCATGCGCGAACCCGCTGAACACATTGAGGAGCTCATTTAGCGGTAGGCTGTGTCATCCTAGGTGCTCGAGGGAGAGGTTCCACAGGTCCTTCCTACCTACAGCTGTCAGACTTTATAATCTAACCAGTGCTGCTCATAAAGGCCATATTAAACATCACAACTTTGCACAATAGAGCTCGTCCCCTCCAATACACAACTTATACAATTACAATTATTATTAAGGGTGGCAACAACACTGTTTATTCAAATGTGAAATATACTGTCTGGGTCTATATTTATATTTATATACTGCCAGTAATGTAACTAACTGTAATGCTATTCATACCATCTAGCTGCAATGCTCCTGCACTGTGTATGTAACTGTGTACACATGTATATTTATTAACTGCTTTGGCTAACCAGTTCTTATTTTATTACCCTATTTACTATTGCTCTGAGTGCTGCTATTCCTTTGCTGCTGCAATCCTGGAATTTCCCCACTGTGGGACTAATAATGGCTTATCTTACCTTAAAGAGATGTTTCATACCTTGACATGTTTTGACTGTGTGATGGTCTCTGTGTAGACTAGGTGACACCTTTACTAATTAAGAGCTGACTCGATCCACCTGCTCTCTGTTCTGATTAGCTCAGCTGGCGCCTGCAGTGCATATATGAGTATACAGATAACAGATAGTAGTACCTCTCGGCGCCACACCAGTAGGCTGCCTTTTGCAACAGCGGCTCGATTCCGAGTTTTTTTCCCTTCCTCTCTCTTTTGATCACTTTTTTTTTTTTTCACCCCACTTATATCACGGACACACAGATCGTCCCAAATGTCTCCTGAGCCGGTGGACGGAGCCACTGTTTATAGCAGGATACGATACAACAGGGAAGAGCTGCTAGCATTTAACCGCCACCCGGTCCCACTGGAAAAACTCGACATACCGAGAGAATTGAGGCGAAAGCGTCGCGGCTGCCGGGCTGGAGTAAGGCGGAGGACAAAAAATATAAGGTACAGACCCTCCCTTCCATCTGTTGTCATGGGAAATGTACGGTCGATACTGGGAAAGTTAGATGAGCTAGCGGCTATCTCCCGTTATGATAGCACTTACCGGGAGTGCTCTCTTCTTTTGTTTACTGAGACGTGGCTAACTGAACTAGCAGCAGATGCTAACATTGAGCTGGAGGGTTTTCACATGATACGAGCTGACCGAACACCAGAGAGTGGCAAAGCGAGGGGCGGTGGAGTGATAATGTATGTTAACAACAACTGGTGCAGACCGGGACATATCACTGTTAAACAACGACACTGCAGCAAAGACATTGAGTTGCTAGCTGTTAGCATGAGGCCTACATATCTCCCGAGAGAACACTCACACGTGATCTGCATTGTTGTTTATGCAAATCCGACGGCGAACGCTGGGACAGCGCGTGACGTCATCCATTCAGTAACCAGCAGGCTGCAGACAGAACACCCAGATGCTCTTCTCCTCATCTCAGGCGATTTCAACCACGTTTCACTGTCTCCCATTCTGCCCACTTTCACCCAGTATGTCACATGCCACACTAGAGACAATAAAACACTGGATTTGTTCTACGCAAACACTAAGGAGGCGTACACCTCATCACAACTCCCCCCACTTGGGAGATCGGATCACAACTTGGTTCATCTCCGGCCGGTGTACAAACCCCTAGTGCACAGACAACCTCCGGCCATGCACACTGTGGAGTTATGGTCTGAGGAGACAATGGACACTCTAAAGGACTGTTTTGAAGCCACTGCCTGGAAGCAGCTCTGCGATCCACATGGTGAGGACATCGATGGCCTCATTCACACCTTCACGGGCTACCTCAGCTTCTGTGTGGACAAATCCGTTCCCACCAAGACCATACGGCGTCACTCAAACAACAAACCCTGGATCAACCCTGAGATAAAAACACTTCTGAGAGAGAAGAAGAGGATCTTCAGGTCGGGGAACAGGGAGATGCTGAAGTCCGTACAGAGGGAGCTGAGGAGAAAGATCAGAGAAGGCAAGGAAAGCTTCAGGAAGAAGATGGAGGACAAGCTGCAACAGAGCGACATCAGCGGGGTCTGGAGAAACCTCAAAACCATCTCGGGGCTCCAGAATACCTCCCCCCAGGCCACGGGGGGCAGGCAGTGGGCGAACAACCTGAATCTGTTTTTCAATAGATTTGACCAACCGCCCTCCCCCCTGTCTGCACAACAACCACTGCTGCCTCTAAGAAATCAAGTCCTGCTGCCCACTCCCCACTCCACCGACACCCCCCCCACTCCCAACACACAGCCCCCCATCCTGACCCTGACCAAGACCCAGGTGAGGACGGAGCTGAGGAAGATCAAGGCGAGGAAGGCGTCGGGACCGGACGGCATCAGCGCAAAGCTCCTCAAGTCCTGTGCAGACCAGCTGTGTGGGATTGTGACGTATATCTTCAACATGAGCCTGAAACTGGGGAGGGTACCACAGCTGTGGAAAACATCTTGTGTGGTACCTGTACCAAAAACTTCCCACCCCAAAGACCTGAACAGCTACAGACCGGTGGCCTTGACGTCCCACTTGATGAAGACCCTGGAGAGACTGCTCCTTGCTCATCTCCGCCCCCTGGTGGAACCAGCGATGGATCCACTCCAGTTCGCCTACCAGCATGGCATTGGGGTGGAGGATGCGGTGATCTTCCTCCTTCACCGTTCTCTGTCCCACCTGGAGAAGCCCGGGAATATGGTGAGGATCATGTTCTTTGACTTCTCCAGTGCTTTCAACACCATCCAACCGATGATCCTGAAGGACAAGCTGCTGCGCGCAGGGGTGGACCAGCACCTGTCATCATGGATCCTGGACTACCTCACGAACCGGCCTCAGTTTGTGAGAACCCGGGACTGTGTTTCCGACACGATCATCAGTAGCACGGGGGCCCCCCAGGGAACGGTGCTGGCTCCCTTCCTGTTCACTCTTTACAGGAAGCTAGCTCTGTCCTGGGGCAACGCCTTGATCCGATGGAGGAGATAGGAGAGAGAAGGACGGTGGCTAAACTGTCATCTCTGCTGGAGTCCGAGTTCCACCCTATGCAGGACATACTGGATGCACTGAGGAGCTCATTTAGCAGCAGACTACATCATCCCAGGTGCACAACCGAGAGGTTTCGTAGGTCCTTCCTACCAACGGCTGTCAGACTGTACAACCTAAGCAGGGCTGCTCGCAGAGATAGCAAAAAGACGTAACAAACTAATAGTTTTTTTTTTAATGCAAAAGATGCAATAGACTTACACAATGGTCCTCTCCGGCATACAACTAGGAACATACCGATCGCTATGGAGGGTGAGAATATGTATGGGCACATAATCATACCATGTAGGATAACTAAGTAGACGGTTATGCTGTTTCATCCCACCTAGCAACAATGCTCTGCACTGTGTGTGTTTATATATTTACATATTTATTCCATCTAGCTACAATGCTCAGCACTGGGTGTGTTTATATTTATATATCTATATATTTATTCCATCTAGCTACAATGCTCCGCACTGTGTTTTTATATATCTACATATTATTCCATCTAGCTACATTGCTCCGCACTGTGTGTGTTTATATACTTGCATATTTATTCCACCTAGCTGCAATGCTCCGTACTGTGGGTGTTTATATATTTACATATTTATTCCATCTAGCTACAATGCTCTGCACTGTGTGTTCATATATTCATATATTTATTCCATCCAGCTACAATGCTCTGCACTGTGTGTCTGTGTGTGTGTGTGTATATATATATTTTATAGTAATATGTACATATGTATATTAGCTGCTCTTGCTTGCTTGTTTGTTTTTTTTTTCTTGCCTTCTGATTGTTGCTCTGAGTGTTGCTATCCCTGTGCTGTTGCAATCCTGGAATTTCCCCGTTGTGGGACTAATAAAGGCTTATCTTATCTTATCTTATCTTATCTTATACACACACAGAGAGCTAAACACATGTACTTGTTTGTATGACAGGAACTGTCGGGGACAGTCCGAGCCAACTTAAGTGTAACACTTTCAAGCTACAAGATACTATGAAGATCCAAATCGCCGTTTAGCCCTCCTTGCCATGTTTTTAACCTTTAACTGCAGTCTGTACCATCAGATGTCAACTGCTGTTCTGATAGATATGCCAAAATGTCAGAACACTGGAGAAGGTGGATCCAAGCAACTGACTGCTAGAAGCACAGAGCTCAGCTGTTTTCCATGATAAATCACACTTTGCTGTCCCTTGGCTATGGCTCTCTGATGCTTTTGGGTTGACACCAGTAAAAGCACACTCCATGTGTTATTTTGTTTTTTTTCACTTTATTGAAAATAAATGTTTTTATCGCCATCAGTTCGTGTGCGTTTGAGCCAGGTTGTGACAACTGTCATCTGACATTCCTGATGTGTCACATCAGTGGTTTTAGACCTGACCGACCTAAGAGATTTGAAAGCCCTGCCAGGTCGGTCACGCCCCCTGCTGTGCGATGGCCTTTTCTAGGGGAGAATCATCTCGGTTGAACAGAGATGATTTCTCGCACACCTAGGATTCATGGATCGGGAAGCTACGGCAGTTTGGCATGAGCGTGCTATGCTTAAGTTAGACTATCGCTGCGCATAATTTGTGAACGCTGGCAACACGCCAAGCATTTGTTGGCTTATTTATAAGTTATCGAAACTTCCTATACAAGTTGCTAATACGTTATGTATATGTCAAACTCGTTATGGACACGTGATGCATACGGCCAAAAGTGAAAATTTCAGTGTATGCTAGCATTTTAGACCAATTTTTATACGTTTGGTAAATGCTGCCTAAATCGTCAAGGTGTGACAGGGCCTTTAGGAGAGGAAATTTCCCCAGATTCTCTAAATCTTTTGATATTATGGACTGTAGATGATGAAATGCCTAAATTCCTTGCAAATGTATGCTGAGAAATGTTAGTCTTAAACTGCTGGACTATTTTCCAACAAAGTTGTTCCCAAAGTGGTGAACCTCACCCCATCCTTGCTTGTGAATGACCGAGCCTTTCGGGGACGCTCCATTTATACTCAATCATGACATTCACCTGTCTATAATTAACCTGTGGAATGATCCAAAAACTTCTGTGAGCATTCCTCAACTTTCCCAGTCTTTTGCTGCCCTTGTCCTAGGTTTTTTTGGATTGTGTTGCATACATCAAATTCAAAATGAGTGAATATTTGGGAAAAAAAATGAAAAAGAATAAAGTTTATTAGTTTGAACATTAAATGTCTTGTCTTTGTCATGTATTCAGTTAAATATAGGTTGAAAAGGATTTGCCAATCATTGTATTCCGTTTTTATTTATGTGTTACACAGCGTCCCGACTTCACTGGAATTGGGGTTTGTAAATACTTTCTTACTCAAGTAATTTTTTTGGTGGATACTCTTGTATACTTGAGTAACTCATTATGAGGTGAAACTAATTTTACTATTTTTTAACAATAATTTTACTATTTTACTAGGAAAAATAGCCAGACATTACACTACTACAGCTTCCCTTTAGTACATCTGTCCAAAGGTCAATCAAAAAAAAAGTATGAACTCAAATAATAAACCTTATTTTCATGTTAATATTCTCATCTGTGGCCAGTGGGTGGCAGCAACAGAATGTATTTAGACTCCTCAGACACCTTCTTAGAGCCTGTCATTCCACCCCGTCTGGGTACAAAACACAACCTGCTGCATGCTTCCTCCAAGTCTACCCAGGGCTGTTTCTAGCATTTGGGGGCCCTATGAAAGATTGTGTTTGATGGGGTCCCTATTTTTGTAATGTGGATGAGTTTAAACCCTTAAAAATAAGAGAAAATTCAAATGTAAAAGAAAAAAGTCAAATTTATGAGGAAAAAAGCTGAAAATTTATGAGAAAAGTCACATTTATGAAAAAGGTTGTAAATTTAAGAGAAATAAAATCACGAGAAAAGCATTGCAAGTTTATGAGAAGAAACAGACAGATTTCGGGGAGAAATGCAAGTTTTTACAAGAATTTTTTTTGCAAATTTACAAGTCAACCAGACCATTGACAGAGCTGCTCATTTCAGCCTGATAAAATCACCCTGAGAATGTGCACGTCTCCTGACCTTTGACCCTGAACTTGACCATGAGCACAGCCTGGATGCAGACCCACCTGAGGATCACTGCGAGTCATTTTGGTGAGCATTCAGGTTGTTGCCTAGGAGGAGTATTCTTCGTCTGAAATCACACAATTACCCAGATCTTCTGACATGTGACCTTGAGCACAACCTGGAAGCAGACCAGTGTAAGGATCATTGTGTTTAAGTTCAGGGCAATTGCCTAAGAGGAGTAGCAATTTTCATGAAACACGGATTGACAAATGGAGGATGGATGCTGAGCCAAAGCATCATCTCCTTTCAGCTTCACTGGAATTAGCTCCAAATGTTGAAAATGAAAAAGATTTTTGTTTTAAAAAGCATGTCAGATGGAGGAGGGAAATGTGTTTTACTAAATTCTAACAAAACTGACCAAAAAAGGCCACAAAAAACATGTAATCTGCATCAGCTCATTCACCAATAAACCTCCTGCTGGTTAAGTGTCAGTCTTGAGCACTGCTGCTGCATGAAGAATTAGGGAGAAAAAAGAACTCACTTAGCTAAATGGCTCCAGGTAATTTCCTCAGACACATTAAATAATGTTTACAGGAGAAGAGAATGTGCGATAATTACAGCAGGAAGAAACAGAAACAAAGGTTTGTCAATGGCTGTTTGTGGCACACAGACTTCAATTAATCAACCAGCAGCTAATTACAGAACATTTACTCATGCTCCCGTAAATAGAGCATTTGATTGTGTTGTTTCAATTAATTACAGCAAAAAAACAAACACTCAAATCAGTAAATGAAACAGTGCATGCCTATGCTTAATGTCTGATTTTGTGTAATAAATGTGCTGCTATTTTGTTGAGTGGTGTGCTAGAAATTTTCAAGCCAAATCCCGGGCAAATCAAAACAAACCAGTTTTGCTAAAATAAAACTCTTTGGAACATCTTAGCATCCGTTACAAAAACATGGAAAACTACTGACTGATGAAGAAAGATTTTACCATATAAAGCAGGGGTGTCAAATTCAATTTTTTTTTTCCACAATATCTTTATTGAACCTTTTTTTTTTTTTTAACAAACATGATACAAACAATCAAACACTAACACTAAAGTACTACAAAAAAAAAAAAAAAATGCACTAAAAACACCAACAACCACCAACAAAATCAAGTCTTCAACAATGCTCCTCTGTTTAGTCTAGACAATCCAATACATAAGTATACATATTATGTTCACCAGTTTGGAATTTACAAGGTCCACACACATCATTCACCTTCTTCTTCAAGAGTTATGTTTAAATTTTTTACATAATCAATAAAAGGTCTCCATATATTCTCAAACACAATTTCCTTTGATTTCAGTATATATGTTATTCTTTCTAATGGAAGGTTTGTTAACATCTGTCTTAACCACTGAGTCACATCTGGTCTATGAGTCTTTTTCCATAATAGTGCAATACATTTTTTGGCATTAAGTAAACTGAGGTCTATGAATGTTCTTTCACTTTTATTGAAATTATGCTTTTCTGGGTACAGACCCAACAAAACCAGTTTAGGATTCAATATGATTTGTTTTGAGATTATTTTTTCAATTGTTACCCTCACCTCTTCCCAAAACATTCTTATTAATCTACATTCCCATAAACAATGAAATAGGGTTCCTTTACTTTCCATGCATTTTGTGCATGTATCTGGTATATTTTTGTTATATCTATTTAACTCCTCCGGTGTAACATACATCCGCATTAACCATTTGAAATGTATCAATTTAAGGCGTGCATTTATTGATTTGGTTTGAGCTTCTGTACAAGCCAATTCCCATTGTTCCTCTGAAATTTCAATTTGCAGATCTTCTTTCCAGTAGTTTAATCTTTTCAGTGAATTTTCACTTGAAGATAGTGTCAATGAGTTATAAAACTCTGAAATAATACCCTTTCTTTTACTATCTTTCATCATCATTTTTTCCAAGGATGAATAAATAGGTCGAGTGAGAGCTTTATTTTGATTTGATCGAATAAAGTTTCTAAGTTGAAGATATTTAAAAAAATGTGTTCTATTGAGATTAAATTTGATCCTCAGCTCTTCAAAAGACATTATGTTGTCTGCACATGGCAAATATAAATCCTGAATCTTTTGTATCCCTTTTAAATTCCATACTTTAAATACAGCGTCCGCTCTCCCTGGTTTAAAATATTGATTACCCCATATTGGACTAAATTGTGACAATAACTGTGGTTCTTTTAAATAGTTTTTAGCTTCACACCATATTTTGATCATATGCTTTACAAATGGATTTTTAACTTGTTTTTGTAATTTTTTTGCCGAATCTGAGTATATGAATATGGGAAGAGGTAAAGGTAAATTGTATGATTCCATTTCAGTCCAGTGAGGGAGATCATTTGATGAAAAATAATATGTCATAGACCTCAGTTGTGCCGACCAATAATACAACATAAAATTTGGACATTTCAGACCTCCACGATCAAATGGTAAATATAATAAAGACAGACGTAATCTAGCCCTCCTGTTGTTCCATATAAATTCCACTAACTTTTTTTTTATTCTTGAGAATAGATCTAAAGGTGGTGATAAGGGAATGTATTGAAATAAATAAAGTATTTTAGGTAAAATATTACTTTTAAGTATATTGATTCTCCCGATCATCGACATTGGTAGTGACATCCATCTCTGAGTTAACTCACTGATATCTGACATTAAGGCTTCATAGTTGACACTGGCGACTGATTCTAGCTTAGGCATAATTTGGATTCCTAAATATTTAAACTGATTTACAACATTGAATTGATTTACCTCAGGGGCTGGGTAATTTCTCTGGGTCTCATTTAGCATTAATATTGAAGATTTAGTTTTATTTATTTTATATCCTGATATTTCCCCAAAATTCTTTATTAAATTCAACAAGGTTGGAATTGATTTTTTTAGATTCGACATAAACAAAATTATATCATCGGCGTACAGGGAGATTTTATGTTCTGTTGGTCCAACTTTAATTCCATATATTTGTGAATGTAAACGTATCGCTATCGCTAAAGGTTCAATTGCCATAGTAAACAGTAAAGGTGAGAGTGGACAGCCTTGTCGACATCCTCTATTGATTTTTATTGGTTTTGAAATATTGTTATTTGTTAGGATTTCTGCTGTAGCATTATTGTATATTATTTGAACCCATTTTATGAAATTATTTCCAAGTCCAAACCTTTGTAGGACTTCAAAAAGAAAGGGCCATTCAACTCTATCAAAGGCCTTTTCGGCGTCCAATGATAGGAGAGCTGTATCCGGTGCTTCTTTATTAAAATAGATAATATTAAATAGTCTTCTTACATTATGGAAGCCTTGTCTACCCTTTATAAAGCCATTCTGATCTCGATTAATAATATTTGGTAAAATTTCTTGTATTCGTCTTGCTAAAATTTTACAGATTATCTTAAGGTCGGCGTTTAATAGGCTTATTGGTCTCATATTTTCACATTTATTAGAGGGCTTACCTGGTTTTGGCAGCAGTATAATTAAGGCATTATTTATGTATGATGGTAAATTATTATTTTGAAATGCTTCTAAAACCATTTCCAAAAAAGGTTTTATTAATTTATTCTTAAATTTTTTATAAAGGTCAACTGGAAGACCATCTGGTCCTGCACTTTTTCCTGATTTCATATTATCAATGGCTAGCCCAACTTCTTCTTGACTAATTTTAGACTCCAATATCTCCCTGTTTTCATTTGGAATACACGGTATAGATAGTTCGTTCAAAAACCCATTTAGTTTTGTTAAATCAGGTTCATTTTTGGTATCATATAATTTTTCATAGTAATCTCTAAAGGCTCTATTAATTTCTAAAGGATCTATAACTACCTGTCCATTACTTATAATACTGGTAATTGGTGTTTTAATTTCCAATTGTTTAATCTGCCATGCTAATAATTTTCCTGATTTTTCACCTTGTTCATAAAAAGATTGTTTCAATCTTAGAAGACTCGAGGCAGCTCTATTCGCTGATTTTTTGTCGTATTCAGCTCTCAAAATCAGTAATTCATTCTCCAACCTTGGGTCACTTCCTGCATACACTTTTTCCTGAAGATTTTTTATTTTATGTTCCAATTTAGCTCTCTCCTCTCGAGTCTTCTTAGATTTTGATCCTGTATAACTAATAATATGCCCCCTAATAAAAGCTTTGAAAGCCTCCCACTTTACACATGCTGATGTTTGTGTAGTATTGATGTCAAAGAACTCGTCTGTTTTTCTATATACTTGACAAATTCCTCATCCTGAAGCCATTTATGCTGAAATTGCCATCTACCTGATTCCTTTGTCAATTTTTTATCTACATATATTAGACAACAGGGTGCATGATCAGAGATCACGATGTTATCATAAAAGCAGTTTTGAATCTTGGACCTTAATTCTGTGGAAATCAAAAAATAATCAATACGTGAGAATGTCTTGTAGGTACTGGAATAACAAGAATAGGCTTTAACTTGTGGTTTCATTTCTCTCCATATATCTAACAATCTCAATTCTTTCATAAAATGATTAATAGTCATCCTACATCCAATGTGCGTACAATCCAGTCCTGTTGATCTATCCACACCTGGATTCAATGTACAATTAAAATCCCCTGCTATTATATGTTGCCCTGTAAGTGATGATAAGATGAGAAATAAATTAGCAAAGAACTTCTGATCATCTATATTGGGACCATATAAGTTCACAAGATTTATATTTTCTAATAGCAAAGAACCTTGAATGATTACATATCTTCCAAATTTGTCTCCAATTACATTTTTCACTTGAAAAGGAACTGATTTATGTATGAGAGTCATAACTCCCCTGGCTCGGGATGAAAATGAAGAGGTGAATACACTTCCCTGCCATCTACTCCTAATTCTTTTAACATCCTCCTCTATCAGATGAGTTTCTTGTAAAAACACAATTCTTGAACCCATGTCCTTTATTTTATTCATAACTTGTTTAAGTTTTTTTAAATTTTGTAGACCTCTGCAATTCCATGAAGTTAAATTAAGATTAACACTTTGGTCCATGATCAATAGAGAGTTTGGGATTACCTTGCAGTGTAAACATGCTCATACAGAGAAGCAAAAACATGAGTGGTTGAACATTCATCCTACAAACTACACACAAACAAATTTCCCCTTCCCACACTTGTGGCAAACCCCCCAAAATCAAAAGAAAAATTCTGTCTCCCGATATAGCCATCGACCGTTCCACACCCACGGGGAACAGCCTAAGCCACTCCTTCTTCATCCTCCCAATCACCCTAACTCTACTGCTTTTAATGACGTAACATTAACTCTCCTCTGTAGTTTTCCAACTTAACTCCAAAATTTTTAACAACTTTGTACATCATAGTTTTTTTTTTTTTTGTTTGTTTTGTTTTTGTTTTTTTTTTTTAAATATATAATACAATCTATATTTTGTAAACTTACTATTTACTTCAAGTCAGTCAGATGCCTGTGCAAATGCTTAATTATTCTACCTTATATTTTGTTCATGCTTAGCTCCCACCAGTCTCTTCTTCTTCTTTGATCTTCTTGATGAACTCCTGCGCCTCCTCTGGGGTCTTGAAGATGTGGGTTCTGCCCTCATACGTGGTCAGCAGTCTCGCAGGATAGATTACACCATGACGAATCCCAAGGTTGCGCAGCTCCTTACGTACGGGATCAAACTGCTTCCTCAATTGCTGGATTCCTGTGGCCAAATCTGGGTAGAACCGCACCTGCTGGTCCTGGTGTTTAATCTCTCCTTTTTTAGCTCGTGCAGCGTTGAAGATCTTCATCCTGTCTCTGTTGTTAAGAAACTTCATAATTAAGGTCCTCGGCGGTCCCTTATCTCTCCGTGGGCCAATGCGATGTGCTTTTTCCAGAACCACTGCTGATTGCAACTCCTCGCTGCCCAGCACCTCCGGAATCCACTTTTCCAGAAAGGAACATACGTCCCGACCTTCTGATTCCTCTGGAAGACCCACCAGCCTCAAATTATTCTGTCTCGACCGAGATTCCAAATCCAAAATATTATCTTCCAGAGATTTATTTTTTTTTTCCAAAGTGCGCACCTTTAATTGAAGACGGGTGACGTCATCTTCAGCACTAGCGAGACGGAGCTCCATCTGCGCCGTTCGTTCTACACAGTCACCCAATTCCTTTCTTATTCCTTCCAACGCTGTCATAATCCCATCAAATCTAGAGGAAAAGTCCGCTCTCATTGAACTCATGGCAGCCATCAGCGCATCTGCGCCATTCCCCGCAGAAATCGCAGCGTTGCCAGCCTCCTCCGCCATATATGGAGCCCTGTTTGCTGCGTCACAGACCTGAAAGTCCGTTAATTTGGACTGTTTCGGCGGCTCGCTTTTTCCTTTTCCTGGTTTTCCAGCCTTAGGCTTCGCCGACATATCCTCGCCCAAACGCTGGGATACGTTCTGTCCCAAATGAGAGAGTTATTTGCCGATTTTTTTTCTCCAGGAGCAGAGCAGAGCGAGACACGTCCGTCCTACGTGGCAGCCATAACCGGAGTCAAATTCAATTTTGATGAAGGCCAGGTTAATGAATAAATTCGGGGATGGGCCTTCTTTTCTATTGAAAAAAATGTTAAGGCTGAAAAGTTGCACATTTTGGGAGAAAGTTGAAATTTATGAGACTGGGGGGAAAGTGGCAAACTTGTGGAAGATGCAAATTTTCAAGATGTAGTGAAAGGTAAATTTATGTTTGCAAAATTCAATTTTATAATTTGTGAACAGTTGTAAACTTAGAGGAAAAAATTCAAAATTTATGGGGGGGCGGTCACACATTTATGCACAAGGAAAGGTAAAATTATGAGGGGGAAAAGTTTTATTTTTACAAGAAAATGGAAATTATCCAATTTACAAGATGAGACAAGTAAAATATAACAATCTTAGGGAAAAAGCTGCAAACTTGCAAAACACCTAAAAAGTTACAAGATGGGAAAAAAGTTGCAAATTTCAGGTTTCAAATTTATGTAAAAAGCTGCAAATTTAACAGAGGACTGAAAAGTTCCAATTTTACAGGGGAAAAAAATGCAAACTTATGAGACTTGGTGACAAACCTCACAAACTAATGAGGGGGAAAAGTTGCAAATTTATTAGCGGGCCGGTTAAAATACAGTGGAAGTGCCGTATCTGGTGAGGAATTCCAACTGCTGAGTCAGGTCCGGCTGGCAGACGGCAGGTCAGAGTTGGGACACATCCTGAGGAGAAAATAAAAATGCCCAAATTTCCCTCTCTTGAGTTTTGCTGGCTCCATGTTGGTTCCCAAAAGCAGCCCCACTGCCTCGGTGCCACCAGGATCAGACTGCTGACAGATGGTCAGAGGTCATCTACCGTCAGACAGGACCATAAACATGCTGGAACCCTCAGGCCATGAGAACTGCAGTCCCGTCTTGTGACTGGAAACTTTTTTTTTGGCCAAACAAAGAAAAGCCTTTTCACACTGCTGTTCAGTAACAGTTCGCTGAGAAAAACATTTCAGCAGTCCTCTCATAAAATCAGCAATCTTCTACTTTAAAGGGGTCATTGACTGCACTTTGTCCACATTTTAACAGCTCACACATGTCTCAATGAAGTGTCTGTGATATATTCTGGTCACATTGTCCTTATTATTTTAATTATAGAGGGCATGCGCATGACGTTACATAACGTTGCAATCCAGGAAGTTGTGATGTTTTCTCAGCAATGAGTGATAAAAAGAATGTGTGCCACCGTTGGTCTGAATCATTGGAGTGCAGCAAAAAACACCTAAAATGAGGACGGGTTGGTTTAATCAACTTTTGAGGCAACATGTTTGAAATCTTGTGTATGCTCTAATTTTTTAAATTTTAGATATTTTTTTAAAATAATTTTTTACAGTGTAAGGTCACCCACAAAGTCCGGTTTTGTTAGTTAGCGGCTAACCGTGCGTTAGCCTAGCTTAACGTAGCTTCCCAGCACAGTCAGTAGCACCGACCTGAGGAGGGCTCAACTGTGAGCACTCCAAGTGAGCACCCCAAGTGGACCTCGGGATCCAGTCTGTACAAGTACATTCTCAATCCAGTGATTTGTAAATACAAAGAAGGAGAACAGTGTAAGGTCACCCACAAAGTCCGGTTTTGTTAGTGGCTAACAGTGTGTTAGCCTAGCTTCCTGGCACAACCGACCTGAGGAGGAGACTCTCCTGCCTTTTAATGCCTTCAAAGCACATCTAAAATGGGGAAGAGGTGTTCTGCTGAGTTCAAATAGACTGTTCAAATAGATTCTGCAAGAAGTCTGAGCTATCCTTTTACAGACTGCCAAAAACTAAAGAAAGGAGAAGCAAATGGGTCGCTGCAATCGGCAGAAACAACTGGAATCCATGCACAGAAACATGGCTTTGTTCTTCACATTGTGTCACAGGTATGATGGATTTGTTTACTGTAAAGAGGATGGTGATTTATTAGCTTATTAAAGCCATTCACTGGCTGTGTTTTACCTGCACAATTAATGAGTAACTGTTAGATGTGGGGAAAAACGTGAAATGATAGCTAGCTAATGCTAGGTTTGCTAACGGTAGCAACATTTAAAAAAAACCATAATAGTAATAATGATATATACATACCTGTCCACAGACAACCAGAATATCCATAGGTGTCTTTGTTACTTTAATTTCGCCTACAAATCGTGCCTTGAAGTATGACCAAGCGCCCAGGTTTTTAAATGCTTTCAGGCTCTGCTTTGTATATTTTCCTGGTGTCGAAATTAAATACATATAAATATCAGGAAACCCAATTTCTGGCCACATGTGGATATTAGCGAACCACTGATTCTTTTGAAAGCTATGAGGGTTGCTGTCGAGTCCAACTGCCTTCAGTTTGAGCATAGAATCATTTGTATTCCTCTCCGTGTTGGCGTTTTTACTGCTACACATAACCATCTTTAATTTGTTTTGCCACTCAATCCGGAAGGAGGGGGGTATGGCTGTAAGCGAAGTGACGTCATTGCATGCCCTCTATTGAAGCAAATTTGTTTTGCATTTTCCCTGGCTTTCTTGAAACACTCTGATTTAAATCAAGTAAAATCCTAGATTTAAATCTAGGAAATCTGATCTAGGTAAAACAGCTGATAAATGACACTTCACAACGATCAGCTGACAATTCTGAGGAAGACTGCAGATGCCAGTCCAAACATGTAAAGGTAAAAACATCTTTTCATCCTTGTCTGAAATAAGAAAAGCAAAAAACTAAAACTCTGATTTAAAGCCTGTCACTTTAAGAAACATATTTCACCTATTTAACTCCGCCCTCTCTCTTACGTCAGTTAGTCATTAGCCGACTAGCTTCTAGCCGTTAGCTTCTAGCCTCCCTCTAGCTCAGATGAGCAATGCTAGTTCTCTGATCCACAGTCGATTGTATATCTCGTGCTACTCTGGCCCGTCTCCCAATAATTTTGCCGTGATTCTACAACAAATCGCTAGCACCACGCAGTGGGCAGCCCCCCAATCACCACAGCCAACCTGGCCCGAGACTTGAGGCTGCTGGCCGAGCCAAGGCAAAGCTTGTCAAGCCAAGCTGCAGAGCTTCGGGATATCAAAGGCCAGTGTCTCACTCTGCAAGACACCGCTCCACTCCGCGGCCAGCTGGAGGATGCCCCGTCATGAGGTGGCTCCCCTACACTGCCTGCAAGAGAGGCGCAAAGATGCACGGAGCCCTGGAGGACAATGGGGGAGCTGGTTATGAGAGCCAGCAGCCTCGGGTCCAGGTCAGTTGCCGTTGCTGGTGATTTGCTGTGGAATCACGGCAAAATTATTGGGAGATGGGCCAGAGTGACACGAGGTACTGTGGACTGGTGAACCAGGTGGTAACAGGGATGGCTATTAGGTGACCAAGATCTGGGGAAAATAACAATATAAGTCACATTTGGTGCAAGCCTCCTGGTACCAGAGTTAGCTGGGGGGCCAACAGGCTACCTTTAGCACCCCTTCCATCTATATGACAGACAGCTAGACGGGCCAATGATAGAGCAGTGGGTGGGTCTGAAGGATGGTGGGAGGTTGGGGTTGTCAAATCATGACATATACTGTATGATTTACCTGGAAGAGTCAAGAATGTTTCTGGTGTTTCTAGGACAGAAAAATTAGATAAAGGCTGTGTGTTTTTTGAAGAGAATTGACTGTTTTGATATTTTTTTTGATAATTCCATGGCCAATAGACATGTTTCAGACAGTTAAAACCTACAAACACACCATTTTTCAGTCTATGACCCCTTTAAATTCTTTCTAAATCAAATATGACAATCTGTGTAAATATATATAATAAAAAAATCCACAAATATACTTGCAACTGAACAAATACAAACAGCAAAGTTATAATAAATATACTAGTGTCAGTAACTCTAGATCAATCAGTTCCTCCAGGATTTCGCGATCACAACATCGCGAAATCCTGGAGGGACTGATCAGTGTGTCTTTAGGTGGACAAATGGACTTTTTCGGCCATGTACGCAAAACTGCTCAAGTGCTGAATCAATCCAAAAAGAAGTTCTCTCTCAATCTGGAGTCTGAATGATAAGTTGGTATTGGAAGTTAAGGGCAGGATTCAGGTTTACAATCACTAGGGATGGGGGAAATACTCATTTTTCCTTTGCACTATGATGCAGATGTGGATGATTCTGAATCGATGCACAGATCTCAAGAAGTCAAGCTGATGTCAAGTTTATGGCGTGGCACAAAACAGATGCGTGATGGAGTGGGAAACACTGGGCATCCGTTCACTAAAAACAAGCGTATGGCTTTTTTGTCCTTGTCACTTTTTCCCTTGAAAATTTGTGACTGACAATACTTATAGTGTCCCCTCAATATTAACTTTGCAGAAAATAATGTGCTTATTGCCCCCCTCCACAGGGAAATAAAATATCCGTCCAAGACAGTGGGAGGGGGAAAAAAAATCCTGAATAGGAGAAAAGAAAAAAATAAAGATGTATGGAGATGCGCCAATGATCGTTAAAGAATTAAAGTGGAGCCCTCTGAATTGCAATCAGATCAAATTGTAAGGTACCAAAAGATTCCCACCCCTAGTGATCACCAATGGTATAAAAAAAAATTCAAGGTTGCAGATCTTTTGCCTATTGCAGCCGTTTTCTCAGCAGAATTTGACCTTCAAGGGGACTTCCGGTCTGGACACCATGGTGATTGCAGCCTAACGCTGAAGCGCCCAGACCCAATCCAGTAAAATACCTTGAAAATCAGATTTAACGGATTTTTGGAAGAGTGAAAATCAAAGGACAAAGCACACAATTTCATAGGGTATAAGCATGAAAAAAAAAAATCATTACAAGTTCGGATTGGGATCTGAAATTCACGTTAAAAACATGGGACAACTTACAGGAGTAAGAGAGGGCCCTCAACACGTAACAGAGTTTGAGGAATTTCCCTCAGAGCCTACACTCCATCAAGGCTCTTCCAGGGTCTCTAAAAAGACCTCAGCTCAGGAAGTTCTTTTGTCAGTTTTTTGTTTTAAAGTTTTATACACTATGTTCTTAATGTTTTTTATGTTCTTAATGTTCTTTCAGTTTCTGAGTAGCATAAAAGAGGGCCACCACACTGTTATACTAAATAAGACAATACAATGGAGAAACAGGGTGTATCCAAAATAATCTCATATAATGTAAAAGGGATCCTGAATCCAGTTAAAAGATCCAAGATTCTAGGCAAAATGAAAAAAGACAAAGCAGGAATAATATTTTTACAAGAAACCCACCTAACAGATGTGGAGCACACTAAACTCAATAGACAAGGGTTTAAAATAATCTCTTCATCTTCATATAAGTCAGGGAGGAGAAGGGGAGTAGCGACATTGATCTCAACCAAAATTACATTTGAAAAAAAAATCAGAACACAAAGCTAAAGAAGGGAGATACAGTTTGGTAATTGGGCGGCTAGAGGGAGAAGATATCACCCTGCTGAATGTATATGCACCTCCAGGGGCTAACTGGAAATTTTATAAAAACGTATTTGACCTAATGATAACTAAAGCCCAAAGTTTAGTGATATGTGGTGGAGACTTCAATCTAAGACTGAATCCATACTGGGATGCATCAGGTAATTCTCCACATCAAAATAACACTCAAAGTAGGAAAACCCGGATGCTACTAAAAGAAACGGGAATCTGTGATGTGTGGAGGGAATTCAACCCCAGTGTAAAAGATTATACATTTTACTCAGCGCCACATTCATCATACTCAAGGATTGATTATTTTTTTGTTTAATAGAGACATTGGAAGAGTAAAAACATGTAAAATAGGACTGATGAATCTCTCTGACCACAGTCTGATCTATATGGACTTAAGTATCCAAAAATACACAAATAATACATTTTCTTGGAGGTTGAATTCAAATGTCTTGAAAGGACCACTGAAAGATGAATTGGAATCAGATATTCTCAGATATTTGGAAGAAAATGATAATGGAGAAGTATCCCCTTTAATACTGTGGGATGCATGCAAAGCTGTAAGAAGGGGAAAGATTATTGCAAAACTGGCAATCCAAAAGAAACTGAGACAAGAAAAACTAACCACATTAGAGTCAGAACTTAAGAACCTAGAAAAAGAACACAAAGGCAACACTCATTCTAATGACTCACTCAAAATTAAGGAAATTAAAAAACAAATAAATGAGATCTACACAATAAATGAGATCTACACACGGGGTACTGCACAATGCGATCAGTGAAATCCAAACTTCACATCCGGACAGTTTTGTGGTGGTTGCGGGGGATTTTAACCACACCAGCTTAAAGACTGTGCTCCCCAAGTTTAAACAATGTGTAGACTTTAAGACCAGAGGAGAGAATATGTTGGACTTAGTGTACACAAACACAGATGCATATAAAGCGATACCCCGCCCCCATCTCGGCCGTTCTGATCACATGTCCGTGATGCTGGTGCCTGCCTACAAACCTTTATTGAAGCGCAGCAGGCCAGCAGTGAAACAAATCAGGATTTTGCCAGAGAGTGCAACATCTGCACTGCAAGACTGTTTTCAGCACACAGACTGGAAGATCTTCAAAATAGCAGCCTCCCAGGAAGACAAGACAGATGTGGAGGAGTATGCTGATACGGTCACCAGCTACATCGCGAAGTGCACAGAGGATTTCACTACAGTGAAGACCATCACTATGCGGGGTAATCATAAGCCCTGGATGACTGCAGAGGTGCGCTCGCTGCTTACAGCCAGAGATGCAGCCTTCAGAGCGAAGGACAGGATTGCCCTCCGCTCAGCCAGGTCTGCGCTTTCAAAGGGAATTAAGGTGGCAAAGCGCGCCTATGCGGAGAAAATCCAGGGACACCTCTGTGACACTAGGAACACCAAGCAGATGTGGCAGGGAGTTCGGACACTGACGGGCTTTAAGCCTAGGCAGGGGGTCGATGATGACGACGCTTCGCTTCCAGACAGGCTTAACGACTTCTTTGCACGTTTTGAAGCATCAAACTCAACAATCAGAGGGAGGGCCGGCCCACCCCCACCATCGGTCAGACCAGCTTTTACCATCAACAAAGCGGACACACGGAGGACCCTATCCAGAGTCAACCCACGCAAAGCTGCAGGTCCAGATAACATTCCGGGACGTGTGCTCCGAGACTCCCTGAGTCAGGCCATCGTTCCCAGATGCTTCAAGACCTCTATCATTGTACTGGTGGCAAAGAAACCAGTGGTGTCCTGTTTGAATGACTATCGTCCTGTTGCACTGACACCAATTGTGATGAAGTGTTTTGAACGGCTTGTCAAACCACACATTACAGCCTGCCTCCCTGCATCACACGACCCGCTCCAGTTTGCACATCGTTCAAACCGCTCCACGGAGGATGCTATAGTCACCACCCTACACTCTGTCATCACCCACCTGGACCAGAAAGACACCTACGCCAGACTCCTGTACACTGATTTCAGTTCAGCATTCAACACCATTATTCCCCAGAGACTGATGGAGAAATTACTCCTTCTCGGTCTGAACACCTCCACATGTCTCTGGATCCTGGATTTCCTGACTGAGAGACCTCAGTCTGTCCGGGTTGGAAACAACATCTCCAACTCTGTCACGCTGAGTACCGGAACCCCTCAAGGCTGTGTACTCAGTCCACTGTTGTTTACACTTCTAACACATGACTGTGTATCCAAACACGAGGGGAACCAGATTATTAAGTTTGCAGATGACACCACGGTGGTGGGACTTATTCAGAGGGATGAGGAATCAATGTACAGGGAAGAAGTGAGAGACCTGGAGGGCTGTTGCAGGGAGAACAATCTGGTGCTCAACATGGACAAAACAAAGGAGATGATTATCGACTTCCGGCGGTCACAGCTGAAGCACGTCCCCCTCAGCATCGGCAGCCGTTTAGTGGAGAGAGTAGAGAACATCAAGTTCCTCGGAGTGCAGATCTCGCAGGACCTGACCTGGAGCAAGAATTCCTTGGAGATCAGGAAGCGGGCTCAGCAGAGACTACACTTCTTGAGGAAACTCAAACAGGCCTTTCTCCCCATCTGCATCCTCAGGACCTTCTACAGAGGTGTGGTGGAGAGTGTTCTGACGTACTGCATTGCTACATGGTACTCCAGCTGCAGTATGTCAGACAAAAAAGCCCTGCAGAGGATAGTCAAGGGGGCGGAGAGGGTAATTGGAGTCTCCCTCCCCTCTGTCCAAGAACTTTTTCAGAACCGTTGTAGGAGCAGGGCATTGAACATTGTCAAGGACCGTTCTCATCCTCTGCATAAACACTTTGAACTTCTTCCATCTGGTAAACGATTCCGGAGCATCAGAGGCAGAACCACCAGACTGATCAACAGCTTCCTCCCACAAGCTGTCAGGATGCTCAACAGCTGACCCGGAATCTCTCATACACACTACTGCACCTACGGACATTTTGTATATTACAGTTAGTTATTCTTTTCCCCAAGTATGTCTCAGGGATGTGTGAATGGATGGGGGGGGGGGAGCTATGTGGGAGTGTGTCTTAATCATGCTGCTTCTTATATGGATGCCGAGAGAAACGCAATTTCATCTTGCGTGCACTACAGTTGTATGTACAGCAATATGACAATAAAGTTTGATTTGATTTCACAATAGAAATCCAGAAGAAACTTACATTTCTGAAACAAAAATACTATGAAGCAGGCAGCAAATTGGCAAAATTACTAGCTTATAAATTGAGGAAACAACAAACAGAAAGAGCAATGTACAAAATCAGAGACCCAGTATCAAAGGAAATAAAATTCAGAATTCAGGATATTGTTGAAAGCTTCGAGAACTATTATAAGAACTTGTAGTCCCTCAAAAAACATAAAAACGCATCTGAAGCATTCCTAAACACATTAAACCTTCCCCAACTTTCTGAGTCTCAAAATAAAACACTACTGTCAGAAATACAACCTAAAGAATTAGAAAAAGCAATTATGAAACTTAAAGTTAACAAATCCCCAGGAGCAGATGGCTATACAGCAGAGTGGTACAAAACCTTTAAACAGCAACTATCTCCTCTCCTCCTGAAAACATTTAACTATGTCCTCCACATAGGGGAAATCCCCCCTCCTGGAGAGAAGGGGTCATTGCAGTCATACCTAAACCTGAAAAGGATAAACTAGAATGCTCCAACTACAGACCAATCAGTGTATTAAATCAGGACTATAAGCTTTTCACCACTATCCTTGCCAAAAGGTTAGAAAATATACTGACAGACTTAATTCATTTAGACTAAACAGGTTTTATAAGACAAAGAGACACAAGACAACATTAGACGTACTTTACACATAATTCATCATATAAAAAAATATAACTTAAATGCAGTCATATTGGGATTAGATGCTGAAAAAGCATTTGATTCGGTTGACTGGTCTTTCCTATATAGAATCTTATCCAGTTTCATTTTCATAACTTCATTAGAACTATCCAGGCATTATATAAAAAACCAACAGCTAAAATAAGGATTAACGGTAATTTATAAGATAAGATAAGATAAGCCTTTATTAGTCCCACAACGGGGAAATTCCAGGATTGCAACAGCACAGGGATAGCAACACTCAGAGCAACAATCAGAAGGCAAGAAAAAACAAGCAAGCAAGAGCAGCTAATATACATATGTACATATTACTATAAAATATACAGTATATATACACACACACACACACACACAGACACACAGTGCAGAGCATTGTAGCTGGATGGAATAAATATATGAATATATGAACACACAGTGCAGAGCATTGTAGCTAGATGGAATAAATATGTAAATATATAAACACCCACAGTATGGAGCATTGCAGCTAGGTGGAATAAATATGCAAGTATATAAACACACACAGTGCGGAGCAATGTAGCTAGATGGAATAATATGTAGATATATAAAAACACAGTGCGGAGCATTGTAGCTAGATGGAATAAATATATAGATATATAAATATAAACACACCCAGTGCTGAGCATTGTAGCTAGATGGAATAAATATGTAAATATATAAACACACACAGTGCAGAGCATTGTTGCTAGGTGGGATGAAACAGCATAACCGTCTATTTAGTTATCCTACATGGTATGATTATGTGCCCATACATATTCTCACCCTCCATAGCGACCGGTATGTTCCTAGTTGTATGCCGGAGAGGACCATTGTGTAAGTCTATTGCATCTTTTGCATTCAAAAAAAAAACAAAAAAAAAACAAAAAAAAAACTATTAGTTTGTTACGTCTTTTTGCTATCTCTGCGAGCAGCCCTGCTTAGGTTGTACAGTCTGACAGCCGTTGGTAGGAAGGACCTACGAAACCTCTCGGTTGTGCACCTGGGATGATGTAGTCTGCTGCTAAATGAGCTCCTCAGTGCATCCAGTATGTCCTGCATAGGGTGGAACTCGGACTCCAGCAGAGATGACAGTTTAGCCACCATCCTTCTCTCTCCTATCTCCTCCATCGGATCAAGGCGTTGCCCCAGGACAGAGCTAGCTTTCTTAATCAGTTTGTTCAGTCTCTTCCTATCGGCTGCAGTAATGCCACTGCCCCAGCAGACCACTCCAAAAGTGATGGCTGATGCCACCACCGTGTCATAGAATGACTTCAGCAGCGCCCCTTGTACACCAAAAGACCTGAGTCTCCTCAGCAGGAACAGCCTGCGCTGTCCCTTCTTGTAGAGTGCGTCAGTATTGTGTGACCAGTCTAGTTTATTGTTCAGATGAATACCCAGGTACTTGTAGGATGTCACCATCATGATCATGATGTCATTATCATGACCTTTTGAGCTGGAAAGAGGATGTCGTCAGGGCTGCCCCTTGTCTCCACTGCTCTTCGCAATCTTCATAGAACCTCTGAGCCAATGGATAAGACAGAATCAAAAAAATCAAGGTATTACACTTGGTCAGAAGGAACATAAAATAGCACTCTTTGCTGATGACATTTTAATATACCTGGGGCAGCCGGACACCTCTTTTCCAGAACTAATCTCAGTTTTTTCAGAGTATGGAGATTTATCGGGGTACGAACTAAACATGCATAAAACCCAAGTTTTAACATTCAACTATGACCCAAATCAATATTCACTAAGCAAACTCAAAACTAACTGGGAGATGGAATCTATGAAATATCTGGGGGTCAATATCCCGAAACAACTCAACAAAATTATAACACTAAACTATGATCCACTGGTGGCAAAAATAAAATCTGATCTAGCAAGATGGAATATGATACCATTCTTGGGTACTGCACAAAGAATTGAAGCAGTCAAAATGAATATACTTCCATGTCTTCTATACCTTTTCCAAACAATACCGGTAGAACCTCCCAAAAAAACATGGCAGGAGCTGGACAGAAGGATCTCAAGATTCATATGGCAGGGCAAGAGACCTAGAATCAAATACAGAACCCTACAGCTAAACAAAGACAACGGTGGGCTTGCGCTGCCAAATATCAGGGACTATTTTAAAGCCGCACAAATTAAAACTTTAGTATAGATATGTAACCCAGTCTACACTGCCCAATGGAAGGAGATGGAATGCCAAATAACAAGTGACATCCCCCTACAGGCGATAATAGGGAACAATGCCTTACCTAAACTTTTGAATAACACTAACCAGTGGATAGTGACCCCGCTAAAAATTTGGTTTAAGATAGTCAGAGAGAATCAAACTAAAGAGCCCTATCGATTTCTGCAATGGATTGCCTATGATCAAGACTTTACTCCTAATAAAACAGACACTAGATTTAAAAAGTGGAAAGAGAACGGACTGATAAAATATTACGATTTTTTTAAAGGGCAAATTTTAAGAAGTTTTGAAGATTTGAAAAAACAAGGTCTAAAAAATCAAGACCTTTACAGGTTCTTTCAGCTTAGACACCACATAAACAATATACTTAAAAAGGAGGATTTGGAAAGGGCCCAGTCAGATGTTCTGAAGGTCTTCTTAATGGCATATAAAGGGATCCCAGGGATCAGATACATTTCTAAAATATACCAAGGTCTTCAAGACTTAAAAGGAGACAACACATCATATATAAAAGAGAGATGGGAAAAAGAGGGGAATTTCACTTTACAATTGGAAATATGGGAAAAGCTAAATAAACAGCAATGGAAAAGTACCGCATCCCTGCAGTGGAGAGAATTTGGATGGAAAAATTTGGTAAGATTTTTCAGAACACCTGCACAAAACAAATTTACTCATAAGGGGTTGAATTGTTGGCGCTTGAGTGGTGAAGAGACTGCAAATCATTTTCATGTGTTTTGGTCATGCCCAGTTATCCACCAATATTGGACCAATGTACAGACAATATTGGGGAAAATATTCAAAATAACAGTCCCCTTTTCTTTTGTAACTCTGTATTTGGGTTTACTACCGGATTCACTGGAAAGACGAGGAGAAAAATACTTATTCACTGTTTTAATATTGGCAAGTAAAAAAGCCCCAACTAAAAAATGGATGTTGAAGGACTGTCCTACACCTGAAGATTGGATTAACGTGATCCAAGACATTTACTCGATGGAAAAGTTGACATTCGCACTGAGACAAGACATGGATGGGTTCTTGAACTTTTGGCAACCCTGGATCGCATATGTGTCTTCCATTAGATCTAATCTTTGACAAATACCATTTCAATAATGGCACCGCTCTTTGTTCCAACATTACTCAGATGCTCTTTTATTTTTATTTATTTTGTTTTTGTTTGTTTTTTGCTCTTTTTTTGTTGTTTTTTTTTTGGTTCTCTTTAATTTAACTTTTTTGTTCACTTAAAAAAAAGGGGTGTTGTAATAATTATTCTTCCAATGTTGTCAAATAACAAAAAATAAGGGAACGTGATGAAAATGTAAACAATGCAATGCTGTAATGACGTGTATACCCTTTACAAAAACTTAAATTTAAAAAAAAAAAGAATTTGTCCTTCAAATGTTCCAGGGTTTGCCACCAGGAAGGTTTTCTTCAGACTTGTGCCGAATGCCATCCAACAGTGTTCCTGACAATCTTGGCACACATCTCGAATTAGGAGTTACTTTAAAAGTGTTCAGAGATAACAACATGCAAAAATCAGGATGTACGTAAATTGTAAATGCCTCTTTTTAAGGACAGTACAAGTTAATGAACATTTGATATCAAATTAGTGTAAACTTGCCAGATTTTAGCCAGTGGCTAATTTCTATCTGTAGTCCATGGGTTACAATTTTTCCTTCACCCATTCTATTATGCTGAGCACCAAGGTGGGAAGTACCATTTTTATATGTTCTTTGGTATGACCTGGCTGGGGCTTGAACCCACGACCTCCCAGCTGAGGGGCGGATGCTCTACCACTAGGCCACCACTCCGGTAATATGCGAACAGAGTGAGGAAAACAACATTTTAATCATCAACTACTTGTCTGTCAAGATTCAAGTGCTCAACTGTGAGACACCAGTTCTGAATCACCCATACTCAGTCCAAACAGTGCCAGTGTCTCACATTTATGATCCTTGAATATTTTTCAATGCCATAAAATTGAATAAAAACTGATGTATTTACAACAGCAATGTCAAATCATGTGCCATGGAGGGCCAAGACCCTACAAGTTTTCTTGCCGACATGTCAGTAATGCTGGTGTTTTCACTGATCAGCAATCAGTTGAATTAATTTAGTGAAACCACCTGTTGAAGACTGGCTGTGGAGAAAATCTGCCAGGTCTTGGATCTCCACAGCATGGACATCACTGGTTTACAAAGTGCATTCACAGGGTCTCTTCAGCTATAAGGAAGGGAAATTTAAGCCTTTGTTGAGAATTTTTAAGGCTGCTTGATATATTTTAGGAAATTATATTTACAACAATTGCAAAGTGTATGTCACCTCATAATTAACTTGGTCCAATTTACGTAGGTCAAAAATCAATTTTTAAAAAAAAAGAAGCTTTAACATCCTGCTGCCCCTTTCAAAGTTAATTCTTTAAAAGTTAAGGTGGGAGAAATCAGAAGATAAATGTGAGAGTTTCTCGACATGGTAGAGAAAATGACAGACAACACAAACCAACAACCACATGGAAGCATGGTGGTGCGGTAGGTCCCATATTTTTACCACCATTTGCTTACATTCTACTGACTTTCTGGTTCATGTATTTTGAGGAGAAGATAAAAAAAACACACACACACACACACACAAAAAAAAATGATCTATGTATATGTGACCCATGCTGGCAAAATGAGTCGCAATGCGGAAATTTTCAAAACTGAGGTAATGTTATTTTCATATTCTGTATTGAAAGATCTTCAAAATGATATTTAATTTGTAGGAATTGCGCAAAAACGGACCAGCAACAAGCCGATTTTGTTTATATTTTGGCAGGTTTGAAAACTCGCGTTTGGTCAGTCCTGAGTTACATCTTCCGCAATAATGTGTATTTTTAGAAAGTAGGAGTGCCAAGCTTTACAATGATACCAGGCACTGACGGGGGTTTTCCCGGGACTTGCTGCCAGCAAATAAAGAAAGAATCATGATTTATGACTTCACGTGCCTGTAGCTCGTGATTACCCAGTGCACATTCTGACTCATTTTGCCAACACGGGTCACATATATGTTCAAAGTCCAGCTTAACTGAGAGTTATGTAATCAATATGGCCGCTGCCCTGTGATGTCACAATATGCAAATTAGATGAGTAAATTTACTCCCACCATAAACTTTGGATCACATTCTACATTTTTCTCATTTACACTATGCCATCATCTCTAACCACTTCCAAGCTACAGTCGTTTGAATTCTTGATATTGAAATTGAATATTTTCTTTAAAAAAAAACCTGGGTGGTTAAAGGGGTCAACTTAGCATTTTATTAATCAAAAATGTATGCCTTTATCTTTGTTTGATCAAGGGTACTTGATGTAACGTTTTTCATGGCGATCTGCTGGACTGCTCTTAGTCTGGCCCTTCACCAAGCACCTGCTTACCTTGGGAGACCCTACCAAGGGCAACTTGCCCCCAACAACATCGCTCCTGGGATCATTAGGGCACACTAACCCCTCCACCATGATAATGTGGCGACCCACGGAGGGGTTGGTAAAATCTAGGTTTGCATTGTCTTCCCAATAGGAAATCCTGTTTGTTTGAGGGGAAAACTGAACTAATTCCTTGTCTTCAATCAAAATAAATACATAAATAAAATTGATTACAATAAAAAGTGGCATGAACAAAGGGCATTGTATTTTTAGGCCATGTGGCTCAGCCCTAGTCTGATTATTTACTGGAATTTTAAATTCCTGCAAACGTTCGGTCATTAATCTATCTCACATTAAACGTTTACTTCCCTTGGATCAATGTTGCTACTACATAATAAAGCTATTCAATTAAAATACCAGAAACTAGCCCATAGCCACACAACCAAAACATGTAACTTAGCAGGAACAATGAGGAGTTTCAGCAAAGCAAGCAATCTACAATTCAAAGTGGAACACAATTAGAGAAAATATCAGAAAATCATTTAACCCTCTACAATATGCACATCTTCAAAACATGAACAAACAGCGTGAAATGAAAATGTCCCAGCTTTACAACTGTAGGAGGAGTTACCCAGACAAATCCTGTACCTGTTATTTAAATTTCAACTTTTTTTTAAAAAAAGGACAGCGTACTAAAACCTGTAATTTTAACAACAAAAATGATCTAAAATCAAAATCCTAGTCATATGCACATTGTCAATACATGTACAAACACTGTGAAATTTACAAAAAAAAAGTTATAGCTTTAAAACTGTGGGAGGAGTTAGCCAGACAAATTTGTACAGACGGACAAACTGATATACCATAACGTTTCCACTCTTTTGACGGTCATATAGAGGAGATACATTGGAACAGAATTCTTGGCAGTTACAGGTCAGTTACCATAGCAACACAGCACTGAGTGGCAGTCACACGTGGCAGCTTTATTTTTTATGCAGCAAAACATAAAATTCACACAATATTTAGTCACAGCAGTGCACAGAGTACTTTTTAACATTAGATGTTAATGCCACACCATTTACTTGACTGTAGTGATGTGTGGGTAAAGACCAAGGAGCACATGGGAAGCGAAGAACAGACTGATTCAGAGCCTTTAATTATTTATTTAATCTTTTGCCAATTATTCCAGATAAAATAATAAGATTAGCTCTCCATAATGCAAGCAGGTACTCTGTGCACTGCTGTAACTGAATATTGTGTGTATTTTCTGTGTTTTACTGCATACACCCTAATGCTGCCATTCATTTTTGCCACTCAGTGTTTTTTAACTAACATGAGTTCTGTTGACTTCCGGTTATGGCGGCCACGTAGGAAGACGTGTTTCACTCTGCTCTGCTCCTAAAAATAAAAAGTTAGCTAAAACTCTCTCAATTGGAACAAAAACCTATCCCAGCATTTGGGAGCGGATATGGTAAAGCCTAAGGCTGGGAAATTAGGTGGAGGAAAAACTGAATCGTCGAAACAGTCCAAGCTAACAGACTTCCACGCTCGTGACAAAGCAGAAAAATCTCCAAAGACAATGACGGAGGAGAAAGCTAGCGGCGGAGCGGTGACTGCTGAGGAGGAGACGAGTGCGGTGTTCGCTGCCATCAGCTCCATGAGAGCAGACTTTTCGTCTAAATTTGATGGGATTATAGCAGCGATAGAAAGAATGAGAAAGGAAATAAGCGACTGTATGGAACGAGTATCGCAGGCAGAGCTCCGTATTTCCAGCGCTGAGGATGACGTCACCAGCCTACAATTAAAGGTGCAAACATTGGAATTAAAAAATAAACGTCTGGAAGATAATGTCCTGGACTTAGAATCCCGGTCGCGACGGAACAATCTGAGGCTGGTGGGCCTTCAGGAGGGAACGGAGGGACGGGATACATGTTCCTTTTTGGAAAAGTGGATTCCAGAAGCGCTGAACAACGCGGAGCTGCAGTCATCGGTCGTCTTAGAGAGCGCCCACCGAATCGGCCCACCGAGAGATAATAAGACACCACCAAGGACGCTGATTATGAAGTTCCTCAACTACAGAGACAAGATGACGGTCACCAAAGCAGCGCGAGCTAAAGGAGAAATTAAATATCAGGATCAACAGGTGCGGTTCTACCCAGATTTGGCCACAGGAATTCAACAATTAAGGAAACAGTTTGACCCCGCCCGTAAAGAGCTGCGCAACCTCGGGATTCGTCATGGAGTGATTCATCCGGCAAGACTGCTGGTCACATATAAAGGGAGAACCCATATCTTCAAGACCCCTCAGGAGGCGCAGGAGCTTATCAAGCAGATCCAAGGAGAGACTGGCGGGAGCTAAGCATGAAGCATGAACAAGATATAAAGGTAGAATATTTAGGCATTTGCACAGGCATCTGACTGATCTGAAACATATAGCAAGTTTACAAAATATAGATTGTATTATATATAAAAAAAAAACAACAACCTATGATGTACAAAGTTGCTATAAAATTTTGAAGTTAAGTTGGAAAAACTACAGAAGAGAGTTAATGTTATGTCATTAAAAGGAACTCCGATTATATTGGCATGTTAGCTCTATATGCTTTATTTTTATGTTAGTAACATAACTATAATATAATTTTTTTGAAAATAATTCCCAGTTTTATATATTTTTAAAAAACTTTATTACGATGTAAATCGCCATTTTTGTTTACATCGCAATGCATTCTGGGTAGTGACGTAGAAGGGTTGCAGCCGTTTTTTCTCTCTTATACAAGCCAAGAGGCGAAGCTCCTAACTACTGCCATTTGTCAGTGAAAATGCCACATTGCGCGGCTTTTGGATGTAATTTCCAATCAAAGGGAAATAAAGAGAGCGGGGTAAGCCTCCATAGCTTTCCTAAAGAGGGAAAGTGGAGGAAAAAGTGGGGCGGCAGCGGCTCAGCAGGTAGAGCAGGTGGTCTAATAACCCGATGGTTGGCGGTTCGCATCACGCTCTCCCCAGATATCCTGCCGTTGTGTCCCTGGGCAAGACACTTCACCCGCATTGCCTCCAGTGCCCATAACACTGGGTATGAATGTGTAAAAATGTTTAAATGCTCGGTGGTGGCCGGAGAGGCAGTTGGCGCGGATTGGCAGCCACATTTCCGTCACTCTGAGTGTCTGTGATCAGGCGCTATAGCGCACGCCTGATAAAGCTGACATATGTATTAATCACGCTGTGATAAAGCACCATATCGCTCAAAGTGCATGCTTGGCTTGACATGTCGAAGATCTGGCTGGCAGTCATTTGGAACGACTTTGGAGCACTGCTTATGGACGTTCAAAAGAGAAATTGCTTTATGTTGCTGAGAGTCCATGTTTATCAGTTCAAGTGCCCATCATGCTTGGAGACAATTATTTGTGTTTGAGCATTCTATTGTAAGTAAATCAACAATATATAAGTTTCACCTTAAAATAATGCTTCCTCAAGCGCACGCTTGAGACACTCAAAGTGGAGAGACACTCGCGGAGCGGAGAGACACTCGAGCGCACGCTTTATCATAGTGTGATAAATATATATATATATATATATATATATATATATATATATATATATATATCAGCTTTATCAAGCGTGTGCTTGATTAAAATTCGAACTGGTGACAAAATTCGAACCGTGATTTGCTTGAGCGTGCGCAAAGCGCACGCTCGTGCGCTTTGAGCGATTTCGTGCTTTATCATAGCGTGATTAATACATATGTCAGCTTTATCAGGCGTGCCCTATAGCGCGTGATCACAGACATGTCTCATGCGTGCGCTTTGAGCGATATGGTGCTTTATCACAGCATGATTAATATATATGTCAGAACTTCCGGTTATGGCGGCCACGTAGGAAGACGTGGTTCACTCTGCTCTGCTCCTAAAAACAAAAAGTTGGCAAATAACTCTCCCAATTGGAACAAAACCTATCCCAACGTTTGGGCGCGGATATGCCGGTAAAGCCTAAGGCTGGGAAATTAGGTGGAGGAAAAACTGAATCATCGAAACAGTCCAAGTTAACAGACTTCCACGCTCGTGACGAAGCAGGAAAATCGCCAGAGACTATGGCGGAGCAAGCTAGCGGCAGAGCGGTGACTGCTGGCGAGGGCACAGGTGTGGTGCTCGCTGCCATTAGCGCAATGAGAGCAGACTTTTCTTCTAAATTTGATGGGATTATAGCAGCGATAGAAGGAATGAGAACGAAAATAAGCGACTGTATGGAGCGAGTATCGCAGGTGGAGCTCCGAATTTCCAGCGCTGAGGATGACGTCACCAGCCTACAATTAAAGGTGCGCACATTGGAATTAAAAAATAAACGTCTGGAAGATAGTGCCCTGGACTTAGAATCCCGGTCGAGACGGAACAATCTGAGGCTGGTGGGCCTCCCGGAGGGAACGGAGGGGCAGGACCCATGTTCCTTTTTGGAAAAGTGGATTCCAGAAGCGCTGAACAACGCGTAGCTGCAGTCATCGGTCGTCTTAGAGAGCGCCTACCGAATTGGCCCACTGAGAGATAATAAGGCACCACCGAGGATGCTGATTATGAAGTTCCTCAGCTACAGAGACAAGATGACGATCTCCAACGCGGCGCGAGCTAAAGGAGAAATTAAATATCAGGATCAACAGGTGCGGTTTTACCCAGATTTGGCCACAGGAATCCAAAAATTAAGGAAACAGTTTGACCCCGCCTGTAGAGAGCGGAGCAACCTCGGGATTCGTCATGGAGTGATTCATCCGGCAAGACTGCTGGTCACATATAAAGGGAGAACCCACACCTTCAAGACCCCTGAGGAGGTGCAGGTGCTTACCAAGCAGATCCAAGGAGAGACTGGTGGGAGCTAAGCATGAAGCATGAACAAAATATAAAGGTAGAATATTTAAGCATTTGCACAGGCATCTGACTGATCTGAAGCATATAGCAAGTTAACAAAATACAGATTGTATTATATTAAAAAAAAAACCCTATGATGTACAGAGTTGCTATAAAATTTTGGAGTTAAGCTGGAAAACTAGAGAAGAGAGTTAATGTTATGTCATTAAAAGCGTTAGAGTCAGGGTGATTGAGAGGAGAAAGAGTGGTTTTGACTGATCCTCGCGGGTGTGGACAGTCAATGGCTATAGCGGGAGACAGAATTTTTTTTTTTTTATTTTGGGGGGATTACCACGAATGTGGGAAGGGGGAATTGGTTTGTGTGTAGTTTGTAGGATGAATGTTCAACCACCCATGTTTTTGCTTCTCTGTATGAGCATTTTTATATTGCAAGGTAATCTCAAACTCCTTATTGATCATAGACCAAAGCGTTAATCTTAATTTAACTTCATGGAATTGCAGAGGTCTACAAAATTTAAAAAAACTTAAACAAGTTATGAATAAAATAAAAGACACAGGTTCAAAAATTGTGTTTTTACAAGAAACTCATCTAATAGAGGAGGATGTAAAAAGAATTAGGAGAAGATGGCAGGGAAGTGTGTTCACCTCATCATTTTCATCTTGAGCCAGGGGAGTTATGACTCTCATACATAAATCAGTCCCATTTCAAGTGAAAAATGTAATTGGAGACAAATTAGGAAGATATCTAATCATCCAAGGATCTTTGTTATTAGAAAATATAAATTTGGTGAACTTATACGGTCCCAATATAGATGATCAAAACTTCTTTGCCAATTTATTTCTTATTTTATCATCACTTACAGGGCAACATATAATAGCAGGGGATTATAATTGTACATTGAATCCCAGTATAGATAGATCAACAGGACTGGACTGTACGCACAATGGATGCAGGATGATCATTAATCATTTTATGAAAGAATTGAGATTGCTAGATATATGGAGAGAAATGAAACCACAAGTTAAAGCCTACTCTTGTTATTCTAATACCTACAAGACATTCTCACGTATTGATTATTTTTTGATCTCCACAGAATTAAGGTCCAAGATTCAAAACTGTTTCTATGATAACATTGTGATCTCTGATCATGCACCCTGCTGTTTAATATATGTAGATAAGAAATTGACAAAGGAACCAGGTAGGTGGCAATTTCAGCATAAATGGCTTCAGGATGAGGAATTTGTTAAGTACATAGAAAAACAGATAGATGAGTTCTTTGATATCAATACTACACAAACATCAGCATGTATAAAGTGGGAGGCTTTCAAAGCTTTTATTAGGGGGCATATTATTAGTTATACAGGTTCAAAATCTAAGAAGACTCGAGAGGAGAGAGCCCAATTGGAACATAAAATTAAAATTCTCCAAGAAAAAGTGTATGCAGGAAGTGACCCAAAGATAGAGAACGAATTACTGATTCTGAGAGCTGAATATGACAAAAAATCAGCGAATAGAGCTGCCTCGAGTCTTCTAAGATTGAAGCAATCTTTTTATGAACAAGGTGAAAAATCAGGGAAATTATTGGCATGGCAGATTAACCAGTTAGAATTTAAAACACCAATTACCAGTATTATAAGTAACGGACGGGCAGTTGTAGATCCTTTAGAAATTAACAGTGCCTTTAGAGATTATTATGAAAAATTATATGATACAAAAAAATGAAACTGACTTAACAAAACTAAATGAGTTTTTGGACGGATTATCTATACCGTGTATTCCAAATGAAAACAGGGAGATGCTGGAGTCTAAAATTAGTCAAGAAGAAGTTGGGCTAGCCATTGATAATATGAATAATTCAATTCAATTCAATTCAATTCAACTTTATTTATATAGCGCCATTTCACAACAACAGTCATCTCATAGCACTATCAACTGTAGGGAGGACCCCCACAGTTGCAGAAAGACCCCAGCAATCAGGCGATCCCCTGTGAGCAAGCACTTGGCGACGGTGGAGAGGAAAAACTCCCTTTTAACAGGAAGAAACCTCCAGCAGAACCAGGCTCAGGGAGGGGCAGTCATCTGCTGCGACTGGCTGGGGGGTGAGGGGATAGAGAAGAAGAAAAGAACAGACATGTAGAGAGCAAACAGCACGATGGGGACTCAATCTATGGGAGAGAACAAACAAATGTTAATGACCAGCAAAAAAAAAAATATTTCATAGAGAGTGAGGAAAGGAGTGAGGCCCAGTGCATTACTGGAGGTCCCCCGGCTGACTAAACCTATTAGCAGCATAACTAAGGGAGGGTTCAGAAAACACATGATCCCTCCCTAATTGTAGGCTATATCAAAAAGGTAGGTTTTAGCCCTATTCTTAAAAACAGAGATCGAGTCTGACTCCCGAATCCAGATTGGCAGCTGATTCCACAATAGTGGAATAGTGGAATAGTGGAATAGTGCCTTTAGAGATTATTATGAAAAACTATATGATACAAAAAACTAAATGACTAACAAACTAAACTGACTTAACAAAACTAAATGGGTTTTTGGACAGATTATCTATACCGTGTATTCCAAATGAAAACAGGGAGATGCTGGAGTCTAAAATTAGTCAAGAAGAAGTTGGGCTAGCCATTGATAATATGAAATCAGGAAAAAGTGCAGGACCAGATGGTCTTCCAGTTGACCTCTATAAAAAATTTAAGAATAAATTAATAAAACCATTTTTGGAAATGGTTTTAGAAGCATTTCAAAATAGTAATTTACCACCATACATGAATAATGCCTTAATTATACTGTTGCCAAAACCAGGTAAACCCTCTAATAAATGTGAAAACATGAGACCAATAAGCCTATTAAATGCTGACCTTAAGATAATCTGTAAAATTTTAGCAAGACGACTACAAGAAATATTACCAAATATTATTAACCGAGATCAGAATGGCTTTATAATGGGAAGACAAGGCTTCCATAATGTAAGAAGACTATTTAATATTATTTATTCTAATAAAGAAGCACCGGATACAGCTCTCCTATCACTGGATGCCGAAAAGGCCTTTGATAGGGTCGAATGGCCCTTTCTTTTTGAAGTCCTACAAAGGTTTGGACTTGGAAATAATTTCATAAAATGGGTTCAGATAATATACAATAATGTGACAGCAGAAATCCTAACAAACAGCAATATCTCAAAATCAATAAAAGTCAATAGAGGATGTCGACAAGGCTGTCCACTTTCACCTTTACTGTTTACTATGGCAATTGAACCTTTAGCGATGGCAGTACGCTTACATCCACAAATATATGGAATTAAAATAGGACCAACAGAACATAAACTCTCCCTGTATGCCGATGACAATTTTGTTTATGTCGAATCTTAAAAAATCAATTCCGACCTTGTTAAATTTAATAAAAAACTTTGGGGAAATATCAGGATATAAAATAAATAAAACTAAATCTTCAATATTAATGCTAAATGAGACCCAGAGAAAGCACCCAGCTCCTGAGGTAAATCAATTCAATGTTGTAAATCAGTTTAAATATTTAGGAATTCAAATTTTGCCTAAGCTAGAACCAGTCGCTAGTGCTAACTATGAAGCCTTAATGACAGACATTAATGAGTTACTTCAGAGATAGATGTCACTACCAATGTCGATGATCGGGAGAATTAATATACTTATAAGTAATATCTTACCCAAAATACTTTATTTATTTCAATACATTCCTTTACCACCACCTTCAGATCTATTCTCAAGAATTAAAAAAAAGTTAGTGGAATTTATGTGGAACAATAGGAAGGCTAGATTACGTCTGTCCTTATTATGTTTACCATTTGATCGTGGAGGTCTGAAATGTCCAAACTTTATGTTGTATTACTGGTCAGCACAACTGAGGTCTATGACATATTATTTTTCATCAAATGATCTCCCTCACTGGACTGAAATGGAATCATACAATTTACCTTTACCTCTTCCCATATTCATATACTCAGACTTGGCTAAAAAATTACAGAAACAAGTTAAATAATGCCTTAAATAATAATGCCTTAAATAATGCCACCGTGGGCTGCACGGTGGTGCAGTGGTTTAGCACTGCGGCAGCACAGTTTACCCTCGGCCGGGGGATCGCGGGGATCATGAGATCGTGGGTTCGATCCCAGCCCCCGACCAACAGTGAGCTGTGTGGAGTTTGCATGTTCTCCCCGTGTTGCGTGGGTTTACTCCGGGATTTCTCCGGTTTCCTCCCGCATACCAAAAAAACATGTAGGTTTAGGGCGCTCGCGCACGCAGCGACCAGCAGCCGGTGGCTTGTCACCAGACTGCAAACCAAATCTACCTACGGGTACAAATAAGTAACAAAAAAAAAAAAAAAACCAATTGTAAAGCATATGATCAGAATATGGTGTGAAACCAAAAAATATTTACAAGAACCACACTTATTGTCACAATTTAGCCCAATATGGGGTAATCAATATTTTAAACCAGGGAGAGCGGATGCTGTATTTAAAGTATGGAATTTAAAAGGGATTCAAAAGATTCAAGACTTATATTTGTCATGTTCAGATAACATAATGTCTTTTGAAGATCTGAGGATCAAATTTAATCTTAATAGAACACATTTTTTTAAATATCTTCAGCTTAGGAATTTTATTCGATCAAATCAAAATAATGCTCTCATCCGACCTACTTATTCATCCTTGGAAAAAATTTTGACGAAAGATAGTAAGAGAAAGGGTATTATTTCAGAGTTTTATAACTCATTGACACTATTCTCAAGTGAAAACTCACAGAAAAGACTGAATTATGGGAAAGAAGACCTGCAAACTGAAATTTCAGAGGAACAATGGGAATTGGCTTGTACAGAAGTTCAAACCAAATCAATAAATGCACGTCTTAAATTGATACATTTTAAATGGTTAATGCGGATGTATGTTACACCGGTGGAGTTAAATAGATATAACAAAAACATACTAGATACATGTACAAAATGTATGGAAAGTAAAGGAACCCTATTTCATTGTTTATGGGAATGTAGGAAAATTAGAATGTTTTGGGAAGAGGTGAGGGTAACAATTGAAAAAATAATTTCAAAACAATTCATATTGAATCCTAAATTGTTTTTGTTGGGTCTGTATCCAGAAAAGCATAACTTTAATAAGAGTGAAAGAGCATTCATAGACCTCAGTTTGCTTAATGCCAAAAAATGTATTGCACTACTGTGGAAAAAGACTCATAGACCAGATGTGACTCAGTGGTTAAGACAGATGTTAACAAACCTTCCTCTAGAAAGAATAACATACATGCTGAAATCAAAGGAAAATGTGTTTGAGAATATATGGAGACCTTTCATTGATTATGTAAAGAAATTAAACATAACTTCTGAAGAAGAAGGTGAATGATGTGTGTGGACCTTGTAAATTCCAAATTGGTTAATGTATAATATGTATACTTATGTAATGGATTGCCTAGACTAAACAGAGGAGCATTGTTGAAGACTTGCCTTTGTTAGTGGTTGTTGGTGTTTTTAGTACATTTTTTTAATTATTTTTTTTTAAATTACTTTAGTGTTAGTGTTTGATTGTTTGTGTTATGTTTGTAAAGCAAAAAAGGTTCAATAAAAAATACTGTGGGAAAAAAAAACGAGTTCTGTTCGGTGACATCATACGCATACACTCTATACAAATGATGCAAATTGACAAGAAACAAAAAGTTACAAATTTCTATGAAATGAAGTTAAAAATTTATGTTAATACAGTCACAAATTTCACACCACAAATGCAGGAACAGTCACTGCCTTTATCATGTCTGTGGTACTTTTAAAACCCTTAAAATGTAGATTTAAGGATTAACTGTAATCTTTAAGGATAATTAAGGCCTTAATTTTGGTGTGTTATTAGACTTTTAACAATTACTTTTTACTTTTAAATTATGTACAATTCCTCAAGTCATTACAGCAGAAAGCAAGTAGCCTTGACTGAAGTCGGCCATTTCACCCTGTATTCTGTTACTGGACCTTTACAATACAAGGTGCTCTAAGAGAAAACATCCCCATCACTGCAGCCTTATTCTGACGAAGATCAGCTCTCATCTGTCAGCTGTGCTGCAGCATCAACAGCTGCTGTGGTAGGAAGCACAGACAAAGAAAACCTGGAAGGGAATGGCGATTGGTAGTGGTGGGCTGGGGGTGGAGAGTGCAGCCTAGTTTATGGGAAAAGGACAAAAGATTACTCTCCCCCTCTTTATATCCATTACTCAAACCGGCTCAGCATGGGGGAACCCACACTCCCCACATAGCAGCTCTGAAAAAGGGGTCACATACCTCATCAGAACAGCAATGTAATCCCCCAAATATCCAGCACAATGCAAACACTGATGATGTGTACTGTACACCATACACCAGCTAGAACTGAAGGCAATAAGGGACGGGTGATGGATGAGAAGATGGGGGCCAAAAAATAGTCTCATTTCCACTACAGGAACCAGCTCATCCCACCCTTTCCTTTTGTCACTGCTGAGGTCTGTTACTGACGCTAAAGTTAGCCTGAGCAAACGAACATAAATTCGTGCAAAAGAATGAATGGAAACAGAATCACTGGTGGATGGATTTTGGGGAAGGTGGTGGTGGTGGTGGGGGGTCAGTGGTTGATAGGATGTAACAGTTACCTGGAGTACAATAAACACACAAACAACCATAAATGAAAGATTGGGAAACTGCTAACAGCCGTGACCTTTGGTCCTGGTCAGAGTATAACAAGCTATAGTAAAATAAGCTAAAATGAACAATGATTGTCTGGTGGGGGTAGACAGAATATACAGAAATAGTGACAAAACCTGGTCTGGGTCCGACAGCTAAGCTAGTGCTCCATGGCCTGACCTACCAGCCTGTCCTCAGCGAGATGAGCTCTAATGCAGTTAGACAGACTGACTCCGACTGCCTAACCAAGCTAGTGCTAATCGTCTAATCTACCAATGACCAGGGAGGAAATGTAACAAAATAAGCCAGAATTAAGTGTGGATTAGTGAAGCAGGTGGGACAGGACTGTTTAGTGGGCTGGCTGGAATTTTAAAGGGCTCATTGACTGCACTTTTTCCACATTTTAACAGCTCACTCATGTCTTACTGAAATGTTTGTGACATACTTTGTTCACATTTTATTTATTTTTTAAATTATGGTAGCAAATTTGTTTTTTATTTTTCCTGGCTTTCTTGAAACACTCCGATTTAAAGCCTGTCACTTTAAAAAACATCCTTCACCTATTCAACTCTGTCCTCTTTTTTACGTCAGTTAGCCATTAGCTGACTAGCTTCTAGCTTCCTTTTAGCTTGGATGAGCAGCGCCGGTTCACTGATCTGCAGTCATTTCTGTATCTTGCGTCACTCCAGCCCACCCCCCAACAACCCCACAGAGATGCTACAACAAATCGCCAGCACCACGTGAAACACAGACTGCTGCAATTCGAGGCCACTGGCAGAGCCGAGCCACCAAGCCACAGGGCAAGTGCAGTGTCTCGCTCCGTGGTACTCCGCTCCTCTCCCATGGCCAGCTTGGGATGCCCTGTCACAAAGCGGCTGCCCCACGTTGCCTGCAAGAGTAGAGCGGAGCCACGCGGAGCCCTGGAGGATGGTGGGGGTGCTGGCTGCGAGAGCCAGCAGCTCCAGGCAGCAGCGCTGGGTTGTCGGTGCTGGCGACCCACCTTGGAACCACGACAAAACCACAAGGAGACAGGCCGGAGCGACGCGGACCGGTGAACCAGGTGGTAACAGGGATGGTCATTAGGGGGACTAAGAACTGTGGAAAACAACAATATACACCACACTTGGTTCGAGCTTCCTGGTAGGTACCAGTGTTAGCTTGGGGGATAATAGGCTACCTTTAGCACCCCTTCCATCTACATGACAGACAGCTAGGCGGACCAACAATACAACAGTGGGTAGGTCTCAAGGATGGCAGTGGGTTGGCTTTTTCTAAACGTGACGTTAATGATTTAGACCGAAGAGTCAAAAAACGTTTCTGGCGTTTCTGGGAGAGAAAAACGAGATAAAGGCTATGTTTGGTTTTTTTTCAGAGAATTGACCGTTTTGAAATTTTTTTGATAATTAAGTGACCAGTAGACTCATTTCAGACAGTTAAAATCTACAAACCCACTGTTTTTCAGTCAATGACCCCTTTAAGAAAGTACAAAAATGTCTGATGTGAAACTCTTGCTCGGCGTTATGAGGCATCTCCACACGCTACAACGCCGTCACTGATTACGTCACACAATCAGGTCTGATGCTGGGTCAAAATCAGGTCTGAACCAGGCCTTATGTATTATTGGGTGATTTGTGTGATTAAAACTAAAATACATCACCTTTAAGCAAAAAAAAAAAAAAAGTTTAGGACAAATGTCTTACACATTGAAAGTTTTGTAAGTAAAGAAACTTCTTATGCATGGTATTGCTTGACCGTTATTAGTTGTTCTCTTCATGCACTCTGGTTACATAATACTACTGGTAAAAGTTGGTATGTAACAGTGGTGCATGACCCCCGCCACAAAGACACCCTTTGATATCGCACTCATGTCTAGGTGATGATCAAACGTGTCTAATAGAGCGCTCTGTAAAGAGAATGTCCACAGAGTGTAGCAGAGCTCAGGATCAAAGCAGCTCTGTGTCAGTCCTGTACACACCACTCAGAGACCGCTCATCTGCTCAGCGCACAGCTAAAAGCACACGGCGTCACGGGCGGGGGCTAAAAGGGGACAAACGACAGCTAAGCTGCTTTCAATATTACTTCTTTCTGAGAAGATGACTCCATAAATATGGAAAAGGACAGCATGGATCCGGGCTTTATTTACAGGTCAGATGGCTGAACGTGTGAGAACAGACGGGGGCGAGGACAGGAGAAAACTGGGTGGAAAGCTAGCAAGTTCCTCACTTTTAATATCCAGCAGGAGCAGGATGTAAATGCAAGCTCAATCAATAAAGCGTAAATGTGGCCCACCTGAATGAACACCAGGGAATAATGCGTGCTCTGAAATGCATTACGGAGCGTGTGATGCATCACCCAGATGGGGGGAAAAATGTAATGTGATAACACAAAAAAACGCCAAGTCCAATCTGCATCAGATATGCCCATCGAGCACATTAGGAAACCATGGCTACAGACAGACTGCAGCAGAATCTGGGTCCACTTGGGGCCGTTTATAGATTTTTTTTTTAGGGGGGCCCTATAAAAGATTTATTATTAAAAAAATAAAAATGGGTCACTGGTTAGATTAACAAAAAGACAACTAAACACTTACAGAGAATAAAAATTTAACCATATGAACACTGCAAATTCACCAGAAAAAAAATCTAAAATTTACATGAAAAAGGTTGCAAATTCATAAAAAAATTCACCTATTTACAAGAAAAAAAATTGCAAATTTATGAAGAAAAGGTTTAATTTACAACAAAATGTAGATTTGAGGGGAAAAGATGCAAATTCATAAAATAAAATGTGCAAATTTACAAGAAAAGAATCACAAATTTATGAAAAAAAGTTGCAAATTGAGAAAAAAAAGGCTGGAAATTTATAAGGAAAAAAGTTGCAATTTTTTTTTTACAAAAAAGTTAAAAATTTACAAGAAAAAGCTGCAAATCAGAAAATTAAGTTGTAAATTTACAAGCAAAAGTAGCAAATATGACAGGAGTTGAAAATCTTTGTGGAAAAAAGATGCAAATTTATGAGAAAAAGGTTGAAAATTTATAAAGAAAAGTTGCAAATTTATAACAAAAAAGTTGGAAAACTGAGAAAAAAGTTGCAAATTTATGAGAAAAATGCTGGAAATTTGTGATGAAAAAGTAGAAAATTTACAGGAAAAAGTGGCAAATTTTTGAGAAAAGTCACAAATTTTCAAGAACAAAGTTACAAATTTGTCAGAAAAAGAGTTGCAAACTGACGAGAAAAAATTTGTAAATTCATAAGAGTCAAATTTATGAGGAAAAAGTTGGCAATTTACTAAAAAAAGTATCAAATTTGAGAAAAAAGTTGCAGATTTAGAATAAAGTTACTAATTTACTAGCAAAAATATCAAATTGATGTGAAAAAAAGTTTAAGATATTTTTAAGGGGGCTTTCACGCCAAACCCGTTTGGTCTGGACTTTGGGACTTTTCAGTTTGGAAGGAATACAGGAAGTTAAGGCAGCCAGTAAGCAGGAAAATTAGCTACAATATGATTTGGAGAGAGGAGGAGACCCAGATTTTAATTGAAATATGGTCGTTAGAGGCATAAATAGTCAATTAAAATAAAATCATTAAAATGCAGAAACCGACCAGATATTTTTGGAGGGGATGTGACGGCGAGTATATAAGATTGGAGGAGCAATGCCTGCTGAAGACCATGACGGCTGATGAGAAGGACAAATGTCCTTTTTAATGAAGACCTGCTTAACATTCTAGCCTCATTAAACTGCTTCACTGACTAATATGATGGTGTCTGAACCAGTTTCCACTTAAAGTGTGGTTACTGGTGTGTCCAGAGCCGCAGGAAACACCACAGAGAGTGAGTAGCACGCTTGCTAAACTGCAGCATCTGTGCTAACTACATCAATATCGTCATGACAACAGGACATCAGTGTGTAACGTAAAGTTGTTTGGTCCGTTTGGATAAAGAGCAGCAGTATGAAACCAAACTCAACCGGACCAAATGTATACAATGTAGCAAAAACTTTAGTCTGGGCCTTGATTCCGATGTGAAAACGCCCTAATTCTCCCTTCTAGTTGTGGAGAGGGCCACAACATTTGCGCACTCTGCCTTATAGCCAGAAACTATAAGAAACAGAAACAGGATTGTCATATCCAGCCTGTGTTGTGTTGTAGCTTAGTTTTTTTCTGTCACACTTTGTCTTAGCTTCGTTTTTTTTTTTTGAATTGTAATTGCTCTTGTCTTTTTATTTTTTTGTTTTTCTTTTGAATTCTTGGATGGAATATGGGTGGGCAATATAAGCTGCGGCTTCAGCCATCACCCATTTCGGATAACTTATGTTGAATTGTATAATTACTAACTAACTAACTAACCTGCACTTATATAGCGCTTTTCTAGTCACAAAGACCACTCAAAGCGCTTTCATTAATACTAACCCTCTATTCTAAGGGCCTATAGGAAACAGATATCTAGGGACAATTTAGAACAGCCAATTAACCTAACATGCATGTTTTTGGCATGTGGGAGGAAACCGGAGAAATCCCGGAGTAAACCCACGCAACACGGGGAGAACATGCAAACTCCACACAGATCACTGTTGGTCGGGGGCTGGGATCGAACCCACGATCCCACGATCCCCACAATCCCCCGGCCAAGGGTAAACTGTGCTGCCGCAGTGCTAACCACTGCCCCACCATGCAGCCCAATAATCAGAGGAGTTATTGTCTAATTTGACTTTGTTGGATTTTCTTTCCCCCTTTGTTATATTATTCAGTTCCTTTTAACCTGTACTATCCGAAATAAAGATTCAATCATTCATTCATAAACAGCTGTGATTCCACTATAAAAGAAAATGCTGAAGTGGTCAATGGTGCTTGTTTAAGAATCAAAGGCGTTTCTTTGACGTTTTCACAGCTCGAGGGTCACCATTTAACAAACACGATGACACTGATCCCAGGTGATCAGAAAATCTAGGACGAGACGGGGTGAACAAAAACAGGGCCAAACAGACGGCCCCACATTTTGATCTGGTGCCTTCCTAACAGCCCCGCCCTGAGCAAACGTAACCGGAGAAGAGGCTGTTTGTGTTGGAAACTGGAGCCGCCTTCACAGTCAGGTGGGAAAACAGGGTAGAGGACTTTAACCTGTGTGTGCAACAGAAAGTGCTCAGTGGAAAAAAAAAAACAAGGAGGGGCCATGAAGCAAACAAACTGCACACACACACGTGCGCGCGGGGTGAGACATGCCTTCTCTGATCTGCATTTGCACCTTAGGGAAAATAAAGAGTTTTTTTGTATCATCTGTAAAAGCCACTATTGATTGTCAGACTACCTGAGTCAAGACATTCCTATTGGTTTGCAGCATGCCTCCACAGAAACTTTGACCCCACCCCTGAGCAGAGGTTAAAGCTGCAGAAGCCATCAGGAACCAAGACAAAAATACATATATAAATTTGTAACTTTTTCCAGTAAATTTGCAGGGGTTTTTTCCCATTAATTTACAACTGTTCATGTAAATCCATCCATCTTCTACCACTTATCCGGGGATCCGGGTCACAGGGGCAGCAGTCCAAACAGAGGTGCTCAAATTGCCACCGGGTTCACACAGCGCCATGATCCCTCCTGCAGGTGGTGAGCCCACTGAAGGGTGGACCCATGTGGTTCCTTTGGGTACACTGGGTCCTCGGTGTGACTTTTTCATAGGGATCTGTTGCACCGCTCTTAGGGCGCATTCACACAGCCACTGTTTGGTCCGGACCAAAGGACGATCCACGGACAGTTCGGTTCATTTGGTGCAGTCTGAATGTGCGTTCAAACTCTGGTGCACACCAAACAAACAAAGTCTGGTCCGCCTGAAAAAGGGAGTCTCGATTCTCTTGCAAACAAAGTCTGCCGCGCTTCACTTGCAGTGTGAATGCAAACGGACGATCCAGCGAACCAAGGGGCGGAAATGCCCCTCGGCTTTTGTGTAACCATAGCAACACATAGTCTGAGAAGAGGAAGTGGCAATTTACCGTAGTATATTTTGGGTAGAAAACAACAATAAAGACAACCCCGTGGATCCAAGAAATCCTTTTACCGCAGAAAGCCGAGGAGAAAAGTTAAAAAATGTCTCGTTTGTGGCAGACCAACAACCCGGCTGAAGGAAATGGATTTCCGTTTTCAGTCCTGGCCTAATCGACAAGCCTGATTTTTTTTCTTCGCCAAGATTTTTTCTTCCTGGTCAGTGGTGGTTTCGACTACAGCGCCCCAAACAAGCAGTTGTTGTAACTGCATGAAGCTGTCCAGGCAGTTTGGTCCGCTGCAGTGTGAATGCAAACCAAACCAAACGAAGCTTCGAAAATTCTGGGCATTCCCCGCCCAGTCGAACTGAGACCCCCGGACTATCCTGGTCTGAATGCAGCCTTGGTCTGACCCTTCACCCACAACCAGGGCCAAGGTGCCCCTGACAACATAGCTCCCGGGATCATCAGGGCATCCAAACCCCCTCACCATGATAAGGTGGCACTTTATACTGTTATTTTCTTTAGGTTTCAGTCACCCTAATAACCATCCCCGTTTCCACAGAGGGGTGTTCATGTAAATTTGTAACCTTATTTTTTTACAGCAGTTTATGATTTTTTTAACATAAATTTGTGACATTTTCATGTAAAGTTCCACTTTTTTCTCAGATTTTCTACTTTTTTTTCATGTAAATCTGCTCCCATTTTCCATAAATGTACTACTTTTGTCATAAATTTGCTACTTTTTCATGTAAATTCAACTAGTTTTTCCTTGGAATCTTGCTACTTCCCATCTAAATTTGGTGATTTTTCCACATTATTTTGCTAATTTTTCCTCACTTCCGGCACCACACAAGTCGGTTTCCTTTTTGCAACAGCGGCTCAATTCTGAGTTTTTCTTCCTATTTCTTATTTACTATCTGGCTTCTCTCGCTAAACTTTCTGATCTGGCGACACCTTATCCATCATGGACACACAGATCGCCCCAAATGTCTCCCGAGCCAGCGGATGGAGCCACTGTTTATAGCAGGAGATGGTACAACAGGGACCAGCTCTTAGCACTTAACCTGCCCACGGTGCTAACGCAAAAACTCGACATACCGGGAGAAATAAGACGGAAACGGTGTGGATGTTGAGTTGGAGTAAGACGGCGGGCGAGGAATATAAGGTACAGACCCGTCCTCCCATCCGTTATCATGGGGACTGTACGATCACTAATAAATACGACAGACGAGCTAGCGGCTATGACCCGCTACGAGAGCGTCTTCAGAGAGATTAGCATGATGTTGTTTACTGAGACGTGGCTAACTGAACTAGCAACAGATGCTAACACTGAACTGGAGGGTTTCCACGCAATACGGGCAGACCGGACACCAGACAGTGGGAAGGCAAGGGGCGTTGGAGTGATAATGTATGTCAATAACAGTTGGTGTAAACCGGGACATATCACGGTTAAAGAGCAACACTGCAGCAAAGACATGGAGTTGCTAGCTGTTAGCATGCGGCCTGTTTATCTCCCGAGGGAATACTCACACGTGATCTGCATTGCTATTTATGCAAATCCGACGGCGAATGCTGGGGCAGCGCGTGACGCCAACTACTCCGTCACTGGCAGGCTTCTGACAGAACACCCAGATGCTCTCCTCCTCATCTCCAGTGATTTTAACCATATCTCACTGTCCTCCATCCTGCCCACGTTCACCCAGTATGTCACATGCCACACTAGAGACAATAAAACACTGGATTTATTCTAGGCAAACACTAAGGAGGCGTACACCTCATCACCACTCCCCCCACTCGGGAGATCGGATCACAACTTGGTTCATCTCCTGCCGGTGTACAAACCCTAGTACACAGACAACCTCCGGTCATGCGCACAGTGAAGTTATGGTCTGAGGAGGCAATGGACGCTCTAAAGGACTGTTTTGAAACCACTGCCTGGGAGCAGCTCTGCGATCCACATGGTGAGGACATCGATGGCTTCACTCACACCATCACGGACTACATCAGCTTCTGTGTGGACAACACCGTACCCACCAAGACCATACGGTGTTGCTCGAACAACAAACCCTGGATCAACCCTGAGATAAAAACACTTCTGAGAGAGAAGAAGAGGATCTTCAGGTCGAGGAACAGGGAGATGCTGAAGTCCGTAGAGAGGGAGCTGAGGAGGAAGATCAGAGAAGGCAAGGACAGCTTCAGGAAGAAGATGGAGGACAAGCTGCAACAGAGCGACATCGGTGGGGTCTGAAGAAACCTTAAAACCATCTCTGGGCTCCAGAATACCTCCTCCCAGGTCACGGGGGGCAGGGAGTGGGTGAACAAACTGAACCTGTTTTTAATAGGTTTGACCAACTGCCCTCCCCCCCCGACTGCACAACAACCACTGCTGCCTCTAAAGTCATCGAGACCTGCTGTCCACACCCCACTCCACCAACACCCCCCCACTCCCAGCACACAGCCCCCCAATCTGACCCCCACTAAGACCCAGGTGAGGACGGAGCTGAGGAAGATCAAGGCAAGGAAGGCCTCGGGTCCGGACTGCATCAGCGCGAAGCTCCTCAAGTCCTGCGCAGACCAGCTGTGTGGGATTGTGGAGCACATCTTCAACCTGAGCTTAAAGCTGGGGAGGGTACCACAGTTGTGGAAAACATCTTGTGTGGTACCCGTACCAAAGACTTCCCACTCCAGAGACCTGAACAGCTACAGGCCAGTGGCCCTGACGTCTCACCTGATGAAGACCCTGGAGAGACTGCTCCTTGCTCACTTCTGTCCCCTGGTGGGACCAGTGGTGGATCCACTCCAGTTCACCTACCAGCATGGCATTGGGGTGGAGGATGCAGCGATCTTCCTCCTACATCGTTCCCTGTTCCACCTGGAGAAGCCTGGGAACGCGGTGATGATCCTATTCTTTGACTTCTCCAGTGCTTTCAACACCATCCAACCGGTGATCCTGAGGGACAAGCTGCTGTGCGCAGGGGTAGACCAGCACCTGTCATCATGGATCCTGGATTACCTCACAAACCGGCCACAGTTTGTGAGAACCCAGGACTGTGTGTCTGGCACGATCATTGGCAGAATGGGGCCCCCCAGGGAATGGTTTTGGCTCCCTTCCTGTTCACCCTTTATACTGCAGACTTCTCACACAACACAACAAACTGCCATCTACAGAAGTTCTCTGACGACTCTGCGAACATCGGCCTCATCTCCAACGGAGATGAAGCTGAGTACAGAGGACTTATCCAGGACTTCATGGACTGGTGCCATCGGAACTGCCTCCAGATCAACACGAGGAAAACTAAGGAGCTGGTGGTGGACTGCCGCAGGCAAGGACAACCCCCCACAGCACCAGTAAACATCCAGGGAACAGACATTGAGATGGTGACATCCTACAAGTACCTGGGTGTTCCTCTGAACAATAAACTGGACTGGTCACACAATACCGACACACTCTACAAGAAGGGACAGCGCAGGCTGTTCCTGCTGAGGAGGCTCAGGCCTTTTGGTATACAAGGGGTGCTCCTGAAGACCTTCTACAATTCGGTGGTGGCATCAGCCATCACTTTTGGAGTGGTCTGCTGGGGCAGTGGCATCACAGCAGCCGATAGGAAGAGACTGAACAAACTAATCAAGAAAGCTAGCTCTGTCCTGAAGCAGCGCTTTGACCCAGTGGAGGAGATAGGAGAGAGAAGGATGGTGGCTAAACTGTCATCTCTGCTGGAGTCCGAGTCCCACCCTATGCAGGACATACCGAATGCACTGAGGAGCTCATTTAGCAAGAGACTACATCACCCTAGGTGCGTGACTGAGAGGTTTCGCAGGTCCTTCCTACCTACGGCTGTCAGACTGTATAACCTAAGCAGGGCTGCTCGCAGAGATAGTAAAAAAAAAAAAAAAACGTTACGACCTAATAGTATTGAATGCAAAAGATGCAACAAACTCACACAAATGGTCCCCTCCAGTATACAACTAGGACAATATCTGTCGCTACGGAGGGTGACAATATGTATGGGTACATATTCATACTATGTGGTGTAACTAAATAGACGGTTATGCTGTTTATTCCATCTAGCTACAATGCTCCGCACTGTGTGTATATATATTTATATATTTATGTGTACATACAGTGGGGCAAAAAAGTATTTAGTCAGCCACCAATTGTGCAAGTTCTCCCACTGAAAAGATGAGAGAGGTCTCCAATTTTCATCAAAGGTATACCTCAACTATGAGAGACAAAATGAGAAAAAAAATATCCAGAAAATCACATTGAAGGATTTTTAATGAATTAATTGGTAAATTCCTCAGTAAAATAAGTATTTGGTCACCTACAAACAAGCAAGATTTCTGGCTCTCACAGACATGTAACTACTTCTTTAAGAGGCTCCTCTGTCCTCCACTCGTTACCTGTATTAATGGCACCTGTTTGAACTCGTTATCAGTATAAAAGACACCTGTCCACAACCTCAAACAGTCAGACTCCAAACTCCACTATGGCCAAGACCAAAGAGCTGTCAAAGGACACCAGAAACAAAATTGTAGACCTGCACCAGGCTGGGAAGACTGAATCTGCAATAGGTAAGCAGCTTGGTGTGAAGAAATCAACTGTGGGAGCAATTATTAGAAAATGGAAGACATACAAAACCACTGATAATCTCCCTCGATCTGGGGCTCCACGCAAGATCTCAACCCCGTGAGGTCAAAATGGTCACGAGAATGGTGAGCAAAAATCCCAGAACCACACGGGGGGACCTAGTGAATGACCTGCAGAGAGCTGGGACCAAAGTAACAAAGGCTACCATCAGTAACACACTACGCCGCCAGGGATTCAAATCCTGCAGTGCCAGACGTGTCCCCCTGCTTAAGCCAGTACATGTCCAGGCCCGTCTGTAGTTTGCTAGAGAGCATTTGGATGATCCAGAAGAGGATTGGGAGAATGTCATATGGTCAGATGAAACCAAAATAGAACTTTTTGGTAAAAACTCAACTTGTCGTGTTTGGAGGAGAAAGAACACCATACCTACTGTGAAGGATGGGGGTGAAAACATTATACTTTGGGGCTGTTTTTCTGCAAAGGGACCAGGACGACTGATCCGTGTAAAGGAAAGGATTAATGGGGCCATGTATCGTGAGATTTTGAGTGAAAACCTCCTTCCATCAGCAAGGGCATTGAAGATGAAACGTGGCTGGGTCTTTCAGCATGACAATGATCCCAAACATACCGCCCGGGCAACAAAGGAGTAGCTTCGTAAGAAGCATTTCAAGGTCCTGGAGTGGCCTAGCCAGTCTCCAGATCTCAACCCCATAGAAAATCTTTGGAGGGAGTTGAAAGTTCGTGTTGCCCAGCGACAGCCCCAAAACATCACTGCTCTAGAGGAGATCTGCATGGAGGAATGGGCCAAAATACCAGCAACAGTGTGTGAAAACCTTGTGAAGACTTAAAGAAAACGTTTGACCTCTGTCATTGCCAACGAAGGGTATATAACAAAGTATTGAGATGAACTTTTGGGATTGACCAAATACTTATTTTACCGAGGAATTTACCAATTAATTCATTAAAAATCCTTCAATGTGATTTTCTGGATTTTTTTTTCTCATTCTGTCTCTCATAGTTGAGGTATACCTATGATGAAAATTGGAGACCTCTCTCATCTTTTAAGTGGGAGAACTTGCACAATTGGTGGCTGACTAAATACTTTTTTTCCCCACTGTATGTATATTCACTGCTCTTATTTTCTTATCTTCTAAATTATTGCTCTGAGTGTTGCTATCCCTGTGCTGTTGCAATCCTGGAATTTCCCCATTGTGGGACTAAAAAAGGCTTATCTTATAAATTTGTACCAATGTTTTATATATACTGTATAGGATGTTGGGTTGTGGTCGGAGAGGTCGTTGGCGTGGATTGGCCGCCATGTCTCTGTCAGTCTGCCCCAGGGCAGCTGTGGCTACAGTAGTAACTTACCACTACCATTGTCTGTGAAGTGAATGAATAATGTATCCATTTTAAAGTGTCTTTGAGTGTCTATGAAAAGTGCTATATAAATCTGATGCATTATTATATTTTTTTCAATTTTTTTATGAATGTAAATTTGCAGGTGTTTTTCTTAGAAATTTACAAACTTTTTGACATGAATGTGTGACTTTTTTATATAAAACTGCAACTTCTTTATCATAAATTTTAAACTTTTTCTCATTAGTAAAATCTGCAACAACTACAAGGAACAACAACAACAAAAAAAACAGTAAACTTACTTCAAAAATAAAGAGGATAGAGTCCAGCTCCTCCCTCTGAGATTTGTTTCCTGGAACACAAAGAAAGCATTTTCTTTTTTAGTTCTAGCTATATGAAAATTAGCTGATAAATAATGCAAACTAAGATGGGGCCACTTTGTGAACACTTATGCAAATTAAGTAGCATGACCATGAGAGCACACTCCCAGCGGGAACCAAAGCCCAACCCCCCACATATGCATGTGTTTGGGAGGTAGGCAGGCAGGCCCAACCTCACAGTTACACTGGACACGACCACAAATTGATTCTCAAGTATTTATGCTCATTACTCTGAAAATGTGGAGCAGAGGGAAGGTGACCTTTGTCATGAGACCAAGGTGAGGATTAATTATTAATCCACTGCCGACAGTGGTAGTCAACAAGTTGGGGGAAAAAGTGTGTACTCACCTTTTTGTTTTAAGTTGCTTTCCAGTGTAATGAAATTTTCATAGAAGATAAAATATATCTGAGAACAGTTGCTTTCAAAGAAGGCCTTCAGCTCACTCTTGTCAATATCTGGAAAATAAGAGAGACAGGGTTGGGTCAATAAATGAAAAATTAATATGTGGAAAGCAGAAATTCTGTGATACAGCTTACATATGTAATTAAACAGCCAGAGAAACAGTAGCAAAATCTTCAAAGTGTGTTCCTAAATTTGTATTAATGTCTGTGCTGAGAATCCCCTGCTAGACGCTGTAGACCCACTGTGCATGCTGAAAAAAAATAAAACATGTTTGAGGTCCTGCCAAAGCAACACAGTGGAATATCAGGTGAATTATCTGCAACATAAGCTGCAATGCATTAAGGGTAGTATCTCATGAAGGAGCAAACGCTGACTAACAGCAATTTTTTTCAACTTTTCTGATGAATGTTTGTGTAAAATCAAGCTATTATTTCACACAGCAACAAATGCTATGGAACATTCGAGAACGTGATTTGAAGGGTTCACCAGGGTTTGTAAAAGGTTGCAGAACAGTTCACACAGTTTTTAAGGTCTTAAACAGTCTTATCAGAAAGGTTCTTAAACAGCTGCTAATGTTTACTACTTGGCAAACCAAAAAGAACTGTAGCAACACGTGCTACAACCTTTTGCAGAGGCTTACAACTATTTTGCAACCGTTTGTGCAAAAATGTGACTGTTTAAGATTTTTTCATGCCCTGAACAGCTACGATTTTTTTTTTTTTTTTTTAATTTCCATATGAGATGGTCCTGAAAAGTAGGCCAGGGGAAGTCTTGGCAAAATATCAGCAATTAAGGTTTACCTTCCTTCTGTTGCAACTCCCTATCTACATGGTTAGCTGGAAGGCTTCCAGAAACTGTCCAGCTCTGGAGGAAGTGCTGAAATGATGCATTACGTGACAAAGACTCAGATAATTTATGTTGGAACTGAGATCAAAGAAGGAATAATGAAGATGCATGAAGGGAAAAACAAACCAATGTCACAACTGGCTAGGACTCTGAGTATTAAGTTGGGAAAAACAAGGAAGGCATCAGAGGCAAATATTTGAGATACACAGCCATTTCTGGCTATGAAGCAGAGTACACAAATAGAACGGGCCTCCTCAGCCACTAGGGGGCTACAAGTTCACCCTCATGTTTTTGGGGAGGGACTTAAATTACTTTCAACATTTTTTCCCCATGTAAATTTGCAACCTTTTTTCTTTAGTAAATTTGCAATTTTTGTCTTGCAAAACATAGCACTGTCTTCTCAGAAATGTTAAGCTTTTTTCTTTTAAACTTGAAATTTTTCTTGTAAACTCCCTTGCAAACTTTGACCCCTTTGGTCTTTGGCGGAGGATAAAAATGACTGATTGCGAAAGGAGACTGAGACCTTGAAAATGTGATGTCATGGCCAGTGTCAGTTACTACAACAATAGGGGAAGCATTTGAGCTCTTCCCCATTAAAAAAACAAAATGAGCACCCTACCAAACACAATATTGCATAGGGCCCCCAAAAAGCTACCAACAGCCCCGTTTTGAAATCAATGTCTAAAATCTAAATGAAGTACACTCATGCAATCAGGAAAATGAATTTCACTTTACTGAATAAGTGATTCCACTTAGTACAAATGACCTCAGTTTATGTATAATGTTGACTTTCCTGTAAATTTAACAAGCACACCAACATGACCCTACGAATCATCAAAGCATCAAAAATTACATTATTGCACAAACACCCAGAGACAGATTTGGGATATTTTATCTCCCAGTTGGCAGCCAGCAGTTTAAACCTTTTTGGTCAACTATGATCAGCATATTGTCAGAAAAACAGAAGCTAGTACAAATAAGGAAGATGCTAAACTGTAATCAGCAGCATGGGTACACCGTGGCTTCAGTAGAATTAAACAGCAGACTATGACATAGCTGACAAAATCATGCTACAAGATCAGCAATTTATTTACAAGTGTCTGTTGTTTGAGTTGGCCGTATTTATTTCACACTTTCTATAATATTTATGTTTTTCTATCTGAAAAAAAATAATGTAAGTGAATGAATAAGTTCTTCAAATTCTCTTTATGCACCATCAGCTAGTAAGGATTAAAACATATATTTTCAGCTAGAGAAAATTTCATTGGACAACAGGGATTCCAGGAGTTACGATAGAGCGGTTGCACTGACGTCACACTGGTCACGTGTCTTCTGTTTACTGTGCCATTTTGGATGTCAATGAACAGTCAAATCATCAACAGCAAGCATGAGTGTAATCAACCAGATACTGTAAATGGCTACACACAAATCAACAAGTGGTCTCAAGACCACTCAAAGCACTTCACTAGTACTAACCCTCTATTCTAATGGCCTATAGGAGACAGAATCTAGGGATAATTTAGAATCACTAGTTAACCTAACATGCATGTCTTTGGATTGTGGGAGGAAACCGGAGCACCCGAAGTAAACCCCCAAAGCACACGGAGAACATGCAAACTCCACACAGAAAGGTTCCTACCCCTGCCAGCCTGGGGATTTGAACCTGGAACCTTCTAGCTGTTAGGCAGCAGTGCTAACCACTGCACCACTGTGCTGTCCAGTTTATGCAGGCAAACTGTTAATCAGCAATAAAGCGAAACAGTACTGTGGAGGATTCCAGTGGGGATTAATAGAATTTATAGAAAAATAGTGATCAAAACCAGTCGGATCGATAGTTAAGCTGATGCCAGGCAGTCTATGCGTCAGCTTCTCCCGATTGAAGCGAGCTCTAATGCGGTTAGACAGACCGGCTTTGACCGCCTAGCCAAGCTAATGCTAATGGTTCGATGTAGCATCATGGCAAAAACAAAATAAGCCACAATGACATGATACATTATCCACTGTGAACTAATGAACCACGTGGAAACAGGGATGTGTATTAGGGTGACTGAATTTGAAGAAAACAATATAAACCATACTTGGTAAGCTAAATCCCTAGTAGCACTTAGTCCTGAAGCTAACGCCTTGAGCTCAAACTTTGAAAATGGATCCTTTCCATTTTTTTCCAACTGATCGCTCTTTTGTCAGGTCCATGCTTCCGGTCCATCGGCCAGGTGAAACAGCTCATTTCAGACCAAACTTGAACGGACGGTGGAAATACATACAAAGTCAATGGAAAGAGACAAGCACACATGAATCTCACGCAGTTACGTGTTCACGTCCAAGAGTTAGCGCTAGCGAGTAATGGCCTACAGATACTGCCATCACTAGAGTAAAAGTATCAACATTGGAGAGTAAACTAGTTTGAAAATAAGAATGACACTCACTTGGAGACAAAAGGACTGGGAGCTCTGCAGCTGAATTGGGCTGTCAGGGTTTTTTTTTTTACCCACGAACATGCTAACAAGGCTAGCAGGTTAACAGTGTAAACAACCCATCATCCAGGAGAAATTTTGGAAGTGGGAACAACTTTTTTCAGGTGAGACCCCGTCGGATAATGTAAACTTAAGCATGACGGTGTTTTGGGAATTTCCACAGCAGGATGAACACGGCTGCAGAAGTTATAAAGGCAACTTCACCTGTCTGCAACTCACTCAGACAGTGAATTCATGTCTATTTGCATGTTTGCATTGAGTTAAAATGTAACCGGGCCACGCGAAAAATTTGCCTGTTCGCATTTGGTCTCAATGCACCTTAAAAATGCAAGCACTTTCTTAACTGCAGACTAATTTGCATACATAGATTTGTGCTGGTATTTGTTTTATTAATGAAAATTACAAGGTGATTTCATATTGTTAACAGCAGTTTTGTTGCATTTAATAAAGGTATGCTTTATAAAGCCAAAATGGTCATCTGTTAAATGCACATTGTTTTGTATCATTCATACTTGTGATTTATTTTTCTATCAAATAAAACGGTTAAATCAAAATCCTCCAAGAGTGGGGATTCCATAATTTTCGCCAGGGGCTTTATGTCAGAGAAAGGTATTAAACCTGTTAAGGCCACATTGTAATCACACAAGCATGGAGCAATTCTTAACTGTGTGGTTCAAGATCACAACAAACAGTTAAAGGCCTGTTATCATTAGCTATGAAAAACCACACCATACAGTCTTAACAGTGCCTTCTTTCTTTCAGTATTGTTGAGCTAGAGTTTAAAGGAAGCTGTGGATTTCTAAGTGAGCCTGGAATAATCAGGTGATTGTGCAGCAGCAGTCCAGAGAGGACTACATGTACACTTCTGGCCCTCAGGGTATATGTCTTCAGTCATATGTTGTTGTACAGATGGGGGGGGGGGGGTGTGGATGGTTGAAATGCTTTACTATAATGCACATCCCTAGATAAATCTACACCATAGAGGCTGATGATGATGATGTTGTTTGTGCGCTGGTACCTCTGCTATCATGACTGAAACTCAAATGTATACCTCGGCAAATGAATATGGATCAGCAGTGTGGTTTTCAGAAAAGCAGTAAACAGAGCAGACTTCAGACCAGACTGTCAAACGGAATAACTGTTGCTGCGCTGGCAATATGAGTAAGTAAATATATCTTGTTTATAACATCTTGTTTCTTGCTGACATTGCCTTGTTGTGTGAAGATGATGTGTTTTCTGGGAGTGGCACTACTGAACAAGCCAATCTGCAGTTACTGCCTGAAACGTAGCAATTTGAAGTTAAATTTCAGGTAAAATGCGGGTACATGGCTTTTGGTTATGGTGTAGCTACACCAAGATTTTAATGCAACACTATGAAAAAAAAAACAAACTCCAGGGCCATTAATCTTATAGAATAGGGGTCACCAACTGGCAGACTCTGGTCCATATCCAGACCCTGAGAATCCTCTATCCAGACCCTGAAACCTTTTGATACAATTTGGGAAAAAGGGAGACCGTTTTGTTTTGATGGGGAAAAGGGCGGAAAAAAAGCAGAACTGAAATGCTGTATTGGCGACTGCCCAAAGAGATTTATAGCATGAGCCCTTGGGCACTCTCCTACTGCAGACTCCCCTCTTCGCTGTCCCACGAATGCCACTCTCACTCTGCAGCTCCAACCACTCCAGAATATATGCAGTGAGTCACAAAAATCATGCCCCCCCCCCCCAAAAAAAAAAAATACAAGGCCGACAGCCAGGACATCCACCCCAGACTGTCACGCTTCATTTCAGGTCTGTATCCACAAAATGAAGCGCTGTTGTGAAACAGTATTTACCGGGGCACTTCTTCCTCTGTTCTGCCAAGAGTGGTCCGTGCTGGGATGCAGAGGTGAGGTCCCTGGTTACGGAGGCCCTTTTCATAGCCTCCAGTATCACGTAAAATCTCAGTAAAAGCTCCGTGTGTTACTGAAGATGAAATATTCCACCTCTCCTTTGGCTGTAATCATGGAGTCACAGCTCCATCCATGCTGTAATAGAGTTTAATGCTGAGATAAAGAAATGTGGGAGGAATTCTGTAGTATGGAATTATATTTTGTGTCCAGTTTTTTTTTTTTTGTCTTACAGTTTTAAACAGTTTTTCTGCTCTGAAAATATTTTATAGAGGTGGATTTTTTGTGAAATTTTGTTTTTTGGATATTAATCATTTTTTTAAATGCAGTACATTTTAGTTTGTGTTCTCCTGGAAAACATTTTTAGGATTTTAGTTGTAGATTTTAAAATTTTAGACCTATTTATTTGGAGTCAAACACATTTAGTGTTCTGTATTATAAAATTTTAAACTACATATTTTGTTTGAAATTGAACAAAGAATTGTTTAATTTTTTTGATTAAAAATTAATATAAAAAGCAGCTGAAACATGAGCTTAATAAAATAATGTGTGAAAGCAAGTTAAATGATACTGGCCTGTCTGAAGACAGCTGTGGTCTTCTGAAAGAATGTCAATGAAATGATGGTAGTTTTTAAAAGCACATTTGGAGATAAATTTGTCCATGTCTCACACAGACAAAAGTCTGTGTGAGTGTGTATACATATGCAAGAGTGTGTGTGTGTGTGTGTGTGTGTGTGTGTGTGTGTGTGTGTGTGTGTGTGTGTGTGTGTGTGTGTGTAGGGAGGTTAATTTTGTTTTATTTTAATGTGAGAAGCACTTTGTGTTACAACTTTTGTATGAAAACTGCTCCATAAATAAAGCTTTGATTGATTGATGTGCCAGATTTCTCTTCCGTTTGTTTTAATAAAAGATGCTGGAAGTAAATTAATTTGGTCATGGTAAATACTTCGCTTTAAAAGGACCAAGTTGTCACACAGTGGGAAGGAAAAATCCTTATTAGAAAAAAAATGTATAAAGATTTGGATTCAGGTCTGGACTGTGGCTGGGCCATTCCAAAACCTTAATCTTCGTCTGGTGAAGCCATTCTTTTGTTGATTTGGATGTGTACTTTGGGTCATTGTCATGCTGAAAGACAAAGTTCCTCTTCATCTTCAGATTTTTAGCAGAAGCCTAAAAGTTTTGTGCCAACACTGACCGGTATTTGGAACTGTTCATAATTCCCTCCACCTTGACTACGGCCCCAGTTCCAGCTGAAGAAAAACAGCCCCAAAGCATGATGCTGCCACCACCATGCTTCACTGCAGGTATGGTGTTCTTTTGGTGATGAGCAGTGTTGTGTTTGCACCAAATATACAGTTAGGCCCAGAAATATTTGGACAGTGACACAATCTTCATGATTTGGGCTCTGCATGCCACCACACTGGATGTGAAATGAAACAACTACAACGGAATTGAAGTACAGACTTTAAGGTTTAATTCAAGGGGTTGAACAAAAATATATGATTAAGACTTCCGGTTATGGCGGCCACGTAAGAAGACGTGTTTCACACTGCTCTGCTCTTGAAAATAAAAAAAAATTACTAAAACTCTCTTGATTGGAACAAAAACCCATCCTAGCGTTTTGGCACGGATAAGGTAAAGACTAAGGCTGGAAAATTAGGTGGGGGAAAAGGTAACTCGACAAAACAACCCAAGCTAACAGACTTCCACGCTCGAAGCGAAACAGAGAAAACTCCAGAGGCAATGGCGGAGGAGGGAGCCAGCGGCGGAGCGGGAACAGTTGAAGAGGGGACAAACGCAGTGCTCACTGCCATCAACTCCATGAGAACAGAGTTTTCGTCTAAATTCAACGGGATTATAGCAGCGATAGAAGGTATGAGAAAAGAAATAAACGACAGCATGGAGCGAGTGTCGCAGGCAGAGCTCCGAATTTCAAGCGCTGAAGATGACGTCACCAGCCTGCAAACTAAACTGCAAACACTGGAATTAAAATGCAAAAGTCTGGAAGATAACGTCCTAGACTTGGAATCCCGCTTGCAACAGAATAATTTGAGGCTGGTGGGCCTCCCGGAGGGAACAGAGGGACGGGACTCCTGTTCCTTTTTGGAAAAGTGGATTCCAGAAACGCTGAATAATGCGGATCTGCAGTCATCGGTCGTTTTAGAGAGAGCTCACCGAATCGGCCCACCGAGAGATAATAAGACACCACCGAGGACACTGATTATGAAGTTCCTCAACTACAGAGACAAGATGACAGTCACCAATGCAGCGCGAGCTAAAGGGGAAATTAAATACCAGGACCAACAGGTGCGGTTCTATCCGGACTTGGCTGCAGGAATACAACAATTGAGAAAACAGTTCGACCCCGCACGCAAAGAGCTGCGCAACCTAGGGATTCGTCACGGAGTAATTCATCCGGCAAGACTGCTGGTCACATATAAGGGGAGAACCCACACCTTCAAGACCCCTCAAGAGGCTCAGGCGCTCATCAAGCAGATCCAAAAGGAGACTGGCGGGAGCTAAGCATGAACATGACAAAGGTAGAACATTTAAGCATATGTACAGACATCTGATTGATCTGAAACATAAACATGTCTACAAAATACAGACTGTATTAAAAAAAAAAGTTATGATGTACAACGTTGTTATAAAACTTTGAAGTTATGTTGAAAAAACTACAGAAGAGAGTTAATGTCATAAGAATAGTAGTAGAGTCAGGGTGATTAAGAGGAGAAAGAGAGAGTGGTTTGACTGATCCTCGCAGGTGTGGAACAGTCACTAGCTATAATGGGAGACGGAATTTTTTTGATTTTGGGGGGATTACCACGAATGTGGGGAAAGGGAATCTGTTTTTGTTTAGTTTGTAGGATGAATGTTCCATCATCCATGTTTTTGCTTCTCTGTAAGAGTATGTTCATACTGCAAAGGTAATCTCAAACTCCTTACTGATCATAGATCAAAGCGTTAATCTTAATTTAACTTCATGGAATTGCAGAGGTCTACAAAATCTTAAAAAACTTAAAAAAGTCATGAATAAAATAAAAGACAGATTCAAAAATTGTGTTTTTACAAGAAACTCATCTATTAGAGGAGGATGTAAAAAGAATTAGGAGAAGATGGCAAGGTAACGTGTTCACCTCATCATGTTCATCCCGAGCCAGGGGAGTTATGATTCTCATACATTAAACAGTCCCATTTCAAACGAAAAATGTAATTAGCGACAAATTTGGAAGATATCTAATTATCCAAGGATCTTTGTTATTAGAAAATATAAATCTGGTGAACTTATACGGCCCCAATATTGATGATCAAAACTTCTTTGTTAATTTATTCCTCACTTTATCATCACTTACAGGGCAACATATAATAGCAGGGGATTTTAATTGTACATTGAATCCCAGTATAGATAGATCAACAGGACTGGACTGTACGCACAATGGATGTAGGATGACCATTAATCATTTTATGAAAGAATTGAGATTGCTAGATATATGGAGAGAAATGAAACCACAAGTCAAAGCCTATTCTTGTTATTCTAATACCTATAAGACATTCTCACGTATAGACTATTTTTTGATCTCTAAGATAAGATAAGATAAGATAAGCCTTTATTAGTCCCACAACGGGGAAATTCCAGGATTGCAACAGCACAGGGATAGCAACACTCAGAAGGCAAGAAAAAAAACAAGCAAGCAAGAGCAGCTAATAAACATATGTACGTATTACTATAAAATATATATATATATACACACACACACAGACACACAGTGCAGAGCATTGTAGCTGGATGGAATAAATATATGAATATATGAACACACAGTGCAGAGCATTGTAGCTAGATGGAATAAATATGTAAATATATAAACACCCACAGTACGGAGCATTGCAGCTAGGTGGAATAAATATGCAAGTATATAAACACACACAGTGCGGAGCAATGTAGCTAGATGGAATAATATGTAGATATATAAATATATAAACACACCCAGTGTTGAGCATTGTAGCTAGATGGAATAAATATGCAAATATATAAACACACACAGTGCAGAGCATTGTTGCTAGATGGAATAAATATGTAAATATATAAACACACACAGTGCAGAGCATTGTTGCTAGATGGAATGAAACAGCATAACCGTCTACTTAGTTATCCTACATGGTATGATTATGTGCCCATACATATTCTCACCCTCCATAGCGACCGGTATGTTCCTAGTTGTATGCCGGAGGGGACCATTGTGTAAGTCTATTGCATCTTTTGCATTCAAAAAACTATTAGTTTGTTACGTCTTTTTGCTATCTCTGCGAGCAGCCCTGCTTAGGTTGTACAGTCTGACAGCCGTTGGTAGGAAGGACCTACGAAACCTCTCGGTTGTGCACCTGGGATGATGTAGTCTGCTGCTAAATGAGCTCCTCAGTGCATTCAGTATGTCCTGCATAGGGTGGAACTCGGACTCCAGCAGAGATGACAGTTTAGCCACCGTCCTTCTCTCTCCTATCTCCTCCATCGGATCAAGGCGCTGCCCCAGGACAGAGCTAGCTTTCTTAATCAGTTTGTTCAGTCTCTTCCTATCGGCTGCAGTAATGCCACTGCCCCAGCAGACCACTCCAAAAGCGATGGCTGATGCCACCACCGTGTCATAGAATGACTTCAGCAGCGCCCCTTGTACACCAAAAGACCTGAGTCTCCTCAGCAGGAACAGCCTGCGCTGTCCCTTCTTGTAGAGTGCATCAGTATTGTGTGACCAGTCTAGTTTATTGTTCAGATGAATACCCAGGTACTTATAGGATGTCACCATCTCGATGTCTGTTCCCTGTATATTTACTGGTACTGTGAGGGGCTGCCCATGCCTGCGGCAGTCCACCACCAGCTCCTTAGTTTTCCTCGCGTTGATCTGGAGGCAGTTCCGATGGCACCAGTCCACGAAGTCCTGGATAAGCCCTCTGTACTCAGCTTCATCTCCATTGGAGATGAGGCCAACGATCGCAGAGTCATCAGAGAACTTCTGTAGATGGCAGTGTGTTGTGTTGTGTGAGAAGTTCGCAGTATAAAGAGTGAACAGGAAGGGAGCCAGCACCGTTCCCTGGGGGGCCCCCGTGCTACTGATGATCGTGTCGGACACACAGTCCCGGGTTCTCACAAACTGAGGCCGGTTCGTGAGGTAGTCCAGGATCCATGATGACAGGTGCTGGTCCACCCCTGCGCGCAGCAGCTTGTCCTTCAGGATCATCGGTTGGATGGTGTTGAAAGCACTGGAGAAGTCAAAGAACATGATCCTCACCATATTCCCGGGCTTCTCCAGGTGGGACAGAGAACGGTGAAGGAGGAAGATCACCGCATCCTCCACCCCAATGCCATGCTGGTAGGCGAACTGGAGTGGATCCATCGCTGGTTCCACCAGGGGGCGGAGGTGAGCAAGGAGCAGTCTCTCCAGGGTCTTCATCAAGTGGGACGTCAAGGCCACCGGTCTGTAGCTGTTCAGGTCTTTGGGGTGGGAAGTTTTTGGTACAGGTACCACACAAGATGTTTTCCACAGCTGTGGTACCCTCCCCAGTTTCAGGCTCATGTTGAAGATATACGTCACAATCCCACACAGCTGGTCTGCACAGGACTTGAGGAGCTTTGCGCTGATGCCGTCCGGTCCCGGCGCCTTCCTCGCCTTGATCTTCCTCAGCTCCGTCCTCACCTGGGTCCTGGTCAGGGTCAGGATGGGGGGCTGTGTGTTGGGAGTGGGGGGGTGTTGGTGGAGTGGGGAGTGGGCAGCAGGACTTTATTTCTTTAGAGGCAGCAGTGGTTGTTGTGCAGTCAGGGGGGAGGGCGGTTGGTCAAATCTATTGAAAAACAGATTCAGGTTGTTCGCCCACTCCCTGCCCCCTGTGGCCTGGGGGGAGGTATTCTGGAGCCCCGAGATGGTTTTGAGGTTTCTCCAGACCCCGCTGATGTCGCTCTGTTGCAGCTTGTCCTCCATCTTCTTCCTGAAGCTGTCCTTGCCTTCTCTGATCTTTCTCCTCAGCTCCCTCTGTACGGACTTCAGCATCTCCCTGTTCCCTGACCTGAAGATCCTCTTCTTCTCTCTCTCTACAGAATTAAGGTCCAAGATTCAAAACTGTTTCTATGATAACATTGTGATCTCTGATCATGCACCCTGCTGTCTAGTATATGTAGATAAGAAATTGACAAAGGGCCCAGTTAGGTGGCATTTTCAACATAAATGGCTTCAGGATGAGGAATTTGTTAAGTACATAGAAAAACAGATGAGTTCTTTGATATCAATACTACACAAACAATGGGATGTATAAAGTGGAAGGCTTTCATAGCTTTTATTAGGGGGCATATTATTAGTTATACAAGTTCAAAATCCAAGAAGACCCGAGAGGAGAGAGTCCAATTGGAACGTAAAATAAAAATTCTTCCAGAAAAGGTGTATGCAGGAAGTAACCCACAGTTAGAGAACGAATTACTGATTCTGAGAGCTGAATATGACAAAAAAAAAATCAGTGAATAGAGCTGCCTCGAGTCTTCTAAGATTGAAGTAAACTTTTTATGAACAAGGTGAAAAATCTGGAAAATTACTGGCATGGCAGATTAAACAATTAGAATCTAAAACACCAATTACCAGTATTATAAGTAACGGACAGGTAGTTATAGATCCTTTAGAAATTAATAGTGCCTTTAGAGATTATTATGAAAAACTATACCATACAAAAAATGAAACTGACTTAACAAAACTAAATGGGTTTTTGGGTGGATTATCCATACCAGGTATTCCAAATGAAAACAGGGAGATACTGGAGTCTAAAATTAGTCAAGAAGAAGTTGGGCTAGCCATTGATAATATGAAATCAGGAAAAAGAGCAGGACCAGATGGTCTTCCAGTCGACCGCTATAGAAAATTAAAGAATAAATTAATAAAACCAATTTTGGAAATGGTTTTAGAAGCATTTCAAAATGGTAATTTACCATCATACATGAATAATGCCTTAATTATACTGTTGCCAAAACCAGGTAAACCCTCTAATAAATGTGAAAACATGAGACCAATAAGCCTATTAAATGCTGATCTTACAATAATCTGTAAAATTTTAGCAAAACGACTACAAGAAATATTACCAAATATTATTAACAGAGATCAGAATGGCTTTATAATGGGAAGACAAGGCTTCCATAATGTAAAAAGACTATTTAATATTATTTATTCCAAAAAAGAAGCACCGGATACAGCTCTCTTATCACTGGATGCCGAAAAGGCCTTTGATAGGGCCATTCGACCCCATCTTTTTGAAGTCCTACAAAGGTTTGGACTTGGAAATAATTTCATAAAATGGGTCCAGATAACATACAATAATGCTACAGCAGAAATCCTAACAAACAGCAATATCTCAAAATCAATAAAAATCAATAGATGATGTCGACAAGGCTGTCCACTTTCACCTTTATTGTTTACTATGGCAACCGAACCTTTAGCGATGGCAGTACGTTTACATCCACAAATATATGGAATTAAAGTAGGACCAACAGAACATAAAATCTCCCTGTATGCCGATGACATAATTTTGCTTATGTTGAATTTTAAAAAATCAATTCCGACCTTGTTAAATTTAATAAAGAACTTTGGGGATATATCAGGATATAAAATAAACAAAACAAAATCTTCAATATTAATGTTAAATGAGACCCAGAGAAATCATCCATCTCCTGAGGTAAACCAATGCAATGTTGTAGATCAGTTTAAATATTTAGGAATTCAAATTTTGCCTAAGCTAGAATCAGTCGCCAATGCCAACTATGAAGCCTTAATGACAAATATTAATGAGTTGCTTCAGAGATGGATGTCACTACCAATGTCGATGATCGGGAGAATTAATATAATTCAATTCAATTCAACTTTATTTATATAGCGCCATTTCACAACAACAGTCATCTCATAGCACTATCAACTGTAGGGAGGACCCCACAGTTGCAGAAAGACCCCAGCAATCAGGCGATCCCCTGTGAGCAAGCACTTGGCAACGGTGGAGAGGAAAAACTCCCTTTTAACAGGAAGAAACCTCCAGCAGAACCAGGCTCAGGGAGGGGCAGTCATCTGCTGCGACTGGCTGGGGGGTGAGGGGATAGAGAAGAAGAAAAGAACAGACATGTAGAGAGCAAACAGCACGATGGGGACTCAATCTATGGGAGAGAACAAACAAATGTTAATGACCAGCAAAAAAAATATTTCATTGAGAGTGAGAAAAGGAGTGAGGCCCAGTGCATTACTGGAGGTCCCCCGGCTGACTAAACCTATTAGCAGCATAACTAAGGGAGGGTTCAGAAACACATGATCCCTCCCTAATTGTAGGCTATATCAAAAAGGTAGGTTTTAGCCCTATTCTTAAAAACAGAGATCGAGTCTGACTCCCGAATCCAGATTGGCAGCTGATTCCACAGGAGAGGAGCTTGATAACTGAAGGCTCTGCCTCCCATTGTACTTTTGGAGATTCTAGGTATTACAAGTAATCCTGCATTTTGGGAGCGTAGTGCTCTGTTAGGATAATACTAGTATCAGATCTTTTAAATAAAAAGGAGCCTGATTGTTTAGAACTTTGCAAGTAAGAAGAAGGATTTTAAACTTAATTCTAAACTCTATGGGAAGCCAATGAAGGGAGGCCAGAACCGGAGAGATATGATTTCTCTTTCTAGTACCTGTTAAAACTCTTGCTGCAGCATTTTGGATGAGCTGAAGACTTTTTAAAGATGTTTTAGGACAGCCTGATAATAAAGAATTACAATAATCTAATCTCGAGCTAACAAAAGCGTGGATCAGTTTCTCAGCATCACTCTGAGACAAGATGCTCCTAATCTTGGCAATATTACGCAAATGATAGAAGGCAGTCTTAGAAACAAATTTAATATGTGAACTGAAGGACAAATCCTGATCAACAATAACTCCAAGGTTCCTCACAGAGCTATTAAGAGAAAGAGTAACCGCATCCAAACTGAAAGCTTGATTTGGAAAGGAATTACTTAAAAGTAATATCTTACCAAAAATACTTTATTTCAATACATTCCTTTACCACCACCTTCAGATCTATTCTCAAGAATTAAAAAAAAAGTTAGTGGAATTTATATGGAACAATAGGAAGGCTAGATTACGTCTGTCCTTACTATACTTACCATTTGATCGTGGAGGTCTGAAATGTCCAAACTTTATGTTGTATTACTGGTCAGCACAACTGAGGTCTATGACATATTATTTTTCATCAAATGATCTCCCTCACTGGACTGAAATGGAATCATACAATTTACCTTTACCTCTTCCCTTATTCATATACTCAGACTTGGCAAAAAAATTACAGAAACAAGTTAAAAATCCAATTGTAAAGCACATGACCAAAATATGATGTGAAACTAAAAAATATTTAAAAGAACCACAATCACTGCCACAATTTAGCCCAATATGGGGTAATCAATATTTTACACCAGGGAGAGCGGATATTGTATTTAAAGTATGGAATTTAAAAGGGATTCAAAAGATTCAAGACTTATATTTGTCACGCTCAGATAACATAATGTCTTTTGAAGAACTGAGGATTAAATTCAATCTTAATAGAACACACTTTTTTTAAATATCTTCAGCTTAGAAATTTTATTCGTTCAAATCAAAATAATGCTCTCACCCGACCTACTTATTCAATTTTGGAAAAAATTTTGATGAAAGATAGTAAGAGAAAGGGTATTATTTCAGACTTTTACAACTCATTGACACTATTCTCAAGTGAAAACTCACAGAAAAGACTGAATGACTGGAAAGAAGACCTGCAAATTGAAATTTCAGAGGAACAATGGGAAATGGCTTGTGCAGGAGCTCAAACCAAATCAATAAATGTACGTCTTAAACTGATACATTTTAAATGGTTAATGCTGATGTATGTTACACCAGTGGAATTAAATAGATATAACAAAAACATACCAGGTACATGCACAAAATGTATGGAAAGTAAAGGAATGTAGCGGTTTGATTCAACCCCCACAACACACAGACAGAACACAGAGACAGTCAGCTCGCACTCCTGGGTTTTTTCCGCTGCATGCTGCGTTTACAGCCGTGAGGTTAAATTGTCATGCATGCATTGTGTTCATGCATCCTGTCTGTACCTCTGATATGCAAATGCCCAGATTAACTGCTGTGAATGTCTTTGATCTATTGTTTGAGTTGAGTATATAAGCTGCACTGTGCTGTAAATCTGCCTCTCATTCTCTCACTTCAACCTCTGCTGCAGGACACAGACTTTGTGTCCCCTCTTCACTGAGAGCCGTGGGCTCGCTCCCGGCGCGCACGCACGGCGCCGGGAGAGGAGCTCATGACGCCAGTGCGGCGGATGGTAAAATAAGGCAGCGTTGTTGGAGGTTTTAAGGAAGTTTATTATATCATACCGCCGTCACGAGCTCCTCTCCCGGCGCCGTGTGTGCGCGCCGGGAGCGAGCCCACGGCTCTCAGTGAAGAGGGGACACAAAGTCTGTGTCCTGCAGCAGAGGTTGAAGTGAGAGAATGAGAGGCAGATTTACAGCACAGTGCAGCTTATATACTCAACTCAAACAATAGATCAAAGACATTCACAGCAGTTAATCTGGGCATTTGCATATCAGAGGTACAGACAGGATGCATGAACACAATGCATGGATGACAATTTAACCTCACGGCTGTAAACGCAGCATGCAGCGGAAAAAACCCAGGAGTGCGAGCTGACTGTCTCTGTGTTCTGTCTGTGTGTTGTGGGGGTTGAATCAAATCACTACAGGAACCCTATTTCACTGTTTATGGGAATGTAGATAAATCAGAATGTTTTGGGAAGAGGTGAGGGTAACAATTGAAAAAATAATTTCAAAACAATTTACATTGAACCCTAAACTGTTTTTGTTGGGTCTGTATCCAGAAAAACAACTTCAATAAGAGTGAAAGAGCATTCATAGACCTCAGTTTGCTTAATGCCAAAAAATGTATTGCACTACTGTGGAAAAAGACTCATAGACCAGATGTGACTCAGTGGTTAAGACAGATGTAAACAAACCTTCCACTAGAAAGAATAACATATATACTGAAATCAAAGGAAAATGTGTTTGAGAATATATGGAGACCTTTCATTGATTATGTAAAGAAATTAAACATAACTTCTGAAGAAGAAGGTGAATGATATGTGTGGACCTTGCAAATTCCAAGCTGGTGAATGTACACTACCATTCAAAAGTTTGGGGTCACCCAGACAATTATTTTGTGTTTTCCATGAAAAGTCACACTTATTTACCACCACGAGTTGTAAAATGAATAGAAAATATAGTCAAGACATTGACAAGGTTAGAAATAATGATTTGTATTTGAAATAATAATTTTTTCCTTCAAACTTTGCTTTCGTCAAAGAATCCTCCATTTGCAGCAATTACAGCATTGCAGACCTAACATGATTGCACAAGGGTTTTCTAATCATCCATTAGCCTTCTGACGCAATGAGCAAACACATTGTACCATTAGAACACTCAAGTGATAGTTGCTGGAAATGGGCCTCTATACACCTATGTAGATATTGCACCAAAAACCAGACATTTGCAGCTAGAATAGTCATTTACCGCATTAGCAATGTATTGAGTGTATTTCTTATTAGTTTAAAGTTATCTTCATTGAAAAAAAGTGCTTTTCTTTCAAAAATAAGGAAATTTCTAAGTGACCCCAAACTTTTGAATGGTAGTGTATATTATGTATTCTTATGTAATAGATTACCTAGACTAAACAGAGGAGTATTGTTGTTGACTTGTTTTTGTTAATGGCTGTTGTTGTTTTTATTACACTTTTTTTTGTTATTTTGTTATTGTTCTTTTTAATTTTTAAATTACTTTTGTGTTAGTGTCTGACTGTGTGTGCTATGTTTGTAAAAAAAAAAAAAGGTTCAATAAAAAATATTGTGGAAAAAAAAATATGATTAAACATGTAGGAATTGTAGCTATTTTTATACAAACGCTCCTCATTTCAGGGGCTCACAAGTAATTGGACAAATAAACATAACCCTAAGTAAAATGTTACTTTTCAATATTTTGTTGAGAATCCTTTGCAGGCAATGACTTCCTGAAGTCTGGAATCCATGGACATCAACAAATGCTGGGTTTCCTCCTTTGTGATGCTTTGCCAGGCTTTTACTGCAGCTGTCTTCAGTTGTTGCTTGTTTGTGGGTCTTTCTGCCTAAAGTTTTGTCTTGAGCAAGTGAAATGCATGCTCGATTGGGTTGAGATCTGGTGACTGACTCGGCCATTGCAGAATATTCCACTTCTTTGCTTTAAAAAAAACTCCTGGGTTGCTTTTGTAGTATGTTTTGGATCATTGTCCATCTGTACTGTGAAGCGCCGTCCAATCAACTTTGCTGCATTTGGCTGAATCTGAGCAGAAACTATATCCCTATACACTTCAGAATTCATCCGGCTGCTTCTGTCTTTTGTCACATCATCAATAAACACAAGTGACCCAGTGCCATTGGAAGCCATGCATGCCCATGCCATCACACTGCCTCCACCATGTTTTACAGAAGATGTAGTGCTTTGGATCATGAGCTGTTCCAATTCTTCTCCAAACTTTCTTCTTCCCATCATTCTGGTACAGGTTGATCTTAGTCTCATCTGTCCAAAGAATGCTGTTCCAGAACTGGGATGGCTTCTTCAGGTGCTTTTTGGCAAAGTCAATTCTGGCCTTTCTATTTTTGAGGCTGATTAATGGTTTGCACCTTGTGGTGAATCCTTTGTATTTACTCTCATGAAGTCTTCTCTTTATGGCAGACTTAGATACTGATACACCTACTTCCTGGAGAGTGTTCTTCACTTGAGTGGATGTTGTGAAGGGGTTGTTCTTCACCATGGAAAGGATTCTGCGATCATCCACCTGTTGTCTTCTGTGGACGTCCAGGCCTTTTTGAGTTCCCAAGCTCACCAGTGCACTCTTTTTCTCAGAATGTACCAAACTGTTGATTTGGCCACTCTTAACATTTCTGCTATCTCTCTGATGGATTTCTTCATTTTTTTCAGCCTCAGGATGGTCTGTTTCACCTCCACTGAGAGCTCCTTTGACCACATGTTGTGTGTTCACAGCAACAGCTTCCAAATGAAAATGCCACACCTGGAATCAACTCCAGACCTTTTAACTGCCTAATTGATGACAGGTTAACGAGGGAAGAGCCCATGCAGCCTTGTCATTTTCTTTTGCAGCCTTCTGAGTCAATTGTCCAATTACTTTTGGTCCCTTGAAAAAGAGGCGGCTACGTATTAAAGAGCTGTAATTCCTAAACCCTTGCTCCAATTTGGATGTGAATACTCTCAAATTACAGCTGAGAGTCTGCACTTTAAGCCCATATTGATTATATAATTGTATCCTGAATATGTTTTCGTAAACAGCTAAAATAAAAAAACTTGTGTCACTGTCCAAATATTTTTGAGCCTAACTGTACCTTTTGGAATTATGGCCAAAAAGTTCAACCTTGGTTTCACTGGACCATAACACATTTTGCCACATACGTTTGGGAGATTTCAAATGTGTTTTTACAAAATGTAGCCGGGCTTGGATGTTTTTCTTCATAAGATAAGGCTTCTGTCTTGCCACCCTAGACAGGAGAATGTTGTCACATGTACTAAACAGCCAGTATTTGCCAAAAATTCCTGCAGCTCCTTCAATGTTCTTCAATCCCAGCCCCTGACCAACAGTGATCTGTGTGGAGTTTACATGTTCTCCCCGTGTCTGCGTGGGTTTCCTCCGGGATTTCTCCAGTTTCCTCCCACAGGCCAAAAACATGCAGGTTAGGTCAATTGGAGACTCTAAAGTGGCCCTAGGTGTGAATGTGTGTGTGAATGGTAAAGGGATGGTGCCATACCGTGGCTGCTTCATCCATCCAGGTGGATGCCCTCAATTTCCCCTCTGGGGATCATTAAAGTATACAAAATCAAAAAAAAAAATCAAATGTTGCTGTCAGCCTCTTGGCAGCCTCCCTGACCAGTTTTCTTCTCGTCTTTTCATCAATTTTGGAGGGATGTCCAGTTCTTGGTAATGCCACTGTTGTGCCATATTTTCTCCGCTTGATGCGACTGTCCTCTCTGTGTTCCATGGTATATTTAATGCCTTGGAAATTCTTTTGCACCCTTCTCCTCACTGATACCTTTGAACAATGAGATAACCTCTGACGCTTTGGAAGCTCTCTGTGGACCATGGCTTGTGCTGTAAGATGTGACTACAAAAATGTCAGGAAAAGCCTACTAGATAGGGGTGTGCCATATCGTATCGTTCACGATAATACCGGTAGAAATTCTAATACCGGTGTAAAGATGAATATAGTGATATTTGCGTGATGATGTCACACGTTTACATAGCTGACGCAAGTACGTCAAAGCGCAATATAAAAATGTGGCCACCGAAGACAGTGGCAGCCCCCCTCCTCCAGTGGAGTTAATACCTAAACGAGGATCCTCTTCAGTTGTGTGGAAATATTTCAGTTTCAAAAGAGAGGATGTGGGTCAAATGACAGTCATATGTAAGACTCGCTATCAGCCTGTGACGACCAAAGGTGGGAATACGTCAAACTTATTCAGCCATCTGAGGAATAAACACGTGATTCAATACGAAGAGAGTCAAAAAACCCGAGAGGAAACTTCAGCAAGGGCAACTTCTAACGCAAGTAAACCCATTAAAACTGGTTCAGCATGGCACTTCTGAGGCTTTATCCCGCTACATGCCTTACTAAAAAACAAGCAAATGCTCGAAAGACATTACTGAAGCAGTCAGTTTTTGTGTCGCTAAAGAAATGATGCCGATTCAGACTGTGGAGAGGGAGGGCTTCAGGCACCTAACACATGTGCTGGACCCAAGATACCGCTTGCCAGCAAGAAAGTATTTTTCCAAGACCTCAATTCCAGACATGTACGAAAAACACCGTGACGAGCTAGCAGTTACAGTCTTCTGCTGAATACTACTTATCCACCACGGACTTATGGTCAAGTAAAACTACAGAGCCCTATTTAAGTCTGATTGTACACTACATTAACAATGAATGGAACGAGTTACTTCCCCGAGGGCCATACAGGAGAAAATATAGCAAACAGACTCAAAGATTTCCTCCAGTCTTGGCACCTCGATGAAAAGAAGCAGGTGTGTGTAACGACTGATAGTGGGGCAAACGTCACGAAAGCTATAAAACTAAATGAATGGATGAGACTGTCATGTTTTGGCCATTGTCTTCATATTGCCATCGGTAAGTTCACTATTTCTATATAAGATACTGATATACTACTAGTGCATCTCAGTTCATTAGAATATACAGTATGTTTTAATTTAAAAAATAAAAAAACAAAATTGCATGAAAAAGACTTGAAATGTTTCACTGTGCATATATTGAATATATATATTGAAAGTTTATTTTTTTATATTACAATTTTATTTTAGATTTTTACAATATTTTAATTTACTGAGATGTACTAGAAAATGTTATAAGACTGAGGTAAATTTGAGTTATGATTGCAGGATCCTTTTTTTCCCATGTTCATGTTATAGAAACATTTGTTTAAATCAGGTGCACTATATCAAGTATTTAAAATGTTTACAGTTTTTTTCCAAGGCAAATATGTGATATCATCAATAATGTTGTTATCGTGAAAATTCTCAGAAATATCGTGATATCTATTCTGGGTCATATCGCCCACCCTTACTTCTAGAACAGCTGAACTTTATCTGGGGTTAATCAGAGGCACTTTAAATGGTGGCAGGTGTGTGCTGACTCCCATTTAATATGAGTTTGAATGTGATTGGCTAATTCTGAACACATTTCCCTTAAAAGATTTCAGTTTGTTTTTCAATTGGGTTGTACAGGTTATAGGTCACATTAATGGCGGAAAAAGTTTTGAAATGGTTTATCTTGGTCTCATTTTTTACATCACAAAAACCTGGCATTTGAACAGGGGTGTGTAGACTTTTTATAGCCACTGTAATCAAAGTGAGGTCACATGACAGAGGTAAGGCTGCCTTTTTCAGGAACAAGATCCTTCCTTTTTTCTGTGCGTGCTGCCATGTTTCACGTGGGTTTGTGTTGGAGAGAGACGGGGGGGCACGTACAGCTGGAGGCTACTTTACTCTAGTGAAAACGGAGGAAAAAAGAAAATATATACATTTGGTTTTAGTAGATAGAAGAAAATGATTCCGCTGATTTTCATTTTTAAAAAATCTTCCAGACTAAAGGATTCGAATACTGATTTACTGCCCTGCTGTATTCTTAGGTAACGTCAGGAGGACAGAAAGAGACTGAACCTGTTCTCTAGGCTCTGGGAATGCCACAGATGATACGATATCCTCAGAGTTCACAACAAGAACTGTGTCCTTCTGTTGTTGACATCAAAACTCAAGAGTCAAAAGGAAAAAGAAATATCTGAAGTTCTTACACTGGGACTACTGCTGAATTATCTGATATTGTTTAGTTCTCGCTTGGTGAAACAATCTCCCAGTGAGTATCAGTTATAAATATGTAAATTATTTATTAATGTGAAAAATAATGTACTGTATGTTTTGACCCAGGCTATAGTAAGTCAGAAAAACATCTCAGATTGCACAACATGTCAAACCTTCAGCCTGACGGACAAGAAGAAGAAAGCTCTGTTAGCCAGAAGTACAAATCTAAATCTGCTGCAGGGACACAGTAGTCAAAACTAGACACTGAATACTGGAAAACTGTGGCTACGTTTAACAAATCCAATTTCTGCTGAGGCACACAATTTATCTTGATATAAATCCATGGGTCAAATTTACACTTGTGCTTACAACTCAACCTTTCTTGTGAAGCCTATGCAGCACAGAACTGACCAATGCCTGCTTAAATCTAGAGAACAAGCTGATCATTTTAAAAGAGGCATTCTAGCCAGATTAACTGTTAGCTGATTCAACCTTGAAAGTGATTTTTTAATAGTTCAGAAATCTGCAATCTTCTGTAGTGGAGTTAAACAAATGACAGACAAAACCAGCCATAGCAGCATTCAGCTTTGGATGACATTGTTCTCGGTTGTGATATGCTTTCTGTGAGCTGTCAGGGAAGGCCAGATGTTCCAACCCTGTCAGAGGACCATCTGCAAATAACAATGTGCAGCTGAAGCTCAAGATCACATTGCTGTTGTTTTAAGGGAGCAGATATACACATCTAATGGTTTCTGAATAAAATATTAGCAGCTACAGTGGGTATGAAAGTGTGTAAAAAAAAAAAAATTGCATGGCATTACATACACCATGGAATACAATGAAGACAGTGGTCAAGACGTGGAGAAAATATGGGACAACAGTGACGTTACTGAGACCTGGACGGCTCACAACTGACGGCTGTATTTGTACAAGTACAGTGATGTGAATTTCTGCTTTGTGTTTGGTCTGAACACACCCATAAGAGACCAATACTTTGGTTTATTGATCGAGAATGCCCTCACGGTTACTTTGAAAGTTTAATCGATGTTAAAACCTCATCCCTTCTTGAGCTTCCCCATCAGCAGGTTAGCCAGTTCACCGTTGTAGCTGTTACATAGGTCAGCTTCCTCTTTAGAGTCAGTCCCTCAGCAGATGGATAAACTAACTCCACCTGTGTGATCTGCAGCAAGAAACAGCAGCTCTTGTACCTAATGTAAGCAAGCCAGAAGATGCTGCAGGATCAAGTCACTTCCTCCACGTGATGAAGCAATTGCTACAAAATAAATGCAGCCAATTAATGCTCCGTTATAAAATAAGCTGGTGTCTTTTTTGATTGATATTCTAATAAGTGGGGTCTATATATCAACACTGAGCTCATAAGGCCTGACAGAAACAGCAGCTGAAGCCAATGGCACATATGAGTAAACTCAGAGCAGCATCCATTTGAATCTCTCATTTATTTACTTATTGTTAATAGCTTGTGTTAACCATATCCAAGTCTCCAGGACACTCCAAATGTATTGGGGGGGGGGGGGGCAGTTCATAGTGGTCAAATTTGACGAAATGTGGTTTACTTTTCAACCGCAGGGATCCACGCGCTGCAACACCAATGGAAGAAGTGTGTGGACTGAAGGGGAGACTGCTGAAAAATAAACCACATTTGGTCAAATTTGACCACTATGAACTTTTCAGCCCCCTCTCGTATGTTGCTTGTACCACAATCATTATTATGCTATGTCATACACGATGAGCAATCTAATCAAGCCTTTGATCAGCCACACACTCATTTGCATTAGCTTCGGGCTAGCTAACACTGCAGGTGCAGGAAATTCTTGCCAGGAAAGAGACAGCTCCTCAGATTAGACACAGAGGACTCTTTAAGGGCCCCAGCAGAGGGACGCCCAGAGGGTGCCAACACACAGCAGAATAGATACTGGATGGCAGCTAAAGTGGAGGCTGATAGATGCTCCACGATTGGTGCTTCACTCCATAAGTGCACATCGAAAAACAAATGAGAATCATGACAAAAACAACCAGCCAGAGATTAAGATTTCAAAAAAGCCTGGAGTATCTTCTTTAAGGATTTTGGGGAAATTAACTTGAGACAGACGGAGCAAGAATTAATTTACCAGATCCAAAATAAGACATCAGATAATATTTAACAAGCCAATCATCCATTTTGCATGTAAATACATCCTTTCCCTCACTTTTACAGACAACAGGTTGAACATATTGCATTACCGACAACAGGAGGAGACAGTAAAGCACTCAGAAATGTCGAACCAGCTTTGATTTAACAGCAGAAACAAAGATTTTCTAAATCTCACATTGGTAAAGCATATATCACAAGGCCCAGAGGCTAGAAACAAGGGGTGGGCAAAAATCGAGGTCATGTAGTATGACGACACTGTAAAGATTCAGAGAAACCAGTATTGTGATACTTAAAAGTATTAATAAATGTTGCAAATAAAAATTCAGTTTTTTGGGTACTAGAGTAATAATAAAAAACAAATGACTTTTTAATCCATTAGATGGCACCATCTTCTCACTGTCTGGCTAGGTCAGCACAGCAAAGGAGGCGCAGTGGTTAGCACTGTGGCAGCACAGTTTACCCTTGGCCGGGGGATTGTGGGGATCGTGGGATCGTGGGTTCGATCCCAGCCCCCGACCAACAGTGATCTGTGTGGAGTTTGCATGTTCTCCCCGTGTTGCGTGGGTTTACTCCGGGATTTCTCCGGTTTCCTCCCACATGCCAAAAACATGCATGTTAGGTTAATTGGCTGTTCTAAATTGTCCCTAGATATTTGTTTCCTATAGGCCCTTAGAATAAAGGCTTAGTATTAATGAAAGCGCTTTGAGTGGTCTTTGTGACTAGAAAAGCGCTATATAAGTGCAGGTTAGTTAGTTAGTAGTTAGTAATGAGATCTAGCCAGGAGTTGAACAAGACCAAGATCGGGATGGGAAATCACAATATATGATAACACTCAGCGTATTGAAAGATCCTGATAATATCACATCACGGCCCAAGTATGGTGATAGTATTGTATTGTAGTGCCTCCGGTGATTCCCACCCCTACTGGAAACCATCCTCCAGAATATTTTGTCCAGCTTGCTAATACATTTGTGACTTTCCCCCACCATCAGGCTGATAAAATTTGAAACTTTGTGACTTTTACCCCCACTCTAATTTGTGACTTTTCATCAGCTGCAGTTAAGGTCTATAGTGCAACACTCAAATTTTCAACTTCACCCGCAATGCATATAATTTTGCATTTCCTAGAACGAAGGGGGTAGTGAAGAGGGAAAAAAAATAGGAGGGCCAACACAGGACAAGAAAATAAGAAATACAGGAAATGGCTGCTATGAGACAAGTGAGCTTTCAAAATTAAAGTAACTTGTGTCAAATTATTGTTACAGCAAACTATGACTATGATACAGTTAGCTGAGAGCAGTCCAAATACAATATTTGGAAAAAAAAAATGTTCCCATTTATGCAAGTTGGAAACAATGCTTGCCATTAATAATATGGGACAAAAATCTCACACTCAAGGACCCAATACAATATTTTCCAAATTCCTGTTGAACAAGCACAACTTGAAAAGATGCATCATTCCCGTTATCAATTCACTCTCCTCAATCACATAGAAACTCAGCATGCCTTAGGCTTTGTTCAGACTGCAGCCCAGTGGCCTAATGTTGTGTGGGTTTGGGTTTTTTTGCCATGTCAATTTTTTTATTTTTTTGTTGACCGTCTTAACAGCTTAAAAAGACACAGAATCTGACTTTTCCAAATCAGACCTGGACCACTTTCCTATATGGCCCTAAACCAGATAAAGATCCATGTTTTATAAGATGACCTCAGTCCAAACCTTAAGCCCAATTCATGGTGGCAAAAATGGATTGGTACGTGAGCGAGTGTAGTGGACGCATTGCTGCGCAAACCCTACGCAGAGGGTGAGCACTGATCAAGTGCATGCGGTCCCAAAAAAGTGGTTGCAATAAACTGCGCATGCGCCAGGAAACTCCTGACGGGGGGAAGGACTGAGCAATCTGCCAAAACTGGGAGAACATAAGTTTGTCTTTTTGCCCGTCTGTTTTCTTCCTCTGCAACTAACAGCAAGAACCCCTATTCATCTTGATCGTCATCGTATTCACGTACCTCCATCGCTTCTGCCATTTAAAGCATCATGCTCTTCTTTTGTGTTTGGATTGAAGCTGTTCGTCAGTCTGCCCCAGGGCAGCTGTGGCTATGGTAAATGTAAATGGCGTTCACTTACATAGCATTTTTTCTCATCTCTGGATGACCAAAACACTTTACAGATCCTGCTATCCACCCATTCACACACACATTCACACATTGATGGCAGCAGGGCTGCCATACACACAAAGGTACTAGCCTGACCACCAGGAGCAACTGGGGGTTCAGTGCTCAAGGACACTTCAACATGCAGACTGCAGACAGAGCGGGAATCGAACCCCTGACCCTCCAATCAGTAGTCAGCCACACTACATCTGCACCACAGCCACCATGGCTACAGTAGTAGCTTACCACTATCAATGTCTGTCTGGAGTGAATGAATAATGGACTCAGTGTCAGCACTTTGAGATGTCATTTGACATGTAAAGCACCATATCAATCTAATCCATTATTATTATTGTTATTAATCAGTTTGGTGGCTCTTGGCTGTCACCTACAGTACAGGCATGTGTACAGCATGTGAACGGCAAATTATATTCAATTCAATGCACATGCGTGAAACACGGCTGCTGAGTGGCAGCTGCAGTGCCGAGAAAAGCACTCAATACTGTTGTGTACACAAATGCAATCTACAGAACGCACACGTTTTCTCCCTAACAGGGAGTCCGATCAGGCCTTTAGACCTTAGATCCTCCTGTCTTCGAGGCATAGGGCAGTCAGATTGTTCCATGTGGCTCGGTCTTCAGCTGCATCTTCCAATTCTAGGCCTGCAATTGTTCAATCTGAACAGTCATGTCACAATTCATCTGACTTATGTCTTATAAATTTGGAACCTTTTCATATAAATTTCAGACTCTTTAGAAATTTTGAACTTTTTTTCTCATAAACTTGACAGTTTTATTGCAAATCATCTACCTTTTCTTTATACATATGCAAATTTTCTTCTCAAATGAGTTTTTTCTCACAGACATGGAACTTTTTCATACTGTAAATTTCTAACTTTGTGGTAGCATTACAACTTTTTCTATATCTTTTTTTAATCATCTTTTTCCTGCAAAATTTGATTTTTTTTTAAATTTACCATTTTCTGCTAAATTTGCACCTTTTTCTTGTTAATTTATGACATTTGAATGTGCACTTTTTAAATACATTTGCAGAGAGCACTTCAACATAGACATTTGGGTCTAACAGAAGTGGTGGTGACATGGTTAGTGGAGCTCCACGTCTTCATGGGTCTGAAGCCAGAACCTTCTCCTTTATGTTTATATATGCTTGAAAAAAATCCAACTATTATCCCTATGAGAATTTGTAACATTGAAAATGTTTTGATAAAACTCAAACGCTTAAAAAAATATATCCATCCATGTTCTACTGCTTTTCTGGAGGTCCGGGTCACGGAGGCAGCGGTTCAAGCAGAGAAGCCCTGGCTTCCCTCTTCCCGGTCACCTGCTCCAGCTCTTCAGAGAAGACACCAAGATGCTCCCAGGCCAGCTGGAAACACCTCAAGTGGGAGACGTCCAGGAGGCATCCTGATCAGATGCCCGTACCACCTCAACTGGCTCCTTTCGATGTGAAGGAGCAGCAGTTCTACTCTGAGCCTCTCCCGGATGACTGAGCTCCTCACCCCATCTCTGAGGGTGACTCCAGCAATCCTATGGAGAAAGCTCATTTAAGCCACTTGTATCTGCAATGTCCTTCTTTTGGTCATTACCCAAAGACCATAGGTGAGGGTAGGAACGGTACATCAACAGTAGGACCTGTAAATCGACAGTTTTGCTTTAGAGCTCAGCTCCCTCTTCACCACAACAGACCGGTACAACGTCCGCACCACTGCAGATGCTGCTCCGATCCGTCTGTCAATCTCTCGCTCCATTCTGCCCTCACTCGTGAGTAAGACCCAAGATATTTAAACTCCTCCACTTGGGGCAGGAGCTTGTCCCCAACCCGGAGAGGACAATCCACCTTTTTCTGGATGAGGACCATGAACTCGGACTTGGAGGTGCTGATTCTCATCCCAGCCGCTTCACACTCAGTAGCAAACCGTCCCAGCAAGGCCTGCAGGTCATTGGTCGATGAATCCAACAGGACATCATCTGCAAATAGCAGAGATGAGATCCTGTGGTCATCAAACATGACACCCTCCGATCCTTGGCTGTGTCTTGATATACTGTCCATAAAAATTATGAACAGGATCGGTGACAAAGGGCAGCCCTGGCGGAGTCCAACTCTCACTGGAAACGAGTATGACTGGGTATTGGCAATACGAACCAAACTCTTGCAACGGTTGTATAGGGACCGGATAGCTCTTAACAACGGGGCTAACATGCCATACTCCCATAGCACCCTCCACAAGAGACCACAAGGGACATGGTCGAACGCTTCCTACAAGTCTACAAAACACATGTAAACTGGTTGGGCAACTCCACGAACCCTCAAGGATTCTCAAGAGGGTAAAGAGCTGGTCCGATGTGCCACAGCCAGGATGAAAACCACATTGCTCCTCCTGGATCCAAGGTTCGACCAGCAGTCAGACTCTCTTCTCCAGTACCCTGACATAGACCTTCCCAGGGAGGCTGAGAAGTGTGATACCCCTAAAGTTGGAACACACCTTCCGGTGCTCTTTTTTTAAAAAGAGGAACCACCACCCCGGTTTGCAATACCAAAGGCACTGTCCCCAACCTCCACAAAACACTGCAGAGGTGTGTCAACCATGACAGCCCTACAACATCCAGGGCCTTGAGGTACTCAGGGTGAATCTCGTCCACCCCCAGGGCCCGGCCACCAAAGAGTTTAACCACTTCGGTGACCTCAATCCCTGTGGTGGGTGAGTTGTCCCCCTCATCCTCAAGCCCTGCTTCCTCTGTGGAAGGTGTGTCAGTGGGATTGAGGAGATCCTCGAAGTATTCCCTCCACCACCCAACAATGTCCCCAGTCGAAGTCAGCAGCACCCCATCCGCACTATACACAGTGTGGACAGGGAGCTGCTTCCCCCTCCTGAGTCGCCGGACAGTTTGCCAGAATCTCTTCAAGGCCGACCGAAAGTCTTGTTCCATGGCCTCACCAAACTCCTCCCACACCCCAATTTTTGCTTCAGCAACCCCCTGAGCTGCACTCTGCTTGGCCTACCAGTACACCTCAGCTGTTTCAGGAGTCCCACAAGCCAACCAAGCTTGATCAGACTCCTTCAGCTTGATGGCCCCCCTCACCACTGGTGTCCACCACGAGATGCACCAACAACCTTGCGGCCGCAGCTCTGGGTAGCTGCTTCAATAATGGAGGTGGAGAACATGGCCCATTTAGACTCCATGTCCCCAGACTCCCTCGGAATGTGGTTGAAGTTCTTCTGGAGGTGGGAGTTGAAGATCTCTCAGACAGGGGCTTCAGCCAGACATTCCCAGCACACCCAGATCCAAAACAATAAATATAATGAAATAAATAAATAAATATAATATCTTTAACAATTTAAAAAAAAAACAACCTTCTCATTACTTCCGTATATACAGTGTCCTGTGTATCCGTGTCACGCAGTGTTTTTCAACCAGAGCGGTGAGAGATAGTTTGGGGTGTCGTGGGAAATTGTCTAATTTTACTTAATGTCCAAAATGTGCAAATAATTTGCCTTTGTTGTGTGTCGTGCCTGTGGAAGCTCTTCCATGTCCGTGGGTGTGAGTATGAATGCAATCTTTCTGCTTCAAAGTGGCATGCATGTGCCATGGAAATGCCCCCCCCCCCAAAAAAAAAACAAAAAAAAAAACGCTGCCATGCGTGAGCCCACAAGATCATCTGAAGGGGCACACCAGCCAGGAAAATGTCACCACCTCCTCCAGAAACCGCATCCCAATGTTAGCTGCCCTCAGCATCAAACAAGCAGTGGATAAAACTGTCACATAGCTCCACCGGTCCATCGCTCCATTCATCTCCATAAAGTCTCATTTTCAAACTAATTTATTCTCCTGGTAATGGCAGAATATCAACGCTGATTTGTATGTGATCACACCACGTTTCACACAGCAAATTACAATGTGAGTGCAGCAGGACCACTCATGGCTGACTTTCCTGATAGCTGCACAATGACAGAAAGTTTGGAAGAATAAACAGAAAACTGAATTCCAAAGCTCTGACATGGGAACATTTTGGACTGAAGCCAAATGAGTGAGGAGAGCCCAGTAATGTCCACGAGCTGGTATGTGGCCTATATTTGAAAACTGAAAAATGCATTAAAAACATGACTATCACAGTCAATTTTTTTAAGTGGGAACAAAACTGCACTCAGACATGCAGAGCCCCCCATTTCCCCACAGTCTGGTATAAAGGAGGCTTTGACCAACAATGCAGATATAAACATGACAGTGATGAATGAAAAATTTACTGAAAAATTTGCAAACATTAAGTTTTGATTAAAAACTTTTTCTGCAAAAAAAAAAAAAAAAAAAAAAATACTGTTACAGGCCTAATTACAAAACTAATTTGTCATGAGATATGCTATAATATGCCACAATGTGTAATTTTATACCAATGTGGGTTGGTGAGGTGCAGCAAGATTTTTTCAATGTCAGAACGTAGGGCTGTCGCGGTAGAGGAATTTCCCCTGCGGTGATGGTGGACGGCTCAACACCGCAGTATGTGGTATTACTGCAAATGTTTTTAGGACCCTGTGGTCTTGCAATTTAAACAGGGTTTATAACTTACAGTGGGGCAAAAAAGTATTTAGTCAGCCACCAATTGTGCAAGTTCGCCCACTTAAAAGATGAGAGGTCTCCAATTTTCATCATAGGTATACCTCAACTATGAGAGACAAAATGAGAAAAAAAAATCCAGAAAATCACATTGAAGGATTTTTAATGAATTAATTGGTAAATTCCTCAGTAAAATAAGTATTTGGTCACCTACAAACAAGCAAGATTTCTGGCTCTCACAGACCTGTAACTTCTTCTTTAAGAGGCTCCTCTGTCCTCCACTCGTTACTTGTATTAATGGCACCTGTTTGAACTCGTTATCAGTATAAAAGACACCTGTCCACAACCTCAAACAGTCAGACTCCAAACTTCACTATGGCCAAGACCAAAGAGCTGTCAAAGGACACCAGAAACAAAATTGTAGACCTGCACCAGGCTGGGAAGACTGAATCTGCAATAGGTAAGCAGCTTGGTGTGAAGAAATCAACTGTGGGAGCAATTATTAGAAAATGGAAGACATGGAAAATGGAAGACATACAAGACCACTGATAATCTCAAGACCACTGATAATCTCCCTCGATCTGGGGCTCCACGCAAGATCTCACCCCGTGGGGTCAAAATTATCACGAGAACGGTGAGCAAAAATCCCAGAACCACAAGGGGGGACCTAGTGAATGACGTGCAGAGAGCTGGGACCAAAGTAACAATGGCTACATCAGAAACACACTACGCCGCCAGGGACTCAAATCCTGCAGTGCCAGACGTGTCCCCCTGCTTAAGCCAGTACATGTCCAGGCCCGTCTGAAGTTTGCTAGAGAGCATTTGGATGATCCAGAAGAGGATTGGGAGAATGTCATATGGTCAGATGAAACCAAAATAGAACTTTTTGGTAAAAACTCAACTTGTCGTGTTTGGAGGAGAAAGAACACCGTACCTACTGTGAAGCATGGGAGTGGAAACATCATACTTTGGGGAAACATCATACTTTGGGGCTGTTTTTCTGCAAAGTGACCAGGACGACTGATCCGTGTAAAGGAAAGAATGAATGGGGCCATGTATCGTGAGATTTTGAGTGAAAACCTCCTTCCACCAACAAGCGCATTGAAGATGAAACATAGTTGGGTCTTTCAGCATGACAATGATCCCAAACACACTGCCCGGGCAACGAAGGAGTGGCTTCATAAGAAGCATTTCAAGGTCCTGGAGTGGCCTAGCCAGTCTCCAGATCTCAACCCCATAGAAAATCTTTGGAGGGAGTTGAAAGTCTGTGTTGCCCAGTGACAGCCCCAAAACATCACTGCTCTAGAGGAGATCTGCATGGAGGAATGGGCCAAAATACCAGCAACAGTGTGTGAAAACCTTGTGAAAACTTACAGAAAACGTTTGACCTCTGTCATTGCCAACAAAGGGTATATAACAAAGTATTGAGATGAACTTTTGTTATTGACCAAATACTTATTTTACCGAGGAATTTACCAATTAATTCATTAAAAATCCTTCAATGTGATTTTCTGGATTTTTTTTTCTTTTTTGTCTCTCATAGTTGAGGTATACCTATGATGAAAATTGGAGACCTCTCTCATCTTTTAAGTGGGAGAACTTGCACAATTGGTGGCTGACTAAATACTTTTTTGCCCCACTGTATGTGGCCCACAATGGAAGCTGTGAGAAACTCACTGCAGCTTTGCTCTCAACTGTATGTGCGTGGTGACAATTATGTGCAGCTCTGCTCTTTCTACAGGCATGAACTGCTGATTCTGTTAAACCCCCCCCCCCCCCGATCCTTTTCATAAAGCAGTGGCGGGAACTACGGGGTGTGTGTACTGGAGACTGTAGCGACATTCAGCTTATTTAAGCAGGACAACCTCCTTACAGGATCCTGCGTGGCTCTTGTCGCCATGATTTTTGCAGCTGTCCGAAAAGTCACATTCAAACAAGCTTTGGCTCTCAGACCTCAAACACAGGAGCATACACAGTCAGGATCATAAACACCCCGCTCAGAAGGAAATAACACGCTTTGTGCCCTTTCAGTGCTCACTGTCATGGCTGTATTTAGCAAAAGAGTCCAAACGCTTTCACCACTAACTGCCTGCTTGAGTCCGTCCGGAGAGAGACCCACAGGGTGCTGCTGCCGTCAGCACCCAGCAGCAGTAGCACCGGGTGCTGTGGAAGCTTCTAGAATACCGGGTGCAAACACGCTGTTTTCAATAAAAATACACTTCATTTAACAATTTATTTAATAATCAATAGGGGCACAGGGGCGGTGCGGTGGAGCAGTGGTTAGCACTGCACCAGCACAGCAACTCACCCTTGGCCATGGGATCCCTGGTTCGATCCCAGCCCCTGACCAACAGTGATCTGTGTGGAGTTTGCATGTTCTCCCCGTATCTGCGTGGGTTTACTCTGGGATTTCTCCGGTTTCCTCCCACAGGCCAAAAACATGCAGGTTAGGTTAATTGGAGACTCTAAAGTGGCCCTAGGTGTGAATGTGTGTGTGAATGGTTAAGGGTTAGCGCTGTACTGTGGCTGCTTCATCCATCCAGGTGGATTTTTTTTTTTTTTTTGTTACTTATTTGTACCCGTAGGTAGATTTGGTTTGCAGTCTGGTGACAAGCCACCGGCTGCTGGTCGCTGCGTGCGCGAGCGCCCTAAACCTACATGTTTTTGGTATGCGGGAGGAAACCGGAGAAATCCCGGAGTAAACCCACGCAACACGGGGAGAACATGCAAACTCCACACAGCTCACTGTTGGTCGGGGGCTGGGATCGAACCCACGATCTCATGATCCCCGTGATCCCCCGGCCGAGGGTAAAACTGTGCTGCCACAGTGCTAAACCACTGCGCCACCGTGGATGCCCTCAGCCGCGAACAGAAAGCCAAAGGAATGTTTTGATTGGTTTAGATTTGATTGACCTCTCATTCGACTAATAAGAGCCTTGAATTGGGTTTCTGAAACCTTGAAGAACCAATGACTGAAAACCTAGCAAGAAGGACCCGCCTACCAACGGCTGCGAATGCAGCGAGCCAATTGAAGCAGAGAAGTTCGACAATTGAAAGCGTATGCCCCGTGCGTAAAATCTGTTTTGTCTAAGCCGCTGGGTGACACACACGCGTTCGCCAGTCTTTTTTTCTTACTACTGTTCTTATTTGTTTTGAAAAATCGTTCGCCAAAACCGCAATCATGGAAGCGCAAAGCCCAATAATGGAATCATGGTTTGACCCGATCGCGTGACCAGAACCACCAGTCGTAACAAGCGGACCAGTTCGTCTGACAATGAGGAAGAGAAGTTCGCCAGCGACACTGCTGTTGTGGACAGGTAAGTGTTATAAGCTAAATTATTCTTTATCCCTGAAAATAGTAATCAAAATGAGTTTTGACCGATCGGTAAATTACAACTGTGTGTCATCGCCACATGACGGACCGTTGACGGACCGGTCCGTGAGCCGCGTCCGGACTGTGAACGCCCCCCCACCGCTAATCTGCGTCCCGTGCGTAAAATCTGTTTTGTGTAAGCCGCTGTGTGTAACGGTAGCATTTGCCAGTGTTTTTTTATTACTACTGTTCTTATTTGTTTTGAAAAATCGTTTGCCAAAACCGCAATCATAAAATCATGGTTTGACCGGGTCGCGTGACCAGAACCACGAGTCATAACAAGCGGACCAGCGTCATGTTCGTCTGACAATGAGGAACAGATGTTCACCAACGACAATGCTGTTGTGGACAGGTAAGTGTTATAAGCTAAATTATTCTTTATCACTGAAAATAATAAAAATGACTTTTGACCGATCGGTAAATTACAACGGTGCGTGATCGCCACATGACAGACCGTTTTTTTGTGCACCTAGCTCCTCTGTAGCGGGGGGGGGGGGGGGGGGTGGAGAGTTGTTATCCTCTACATTGCAGATATTTTAGTATAATTTTATTGCACTGTAGGTTATTTTTTCTTATAAAAAAAAGGCCACACATTTTTGACGTGGCATGCTTCTTTGTGTGTGGGGGGCTTGTTTGTTCATTCATTCATTCATGAATGAATAAATAAACAACCCCCCCCCCACACACACACACACAGCCCTGAGTGTCAACTTTCATTAGAGCCCAAGATCAAGCTTCTATGTTTAATCATTCAAAAGTTATAGATGTTTTTCCAAACTGTGCCATTTGGCACAGTTCAAAAATGCCTGGGAACAACCTGAGAAAAAAGCTGTGTAATGTGGAGAGCGTGAAAAGATGAGGCTGAGTTTATTTCTCAAATCAGATTTATTCACTTGTCTCCAACATCCTCCAAACAGAAAAAGAGAGACATCCTCCCACATCTGTCCTTTTTATACCCGGGACATCAAAGTACAGAGTCACATTGTCTTTAAACCCCAAGACACAATACATCGTCCTCCAGGTCTTCTCCCCTCCACCTAAAACCCTGGTGGTCAGGAAATCTCTCAAGGCCATCTCTAAAGATCACATTTCGCACCCTCCTGTTATCCCCAGGAGACCCAGACCTATTGTTCATTCTGAGACGTGAGGCAACAGTAATATACATATGCAGCCTAAGCAACTCACATATGTGTGCCACATGACCCCCCCCCCCCCCCCCAAACGTCTAAGATGAAACAATACAACACAGCCTGTATATCATGTTAAAATCACAAACATCAGTCCACGTGCTGTTTGGGCTTCAATCGTCTTCCGAACTTGCTGTAAGCGGGCTTTACCACTCCCGCGGCGCCATCCTGCTGTGAATCTGCTATCTGAGGATGAGAACTGTTAGTCAATCCCTGTGGGAGCTCTGGGGAATGCTCCCTGGGAGGTCTGCCGCGTCGAGGAGCCCTCGCCAATTACACAGCTTCGTCAGCCATCACAAAAGCAGGTTTGAGTCTGTCTATGCCAATTGTTTCCCTTCTGCCCCCCAAATCTAGCAAAAAGTGGTAGAATTTCGTGTCATCTGCCGTTATTCCCCAGAGAGCGAACTGAGCTTCGGCCAAGAGGAACCAGGAGTCCGGGTTGTCCTGCCAGAAATCTGGTAGTTTGACTGAGACTGCGTTCGCCTGGCTGGTTCCTGGCGAGTCCGGCTCGGGGGAATTTCTTTCGTCCATGATACGTCTTAAGGTCACCAGTGTGGAGAGCGTGAAAAGATGAGGCTGAGTTTATTTCTCAAATCAGATTTATTCACTTGTCTCCAACATCCTCCAAACAGAAAAAGAGAGACATCCTCCCACATCTGTCCTTTTTATACCCGGGACATCAAAGTACAGAGTCACATTGTCTTTAAACCCCAAGACACAATACATCGTCCTCCAGGTCTTCTCCCCTCCACCTAAAACCCTGGTGGTCAGGAAATCTCTCAAGGCCATCTCTAAAGATCACATTTCGCACCCTCCTGTTATCCCCAGGAGACCCAGACCTATTGTTCATTCTGAGACGTGAGGCAACAGTAATATACATATGCAGCCTAAGCAACTCACATATGTGTGCCACAGTAATATATTTATTTTTTGTGGTATTGTTACAAAATTTTGACCTCAGCTTGATAACACTTGGTTCTACATTTCTGTTGCATTTTCCAGCCAGTATCTGACAGCTGTGTGTTATTTGCAAGCATTTGTATCTAAAAAAACACCCAGGCAAACTTTATTTTCTTCAAGTTCAGTATGTTTAGATGACTGTTACTCAGTGGCAGGAGCACTTAGAGAGATTATGACTGTTTTGCCAAAAAATTCAAAGTGTTTTCTTTTAAATGAGACCAACCCCATGAAGATGCTGCAAAGGGTTGAAGAACAGCTTTTGATTTACTTTGGGTACGTCATTTTTAGGCGTTTTTAGGGAAACTGACCAGAGTGCAAGGGGTTAAACTATAATGAGAAAAGCAACACACACACAAAAAAAATCAGTTCTGTGCAAAAAATCTGAAAAGAGGAATATGACCTGCAGTTTGAACATAGCCTTACTGAGCTGGTTATGTTATTATGGAATTCAAATGAATGAACTAATGACAAACACAATGGGAGATGAATCGAAGACAGAATAATGACATGCTGGTCTTAACAAATGTAATGATAAATACATCATGGATTGACAAATATCAAATGAATAAATGAAGAACCAGATTATAGAAAAATCTATATTCTCACTAAGTTGTCATCCTGAAAGACTGACACTGGTACACCTATTAAAGGTGCACATATTTTCGCTGCAATATATCTGTGTAATTTCAAGGAAGGTTAAAATTTGGCCGCAATGAAATAAATTCAACACTAGGGGGCAGATTTACTAATGTGCTACGCCATCACAAAACCCTGTTTTGGCAGTAAAAAACTACTGTTGATTTACTAAAGGGCGCAGGGCAAAATTAGCAGTGGAAAGGCGTGGACCATGTTAATTGTGCGCCTGGCCGTCATGCATATGCATTTGTGGGAGTTGTCATGTCAACGCGCAAATTTGGGGGAGTGGAGTATTTAAATGACTGGCACAAGGTGATTTATTAAGGTTTGCGGTTGTCAATCTGCTGCTAAATGCGCCGGGATTTAACGCCCCAAAAAAGCTCGTCTTAATTCAACTGCGCCTGACATGATGGGGATTGTTGGTGTGGAGACACCGACGAGAACCGAGGGTGCATGGCAGAAGCTTCCCTCTGCTCGTGACTTTCATTTGGCATGACAGAAGAACAGATTATACGAATATCAATGGTCTCACAGAGATCGGTGTTATGCTTAACTGGACTTCAGCTGGCAGTTTTTTTTTTAAATTTGTTTATAATGTATCCATCTTATTCCTGGGGGTGCCGCTGTAGGAACAATTATGGGCGGAGCTTCCTGTTTTGGCTGACGTAGTGTTAAATCAGTAAGAGTGGAGTAGCAGGGGCATTTAAAATAGCGTTTTTAAAAGTTTTTCAAATTCACTTTAATGTATAGTCCACATACGTGTTTTGCTCTCAAGTGGCAGCCAATTTCAGCATTTGCAGTTTTTGTATTTTTTGAGTGTTTTGGCGTAGTTCTGGTACTTGATGCTGGCGTTCGGGGTTGTGCTATAGACTGTATAAATGGAGGCTTCTTTGTGACTCTGACTAGAGTCTACGTCTGCTCTGAGGTAAATCTGATTATGTCCAACATATTTTAACAAAATGCAGCTGACTTTATTGTGGTGGTGTAGAGGATGTGTTCAATGATGAGGCTGGGTTTATTTCTCAGGTTCAGTTTTATTACCAGAACACATTCTCTATCAACCTCCAAGCAAGAAAAGAGACAGATCACAGTCACATCATTCTCTTATACCCCGGAACATCGAAACTCAAGTCACATGGTGTCTGAGCAAACATACAGTCACAGTGTAACCCCTTTGATCCTCCACCATTGTCTCTCAGCCTTCGATGGTCTGGAAATCCCTCCAGGGCCTCTCTCTGAGACAAAGGACAAACCTCACACCTCCTCGATACCTCCTGCAGGTTCAGCCTTTTGTCCCTGAGACATGAAGCACACAATAAACCTTCAGCAATACAGTGGGGAAAATATGTACCCAACATAATGTGCCACAGTGGAGACATTGATGTATGTGACCCGTGCTGGCAAAATGAGTCGGAATGCACACCGTGCCATTATGAGCTATAGGCAGGAGAAGTCATAAATCATGACTCTTTCTTTGTTTGCTAGCAGCAAGTCCCGGGAAAACCCCCATGAGTGCCCAGTATCATTGAAAAGCTTAGAAATCATACTTTCAAAAAATACACGTTTTTGCAGAAGTATCTCCCAACCGATCAAATGCAAGTTTTCAACTTAGCCAACCTCAGTCCATTTTTAAATTAAATCCACACTAAATTTTTGCACACTTCCTACAAATTAAGTATCATTTTGAAGATCTTTCAATACAGAATATGGAAATAACGTTACATCAGTTTTGAAAATGTCCTCAAAGTGACTCATCTTGCCAGCACGGGTCATCTGTTTACCGCATTAGCATCTTAGCAACGGTGCTAACAAACGGAGCTACAGTCTGCCAGGCCACTTTTTAAGGTCATCTTCTCATCTCTCGATAGTCGTGGGAAGTGGTGTGATTATATTACTGCTTTTGAGGTGCAAAAGGCCGTGTTCCCGCATTTCTAATGCCGAAGTTATTGCTTTTTGACAAGGAAAAGTGTCCCGTTTCAGTGACAACCATACGTTCTAAACTAGTACTGGAAGTTGCTACCATAATTCGCGCAAGGCATCATGGGGCCCAGGAATAAGGTGGATATAGCCTACTACATGAATTTGTATCCACAAAATAGGATACAATAGCATACTTGCCAACTTTTCAAACCTGAAAAGCCTAGTAGCTAGCCGGGGTCCAGGGGCCGATGCTAATGCTAATAATGCTAATGCTAATAATAATAATGCTAATATTTGCCAAACAAATATTAGCATTAAATCAAGTTAGAATGTAGCCAACAACCTCATATTTCTTCAACTTTCAAATCTGAAAAGCCTAGTAGCTAGCCGGGGTCCAGGGGCCGCAGTGTCAAACAAATATTAGCATTTGACATAGAAGTCACATATTAATTATGGTATATTAAAGGTAAAATATCTAAATCAATTGCAATACTACACAAAGTGAAATATTTGCTGAATCAAACCACATTATATACTTTGTATCATTCATTAATACTCCCATACATGACATATTGTACTGAAGTATGGGGGAATACATATAAAACAAACATATATCCAGTCTTTATGCTTCAGAAGAGAGCTATTAGAATAATAAACAAAGCTGCTTACAGGGAACCAACAAACCCACTTTTTCTTAAAAAGCTCTCAAGTTGAAAGATCTGGTTGACTTTAAAACTGCAGTTATAATGTTTAAAGCTAAGAATCTATCACTGCCCGCAAATATCCAAAAGTTGTTCCAAATAAGGGAGAAACAATATCATTTCAGAGGAACATGTATATTTCAAAAACCTTCAGTGAGAACTACCACCAAGCAACACTGTGTTTCAGTGTAAGGAGTCAGATTATGGAACGATTTTGGACCTGAATTAAAATCATGTACAATGCTTGGACAATTTAAACAAAAACTAAAGGAAGAAATACTCCAAACATATATACAAGATGACATGTAAGGCATGAGACATAAGACATAAGGATTGTCATATCCAGTCTGTGTTGTGACTTAGTTTTTTTTTGTCACATTTTGTCTTAGCTTTGTTCTGAATTGTAATCGCTCTTGTTTTGTTTTTCTTTTGAATTCTTGGATGGAATATGGGTGGGCAATATAAGCTGTGGCTTCAGCCATCACCCATTTCAATAATCAGAGGAGTTCTTGTTTAATTTGACCTTGTTGGATTTTTTCGCCTTTGTTATATTATTCTGTTTCTTTTTAATCTTTACTTTTAATCTATCTGAAATAAAGATTCATTCATTCATTAAATTTGCATTCAAAAGACTATCTTAACACTGCATAGAACTTCGAATAGGCCAGATGTGATGTATTATGAATACTAGAAAAGCACTCGGAGAGCGCAGGCCAAGCGCCACAGTTCCCCCTATACAGTGTTTAACATCATAAATAAAATATTGAAAATGGCCCTATCTCGCAATGTTAAATTTAAAAAGAAAAAAGAATCCTTTAAAAAATTCCTGGATCCAGACGGTGATCCGGATCACCACCAAAATCTAATCATCTGTAGGATACCCCATTTCTGACAATCTGTGAAAATTTCATGAAAATCTGTCCATAACTTTTTGAGTTATCTTGCTAACAAAGAAACAGACAGACAAACCAACGCTGATGATCACATAACCTCCTTGGTGGAGGTAACTATAAGACTAAAAATATCAGCAGGGTATACAAGCACTGTATGACACGTGCGTAATGACGGCAAAATCGCTCTGATATTTTATGTGTTTACATGATACACCAAGCATGACAAGGCTTGCAATTACACAGCACATGTTCTTCAGAATCTTAGGCATTATATAAAATGTATTCTCCCTTTAGATGTCGAATCCGTGGTCCATTTGCCAGGGTTGAAGTGCAGTCGTGCGAACGTCTGCACCAGTTTACATCGTGTTTACATCTCGCCATGTACGCTCGCCTCTCCGGGATTTCGCGCGAGAATAGGAACCTCAATACCCTCAATAGCGATAGCGTTAGCTTAGCAAACGCTTCAGGTAAAGCGTAGCAGCGAACAACGAAAAGAAACGCTACTCAGTTTACTCACAGAGCACGATGAAAGGCGAATAAAGGGGTATTTCTACTTCAAAAGCTGGTTCAACCAAGGTGGAAATTCAGCCTGTGCGTGTGCGTCACAAATGTTGATCCGATATTCGCTGTTGGTTAGTGATTTTAGTGGCAAAATCAGCAACTTTGTCTCAGCACTGAAAAAGTGTGACCATCCCGGCCGCCATCACGTGTTGCTCTGTTCTAAATTTAGATACGATTTCTAGCGATCTCGTGTTTGGAATTGCTTTCGTGTTTTTTTTTAACGATTTAAAATTTTTGACAGAATTTTTAGTGAAAAACCGTAATTTTGATTAATAAAGCCGTAACCCGGAATGGGGTCTTGAAAACCGGAACCATTACGGGCAAAACCGGAGTAGTTGGCAGGTATGCAATAGGAGCCCTTATACCCACCGTGGACTTAGAGATGGTGTCAGCCGATAATGACTCTTTTTTTTTCTTTTCTGCGGAGGTTAGACTGGAATCTGGAGTTTTCCTATCAGCTCTCCCTTGCTGTTGAAGCAAAATCTTCCACATAGCCAGTTTTCTTCATTTTTTTTCTCTGTCCATACTTCTATATTTACAGTGTTTCTTTTTGCTGCGCATAAAACAGTAATTCAGTTCCCTCTCCTCTCTATTTCTCTCTCCCATTTCAGGATACACAATATGGAAAACAACGATGAGATTATTAACAAAAACAGCACAAATCCATAAAAACGTCCCCTGGAATTGCAACACCATCATTCAGTGGCATTTATAAAAAGTTGTGAACTGGGAGACCTGTAGATTTTGTTAAAACAAAGTTATTCACATAATAAAACCCCAGAGTCTTCATCAGACCATCTTGATGATTCTAATGTTAATAAAATAAACACGGTCAATAATCAATTTATTCATGAGTAGTCCTTAATTTATACATATTAAACAAAGGAGTCTGCCATGCGAAATGAAAATCAAAACTTTCATATATGACAAACAAATATAAACTATTTTACTGCGGTTTGCGCTTAAACAAAAGATTAAAAAAGCTTTCAAAAACTATTATGCTCCTCCACACTGGCTGTGCCTTTGTTGATGACCCACTTCCTCATCAGCTGTGTCTGTGCACAATTTTTTGTGCTCTGGGTGGGCATAATTGAAATGAAGTGACTGCGTCTGTGTTCATAATTTTGCGTGTTGTTAGTAGATCACTGGCAAAAACTGGCCACTCCCTTCAGCGCTCTAATTTGCGCACTCGCCAATTTGCACTGCCTTAGTAAATCTGCCCCAAATCGGTTCCATCAGCTGATGAGGGCGAGTTTGTCACACAATGCAGTGAGAAGGAGCCTTGATAAAACACAGATTCACCTAGATGGGTTAGAAGAGGTCCAAATTTGCTCAGTGGAAGAAAAAAAAAAGATGTTCTTTTTGTGGGTCGATGAGAGAAATGAAGAATGACTCAATTTTAATGAATTTATCTCAAAGTTTTGATTTAGCAGTACTATAAAGAAAGCTTGAGTAATATTGATAAAATCAGAGCTCAAGTACTGGAATTCAGGTTCAGGTTCCTTTATTTGTACCCGTAGGTAGATTTGTTTTGCAGTCTGGTGACATCCACATTTACAAACCACAATTACATTCAACATGAACACAAACACAGGCACACATGAAGCTGACTATAAACATGATAAAAATACTCAAGGCTCCATCAATCAGGATATAAAGACAACGAAATGAGAGAAAAACCAGAGATAAGAGAGAAGGGTCATATTAAAAAGTTAAAGACTAGTCAAAGAGGTTAAAAACTCAAAGATCTAAAACCCAATAAAAGATTTAGAACCCAGATAAAAATGACTAAATGACTGCCATGAAGCAAATACTGGATGTGAATATGCATACTAGTGACAGTTTGCATGTTTTTGTGCCTAAATTATTTGACTGTACCCCCCCCCCCCGGCTTGTGTTATCAAATCCTCAAATCTCATTTCAATCCAAATGACAAAATAATGTAATTATACATTTGATTATACATTTGATGTTTCTTGTAACAGAAAATAAAGAAATGTACTGGAAACATAATTCATGAGCCATGAACATGCACAACTAAAATGTTACATTATGTGGAATGCTCTGGGAAAAGTCCAGGAAAGATCTGCTGTTAAAGTCTTCAGCTTTTATTTGGCTCCTCTCTGTAGAGAGCCACAAGTCGGGCCACGGAACCGTTACCCCTTGAGCACATGAGCCAACACTGAATTTCCCAATACCTTCCCAGGGTGCAGGTGTACATTAAAAAAAATCCCATTTGTTGCATTTCAGACAGTCTTTTCTTTTCTACACATTCCCAACATGATGCTATGGTTAAATATTAGCAGAGGGACATATTATTCTGATTCATATTTCACAGTGTAAAACATACAGCAAACTGCATTAAAACAATTTTTGCTGCATGTAATTTCATTATGAAGCCACTATCCCAAACCCTGCATGAATGAATGCCTCTTGACTTGCACTCAGAGTCTAACTGTGAAACAAATTGGGCCCTACGAGTTTACATGGAGCACAGTGTGAAGCAGAACTGGCAGAGGCTGACCTTATCCCAGCCTGTGCCCGAACATTAGAGTGGCTTATCTCAGCAGCTGAGCACCAAAGAGCCAAAGAACTGGAAGCTTTCACGCCTCAGGCAACCTCAGTCATCGCCTTTGTGAATTATTTCCTCCAGTGGAGTACAGAAAATAAAAGGCGGTATATAAATAAATGCCTTACATGACTTACTGTCCACCGAGCCACAATTTAAAAAAAAAAGTGTTGGCTTCCATCACCTTTTTTTAATTGAATTTTATTTCAATTCATATACACATTTTAAAAATGAACAAACACTTCACAAATTAATACAGAAAATAATTGAAGGAAGAATAGATTGAAGATAAAGCCTAATTATCTCTATCCTACACAAACCGGAGGGTCACAAAGAAAAATAGCAAAACCAAAAAAATGAGCATAACACCCAATTACATTATATTCTACTTTAATGTCCTCTCTTTACCAATGAATTAATTTACACTATGATTCTTTATGATTTTATAGCTTTTTTTTAACCTAAACAGTGAACGGCTTAATAGACCGTTCCATAATTTGACCCCCAGAACTGAAACACATCTGCAGTTCTCATTAGTTCTCATTTTATTGAAATCCCCATAAAATGTAATTGACTTCTTTTAATTTGGAAAAAAAGATACTACAGGAAAGAAAAAAAGAAACAGGAAGATTATTGTTAACATGAAAAATTACTTCCACTGTTTATAATACACAATATCTGTAAATTTTAAGCATTTAGATGCATAAAAAATTTACCAGTAGGTTTGGTTATACATTATATAGTGTTTTCCATCCATCCATCCATCTTCTACTGCTTTTCCGGAGATCCGGGTTGCAGAGGCAGCAGTTCAAGCAGAGAAGCCCAGACTTCCCTCTCCCCAGCTACCTGCTCCAGCTCTTCAGAGAGGATACCAAGACGCTCCCAGGCCAGCTGGGAGACGGAGTCTCTCCAGCATGTTCTGGGTCTGCCCTGGGGTCTCCTCCCAGTGGGACATGCCCAAAACACCTCAAGTGGGAGGCGTCCAGGAGGCAATCTGATCAGATGCCCAAACCACTTCAACTGGCTCCTTTCAATGTGGAGGAACAGATCAAGTCTGCATTGGTTTTATAGGCATTGACCCGTTTCCATATTTCTTGCTCAATAATTCCCTAATTTTAAAAACAGCACATATAGATTTTGATAATTTCCTTTAAATCAGTGTTATGTGTTGCTTCCACAAGAGCTTATGATCTATAATCACATCCAATAATTTTGCTTAAAATACTCTTTCAACTTCAACACCAACTAACTTTAGTGTTATATCAAAATTTGCCCTAGCACCCCAAACATCATTGTTTTATTTTCATGAAGAGATAATGGCAAACATTTTAACAATCCCCTTAAGCTTTAAAAAACAAACAAACCAACAAAAAAACAGCGAAGACATGTACTGTAACACAGTTTCAGAATGACCAATTAACATCTTATTACTTATCTTATTATTATCTTATGCTATTTTAGCATTTGGCAGAGATAATAAAAATCCACATTCATTCACTTGGAATATCTCAAAGGAAAAAAAATCAAATTTTACTGCCCATTACAGCACTGCAGTCACAAGCCTAAGCCCACACGAGGACTTTGTACGGGTATAAGCCAAAGCAGAGTGTTTGTTTTCCCTTTTCTTTAAATCTATTTAGGATTAGTGAGAGCTCAGGCATTCAGAAAGGCAACAAGAAACGTAAATCCACTTGAAGATCCAATCTTGATACCCAGAGCTGCTACTGTAAACCAGAGGTGTTGCTTTGGTCTGGCTATTATGAAAGGAGAGGTCAATGGAGTAACTAGACAAACTGGTTTTTCATAGGGTGGCGAGTGAAAAAAACCACAGGGACATCACCCAAAACAGAACATGAGGCAGTGGCATTTTATTATCTAGAACTCTCCAGCAGCCTAGCAGCGACAACAGAAAGGTCAAGAACACAGCCACAGGCTTCTGCAGAAAGAAAATAAATCCCAGATATTAACTTAGATGACATGTGTTACAATGTACAAAACAAAAAAAAAAAAAAAAAAGCTTTTAAAGGGGACATATGATGCACTTTTTCCACATGTTGACACAGTTCTCAGAGGTTTTAAATGTCCATGACATGCTTTGATCAAACTACATCAGGCTTTAATGATTTCAGCACCAATTTCAACCCATTTAGCCAGGGTTTACCAGAATTAGGGATGGGAAAAAAGATCGATTCAGTGATGGATCGCGATACTTGGCACTGGCGACAATGCATTGATCCATAAATGCACGGATCAATCTTTTATTAAAAAAAAATACGCACACATGCTTTTGGATTATCAGTTAATCAATGGCGTTTTCAGCCCACCAGATGGCGCAAAGCAAGCACCCAGTCAAGTGAAGTTATAGCTCGTCTCTGATTTGCAGCCAGCTTTGAAAGTTAGGAAGCAGTTAGTTCAAAGTTAGCTCAAATGTCGGGCCTTTTTGGATTTTATAGCAAAGATGGAAGAAAAGACATGACACACAACCCGCAAGAAGCGCTGCACGGGAAAAAAGAAAAAAACACCCAGAATACGGGAGGCCAGCACATGTCTCGGAGCAGCGTCAACAACGGTTAAGCTAAAGAGAGACCGGCATGGAACTTTTTCTCTGAGCTTCAAGTGAGTAAAGGTTACTTATGAAGTGCTTTTCACAGACATACAGTATAGTCAAAGAGCGCTGCACAATAAAATGGAATAAAAGGAAGTTGATAGATAAAAATAATTTTAAAAAGACAAAAATTTAAAACACAAGATTAAAATAATTTTAAAATATCAGACTTACCATTAAAAAGCAGTTGAAACGCAATGGAAAACCACCTTCAACAAAAAAGTTTTCAGCTGCTTTTTAAAAGACTCCACAGAGCCAGATAAAGTAGCTGGAATGGGAGTCTATTCCAAACAGCACGGCATCGTCCACCGTCCTCCCTGTGTGCACAGACTTGACTCTGTGCAAAATGAAGCCCCGAGAACACTTTATTATATGAAAGCGATGTCAACAGTTTTACTTTGGGACATGATCTGAGGTTGAATAAGGTGAAAAAAATTTGAAATACAGTGATCCCTCGCTACTTCGCGCTTCACCTTTCGCGCCCTCAGTGCATCGCGGATTTTTCAAAAATATTCATCAAAAATTCAAAATTGAGAAATAATGGGCGGGCGCTAGCAGAAGGCAGGGAGACTACATTAGACCATCAGGTATCCACACGGAGAGCCGCACAACTCAAAAATCCACCTCTCTGTTCGCTGTTCTCGTGTTGGCTCGGCTCGGAAATCTCGCAAGCCGATTGGCCGAGACGTTTCACCCCGCAAGCTGATTGGCCGAGACGTTTCACCCACCTCCTCTACCTGCCGAGCGCCCATGAAGGGAAGGAAGACCGCATTCATTGCTCTTTATCGCTCGTGTTACGTAGTCTCGCAGCGTGGAACTTTTTGCTGTTCTCTTGTGCCATTTTGTGCGAAATAGTCTTCCCGTCGAGCCACTACGCCGCCTCCTGCAGCTTCTCCAGCTCTATCGGAAGCTGCCCTCGATGATCCTGCGCTTCTAGCACCTGACGATGAGGCGTCACCTGAGGAGCAGTAAAGCTCTCATTAACCTGTGAAGTAAATCATCTTCATCTTGAGTTACGTATCTTGTTATAAGAATAAAAGAGTTCTAAAAACATATTTATGTACACTTTATTTACATCTACGTATGTATGTACACGTACACACACACACACACGTATCATATGAGAGAGAGAGAGTGAGAGAATGAACGTACGTATTATTTATGGATGACGTCATTAGGGGTGACGCTACTTCGCGGTTTTTCACTTTTCGCGGTCGGTTCTGGAACCCATTAACCGCGATAAGTGAGGGATCACTGTATAGTCATGTGAAAAAATTAGGACACTCCATTAAATATTCAGTTCTTTATTAAGAAATGTTCACATATTGATGTCTAATCTTGTTTTTATTTATCTCTGGAAAAGAAAGTGATTTAATTGGAGGTAAATAACAAAAATTAACCTCATTTTACTCATGAAACAAAAGATATCAACAACAATGTGTATTCCAAGGAAAAAGTTAGGACACCCTACCTCCTAATAGCTAGTGTTTCCCCCTTTGGCTGAAATAACTTCAATGAGACGCTTCTTGTAGCCATCTACCAGTCTCTGATATTGGTCTAAGGAAAGTTTGCCCCACTCCTCAATGCAGAATTCTTTCAGCTGTGAGATGTTTGAGGGGTTTCTTGTATGTACAGCCCGTTTCAAGTCACCCCACAGCATCTCAATGGGATAAAGATCTGGGCTTTGACTCAGCCATTCCAGGACTCTCCATTTCTTAGTTTTTAGCCAGTCCTTGGTGGATTTACTGATATGTTTTGGGTCATTGTCATGTTGCAGGGTCTAGTTCTGCTTCAGCTTTACTTTTTTTTTTTTTTTTTTTTTTTTTTTTTTTTTTAAATCGATGGTCTCACGTGGTCCTCAAGCACCCTCTGATACACGGTAGAATTCATGGTGGATTCTATGATGGTGAGTTGGCCAGGTCCTGCTGCAGCAAAGCATCCTCAAACCATGACACTTCCACCTCCATGCTTCACAGTTGGTATGAGGTTGTTTTCCTGGAATGCTGTATTTGGTCTATGCCAAACACGTCCTCTGTTCTGGTGTCCAAATAATTCAATTTTAGACTCATCTGTCCAAAGAACATTATTCCACAAGTCCTGGTCTTTGTCTATCTCTCCGATTGTAGAGGCATGCACTTTCACATCAACAGTAGCAAGAGCCTACTGTAGGTCCCGTGATGACATTTTAAGCTTTTTGGAGACTTTTTAGCATTTTGCAGTCTGCTCTCGGGGTGAACTTGCTTGGACGGCCAGACCTGGGCATGTTGGCTGTTGTTTTGAATGACCTCCATTTGTAGACTATTTTCCGGACAGTGGAATGGCTAATTTCAAATTCTTCTGAGATCTTTATAAATCCCTTACCAGACTCATAAGCAGCTACAATCTTCTTTCTGAAGGCCTCAGACAGCTCTTTTGATCTCACCATGGTGTTCACTCTCACTTCAACAGTCAGGAGCACACCAAACTAAATGTCTGAGGGTTAAACAGGACAAGCACGGTGGCGCAGTGGTTTAGCACTGTGGCAGCACAGTTTTACCCTCGGCCGGGGGATCGCGGGGATCATGAGATTGTGGGTTCGATCCCAGCCCCCGACCAATAGTGAGCTGTGTGGAGTTTGCATGTTCTCCCCGTGTTGCGCGGGTTTACTCCGGGATTTCTCCGGTTTCCTCCCGCACACCAAAAAAACATGTAGGTTTAGGGAGCTCGCGCACGCAGCGACCAGCAGCCGGTGGCTTGTCACCAAACTGCAAACCAAGTCTACCTACGGGTACAAATAAGTAACAAAAAAAAAAAAAAAAAAAAAAGCCTCCTTCAAAATGCTGAGTAACGATATTCTAATCATCTGCACCCGATGTGATACACCTGTGTGTGATTTTAGCCATTTTAAGTGAGAATAAATGTGGGGGTGTCCTAATTTATTCCTCACCAGAAATTGCAAGTTTTTAGAATTACAATTTACAGAAAATTTTAAAAAGTCTTTCTTCAGTTTTAATTGTTTAGTTATATTATTTGAATCTCCTGGTATTGTTTTTTTTCCCCACAATATCTTTATTGAACCTTTTTTTTAACAAACATGACACAAACAATCAAACACTAACACTAAAGTACTACAAAAAAAACAAAAAACAAATGCACTAAAAACACCAACAACCACCAACAAAATCAAGTCTTCAACAATGCTCCTCTGTTTAGTCTAGACAATCCATTACATAAGTATACATATTATGTTCACCAGTTTGGAATTTACAAGGTCCACACACATCATTCACCTTCTTCAAGAGTTATGTTTAAATTTTTTACATAATCAATAAAAGGTCTCCATATATTCTCAAACACAATTTCCTTTGATTTCAGTATATATGTTATTCTTTCTAATGGAAGGTTTGTTAACATCTGTCTTAACCACTGAGTCACATCTGGTCTATGAGTCTTTTTCCACAGTAGTGCAATACATTTTTTGGCATTAAGCAAACTGAGGTCTATGAATGTTCTTTCACTTTTTTTTTTCCCACAATATCTTTATTGAACCTTTTTTTTTTTTAACAAACATGATACAAACAATCAAACACTAACACTAAAGTACTACAAAAAAAAAAAAATACCCTAAAAACACCAACAACCACCAACAAAATCAAATCTTCAACAATGCTCCTCTGTTTAGTCTAGACAATCCAATACATTAGTATACATATTATGTTCACCAGTTTGGAATTTACAAGGTCCACACACATCATTCACCTTCTTCTTCAAGAGTTATGTTTAAATTTTTTACATAATCAATAAAAGGTCTCCATATATTCTCAAACACAATTTCCTTTGATTTCAGTATATATGTTATTCTTTCTAATGGAAGGTTTGTTAACATCTGTCTTAACCACTGAGTCACATCTGGTCTATGAGTCTTTTTCCATAATAGTGCAATACATTTTTTGGCATTAAGCAAACTGAGGTCTATGAATGTTCTTTCACTTTTATTGAAATTATGCTTTTCTGGGTACAGACCCAACAAAAACAGTTTAGGATTCAATATGATTTGTTTTGAGATTATTTTTTCAATTGTTACCCTCACCTCCTCCCAAAACATTCTTATTAATCTACATTCCCATAAACAATGAAATAGGGTTCCTTTACTTTCCATGCATTTTGTGCATGTACCTGGTATATTTTTGTTATATCTATTTAACTCCTCCGGTGTAACATACATCCGCATTAACCATTTGAAATGTATCAATTTAAGGCGTGCATTTATTGATTTGGTTTGAGCTTCTGTACAAGCCAATTCCCATTGTTCCTCTGAAATTTCAATTTGCAGATCTTCTTTCCAGTAGTTTAATCTTTTCAGTGAATTTTCACTTGAAGATAGTGTCAATGAGTTATAAAACTCTGAAATAATACCCTTTCTTTTACTATCTTTCATCATCATTTTTTCCAAGGATGAATAAATAGGTCGAGTGAGAGCTTTATTTTGATTTGATCGAATAAAGTTTCTAAGTTGAAGATATTTAAAAAAATGTGTTCTATTGAGATTAAATTTGATCCTCAGCTCTTCAAAAGACATTATGTTGTCTGCACATGGCAAATATAAATCCTGAATCTTTTGTATCCCTTTTAAATTCCATACTTTAAATACAGCGTCCGCTCTCCCTGGTTTAAAATATTGATTACCCCATATTGGACTAAATTGTGACAATAACTGTGGTTCTTTTAAATAGTTTTTAGCTTCACACCATATTTTGATCATATGCTTTACAAATGGATTTTTAACTTGTTTTTGTAATTTTTTTGCTGAATCTGAGTATATGAATATGGGAAGAGGTAAAGGTAAATTGTATGATTCCATTTCAGTCCAGTGAGGGAGATCATTTGATGAAAAATAATATGTCATAGACCTCAGTTGTGCCGACCAATAATACAACATAAAATTTGGACATTTCAGACCTCCACGATCAAATGGTAAATATAATAAAGACAAACGTAATCTAGCCCTCCTGTTGTTCCATATAAATTCCACTAACTTTTTTTTTATTCTTGAGAATAGATCTAAAGGTGGTGATAAGGGAATGTATTGAAATAAATAAAGTATTTTAGGTAAAATATTACTTTTAAGTATATTGATTCTCCCGATCATCGACATTGGTAGTGACATCCATCTCTGAGTTAACTCATTGATATCTGACATTAAGGCTTCATAGTTGACACTGGCGACTGATTCTAGCTTAGGCATAATTTGGATTCCTAAATATTTAAACTGATTTTCAACATTGAATTGATTTACCTCAGGGGCTGGGTGCTTTCTCTGGGTCTCATTTAGCATTAATATTGAAGATTTAGTTTTATTTATTTTATATCCTGATATTTCCCCAAAATTCTTTATTAAATTCAACAAGGTTGGAATTGATTTTTTTAGATTCGACATAAACAAAATTATATCATCGGCGTACAGGGAGATTTTATGTTCTGTTGGTCCAACTTTAATTCCATATATTTGTGAATGTAAACGTATCGCTATCGCTAAAGGTTCAATTGCCATAGTAAACAGTAAAGGTGAAAGTGGACAGCCTTGTCGACATCCTCTATTGATTTTTATTGGTTTTGAAATATTGTTATTTGTTAGGATTTCTGCTGTAGCATTATTGTATATTATTTGAACCCATTTTATGAAATTATTTCCAAGTCCAAACCTTTGTAGGACTTCAAAAAGAAAGGGCCATTCAACTCTATCAAAGGCCTTTTCGGCGTCCAATGATAGGAGAGCTGTATCCGGTGCTTCTTTATTAAAATAAATAATATTAAATAGTCTTCTTACATTATGGAAGCCTTGTCTACCCTTTATAAAGCCATTCTGATCTCGATTAATAATATTTGGTAAAATTTCTTGTATTTGTCTTGCTAAAATTTTACAGATTATCTTAAGGTCGGCGTTTAATAGGCTTATTGGTCTCATATTTTCACATTTATTAGAGGGCTTACCTGGTTTTGGCAGCAGTATAATTAAGGCATTATTTATGTATGATGGTAAATTATTATTTTGAAATGCTTCTAAAACCATTTCCAAAAAAGGTTTTATTAATTTATTCTTAAATTTTTTATAAAGGTCAACTGGAAGACCATCTGGTCCTGCACTTTTTCCTGATTTCATATTATCAATGGCTAGCCCAACTTCTTCTTGACTAATTTTAGACTCCAATATCTCCCTGTTTTCATTTGGAATACACGGTATAGATAGTTCGTTCAAAAACCCATTTAGTTTTGTTAAATCAGGTTCATTTTTGGTATCATATAATTTTTCATAGTAATCTCTAAAGGCTCTATTAATTTCTAAAGGATCTATAACTACCTGTCCCTTACTTATAATACTGGTAATTGGTGTTTTAATTTCCAATTGTTTAATCTGCCATGCTAATAATTTTCCTGATTTTTCACCTTGTTCATAAAAAGATTGTTTCAATCTTAGAAGACTCGAGGCAGCTCTATTCGCTGATTTTTTGTCGTATTCAGCTCTCAAAATCAGTAATTCATTCTCCAACCTTGGGTCACTTCCTGCATACACTTTTTCCTGAAGACTTTTTATTTTATGTTCCAATTTAGCTCTCTCCTCTCGAGTCTTCTTAGATTTTGATCCTGTATAACTAATAATATGTCCCCTAATAAAAGCTTTGAAAGCCTCCCACTTTACACATGCTGATGTTTGTGTAGTATTGATGTCAAAGAACTCGTCTATCTGTTTTTCTATATACTTGACAAATTCCTCATCCTGAAGCCATTTATGCTGAAATTGCCATCTACCTGATTCCTTTGTCAATTTTTTATCTACATATATTAGACAACAGGGTGCAAGATCAGAAATCACGATGTTATCATAAAAGCAGTTTTGAATCTTGGACCTTAATTCTGTGGAAATCAAAAAATAATCAATACGTGAGAATGTCTTGTAGGTACTGGAATAACAAGAATAGGCTTTAACTTGTGGTTTCATTTCTCTCCATATATCTAACAATCTCAATTCTTTCATAAAATGATTAATAGTCATCCTACATCCAATGTGCGTACAATCCAGTCCTATTGATCTATCCACACCTGGATTCAATGTACAATTAAAATCCCCTGCTATTATATGTTGCCCTGTAAGTGATGATAAGATGAGAAATAAATTAGCAAAGAACTTCTGATCATCTATATTGGGACCATATAAGTTCACAAGATTTATATTTTCTAATAGCAAAGAACCTTGAATGATTACATATCTTCCAAATTTGTCTCCAATTACATTTTTCACCTGAAAAGGAACTGATTTATGTATGAGAGTCATAACTCCCCTGGCTCGGGATGAAAATGAAGAGGTGAATACACTTCCCTGCCATCTACTCCTAATTCTTTTAACATCCTCCTCTATCAGATGAGTTTCTTGTAAAAACACAATTCTTGAACCCATGTCCTTTATTTTATTCATAACTTGTTTAAGTTTTTTTAAATTTTGTAGACCTCTGCAATTCCATGAAGTTAAATTAAGATTAACACTTTGGTCCATGATCAATAGAGAGTTTAGGATTACCTTGCAGTGTAAACATGCTCATACAGAGAAGCAAAAACATGAGTGGTTGAACATTCATCCTACAAACTACACAAACAAATTTCCCCTTCCCACACTTGTGGCAAACCCCCCAAAATCAAAAGAAAAATTCTGTCTCCCGATATAGCCATCGACCGTTCCACACCCACGGGGAACAGCCTAAGCCACTCCTTCTTCATCCTCCCAATCACCCCAACTCTACTGCTTTTAATGACGTAACATTAACTCTCCTCTGTAGTTTTCCAACTTAACTCCAAAATTTTTAACAACTTTGTACATCATAGTTTTTTTTTTTTGTTTGTTTTGTTTTTGTTTTGTTTTTTTAATATATAATACAATCTATATTTTGTAAACTTACTATTTACTTCAAGTCAGTCAGATGCCTGTGCAAATGCTTAATTATTCTACCTTATATTTTGTTCATGCTTAGCTCCCACCAGTCTCCTCTTCTTCTTTGATCTTCTTGATGAACTCCTGCGCCTCCTCTGGGGTCTTGAAAATGTGGGTTCTGCCCTCATACGTGGTCAGCAGTCTCGCAGGATAGATTACACCATGACGAATCCCAAGGTTGCGCAGCTCCTTACGTATGGGATCAAACTGCTTCCTCAATTGCTGGATTCCTGTGGCCAAATCTGGGTAGAACCGCACCTGCTGGTCCTGGTGTTTAATCTCTCCTTTAGCACGTGCAGCGTTGAAGATCTTCATCCTGTCTCTGTTGCTAAGAAACTTCATAATTAAGGTCCTCGGTGGTCCCTTATCTCTCCGTGGGCCAATACGATGTGCTTTTTCCAGAACCACTGCTGATTGCAACTCCTCGCTGCCCAGCACCTCCGGAATCCACTTTTCCAGAAAGGAACATACGTCCCGACCTTCTGATTCCTCTGGAAGACCCACCAGCCTCAAATTATTCTGTCTCGACCGAGATTCCAAATCCAAAATATTATCTTCCAGAGATTTATTTTTTTTTTCCAAAGTGCGCACCTTTAATTGAAGACGGGTGACGTCATCTTCAGCACTAGCGAGACGGAGCTCCATCTGCGCCGTTCGTTCTACACAGTCACCCAATTCCTTTCTTATTCCTTCCAACGCTGTCATAATCCCATCAAATCTAGAGGAAAAGTCCGCTCTCATTGAACTCATGGCAGCCATCAGCGCATCTGCGCCATTCCCTGCAAACATCGCACCGCCGCCAGCCTCCTCCGCCATATATGGAGTTTTGTTTGCTGCGTCACAGACCTGAAAGTCCGTTAATTTGGACTGTTTCGGCGGCTCGCTTTTTCCTTTTCCTGGTTTTCCAGCCTTAGGCTTCGCCGACATATCCTCGCCCAAATGCTGGGATACGTTCTGTCCCAAATGAGAGAGTTATTTGCCGATTTTTTTTCTCCAGGAGCAGAGCAGAGCGAGACACGTCCGTCCTACGTGGCAGCCATAACCGGAAGTCATGTTCTTTCACTTTTATTAAAGTTAAGCTTTTCTGGGTACAAACCCAACAAAAACAGTTTCGGATTCAATATGATTTGTTTTGAAATTATTTTTTCAATAGTTACCCTCACCTCTTCCCAAAACATTCTAATTATTCTACATTCCCATAAACAATGAAATAGGGTTCCTTTACTTTCCATGCATTTTGTGCACGTATCTGGTATGTTTTTGTTATATCTATTTAACTCCTCTGGTGTAACATACATCCGCATTAACCATTTAAAATGTATCAATTTAAGACGTACATTTATTGATTTGGTTTGAGCTTCTGTACAAGCCAATTCCCATTGTTCCTCTGAAATTTCAGTTTGCAGATCTTCTTTCCAGTAATTTAATCTTTTCTGTGAGTTTTCATTGAGGATAGTGTCAATGAGTTATAAAACTCTGAAATAATACCCTTTCTTTTACTATATCTTTCATCAACATTTTTTCCAGGGATGAGTAGATAGGTCGAGTGAGAGCTTTATTTTGATTTGATCGAATAAAGTTCCTAAGTTGAAGATATTTTAAAAAATGTGTTCTATTAAGATTAAATTTGATCCTCCCCTCTACAAAAGACATTATGTTATCTGAACATGACAGATATAAATCTTGAATCTTTTGAATCCCTTTTAAATTCCATACTTTAAATACAGCATCCGCTCTCCCTGGTTTAAAATATTGATTACCCCATATTGGGCTAAATTGTGACAATAAGTGTGGTTCTTTTAAATAGTTTTTAGTTTCATACCATATTTTGATCATATGCTTTACAAATGGATTTTTAACTTGTTTTTGTAATTTTTTTGCCGAATCTGAGTATATGAATATGGGAAGAGGTAAAGGCAAATTGTATGATTCCATTTCAGTCCAGTGAGGGAGATCATTTGATGAAAAATAATATGTCATAGACCTCAGTTGTGCCGACCAATAATACAACATAAAATTTGGACATTTCAGACCTCCACGATCAAATGGTAAATATAATAAAGACAGACGTAATCTAGCCCTCCTGTTGTTCCATATAAATTCCACTAACTTTTTTTTAATTCTTGAGAATAAATCTAAAGGTGGTGGTAAGGGAATGTATTGAAATAAATAAAGTATTTTAGGTAAGATATTACTTTTAAGTATGTTGATTCTCCCGATCATCGACATTGGTAATGACATCCATCTCTGAAGTAACTCATTAATATCTGTCATTAAGGCTTCATAGTTGACACTGGCGACTGATTCTAGCTTAGGCACAATTTGGATTCCTAAATATTTAAACTGATTTACAACATTGAATTGATTTACCTCAGGGGCTGGGTAATTTCTCTGGGTCTCATTTAGCATTAATATTGAAGATTTAGTTCTATTTATTTTATATCCTGATATTTCCCCAAAATTCTTTATTAAATTCAACAAGGTCGGAATTGATTTTTTAAGATTCGACATAAACAAAATTATGTCATCGGCATACAGGGAGATTTTATGTTCTGTTGGTCCAACTTTAATTCCATATATTTGTGACTGTAAACGTATCGCCATCGCTAATGGTTCAATTGCCATAGTAAACAGTAAAGGTGAAAGTGGACAGCCTTGTCGACATCCTCTATTGATTTTTATTGATTTTGAAATATTGCTATTTGTTAGGATTTCTGCTGTAGCATTATTGTATATTATCTGAACCCATTTTATGAAATTATTTCCAAGTCCAAACCTTTGTAAAACTTCAAAAAGAAAGGGCCATTCGACTCTATCAAAGGCCTTTTCGGCGTCCAGTGATAGGAGAGCTATATCCGGTGCTTCTTTATTAGAATAAATAATATTAAATAGTCTTCTTACATTATGGAAGCCTTGTCTTCCCTTTATAAAGCCATTCTGATCTCGATTAATAATATTTGGTAAAATTTCTTGTATTCGTCTTGCTAAAATTTTACAGATTATCTTAAGGTCGGCATTTAATAGGCTTATTGGTCTCATATTTTCACATTTATTAGAGGGTTTGCCTGGTTTTGGCAACAGTATAATTAAGGCATTATTCATGTATGATGGTAAATTACTATTTTGAAATGCTTCTAAAACCATTTCCAAAAAAGGTTTTATTAATTTATTCTTAAATTTTTTATAAAGGTCAACTGGTAGACCATCTGGTCCTGCACTTTTTCCTGATTTCATATTATCAATGGCTAGCCCAACTTCTTCTTGACTAATTTTAGACTCCAGTATCTCCCTGTTTTCATTTGGAATACACGGTATAGATAGTTCGTTCAAAAACCCATTTAGTTTTGTTAAGTCAGATTCATTTTTGGTATCATAATTTTTCATAGTAATCTCTAAAGGCTCTATTAATTTCTAAAGGATCTATAACTACCTGTCCATTACTTATAATACTGGTAATTGGTGTTTTAAATTCTAATTGTTTAATCTGCCATGCCAATAATTTTCCTGATTTTTCACCTTGTTCATAAAAAGATTGTTTCAATCTTAGAAGACTCGAGGCAGCTCTATTCGCTGATTTTTTGTCATATTCAGCTCTCAACAGTAATTCGTTCTCCAACCTTGGATCACTTCCTGCATACACTTTTTTTTGAAGAATTTTTATTTTATGTTCCAATTGAACTCTCTCCTCTCGAGTCTTCTTAGATTTTGAACCTGTATAACTAATAATATGTCCCCTAATAAAAGCTTTGAAAGCCTCCCACTTTACACATGCTGATGTTTGTGTAGTATTGATGTCAAAGAACTCATCTGTTTTTCTATGTACTTAACAAATTCCTCATCCTGAAGCCATTTATGCTGAAATTGCCATCTACCTGGTTCCTTTGTCAATTTCTTATCTACATATATTAGACAGCAGGGTGCATGATCAGAGATCACGATGTTATCATAAAAGCAGTTTTGAATCTTGGACCTTAATTCTGCGGAGATCAAAAAATAATCAATGCGTGAGAAAGTCTTGTTGGTATTGGAATAACAAGAGTAAGCTTTAACTTGTGGTTTCATTTCTCTCCATATATCTAGCAATCTCAATACTTTCATAAAATGAATAATGGTCATCCTACATCCATTGTGCGTACAGTCCATTCCTGTTGATCTATCTATACCAGGATTCAATGTACAATTAAAATCCCCTGCTATTATATGTTGCCCTATAAGTGATGATAAGATAAGAAATAAATTAGCAAAGAACTTTTGATCATCTATATTGGGACCATATAAGTTCACCAAATTTATATTTTCTAATAGCAAAGATCCTTGAATGATTAAATATCTTCCAAATTTGTCTCCAATTACATTTTTCACTTGAAATGGGACTGATTTATGTATGAGAGTCATAACTCCCCTAGCTCGGGATGAAAATGATGAGGTGAAAACACTTCCTTGCCATCTACTCCTAATTCTTTTTACATCCTCCTCTATTAGATGAGTTTCTTGTAAAAACACAATTTTTGAACCCATATTTTTTATTTTATTCATAATTTGTTTAAGTTTTTTTAATTTTTGTAGACCTCTGCAATTCCATGAAGTTAAATTAAGATTAACGCTTTGGTTTATGATCAATAGGGAGTTTGGGATTACCTTGCAGTATAAACATGCTCATACAGAGAAGCAAAAACATGAGTGGTTGAACATTCATCCTACAAACTACACACAAACAAATTCCCCCTTCCCACATTTGTGGTAATCCCCCCAAAATCAAAAAAAAAAATTCCGTCTCCCGATATAGCCATCGACCGCTCCACACCCACGAGGATCAGCCAAAGCCACTCCTTCATCCTCCCAATCACCCTAACTCTACTGCTTTTAATGACATAACATTAACTCTCTTCTGTAGTTTTCCAACTTAACTCCAAAATTTTTAGCAACTTTGTACTTCATAGTTTTTTTTTTGTTTTTTTTGTTTTTTTTTTAATATATAATACAATCTATATTTTGTAAACTTGCTATTTGCTTCAAATCAGTCAGATGCCTGTGCAAATGCTTAAATATTCTACCTTATTTTTTGTTCATGCTTAGCTCCCACCAGTCTCTTCTTGGATCTTCTTGATGAACTCCTGCGCCTCCTCTGGGGTCTTGAAGATGTGTGTTCTGCCCCCATACGTGGTCAACAGTCTCGCAGGATGAATTACACCATGACGAATCCCAAGGTTGCGCAGCTCTTTACGTACGGGATCAAACTGCTTCCTCAATTGTTGGATTCCTGTGGCCAAATCTGGGTAGAACCGCACCTGCTGGTCCTGGTGTTTAATCTGGCCTTTAGCTCGCGCAGCGTTGAAGATCTTCATCCTGTCTCTGTTGCTGATGAACTTCATAATAAGCGTCCTCGGTGGTCCCTTATCTCTCCGTGGGCTGATACGATATGCGCTTTCCAGAACGACCGCTGATTGCAGCTCCGCGCTGCCCAGCGCCTCCGGAATCCACTTTTCCAAAAAGGAACATGTGTCCCGACCTTCGGATTCCTCCGGTAGACCCACCAGCCTCAAGTTGTTCCGTCTCAACCGGGACTCCAAGTCCAAGACATTATCTTCCAGACATTTATTTTTTTTTTTCCAAAGTGCGCACCTTTAATTGAAGGCTAGTGACGTCATCTTCAGCACTAGAGACACGAAGCTCTACCTGCGCCATTCGTTCTACACAGTCACCCAATTCTTTTCTCATTCCTTCCAACGCTGCCATAATCCCATCAAATTTAGCGGATAAGTCTGCTCTCATTGAACTAATGGCATTAAGCACCGCACCTGTGCCCTTTCCCACAGTCACCGCACCGCTGCTAGCTTCCTCCGCCATATATGGAGCTTCTTTATCTGCTGCGTCACAGACGTGAAAGTCCGTTAATTTAGACTGTTTCGGCGGTTCGCTTTTTCCTCTACCTGGTTTTCCAGCCTTAGGCTTCACCGACATATTCTCGCTCAAACGCTGGGATAGGTTCTGTCCCAAATGAGAGAGTTATTTGCCGTTTTTTCCTCTCCAGGAGCAGAGCAGAGCGAGACGTGTCCCTCTCACGTGGCCGCCATAACCGGAAGTCCAATCTCCTAGTATTGTTAAAATTGATATGAAATATCCATATGTCCAAATATGTTAAACACAGGCTTTCAAAGGGTGTCCTAATTTTTTCACATGACTGTATATAGGATTGTAATATTCTATTATTTCTTGTCAGGTCAGGCACTGGTTTGCTTGCTACCAGATAACCATGAAAACCGGTACCACCTGTCTCATGGGTCGGGGCGTTGGTGACTCAACCAGCAACCCCGCCCTTCCGAGGGCATGGAGGGTGAAACTGGGCATCCTGGCAGAACTAAAAACAATATCTGTCACAGGTCTGTGGTGGACCACTCCCAGTTACACGGGGTGACACTGGACATCCTGGCAGATAAGCACATCTGTCGCAAGGTCTGCGGTGGACTTTTGCCAGTCGGTGCATCGTGACATGCACTTCACAAAGAGCAGAGATAAACAAACCTATCATCTGGTCAGTCACCGCAACAGATACTGGAATCAGTTTGTCTTGGTCTGTCCTTGCCACTGATAATACCTCTATTTACCAAGAATGTGCCGCTAGTCCAGAAAAAGCTAGCGGTACTCAAATGCTTTACAAGCAGTTTCATGAAATGGTCAATCAGAGAGCAACTCATACCGGCTCGGACGTCGCCTGGGTTAACAAGGTCAGGAGTTCCTGGCAGCAGAAGGTGAAGGACAGAGCTGCGTGGAGGAATCTGATCAGCCCTAAATGAAACAGTCATTGTTGCCCCCGACACTGCTATGATGATTGCGATATCGTGATTATCGTTGAATCATAATAGGATCGAATCGTGACCCAAGAATCATGATCTGAATCGAATCGTGAGGTCCCTCGCAACTCCCACCCCTAATCTGAATCACTTGTTTCAGTGCATGCTTCCTTACATGCCAACAGGCTCTACTTCACAGACTTTGGTTGAGACGGGATAGGCACTATTTTAAGGAAAATGATGGCTGGTTAGCTGTTCGCTCCAGATGCCGCAGACAGACTGGGCTAATGACCATAACTAATAGCTGAATGTGACTATGGTAAAAGCCCAAATAAAGCATTATCTGGGATAGGGGTGTGTAGTGTGAGTGGTTCAAGAAATTATGATCTATTCTTGGGGTACAATAAGCACCAACCCCAAACCTGAATGAGAGAAGGGCTAACTCTGCTAAAGCTAGGTGGGCTAATCTATCACCCTCTCCCAGCCAAGACTATCTCCATGGTGGAAGACAGACAAACTGCAGTGACAGAGGGCTGATATGTCGACATATTACGTCAAAAATATTACAAAACTAGAAAAGCACTCGGAGAGCGCAGCCCTCCGCCAAGAGCAACAGTCCCCCCCAGTATTGTGATTTATACCATAAATATTCTACACTAATTTTGTTATTGTTCTTTCCCTGTATCATGTGTTTCTGTATGTCATATGATTGGTCAAGAAAACAAAAAAAATGTTATTTGAACTACACAAATACAATTTATTTAATTTAACAAGAGATGCAACATGTACAAGTCTTTAGTTGGAGAACACATTCATGAAATTTATTCCTAATAATAAGTTCTGGATATTGAAAAGCTACCATTAACATAATTTTTCTAACTTCGTTTCTTTCCAGGAAATTAAAAATATGTACATAGAATAATTTGAGGCTGGTGGGTCTTCCAGAGGAATCAGAAGGTCGGGACGTATGTTCCTTTCTGGAAAAGTGGATTCCGGAGGTGCTGGGCAGCGAGGAGTTGCAATCAGCAGTGGTTCTGGAAAAAGCACATCGCATTGGCCCACGGAGAGATAAGGGACCGCCGAGGACCTTAATTATGAAGTTTCTTAACAACAGAGACAGGATGAAGATCTTCAACGCTGCACGAGCTAAAAAAGGAGAGATTAAACACCAGGACCAGCAGGTGCGGTTCTACCCAGATTTGGCCACAGGAATCCAGCAATTGAGGAAGCAGTTTGATCCCGTACGTAAGGAGCTGCGCAACCTTGGGATTCGTCATGGTGTAATCTATCCTGCGAGACTGCTGACCACGTATGAGGGCAGAACCCACATCTTCAAGACCCCAGAGGAGGCGCAGGAGTTCATCAAGAAGATCAAAGAAGAAGAAGAGACTGGTGGGAGCTAAGCATGAACAAAATATAAGGTAGAATAATTAAGCATTTGCACAGGCATCTGACTGACTTGAAGTAAATAGTAAGTTTACAAAATATAGATTGTATTATATATTTAAAAAAAAACAAAACAAAAACAAAACAAACAAAAAAAAAAAAAACTATGATGTACAAAGTTGTTAAAAATTTTGGAGTTAAGTTGGAAAACTACAGAGGAGAGTTAATGTTACGTCATTAAAAGCAGTAGAGTTAGGGTGATTGGGAGGATGAAGAAGGAGTGGCTTAGGCTGTTCCCCGTGGGTGTGGAACGGTCGATGGCTATATCGGGAGACAGAATTTTTCTTTTGATTTTGGGGGGTTTGCCACAAGTGTGGGAAGGGGAAATTTGTTTGTGTGTAGTTTGTAGGATGAATGTTCAACCACTCATGTTTTTGCTTCTCTGTATGAGCATGTTTACACTGCAAGGTAATCCCAAACTCTCTATTGATCATGGACCAAAGTGTTAATCTTAATTTAACTTCATGGAATTGCAGAGGTCTACAAAATTTAAAAAAACTTAAACAAGTTATGAATAAAATAAAGGACATGGGTTCAAGAATTGTGTTTTTACAAGAAACTCATCTGATAGAGGAGGATGTTAAAAGAATTAGGAGCAGATGGCAGGGAAGTGTATTCACCTCTTCATTTTCATCCCGAGCCAGGGGAGTTATGACTCTCATACATAAATCAGTTCCTTTTCAAGTGAAAAATGTAATTGGAGACAAATTTGGAAGATATGTAATCATTCAAGGTTCTTTGCTATTAGAAAATATAAATCTTGTGAACTTATATGGTCCCAATATAGATGATCAGAAGTTCTTTGCTAATTTATTTCTCATCTTATCATCACTTACAGGGCAACATATAATAGCAGGGGATTTTAATTGTACATTGAATCCAGGTGTGGATAGATCAACAGGACTGGATTGTACGCACATTGGATGTAGGATGACTATTAATCATTTTATGAAAGAATTGAGATTGTTAGATATATGGAGAGAAATGAAACCACAAGTTAAAGCCTATTCTTGTTATTCCAGTACCTACAAGACATTCTCACGTATTGATTATTTTTTGATTTCCACAGAATTAAGGTCCAAGATTCAAAACTGCTTTTATGATAACATCGTGATCTCTGATCATGCACCCTGTTGTCTAATATATGTAGATAAAAAATTGACAAAGGAATCAGGTAGATGGCAATTTCAGCATGAATGGCTTCAGGATGAGGAATTTGTCAAGTATATAGAAAAACAGATAGACGAGTTCTTTGACATCAATACTACACAAACATCAGCATGTGTAAAGTGGGAGGCTTTCAAAGCTTTTATTAGGGGGCATATTATTAGTTATACAGGATCAAAATCTAAGAAGACTCGAGAGGAGAGAGCTAAATTGGAACATAAAATAAAAAATCTTCAGGAAAAAGTGTATGCAGGAAGTGACCCAAGGTTGGAGAATGAATTACTGATTTTGAGAGCTGAATACGACAAAAAATCAGCGAATAGAGCTGCCTCGAGTCTTCTAAGATTGAAACAATCTTTTTATGAACAAGGTGAAAAATCAGGAAAATTATTAGCATGGCAGATTAAACAATTGGAAATTAAAACACCAATTACCAGTATTATAAGTAACGGACAGGTAGTTATAGATCCTTTAGAAATTAATAGAGCCTTTAGAGATTACTATGAAAAATTATATGATACCAAAAATGAACCTGATTTAACAAAACTAAATGGGTTTTTGAACGAACTATCTATACCGTGTATTCCAAATGAAAACAGGGAGATATTGGAGTCTAAAATTAGTCAAGAAGAAGTTGGGCTAGCCATTGATAATATGAAATCAGGAAAAAGTGCAGGACCAGATGGTCTTCCAGTTGACCTTTATAAAAAATTTAAGAATAAATTAATAAAACCTTTTTTGGAAATGGTTTTAGAAGCATTTCAAAATAATAATTTACCATCATACATAAATAATGCCTTAATTATACTGCTGCCAAAACCAGGTAAGCCCTCTAATAAATGTGAAAATATGAGACCAATAAGCCTATTAAACGCCGACCTTAAGATAATCTGTAAAATTTTAGCAAGACGAATACAAGAAATTTTACCAAATATTATTAATCGAGATCAGAATGGCTTTATAAAGGGTAGACAAGGCTTCCATAATGTAAGAAGACTATTTAATATTATCTATTTTAATAAAGAAGCACCGGATACAGCTCTCCTATCATTGGACGCCGAAAAGGCCTTTGATAGAGTTGAATGGCCCTTTCTTTTTGAAGTCCTACAAAGGTTTGGACTTGGAAATAATTTCATAAAATGGGTTCAAATAATATACAATAATGCTACAGCAGAAATCCTAACAAATAACAATATTTCAAAACCAATAAAAATCAATAGAGGATGTCGACAAGGCTGTCCACTCTCACCTTTACTGTTTACTATGGCAATTGAACCTTTAGCGATAGCGATACGTTTACATTCACAAATATATGGAATTAAAGTTGGACCAACAGAACATAAAATCTCCCTGTACGCCGATGATATAATTTTGTTTATGTCGAATCTAAAAAAATCAATTCCAACCTTGTTGAATTTAATAAAGAATTTTGGGGAAATATCAGGATATAAAATAAATAAAACTAAATCTTCAATATTAATGCTAAATGAGACCCAGAGAAATTACCCAGCCCCTGAGGTAAATCAATTCAATGTTGTAAATCAGTTTAAATATTTAGGAATCCAAATTATGCCTAAGCTAGAATCAGTCGCCAGTGTCAACTATGAAGCCTTAATGTCAGATATCAGTGAGTTAACTCAGAGATGGATGTCACTACCAATGTCGATGATCGGGAGAATCAATATACTTAAAAGTAATATTTTACCTAAAATACTTTATTTATTTCAATACATTCCCTTAGCACCACCTTTAGATCTATTCTCAAGAATAAAAAAAAAGTTAGTGGAATTTATATGGAACAACAGGAGGGCTAGATTACGTCTGTCTTTATTATATTTACCATTTGATCGTGGAGGTCTGAAATGTCCAAATTTTATGTTGTATTATTGGTCGGCACAACTGAGGTCTATGACATATTATTTTTCATCAAATGATCTCCCTCACTGGACTGAAATGGAATCATACAATTTACCTTTACCTCTTCCCATATTCATATACTCAGATTCGGCAAAAAAATTACAAAAACAAGTTAAAAATCCATTTGTAAAGCATATGATCAAAATATGGTGTGAAGCTAAAAACTATTTAAAAGAACCACAGTTATTGTCACAATTTAGTCCAATATGGGGTAATCAATATTTTAAACCAGGGAGAGCGGACGCTGTATTTAAAGTATGGAATTTAAAAGGGATACAAAAGATTCAGGATTTATATTTGCCATGTGCAGACAACATAATGTCTTTTGAAGAGCTGAGGATCAAATTTAATCTCAATAGAACACATTTTTTTAAATATCTTCAACTTAGAAACTTTATTCGATCAAATCAAAATAAAGCTCTCACTCGACCTATTTATTCATCCTTGGAAAAAATGATGATGAAAGATAGTAAAAGAAAGGGTATTATTTCAGAGTTTTATAACTCATTGACACTATCTTCAAGTGAAAATTCACTGAAAAGATTAAACTACTGGAAAGAAGATCTGCAAATTGAAATTTCAGAGGAACAATGGGAATTGGCTTGTACAGAAGCTCAAACCAAATCAATAAATGCATGCCTTAAATTGATACATTTCAAATGGTTAATGCGGATGTATGTTACACCGGAGGAGTTAAATAGATATAACAAAAATATACCAGATACATGCACAAAATGCATGGAAAGTAAAGGAACCCTATTTCATTGTTTATGGGAATGTAGATTAATAAGAATGTTTTGGGAAGAGGTGAGGGTAACAATTGAAAAAATAATCTCAAAACAAATCATATTGAATCCTAAACTGGTTTTGTTGGGTCTGTACCCAGAAAAGCATAATTTCAATAAAAGTGAAAGAACATTCATAGACCTCAGTTTGCTTAATGCCAAAAAATGTATTGCACTATTATGGAAAAAGACTCATAGACCAGATGTGACTCAGTGGTTAAGACAGATGTTAACAAACCTTCCATTAGAAAGAATAACATATATACTGAAATCAAAGGAAATTGTGTTTGAGAATATATGGAGACCTTTTATTGATTATGTAAAAAATTTAAACATAACTCTTGAAGAAGAAGGTGAATGATGTGTGTGGACCTTGTAAATTCCAAACTGGTGAACATAATATGTATACTTATGTATTGGATTGTCTAGACTAAACAGAGGAGCATTGTTGAAGACTTGATTTTGTTGGTGGTTGTTGGTGTTTTTAGTGCATTTTTTTTTTTTTGTAGTACTTTAGTGTTAGTGTTTGATTGTTTGTATCATGTTTGTTAAAAAAAAAAAAAAAAAAGGTTCAATAAAGATATTGTGGAAAAAAAAAAATATGTACATATACGTAGTGTAGAACAATATTAACTCCAATCTTCTTTTTAAAAAAAAAAAAATAACGTCCTGGCGGAGGTAATAAGAAAAAAATCAATAAAATAAAAGTAAGCTCGACGAGCTTCAATAGCATCTGGGGATAGCCCCTCATCCTGTCTATGCTGCCGTGTACCGTCTCTGTCTTTAGGATGGCGAGAAGCAGCAGCCTGTGGGCTCTCATTCAGTGTATGCGGCATTTTAGCGGCTCTGTCACAAGCTCGACGAGCTTCAATAGCATCTGGGGATAGCCCCTCATCCTGTCTATGCTGCCATGTACTGTCTCTGTCTTTAGCATGGCGAGAAGCAGCAGCCTGTGGGCTCTCATTCAGTCTATGCTGCATTTTAGCGGCTCTGTCATAAGCTCAACGAGCCTGTGGGCTCTCATTCAGTGTATGCTGCATTTTAGCGGCTCTGTCACAAGCTCGACGAGCTTCAATATGTAGTTCAGTGCTTCCTGCTGGCGGAAGCACTGAACTACACATTACCTCCGGGCCCTATCTCACAATGTTAAAGAATACTTTAAAAAATTCCTGGATCCAGACGGTGATCCGGATCATCCCCAAAATTTAATCAGTTCTTCCTTGTACCATTTCCAACAACGCCTGAAAGTTTCATCGAAATCCGTCCAAAACTTTGAGTTATCTTGCTAACCAACAGACAGACAAACAGACAAACGCCGGCAAAAACATAACCTCCTGGCCTGCGGCCTGGCGGACATAATAAGCCAGAAGATATTTTATCGACTGCGGATTAATGAACCATGTGGGAACATCGATGTCTAGTTAGAGTAATTAGAATATACAGAAAAGAAGAACTCTCCATAGTCCAACTGCTAAACTAGTGCTGGGCAGGCTAATCAATCAGCTTCTCCTGAGCAAGGCAACTTCTGAGGCAGGGGACAGCCTGACCCCAGCTGGCTAGCCAATATGCTAGCCTATTACCTATAACAAAAAAAAAAAAAAAAAAAAAGACAAAATGATGCAAGATGTACCATTAACTGGATTATTGAACCAGGTGGAAACAGGGGTGTCTAGTGGTGTGACTACAATTCAAAGAAAAAAAGGAAAAAAACATGCTAGCCAAGCTAACTCCATAGCAGGCTAGCAGCCATAGCGGCACTGTTAATTTGGGTTTGGAGAGTGATGCGGATCCTCCCGCCATCATTAAAATGGGTCCAATTCTCACCTCACAGCCAGAGCAAAATCAGAACTGCTTGTACTGAGACAAAGGCTGATCCTAAAAAATTACAGGACTGTGTTTTTTTCAGAGTTTTTCCACTGGCAGCCACTATAGATACCCAAATACACTACCAATCAAAAGTTTGGACACACCTACACATGCATTTTGTATGAGTAGACGTGTCCAAAGTTTTGACTGGTACTATAGATGTGAAAAAGTGCTGAAAAGTGAAATTTTCACAATAGATCCCCTTTAATTGGTTAGCTCTGAAACCCTTACTGAAATGAGCATGTTTCAACAATGGAGAGTCCAGACCTTTAAAGGGAATTGACAGAACTAGGTGATGCTTTAAAAACAAATACAAAATTAACCTGCTATGACATCCAAGAATTAATTGCTGAAAAGAAGTGACTGAACTGATAAAGTGCCATGAATGCAATAGGATAATAAAGCATTTAAAAACACTGAAAGGTATGTTGAGCTTAGCCCAAGAAATAATTGGGAAGAGCCACAGCTAGCTTTGAGTCTGTGCCATTCATGGTATGATTTGCTATTCCAATGAGCCAGGGAGTGTGGCACAGGACTTCTTTGCAGCGGGGAAAATAAGTATTGAACACGTCAACATTTTTCTCATTAAACATATTTCTGATGGAGCCAATGACTTGAGATTTTCATCAGATATCAGTAACAACCCAAGTAATCCATGCATACAAAGCAATCTCAAACATCTCAAATTACACTAAAACCCACAACTGCAATATATAAACAGGCTATAAAATTCTTGGACCGCAAACCAATGCGGTGGCATCACTGTGGTATTTTAGTCAAGCACAATCTTTTTACTTTTGAAAATTTTATTATCTTCTGTAATATCAGACTGGTTTTTAAATGTCTATACAATCTTGTTTCACCTCCTTTTTCTGGTTTGGTGGCTAGACGCTTGAGCTCTAGCAGAGCATGCACACGAGCTTCTATCAACGGTGACTGCATTGTCACCATGTCTAGAACTTCATTTGGTCAGTCTGCTTTCTCCATAAAAGGGGCAAACTTATGGAACTCTGCCAACTCACTTAAAATTGGAGACAAATGCCAACCTCTTCAACAGAGGCGTTAAAGATTGGCTAAAATCCCACCAGGAATGTGTGCATGTCTAGTCTGAATTGTTGTTTGTTGTGATCATGGATCTCTTGCTCTATTTATAATTTGTAATGTATTTGTAATTTTAATTAGCTAATAAATTTTGTATGTACAGCCTAATTTATGACCTATATAAGCCACCTATGGACTGGTGTTGAGAATTAGCACTTGTGCTATATACACCTATGCAAAACATCTGGTCTCTCCTTGTGATTGTACTAATGTAATTTGTTATGTCCATATTAAATAAAGAAAGGAAAAAAAATCAAGGCAACTGTGTTCACAAAAGTTATATCTAAAAAAAAAGTTGAATGACAAAGGGAATAAGTACTGAACACGCTTGGTGAAATTCATTTAATACTTGGAAGAACAGCCTTTGTTGGAAATAACAGCTTCCAGACACCTCCTGTATGGAGAAACTAGGTGCAGGCATTGCTAAGGAGTGATTTCAGCCCATTCATCCACACAAACTGTCTTCAAATTTTGAAGGTTCCGTGGGTGTCTTCTATGAATTCTGATCTTCAGTTCGTTCCAAAGATTGTCAATTGGATCCAGGTCAGGTGACTGACTGGACCATTCTAGCAGCTTTATTTTCCTTCTCTAAAGTCAGTTGAGAGTTTCCTTGGCTGTGTGTTTGGAATCATGGTCTTGCTGAAATGTCCACCCTCATTTCATCTTCAGCATCTTGGCAGATGGCAACGGGTTCTTCTCAAGGATGTCTCTGTACATTTGTCCATTCATCTTTCCTTCAATTATATGAAGTCTGCCTGTATCTCACTGACCTGTTGCATCAGCACACCCCCTCCCCCCGCTACTCTGATGCAAATCTCCTCTCTCCACCACACAGAACCAAGCACAGAACCTGGGGGCATAAAACCTTTTCCATCACCACCCTCTCCCTCTGGAACTTTCGCCCCCAACACATTGGTGACTGCACAGACTTAAACTCCTTCAAATCATTATTAAAAATGCACCTGTTCAGACTTACCTTTAATCTTTAATTTTAATTGTGCGTTGTTTTTTTTCCCTCTGATGTGAAGCGTCTTTGAGTGCCTTGGAAAGCGCTATACAAATAAAATGCATTATTATTTTTATTATCATTATTATGTGATTAAAAACACCCCCACACCATGATGGGATGTGCAGTGCCATTTCTCCTCCAAACATGCTGTGTGTTGTGGCATCAAAAAAGTTCAATTCTGGTCTCATCTGACCAGACTATATTCTCCCAGTATTTTACTGACTTGCCCAAATGTTGTGCAGCAAACTTTAAACGAGCTTCAACATGCTTTTTCTATAGCAATGGAGTCTTACAAGGTGAGCGGGCATCGAGCCCATATCAGTTGACTGCATTACTTATTGTTTTCTTTTAAACAGCAGTACCTGCTAACTCCAGGTCTTTCTGGAGCTCCGCACGAGTGGTCTTTGGCTCTTGGATAACTCTTCTGATAATTCTTTTGACTCCTCCGTCAGAAATCTTGTGAGGAGCTCCTGGTCATGGCCGTTTTTTGGTAAAATGATGTTCTTTCTGCTTCCGAATGATGGCTCCAACAGTGCGCACTGAAATATTCAGCAGTTTAGAAATGTGCCTGTAACCAATGCCATTATGACATCAACAACAGGGTTGGAAAGGTCTAGAGAGAGCTCTTTGCTTCTATCCATCATGAGCTCTTTGTGGTGTGAAAATCTGATATCCACAGACCTTTTTAAAGGCTATCAGTCAGGACTGAACCAGCTGAAATTAATTTGCGCTGATGGGAGATGGGCTGGCTTTCTAAAATCTGATGGATTTCAGCTGATTTCTTGGCTTTCTATGCCTTTTTGCACCTCTTTCTTCATGGTTCAATACTCATTCCCTGTGTCATTCCACTTTATTGAATATAACTTGTTTTGTGAACACAGTTGCCTTGATTTCTTTGTATGTATGGATTACTTTGGTTGTCACTGATATCTGGTGAAAATCTCAGGTCAAGAGTTCCATCAGAAATATGTTTAATGAGAAAAATGTTGATGTGTTCAATACTTATTTTCCCCGCTGTATACTGTCAAATGTTATCACCAGTTTGGAAGGCATGGTAACAGCAGAAATCAGGGTGGAATGAGTTTTTCTAGGCTGCAAAGTCAATGTGTTGCCCTAATCTAACAGTTATTAATGTGATTATGTAATGAAAACACATGAAATGTAAAAAAGCAGATCTCAGTGACACCAAAGCTCAATCAGACCCCACTGTAATTTTAAAGAAATGCTTTGTCACCCATTTTCCCCAAATGAGTTCTGGCAACTGCTTGCAGAACACTGGAGTCTGTAAAATCAGCTGCCTGACAAGTGAAGTGATGGCTAAAAACTCTGAAAACTGCTTGTTTATAAAACCACTTGGTTCATGTTCTATTATTAGCATGTGCATTTCTGTAACTTTTCTCCTGCAAAAGTTAATTTCAATGGTCTTCCTAAAAAGGTGAAATACTGTAAGAAGCTAAGATTTAAGCAATATTACACGAGAGGGAGTACGATATCAATGAATATAGCAACATATCACACCCGTAGATAGTATATTCATGATACCGTGATGACCCTGAGTGCAATATTGCTTTTATACAACAATTCCAACAAGTACAATTTATTAAATCAAAGGAATACTGGACAAAATATAATGATTTGTTTGTTTAACCAGTTATTTTGCGCAACTGAGAAAAAAAAATAGTCCCTTTTAAATGTAGCCAGTAACTGTTACTAAGCATCTCAATCAGCATGAAGACGTCTACCGTCATTTCACACACATGTAAACAAATTAAATATTGTCAAGTGCAAAGTCATTCAGGGTTTCCTCTGGTACCATTTCTGTGTGGCGGGCTGCCACCCTTGAAGTTATGCCACCACACCAAGGAAATATAAATTCAAGAAAAAAATATGAAGAAATGACGCTCCATAAGCGTGCACACAAACAACGTGCCTGACTGTAATCCACGCGAAGTTCGGTAGCGCCCCGCCCGCCCGCGTGACTGTTCCAGTCAGCAAGCAGTGTCTCTCTAGTGTTGCGGTCCAAGAGAAGCATGAGCTTATTAAAGTATTTTAAATGTGGAAAAAAAGCAGAAGAGGTATGTAAGGAGTGGAGGCATTTATTGTGGTTTTAACCCGCTGGTAACGCGAACAATAATGAAGATTCACTTCAAACAGCTGTGGGTGGCTTCATATGCAGGCTGCAGGGAAAGGCAAGAGTGACTGATGAATCGCTGAGGACCGACTTCACCAGCCACTACGATATTAGCTAATTTATGTTCATTATTATGTACCTGGCAAGTTAAGATGACCGAAATTTACGAAGTCAATGAAAAGTCAATTTTACAAGAGGAAATTACAAATTTGAGGAACATGGTTTCACATTTACAGTCATGTGAAAAAATTAGGACACCCTGTATAAGCTTGTGTGTGCTTTTTTTTTTTTTTAACATATTTGGACATCCATCCAATCATCTTCTTCCGCTTAATCCTTTTCGGGTCATGGGGGGGCTGGAGCCTATCCCAGCATCTTTGGGCGAGAGGCAGGGTACACCCTGGACAGATCGTCAGTCCATCACAGGGCCAACACAGAGAGACAGACAACCATTCACTCTCCCAGTCATACCTAAGGACAATATAGAATCCCCAGTTTGATGCACATTCATACTTATGGATATTTAATATCAATGTTAAAAGCACTGGGAGATTCATGTAATACAACTAAACAATTAAAAATGAATTAAAGACTTTTTTTCAAATTTTCTTTAAAATGTAATTCTAAACAAATAGGATAAATTAGGACACCCCTCATCTTTTTGAGGACACCCCCACATTCATTCCCACTTAAAATGGCTAAAATAAATGTTAAAAAATGCAAAAACAAGGTTAGACAGATATGTGAACATTTCTTAATAAAGAACTGAATATTTAATGGGGTGTCCTAATTTTTTCATATGATTGTAGATACATTTACAGAGAAAAGTAAAAAACTATAAGAAAATTGTTATAAACTTTGGAGAAAAACCTCAAACCTTCAAGACTGAAGTCATTACTCCAGTTTCTAAGTGGCTGCTCTTTGTACCCTTAACTCAACTAGAAATTTTTGGTTGTCTATTTTTAATTGTTAATTTCATAACACTGCTTTTACATGAGTAGAATTTCTGGCTACTATACCCACCTCTGATCATATAACTTAAGTATGCACGAGTAAATTACTATTATGAATGTTTTTTCCCTTCCCTACTCTCTCAATGGGGGAAAAAAACCCACTAGAATAAAAATACAAAAAAAAAAAAAAACACATTTTTTGTCATTTATGTAAACCATGAGAAAAAAAATCCTTAAGGACAAAACAAGACACTTGATATTTTCTAACCTGTTTGTATACCACCATAGACAGAGAGAGAACCTGAAGCAGACAGGGTTCAGAGAGGGAAAGATGAGACAGAAGAGAGGAGCCAAGGAGAGCAAAGTGTTCAGGCAGAGGGCCCAGGAGAGATGAGAGCAGAGGAAGGAGAGAAGGATGACACCACAAAAAAGTCTAAACACAGGACATCTGGGTGGGACCCCAACTGGCCCAATATTCCAACATTCAAGCCTTGGTTGTACAATACTTCAAATGGTAAGTTCCATATGCAAAGTTACTTTGCAAAATAAAAAAAAAAAAAAAGTATAAAATTAACATATTCCGGTTACAACAGTGTTATGCGTTTTCTGCCCCCACCCCCCAGAAAAATATGTTGCCACCGCACCAAGGTCTTTAAGCCAGAGGAAACACTGCAGAGGAAAGTGACCACTGAGCTTAGAGTGTCCCAGAGTGTCATCAGCAGGTTGCAACAGAGATACAGAGAGACTGGAAAAGTTACAGAAAGGCATCGAAGTGGACGTCCTTTGGCCATATTTTTTTGTATTTTATATACTTTATTAATTCCAGAGGGAAATTCAGGGCATCCACGTGGATGGATGAGGCAGCCACGGTGCAGCGCCAATCCCTTCACCCTTGACACACACACCTTCACACCTAGGGCCACTTCAGAGTTAACCTAACTTGCATGTTTTTGGCCTGTGGGAGGAAACCAGAGTACCCGGGGTAAACCCACGCAGACACGGGGAGAACATGCAAACTCCACACAGAAGGGTCACTGATGGTCAGGGGGTGGAACTGAACCCACGACCTTCTTACTGTGCTGCTACAGTGTTAACCACTGCGCCACCAAGCTGCCCATCCTGCACATCCCATGCTGATAACTGCTTCATTGTGAACAGTGCCCTGTGGAACCGGATGATGAATGCCACTCAACTCCAGGCACATTTAAGGGAGGTGAGAGGCACCCAAGTGTCACGTCAGACTTTTTGAAACGGTTTACATCAGCGTGGTCTGTCTGCTAGACGACCTGCAAGGGTACGTGACCATACTATCAGGCACAGTTGCCATTGTCTTGCATGGGCCAGGGAGCATTTATGCTGGTCAAGGGACCAGTGGGCCTCAGTGCTGCTCCCTGATGAAAGCCAATTCACGTTGTGCAGAAACTGAGCCACCAACGGAGTGGTGGCTCAGTTGGTAGAGCATCCGCCCCACACCCGGGAGGCAGGGGTTCAAATCCCGGCCGGGTCATGCCGAAGACCATATAAAAGTGGAACTTCCTGCCGTCCAGCTTGGTGTTCAGCAATAATGGAATGGAGGAGGGAAATCTGTGGCGGCACCTTGCATGGCAGCGGCCCTCTGATTCTACACTTGGGGTGTGTGTGATTAACACTGTAGATAGGTAAAACACAATCTCGTTCTACTGTACATGATTGCTTGTACACTTGAATGACAATAAAGGGTGATTTTACTTTTAATTTTTAATTTAAATTATGGCCACCAACGATGTTGGAGACATCAAAGAGTGCTATGCATCAGCCACTGTTGTCACCAGATGAGCCTTTGGTGGTCAATCAACTTTATAAAGCACTTTAAAAGCAACACTCGCTACACAAAGTGCTGTACAGCAAGAGAATATAAAAGCAGGGCACTAACACAAAGGGCGCTAACACAAGAACCACAGTAAAAAATTCATAAATAAAATAAAAAGTAAAATAAATAAAAATCCATTTCAGTCAATAAAATCAATGTCTCATACTGGGTCGAAGGCCAGGGAGTAAAAATGTGCTTTAAGACGTGTTTTAAAAATGGACAGTGAAGGTGCTTGTCTAATGTCCAGGGGTAAATCATTCCATAACCTGGGGGCCATGATCGAAAAGGCTCTGTCCCCTCTGAGCTTGCGCCTCACCTTTGGTACCTCCAAAAGCAGCTGTTCAGCTGACCTAAGGGACCGGATGGGAGCATAGGGATGCAGAAGCTCAGAGAGGTAAGGTGGAGCAAGACCATTCAAAGATTTAAAGACAAATAAAAGAATTTTAAAATGAACTCTAAAACACACGGGCAGCCAGTGGAGTGAAGCTAAGACGGGTGTGATGTGATCTCTTCCACGTGTACCTGTTAAAAGACGAGCAGCGGCGTTTTGAACCAGCTGCAGACGGGAAAGAGATGACTGGCTGACACCGGCGTAAAGTGCGTTACAGTAATCCAGCCGAGATGAAATAAAAGCATGGATTACTGTTTCCAAGTGTGCTCTAGAGAGAATGGGTTTTACTTTTGCTAAATGCCTTAGATGAAAGAAGCTGGATTTTAAAACAGAACGAATCTGCGTGTCTAATTTAAAATCATTGTCCATGATAAAACCAAGGTTCCTAGCTGTGGATTTAACATAAGGAGTAAGGGGGCCCAAGTATACAGGAAGGGACTCACAGAGGCGACTAGGTCCAAACACCATCACTTCGGTCTTCTTATCATTAAAATTTAGGAAGTTTAGGGCCATCCAAGACTTTATGTCTTTAATGCACGCCAGGAGTGAGTTTACTGATGAGGCAGCTTTTTGTTTTAGAGGGACATAAATCTGACAGTCATCAGCATACAGGTGGAAAGAGATACCATGCTTTTAAAAATGAAACCCAGTGGAACAGAGAAAAAAAACATGGGCCCTAGAATTGACCCCTGTGGGACCCCGTAAGGCAGAGAAGCAGAAGAGGATTCAAACCCAGACATGCTAACTTTAAAAGTCCTGTCTGACAGATAGGATCTAAACCAGTTGAGAGCAGTGCCACAAATGCGCCCACTAGGTGCTGCAAATGGGAAATTAAAACATGATGGTCCACTGTGTCAAAGGCAGCAGTTAAATCAAGCAGCACAAGAACAGCATATTCACCTGAATCACATGCCAAGAGAATATCGTTAAAAACTCTTAACAAGGCTGTCTCTGTGTTATGAAGAGCTTTGAAACCAGATTGGAAAATCTCCAAAATACCGTGTTCATCCAGGAAACATTTCAGCTGCATATAGACAATTTTCTCTAAAATTTTTTAGAGAAATGGCAGCTTGGAAATAGGCCTAAAATTTGCCAACACGGTATGATCGAGACCAGGTTTCTTAATCAAGGGCTGTACTACTGCATGTTTAAAATTTGCAGGAACCACACCAGATGACAGGCTGCTGTTCAAGATGATGAGAACTGACTGGCCTATACTGGGAAGCACCTCTTTAAAAAGTCTAGGAGGGACAGCATCACAGGGAGACCCTGAGGGCTTAATGTGGGTAACCACATCCTCTAAAAATGACAGAGTCACAGGTTCAAACTGATCAAAAACAGCAGAACAAGGGACAGAGACAGAGGGATCAGAGGCAGGAGGTGAGATGAGAGCCCTGGTGGTGGCTACCTTATCAATAAAAAAGTTCATAAAATCATTGCATAACTCAGAGGAGGCTCCAAACAGTCAGTCTGTGGGGTGTTAAGAACAGTCAATAGTGTTAAATAAAACACGTTGGTTATGACAATGAAATAAAACAATGTTGGCAAAATATTTGCTTTTTTCCTGCTTGACAGTATTTTGATACTGACGCCAGCAGTCTTTTAAAATCTGCAGTGACACCTGCAGTTTGTCTTTCTTCCATCTGCGTTCAGCTCTGCGGCACGCTGTCTAACTGCACCAGTTCTGTCACTGAACCACGGCTCAGGTTTGGATCGAGGCTGCTTGGTTTTCAGTGGAGCCACAGAGTCCAAGATGGTTTGGCAGGAGGAGTGAAACCAGGAGCTGAGTTCCTCCACAGATGAGATGGAACCAGGTGGGACACAGAGCTGGTCAAAGGCAGCGGAGAACCAACCGGCAGTGGAAGGGTTAAAAATCCGGCAGCGCTGAGCAGGAGCGCAAGTTTTAGCGGCAGCGCGTGACAGATCAGCCTCAAACAATACAGGCAGATGGTCGGACAATACAGTGTCACAGATTTCTAAATTAACAACAGATAGGCCATACGAGAGGACAAGATCTAACGTGTGTCCGTGCTCGTGTGTAGCGCCACCAGTCATGGACTGCACCAGATTTAGAGAATCAATGAGATTTAAAAAGTCTTTCACCAGCGGCTTATCAGAACAACACACATGTATGTTAAAATCTCCAACGATAAGAACATGATCATAATTTGTAACAATACCAGCCAAGAAAATGGCGAAGTCATTTAAAAAGTCCTTATTATATTTGGGTGGTCTGTATACGACAGCACACAGTACAGGGTTTATTCGACCCTGATGGTGGTGGTGGTGTTACAGTCTGGGCAAGTGTGTCTAGTCAATAAACTGCCCTACACCTTGTGAATGGTACATTGACAAGCCGATACGACCTGAATAACATCATTAATCCAGTCATTGTGCCCCTACATGAACAACACAGGACTAATTTCATCTTCATGGACGACAATGCTCCAGCTCATCGAGGTTGCATCATTAAGGAACGACTGCTGGAGGCTGGGGTACCTTAAATGGAGTGGCCTGCACTTTCTCCGGACCTGAATCCCATAGAAAAACCACAGGATCAGCTGAGTCGCCATGTAGAAGCTCGTAACCCTGCACCTCACAACCTCAATGACCTAAGGGCCGCCCTTCAAGAAAAATAGAATGCCATGCCTCAGCAGACAATAAGTTTTTTTTTTTTTTTTTTTTTTTTTTTGTTACTTATTTGTACCCGTAGGTAGACTTGGTTTGCAGTCTGGTGACAAGCCACCGGCTGCTGGTCGCTGCGTGCGCGAGCGCCCTAAACCTACATGTTTTTGGTATGCGGGAGGAAACCGGAGAAATCCCGGAGTAAACCCACGCAACACGGGGAGAACATGCAAACTCCACACAGCTCACTGTTGGTCGGGGGCTGGGATCAAACCCACGACCTCATGATCCCCGCGATCCCCCGGCCAAGGGTAAAACTGTGCTGCCACAGTGCTAAACCACTGCGCCACCGTGCAGCCCGTTGACTTGTGAACAGCATGAGACATCGTTGTCAAGCTGTAATTGATGCTCAAGGCATGACATGACAAGTTACTCAGACACTCACATTTTTTGTTGTGGTATACCCACCACTGTTGTTGGCTTTTGTTTCAACAAATTGTTTGAAATGAGGAAATCACCATTGCATGCTTCTACTTAAATGCCCTACTTTCATGATACAATATCACTGTAGTGCAAACATTTTACATTAATTTCATCCAAAAGCCAACTATCCCAAACTTTTTGTGAGTTGTGTATGTTCAGCTCTTCTAGTTGTATATCTTAACTAATGGCATAAAAGCAGCATTAGTCCATTTGTGCTAATAGAGGTCAAAAATGTTAATAAATCCCCTGTGAGTCAATCTATTGTGCATGTAAAGAAATGATCCAAAAGAAGAAGATTAAAAAGTAAATACCTGCTTTGATAGCTCCGCTGAGCTACACTACACCTTTTAAGTGTTGATCTCATGCTGACATTGTGTTCAATAAAAGATTGTAAGAGGCTGAAGTTGTTCACAATTCAAACCGGAGTGTTGCACAAATGGGGGAGAATCATCAGTCAAGTGATCTCAGGATTTACTTGAGCCAACACAGAGGACCTTCTTGAGAGCCCTTCCAGTGTTGTGCTCATTGCTTCCCCTGGTGCTTCAACTTGTGAGTTCCTCTTCTAACAGCAGCACTTTCAGCTGACCCTGACCCAGACAAATGCACACGGAGAAAGAAAGGTCATGGCAAGATTTTTTTATGTTTTCTGAAAGACAAGCTGGCTCTTTCTCAAACTCAAACACTTCCATCCACAAACACGCACCTGACTGTTATCAGTAGCAACATGGAGTTCCCAGGCAGGTTTCAGCTGAGTACATGTACAACAGCTGAAGACACATGTACGCAAACAACACATATGTTCTTTAAGCCGTGGAACAACTCCTCAGAAAAGCTTTGAGAATAAGGGGCCTTTTACAAAGCACAGAGATCATTGAGAGGTTGGGCCAATTTTTGATCTCTGGGATCGTTTCCAAGATTCTTGTGTGTTTTGGACTGAATCAAAACTTTGGGGAGACTGTGGCGACTGTGGAGATCACTAAAGATCAATGATAGAACAAAAATTTGTTAGATCTCTAAACAATCTCTCAATGATCACCACCCCCATGTAAAGGGGTTATAAAGGTGCACATAACCACATGAGCCTTCTGAATATCAGGAACTGTCAACAGTAGCTCCTCTTGTTTCCACTTTTAAATAAAGGTTGTGTTCCCAATGCAAGACAACCACTGAGGAACTCTTATAGTAACTACATGCTTTTTGTGTTGCATTCTCACTGACATAATAGCTGTCTGATGACGTGACACTGAGGTGAATCGGCTACAAGCAAGACTGAAGATGATGTCAGTCCATTTATTCATGTTTCCTTTTCTTTTAACAAGCAACAATTTTCATGCTTATGATGACTGGGATGCTGCCTGTCAAGCAACAACTGTCTTGTACGCTTAGATCAATCACATACACCAACCCCACATGTAGTTTCCACTAATTTCGGAGAATCCTGCTGTGGATGTTCCTGAAGAGGGCTTCTGAGGAACTAAATTTGATAATTGGTGTAATTGTAGGGAAGCACATGACTGGTCTCTAACGTAACTGCCAAGTTTAAAAAGCTCATTTACACATCAGCAGCAGTTGACTGTGGCAAAAATTTAGACAAATAAAGGGGAGGAAAATAAAGATGGATAAGTTCTATACAGTATTTCTAACTCTTTCAGCAGGAGGCACCATACAAAGTGGTTCCACTAAAGGAACTACGGTTAAAAGTGGGCTGTAGGAACTATGGTAAGGGCCTTCCCTGTAGCTAGTCCTCTCACCCAGCACATCTTCATTATGGGGTAGAAACCATTTGTCTGTAGAGATGACTTCACTTTGCAGCAGTTTCAACGGCAGTATCATATACAGTCTAGGGGTGGGACAAAAGATCAATTCAGTGATGGACTGCGATACTTGACACTACCGACGATGCACCGATCCCTAAACGTATGGACTGATCTTTTATCAATTATATACAGTATACTGTATATATCCCTTCATTGGCTTCCCACAGAGTTTAGGATTAAGCTTAAAATCCTTCTTCTCACTTACAAAGCTCTAAATAATCAGGCCCCCTTTTTATTTAGAAGATCTGATACTACCGTATTATCCTAACAGAGCACTAAACTCCCAAAATGCAGGATAACTTGTAATACCTAGAATCTCCAAAAGTACAATGGGAGGCGGGAGCCTTCAGTTATCAAGCTCCTCTCCTGTGGAATCCGCTGCCAATCTGGATTCGGGAGTCAGACTCGATCTCTGTTTTGAAGAATAGGGTTAACACATTCCTTTTTGATATAGCCTACAATTACGGGGGGATCATGTGTCTCTGAACCCTCCCTTAGTTATGCTGCTAATAGGTTTAGACAGCCGGGCGACCTCCAATAATGCACTGGGCTTCACTCCTTTCTTCACTCTCAATTAAATATTTTTTTTGCTGGTAATTAACATCTGTTTGTTCTCTCCCATAGATTGAGTCCCCGTGATGCTGTTTGCTCCCTACATGACTGTACTTTTCATCTTCTCTATCCCCTCACCCCCCAGCCAGTCGCAGCAGATGACTGCCCCTCCCTGAGCCTGGTTCTGCTGGAGATTTCTTCCTGTTAAAAGGGAGTTTTTCCTCTCCGCCGTCGCCAAGCGCTTGCTCACAGGGGATCACCTGATTGCTGGGGTCTTTCTGCAATTGTGGGAGGTTCCCCTACAGTTGAAAGTGCTATGAGATCAATGTTGTTGTGAAATGGCACTATATAAATAAAGTTGAATTGAATTCTTTTGGGTATTCAATCAGTTGCATTGTCAGTCCACTTGATAGTGCCAGGCAAGCACCCAGTCAAGTGAAGTCATAGCTTGTTGCTGAGACTTGCAGCCAGCTTTGTAAGTTAGGAAGCAGTTAATAATAATAATAATCATGATAATGGATCAGATTTATATAGTGCTTTTCATAGACACTCAAAGACGCTTTACAATGGATACATTATTCATTCCCTCCCCAGGCAATGGTAGTGGTAAGCTATTACTGTAGCCATAGCTGCCCTGGGGCAGACTGATGGAAACGTGGCTGCCAATCCGCGCCAATGGTCTCTCCGACCTCTACCTAACATTTATAAACATTCATACCCAGTGTCATGGACACTGAAGGCAAGGTGGGTAAAGTGTCTTGCCCAGGGACACAACGGCAGGATGTCTGGGAGAGTAAGATTCGAACCACCAACCCTTCGGTTATTAGACAAACCGCTCTACCTCCTGAGCCAATGCCACCCACAATTACCTCAAAATTAGCTCAATTAGCTCCCTTTTTTGGAGTTTATAACAACGATGGAAGGAAAGACCTTGATATGACACACAACCCGCGAGAAGTGCTGCACCAAAAAAAAAAAAAAAAAAAACCACTCGGAACACGCAGGGCCAGCACACGTCTCAGAGCAGCATTAGCAATGGCAAAGCTAAGAACACACCAGCATGGAGCTTGCTTTTTATCTGATCACCAAGTAAATACAGTTTATTTATGAAGCGCTTTTCACAGACATATTGTCACAAAGAGCTGTATAATAAAATGGAATAAAAGGAAGTTGATAGATAAAAAATAATTTTAAAAATACAAAAACAAGTTAAAACACAAGATGAAAATAATTTAAAAATATCAGACCATAAAAAAGCATTTGAATTGAAACTCAATGGAAACCCTCAAAAAAGTTTGCAGCTGCTTTTAAAGAGTCCAGAGTCTGCTAAATATAGCTTGAACGAGAGTCTATTTGAAACACCGTCCACCACCCTTCCTGTGTGTGGAGACACATCTCCAGGGAAAATGAAGCCCCGAGAATACTTTATTATATGAAAGATGTCAAAAGTTTTACTTTGGGACATGATTTGAGGTTGAATAAGGTGAAAAAAATTTGAAATATATGGACTCGTGATACTTGATAGTGTGCTATCGTGATTATCGTTGAATTGTGATAGGATCATATCGTGACACAAGTATCATGAGCCGAATCAAACCGTAAGGTCCCTCACGATTCCCATCCCTAATACACACATATACAAAAAAGGGCACTTCTTGTAGGCTACCATTCCATTTAGCAGACATTTTCATGATGCTCAGTTATCTCTGATTAACAGCAGGTTGATTCCTTACCCCACCCAACGGTTTTTTGAAGCCTACCCCATGTTAAAATCCTGATTCTTTGATTGAAAGATCCAAGAATAAGCCGGAGAATTCTTCAATTTAAAGATGCAACACTTATTCAGAGGTCACATGTAAAGCAAGCAGCACTGGGTGCAGCGTGACACAGCCCCCTCTGGAGCATCGCCAGACTGACCGCAACTTCCGGGTGCAACTTTCATTCATCTTCTCGGGTTGGTTAGACCAACCCCGGACAATAGGATGGGCTTGTACGCAACCATCTGATTGGCCAGTTTAGCTCTGACGTGAACAGGCCATCTGCTATTCACGTTAACTGTCCCCTAAAATGTACTATCAAAAGTGTGTGTGTTGGTTTGGGTGTGTAACTAATTTAACAGACCTGACTAAAAGCTGTGTGAGAGACAAAAAAGAGAGAGCTCTATAGCTCTGCCTACTTCCTGTTTACCAGAGTTTAAAACAACATATTTGTTCATAAGAATGCAAACAGAATATGTACAGAGCATAATGGGAGATTACCTACAGAATTATTATTTTGGCCCTCTAACTTTTCATAACCCTTTCACCACTAATGAGAAAAAATGCACGACTGGTATCTGACTTGGTACAACAAATAAAGGGCTAATGTCTATGTGATACACGGAGTATTCTTACAAATAAGCACATTGAAAACAATGAGGTAATACCCAAACCTTTATCAGCACTCTCAGCATCACCTTGAGGCTGCAGTGAATACCAAAGACTTGGGAAGTGACTTTGCGGACAAGAGAACAAGAGGAACAGTCAGTTGAGCCACCAGCGAGTGCAGCAGTGAATGATCAGGTGGTTTACTGGGTTCCCGTAATTAACAACCTCAGCCAAATGCAGCCAGGCATGACCAGCAAATTAACATGCAGCAGCTTTCACACTCTGCACCACAGATTTGCTCAGTGAGCAGAAAACCAATACAGGGCCACTCTGAAAATAGCCCCCATCACAAATCGGCCTTTTCCACCACTGCTCAACCAACTGGGCCCAACAAGCTCGCTAAACAATTAACAGATTTTTTATTTTTTTTTACAGCAACAATAAAATGTAATCCATCTTAAAAGCAAATGACCTTGGATTGGAAGTCAAAAACCACCATTTACTGCTGCACTTAGAAGTTCTGTACTGAAATCTACAACATGTTATTCTTTCAGAATTTAGTATAATCAGCACCAGTGTGACCGATTAATATTTAGAAAACGGTAACAAAAAACAACTATTTCCCTATTGCCACAAGCTAAAACAAAAAGTACTGAATGGTTTGATTTGGGCAGGATTTAAACAGTCACATTTGAAGTGGATTAGTTAATGTGCCAATACTCACAGTATCAACTACTTGTACACCGCCACCACCCACTGTAAAGTAAGCCAAGTGAGCCACAAGCTCAGGATTCAATCTGTTCTAAATACACCATTTCTGACACGTGGATCTTAATGATGTGATTAAAAGAGGGTATCCTTAAGAAGGTCATCAGTGGCATCTGGCTCCAACCCTGCTGATCAAAGTGGTCTGTGATGAGCAGCCAATCAGAAGTCAATCAACTTAAAGAGAGGGCTCCCTCATACTGAGATAAGAAAACAGGCTTGTTTTAAACAGAGAAGAACTGATGTCCTGTACCAGTGTTCTTTTATCCTTTTTTATGCTGTCACAGGGTGAAAGGCCAGCTGCCATCTGAACTGACTGTCACTGTCTATCACAGTACCACAACAATCAGAATCAAAAAGTGCAATTCCCAGGTTTACCATGCAGTTAATGTGTTGGGAAATCATTTATTGAGCAGAAAATACAAAAAAATGGTTGTGTATGCATTAGAACTACTTTTGAAGCTGCTGTTACAGCAGAGTCAGGACATCAAAAACAGCAGTCTGGCTGTGATGTCATGAAAGGTAAATACAAAGCAACAGGTCACTGTCAGTAATGCAAAATATGCAAAAAGGGGGAAAATATAAGTCTCTATTCATATGAGGGACTACTGCCTTGTAATTATGGAACCTGTTAAACATCACAGAGACCAGGAGCAGAGGAGGATTAGCAGAAATAATGGCCACCAGCCACAGTGTACTCCTAGTGTCGGTCCCAAGCCTGGGTAAATGGGGAGGGTTATATCAGGAAGGGCAGGCGACATAAAACCTTTGCCAAATCGAACATGCGGATCATAACAAATGAGACTTTCATACCGGATCAGTTGAGGCCCGGGTTAACAGCGACCACCACCGGTGCTGTTAACCGGCAGGGTGCCGGTGAAAATTGGGCTACTGTTGGTCGAAGATCGAGGACGAGGACAGGGGGAAGGTATGTTAAGAGGGAGAGAAAGAAAAGGAAAGTTAGAAGTGTGGAGGTGAGAGTAGGGACGTTAAATGTAGGGACTATGACTGATAAAGGCAGAGAGTTGGCTGATATGATGGAGAGAAGAAAGGTAGATATACTGTGTGTTCAAGAAACCAGATGGAAGGGAAGCAAGGCTAGGAGTATTGGGGGGGGGGGGGGGGTTAAACTGTTCTACCATGGTGTAGCTAGGAAGAGAAATGGAGTAGGAGTAATCTTGAAGGAAGAGTATGTGAAGAGTGTCCAGGAGGTAAAGAGGGAGTCAGAGAGAATCATGAGCTTGAAGCTAAAAGTCAAAGGTGTGATGTTGAATGTTGTCACTGCGTATGGCCCACAAGTTGGATGTCAGGTAGAAGAGAAAGAGGAATTCTGGAGTAAGTTGGATGAAGTGGTTGAGAGTGTTCCCAGGGGGGAGAGAGTGGTGATTGGAGCAGACTTTAATCGACATGTAGATCAATGGAACAGAGGTGATGAGGAGGTTCTGGGGAGGTATGGTTTTAAGAAGAGAAATTTGGAAGGACAGATGGTTGTGGATTTTGCTAAAAGGATGGAAATAGCTGTGGTGAACACATACTTCCAAAGAAGAGAGAGGAACATAGGTTGACTCACAAGACTGGAGGAAGGTGCACACAGGTGGACTACATCTTATGCAAAAGGAAAAATCTGAAAGAGATGGGAGACTACAAGGTGGTGGCTGGGGAGAATGTAGCTAGACAGTATTGGACGGTAGTCTGTAGGATGACTTTGGAAAGCAAGAAGAGGAAGAGAGTGAAGGCAGATCCAAAGATTAAATGGAGAAAGTTACAGAAGGAAGAAAGTTGCAGAGTTCAGGAAGGAGTTGATACAGGCTCTGGGTGGCAGGGAAGAATTACCAGATGGCTGGGAAAGTACAGCAGAAGTATTGAGGGAAATGGGTAGAAAGGTATGTGGTGTATCCAGTGAACAGAGCAAGGAAGACAAGGAGGCTTGGTGGTGAAATGAGGAGGTACAGGAAAGTTTGCAAAGGAAGAGGTTAGCAAAGAAAAAAATGGGATAGTCGGGGAGATAAAGAAAGTAGGAGTATTTGGAATCTAGGCGCATGGCAAACAGAGAGGTGGCAAAGGAAAAGGAAAAGGCATACAGTCAGTTGTATGAGAGGCTAAACACTAAGGAAGGAGAAAAGGACTTTTATCAATTGGCTAGACAGAGAGATTGGGCTGGAAAGGATGTGCAGCAGGTTAGGTTGATTAAGAACGGAAATGGTAATGTACTAACAAATGACAAGAGCGTGTTGAGAAGGTGGAAGGAGGACTTTGAAGAGCTGATGAATAAAGAAAATGAGAGAGAGAGGAGGATGGATGAAAGAAAGATGGTGAACAAGGAAGTCCTGAGGATTAGCAAGGCAGACTTGAGGGCCGCTTTAAAGAGGATGAAGAATGGAAAGGCGGTTGGTCCAGATGACACACCTGTGGAGGTATGGAGATGTTCTGGAGAGATAGCAGTGGACTTTTTCACCAGATTGTTTAATACAATCTTGGTGAGTGAGAGGATGCTGGAGGAGAGGAGAAGAAGTGTTTTGGTACCAGTTTTCAAGAACAAAGGTGATGCTCAGAGCTGTAGTAACTATAGAGGCATAAAGTTGATCAGCCATACTATGAAGATATGGGAAAGAGTTGTTGAAGCCAGGTGAAGAGGAAAGGTCAGTGACCAGCAGTACGGTTTCATGCCAAGAAAGAGTACTACAGATGCAATGTTTGCTCTAAAGGTGCATTCACACCAAATGCGACTAGGCAAATTTTTCATGCGACATGATTACATTATAACTCAATGTAAACATGCCAACAGACATGAATAGTGAGATGCAGATGAGGCGAAGTTGTCTTTAAAACTTCTGCAGCTGTGTTCAACCTGCTGTGGAAATTCCCAAAATAACGTCATGCTGATGTTTACATTATCCGACGAGGGGCTCACCTGAAAATTATGTCTCAAGCCTCCAACACTTCACAGATGATCCTGTGTTTACATTGCAAGCTAGCTTGCTAGGACATCCGTGGCCAGAAACCGTGGGTAAATAACTCCAAAAACCCGATTCAGCTGAAGAGTTCCCGGTCCTCCTGTCTCCCAGTGAGTGAGTTTCATTTTCTAACTAGTTTACTCTGCAACGGTGATAATTTTACTACGTACTACGCAAACGCGCAATGGTGAAAATTTGCGCGTACTCGCGTCTTCCCATTGATTTTCTATGGATTCGTGCTGCCCGTTCGCATTTTTTTTTTGTTTTTGTTTTTTTTGTTACTTATTTGTACCCGTAGGTAGACTTGGTTTGCAGTCTGGTGACAAGCCACCGGCTGCTGGTCGCTGCGTGCGCGAGCGCCCTAAACCTACATGTTTTTGGTGTGCGGGAGGAAACCGGAGAAATCCCGGAGTAAACCCGCGCAACACGGGGAGAACATGCAAACTCCACACAGCTCACTGTTGGTCGGGGGCTGGGATCGAACCCACGATCTCATGATCCCCGCGATCCCCCGGCCGAGGGTAAAACTGTGCTGCCACAGTGCTAAACCACTGCGCCACCGTGCAGCCGTGCAGCTGCACGTGCACCGTGCAGCATTTGGTGTGAACACAGCTTAAAAGTGTTGAAGGAGAAGTATAGAGGTCAGAAGAAGTTGGACTGTGTCTTTGTGGATCTGGAGAAAGCATGTGATGGGGTGCCAAGAGAGGAAGTGTGGTACTGTATGAGGAAGTCAGGAGTGGCAGAGAAGTATGTGAGGGTGGTGCAGGACATGTATGAGGACAGCGAGACAGTGGTGAGGCGTGCTGTAGAAATGACGGATGGATTCAAGGTGGGGGTGCGGTTACATCAGGGATCGGCTCTGAGCCCCTTTTTGTTTGCCATGGTGATGGACAGGCTGAAAGATGAGGTCAGGCAGGAGTGTCCATGGATCATGATGTTTGCAGATGACATTGTGATCTGTCGTGAAAATAGGGAGCAGGTGGAAGAGAACCTGGAGAGGTGGAGTTATGCTCTGGAGAGAAGAGGAATGAAAGTCAGTCGAAGCAAGACAGAATACATAAGTGTGAATGAGAGGGAGGCAGGTGCAACGGTGAAGAAATTGCGGTAGTGAAAGTAGGTGAGTTTAAATACCTGGGGTCAACCATCCAAAGCAAAGGAAAATACACAAGAGAGGTGAAGAAGAGAGTGCAGGCAGGGTGGAGTGGGTGGAGATGAGTGTCAGGGGTGATTTGTGACAGAAGAGTAGCAGCAAGAGTGAAAGGGAAGATTTACAGGGCAGCACAGTGGTGCAGTAGTTAGCACTGTTGCCTAACAGCTAGAAGGTTCCGGGTTTGAATCCCCAGGCTGGCAGGGGAGTTTGCATGTTCTCCCTGTGCTGCGTGGGTTTACTCCGGGGGCTCCGATTTCCTCCCACAATCCAAAGACATGCATGTTAGGTTAATTGGTTGTTCTAAATTGTCCCTAGATATCCGTCTCCTATAAGCCATTTGAATAGAGGGTTAGTACTAGTGAAGCGCTTTGAGTGGTCTTTGAGACTAGAAAAAGCACTATATAAGTACAGGTCCTTATCCCTTGTGAGACCTGCTATGATGTATGGTTTGGAGATGGTGGCGCTGACAAAAAGACAGGAGGTGGAGTTGGAGGTGGCAGAGTTGAAGATGCTAAGATTTTCATTGGGACTGAGTATAAGGGACAAGATTAGAAATGAGTATATCAGAGGGACAGCTCAGGTTGAGCAGTTTGGAGACAAAGTAAGAGAGGCAAGGCTGAGATGGTTTGGACATGTGCAGAGGAGGGATAGTGGAGATATTGGACAAAGGGTGTTGAACATGGAGTTACCCAGCAGGAGGAAAAGAGGAAGATTCATGGATATAGTGAAGGAGGACATGGAGAGGGTTGGTGTTACAGAGGAAGATGCAGAGATAGGGTGAGATGGAGACAGATGATCCGCTGTGACGACCCCTAAAGGGAGCAGTCGAAACAACAAGGAGAAGAAGAATGGCCACCAACCACAAATTAATCTGTGGTGTGAAGGAAACCAGTGGAGAACCACACAGCTATTATAGTGAGTCATTTAGCTTACAATTATTGTCAGATAACACATCTGTGACAGCTTAATTTGAAGGCTAACTCTAAAATTGTGGTAACCTTTAATTTGTAGTAAGAGTGTCGTTTACGCACTTCCGGTTATGGCTGCCACGTAGGACGGACGTGTCTCGCCCTGCTCTGCTCCTGGAAAAAAAAATAATCGGCAAATAACTCTCTCATTTGGGACAGAACGTATCCCAGCATTTGGGCGAAGATATGTCGGCGAAGCCTAAGGCTGGAAAACCAGGAAAAGGAAAAAGCGAGCCGCCGAAACAGTCCAAATTAACGGACTTTCAGGTCTGTGACGCAGTAAACAAAACTCCATATATGGCGGAGGAGGCTGGCAACGCTGCGATATCTGCGGGGAATGGCGCAGATGCGCTGATGGCTGCTATGAGTTCAATGAGAGCGGACTTTTCCTCTAGATTTGATGGGATTATGACAGCGTTGGAAGGAATAAGAAAGGAATTGGGTGACTGTGTAGAACGAACGGCGCAGATGGAGCTCCGTCTCGCTAGTGCTGAAGATGACGTCACCCGTCTTCAATTAAAGGTGCGCACTTTGGAAAAAAAAAATAAATCTCTGGAAGATAATATTTTGGATTTGGAATCTCGGTCGAGACAGAATAATTTGAGGCTGGTGGGTCTTCCAGAGGAATCAGAAGGTCGGGATGTATGCTCCTTTCTGGAAAAGTGGATTCCGGAGGTGCTGGGCAGCGAGGAGTTGCAATCAGCAGTGGTTCTGGAAAAAGCACATCGTATTGGCCCACGGAGAGATAAGGGACCGCCGAGGACCTTAATTATGAGGTTTCTTAGCAACAGAGACAGGATGAAGATCTTCAACGCTGCACGAGCTAAAAAAGGAGAGATTAAACACCAGGACCAGCAGGTGCGGTTCTACCCAGATTTGGCCACAGGAATCCAGCAATTGAGGAAGCAGTTTGATCCCGTACGTAAGGAGCTGCGCAACCTTGGGATTCGTCATGGTGTAATCTATCCTGCGAGACTGCTGACCACGTATGAGGGCAGAACCCACATCTTCAAGACCCCAGAGGAGGCGCAGGAGTTCATCAAGAAGATCAAAGAAGAAGAAGAGACTGGTGGGAGCTAAGCATGAACAAAATATACGGTAGAATAATTAAGCATTTGCACAGGCATCTGACTGACTTGAAGTAAATAGTAAGTTTACAAAATATAGATTGTATTATATATTAAAAAAACAAAACAAAAACAAAACAAAAAAAAACAAAACAAAACTATGATGTACAAAGTTGTTAAAAATTTTGGAGTTAAGTTGGAAAACTACAGAGGAGAGTTAATGTTACGTCATTAAAAGCAGTAGAGTTAGGGTGATTGGGAGGATGAAGGAGGAGTGGCTTAGGCTGTTCCCCGTGGGTGTGGAACGGTCGATGGCTATATCGGGAGACAGAATTTTTCTTTTGATTTTGGGGGGTTTGCCACAAGTGTGGGAAGGGGAAATTTGTTTGTGTGTAGTTTGTAGGATGAATGTTCAACCACTCATGTTTTTGCTTCTCTGTATGAGCATGTTTACACTGCAAGGTAATCCCAAACTCTCTATTGATCATGGACCAAAGTGTTAATCTTAATTTAACTTCATGGAATTGCAGAGGTCTACAAAATTTAAAAAAACTTAAACAAGTTATGAATAAAATAAAGGACATGGGTTCAAGAATTGTGTTTTTACAAGAAACTCATCTGATAGAGGAGGATGTTAAAAGAATTAGGAGTAGATGGCAGGGAAGTGTATTCACCTCTTCATTTTCATCCCGAGCCAGGGGAGTTATGACTCTCATACATAAATCAGTTCCTTTTCAAGTGAAAAATGTAATTGGAGACAAATTTGGAAGATATGTAATCATTCAAGGTTCTTTGCTATTAGAAAATATAAATCTTGTGAACTTATATGGTCCCAATATAGATGATCAGAAGTTCTTTGCTAATTTATTTCTCATCTTATCATCACTTACAGGGCAACATATAATAGCAGGGGATTTTAATTGTACATTGAATCCAGGTGTGGATAGATCAACAGGACTGGATTGTACGCACATTGGATGTAGGATGACTATTAATCATTTTATGAAAGAATTGAGATTGTTAGATATATGGAGAGAAATGAAACCACAAGTTAAAGCCTATTCTTGTTATTCCAGTACCTACAAGACATTCTCACGTATTGATTATTTTTTGATTTCCACAGAATTAAGGTCCAAGATTCAAAACTGCTTTTATGATAACATCGTGATCTCTGATCATGCACCCTGTTGTCTAATATATGTAGATAAAAAATTGACAAAGGAATCAGGTAGATGGCAATTTCAGCATAAATGGCTTCAGGATGAGGAATTTGTCAAGTATATAGAAAAACAGATAGACGAGTTCTTTGACATCAATACTACACAAACATCAGCATGTGTAAAGTGGGAGGCTTTCAAAGCTTTTATTAGGGGACATATTATTAGTTATACAGGATCAAAATCTAAGAAGACTCGAGAGGAGAGAGCTAAATTGGAACATAAAATAAAAAGTCTTCAGGAAAAAGTGTATGCAGGAAGAGACCCAAGGTTGGAGAATGAATTACTGATTTTGAGAGCTGAATACGACAAAAAATCAGCGAATAGAGCTGCCTCGAGTCTTCTAAGATTGAAACAATCTTTTTATGAACAAGGTGAAAAATCAGGAAAATTATTAGCATGGCAGATTAAACAATTGGAAATTAAAACACCAATTACCAGTATTATAAGTAAGGGACAGGTAGTTATAGATCCTTTAGAAATTAATAGAGCCTTTAGAGATTACTATGAAAAATTATATGATACCAAAAATGAACCTGATTTAACAAAACTAAATGGGTTTTTGAACGAACTATCTATACCGTGTATACCAAATGAAAACAGGGAGATATTGGAGTCTAAAATTAGTCAAGAAGAAGTTGGGCTAGCCATTGATAATATGAAATCAGGAAAAAGTGCAGGACCAGATGGTCTTCCAGTTGACCTTTATAAAAAATTTAAGAATAAATTAATAAAACCTTTTTTGGAAATAGTTTTAGAAGCATTTCAAAATAATAATTTACCATCATACATAAATAATGCCTTAATTATACTGCTGCCAAAACCAGGTAAGCCCTCTAATAAATGTGAAAATATGAGACCAATAAGCCTATTAAACGCCGACCTTAAGATAATCTGTAAAATTTTAGCAAGACGAATACAAGAAATTTTACCAAATATTATTAATCGAGATCAGAATGGCTTTATAAAGGGAAGACAAGGCTTCCATAATGTAAGAAGACTATTTAATATTATTTATTTTAATAAAGAAGCACCGGATATAGCTCTCCTATCATTGGACGCCGAAAAGGCCTTTGATAGAGTTGAATGGCCCTTTCTTTTTGAAGTCCTACAAAGGTTTGGACTTGGAAATAATTTCATAAAATGGGTTCAAATAATATACAATAATGCTACAGCAGAAATCCTAACAAATAACAATATTTCAAAACCAATAAAAATCAATAGAGGATGTCGACAAGGCTGTCCACTTTCACCTTTACTGTTTACTATGGCAATTGAACCTTTAGCGATAGCGATACGTTTACATTCACAAATATATGGAATTAAAGTTGGACCAACAGAACATAAAATCTCCCTGTACGCCGATGATATAATTTTGTTTATGTCGAATCTAAAAAAATCAATTCCAACCTTGTTGAATTTAATAAAGAATTTTGGGGAAATATCAGGATATAAAATAAATAAAACTAAATCTTCAATATTAATGCTAAATGAGACCCAGAGAAATTACCCAGCCCCTGAGGCAAATCAATTCAATGTTGTAAATCAGTTTAAATATTTAGGAATCCAAATTATGCCTAAGCTAGAATCAGTCGCCAGCGTCAACTATGAAGCCTTAATGTCAGATATCAATGAGTTAACTCAGAGATGGATGTCACTACCAATGTCGATGATCGGGAGAATCAATATACTTAAAAGTAATATTTTACCTAAAATACTTTATTTATTTCAATACATTCCCTTATCACCACCTTTAGATCTATTCTCAAGAATTAAAAAAAAGTTAGTGGAATTTATATGGAACAACAGGAGGGCTAGATTACGTCTGTCTTTATTATATTTACCATTTGATCGTGGAGGTCTGAAATGTCCAAATTTTATGTTGTATTATTGGTCGGCACAACTGAGGTCTATGACATATTATTTTTCATCAAATGATCTCCCTCACTGGACTGAAATGGAATCATACAATTTATCTTTACCTCTTCCCATATTCATATACTCAGATTCGGCAAAAAAATTACAAAAACAAGTTAAAAATCCATTTGTAAAGCATATGATCAAAATATGGTGTGAAGCTAAAAACTATTTAAAAGAACCACAGTTATTGTCACAATTTAGTCCAATATGGGGTAATCAATATTTTAAACCAGGGAGAGCGGACGCTGTATTTAAAGTATGGAATTTAAAAGGGATACAAAAGATTCAGGATTTATATTTGCCATGTGCAGACAACATAATGTCTTTTGAAGAGCTGAGGATCAAATTTAATCTCAATAGAACACATTTTTTTAAATATCTTCAACTTAGAAACTTTATTCGATCAAATCAAAATAAAGCTCTCACTCGACCTATTTATTCATCCTTGGAAAAAATGATGATGAAAGATAGTAAAAGAAAGGGTATTATTTCAGAGTTTTATAACTCATTGACACTATCTTCAAGTGAAAATTCACTGAAAAGATTAAACTACTGGAAAGAAGATCTGCAAATTGAAATTTCGGAGGAACAATGGGAATTGGCTTGTACAGAAGCTCAAACTAAATCAATAAATGCACGCCTTAAATTGATACATTTCAAATGGTTAATGCGGATGTATGTTACACCGGAGGAGTTAAATAGATATAACAAAAATATACCAGATACATGCACAAAATGCATGGAAAGTAAAGGAACCCTATTTCATTGTTTATGGGAATGTAGATTAATAAGAATGTTTTGGGAAGAGGTGAGGGTAACAATTGAAAAAATAATCTCAAAACAAATCATACTGAATCCTAAACTGTTTTTGTTGGGTCTGTACCCAGAAAAGCATAATTTTAATAAAAGTGAAAGAACATTCATAGACCTCAGTTTGCTTAATGCCAAAAAATGTATTGCACTATTATGGAAAAAGACTCATAGACCAGATGTGACTCAGTGGTTAAGACAGATGTTAACAAACCTTCCATTAGAAAGAATAACATATATACTGAAATCAAAGGAAATTGTGTTTGAGAATATATGGAGACCTTTTATTGATTATGTAAAAAATTTAAACATAACTCTTGAAGAAGAAGGTGAATGATGTGTGTGGACCTTGTAAATTCCAAACTGGTGAACATAATATGTATACTTATGTATTGGATTGTCTAGACTAAACAGAGGAGCATTGTTGAAGACTTGATTTTGTTGGTGGTTGTTGGTGTTTTTAGTGCATTTTTTTTTTTTTGTAGTACTTTAGCGTTAGTGTTTGATTGTATCATGTTTGTTAAAAAAAAAAAAGGTTCAATAAAGATATTGTGGAAAAAAAAGAGTGTCGTTTACGCTGTTATTCATGAGTCTGGTGGTTATCATTGGATAAATTTTGGCTAACATTAAAAGTGGTATTACTGAGGTGGGGGAAATTCCTGATAACACAGCACAGTTACATTATCTGTCATTCCATCCATCCATCTTCTACCGCTTATCCAGGGATCCAGGTCACGGGGGCATTAGACCAGGCAGAGTAGCCCAGACTTCCACCCGGTTCGCATAGCACCATGATCCCCCCTGCAAGTGGTGGGCCCACTGGAGGGCAGACCTATGCACACTGGGTCTTTGATGTCACGTTTTTCATGGAGATCCACTGGATTGCTCTTAGTCTGGCCCTTCACCCAGAACCAGTTTGCCTTGGAAGACCCTACCAGGGGCAAGTTGATCCTGACAACAAACTGTAGCTCCTGAGATCATGCAGACACTCAAACCCCTGTATAATTAGTGTTGTTAATTAAACTCCAGAGTTGTAAGAGGTGGTAACATACATTACTGACAGCACTTGATGTCAAACATAAAAGAAAAAAAAATGCAGTAAGTAAAGCAAACAGACTGTATCAAACTCAAGTCTCATGGACCACATGTAGACCATGAGACAATTAAATCCACCCCACCCCATATCACATACATTTCTTGTATGTGTTGTGCATACTTGGCCAATAAAGCTGATTCTGATTCTGATTCTGATTCTGATCATCTAATGTTTATAATAACCACTAACTATTATTGATCGTTGGGATCATTTGGAAGACCCTTGTGTGTTTTGGACTGAGTTAAAACTTTGACGAGACCATGGCAACTGTGGAGATTATTGACAATCATTGATCGATCCAAAAATTGACCAAATCTCTCAACAATCTCTCGATCTCCACCCCTGTGTCAAGGGGGTATTAGACTGCTGGAAAACTGACCAATCAAATGGTGGATTTAGAAAACAATTCGGTTCAACTCAACTTTACTAACAGAGAAAATTCCCAATAACAGTCATCTCACAGCACTTTCAAACTGTAGGAATTGCAGAAGGACCCCAACAATCAGGTGATTGGCTGTGAGCAGCACTTGGCAATGGTGGAAAGACCCCCCCCCCCCCCAACAGGAAGAACCCTCCAGCAGAACCAGGCTCAGGTTCTCATCTGCTGTGACTGGCTGGGGAGTGAGGAGATAGAGAAGAAGAAGAAAAGAACACACATGCAGAGACATGCTTTCAAACCTTTCATGAGTCAGGCTTCCACGAAAGAAGAAAGGCAGAATGTCTTTTTGGACATCAAGGGCTAACTTCAACAGTCTTATTTTAGGTAACTGTTTGTGTGCTTGAAATATTTGAATATGTTGCCCATTACTGATCACAAATGAAATAATATTACAATTTTACTTGCTGGTGATGCTGTTAGAAGTCAATTTTATAATTCCTTTGATTTTGTAACACTCACTAACACCTACTTACTTTAGGTGTAGTACCCTTTTGGTAGTGTTGTGGTATGGCAGTGTAGTTACCTTAACTTTACTACCTGAACAAAAGGGATAATTGGGCCAGATCAGACAGATTACAGGTTCATAGGAGCCTGGAGGGCGTAACAGATGACTCACACACCCGGTGTATGGGAACTTGCAACTATGTATATTTCAAAGTTATGTATACATAAACAAATACACAGCACTGTACAATAATAAAAAAATAAAAATAAAATACTTCAAATATATTTACAGGGTGTACAGTTCTTTAGTGTCCGTTCCAGGTGATCAGTGGGATCACCTCTAGCAGGCGGTAGGTTCGGGCAATTGGCTCGCCATCCAGATCTGGAGAATCCACGCTTGTAATCCAGTCCAAACAAAAAACCTGACCTACAGAATAGGCCAGACACAACAAACTATTGAAATGAACCCTTTTCTAACCATTACAGCTCTGAAAAACAACCTCCTCCTGTGCAAAACCTAGCCAGAATTAGCATTGGAGGGTTAGCATGTTAAGCTAGCACAACAATTTATCACAAATTTGCATTTTAAAACACATATAAACCACAGGTTCAACATTCACCATTAAGTAGCAATCAATGGCCAGGGAACTGGGACCTTTGCTAACTGTTACAGCTTTGAAAAATAGCTTTTTCTCATGAAAAACCTAGCCGAAATTAGCATCGGCGGTTAGCATTTCAAGCTAGCGATTAGCATTTCCCATACACACTAAATGGATAGCACTCACCATGCTAATCGACACGTGCGTCATGGGGTTCCCGCGCTCAACGGCGTTAACAGCCTTTGGATCCAAATCTTAAAATTTAACAAACGGGGCATTAGAATTTGATAATACAGCAATGTCTCATTGCGGGTATTAGTTTAGGCTTACCAATCTCAAGTTTTATCCAAGACAAAGACTGCTATCAGCACGCTAGCCCACCGTCTCCGTAAGGGAACGCGCTCTATCGGTCGATGTCTGCCGCGACAGAGCGTTCTGCAGGTTACACACAGACCGAGTGAGGGAGCGCGTGACCCCATTGGCTGGCGTGACCCCATTGGCTGTTGCTGCCAAACAAAAGACCCAGCCAATGGTTGCTCGATATACCAGATGAAAACATTTGGAACTTTATCAAAACTCCCCAGAAAATGTTCCCTACTGTTTTATGAATGTATATTTATTTAAATATTCATCTTTAAATTATTTACTCCCATTGTGAAATGGGTGTTTTTCTTTTTAAAAGCGGTATCAATATTCATATTTCTATTTGCGTTTTTAACACTGGGTTACAATTAGTTGAAAAAAAAAAAACTTTTCATTGGAAATGATTCTGTGAGGATGGAAGCATACAGTGGTGTGAAAAAGTGTTTGCCCCCTTCCTGATTTCTCATTTTTTTGTATGTTTGTCACACTTAAATGTTTCAGATCATCAAACAAATTTAAATATTAGACAAAGATAACAAGTAAACACAAAATGCAGTTTTTAATTGAAGGTGTTTATTATTAAGGGTAAAAAAAAAATCCAAACCTACATGGCCCTGTGTGAAAAAGTGACACCCCCCCCCCCCCCCGTTAAAACATAAATTAACTGTGGTTTATCACATCTTTGGAAAGCGGAGTTCAATTTTCTAGCCATTTCTAAAGCTTTGGGACTCCAGCGAACCACAGTGAGAGCCATTAGCCACAAATGGCGAAAACATGGAACAGTGGGGAACTTTCCCCAGAGTGGCCGGACAACCAAAACTACCCCAAGAGCGCAGCGACGACTCATCCAAGAGGTCACAAGAGACCCCATAACAACATCCAAAGAACTGCAGGCCTCACTTGCCTCAGGTAAGGTCAGTGTTCATGACTCCACCATAAGAAAGAGACTGGGCAAAAATGGCCTGCATGGCAGAGTTTCAACACGAAAACCACTGAGCAAAAAGAATATAAAGGCTTGTTTCAGTTTTGCCAGAAAACGTCTTGATGATCCCCAAGACTTTTGGGAAACTACTCTGTGGACTGACAAGACAAAAGTTGAATGTTTTGGAAGGTGTGTGTCCCATTACATTCGGCGTAAAAGTAACACAGCATTTCAGAAAATGAACATCATACCAACAGTAAAATATGGTGGTGGTAGTGTGATGGTCTGGGGCTGTTTTGCTGCTTCAGGACCTGGAAGACTTGCTGTGGTAAATGAAACCACGAATTCTGATGTCTACCAAAAAATCCTGAAGGAGAATGTCCGGCCATCTGTTCGTGACCTCAAGCTGAAGCACACTTGGGTTCTGCAGCAGGACAATCATCCAAAACAAACCAGCAAGTTCACCTCTGAATGGCTTCAGAAAAACAAAATGAAGACTTTGGAGTGGCCTAGTCAAAGTCCTGACCTGAATCCGATAGAGATGCTGTGGCATGACCTTCAAAAGGTGGTTCATGCTCAAAAACCCTCCAATGTGGCTGAATTACAACAATTCTGCAAAGATGAGTGGGCCAAAATTCCTCCACAGTGCTGTAAAAGACTCATTGCCAGTTATCGCAAACGCTTGATTGCAGCTGTTGCTGCTAAGGGTGGCCCAACCAGTTATTAGGTTTAGAGGGCAATCACTTTTTCACACAGGGCCATGTAGGTTTGGATTTATTTTTATTTTTTTTACCTTAATCATAAACACCATTTAAAAACTGCATTTTGTGTTTACTTGTCTTATCTTTGTCTAATATTTAAATTTGTTTGATGATCTGAAACATTTAAGTGTGACATACAAAAAAAAGAGAAATCAGGAAGGGGGCAAACACTTTTTCACATCACTGTATAAATTAATAATGATACTGATGCAGTGCATCCACAGCGCTTCACATTTTCCACATTTTGTTATGTTACAGCCTTATTCCAAAATGGATTATATTCATTTTTTTCCTCAAAATTCTACACACAATACCCCATAATGACAATGTAAAAAAAAAAAAGTTTTGAGATTTTTGCAAATTTATTAAAAATAAAAAACTAAGAAATCACATTCATTCATTCATTCATTCATCTTCTTCTGCTTAATCCTTTTCGGGTCGCGGGGGGGCTGGAGCCTATCCCAACATCTTTGGGTGAGAGGCAGGGTCCACCCTGGACAGATCGCCAGTCCATCACAGGACCAACACAGAGAGACAGACAACCATTCACTCTCACAGTCATACCTAAGGACAATTTAGAATCCCCAGTTTGATGCCAATTAACCTAACTTGCATGTACGTACATACAGCAAGTATTCACAGCCTTTGCTCAATACTTTGTTGATGCACCTTTGGCAGCAATTACCACCTCAAGTCTTTTTGATTATGATGCCATGAGCTTGGCACACCTATCTTTGGGCAGTTTGGCCCATTCCTCTTTGCAGCACCTCTCAACCTCCATCAGGTTGGATGGGAAGCGTTGATGCACAGCCATTTTCAGATCTCTCCAGAGATGTTCAGTTGGATTCAAGTCTGGGCTGTGGCTGGGCCACTCAAGGACATTCACAGAGTTGTCCTGAAGCCACTCCTTTGATATCTTGGCTGTGTGCTTAGGGTCGTTGTCCTGCTGAAAGATGAACCGTCACCCCAGTCTGAGGTCAAGAGTGCTCTGGAGCAGGTTTTCATCCAGGATGTCTGTACATTGCTGCATTCATCTTTCCATCTACCCTGACTAATCTCCCAGTTCCTGCCACTGAAAAACATCCCTACAGCATGATGCTGCCACCATCATCCTTCACTGTAGGGATGGTATTGGCCTGGTTATGAGCGGTGCCTGGTTTCCTCCAAACATGACGCCTGGCATTCACGGCAAAGAATTCAATCTTTGTCTCATCAGACCACAGAATTTTGTTTCTCATGGTCTGTGAGTCCTTCAGGTGCCTTTTGGCAAACTCCAGGTGGGCTGCCATGTGCCTTTTACTAAGGAGTGGCTTCTGTCTGGCCACTCTACCATACAGGCCTGATTGGTGGATTGCTGCAGAGATGGTTGCCCTTCTGGAAGGTTCTCCTCTCTCCACAGAGGAATGCTGGAGCTCTGACAGAGTGACCATCAGGTTCTTGGTCACCTCCCTGACTAAGGCCCTTCTCCCCTGACTGCTCAGTTTAACTGGCCGGCCAGCTCTAGGAAAAGTCCTGGCAGTTCTGAACTTTTTCCATTTATGGATGATGGAGGCCACTGTGCTGCTCACTGGGACCTTCAAAGCAGCAGAAATTTTTCTGTACCCTTCCCCAGATTTGTGCCTCAAGACAATCCTGTCTCGGAGGTCTACAGACAATTCCTTTGACATCATGCTTGGTTTGTGCTCTGACATGCACTGTCATCTGTGGGACCTTATATAGACAGGTGTGTGTCTTTCAAAATCATGTCCAATCAACTGAATTTACCACAGGTGGACTCCAATTAAGCTGTAGAAACATCTCAAGGATGATCAGAGGAAACAGGATGAACCTGAGCTCAATTTTGAGCTTCATGGTAAAGGCTGTGAATACTTATGTACATGTGATTTCTTACGTTTTTTTTTTATTTTTAATAAATTTGCAAAAATCTCAAACTTTATTCACATTGTCATTACGGGGTATTGTGTGTAGAATTTTGAGGAAAAAAATGAATTTAATCCATTTTGGAATAAGGCCGTAACATAACAAAATGTGGAAAAAGTCAAGTGCTGTGAAGACTTCCGGATGCACTGTATGCCTTTTTTTTAATATATTTGATCAGACATTTTTCTGTTTTGTTTTTTTTTTCCATCCATGCCTAACTTGTTTTATTTGCTCTGCATTTTGTGAGATATCGACGGGCATTTGTCATGATGCCGCTGTCTACAATGAGGGCAAACTATTTCTGTTTTTCAGTAAATGATGACATGTTTGGCCTTCGACTGGAACTCAGATTTTCCTTTTAGTACCCTGTGATTGTGTTTGATATCAAGTGGAGTAGAGGATGGAGTAGGCAAAAATTAATCAACAACTAATTTAACTGCCTATCCACCCATTTCCTAATTATAAGGAGAAAAAAATTGGAGGGAAAAAAAACAATTTAGACAAAAAGGCTGAAAATTTGCAAGAGAAAAACACAATCTCCTTTCCTGACAAAAAGTCATACAAATGTGAGGAAAAAAAAAACAAGAAACTTGCATGAAAAAAGTCAAAAACTAATCAGGATGTTTATTTAAAATCACAAAGTTCTGAGCAAAAAACCCCACAAATGTCTCGAGACAATCTCAAATTTACAAGACAAGAAAGTCGCAAATTTCAGAGAAAAGTCTGGAAATATATTCAGGAAAAAGGTCACCTATTTAGAAGGGAAACGTTACAAATTTAAGGGAAAGAAAAACTACAATTTATTTGAAAAAAGGTAACAATTTTGAGAAAAACACTACAAACTTAAGAGGGAAAAAAATTACCAATTTCAAAGCAAAAAGTTACAATTTGCAAAGATAAAAGTTGCAAATTTATAAGGAAAAAAACCAGAAATTTCTTTTAAAAATTGCAGCATTCTGAAAAAACGCTGACAAAAATTACAGAAAAAAGTCAAACGTATGTGGGGCATAAACAAATTCAAAAACTTCTGAGAAAAAATCCCAAATGTCTAAATGATTAGTCAACTAATCGAAAAAAGCAGATTAAATGGTAACAAAAACAATCAGTTTTATCCCTAGTGTGTATAAGACAGAAATCAAAAACTGGTCATTATCCAAGGAAGATATCATTTTTGCAGGATTGTTTTTTTTTTTTTAATTAAAACTGATGCAAATGTATTTTGGTGCAGATGAAGAAGCACACGGATGTCAGAACCAGCTGAACATTTCATCTTAATGTAGCACGATTCCTTCTCATGCTTTAAAAGAAATCTGAGCACAACCATCTGTGTCATGCCCAACTCCCTGTCCTGTCCTCCCAGCAGCTCTTCGCTCAGCGCTGCTTCCTACCCACACAGGAAGCAGCAGCACCAGGAGGAAATCCTCAACTGCAAGCTCAGTGAAATCTGTGACTTTGGGGGCATCGATACACAGACCCCGCTATCAGCTGCTGGACAAACACACCAGCCTTATCTTCAGCTCCACACCAGGGAAAGAAAAACACGGAGGGCATGCCGAGCTCCGCACCGACCTCCACCTTGGCCGTGCCAAACTTGACTTTAACGATGTGCTACAACAGCAGAAACATCCAAACACATTATCTTCTCACAGGCACGCTCAGGCTGCATTAAAACATTACGCTGATGCTCACTGGGCTGATTTAAGCAAAATCAATAAAAAGAAAAGGGCTGGAAAACTAAACATTTCAATGACAGTTCTCCTGTAACGATGCTTCCATTTCTCTGCTACTTCTAATACATAATCTAACTTTTACCTCTTTAATAAATGCATTTATACACACCCACAGCAGGGAGCATTTCTGTCTTTTAAAGTTTTATGAGTCATCAAGGAACTCACAAGACTAAAGCACTTTCTGATGCTTTATATTACTTCCTCCTGACTTTTGAATCATTTATAATCAACTATCAGGGTCGTTTCTGGCTTTTGGAGGCCCTATGCAAGATTTGCTTAGGGGTCATTGATTTTATCATGGGAAAAAAAACTTTCCTCTGCCTATAAAAATTTTAAAAAACACTGGATCGTTATCTAGATGAACAGGGAAAATAAGTACACTGTTAATTTTACAAGGGAAAAAATGCTAATTTACAAGAAAATGTAGCAAACTTGTGAGGAAAAAAAAACTTGCAAGTTCATGAGAACAAAGTTTAAAATTTACAATAAGAAAAGTTTCAGATTTAGGTGAAAAAAAACATTTCAAGTTTACTGAAGAAAAAGTTGCAAATTTATAAGGGAAAACAGTAGCAAATTTAGAAGAAAAAAGTTGAAAATTTATGCGCAAAGAAAAAAACAGGGGAGTTGATTATGTATAAACAGCACAAAATTTTATATTTGCAAAAAAAAGGGGGGGAAATTCTGAATGGGGAAAAAAATTTATTTAAAAAAATTAAAGAAATGTTACAAATTTCTGAGAGAATAAGACATTTATTTCAGAGGGAAAAGCTCATCCATTGATAATGTTGCTAGGCCAGCTTATAAACTGCTTTCATCTTTAGTTTCAGATATATTTGCAGCTCCAAACAAATTTCTGTCCACACTTGCTCAAAACGGGTCTTTCCATAGCAGAGCATGGAGACCCATGTATGAGTGATCAAACCTTTAACTGGAGAAGACTCAGACAGAATAAATTTAAAGCTCTGATGGTTAGAATTCAGTTAGCACAGCAAATGCATGTCAGTTTAGTGAGTAACAGCTTCATGGCTCTCATAAGACTCTCATAAAAATTACACTTCCTTCTCTAATTAAAGGAACAAAAGACTCCACTGGTAACACAACACTTTTATATTGATTTAAACAATCAACTATCCTCAGGGAGTTTTCACACCTGAAAGTCCACACCAAGATCTAGACCAAGGTTCATGTTTTTGTTCCATTTTGTCCAGTTAGGTTTGGTTTCACCACCCCGCATCCCGGCAGTGTGGTGCTTAGCACTACTGTCTCACAGTAAAAAGGCTGTCGGTTAAAATCCACCAGTCGGCAGAGCCTGTCTGCGTGGAGCTTGCATCGTCTCCCCATGCTTGGCGTGGGTTTACTCCAGGCGTTCTGGTTTCATCCTACATTCCAAAAACATGCAAGTTAAGTCAACTGGAGACTCTAAAGTGGCCCGAGGTGTGAATGGTGAAGGGATTGGTGTTGCACCATGGCTGCCTCATCCAGGTGGATGCCCTTGAATTTCTCTCTGGGATTAATAAAGTATAACAAACACCACTCTTCATCCAGGCAACTTTACATGATGCACCTATGTCCTGTTGTCATGGCGACACAATGACCACAGTATTTAACAAGCATGATACTCATCCTCTGAGTTTTCTGCAGCTCTGGGTGCACCGATAACCACACTTTAAGGTAAAACTGAGGAAGACTCCACCACATTAATCGGTGAACTCATTTAGTGAGGCTCAAATATCATCCAGGTCTTCAACAAAAAGGACAGTTATCTGGACCGAGACCACCTCTTTCTGCCAGACCAAATTTCAACTCTTTGGTCCAGACCGAGGTTCGGGGGCGGGGGGTCCCTATCTAAAATGTTAGTCAGGATCAAACTGAAAAGCCTCTTGTGCGGACCAAATTTGTTAGGTGTGAAAGCACTCCAAGAAAAAGCAACAAATAATAATAAAATCTGTTTCAGGCTTCTGTCTTTGCCTGACCAACGTCCCAACAGGTGTGGCGTCAACCTGGGGAAATTTTTTTATGAAGGAATGTAAGTAAAGGTGCAAAGATACACAAAAACTTTTACATACCGTATATATTTCATTATTATGTCAGCTCCTTAAACAGTGTCCTCAATTTACCTACTGATGCCATCAGCCTTTATTTAAACCTATTTTTCAAAAACTAATATTTTACCTGACAATGTTTTTTTTTTAAATTTTGATTTTGTGTACTTTATTGATCCCCAGAGGGGAAATTGAGGGCATCCACCTGGATGGATGAAGCAGCCACAGTACGGCGCTATCCCTTAACCATTCACACACACATTCACACCTAGGGCCACTTTAGAGTCTCCAATTAACCTAACCTGCATGTTTTTGGCCTGTGGGAGGAAACCAGAGAAATCCCGGAGTAAACCCACGCAGATACGGGGAGAACAGGCAGACTCCACACAGATCACTGTTGGTCAGGGGCTGGGATCGAACCAGGGATTCCCATGGCCAAGGGTGAGTTGCTGTGCTGGTGCAGTGCTAACCACTGTTCCACCGCACCGGCCAAATGTGTTCCCTGACCGGGAATGGAACCCGGGCCGCGGTGGTGAGAGCGCCGAATCCTAACCACTAGACCACTAGTAAATGTTCTCTACTTTACTGACACATGGTTGGTGTAGATGTTTATACTGGTTACATGATTAAGACAATTTGATGCTGTCTGACACCTTTAACCTTTTGAGTCAAATGTGAGTCACTACAACAGTCATCATTCATCACGAAAAAAACCACCCATAATGTCATAATTTCAGTCTTAAACGTACACACACGCACGTAGCTTCCATGACAAAGTTCACCCACAAAATTAAAACTACTGTCAACTTTTTTTTTTCCATAAATTTGAAACTTTTTTCTCATAAATGTACTTTTCTCCTGTAAATTAGCACATTTGCATACCTTATACATCTGCAACTTTTTTCCTAGCAATTTTATGACTTTTTTCCTCATAATTTTGTGACTTTTTTTTCCTCATAAATGTACTTTTCTCTTGTAAATTAGCACATTTGCACCCCACCACCACGAAAAAAAAAAAAAAAAAGAAAGAAGCCAAAAACATCCCTCAACACACCGAAGCTGTTCAAGGTCAGATTTATTCACATCACTTTCAGATTCACCACTGGGAGATTTAGGCACCTGACACTGTGACCATCCATCCGTGTTCTATTTGTGCGTATTTTCATGGGACTGTCTCGAGTGACAGTAGAACGTTCAAACGGAACCTTGACTGTGAGGAGAAAGCTGCCTTCCTTCCCACCACTGCCCTGAATGAAAACAGTCGTCCGTTATGGGGAAACCGTTTTTGGGTTGTGAAATGAGAATATCCACTCAAAAGTCTGTCGTTATAAATGTAGGGGTACATAGAAGAGTCTGATATTCATTTTAGTGCTGCAGCAGTGTGGTGAGTGTAACGAGAAAAATGGTTATATGAGAACTAAGAATGCACTTGTGATTCTGAGCCGATATCAGTGTTAAAAAGTGACCTGGCATGAAAATGAGTGGTAGAGAAAAAGATGCATTGTCATTTGCCAACAGGCTGATATCAGTCAACAAGGTAAATATCGGCAGATACCAATCTACTGGCTGATATAACGGTGGCTCCATACTTTTAATAAAATACAAACTATTATAGCTGTTTAATTTTAAAGTCTCATGTTAAACAGACACAGGAGGAAGTGATATTCTTTTTTTTTTTCAACCCCCCCCCCCACACACACACACACACACCTCTTTAAATTATTTCTCCATAACCTACAGTATAAAGCAAAAGTTGGCATTCCTGCAGGGTCAAAATTACAACCATACAGTTACAGTGCTGAACATGAACAGTGTATAATTCTCACAACACTCATTAGAATTGTATAAATGCTTAAATTTGCCTTAAATGGTCCAGCTGTGTGACTGGATGCCAATTTAAATGTTTCAAACTGACTTCAAGGCGATTAAGTTCACTTTAAGGCATTTAAACTGGACGTGTTGTTTAACTGACACCTGAACAGCCCCGCATCAGTTAGCGTCACTGAAGGCTAGTTAGCCACAGGGAGCTATTCTGCTCATCACAGTGTAGCTTGTTTTACTAAAATTAAAAAATATATATATTAATATGTGTAAGGTGATTTTGGTGCTGTCTGCGAGCAGATTCTGTGAGAAGGCATTGAATAAATTAACAGGATAAGCAGAGCGACAAGCAGCCAGCTAAACTGACGCCTCGTTAGAGGCTAACCGTCGGCTAGCTAAGCTAAGCTAGCTCCCGGGCTGCAGCCCGGTCGCTGCAGCCCGGTGGCGGCTCACTCACCCAGCAGCGACCGCAGGTGTTTGAGCCGGGTCAGCACATCCTTCTTTGGGTCCAAAACTTTCTGTGTAGATTTCTTGACGTCCCCATGCCCCCTTCGAGTGAACATTCCGCTTTAAAATGCGACCGTGGGGGAAGCTGAAATCACCTCCAGCGGCAGCGGGCCTCCTGCTCCGGCGTGACCGTCACTCTGCTCACCGCTGCTCGGTAAACATTCATCAGAGACCCGCTGGTGGTGCTGGTTTGTCGGTGGGTGTGTAAACACGGAAGAGCAGCCTGACAGAGGAGTGGTCACGTCAGCGAATACGCCTCCTTGTTGATATCTGTTCCATCGTTCCCCTTTTCATTTCAGCAGGTAATTTTGTCCATAATAACACTATTTAGCTCCAATTTCTACGTTGGCACACAAGAATGGCATTGTACAGAGAGGATATTATCTAATTAAAATGGCACATTATTTCAGAAATGTTGAGGGAAAATACACTGAATGAATGAATGAATGAATGAATGAATGAATTTATTGCACAGAATGCACAGTAATGTCAAATAAAAGTCATATTTCAGCAGTTAGTCTGAAGTTTTAGCTCTAAAACTGGACTGCATTATTAAATTGCATTAACGGCAATTTGATATAAAGAGGTTGTTATGGCTTATAAGCGCCCTCTGGTGTCTAAAATAAAAACTGCACTGGCATCAGAAGCATTAAACCGCCAACAATAATAATCAGGGCCGTTTCCAGCTTTTGGGGGCCCTATGCAGAATTATGTTGGGGGGGCAATTTTGTAATAGGTTAAATTTTAACCCTTTAAAAATGGGACAACAATCTCTCCCTACAAAAACATAAAAAATAAACTTGGATATTTGTCTGGATGAGCAGAAAAAAATAAACCATTTTAATGTATAACATTATAGTTTAAACTGTTTAGTTATTAATATTTGTGGGGAGGGGTTAGGTGTGTATGTGTTTGTTTGCTAAAACAATTTTGTTTTCCCTCAGGGATTAATAAAGTTATCTATTTATCTATCTAGTATTTGTGTGAATACAAATTTACATTTATGAGAAAAATGTATCTGCTGTGTCCGAATAATAAGGAGGCGAGGTGACGTTTGTGAAGTTTATTATAGCAAGAACTATGTACACACGGCAAGTCCCTACTATGAGTACAGGAGCCACAGCGAAGAGACAGTATGTCTCCCGCTACTGGCTTATATACCACAGGTGACGCCACCCCCCAAAGGCGGGGCATCACCCCTCCCTAGCCTAGGGCACCACCATACTAATATAATATATATTACGATCCTACATCCCCCCACCACCTTTTGAAAAAAAAACAAAAAAACAAGCACACAAATTTTCCCAACCATATAATTTGTGTATTGATATGTGAAGTTCATATGGAGTCACCACTAGAGGGCAGTATGACCCCGGCCATGACCTGACTATAAAAGGAGATGTACATGCGCCACTGTGTGGTTAGTTGTTAGTTGCTGTTGAAGTGACAAGTAAAAAGTCCTAACTGACACCCGGTGTGTGCGCCTCGTCATTACATGTTCCAGGAGAACATTACAAGGTTCCAGGAGAACATTACATGGTACCAGGAGAAAATTACATGATACCAGGATATAAAACTACGAACCGACGGCGAAGATGAACGCTCTTCGACAGCCGGACGAGTTAAAGTTGACCGGTAACGTCAACGAGAACTGGAAAGTATTCAAACAGAGTTTTGAACTTTATTCGCTTGCTATCGGTCTCCGTGACGAGGAGAGGAAAATAGCATTACTGCTAACAGTAGCAGGGCGAGCGGCGCTAAATGTGTTTAACACATTCGTCTTCACGGAAGAAGAAAAAGGCAACTTCGACGCCGTGATGAAGAAATTTGACGATTATTGCACACCGAGAAAGAATGAAACGTACGAGAGGTATGTGTTCAGAAAAAGACTTCAGAAAGAGTCAGAGTCCATCGAGCTGTATGTCACAGACCTACGGTTGAAATGTCAGTCATGCAACTTTGGAACAGTGAGTGAGTCAATGATACGGGACCAAATTGTAATTGGGGTCCAAGACAACAAATTGCGGATGCAATTACTGAAAGAGACTAACTTAACGCTGGAGAAAGCGATACAGATTTGCCAAGCGTCTGAGAGTACAAAGGCACAATTAAAGACTTTTAGCAGCAAGGAAAAAGAGACTGCTGAGGTCGATGCAGTGCGGCGCGCGAAGCCGAAAGGAACGTTGCATGCAAGAAAAAGGGAGGCAAACCCAGAGCGCACGCGCGGGAACTGTGAGCGGTGTGGAATGCAACATGCGCCGAAGCAGTGTCCAGCGTTCGGGAAGGAATGTCGCAAGTGTGGCGGAAAAAATCACTTTGCAAAGACCTGCTTCTCGAAGAAGAGGGTGCAACTCGTGGAGAAAAAGAGCGACAGCGAGGAGGATCAGTTTTACGTGGACGCCATCGAGGGAGAGACGAGCGCTGACGAATGGATAGTGTGCCTGGAGATGAATGGCACGGACATGTCACTGAAGCTCGACACAGGTGCGCAGGTAAACATCCTGCCAATGAAAGATTTTAAAAGACTGAAAAACAAACCGAAAATAAGAGATAAAAAGATTAATCTGAGAACATATGACGATAAGCCAATACCCACTAAAGGAATGTGCAGGGTTACACTGTCAAACAAAGGTAAAACAGTGAATGCATTGTTTGTACTTGTTGATGGAAATAGACAAGCAATTTTGGGTTTAAAAACATGCGATCAGCTAGGTCTGATCAAAAGGGTGAATGTCATTGATACAGACAAGGTGACAGCACGAGAAAATACAGAGGCTACAACAAGTAAGCACAAACACACTGACTGGGTGAAAGAATACAAAGAGGTGTTCAAAGGAATAGGCCGCCTACCAGGCAAACAAAAAATTAGGCTGAAAGAGAATGCAGAGCCAGTCATACATGCAGCAAGAAAAGTGCCAATAGCTCTTAAAAAGAGGCTGAGAGAAACACTAGACTCACTGATAGCAGACGGAGTGGTCAGAAAAATAGAAGAACCAACTGAATGGGTTAACTCACTAGTTATAGTGGAGAAGCCAAATGGAGATTTGAGATTGTGCATAGATCCAAAAGATCTAAATAAAGTAATACAGCGGGAGCATTACAGGCTACCAACAAAATCTGACATAACCAGCACAATGAGTGGAGCAAGTTACTTCACAAAATTAGATGCCAAATCTGGGTTTTACCAAATAGTGCTCGAAGAGGAAAGCGCTAAATTGTGCACATTTAATACGCCATTCGGAAGGCATTGCTTTCTACGAATGCCGTTCGGGATTAGCTCAGCCCCTGAAATTTTCCATAGAACTGTGCAGCAATTGTTTGACGGAATAGAAGGGGTGGGAGTTTTTCTTGATGACGTGGTAGTCTGGGGAAAAACAAAAGAGGAGCACGACGAAAGGTTGGCAAGAGTTCTCACACAGGCGCAAAAGTCAGGTATGAAACTGAATAAGAGTAAGTGCCAATTCGGGGTACGGGAGATTACATACCTGGGAGAGAAATTATCTGGGGCAGGCGTGCAACCAGATCCGGAAAAAGTGCGGGCCATAGCAGAGCTGCCAGTACCGCAGGACAAAAAGGACTTGCAAAGAGCCCTAGGACTAGTCAATTACATGGGAAAATTTATTCCAAATTTATCAGCTAACACAATAGCTCTTAGAAGCTTGTTAGAGACCAATACAATGTGGCAGTGGATGGCAGAGCATGCCAGAGAATGGGAGTGGCTCAAAAGCAGTCTAATACAGGAGCCAGTGTTAAAATTCTATGATCAGGACAAACTGCTAAAAGTGTCCACAGATGCGTCCAAAGCCGGCCTAGGAGCTGTGCTATTGCAAAAACATGACACAGAGTGGTATCCAGTCGCATACGCATCGCGCACCATGACAAGCGCAGAAAAAAATTACGCGCAAATAGAGAAAGAGACTCTAGGTGCAGTGTTTGGATGTGAGAAGTTTCATGAATATGTGTATGGACGGTCAGTAATACTAGAAACAGACCACAAACCACTGATTGCTATCTCACAGAAGCCACTGGGTGACGCACCACCGCGCATCCAGCGTCTAATGTTAAGATTACAGAAATATGACTTGAAATTTGAGTTTACACCAGGCAAGCAACTAATTGTAGCCGATGCGCTGAGTAGGGCTAGCTTGAGCAACACCAGCAGCACAACAGAGGAAGCTGTGCAAATACATGTAGACTCTATTAAGGCACACATGCCAGTGTCAGATGCAAAATGGACGAAGATAGTGAAAGAAACACAAAAAGATGAGAAACTAAAAAGAGTAATGGAACAGATACATCAGCCAGGACAGGTTATGATTGACAAGCCTTACCAACACTTTAAAGGTGAACTGTCTGTGTTAGATGGGGTTCTGTTAAAAGGTACAAGGATAGTCATACCTACCTCCATGAGATCAGAAATCGTTAAATTAGTGCATGAGGGGCATTTGGGTATTGAAAAGTGCAAAAGACGTGCACGTGATGTTTTGTATTGGCCCAGCATGCACAAGGACATTGAGGCATATGTGCAGCGCTGTGAGATTTGCCAGCGCCACAGGTATCAACAGCCAAAGGAGCCTATGAGGCCCCATGAGAAGCCTCAAGGGCCATGGAGAAAAGTGGGCATGGATCTATTTCAGCTCAAGGGCAAGGACTATCTGTTAGTCATGGACTATCATTCCACCTACCCAGAGTTTGCAGGGTTGAGTGACACAACAGCAGAAAAGGTGATTGCACATACAAAGACAATGTTCGCACGCCATGGAATTCCAATGGCTGTTGTAAGTGATAACGGACCACAATTCACGAGTCAGTGCTTCAAAGACTTTGCAGACACATATGGGTTCAAGCACGTGACCTCAAGCCCTCTGTACCCACAGTCAAATGGGTTAGCAGAGAAAGGGGTGCAAATTGTGAAGCGCATACTGAAAAAGGCTGCAGACAATACAGAAGACCCACATCTGGCGATCCTGAATTACCGAGCATCACCACTGGAGAATGGACTGTCCCCAGCAGAAATGCTCATGAACAGAAAACTCAGAACGCGACTTCCATCAGCATCTCAGGTGATGGAAAAGAGAGATGTGAGGCGTGATGAGAGGCAAACTGAACTGTACAACAGAACAGCACGACCTCTGAGACCACTTGCACATGAGGACATTGTGCGAGTGAGATGTGATGGAGAATGGGGACCGCTGGCAAAAGTGGTCAAGGAAACAACTCCCAGATCATATGAAGTCATCACAGAGCATGGGAAAACAATGAGGCGAAACCGACGTCACTTACTGAAAGTGCCTCAGACAAAAATGAGAGTCACAGACAGTGAAATAAGCGACATGCTAATTTCCAGCCAAACCGAACAACCAGAAATGGCTGAGAACCAAAACTTAGAGACAGACAATATCGAACAGACTGAGGTGACACAAATCAGAAGATCACAAAGGCAAATTGTGAAACCGAAAAGATTGATTGAGGAAATGTAAGGAGTACTGAAAAAAAAAAAAAAAATGTGTTGATGTTGAATTGTAAACAGAGGAAAAAAATGTGTTGATGTTGAATTGTAAACAGAGAAAAAAAATTGAACTTGTGATTCAGTGTACAAGGTTGAAAGAAATGTAAATAGAAATGGAGTTTATTTTGTATATAGAAATTTGAGAAAAGTTTATAGTTGGACATGACCTTTACTAAAAAAAAAAGGGAGATGTATTGATATGTGAAGTTCATATGGAGTCACCACTAGAGGGCAGTATGACCCCGGCCATGACCTGACTATAAAAGGAGATGTACATGTGCCACTGTGTGGTTAGTTGTTAGTTGCTGTTGAAGTGACAAGTAAAAAGTCCTAACTGACACCCGGTGTGTGCGCCTCGTCATTACATGTTCCAGGAGAACATTACAAGGTTCCAGGAGAACATTACAATTTGCACCCGATTCACACACTAATACAAAGGGGTATAGGCCTACGCATTCACACACCACGCTGGCCCAGCGGAGCTCTCCGCTATGTAAACATACAGTCAGTGAAAAGAAAAAGGGCCACACACCAAACTAAATCAATCCCAATAAAATAAACACGTACACATATACGTACAAACAAGTATAAAATAAACGAAGGCGGTACCCGACCCCATAACTCACAGGATATATACAATAAACACAGAGATCCCCGGAAAAAAACATACAAATTACACCAAAATAGGGCAATGAATATATATAGAGCTCACACAAACATTCATACCCAGGTGTTACTGCACCTTCCACACACACACCAGTCAGCCACCAAGCATACACACGCACTACGGTGGTCAAGTGCACAAAATCAAACGGTCAAATAGGCAAAACACAACATTTGCATTACCGTACTGACAAAACAGTGTCTCCTTTTTTTTTTAACAAAACCACTGAACCCATCATGAGCACCATCAAACAACAACAGACACAATTTGAATGCACTACTTCAGACGCACCGCAAGCCCTCATTCACAATCTAACCCAGGTCTCCTGAAGGCCCCCCCCCCGACTGTCCATCTCACGACCCACTTCCAGAGCGTCTCCACTTAATTGTGGCAGGAGACGAGCTGCATTGGCATCCTTTCCTGCCCAGACGCCGCAGCTTGTTGGGATGCTGTCTCGACCCATCAGTCAAACTCAGGTACCCGTCGCCGCCGAACTGGCCCACCTGCAGATTATCCTGTCCGGCTTTCAGTTCCCTAGAACTGCGCACCCGACCAAGCCGAGGCTCGACCCTAGGGCGGACGTCATCACCCTCACCCAGGGGAGCGCGCACTGGCTTCCTCCATCGTCTGCATCGCGATCTGGCACTCTTATGGCTCCTCAGCGGTTCGCCAAATTGACTCGAGCCATGTCCCTTGCTTTTGATGTCGGCATGGCCAGGGTTCGTGCCCTCAGATGTTACCCCGGTTGCTAGACGTTGATGCGTCGGAGCGGCACCAGCCACTGTTGACTCAGCAGCCGTATCCAGTCGGCCACCGGAGCCCTGCAGCTCACGCTCTTTGGACCTTTCTGCCACCGCGGGGGTCAAACCATGCTGTTCGAGTTCACCGCCCACGGGACCACAAACACTGGCACGGGACCCTCGCCTTGTTGTTGTACTATGATGCTGGCGGTGTCCCTCTTCACCCAGAATGGGCCACCCTAAGTCCCACACTTCATCACCACTTCCCACGTAAAATGACCTGACCACTCCTCCACTTCTCCACAGGTGATGGTGAAACCGAGGATGTAAAATAAGTCACAGCCCATCAGGTTATTACCATCCCGAGACACCATGAACTCAGCGGTGTACATGGAGGCCTCCTTGTACCTCACTGACAGCCACCCTGAGCCCACGACATCCAGGGGGTGGCTACCATAACCATAACAAGTTATGCTGGTCTTACTCACTGTGTAGTGGGGAAAACACCGTCTTACAGTGTCCAAGTTGACAATGGAGACCGCTGACCCCGTGTCCACCAACAGCGGTATTGGTGTCCTGTCCAACAAAATGTCACAAATAATATGACCGTCCGTGTTGGGCGAGACCGTGTGGACCACCGTAGGTACCTTCTTCTTAATGGTGTCCTTAGCTGGCCTCTGTTCCTCCTTTTCAAAGTTGTGGCAAACTCTGGTGCAGTGATGGAGCAGACCACACCGTCCACAACACCTGCCCCTCGCTGTGCACTCCTTGGTTCGATAGCGGTGCCTGCTGGATTGCCAGCCGTAGCATCTCGGCGTCCCCGGGGCGGACCGTATTTTGACGATGGCCGCATACTCATTGTTGCTTCCATCATCCAAATCCAAGGCCAGGGTCTTCCCACGTGCGTCGTTCTTTGGCAGGGCTTCGTTATTGCCTAGGTGTTTCGTTAGCTGTTCCGCTGCCTCGTGTTGGTGCACTAGCTCTAAGGTCGCTAGCAAGGTTGGCTCTTCAGCATGAGTTAGCAGGTAAACCCTCGCCGAGGAGTAGGCCACGTGCTCGGCCAATTGGTCGCGGACCATCTCCTCTTCCAGAGCCCCAAACCTGCACTCACCCGCCAGCTATCGCAGGTCTGCCACGAATTGCTGGACCAACTCTCCAGGTTGCTGGCGCTGTTGTCGAAACTGGATGCGTCGCATAATGATATTTTCTGGAGCATGAAAGTAGCCGGCCATGAGCCTCGCAACGCCATCGTAATTGTCACCTCCTCCCAGCGTGCTCAGGATCCTCTGGCCCTCCACACCCAGGCTATGGACCAGAATAGTCCTCACTCTTATCTTGTCCAGGTTGCCGAGGTCTAACACCAACAGATAGTTTTCGAAGGCTGCAAACCACCTGGCCCAAGGGACCAGCGGCTCACCCGGAGCCTCCAAAAATGGACGAAGTGTGGTCGCAGCCCTCTCCATCTCTGTATATCGTCATCGCGAAATGTTGTGTCCGAATAATGAGGTGAGGTGATGTTTATGAAGTTTATTATAACAAGAATTATGTACACACGGGGAGTCCCTACTATGAGTACAGGAGCCACAGCAAAGACATGGTATGTCTTCCGCTACTGGCTTATAAGCCACAGGTGACGCCACCCCCCCAAAGGCGGGGCATCACCCATCCCTAGCCTAGGGCACCACCATACTAATATAATATATATATATTACGATCCTACAGTATCAAATTGACAATAAAGTTACAAATTTGTGAGAAAAATGTTTTTAAGTTTACAAGAAAAAAGTTGACCATTGAAAATTAATAACAGGCCAGTATTTTCTCTTTAAATATGCATGTTTTTTCTCATAAATTTGCAACTTCATTGTCATAAATTTGCATTTTTTTTTCAGTAAGTTTGTAAAACAGTTTCCTTTTACATTTACAGTTTCATCCTCATAAATAAGCAGCTTTAGCTTCATAAATTTTTGTCTGTATTCCTGTACAATTTTTTGCCTTTTTCCTATTAAATTTGAGCTTTCTGTGTAAATTTCTTGCAATTGTACCACTACAGTCATTTTTTTTCACTTGAAATTGCAAGTTGTTGGGTTTTATTATTTTTTTTGTAGATTTCTAATGTTTCATTAATTCATTTTGCACTTCACTCTCATAAACTTGTGAGTTCATGCTTATATTTTTTTTCTTTTACATTTGTGGGACTTTTTCTAATAAATTTTTGACTTTTCTCTTGTAAAATTGTGAGGTTGTTTTGTTGGAGTGAACAGGAGCTGCTAGTGATGAGCAACAGAGACACGTATGGCTGCAGAACCACGGATTGGAGACCCCTGCAGTAGATATAAGGTCAGATCCAGAGAAGTATGCACATTCTGGATCGCTTTTTTAAAAAGTGATCCAGAATAAATAAATAATAAATAATAAGTGATCCAGAATAAATAAATCCAGAATAAATGTAGTGTCAAGTGGGGACACCATTAATATGTATATGATTATTAATAATTAATAGCTGGAATTAATAATTATTAATAACTCTTGCATTACCTTGTTTGTAACACTAGTTGGGGCACCACCAACTAGTATTTTATAGAGTATAGTATTTTAGTATAGAAGTAGTAGTAGTAGAACTAGTAGTATAAAGTAGTATAAATCCAGAATAAATGTAGTGTCAAGTGGGGACACCATTAATATGTATATGATTATTAATAATTAATAGCTGGAATTAATAATTATTAATAAATCTTGCATTACCTTGTTTGTAACACTAGTTGGGGCACCACCAACTAGTATTTTATAGAGTATAGTATTTTAGTATAGAAGTAGTAGTAGTAGAACTAGTATTTAATAGAAGCAGAAACTCTTATGGACAAAGATTTAAGCTTAAGAATTTGCCAATTAGTAAGTTAAGCCTTAGTTAATAATTTTATTGGCAATATTTGATCAGTCTCATAATCTGGGCATCGGTTCTTGACACTGTGTGATTCTAGAATCTGGACAGAGAATACGCCGATGAACAGGTTAGTAAATTTATTACAAGAAAACTCAAACTGACAATAGACATCTGTATATCTTGTAAAATGGGAAGATAACCAACAACAGCATGAACAGTGGTAATTTTGCATATATGAAGAAACAGCAGTATTTACATATTTACAGGTCTTGCATATGTGGAATAAGGGTGAAGTGTGATTGTGTGTTTGAATATAGAATTGGTGAAGTGAAAATAGTGGCAAAAATTAAGTAGAATGCAAAGTTAATGAAAAAGGAATTTGGAAAAGTGTTATGAAAAACAAAAAAACAGATCCAGTGATCACTTCTTGAAAAAAAAAGTGGAGTGATGGCCTGGTTGGTAGAGCATCTGCCCCACAACCAGGAGGTTGTGGGTTCAAGTCCTAGCTGGGTCATACCAAAGACCATATAAAAATGGTACTTCCCACCATCTAGCTTGGTACTCAGCATAAGAGAATGGGGGAAGGAAAAGTTGTCTGTGGTGGCAAAGTGATTAACATTGTAGACAGGAGAAATGTAATTTTGTTCTACTGTACATGATTGGCTGTATGGATCGAATGACAATAAAGTACACTTCTTCTTCTTTTCTACTTTTTTAACATTGTAAAATAGGGCATGAGTTAAATGAGTCAAAACAAACTGGAAATACACAAGCACAGACAAAAACCTGCACTTATAGTCAAGTACATGTGCTCATACTCTGGTTAACCTTGAGTTTAAGGATTTTAAAACTGCTCAGAAATGTTCTTGTTTATACTGCAATGATTTCTTACCAGAAATGACAGCGAATTTACAATTTTACACTGTTGAAAGAAGAAGACATCATTAAAATTAGAGTTGAAATAACTGTTTTTTCTAATCTGGCTCAGCTGTAAAGAAATTAGTGAAGAGTTGCAAATTTTTCCTGCATGGATTGCCACCTCAGTGTGGAGGAAGGGTCTGTGTGCCCTAATGATCTCAGTAGCTACGCTGTTGGTGGCAACTTACCCCTGGTAAGGTCCCCCAAGGTGAACTGGTCCTGGGTGAAGGGCCAGACCAAGAGCAGTCCAGTGGACCTCTATGAAAAAAGCTACATTGTCACAGACCCAAAAGATCCACATGGGTCCACCCTCCAAAGGGCTCACCACCAGCACGAGGGATCATGGGGATCATGGTGCTCCGTGAACTGGGTGGCACTCTGGGATACTCTGCTTGGATTACTGCCCCCAGCACCAGCGGTAGAAGATGGATGGATGGATGGATGGAGTCATGCACTGCCCCAGCAACATTTAGAATCTTATATTTTACATCTGATATGATGTGGATGTTGATGGAAAGGTGCTGCTTTTAATTATTTTTAATTATTTTAATTATTGCTTGAGCCAAAGTATAAAATTTTGTCCGCTGATTATTAAGTTTATAGGGTTTACACTCCTATACTTGATTCAAATATAATATAGAGCCAGTTATTGGAAACTGAGCTTAGAATAACAGCAAACTACACATAACTGGTCTGGAAAGATTGGTGAATCCCCAAAGTTCACATAAATCGTCACGCTGACAAACAAATTTTTTAATCCTAACAGTTCTTGCATGAGGCCCACTGTTTAAAATTTATGAGAACACACACACGCACGCGCGCGCACACACACACACACACACACACATTTATGAGTCAAGTTTCAAATGTATAAATTCTGCAAATTTATGTGACCATTGCAAATTATACAAGAAAACTTTCAAATTTTTGAAAAAAAATAATAAATTTACAAGACAAAAGTCACAAATTCACAAGAAAATGGCACATTTGCCAGGAAAAAGACAACAAATTTATGAGAAAAAGCTGCAAGATTACAGTAAAAAAAAAAGTGGCAAATTTATGAGAGCGTTCCAAAATTACAAGAGAAGTTAGCAAATTTATAAGAAAAAGTCATAATTTTACAAGAAAAACTAACAAATCTATGAGAAAAAAGTTACAAATTTATAAGAAAAAAAACTACAAATTTATGTGAAAAAGTTGCAAGTTTATGAGAAAGTTTCAAAAGTTTATCAAATTATGGGGGAAAAGTCACTAATTTACACAAAAATCAGTGGAAAACAGGTTAACAGGTAAAGTCCATGTGGGCAAACACAGATGGGGCCCACATGGAACCCACAGACAAAACCCACATGGACCCATAGTACAGCAGGGGCCCACGTGGACATGCTGGCTGGGTTTTCGCATAAATTTGCTACATTTATCTTGTAAATTTGGAACTTTGTCAAAAAATGTTCGACTTTTTTTTGCTGTGAACTTAAAACTTTTCCTCATAAAATGCAAATGAATGAGAAAATAGTTCCAAATTTAACCGAACAACCTCATAAATTAGCAGGAGTAATGGTGTCGCTCACCAATCCTGCAACTTTTTTGTCGATACTTTCTTTTACTTCAGTAATGTTTTGGCAGACTCTTGTACTTGAGTAATTCATTTCCTCATTCCAACGTGAAAATCTTATAAAGTGCTATCTCAGGTGATCACACATCCTATTCTCCTTCCACTGCTGAAAAAAAGGAATTGAAATTCTTGAAGCAGACTGTCATCCCTGAATGCACCATTTGTTGGAGTGCAGCCGTACATGAACCAGAGAATCTCAGTTTCACATTAAAGGGACCTGCAGTTTTTGATATTCACACGTGGCGAGGACTACAGAAGAAATTTCAAGGAGGACACTCTCAGCACTCCCCACACCTGCTTCCACTTCACACCTGAAAAAACGAGTTTGGGATGAATTCATCAAAAAAAAAAAAAAAATACAGAGAGAGGAAGGACGAGCTTTATTGTTGTTAAATAAACTTCCTGATCCGAGCTCGTTGCACTCACAATATTAAGAGGGTTTAAAATAATTTGTTACCCATCGTTGTGCAGAAACAAAATTCTCTTCTATACAAAAATATAATTGACTGTGGGAGCTTTGAGAGACAGGACAGATGTCCAGTTTCATTTGCGAGGAAATGAATTATTATTGTTAAATTGTTTTGCTTACACTTATTAGATGAGGGCTGTGTAGCACGCAGCTCTGGATCTCATAACCAGTGGTTCCCTGTGACTTGGACCAGGGCCATTTATTGAGGGCCCTATGCAAGGCTGTGTTTGGGGGCCCCTGTTTTTGGAACGGGGAAGAGTAGCCACATGAAAGTTGCACATTTACAAGAAAAACAACACCAGCAAATTTATGATGAAAAAAGTAGTAAATTTAGAGGGAAAAAATTGCAAATTTAGGAGGAAAAAGGTCACATATTTACAAGAAAAAAAATAGCTACCTTCTTCTCTTTCTGCTGCTCCCTTCAGGGGTCTCCACAGCAGCTCATCTACCCCCATCTCACCCCATCCCTTCATCTTCCTTTGTAACACCAACCCTCTCCATGTCCTCCTTCACTACACCCATGCATCTTCTCGGTGGTCTTCCTCTTTTCCTCCTGCCTGGCACCTCCATCTTCAACATCCTTTGTGCAACATCTCCACTATCCCTCCTCTGCACATGTCCAAACCATCTCAGCCTTGCCTCTCTTACTTTGTCTCCAAACCACTCAACCTGAGCTGTCCCTCTGATATACTCATTTCTAATCTTGTCTCTCCTAGTCACTCCCAATGAAAATCTTAGCATCTTCAACTCTGCCAGCTCCAGCTCCACCTCCGGTCTTTTTGTCAGCACCACTGTCTCCAAACTATACATCATTGCAGATCTCACTACTATTTTATAAATCTTCCCTTTCACTCTTGCTGCTACCCTTCTGTCACAAATCACCCCTGACACTAGTCTCCACCCACTCCACCCTGCCTGCACTCTCTTCTTCACCTCTCTTGTGCATTTTCCATTGCTTTGGATGGTTGACCCCAGGTATTTAAACTCATCTACTTTCACTACTTCTACTCCTTCCATCTTCACCGTTACACCTGCCTCCCTCTCATTCACACTCATGTATTCTGTTTTGCTTCTACTGACTTTCATTCCTCTTCTCTCCAGAGCATACCTTCACCTCTCCAGGTTCTCTTCCACCTGCTCCCTACTCTCACTACAGATCACAATGTTGTCTGCAAACATCATGGTCCACGAAGACTCCTGCCTGACCTCATCTGTCAGCCTGTCCATCACAATGGTAAACAAGAAGGGGATCAGAGCCGATCCCTGATGTAACCTCACCCCCACCTTGAATCCATCCATCACTCTTACAGCACACCTCACCACCATCTCGCTGTCCTCATACATGTCACACCGTTACACAGCTGCAGTTGTTTCACAGCCGCTATGCATCCTCGGGGAATTTGGCCGCTCGCCTTCCCCACATCCTCGCTGGATCGAGCCGTGAAAGAGTCAGAGATATAATTTTTTTTTTTCACAGCCACTGTGGATCATCACTAGGTTTAACGGGAAAGTCCCTCACCATCGCGGATCCACACACAATTTTTGCACGGCCCAGACACCTTTGACGTTCCGGGCCAGCACTCGCTTACTCTCACCCCCCCCCCCCCTCCTGCACAGAGCTTTTCCCGCACCTCACTCCCTAAAGCCGGCCGATCGCTGTCTGGTTCCATTACGCACGACTGCACACCGGCCTGTGCGCCCACGATCCATGGCCGTTCAACATGCTGGAACTCGGAGCGGAGCACACTGCCCTTTCCACCCCTCCCCCGTCCCCCCATGGACTGACATGCCCTCCGACAGTTCTACCGGAGCTGGAGCCAAACGACGGGGGGGTGGGGGTGTCACAGCCCCTTTTGAGTGTTCTGGGGGGAGCCGTGTGGTGACCCAGTACAATGCAGACTGATACTATTCACGCTCAGCAGAGGACAATTTGCATAAGGACAGAGAGCCCTTAGGAGACAATCAGAACAATGGACTATTGTTTTTATTTATTGTTATTGGACACACAGCACAACACAGCGCACAGCGCTACAATGTGTCTCATCATCGATGATGGAGGAAATAAAACTCTGAAACCTTCCAGCTCGTCGCATCACGCCTGAACTTATTTGTTCCTCCACACAAATAAGTTGTGCATCATGACATCACACGCTGCTATTACCAAGCATTGCCATGACACCGCCACTACCATGAGATAATGGCGAAAACGTATGTAAACACGAGCAGCATGGTAAAATGGTAAATGGCGTTCACTTATATAGCACTTTTTACTCATCTCTGGATGACCAAAGCACTTTACAGATCCTGCTATCCACCCATTCACACACTGATGGCGGCAGAGTTGCCATGCACAGGCGCTTGCCTGACCCACCAGGAGCAACTGGGGGTTCAGTGTCTTGCTCAAGGACACTTCAACATGCAGACTGCACACAGAGTGGGAATCAAACCCCTGACCCTCTGATCAGTAGTCGGCCACACTACAAATGCGCCACAGCACCCCCATGGTAAACATGAGTTGAAACAACTCTTGACGCGGCAGCATGCAATAAAATGAAAGACTGCAATGTGTTCGACAGTCTATGAAGTGCACCCACACCTGATTCCCAAACAGCAGCACCTCCATTAGTGACGGTAATATTAGCTTATTATTATTATTAGTGTATTAGCGTGATGCTAGCAGCCTTGCAGGCTAAGTTTAATCTATTTTTAACTCACAAAACTCAACTAAAAATGTCTGATATTTAAATATGATCTCGTTCTTTTTAGACAATGACAGCAACAGGTAGCTCTGAGGTTTTACCAACCTGCTCATCCTCCGCTCCTTGCCAGGAAAACCCACTGATGCTAGCTGCACACAGAGCTGGAATGAAGTTTGTATTTAAAGGCTTGGATCCATTCATGACCGTAGAGCAGTTGGAGTTTGGGTAGGTGGTACGTGTGATGTAGGTTACAGATTAATACTGAATTACTCTTTCCCAGAATGAGTAATGTCTTGAGGTTTTACCACTATGTTAATATACAATTATTTTATGCATGTGGGTGTATATACACTGTGCATATATACTGTATATGCACAGCCTTTTGCTCTGAACATGACAACATGGGAGCCTTTTGCCTTGAAGATGAAAATAACATGGGAGCCTTCTGCTCCAAAGATAACATCGGAGCTTTTGGCTCTGAAGATAATACAAGAACTCTTAACTCCAGGGACTCCAACATAGGAACTTTTAGCACTGGAAGCACCAATATAGGCAATTCTCGCTCAAGAGGTACCAATATAGGAGCTTTCCACTCAGGGTTCAACAACATAAGGGTTTTTAGTTCAGAAGATAGTACCTGAGGGGCCTTTGGCATAGGGGCCAACAGCAGCTGAGGAGTGGTGACCCCAGGTGGCAAAGGTGGAGCAGACTGCTCTGATGGCCAGGGTGGAGGGGATTGCTCAATTCCTTGGACAACGAGTGGAGGCCTCCTGACCTCTTGGACAACAGGTAGAGGTCTGCTGACCTCTTGGACAAAGGGTGAAGTGGACAGCTCGACCCCCTGGACTATGGGGAGAGCGGACTGCTCTGAAGACAGTGATGATGGAGCAGCATACTCCGTTGACGGAGATGGTGGAGCGTGGTCCTTCTGCAGCTCCATCCTTGACATGGCCACCTCGAATGATGGAGGGAAACAGGGGGTCAGTAAGGCGGCTACTACAGTCAAAAGCAGCAGAGACTGGTAGGGAGTGTGCTTGGGTCCCCCCCACTAGGAGCAAGGCAAGTCTCTTCAAAAATAGTGGTAGAACATAAATGAAACAGTACTTGCCTTAACTCCTGGTCTCCTACTGCCAGGGTGACAACCTCAATTTATACTGCAGGAGAGATGGCCGGTGGAGCTGGTACTGGAGCTGGAAAGCACCAAGGGGCAAGTATTGGAGCTGGGAGGTGCTGTGGAGCAGGTACTGGAGCTGGGAGGTGCTGTGGAGCAGGTACTGGAGTTAAGGAGTGATGAGGAGCCAGCACTGGAGCTGGGATGTGCATCACAGAGACCACTGAAGGTAAAGCATCTTCCTTCATCCCTGCGCAGACACCTCGGATGGGAAGGAAGAAACACAGGATGGGTTGTAACAGTTGTCAATGGCAGATACCAGTGGAAAGGACCCAGAGGCTGATGGGAACTGCACTTGGGACCCCCCAGCAGGAGCAAAATATGAAAATATGGGGAAAATAAGGGGAAAAGCACTTGCCTTAACTCCTGGTTCACTGCTGCTGGGTTGTCGGTCTCAGGTGAAGCTGCTGGTGGTGTGACGACCTTGGAAGACCCCGGAGTTGCTGGTGTGATGGTCTCTGGACACGTTGGCAGAACAGCAGAAGAGGCAGTCTGAAATAAAGCTGTGGGCGAGGGCACCTGCACAGCAACTGTGGGAGCTGGCACTGCAATTGCCATAGAAACTGGCACAGAAGGGCCCTCCGGGGCTGGAAAACTCCATGGGACTGGAGCAGAGGCAGAAGAGTGATGATGATGAGGAAAATCTGGAACTGTAGGTGTTGGAGGCTCAGGTGGTGAAGCAGTGGTGGAATGCCGGGAGGAGCGGTGTCTCCCAGAGCCTCCTTTTCAACCTGGACTGCCGCGCAACCTGCAGGTCCCATTATACTCCACAGGGATGGAGGGAATGGCAGCAGATGGCGGGTTGGCGAAAATGGGCTGCAAGGCTGGTAATGGAGGGAGTGGAGGGAGTGCCAGTCTCTGAATCTGGGGGTGGGAGTGCAAACTTGGTCTAGCTGTCATCAAGTTTGTTACTTCCCCCAGCAATCCCAAGCGTCCTCCGAGGAAGAGCTGCTTCGAGCAGCGGCCGCCAGATCCTCCAATGCGGCCACACCTCTTGCTCGTTGTGGCTCCTTTCCTCCTCCTCCTGCTGGGCTCGCCCACTGAGTCCGTGCCTACTGGGTCCCTTGTTTGTGGCGTCATTCTGTCAGCTAACTGCTTTGGAAAGCAGTTATGTTTTTAAAGTGGGACCCAAGGTAGCAGGCAGGACTGAGTGCAACGATGATTTATGAACAAAAAACAACTAAACAAACAAAAAGTAGCTCAGGGGGTGTACAACACAAATGGCACAGATAACACTAAACACTTACAGGAAGACAACAAAGAGGGTAAACCAACAAATGACAGCGCACCAACACAAACTCAGACTGACATATATGTAGGGAACCGATAATGAACAATACAGGACAGCTGAGACTAATTAGAAGATAACAGGGGAGCAGCTACAAACAGGACGGGTGGGGCTGTGCAGACAATGGACACTGAGGAAACACAGAGGACTGTCACGATGGCCCTCACGGACCATCACAAGACGCCTCAGTCACCAGTGAGTTTGCAGTGATGTTTATTTACAGTGCAGGTTAGGCAGGCATAGGAATACAGACAAGGAATGGGCACGTCTGAGCCGGGGAGCGCCCGATGCGCCAGACGAATAACAATGAAGGTTAGTCACGCTGAACGTACCTTACAAACAGGACCGTTAGCAGGAATCAACAGAGATTAACCGCGATAACCAGAACATAGCTGAACATAACAGAGCATAACAGAGACTGCCGCATTGGAGGACATTCAGCACCAGCTTTTATCTCTGGCGGCTAATGACCCCAATGCGGCGCAGCTGCTCGCAATGACAGCAGCGCAGCAGCTGACTTTGACAGCAGGGAGCTCCCCCGGGCGCCTTCACAATAAGAACCCGAGGGGCTGGAAGGAATCCTCTGCTGCCAAAGCCAGGGAAATATGATATGAGACTCGAGTGTGGACAGAACCGACACTCGGTTTATGACAAGGACAAATAATGCAAATAACAATCATAAATCAACCAAAACAGGGCAAAACCATAACTGAGTGGAGAACTTTTTTTTTGTTTTTTTTTTTTGTTTTTTTTGTTACTTATTTGTACCCGTAGGTAGACTTGGTTTGCAGTCTGGTGACAAGCCACTGGCTGCTGGTCGCTGCGTGCGCGAGCGCTCTAAACCTACATGTTTTTGGTGTGCGGGAGGAAACCGGAGAAATCCCGGAGTAAACCCGCGCAACACGGGGAGAACATGCAAACTCCACACAGTTCACTGTTGGTCGGGGGCTGGGATCGAACCCACGATCTCATGATCCCCGCGGTCCCCCGGCCGAGGGTAAAACTGTGCTGCCACAGTGCTAAACCACTGCGCCACCGTGCAGCCGAACTGTGGATAACCCAACAAAGTAATAAGATAAGATAAGATAAGATAAGCCTTTATTAGTCCCACAATGGGGAAATTCCAGGATTGCAACAGCACAGGGATAGTAACACTCAGAGCAACAATCAGAAGACAAGAAAAAACAAGAGCAGCGAGTATACATACACTACCGTTCAAAAGTTTGGGGTCACCCAGACAATTATTTTGTGTTTTCCATGAAAAATCACACTTATTTACCACCATGAGTTGTAAAATGAATAGAAAATATAGTCAAGACATTGACAAGGTTAGAAATAATGATTTGTATTTGAAATAATAATTTTTTCCTTCAAACTTTGCTTTCGTCAAAGAATCCTCCATTTGCAGCAATTACAGCATTGCAGACCTAACATGATTGCACAAGAGTTTTCTAATCATCCATTAGCCTTCTGATGCAATGAGCAAACACATTGTACCATTAGAACACTGTAGGGATAGTTGCTGGAAATGGGCCTCTATACACCTATGTAGATATTGCACCAAAAACCAGACATTTGCAGCTATAATAGTCATTTACCACATTAGCAATGTATAGAGTGTATTTCTGATTAGTTTAAAGTTATCTTCACTGAAGAAAAGTGCTTTTCTTTCAAAAATAAGGAAATTTCTAAGTGACCCCAAACTTTTGAACGGTAGTGTATGTACATATAAATATATAAATATATAAACACACAGTGTGGAGCATTGTAGCTAGATGGAATAAATATATAAATATATAAACACACACAGTGCGGCGCATTGTAGCTAGATGGAATGAATAGCATAACCGTCTACTTAGTTATCCTACATGGTATGATTATGTACCCATACATATTGTCACCCTCCGTAGCGACCGGTATTTTCCTAGTTGTATACCGGAGGGGACCATTGTGTAAGTCTATTGCGTCTTTTGCATTCACTACTATTAGATTGTCGCGTTTTTTTGCTATCTCTGCAAGCAGCCCTGCTTAGGTTATACAGTCTGACAGCCGTAGGTAGGAAGGACCTGCAAAACCTCTCGGTTGTGCACCTAGGATGATGTAGTCTGCTGCTAAATGAGCTCCTTAGTGCGTTCAGTATGTCCTGCATAGGGTGGGACTCGGACTCCAGCAGAGATGACAGTTTAGCCACCATCCTTCTCTCTCCTATCTCCTCCACTGGGTCAAGGCGTTGCCCCAGGACAGAGCTAGTTTTCTTGATCAGTTTGTTCAGTCTCTTCCTATCGGCTGCTGTAACACCACTGCCCCAGCAGACCACTCCAAAAGTGATGGCTGATGCCACCACCGTGTCGTAGAATGTCTTCAGCAGCGCCCCTTGTACACCAAAAGACCTGAGTCTCCTCAGTCTTAAATAATCACAGAATTGTGATTATAATCACACTTAATAATCACAGAATTGTGCAAACATTTCAAAAATAACAGGAAACATGGACAGAATGTCCGGATCATAACTGTCAAGAATCTCCGCAACACAAATGATCGTATATTGGTTCGTTACCTCAAAAAAGATTCAAGACACGGAATATTCTTTCATTCTTTTTACTTGCAGCAAGGAGTATGCAGCAAGGAGTACAGACCTCTGCAACAGCAGATCTGCACTGAGGGCTGTCCTCAGCGAGCAAACATTTTATACACACAGTAATTGCACAATTCAATCAACATTATCTAGTTCACACAGTGGTTGCATAATTCAATCAACATTATCTACAGGAAAAACAGCTTACACTATGTACAAGGCCTTCTGCATGTAGGCAGTCTCAGCACATTTCCAGCAGAAAACATTCATACACTCACTTAAAACTTAAAGACATATAAAATGATAACATGTATGTACAATTTTCTGACAATAACAATATGACTAAAGGCTTGCAAATTTAGGGGGAAAATAAGACATAATTGTAAGAAAAAAGTCACAAATTTATTAGGAAAACATTTTAACTAATTGATTGCACCTTTTTCTGTCATTAGTAGTGGTTAATTACTAAACTTGTGTAAAAGAATTGTTTAAAAAGACGTGTACTTTACCAACGTTTAATTGCATTTTCATTCACTGAACATACTTGTGACTCTCGTATTAACCTCTTGCACTCCGGTGTACCGGAGTGCACGTCTCTGTGTCCTAGAGCGCACGAGGGCACTGCGTCCTAGGAGGCACTGAAAAAAAAAGCTGCATTTCCGTTCTTCCACTACAGACACAGCTGCGAACAGAAAGCCAAAGGAGTGCTTTGATTGGTTTAGATGTGATTGACCTCTCATTCGACTAATAAGAGCCTTGAATTGGGTTTCTGAAACCTTGAAGAACCAATGACTGAAAACCTAGCAAGAAGGACCCGCCTACCAACGGCTGCGAATGCAGCGAGTCAATTGAAGTACAGAAGTTCGAAAGCTGTTTTGTGTAAGGCTGGGTGAAGAGAGACTGACTGCTGCAGCAGATGAAAAAAGGACCCGCAGGAAGAACCGCCACAGACCCAGCAGCACGGAGACCGCCCACAAGTGCGACCTGTGTGACAGGGACTGCCATTCGCGCATCGGCCTGTTCAGCCACAGGCGGTGCTGTCCCAGCAGAGTAGACGTTTAGGATTCTCTTCCATGGTCATCATAGACCGTCCACATGCTGTTGTGAACAGGTAAGTGTTATAAGCTAAATTATTCTTTATCCCTGAAAATTGTAATCAAAAATGACTTTTGACCGATCGGTAAATTACAACTGTGCGGCGCACGAAGTCCGAAGTCCGTGCACCGCGGTACACGGTTCATGCGCCACGTCCGGACCGTGAACGCTCCCCCCCCCCCCGCTACTCTTATGTAGCGGGGGGGGGGGGTGCGGGGACCGCAGGGACTGAAGAACAGCTTTTGATTTACTTTGGGTACATTATTTTTTGGCGTTTTTAGGGAAATTGACCAGAGTGCAAGGGGTTAATTAGCTCAGCCCTTAAAAGCGCAAATGAAGCATTTCTTAATGGATTTCTAGAGATCCTGACATCAATGGCGAGTTAGATGCTTAAAAAACACATTTAAAAGAATAATCACACATTTATCATATTACACTGCAAATTTATCACAAAACTGTAAGATAAAAACTCATAAATTTATTAAAAAAAATCCCAAATTTAAAAGGAAAATATTACAAATTTTAAAAGAAAAGTGTCACAAATTTAGGAGAAAAAACCCCATTTATTGGTGAGGGGAGCGTTGTTCCTACTTAAAGGTCCCATTCACTCAAACATGGTGTGTTTATGAGTTTTAACCTGCTTAAAATGTTTTCTTGGGTAACAATGTTAAAATCTCCCGTCACTTAAAAATAATGATATATATATATAATTTTAGCAGAATAAGCCGGTTTTGCTCTTCCAGATCTTTTTCTCTTGGTCACTGATAAATGCTTCGGTCTTTGGTTACAGCCATCACCGAGTTACTGGCTGTCATCATCCACTCCCCGCTCTGAGTTTGAGCCCAAAGTCGTTAATTTCAGAGCTAAAAGTGCTACTAGGTAGTTAACTTCCCAAGTGTGGTTTATATTGTATTTTCTTTAAATTTCAGTCATCCTAACAGACATCCCTGTCTCCACCTGGTTCAATAATCCATAGTCCATAATATATCATGTGTATTTTGCAGTCATGCTACATAGAGCTGTTAGCATTAGCTTGGCAAGGAGGTCAGAGTCGGTCAGTCTAACCGCATTAGAGCTTGCTTAAGTGGGAAGAGGCTGACAGACGGTCCGTGGCTTTAGCTTAACTGCCGATCTGGCCGGTTTCGATCACTATTTTCTATAAATTCTATTCACCCCCACTGGAATCATGTTCATCTGCCACCACCAGTGATGCTTTAATTCATTCTTTAAGACAAATTTATGTTAGTTGGCTCTGGCTTTTGCTGCCCGAGCCAGGTATGTTTAGCAATAGTGATGAAAGAGGAAGGGCGGCATTAACTGCAGATCTTGGGCATTTAAAGAGACATGCACTGAAAGGAGCCTTTCTGTGCAAGGCTGAAAAAAGAAGATTCACAGTGATACTGTAATCAGTAAATAGTTGAAGGCAGTTTGACCGAAATTTATCACAAACACTTCATTAAAATCTGTGGGAAGTGTCAACATGTGGGAAAAGTGCAGTAAATGGGACCCTTAAGTGATTTTTTCCAGTACTTTCTTATACTCAAGTAACTGTTCTGGGGACTATTCTTACTTGTAATTGACTATTTAAAATCATAAGGTAACACTACTGTTACCTGAGTAAAATCTACTCTAGTCACCCTGATCCTGATTCTCTGATTAGCCTTTTTGTCTTTGTCTGTTTTTGTTGTGACCAAACCAACCAGCAGGTGGCGCCTGAAGCATTGATGTGATTTTTGCCCATATTGACTGATTTCAACTTTTAAATTCACAGACAATTAAAAAAAGTGTCATATGGTCAGTGGAGCTAGAAAGCACTAGAATGAAGGTAAAAGGTGAGTAATAAGAATAAAATGGACTGTTAACATTAGGAATAAAATAGTCTTGTCTGTGAATTTTTTCTCATAGTTTTTCTTGTAAAGTTGCAGCTTTCCCCCCTATTTCTCCTGTTTTTTCTTTTTCATTTAAGTTCGACTTTGCAATCTTTTCCATGTAAATGTGCATCATTTTTCTTCATTATTGTGCAACTTTTTTCCTTCAACGTTTATGAATTTTTTTTAATTTTAAGCAAAGCAGTGCTATTTATTCTTTTGTTTGTGTAAATGTGTGGCACCAATCAGCACGGAGCTGTTAAGCATTAAAATGACGGTAAAACAAATAAACTGTCCTGTTAACATTAGTAAAAGCAAAGTTTTTTAAATCAGAAATATTAATTCTAATAAGAATTTGCAACTTCTTTCAGCATAAAATTGGCACTTTGCAAGTTTTCTGTCATATTTTGGTATTTTATGCATTAATGTTTTTACTTGACTCACACGATCTGCATTTTGCTTTGTTTTTGCTATGAACTTCCACAGATTTTTTTCCCAAAATTTTAGAAACTTTTTTTCCCATAACTGTCTGAATGTTTTCTCAAAAAATGATTACTTTCTGTAAATTTGTGGAAGACGTTTACATTGGGCTGTATAATTAAGTTAAAACACTTTTTTCCTTATGAAGTTGCGACTTTACGAATTGCAACTTTTTTTTTCTTGTATTTTGTTTTGTCTCAGCATTTTTTTCACTTAAAATTCCAACTCTTTTCTTTTAATTTTGCTGTTTTTTTTTCCCCTCTTTCCCCCAATTCTGGTCCCACCAAGGGTCCCACACTTCCCCTGGCTTTATGCAGCTGTGGAGACCTCACCTGTAGACGTCTGCAGGCTGCATCCGAAGCCACAACTTGACCTCAGAAATCAGCGATTCATCGTCTTGGAAGTGCTCGCCCTTCAAAAATGACTTCATGGTTGGAAAGAGGTGGAAGTCAGACGGTGCGAGGTCGGGAGCTGCAGCTTTCCATGTGATCTCTAGAGATATGGATTATTATACAGGTGCAAGTTCAGCCTCCTGCAATAACCAGAAGTGGGTCAGGGGAAATCTGATGTTGTATTCTGGTCATAACTATGCTGCCGCACTGCACCTTACAGTCTAACTGCCGCCTCACACCAGAAATTAAATCATTAAATCTGAAATAGGAGACTTTTCTGTCCTGACTTTTCTTCTAAATGTGCAACTTTTTTCAGCATAAAATTGCAACTTTTTCTTGCTTTTTTTGTACTTTTCACATTAAATTGCAACTTTTCTCATCAGTTCAATTCAACTTTATTTATATAGCACCATTTCACAACAACAGTCATTTCATAGCCCTTTCAACTGTAGGGGGAAACTCCCACAATTGTAGAAAGAAATGTCAGAAATGTATGACTTTTTTTTGGCAAAAACTACACTTTTAAAAAAACAAAACAAAAAAACCCCAACAAGTTCATAGGACCAGTGTACATGAAGCTGCAAAACTGATGTGACACTTAAATTAGGTTACAACATTTTCTCTTAATAAATTTGTAACTTTTTTCCTCATATTTCCACCTTTTGTTCTCATGAAATTCAATTTTTCTTCTAATAAATTTGCAACTCTAAACAATTTCAGTTCAGTTTTCTTCAGAAAAATTTTCACAAGTTCATAATAAAATAGCATTTTTTAAAACTTAACTTTGTGAGTTTTCTTGATGTCCTTACAAAGTTTTACTGTGTAATTTGCAGTGTTTCCCTCATTATGTTGCAACTTTTCCCTTTTGTTACTTAAATGTGTGTGTGTGTGTGTGTTTGTGTGTGTGTGTGTGTGTGTGTGTGTGTGTGTGTGTGTGTGTGTGTGTGTATGTTGAAGTTTTATGGCGCTGCAAAACATTTGATCTTTAAGTTTAGCTTCGAGCTCTTGTTTTTTCCTAATAAATTTGCAACATTTTATTTATGTCTCCAGGTTTTGGTCTCATAAATTTAACTAAAATTGCCACTTTTTTAAAAAATATTTTTCTACTTTTTTTTTTTTTTTTTGCAAAACAATCTATATTGAGCTGCATAACAAATGTAATCCTAAAAAAGAGGAAAGTGTTTTTTCCAGCCAGCATGTCTATGTGGGCCCCATGACAGGTTTAATGGGTCCCATTGTGTTTGCCCACATGGACTTTACAGGCAATCTGTTCACCCGCTTTAAACTCGTTTGGCCCCACATGGGTTTAACATGGGTGAGCAGCTTTTAGTCACAGTTGTGTCACGGATGAAATTATGCGAAAAAGTCACAGATTTATGAGGAAAATTGTGAAAATTTATAAAAAAAAAAAGGTGACAAATTTGTGAGGGAAAAGTCACAAATTTACTAGAAAAAGTTAGCAAATTTACAAGAAATTTTTTTTTAAATTACTTGAAAAAGGTTACAAACTTAAGAGAAAAATTTAACACATTAACAAGAAAAAAGTCATAAATTCATGAGGAAAAAAATTAGAAAAAGTTACAAATTAACAAAAAAGTAGCAAATATATGAATAAATAAAATGATAATTTAAGAGAAAAAAGTCCCAAATTTATGAGGAAAAGTTGTTAGTTTCCAGTAAAAAAAAAGTAGAAAATTTCTGAAAAAGTTCCAAATTTACAAGAAAAAAATGTCACATATTTATGGGGAAAAACTCAAAAATTTATGACAAAATAGCAAATTTACAATGAAAAAAGTAACAAATTTCAGAGAAAGTTTCAAAATTACAAAAAAAAGTTAGCATATCTACAAGAAAAGTCACAATTTTACAACCAAAAAAAATCACAAATTTATGAGAAAATAAGTTGAAAAAAGGTAATGAAGTAAAGTCCATGTGGGCAAACACAGATGGGGCCAACATGGAATCCACGGATGAACCCACATGGACCCATAAGACAGCCCAGTTTTGATCTATGGTGGGGCCCACAGGGACACGCTGGGTGGGATCTTGTAAAATTGAGACTTTTTCTTGTAAATTTCAGACTTTTTTCTTGTAAAACTTAAGACTTTTTTCTTGTAAATTTGACACTTTTTACTTGTAAATTTGAGACTTTTTTCTTATAAATAAGACTTTTTTCTTCTAAATTTGAGACTTTTTACTTGTAAATTTGAGACTTTTTTTTTGTAATTTTGAGACTTTTTTCTTGAAAATTTGAGACTTTTGTCATAAATTTGAGACTTTTCTTGTAAATTTGAGACTTTTTTCTGTAAATTTCAGACTTTTTTCTTGTAAAACTTAAGACTTTTTTGTTGTAAATCTGAGACTTTTTTCTTGTAAATTTGAGACTTTTTTCTTGTAAATGTGACTTTTTTTCTTGTAAATTTGAGACTTTTTTCTTGTAAATTTGAGACTTTTTTCTTCTAAATTTGAGACTTTTTACTTGTAAATTTGAGACTTTTTTCTTGTAAATTTGAGACTTCTTGTAAATTTGAGACTTTTTTCTGTAAATTTCAGACTTTTTTCTTGTAAAACTTAAGGCTTTTTTTCTTGTAAATCTAAGACTTTTTTCTTGTAAATTTGAGACTTTTTTCTTATAAATTTGAGACTTTTTTCTCATAAATTTAAGACTTTTTTCTTCTAAATTTGAGACTTTTTACTTGTAAATTTGAGACTTTTTTCTTGTAAATTTGAGACTTTTTCTGTAAATTTCAGACTTTTTTCTTGTAAAACTTAAGGCTTTTTTTCTTGTAAATCTAAGACTTTTTTCTTGTAAATTTGAGACTTTTTTCTTGTAAATCTGACTTTTTTCTTGTAAATTTGAGACTTTTTACTTGTAAATTTGAGACTTTTTTCTTATAAATTTAAGACTTTTTTCTTCTAAATTTGAGACTTTTTTCTTGTAAATTTGAGACTTTTTTCTCTTAAATCTAAGACTTTTCTTGTAAATTTGAGACTTTTTACTTGTAAATTTGAGACTTTTTTCTTGAAAATTTGAGACTTTTTTTTGTAAATTTGACTTTTTTCTTGTAAATTTGAGACTTTTTAATTGTAAATTTGAGACTTTTTTCCTCATAAATCTAAGACTTTTCTTGTAAATTTGGGACTTTTTTCTTGTAAATTTGAGACTTCTTACTTGTAAATTTGAGACTTTTTTCTTGTAAATTTGAGATTTTTTTCTCGTAAATTTGAGACTTTTTTCTTGTAAATTTGAGACTTTTTCTGCAATTTTTTTAACCTCACAATACATGACATTGTCTATGGTGAAAAGACTTGCATGTGCCCTGACAGAATGAAAGAACGGTCTAATAAAAATCAGAATTTTATCCTCTGAATGTGACAGCAGCTGCGTGAGACTCTTCCCTCTCATCAGAGAAGACGCCTCATCTCCCACTACCCTCCTCACATTTGGACGTCGCCGAGGCGTTTGTCTCTCTCTCTTATTTCTCAAGGTTCTCCACAATGGCCACACTGAATGACAGAGGAGCAGAGGCCAGAGAGGAGGAGTAAAAAGGAAAAGAGGAGTAAAATCAGCCTTTGGCCCGCCGTTTGGTATGACACTCATTATGTGAAGTGGGCCATTCTGAGGGAAGGAGGAGGCTGCCTGTCACAACAGATGTTGATTACACAAAACAGGCCAGTTTGGACGTGAATAAAGCAGCCACACAAACACCCACAGGCACAGATTCAGTGGTTATAGTCGCTGTTTTGTCATCAGGCTTAATTGATTGTAATCACCGTTCCTTCTTGGCAACCCTCCCCTGTTCTTGGAGTGCAGGTTATTGCTGCTCATTATCTAAGATGGCACCGATCTGCCGTAATCTATCAATGATAACAACGACGGAGCGGGATGGTTTCTCTCTGATTCTGCACCTGTGGAGCTGGGGAGTAATCAGAGGAGGTGGGGAGAGGAGTAAGGATTGTGTACTTAAGTAAAAGTACCTTATGGTCAGGGGTGGGTAGTAACCACAGAGCTGTTTCTAGCTATAAACCAGGGTACACAGATGCAATATGTCCACTCAGCTACTAGGGGTCCCCACAAGATACACGTCCACCCTCCATTTCTTTTTTCTTTTTCTCTTTTGGGAAAAGTAAAACTGCCTTCAGCTTTTTTTCTATCATAAATTTGTTTCTTTTTCATTGTAAATTTGCAGTTTTTCTTGAAAATTTGCAATTTTTTTCTAATAAATTTGACACTTTTTTTTACACTTTTATAATGTTTATATGGATGCTGGCTAAATGTTGATTCTATGTAACGATTTCATTTTTTCTGTTCATCTAAACCAGTGTTTTCAACCTTTTTTAAGCCACGGACCCCTTATAACATTTAAAAAAAATCTGGCAGAACAACAAAAATCTAAAATGCTATAAAACGACAGCCCAATAATAATTTAGTCTTGTAATTTGTTTATACTCAGTGTCAGTGAAAGTCTGCAAAGACGCAAACACACATGCATTTGATCCAGGCGAGGCGAGTGCACGCAAGCTGGCATCCACGTGAGTTAGACTGTGTTCAGCTCAGCCAGGAGTTCACTTGGTGTGCCTACTAAAACGCGGAATGAACAGTACGGCACAAAACGCTCCATCGGTGTTCCGTACGGAACATGTTCCATACTTGGTCCCTGCGGGATGTCACCCAAGCCTGCCTGCAGTCAGTCCTACTAGCTAGCTACTATCTAGCTATGGAACACTTGCGATCCTGCAATGATACACATTCTGGAACATGTTCCACACATGCAGTTATCAATAAATAAATAAATACATGCAATTAGAAATTAATGAACAGCAAAATGTAAAAGATACATCCCAATAGGTCGGCCGATGGAAGTTCCATATGGAACGAAAGTAGCAGGAATTAATTCATCGTCTGAGTGAACTGCAGACAGCTGTGTCCAACCTGCCGTGGAAGGGGGTCTCACCCGAGAAAATTGTCCCTGCCTCCAAAATTTCACCTGGATGATGGGTTGTTCACACTGCTAGCCTGCTAGCACGGTAAGGGCAGAATCTCAAGGCTAGCATTCCGTAAGGAAGGTTCCGATTACTGCACTGACACAACCAGGCAACCAGCCAACCTACAAGCCTTATGGAATTTTTGTTAATTTCTAATTGCATATATTTATTTATTGATAATTGCACATATGGAACATGTTCCAGAATGCCTCCAGAACGAATGTTGCAGGATCACTAGCATTCTGTAGCTAGCTAGTAGCTAACTAGTAGGACTGACAGCAGGCAGGCTCGGTTGATGTTCCCGCTGGCTGAACAGTATAGTATGGAATGCTGACGGAATGTTCCATCACCTTCACTTGATGCTTTCAGTGTTGCTTTTGGAATTAGATTGAAAATGAGACAGAAACTTGTCAGAGACGTCTCTTCTCAGAGACACGCTCCCGCGAACAGCAGAGGCAATTCTAGAGCCTCTTGGGGCCCTGGGCAAAAATTCACAGGGAGCCCCTCCATCCAGTGTTCACCACCCTTATATAGCAAACAACCTGACCAGCAGAGGCGGGAGAAGCTGCCCTCACCTAACATAACTACTGCATTATTTGCACTACTTACCTACTACTTACTAATGTAAGTAGTAGGTAAGGGGCGGCTATGCCGCCTACTTACTACTGTAAGTAGGTATGGGGCAGCTGTGGTGCAGGTGTAGTGTGGTTGACCACTGATCGGAGGGTCAGGGGTTCGATTCCCACTCTGTCTGCAGTCTGCATGTCAAAGTGTGCTTGAGCAAGACACTGAACCCCCAGTTGCTCCTGGTGGGTCAGGCCAACGCCTGACCCATCATACATTAGTGTGTGAGTGTGTGGATAACAGGGTCTGTAAAGCGTTTTGGTCATCTAGAGACGAGAAAAAGTGCTATGTAAGTGAATGCCATTTACTGTTACCACCAGATGGATGACTTCGCTTTATTTTGATGCAGCCACTCTCGCTCGTTTGTTTACATAAGACACACATTGGAGGGCTGTAGAAGGTTTGGGTCAAAAAAAGAAAAAGGTAGGAAAATTAAATAAAGGCAAATTTTGAGAATAAAGCTGAAAATTAAAAGAAACATTTTTAAGGCAAAAGGTTGCCCAATTTATAAGAAAAACACAGATTTCAAAGACAAACTTTGCAACTTTACAAGAAAAAGATGTGAGTAAAGGAAGTTTTTTTTTTTACTAAATCACAAATTTTCCAGGAGAATAAAAAAACAAGAAAAAAATTGAACATTCATGACAAAAAAATGTAAATTCACTAGAAGCAAATCTACAAGAGGAAAAAAATTGTGAAGATTATGAAAACAAATCATAATGTACAAGTTTAAAAAGAAAGGGGTGAGGCCCCTTTACGGAGTTCTGTGTTGGCCTACCACTGTCATGACAAACTCTCCACATTGTCACTACTGTAGTGATTCAAAGGCGATCAGCCCTTGGGAAGCCCTCTTCTGGCCTGAGGCCCCAAGCATTTGCCTGCCTTGCCTGCTGGCATGCAGCACCTCTGGTGAAGGGGGTTGTTTTTACAGCAGCTGAACTATTCTCAGCTCAACACCTCTTGTTTGATGCTGGGGGTGACCGACGTTGGGAGGCGGCTTCTGGGGGAGGTGGTGAAATTTTCCCAGTCTGGATGGTGTTGTGGGCTCAGGCATGGCGATGTTTGTTTTTAATTTCAGGAACCCAGCCAGCATGCCCATGTGGGCCCTGCTATAAGTTAAATCTGGGCTGTCTTATGGGTCCCATGTGGGTTTACATGTGGTGCAGGTAAGCAGCTGCTTCCTGTATTAAGCCCATCTGGGCCCCAATGGGTTTCACATGGGTGAGCAGCAGGTTTCAGTCACACTGGTGCTAAAATTACAAGTCACAAATTTATGAGGAAAAAATTTAAAAAGTTGCAAATCAACACACAAAAGTAGCATATATATGAGTAAATAAGCAGAAATTTTACAAGAAAAATGTCAAATTCATAAGAAAGTCACAAATTTACAGGGAAAAAGTAAGATATTCATGAGAAAAAAGTTGCAAGATTACAGTAAAAAAATGACAAATTTACGAGAAAGTTCCAAAAATATCAGAAAAGGTTTGCATATTTGCAAGAAAAAGTCACAATTTTACGAGAAAACAAACAAAGTCATGAGAAAAAAGTTGCAAATTTACAAGAAAAAAAAAGTTGTAAATTCATGAGGACCCATAAGATGGCCCAGGTTTAACCTCTGGTGGGTCCACATGGACATGCTGGCTGGGAACCCACTGTGAAGCCCCCCCCCCCATCCAGATCCAGATCCAGATCCAGAGGGGGGTGCATTTGTGCTCCCGCCTGCTGACATGCAGCAGCCGCTGCAGGTGCCAACACACAACAATGACAAGTTGCTTGCAATTATTTCGGACCAATTAAAAAGTGAAACTAGACAGTTTCCTGAGGACCCCAGATGTTCTCAAAACCCAGGTCTAAACAGTCACCCAAGGTTTTTTGTTTTCAAATTTATCGTACACATGCCAAAATTTGGATATTGGTACATAGGACCAATGAAGACCCACCACCACCACCACATGAGAACCCTCAATGGCCGCCCTGGTCCCTACCACTGGACAGTCTAACACAATTTGATAGATGTACTTTATTGATCCCAAACTGGGAAATGACAGAATATTAACAAAATCCAGTGCAGTCGAACAGCTCACACTGCCAAGGTGCGTTCAGACCAAAAGTGAACGGGCCCACAGTGTGGTTACATTTTAAATTGATTTTGATTGGCTCCCCCCCCCCAAAAAAAAATTTCTGGAGACGCCCCTGTGTACGCCTAATCTAAAACCAACAGGAAATCTGACCTTTTGAATTGAAATTGTGATATTCAGTGATTTTTACTGCTTTTTCCTCATGAATTTGCCAGTTTTTCCAAACATTAAGGATGTTTTTTTCCGTTTGAATTTAAATGTCTTTTCCCCACATAAATTATTATCTGTAGCTTTTCCCCCCATAAATTAGTTTTTTCCTCATGAAATTGTAGCCTTTTTCTTCTACATTTTCAGAATTTATTCTCATAAATGTGACATTTTTTCCCACACTTTTACCTTGAGTAACTTGATTCAGTGGAACTAGTCACTATCCACCTCTGATGACATCAGCTTACACCACGCCAGTACTCATAACGTTTCCACAAAACTGTACTTTACTGAGTCCTTTTACTGTAAAGTACTTTCTTCCATTTGTACATGTATGATGTGAAAATACTTTTATTTAAGTGCATGTGGTCTGTGAGTTCATTTATTTCTAATTGCATCAATGTGAAAACAGGTTAGAAATGTTCTTCTGTATCTTGTAATAACCAGAAATGACTGCAGCTTTATAATCTGGAATCATTCTTCTTCTTTTCTGGCTCAGGACTGCTTCTTGATTTGAATTATATTAGAGGGAGCATGTGACTCTTTTATTTCTCAGACTGACACATAGAGTATAAAAGAAAATTTTCCTCTGCACCGGCAGGATTAGATCTGGGCTGGCAAGGATCAAGTTGCAAATTTTCAAATAAAATAGATGTAAAGGAATGAGGAAAAAAAAAGTTGTAAATTCATGAGAAAATGATTGGAAATTTATGTGAAACAAACTGCAAATTTGTCATAAACAGTCACAAATTTATAAGAAATGAGGAAGTGAAGTTATTATAGCCAAAGTGAGAAGTTTATGTCGAAAAAATCTGATTAATGACTTACTCTCACCGATTTGTGAGGTTTTCTTTTAAATTTGTGGCTCGTTTCCTTTTTCCAAGTTTAAGATTTATTTATTTATTTAGTTTGCATTTGTGTCTTTTTTTCTTCTGGGTAAATTTGCAGCTTTTTGCACAGAAGTTTTAAACTGGTTTTCTCATAAATTTGCATGCAGGTTGTGTTATAAATTTCTAATTGTTTTTGTGCACATTTAGGACTCGATTCATAAATTTGAAATGTTCTGATGTAAATGTAAGGCTTTTTTTTAATGTGGTATGTTTTTTTTAAATTAATAAATTTGCAGTTATTTGCAGGTTGCTTGTGAGTATATTTATGCAAAATTGCAAGTTTTAACTTATATTTTTGGGACTTTTTTCTTTATAAATTTGCAAGATTTTTTGACTCATTCCTGTACTACTGAGCCAGAAAACAATGGTTTCAACTCTGATTACAGTGAAATAAAATGATAAATTGACTACAGTGTGCAGAACTGCAGTAATTTCAGGTGAGAACAATTTATTACAGTAAATTACAGGAACATTTCTGATCAGTTATAAAATAGTGAAATCAAAAGTAACAAAGAAAACAAGCAAATACAGACCCCCCTCCCCCCCAGAAAGTAAGCATTAAGTAATCCTGCAATAAAGCTTCTCACAAAAGTACAATTCTGCAAAAAATTACTTGAGTAAAAGTAGTTGAGTAAATGTAACTCATGACTACCCAGTGTTGGTTGTTCCTCCCAACTCTTTAACTTTTCCAGTAGAAATTTTGTTCCTCCTGCTCAAGTAATTTTCCTTTAAAATATTAATATCCACATTAACAGCTTACAGTATTACAGTCTGTTTTAGATCAAAATGATGCGACAATAAAGCAGCGCTACACTCCTTCGACACCAGCCAGACTGCAGCATCCAAACAACCAAAAAGTCACATTTTCATGTTGCTCATCCGGGTAGTGAGCGGAGGTGCAGGTCCACTAGCGACCACATGGTGGCGCTGCAGGCTCACAAATGCCCCTCGTCCTCCTGACGGCCACACACTGTGGACTGATTCCAATCCAAGGTTTGAAAGGCACTTGTCTGCTCTAAATTGTTCTTATAAAGAGCTTGGAAATACTTGACTTTTTCCTCCTTATGCCGTTATGGATTTCCTTTTTTGTACAATTAAGAGCCATTAAAAGCTAATTTATCCTGTTAGAGCGCATTAAGGTGTGTCAGGGTGACTTATTTCAATAGGATAGGAAGGAGGCCACTTCTTCTTTTTTTTAAGCTATGTTTGAAATGTGTATGAGACCTTTGAGGACGCTGGAGGATGAACAGGCTGCAAATAAAGGGGGGTTGGGGGTGGCGTGCGTGCGCGCAGCGTGGGCCACCCACAGCTGCTGCTGGACGGCACCGGCAATAAAATGATCAGACAAAACCAATCTTTGTTTGGCTCAGCTGCAGGATCTGGAAACGAGGCCCGACTCCCAGTCAGCGTTTGTGTCGCCGAACGGATGGCTTCATACGCGACGAACAGAACCTGACGCCCCCACCAGGGGTCGTCAGGGTGCCCTCGCCGCGGCCAAGTTCAAAGCCAGATTCCGCTTAAATCTGATTTCGAAGTAAAGAAAGGAAAAGGAGAAATCGGTAGCAGTCGTGCAAATATGGATGTGAGCGCATGTGTGTCATGGATGCGAGCCTGCTGTGTAATGTAGCCGCTAGTTTGGAGCACATCTCCGCCGGGGTTAATGAGGGGGCACTCTGAAGTAATTAAAAAGAGAGCATTATAAGGCAGCAGTTTCACATGAGGCCCTCCTGGCACCCCCCCCCCCCATACTTAATTAAAACTCTTTGCCGACAGCCTTCTGTATCTTCCCAGGTAATCTGCTGTGAAATTAATAAGGAGAGAGAATTAAATGACTAATGTTAGCAGAGAAGGGCTACTTTTCTTTTGTCAGTTCCTCCCCTTCTTCCTTGCTGCAGTATGCATGACAGGGGTCCATCCGTCCCGCTCCTTCACGTGGCTCCCGCCATAATCTGATTCCAATTTCACTCTGCGGCGTGACACCGGTGGCGACAAGCCAGGGGGAGGTTTAATTGGAATGTCCTCGCTTTTTTTAAATTGGATTCCATCAAGATGTGAAATTAGCCTCCCGAATTATGGCCGCGCGCCTTTAAATGCTGATACGGAATTGTTTCCAGCAGTGATCAGTTAAGGAGCTGAAATAATGCTGCAGTGGCAGCAGTGCTGAGGCAAAACAGAGAAACATTCTTGAATTTTAAAGGCAGTCGGGGAGTCCTCGCATTTTGACAGCAGGTGTTTATCTTGTCAACTGGATTGTTTTTAACAGGGTGTAGTGCTTGAAAGACAATGCGATGCGTGAGAGTTTGGGATTAAAGGCACCACCTGACAGCTCTTTTTTTTTTTTAATCTTCCAGCCACTGTGCACAAGGGAAAATTTACACCCACAAAAATGCTCATCATCAGATATCTGCTGCACCCCGGCATTCATGATATCATCGTCGGGCTGAAGGCGCTAGCGCCAAGACTCTGGCACATTCAGGTACTGCGTGGGCACTAGCTTCCCTCACCTCCTCCAGGGTTGCGCTCTCTTGACCTCCCGCGCTGAGATTGGAGAATTTCCTCCCGTTCCGCGGCGGCCCCTGCTGTCACCCCGCCGTGGCCGCCGCGCCAAAAGAAACATCCCTTCTCTCTCCCACTGCCTACGTCCGCGACCCCTTCTGATAAGCTTGGAGGTCATCCCTTTCACTGATTGGTTTTGCCGGCGGATTGAATGCCGGCGTATGCGCCCGGGCCAGCTCTACCTGTGTGTGGCTGGATCAGCAGGTGGCTGGCACGCCGTCCGCTCTGATACTGAAACCATTATTTACAGTATATGGATAGCTGCGTTCTCAGCGCAGCCGCTTGGATTTATTTGACCAAACTGTATCAGTGAAAACATAATTGGTTATATATTCAGTCGGTGATTTAAAGGAGGATGGGGGGGGGGGTGCCATCCCCACCGTTGGCAAAATGACCAAATAGAAACGTCTTTGTTAACCTGCTGTCCCCCATCCCCAGAGAAACAGAGTAAAAAGATCAGGGCAGTTTCTAGCTTTTTGGGGCCTGTCTAGCCTGAGTGGTGGCCTTGTAGTCGATCAGCAGTCCCCAACCTGTGGGGACCGCCACCACTTGGTGGTGGGTCGCAGGGAGCCGCAGATTTATTCTGTTCCGCTGTACTGACCATGGAAGTGTATTATTTTGAAAATTACCACCTGACCCAGATTTTCTTTTCCTCCCTGACTTCCTGCCTGTCAAGTCGGCCTGGTCTTGACACATAGCTATTTCAGTAGTTGAGAGTTTGAGTACGGCACACGAGTCAACTCTGCATGCACAAGAAAACCAGCTGCCTTAGACCATGAATTACGGCGGAGCTGAAGCCAGGGTGGAGCGTACCTGAGGCCGCCATAGAAGCACTGGTAAAGCTACGCTCACAAAGATTCTTACCAACGACGGGTTCGTAAGAATCTCCCAGTTCCTATGAATTCTAGAGTTTGCAGACATTCGTGGAGGGGGGCAGAGTTTCTTACGGCTACTGTTCAATTCTCAAGAGCAACTTGAGGCATTCTTGAGAAATGAGGTGCTTTTCTGTTGTACGATGACGCTGGAGTTCTTACGTTCTTTGTAAGGGTGACTTGGGATCTTCCTATAGCATATCCAAAAGGGTTTATACTGTCTTCTAAAGTAATTATGAAAATATTTTCTTTTCTATCAGACAGCGAAAAGGCTGTTTTTAACTCAACATGTTTCGGCTGCTTCTTGCAGCCTTGGTCAAAGGGTCACGTGATGTTGTTGTGGCATACTCACTGCCATCATACGGAAATTTTTGTGCACTCTCAGGTCGTTGGTAGGAAGATCTTACGCTTTTGCCACATTTTGTTGACACAAATGTCGCACAAATAACGTACTTCTGCCTTATGAGTGCCTCACTACTGCCTTACACACATGGTATGAATTTCCGTACAAACAGGGATACATACAGCATTTCCTATATGGCCGCTGTAAGGAGCCCTCAAGAATAACTTATGGTGTTCTCGAGGCATACTTATGGCCAACATCTTGCATAGTTCTTACGTTGTTTCTATGGCATTCATACGGCTGCTCTATGATGAGGGTTTTCGTGGGACATTCATAGAAATCTTGGACAAGACCATCGACCTGGCCACAAACTTATGAACGGCCTACGAACGCTGGATTCTCCTACGACTGCCTTAAGAAGGCCTTACGAAATGGTCCAAAATCATTCGTACATGTTCGCAGCCATTCTGTAAGGGTATTTGTGACCGTAGCTTGAATGAATGAATGAATGAATGAATTTATTTCGGATAGTACATTACAGGTTAAAAGAAACTGTATAATATAACAACAAGGTCAAATTAGACAAAGACTCCTTCTACTATACAATTCCACGTGAGTTATCTGAAATGGGTGATGGCTGAAGCCGCAGCTTATATTGCCCACCCATATTCCATCCAAGAATTCAAAGGAGAAAAAAGAGAAAACAAGACAAGAGCGATTACAATTTAAAACAAGGCTAAGACAAAATATGACTGAGAGAAAAAGAAAACTGAGCTAGTCTAAGTTAAGTGGTTACTATTCAAAAACAAATCTAAGACATAGTGTCACAGAGAAAAAAGAAAAACTAAGCTATAACACAACACAGGCTGGAAATGTCAATCCTTATGTGAGTTTACATGTCGTCTTGTAAATATGTTTGGAGTATTTCTTCCTTTAGTTTTTGTTTAAATTGTCCAAGCTTTGTACATGATTTTAGTTCAGGTCCAAAATCGTTCCATAATCTGACACCTTGCACTGAAATACAGTGTTGCTTGGTAGTTGTTCTCACTGTAGGCTTTTGAAATATACATGTTCCTCTGAAGTGATATCGTTTCTCCCTTGTTTGGAACACCTTTTGGATATTTGCGGGCAGTGATAGATTCTTCACTTTGAACATTATTATTGCGGTTTTAAAGTCGATCAGATCTTTCAACTTGAGAGTTTTTTGTTTAAGAAAAAGTGGGTTTGTTGGTTCCCTGTAAGCTGCTTTGTTGATTATTCTAATAGCTCTCTTTTGAAGCATAAAGAGTGGATATATGTTTGTTTTATATGTATTTCCCCATACTTCATTACAATATGTCATGTATGGGAGTATTAATGAATGATACAAGGTGTATAGTGTGGGTTGATTCAGCAAATTTTTCACTCTGTGTAATATTGCAATTGATTTGGATACTTTACCTTTTATATAATTAATATGTGGCTTCCAACACAGTTTGTTATCAATTATTACTCCAAGGAATTTAGTTTCGGATACCCTTTCAATCTCTACACCATTTACACTGAGTTTGGGTACTGGGTAGTTGTGATGGTTGTTAAAGACTATAAATTTTGTCTTGCTTAAATTGAGCGTTAATTTGTTTGAATCAAACCACAGTTTCAGCTTTCCTAATTCCTTTCCGAGTGTATCCAGAAGTTGTTCCAAGTTGTTTCCACTGCATAGCAGGTTAGTGTCATCAGCAAACAATATTAAGTCCATTTTTTCTGAAACTTTACATATATCATTTATATACATATTGAATAATAATGGTCCCAAAACTGAACCCTGTGGGACTCCACAGGTGACCTTCAGTAGCTCTGAGTTTTTGTTGTTAACACATACAAACTGATGTCTATTCTTTAAGTAACTTCTTAACCAGGACAGTGCTACCCCTCTGATACCACAATTTTGTAGTTTCTTTAATAATAGATTGTGATCTACTGTATCAAATGCTTTTTTAAGATCCAGGAATACTCCAACTGAATACTCTTTATTTTCAATGGCTGTTGATATTTTTTCTGTAAATTCCATTAAGGCATATGCTGTTGTCCTTTTGTGTCTGAACCCATATTGCTGCTCACACAATAAATCATTCTTCAGTATGAAGTTGTCAATTCTCTCATAGAATATTTTTTCAAGTATCTTGGAAAATTGCGGTAATAGTGAAATTGGTCTGTAGTTGGAGAGTTCCCCTCTGTCGCCTGTCTTGTAAATTGGAATTACTTTAGCTATTTTCATTGCATTGGGAAATATACCTGATTGGAGAGACAGGTTACAGATATACGTCAGTGGTTTCACTATGCATTCGATAACAGTTTTGACTAGTAGCATATCAATACCATCGCAGTCAGTAGATGTTTTACTTTTGAACGATTTAACAATTTCAATGACCTCTCTTTCGTCTGTGTTCTTTATGAAGATGGTGTCTTTTACAGCAGTGTTATTGCATATTGAATCACCTGTTGGCACCGTAGTGGGTATTTCTCGGGCCAGTTTAGGTCCAATGTTAACAAAAAAATTATTAAATTCATCTGCAGGTGAAGCTATATTCACATTCGGAGTCGATTTATTATTTTTTGGAGTGTTAGTTGGGTAGCTGGTATTTCTGCTTTTATTTCCAAGGATACTGTTGATTATTGTCCATGTATTTTTAATATTGTCTTTGTTTTTTGTCCAGTTCTTTACTGTAATAGTCTCTTTTACTACATCTTATTATATATGTTAACTTATTTTTGTATGTTTTATACTGCTGCTCTGCTTCTTTTGTCCTTTTCTTTATGAAAGCTTTATATAATAAATTTTTCTTTTTACACGCCTTTTGTAGTCCTTTGGTTAGCCATGGTTTGTCAGTAAATTTGTGTTTAAGCTTTTTTTTAACTAATGGGCAGTTTTTTTCATAAAGAGTGGTTACAATGTTTGTAAATGTGTCATAGGCTTCATTTACATCTGATACATAGACTTCTGACACATAGACTTCTGCTTAACCAGGATGAGGCAGTGGAGCGGACCCAACATGGGGAACAGACCTCGGGGGCCGCTCCACCCCGCCGCCCCCCCGACTGGACCATCCCAGCAGAGAAACAAACCCAGACCTCCCACCGAAGGTGAGTTTTTTTAATCACACATTTTGCTTTTGGGGCAAGAAAAAAGTGGAATATTTATGAGAACAATTTGCCAGTTTATGATGAAAAAAGAATGAGGAAAAAAATCACAAATTCACAAGAAAAAAAAAAATCAGAAATGTACAAGAAAGAGTCATAAGTTTAAGAGAAAAAGAATCATAAGATAATTTGAATTTGTTCCCCTCACCCAATATATATATATATATATATATATATATATATATATATATATATATATATATATATATATATATATATATATATATATATATATATATATATATATATATATATATATCCCTTAAGATGTCTGACTTTGTTTAGTTTGATAACCTTGTGTGTGTGTTTTAAAACTGTAACTTAGCATGGCTGATCATACTTTTATTCTTGTATATTTGCCCCGTGTTTATAGTGAATGTTGGACCATCCCCCTTGTTAAAAAATAATAAATCGCCTGCTGGTCATATTTATAATTCAAGAAGAAGAAAAAGCTCTTTTTATATGCCAGACTTGTATTCTGCTGTATTGTATAAATGCAAAACTGGTCGGCAGGATTCCTGCATGTCATCCGTGAGCCAGAGTGTGAGGCCATTAGCAGAAATCCCTTCTCTTTAGTATAAGGTCTGTGTGTGTTTGTGCATTTTTTTGCAGGATTTCACATGTTTGTTTGTTTACGTGCCACCGCTGGCCCAAGCTGGAGCCACAGGAGTGTGAAATAACAAGCACAAGAGGGATTTCACGCCTTTGCAGAGCTGAAAAAGATACGGTTTGTTTTTTTTTGTCAGACAGCTCAGTCCATTTCCATCCCCGACAAACTTTGTTTGCTCCCGACTCCTCTCAGCCTCCCTAGTTCCTAAAAAAACCTGTGCAATTAGGCTGCAGAAATCATGCGACCCTCATCAGCCACTAGGAGGCTCCCAACCTACAAGTTCACCCTCAACTTTTATTTTTGGGGAGAATTAAAATTACCATCAGCTTTATTTCTCATAAAATTGCCACTTTTTCTTATACATTTGCTATTTCTCCCCATAAATTTTCTTTTTTTCTTTGTAAGTATGTGACTGCTTTCTTGTAAATTTGCAACTTTTTCCTCATAAATTTTGACTTTTTTTTTTTAAATATTTGCAACTTTTTTTCTTGTAAAGTTGTGTGTGTGTGTGTGTGTGTGGGGGGGTTGTACATTGTTTCTGTGTAAATTTGCAACTCTTTGTGTATTTGCTACTTTTTCCCCATAAATTAGCATTTTTTTCCTCATAAATGTGTTTTTCTTGTAAATTTGAAACTTTTTCTCACAAATTTTTGAGTTTTTGATGCATTAGCAGCGTTTTCCTCATTTTTCTGTTTCTCGTAAATTTACACCTGTTTTCTGTTGAATTTTGTTTTTATTCTTGTGTATTTGCAACTTTTTTCATGAAGCTGTGGCTCTTTGTAAATTGTTTTATTGCAAGGTTACACCGTTCATATGGATGCTGGTTAAATTTCATTCAGTGTAAAGGTTTTATTTTTTTCTGTTCATCTAGACAACGACCCAAGATGAATTGTTTTGTTGGGAAGGAAGAGATTTTACAAAAACAGCCCCCCCACCCCCCAGCAGAATCCTGCATCGGGACCCAAGAGGCTTGAACCAGCCCTGTGTGGTTCCCAGGGGTGTAGAGTGTCCAGGTTTGTTTATGCCTGCACCCCTGACCTGTTTTATCACCATTATCAATTCCGTGCAGTGCGTCGTTGGAAAAAGCCTCATGTTTCTTCTTTTTCCCCCTCGGTCCATGCAGACCTGCTGACAGAAAATCAATGCACGGTTTCCCATGAGCACCTAATTAGCCGGACACTTGTGCACTGTTGAATCACAGAGCGCGACTCTTTGTTCGCTCGGAGTCGATCGGGCGAAAATGCATGAGAGACACCTTCAGAGCTGATAAAGAGCCGGAGAGGTGAGGAGTAAATACGCGAGTGACACGGTACAACACGGCTCACAGCCACTATATGCTCCGGCAGGCCTGGATGGAGCTTTACTGCCACGTTACCAAAAAAAAAGGCAGTCATGCTATCTTAATGCTGCATCATGGTAAAGAAATCTATCTTGAGGTCACGACATGGGGTCAATAAACAAGGACTGAAAGTGTATTTTTTCCTCCCCAGTTTTGAAAATTGTGACTCCTTGCCCCATGTACATTCACAGATTTGATACTTTTACACTCGGTTTGCGAGTTACACTCGCCCAGGAAAATCGCTCGGTTACACTCGCCCAGGAAAATGTTGTTTTCTCCAGTTGTAGAAATGTGTAACTTTTCCCCACACCTCGGTAAATTTGGGACTTTTTACCCTCCTGTATATCTGTGATTGTCTATGATGCGCCTGTCCTTTGTGTTCTGACATTTTTACCTACTTTGTCAGAATAGCGTACCCATGTTAGGCACATTTAAGCTAACAGAAAAGAACACTAGTTCAATACAGTGGTATGATGTTCTGATAAATGGTCAAATGCTAAATGGTGTTCACTTATATAGAGCTTTTTTCACTCATCTCTGGATGACCAAAGCATTTTACAGATCCTGCTATCCACGCATTCACACGCTGATGGGTTAATTTACACTGGCAGAATGGCATGCTTATAGTTTAATACAGTGGTACAACTAAACAAGACAATCAATCATACATTCACAAACAAAAACCCTTAGATGTCAATAAAATTACAGTTACACAAAAACAATCTATATACCACTAATTTTCTCCAGTACAACAGTGTTTTGTTTTTTTTTTACATTTCTTTTCTTTAAATTTAAGTGAACTACACTCAAATCGGAGTGGTGGCTTAAGGGTAGAGCGTCCACCCCACAACCGGGAGGCCGTGGGTTCAAGGCCAGGTCATACCAAAGAGCATATAAAAATGGTACTATCTGCCTTCTAGCTTGGTGCTTAGCATAATAGAACAGGGAAAGGAAAGTTAACACACAGAGCTACCAGAGGACTGACCCCCCACTGTAGCTTTCACTACTTAGAGTAGCTGTGTGGCCGAGGGTCAGAGAAACAGAGATAGGTGCTGCCCTCTCTGGCGGTATGCTGAAATGATGGACTTTCACGCAGTACCATGTATTTCTGCTGTACGCATGTGTGCACATGTGCAGTAAAGCTGGATTCATGCTGCACCTCTGCTGTCCACGTCCGCTCGACTGCGAGGCTTGTGTGACAAAAATTACATCATCGGCTCCAGTCTGCTGACGTCCACATGCAGACCAAATTTTCTGACTGCACGGCCTGACCACGTTGACTGCGCATGTGCAAGATTGAACCTCTCATCCAAGAGGTGGCGCTATGGACGCAGCGTACAAAGTTAAAGTAGATGAAGAAGACGAAGAGGAAGAGGAGAATAAATATAGACGAATCGTTTTGCAGCAGCAGCAGCTTGAGAGGAGAAGAGCACTAAAACACGGTAATTCCCCCTTTTCCTTGAAATGATGCCATTGTTGTTGCTACAAAAAATGTGTGTCATGCTCACGTTTATAGCCGTTGACAAATTGCTGTGTTAGTGCATTTGTGCTGCCCATAGGGCTGGGACGAAACTACAAATAACAGTTGTACACATGCGTCAACTGCTTGGCCTGGTAGGCGAAAAAAAGTGACGTGTATCCACCACTGCGTGCGTGCCGGCCTCGTCCAAAGCGGATGTGGACCAGAGCGGAAATGCAGCATGAATCCAGCTTAACCCAGGGTATGCTGAGCTGACAAGTATGCCAAAATGTCAGAACACTGGCACACACGCGGCTGTATATAAGCTTCATTTACAACTGTCTGACCATACATTTGACGCATGTGCATAACCATCATCTGCCCCATATAGATAGCACAGATGCACTGACGCACCTGTCTGTTCACTGGCTATATAAAAGAGAAGAAAAACAAGAGCCACGTGCATTTTAGCAACTGCACAAAGGTAAGATATGGAACTCCTGCATACTACTTTTACACCTTTTATTCATTTATTTGTTCTTTATTTATACAGGGGAGGTCCATAGAGAGGCAGCCTCTCTTTTTCAAGGATGCCGTGTTCACATTCACACCTGAGCTGCCCTGTACAACCGCAGACTTACTGTACCTGTGGCCACTGAGCAGCTCCACTGGAGCAGTTGGGGTTAAGGGCTTTGCTCAAGGGCACCACAGTGGGGTTAAGGAGGGTGGGGCAAACACTGCTATGTTATCTGTTCCACCCAGGGATTGATCCGGCAACCCTCCAGTCACCAGTTCACATCCCTAACCATTAGGCCACCACTGCCTCTGGTCTCCTCTTGCTGCGTTTCTTTTTAATTCTTCGTCTTCTTCTTTCTCTTGGTCTTTGCAGGCTGTGTCGGTGGCGCCACCTTTTGAACGGGAGGTTGTGCATAGTCAGCGGGCACAGTCAACACGACCAGAAAATCTGGGCTGCACACGCTCAGCTGCAGAGGGACGCTGCAGGAACCTAGCAGCCCGGAGAGGACGATGAAGTTTACATCACACGAGCCTCGCGCTCGAGCAGACGTGCAAAGCATATAGCCGGTTTTACTTGTCTTGTAAATTTCCAACTCTTACCCAGCTCTTAAATTTGTGGCTTTCTTCCACTTTTGTAAATTTGCAACTTCCCCCCAACATGTAAATTTGTGCCCCCCCTTTGGAAAGTTGAGACTTTTTCCCCCAGTTTAGTAAAGTTTTCAATACCATCTTGTATATTTACACCCCAAACATAGATATGCACCTTTTCTCCACAGTTTTGTGTCCCCCCACAGTTGAAAATTTGTGCCCTAGATTCATAAATGTACGACACCCAGCCCCCACCCCATCCGTAAATCTGTGCCTTTTCCTGTCTTTTACATTTGCAACTTTCTCCACACACTTGAAAACTGTGTGATTTTTCCCGTCTTGTAAGTCTGCAGCTTATTTCATCTTGTAATAAGTTTGTGACTTTTTCCCATCTTGTAAATTTGTAACTTTTTACCGCCTTGTATGTCTGCGACCTCCTCCCATAAATTTGTGAATTTTTCTCATTGTGTGAATTTGTGACCCCCCCCCCACACACACACACTCACTCTTGTAAATTTTCAACTCTTTCAATAGTTTTGTACATCTGCAACTTCCCCCACTGTTACAAATTTGCAGCTTTTCTGCAAAGCTTTTTTTCTTTTTTAACTTTTCCTCCCTTGTATATTCCCAACTCACAGTCCCCTGACTTCAACTTTATCTCATATTCTAAACTCAATCAATCAATCATTTATTTATTTATTGTCCCCATGGGGAAATTATTGTGCTGCAGCGTCACAAAAACACACACAGTGCAGTACACACACCTCACAGCAGACATTCGACCTTTAAAAATTTAACTGCTCGGGGCACAAAGGAGAAAAGGGAACATTTTTTGCAACTGTTTTCCAGTTTCATAATTTTGCACCTAGCTCCCCACGTTTGTAAATTTGTGACTTTTTACCCCCTTTGCATATTTGTGGACCTCCCAAAACAATAACAGCAAATTGGTGAGTTTTCCTTCCTCATAATTTTTCCTCCCTCTCCTAATTCAGAACCTTGTTTCTAAATGTATGCTAGATTTTTTTTTTAATTCAAGTTACAATATTTTTTCAATGAGAAAATGTGGTAATTAATATTCATGAGCCCATGATCTGACTGGGTAAAGATTTTTTTGAGTGGACAAATCACAAGTAAGGACGCAGTTTGTTTCGCTAACTTCTAGGAGGAGAAGGTGGGGTTTGATTTCTGTGATGTCGTAAAACACAGGAAGTACAAGCCACTCATTTCTTTCAGCGTGGAGCTAAACACAGACAGTGTGTCTTCCTTTGTGAGGTGAGCCTTTTGGTATTCTAATGCATTAGATGTGACCTATGCCTGCATTTTTAATGTTAAAACCTCCTAAATGCAATTTTGCTCAATATGGAACCTTTAACTGGAGTGCCATGCAGAAGGCAGTTTTCTAAAACGGCTTCGGCTCAATTGGTCTCTCACCGAAAATTCTAAACATTCAATAAAAAAAGAGTGGGAAGAGGTGGAGGAAGGAAAAAAATCTAAAATGTCCAATCTTATTCTGTAACCTGCAAGAGTGACACTTGCGAATTTCCATTATGGCCACGGTGGCAGTACAAATGCTGATAGACGGAGGGGAATAAAAGGGCCTTCTCATGACAAACTTTCTGGAAATGTCAGCCTTTCATGCTGTTGAGAAGACCTATTTCATATCTATTACAGCAGGCATTTTGTGTCCGATATTTCAGATTTCAGTCCTCCCCGCACCGCAAATCCTCTGCCAATCTTCCACCCTTAAGAATCTCTGCCAGCCACCCGATGCATTATTCCCCCTCCGTGCCCCCCCCCCTTTGATGTGACAGAACAAACCGCGACCTATTAGGATTAAGGCTTTGAAAAGATCTTTGAAGCTGCTCAAGGTTCCTTTAAAGCAGGGAATGACAATATGAGCTGTGTGGCGGCAGATGCTGAATGGAGTGAGGTCTGCTGTCACGTTCACACACAGGCATCTACCCTTCGCCCCAAAGCACCACTCTTGTCATTTACAGTATTTCTGCCCACAAATGCAGATTTACTTCATCACTTTCCATTTTTTTCCCAGTGATTTGCTGTGAACCGCGAGGGCCGAGTCTGTAAACAAACAACTGCGACAATGCCTTGTGTTTTTCCCCCCTCTTTAATGACGCATTCCCCGTTTTCAGAAGACAGCACAGCTGCGTGGATGCTGGAAATGTGAAGGACGGGGATCCGCGTGGAAGGATGTGGGCTGCTGGGAAACCGGCATGAAAGAGACGAGCTGCAACCCACTTGTGTGTGCTAATGATGTCAGGATGAGAACGCCGCCAATGAGAGCTCCGTCTCTCCTTAAAGCATAATGGCGTGCTGCGGGAGCTGTTTATCTGGCTGAAAATTAAAGGAGTTCAAGGTGTCTCAGAATTTTTTTTTACTGCAAAGCTTCTCAGTAGCACAGAAGAATTTTCATTTTTATCTTTTCTGTGATGCCTCGCCACTGACAATTCATCTGATGGTGCAGGAATGATGGAATGCCGCAATGATGCAAAGGAGAGCAAATTAAGTACAAATGACACGCTGAATGCCGCCTATGTAGACTTTACTTCAGTCACACAGACAGGCCAAAGTGCAAATACCATTGCTATGCATCTCCCCCAATCAAGAAAAGAATTTAGCTTCCCTTTATCGAATCACTCCCATGAATATCGCCTTATCGCACCTGCCGCGCCCCCTCAGGTAGCCAAGGAGGAGCGCGGCGGTGTCAGTACAAATTCAAACTGGATGATTCCTGGAGAGATCCATCATGGCGAATTTCACCAGCATTCCCTATTTAGATATTCAGTCTTGTTTTGCGTAGGTGTCAGGGGTTAAACAAGCCCCGGTGTGAGGTGTCACTGATAGACAGTTAACTGCAGATATCTGGGCTGTGCAGAAACCAAGCCACGGGGGCCAGAGAGAGAGGGAAAGTTCTCAGGGAGCTGCCGCCACGGAGCACACACTGATCTGCCATTTCATCTTATCTTTGTGACTCTAGATTAAAATGCTCAACACTGGCTCTCCCCAACTCTCTCTGCCAGGCTGAAGGCCTTTTCTGTGTCCCTGAGTGGAGGAGCTTCTAATCTCTGAGCCAAGTAGTGGGAGCCTATCACTGAACGAAAAAAAGGTGAGCTCAGAAATTAACCGGCCGTCTTAAGAGTAGCTCCAATGATAATCAGGTTCTGGATCTTCTGATGCTTGGCAGTTGTTCTTTTTCTTTCTGCCTCAGTGAAATAGTCTCCAACTCCTCTTTTTCACTCTCCTTCTTTATCTCCAGGCACCGTTATCATAATCCCAAACAATTGGCTGTTGTGGCTGGATGTTTTCCTCTTGTGGGAAATGGCTGGGGCTCAGATCCTCTTGGGGTCTTGTTTCATGTTCCATCCAAAAATGAGCGGGGAAGAGTCAAAGCTGGGGACAATAAAGGGGAGAATGCTAGTAGCATCTGCAGCCAGTAACAGCTCTGCAAGTAAGAGTACAACGTCTCCTGCATCGAAACTACAATTCTGCTCACAGAAGGACAGTTCTGTAGAAAAGTTACTTGAGCACATGCATGGGCAAATATTTCATTGCACAGTTGGGGGTAAATAAACACAAAGTCTCCTCAAAATGTTACTATGCTATTTGACATTTTTAATTCAACAAATATTGTAGATATGAGCCAGATTTGTGTAACAAACAAAAGTGCTTAAAAATTGTTTTAAAAATTATTTTTGACATGCATACGTCATTCCTTCATAGGCACCGAACACGCCTCCTGCAGGGTAGCTAGTAGCTAGCTACCGGAACATTAAGCTGACACGGTCAAGGTGGGTGTGTTGAAGACAGGATCCAAACACCAGACTCTGGTTTAGAATGTTTAATTGAGCTGGACACCACCCTCAGCTCAGAGGCACTAAACAATAATGCAAAAACAGAATGGGCATGAACAGGCAAAGACAGGACAGGAATAACTAAAATGCAGACAGGGCAGAAGCATGAGCTCACGACAAAACTGATGATAGTGGCATGATAATGATAAACAGAGAACCAAGACAAAACTAATCTCTAAGCGAGGACGTGGCCTGGAGCCCATGTCCTGGAGACAAGAAATATAAATTGTAAATCAGGGTGAGGACATGGGGCCCAGTCCACGTCCTGACAGACACACAAGAAAGATTTAGCTGCAAATTAGTGAAGGGGGAAAAAAAACTGTTGTGGTGCACATATGTAGTTTCACGGGCTCACTTGTATATGACTGTTCATATGCTCTCATGTATATTCCTGTGTGCTTACTTTGGCTTCACGTCTGAAGAGGAACAAAAGGTGTGGACCTCCTAGGGAGATGAGGAGGATGTGAGTGTTGACCTTTGGGATGTGCAAAGAGATGGACATGAAGGATTTCCTGACCACCGAGGTTTGGGTGGAAGAGAGGAACTGCAGGGGGGGATGCATTGTGTTTGGGATTTAAAGACAATGGGATTTTGTGCTTTGATGTCAGGGGTATAAGACTGGCAGAGGTTGGGGGTTCTGCCTCTTTACTGATTTGTATGTTGGAGAGTGTGTCGAGAATAAAATGGAACTTGAGAAATAACTCAGCCTCATCCTTTCCACACATCTCCACACTGGTGACCTTAAGACGTACTATGGCCGGTGACGATTCTCCTGCACCAGACTCATCAGGAGCCAGCCAGGCTAATGCAGCTACCACAGTCCAGCTACCTGATTTCTGGCAGCATAGCCCGTGCTCCTGGTTTAATGCAGTCGAGGCACAGTTCCATCTTCGGACGGTTTCGGCAGACGCCACGAAATTCTACCATGTGGTTGCAAAGCTGGACAGCCACACAGCCCAGCGAGTAGAGAGCCTGATTAACCACCCGCCAGACGACGACAAGTATGGCACATTGAAGGCTGCTCTCATCCGTTTTTTCACCCCCTCGCTGGGAGAGCGAGCAGAGAAGCTCCTGGCGTTGACTGAGGGCGAGGTCGACAGACCTGCAGACCTGATGGCGAAGATGCTGAGTTTGAGAGACTCCGAAGATGATGGTTTTATCTTCGCCCACCTTTTCCTCAGGACACTACCATCAGCGGTGAGAGTTACCCTGGCCAGTTCACAGCTGCTGGCCCACCGAGACTACCACGAGCTGGGCCAGGAGGCGCAGCGACTCGTCGACGCCCATAGACGACACACGGCCACGACCGCAGCAGCGGAGCTGGGCACAACATCCGGAGATGGCAGGGGGCCAGAGGCTGCAGCACCAGGCTCACCGACGATGGCAGCGGCGGAGGCCAGGAGACGTGGAGCGGACAACGTCCTTTGCTTTTACCATCGCCGTTTCACCGAGAGGGCACGCAAGTGCATTCCACCGTGCCTGTTCAAGCGCTCCGGAAACGCCAAGACTGGGAGTCGGTAGCAGCTGCGGCTCTCGGTGAAGAGAACAAGCTGCTCTACCTGAGGGACGCGCGATCGGGGAGGCACTTCCTCGTGGACACAGGCTCCCAGCTGAGTTTCATCACACCTTCCTACGCTGACCAGCTGGCACCTTCCAGTGGCCCTGTGGCGTCAGCAGCGAACGGCTTGGCGATTAAGACCTTTGGGGAGAAGACCCTGTCTCTCTCTTTCCATGGCCGTACATTTGAGTGGACTTTCGTCATAGCGGCAGTCAATTTCAACATGTTAGGTGCTGATTTTTTGTGCTCACATGGTTTGTTGGTCGATCTTGTTAACAGACGCCTGGTTAATGCACTCTCTTTTTCCTCTATTCCCTGTACAACGCGAGTGACTCCGCCAACAGCACAAGCCAATGTCACAGCTGCAGGTGGTAAGTTTCACTCACTCCTCAATCAGTTTCCAGCACTCACGGTGCCAACGTTTTCGGTGACCGTGGCTAAACACGGGGTGGAGCATTTTATTACTACCACAATTACTACTTTTTGCAAAAGCTCGGCGCTTGGATTCAGCTAAACTGGCCATAGCGCGCGAGGAATTCGCCAACCTAGAAAAATTGGGCATCATCAGACGTTCAAACAGCCCTTGGGCTTCACTGCTTCACATGGTCCCTAAAACTGATGGCTCATGGCGGCCGTGCGGTGATTTTCGCAGGCTGAACAATGCTACAACACACGACTGCTACCCAATCCCACATATCCAGGATTTTTCAGTTCATTTGGCGGGGACGCGCGTTTTTTCTTAGATAGACTTGGTGCGCGGTTATCATCAGGTCCCAGTACGCGCTGAGGACATACCCAAAACAGCGGTAATAACTCCTTTCGGGCTTTTTGAGTTTTTGCGCATGCCGTTTGGGCTTAAAGGCGCAGCGCAGACTTTCCAACGCATGATGGACGCGGTGTTGCGCGATCTTCCTTTCATGTTCGTCTACCTGGACAACATTTTAGTAGCCATTGAGTCTGAAGACGAACACGAAAAACACCTCACGGCAGTTTTCCGGAGGCTGGCAGAGCACGGGCTAATAATTAACCCAGCGAAATGTCAGTTCGGGGTGGCGCAGATTGATTTTTTGGGGCATCGCGTCTCTCCCGAAGGTGCAGTTCCTCTGCCTGACAAAGTGCGCGCGGTGGCAAATTTTCCCCAGCCACAAACGGTCAAAGCGTTACAGGAGTTTTTGGGAATGGTGAATTTTTATAACCGTTTCCTTCCCTGCGCGGCGCAGCTCATGCAACCATTGTACGCTGCGCTTAAAAAACAAAAACCCGCAAATAAAATCGAATGGTCCCCCGAGCGGGAGCGCGCATTCTCTGAAGTCAAAACAGCCTTGGCGAACGCTGCGTTGTTAGCACACCCAGTCCCAACGGCCCGCATAGCGCTTACTACTGATGCATCAGGGGTGGCCATAGGGGCGGTTGTCGAACAGTATGTGGCTGGAGCCTGGCAGCCGCTCGCGTTTTTCAGCAGGACTTTGCGCGATAGTGAGCGGAAATACAGCGCATTCGACAGGGAGTTGTTAGCCCTCCATTTGGCTGTTCGTCACTTCCAGTTTTGGCTGGAGGGGCGCCGTTTCACCGCGTTCGTTGACCACAAGCCGCTGACTTTTGCGATGGCCAAGATTTCAGAACCTTGGTCGGGCCGGCAGCAGAGACACCTGGCTGCAATTTCGGAGTTCACTACCGATATCCAGCATGTAGCGGGCAAACTTAATGTGGTGGCAGACTGCCTCTCGCGTGCCGTGGCTGCTCCAGCCCGCGTAGAGGTAGATTTTGCAATTGTTGCCACGGACCAGGGTAGTGACGCGGAAGCGCGCGCTGCCCCACTCCGCGTAGGGATAGATTACGCAGCCATGGCCGCAGAGCAGGGTGGCGACGCGGACGTGCGCGTGCTCCAGTCTGGACCAACAAGGTTAAGGCTGGAGGACAGGGTGCTGCAAGACGGTATGCCCCCCCTAATCTGCGATGTTTCCACCGGGCGACCCTGTCCGGTGGTGCCAGCCTCGTGGCGCCGCCACGTTTTTGACTCGGTTCATTCTCTGGCGCACCCGGGGGTGCGCGCTTCGATCAAAATGGTGGGGGAGAAATTTGTATGGCTGGGCCTGCGTAAACAGGTTAGAGAGTGGGCGGCAGCCTGCATAGCTTGCCAGCGATCCAAAGTGCATAGACACATGAGAGCTCCTTTGGAGCCGTTTCATATTCCAACTAAAAGGTTTGATCATGTCCACGTGGACCTCGTAGGCCCCCTACCGCCCTCGCAGGGCTGCACACATCTTCTGACAATGGTCGACCGCAACACGCGCTGGCCGGAAGTGGTTCCCCTGTCGTCAACTACAACCAAGGAGGTGGCGCGCGCTTTTTTAACTGCATGGGTAGCGCGTTTTGGAGTTCCGTCGGATATTACGTCTGACAGAAGCCCACAATTTGTTTCTGAACTTTGGTCAGCGATGGCCCGCAGCCTGGGGGCAACGATCCACCGCACGACCACGTATCATCCGCAGGCTAACGGGTTATGCGAACGTTTTCACAGGTCGCTGAAGGCGGCTCTCAGAGCGTCGCTTACGGATGCAAATTGGGTTGACAAACTGCCATGGGTTTTATTGGGGTTGCATTCTGCACCTAAAGAGGATTTAGACTCCTCCCCAGCGGAGCTAGTGTTTGCACAGCCACTTCGGCTGCCCGGAGAATTTCTCCCTGACAACCCAGCGCCAGAGTTCTCCTCGGCTCGGCGTTTGCAGAATAGCAATGGCCCGAGTGTCCTGCCCGGCCCCGTTCACCACAGTTTTCCGCGTGTTTTTGTGCCTAAAGCTTTAAAAAATGCAGAGTTTGTTTTTGTCAGGCATGATGCCCACCGCACAGCTCTGCGACCGCCATACGATGGACCATTCAGGGTGCTGGAAACAGGTGATAAGCACTTTTTGCTAGATTTGGGTGGCAGAAAGGAGATGATTGGCATAGACAGACTCAAACCTGCTTTTGTGATGGCTGATGAAACTGTGCAGTTGGTGAGAGCCCCGCGACGGGGTAGAACCCCTAGGGAGCGTTCCCCAGTACACCCACAGAGATTGACTAACAGTTTTAATCCCCAGACAGCAGCTCCACAGCAGGAGGGCGCCGCGGAAGAGGTTAAGCCCGCCTGCAGCAGATACGGCAGACGGTTGAGACCAAGACAACATGTGGACTGATGTATGATGATTTTATTATGACATGCATTCTGTGTTTGGTTGTTCCCTCTTAGACGTTTGGGGGGGGGGTTATATGTGGTGCACATATGTAGTTTCACGGGCTCACATGTATATGACTGTTCATATGCTCTCATGTATATTCCTGTGTGCTTACTTTGGCTTCACGTCTGAAGAGGAAAAAAAGGTCTGGACCTCCTAGGGAGATGAGGAGGATGTGAGTGTTGACCTTTGGGATATGCAAAGAGATGGACATGAAGGATTTCCTGACCACCGAGGTTTGGGTGGAAGAGAGGAACTGCAGGGGGGATGCATTGTGTTTGGGATTTAAAGACAATGGGATTTTGTGCTTTGATGTCAGCGGTATAAGACTGGCAGAGGTTGGGGGTTCTGCCTCTTTACTGATTTGTATGCTGGAGAGTGTGTTGAGAATAAAATGGGACTTGAGAAATAACTCAGCCTCATCCTTTCCACACATCTCCACACTGTAAACATATTTTACTGTGTCTATGTTTAAACAAAAGTTTGACACTGTGGGACACATATTCACATATGTATATCACTTTATGCTTTCAAATAGGCTTCACATCTCAGATTGAATAAAGGACTGAGTCTCCTTGGAGATAACAGGAGGATGTGAAAGTTTAGGCTTTGGTATGCAAAGAGACAGCCTTGGGGGATTTTCCTGGCTGCCGGAGACTGTGGGTGGAGGTGTTAACAGCTGAGAGAAGATGCATTGTTACTTGGGATTAAATGCAATGTGACTGTGAGCTTTGAAGGTCCTGATATAAAAAGGACGAATATCTGGGGTTTTTCCTCTTTCTGTTTTTGCTGATGTTGGAAGATGTGAATAAACCTGACTTGTGAGAATAAACTCTGCCTCGTCATTTTCACATTTCCACACTGGTGACCCTAAGACGTATCATGGATGAAAGAAATTCCCCCGAGCCAGCTGGGTCAGGAGCTCCCAGCCAAGCGTATGCCGCTACCGTCCAGCTACCGGACTTTTGGCGAGACAACCCGTGCTCCTGGTTCCACTTGGTCAAAGCACAGTTCGCCCTCCGGGGGATAACGGTAGATGACACGAAGTTCTACCATGTGATTGCCAAGCTCGACAACTGCACGGCTCGACATGTGGAGAGCCTATTGGAGCAGCCACCGGCCGACGACAAATACGGTGGGTTGAAGGCTGCGCTCATCCAGCGCTTCACTCTCTCAGTCCAGGAGAGAGCGGAGAGGCTCCTGGCTCTGAACGATTTGGGAGATGGCACGCCCGTTGACCTGATGGAGGACATGCTGAGGTTGAGGGGCTCAGATGACGACGATTTCATCTTCACCCACATTTTCCTCAGAACCCTACCGTCGGCCACGAGAACGACCCTGGCCAGTTCGCCGTTGTTGGCCCAGCGGGACTTCCGCGCGCTGGCCCAGGAGGCGCACCGGATTCTCAACGCCAGCAAACAGCGCGCGGCCACTGCAGCAGCAACGGAGTTCGGCGCGATGGCCGGAGACGGCGGGGGGCCAGAGACGGCGGTAGCAGAACCACCGATGACGGCGGCGGCGGGGGCCAAGGATCACGGAGGAAACGCCCTCTGTTTCTACCATCGCCGCTTTGCAGAGAAGGCACGCAAATGTATACCACCGTGCCATTTCAAGCGCTCGGGAAACGCCAAGACCGGGGGTCGGTAGCAGCTGCGGCCCTCGGGGAGGAGAACAAGCTGCTCTACTTGAAGGATGCGCGCTCGGGGAGGCATTTCCTCGTGGACACAGGCTCTCAGTTGAGTTTCATCACACCTTCCTCCGCTGACCGGCTGGCAGCTTCCAGTGGTCCCGAGGTGTCGGCAGCGAACGGCTCAGCGAATAAGACCTTTGGTGAGAGGACTCTACTTCTGTCCATACACGGCCGTACATTTGAGTGGACTTTTATCATAGCTGCAGTGAATTTCAATATGTTGGGGGCTGATTTTCTGTGCTCACATGGTTTGTTGGTTGATCTTGCTAACAGGCGCCTGGTTAATGCACATTCTTTTTATTCTATTCCCTGTACAGCCCGAGTGGCCCCGCCAACAGCACAAGCCATCGTCACAGCTGCAGGTGGTAAGTTCCACACACTGCTCACTCAGTTCCCAGCACTCAAGGTTCCCACATTTTTGGCGACCGTCACTAAACACGGGGTGGAACATTTTATTACTACCACCGGACCGCCCGTTTTTGCAAAAGCTCGGCGCTTGGATTCAGCTAAACTGACCATAGCGCGCGAGGAGTTCGCCAACCTGGAAAAGTTGGGCATCATCCGGCGTTCGAACAGCCCATGGGCTTTCCCGCTTCACATGGTCCCGAAAGCTGATGGCTCGTGGCGACCTTGCGGTGATTTCCGCAGGTTGAACAACGCCACAGCGCACGACCGCTACCCAATCCCGCATATCCAAGATTTTTCCATTCATTTGGCGGGGGCGCGCATTTTTTCTAAGATAAACTTGGTGCGCGGTTACCATCAAGTCCCAGTGCGCTCTGAGGACATACCCAAAACAGCGGTAATAACTCCGTTTGGTCTATTCGAGTTTTTGCGCATGCCATTTGGGCTTAAAGGCGCTGCGCAGACGTTCCAACGCATGATGGACGCGGTGTTGTGCGATCTCCCCTTCGTATTCGTCTACCTGGACAACATCTTAGTAGCCAGTGCATCCGAAGACGAACACGAAAACCACCTCACGGCAGTTTTCCGGAGGTTGGGAGAACACGGGTTAATAATCAACCCAGCGAAATGTCAGTTCGGGGTGACGCATATTGATTTTTTGGGGCATCGCGTCTCCCCAGAAGGAGCGGTTCCGCTGCCTGACAAAGTGCGCGCGGTAACAAATTTTCCCCAGCCACAAACGGTCAAGGCGTTACAGGAGTTTTTGGGAATGGTGAATTTTTATAACCGTTTCCTCCCCCGCGCAGCGCAGCTCATGCAACCATTGTATGCCGCACTGAAAAAACAAAAACCCACAAATAAGATCGAATGGTCTCCGGAGCGGGAGCGAGCATTCTCGGAGGTCAAAACAGCCCTGGCAAACGCTGTGTTGCTAGCACAGCCAGACCCGACGGCCCGCATAGCGCTCACTACTGACGCGTCAGATGTGGCCATAGGGGCAGTCGTGGAGCAGCATGTAGCCGGGGCTTGGCAGCCGCTCGCCTTTTTCAGCAGGACTTTGTGTGATACTGAACGAAAATACAGCACATTCGACAGGGAGTTGTTAGCTCTCCACTTGGCCATTCACCACTTCCAGTTCTGGCTGGAGGGACGCCATTTCACCGCATTCGTTGACCACAAGCCGCTGACATTCGCGATGGCCAAGGTATCAGAACCGTGGTCAGGCCAGCAGCAGAGGCAGCTGGCCGCCATCTCGGAGTTTACTACCGATATTCAGCATGTGGCGGGTAAACTGAATGTAGTGGCAGACTGTCTCTCGCGCGCCGTGGCGGCCCCAGTCCGCATAGGGATAGATTATGCAGCCATGGCCGCGGATCAGGTTAGTGACGCGGACGTGCGCGCACTCCAGTCTGGACCAACAGGGTTAAGGCTGGAGAACAGGGTGCTGCAAGACGGTATGCCCCCCCTAATCTGCGATGTCTCCACTGGGCGACCGCGTCCTGTGGTACCGGCCGCGTGGTGCCGCCGCGTTTTTAACTCGATTCATTCTCTGGTGCACCCGGCAGTGTGCGCGTCAGTCAAAATGTTGGGAGAAAAATTTGTATGGCCGAGCCTGCGCAAACATGTTAGGCAGTGGGCAGCAGCCTGCATGGCTTGTCAACGAGCCAAGGTACACAGACACACGAGAGCTCCCTTGGAGCCGTTTCACATCCCGGCTAAGAGGTTTGATCGTGTTCACGTGGACCTCGTAGGCCCCCTCCCGCCGTCACAGGGATGCACACACCTTCTGACAATGGTAGACCGCACCACGCGCTGGCTGGAAGTGGTCCCACTGGTGTCAACCACAGCCGAGGAGGTGGCGCGCGCGTTTTTAACAGCATGGGTAGCGCGCTCTGGAGTCCCGTCGGACATTATGTCCAACAGAGGCCCTCAATTTGTTTCCGAACTTTGGTCAACAATGGCCCGCAGCCTGGGGGTAATGATCCACCGCACAACTGCGTACAATCCGCAGGCTAATGGGTTATGCGAACGTTTTCATAGGTCATTGAAAGCGGCTCTCAGAGTGTTGCTTACGGATGCAAATTGGGTAGACAGACTACCGTGGGTTTTATTGGGATTGCGTTCTGCACCTAAAGAGGATTTAGAAGCCTCCCCGGCTGAGCTAGTTTTTGCACAGCCACTTCGGCTGCCCGGGAAATTTCTCCCAGATAATCCTGCGCCAGAATGCTCCCCGACTCAGCGGTTGCAGCGTGGCACGGAATCAGGCACGTTGCCTGGCCCCGTTCACCACAGTTTTCCGCATGTTTTTGTGCCTAAAGCTTTAAAAAACGCGGAGTTTGTTTTTGTCAGACATGATGCCCATCGACCACCGCTGTGACCACCTTATGATGGACCATTTAGAGTGCTGGAAACAGGAGATAAGCATTTTTTGCTAGATTTGGGGGGCAGGAAAGAACAGATTGGCATAAACAGGCTCAAACCCGCCTTTGTGGTGGCGGACGAGGATGTGCTTTTGGCCAGGGCTCCTCGGCGCGGCAGACCCCCTAGGGGACATTCCCCAGAACACCCACAGGGGTTGACTAACAGTTCTCATCCCCAGACAGCAGCCCCCCAGCAGGATGGCGCCGCGGAAGTGGTGAAGCCCGCTTACAGCAGATACGGGAGGAGACTGAGGCCCAAGCAGCACGTGGGCTGATGTGTGATGATTTTATCATGACATGCAGACTGTATTCCGTTGTTCCATCTTAGACGTTTGGGGGGGGGGGTCATGTGGGACACATATGCACATATGTATATCACTTTATGCTTTCATATAGGCTTCACATCTCAGATTGAACAAAGGACTGAGTCTCCTTGGAGATAACAGAAGGATGTGAAAGTTTAGGCTTTGGTATGCAAAGAGACAGCCTTGGGGGATTTTCCTGGCTGCCGGAGACTGTGGGTGGAGGTGTTAAGAGCTAAGAGAAGATGCATTGTTACTTGGGATTAAATGCAATGTGACTGTGAGCTTTGAAGGTCCTGATATAAAAAGGACGAATATCTGGGGTTTTTCCTCTTTCTGTTTTTGCTGATGTTGGAAGATGTGAATAAACCTGACTCGTGAGAATAAACTCTGCCTCGTCATTTTCACATTTCCACAACACATCCTTTCTTTTAAGATGGCATTTACGACTCTGAATCTGAAACCCGTGGAATCCCTGTATAAACAGTCCATCAAAATTCTGGATAAGAAGACACGACAGTATCACCATTGTGGTATACTTGCCAAACACAAGATGTTAAGCTTTGAAAATAGGATAATGTATGCAAATATACGGTTGGTCTTTAGTTCTCCTTGTTGCCAATTGTTATGTTTTGTTATGCCACGTGCCGACCTGCCTCAAATCCTCCACCATCATCCCTGTCCCCAAGAAGCCACGGATTACTGGATTTAACGACTACAGACCTGTAGCGCTCACCTCTGTAGTCATGAAGTCCTTTGAGCGCCTGGTCCTGTCTCACCTCAAGTCCATCACCACTCCCCTCCTGGACCCGCTGCAGTTTGCCTACCGTGCCAACAGGTCTGTGGACGACGCAGTCAACCTGGCCCTCCACTCCATCCTGCAGCACCTGGACTCCCCGGGAACCTACACCAGGATCCTGTTTGTGGACTTCAGCTCTGCATTCAACACCATCCGCCCCGCTCTGCTCCAGGACAAGCTGTCCCTGCTCGGCGTGCCTGACTCCCTCTGCAGGTGGATCACCGACTTCCTGACGGACCGGAGGCAGCATGTGCGGCTGGGGAAGTCTGTCTCGGACTCTGTTAGCATCCGCATCGGATCACCCCAGGGCTGTGTACTTTCCCCCCTACTCTTCTCCCTTTATACCAACTCCTGCACCTCCTCCCACCAGTCTGTTAAGCTGATCAAGTTTGCGGACGACACCACCCTCATCGGGCTCATCTCCAACGGCGACGAGTCCGTCTACAGGAAAGAGGTGGGCCAGCTGGTGTCCTGGTGCAGCCACAACAACCTGCAGCTGAACGCTCTGAAGACAGCGGAGATGATTGTGGACTTCAGGAAAGTCACAACCCCCCTGCCCCCCCTCACCATCACAGGCTCTCCCATCACCATTGCAGATTCCTTCCGCTTCTTGGGCACCACCATCACCCGGGACCTCAAATGGGAGCCAACCATCAGCTCCCTCATCAAAAAGGCCCAGCAGAGGATGTTCTTTCTGCGGCAGCTGAGGAAGCTCAAGCTACCCACCAAGATGTTAGTGCAGTTCTACACGGCCATCATCGAGTCCATCCTCACCTCCTCCATAACTGTGTGGTACGCAGGAGCCACTGCCAGGGACAGACTAAGGCTGCAGCGCGTCGTGCGCACTGCTGAGAAGGTGATCGGCTGCAAGCTCCCATCTCTCCAGGACCTGTACATCTCCAGGACCCAGAGGCGTGCAGGCCGGATCATAGCCGATCCTTCACACCCTGGTCACGTACTGTTTGCCCCCCTCCCCTCAGGTAGAAGACTTCGGTCCATTCAGACTAAAACCTCCCGGCACATGAACAGCTTTTTCCCCTCTGCCATCAGACTGCTGAACATTAAGTGACTTATTGACTCTCGTGCACTATATACAGCAGCTCATGTCATTCATCACTGTTTTTCTGTTGCATTATCGACTGCACTGTGGTACTCCATATTATCTGCTACTTGCTAATTTATTTAAAACTGCCTTGACTAGTATTACTCATTATTATTATTATTATTATTACTTATTATTCTACACTTATTGCATGTTTTTAGTCTTTTAGTTTTTTAGTTTATCTCTTTATCTCATCATGTTTTTAATGTTGCAGCATGGCACCTAGACAAATTCCTAGTTTGTGTACTACATGAACAATGGCAATAAATCTGATTCTGATTCTGATTCTGATTATGTCTGGAAATAGCTATAATTTACACAAACTATTCTAATCAGTAGAAAGTCAGAAATTTACTAGAAATAAAGCTGCAAATTCACAGAGGAAAGTTTGGACCCCCTGGTGGGCCTTTTTTGGCCCATGGGTCATATGTTTGACACCCCTGGACAAGCCCATTAAAAATACATATTTAGAGGATTTACTTCTATGAAACAGTTGCAGATCACAACAACATGTAAATGAATAAGATAAAATAAAATAGAAAGCACAGATAAATGAAAGGTCACCTTAGAAGAAGCTTCATTTGTTTTTTACAGCAACAAATCACAGTCACTTTTTCTCTGTGTGGTAAGAAAACTTAATTTGCACAACTGCGGACATTAAATGTGGGTTTCTTGCTCTAAAAATACTCATGTTTAACCACAGAGGTAGAGCTGATGTTGGGGGCTACTCACTACTCGGACACAGCATTTCTTCCCACCAGGTTGCGGTGCGGGTTGGACGGGAGACCAACCTGCGAAGCAGCCTGTCTGCATAAAACAGACAGGGGTCCAGGTGAGGGTGGACCAATGAGGACACACTATGTGCAGATCGTGCTTCTGGGAATTGTAGTTTCATAGTCTCACATTACAGATAGGTTTTAATTTAGATGCCGTCTAAGGAAACTGTTATGTGTCAATAACGGGAGACTGGAGCCATGCTGAACTGAGCAACGAACTTATCTTTATTGTGGAACACAGGCACAATATATTCACTGGCAGTAGCCCGCCTGACGTCACCACCCCGACCCCCCGGCTCAGGCTACGGCAAGCCCCAAGGGCCAAATCCCCACACAACATTCCCCCCCCTTACAAAACATGGAAACCCCATAGATAACTCACATATATATATAAGATGGGCCCCTTAGAACACATGCAATATAGACAGGTTTTTTTTAAACACACAGAACAACAAAACTATTAAACTAAATGGGCATCTGGGTAGACTACCAGGACACCCTCCCGTGTTGGTGCGATTATTCTGCCACCCATTCCCAACACGCATTGGCTAAAGCTACTTTCAGGACAAAGTCATCAAGGTATTTGGGCCTCTGACACGTCCTAGCCGAGCACCTCACTGAAGGGGAACCTGCTCCAGGCTCCGTTGGCCGCACCTGCGAGTCCCTAACACCCTCACCAGATGAGTCCCAACCTACATCAGTCCGCTCTGCCGCCATTCCTAGACTCTGTGCAGGTAACGACTTCCTGAGTTGGCTGGAGTGCCACCGTGACCCAACCGAGACCTCGAACGTGTCCTGGCCCCGCTGCCTCATGATCTGTAGGGGCCCTGTCCAGAAAGGCTGCAGTTTATGTGTACGGTTGGGGTGTTTAATCCAGACCTGCTCCGACACATCGATTTCATGGGCTTTTGCCCTGTGCTTCCTGTCAAAACATCGTTTCATTTTCTGCTGCTGGGCAACAACCTGGTCTCATGGAGGGTCTGTGTTCTCCGGAGAGGAGGTCGTGGGGGCTGTCAGTCGGTCCAAGGGCAGGTGGCGTTCACGTCCCAGCATGAGTTTCACTGGGGAGCACCCTATCGTGGCGTGAGCCATTGCCCTGTAGTGGAGGAGAGTGCTCTGGAGGGTGTCAGGGAATGTGAAGCCATCCGCCAAATGGGCTCTCAGACCGTTTTTCAGAGTCTTGTTGAAACGCTCCACGCCCCCACTGACTTGGGGGTGGTAGAACGCGGTTTTGATGTGTTCCAAGCCCTTAACACCCAAAAACTCCTCAAATCCCCCAGAGGTGAACTGTGGGCCATTGTCCGTAGTGATGGCATCTGGGACCCCCATCTGGCAAACAGTAACGAGAGGAAACCCGTAACCACCTCCGTCGTGACTGAATTAGTGGGCAACACCTCTGGCCATTTGGAGAACAGATCATAGACCACAAGAAAAAACCATCTGTTTGGGGGTGCTGTATGCAGTTTGCCGCAGATGTCAAATCGGATGTGCTTCCAGGGCCCTCTGGGTACGGTAATGGTCACAGGGGTGGGGGGGTCCGCCGGTCTTTCTGCTCTCCAAGTATGGGACACAGTTCTTTACCATGGTTTCAACGTCCTTATTGATACCAGGCCACCAAACTGAATCCCTGCAAAACTGTTTCACCCTGACCATGCCCAGGTGACCCTTGTGGAGTTTCGCCAGAACTCGTGATCTCAGAGACAACGGGATCAACGTGCAGTGTCCCCTTGCCACACACACACCGTACCAACAGCTCAGTTTGTCCCTAAACCGGTGAAAAGGTGCCAGATCGCCCTGTACTTTCGCGGGCCAACCCTCCCTGTTGACCAAGCACAGTTGTGGCAACGTGGGGTCCCTTTCCGACTCTGCCTGGAGCTCCTGGAGGAATACCATGTCCTGGAGTGGTCTGTGCAGCGTGTTGACCAGATCGGCCTCCGTGGGGTCGTCGTTGTCTGATTGTGCGGTGTTGGCCGTGGCACGGGACAGGAGGTCCGCCACTACGTTCTCTTTTCCAGGAGTGAACTGGGTAGTAAAGTTGTAGGCCCTCAGCCGCTCAGTCCACCTGTGGAGCCGTAGGGGACTGTGTCCCGAGCCCGTCATCTCCAGCAGTGTCATCAGCGCCCGGTGGTCCATTTGCAGGGTGAGGTGGCGCCGTAGAGATAGATGTGCCCCTCTTCACACACCCAGACACAGGCGAGTGCCTCCCTCTCACCCACAGCATGTTTCTGTTCAGCCGCTGAAAGAGACCTCGATGCGAATGCCACTGGGTGTTCAATACCGTCTTGCACTTGAGACATAACCACCCCCACAGCTGAACGAGACGCGTCACAGGTCACAAAAGTCAGCCATTTTGGATCAAAGTGGGCCAACACTGGAGGGGAGGTGAGCTGGGACTTCAGCCTAGTGACCGCCGCTGAGCAGGCCGGAGTCCACTGCCACGGTGCATCCTGCTTCAGAAGGGCCCGGAGTGGTTCGATAGTCTCTGAATAGTGGGGAATAAAATGCCCGTAAAAGTTCACCATGCCAAAGAATGAGGAGATTTGTGCGGGTGTCGTGGGGTCTGGGAGACGCAGAACCGCCTCCACATTTGAGTGCAGGGGCCTCAGACCCTTGGCCACCAGCCGGAATCCCACAAACTCAGTGGAGTCTAACGCAAAAATGGTCTTCTCCCCGTTCAATGTGACTCCATGTTCCTCCTGTAGCACCTCCATCACCCGTCCTAAATGACCATCGTGCGCTTCCCGCAATGCGCCGTGGACCACGGTGTCGTCCAAGTACACCACTACACCCCTGAGGCCAGCCAGAATCGTGGACATAATCTTTTGAAAACAACTAGGTGCTGAGCTCAGACCAAAAGGTAGGCAGGTGTACCTGAAAATGCCCATGTGGGTCACAAACGCCGTCAGGTCCCTGCTGGCTGGTTGAAGAGGCATGTGAACACCCTTGAGCTGCTGAATGTTGCAGTAAGTTCCTCCATTGTGGGGAGTGGGTATTTGTCCAGAACAGTCGCCTTATTAACCATCCTAAGGGCAATACATGGACGGATGCTGCCCATCTTCCTCTTGGCCACCATGATGTTCGATATCCAGGGTGAGGCATCCACTCTCTCACTGATGCCAGTTTTAAGCAGTTTGTGCATGTCCGCCGTGACATCATCCCACAGGGTGAGGGGAAGCCGCCGTAATGGTTGGATCTTTGGTGTCACGCTTGGGTCGATGAGCGGGCGGTGATAGAACACCTTAATACATCCAAGGCCCACGAACAACCCCGGCCAGTGGACATGCCATTCGGAGGACACCATCAGCACTGTTGAGCCTGCTGGGTCTGTGATGGAGAATCCCAGTTCACCCAGCAGATCAAATCCCAGCAAGTCGGCCCCCTGGCGTGAAACCTGGAAGGTAAATTCAATTCAATTCAACTTTATTTATATAGCGCCATATCACAACAATAGTTATCTCATAGCGCTTTCAAATGTAGAGGAAACCCCACAATTGCAGAAAGACCCCAGCAATCAGGCGATCCCCTGTGAGCAAGCACTTGGCGATGGTGGAGAGGAAAACTCCCTTTTAACAGGAAGAAACCTCTAGCAGAACCAGGCTTAGGGAGGGGCAGTCATCTGCTACAACAGGCTGAAAAGGACAGACATAAAGAGAGCAAACATTACATTGTGGTGATATTAGTTGTTGGTCTCACACACAAAATTGGATCTTTTAATGTGAAGGTGGAGTTTTAATGTGAAGGCGGAGTTTTTCCGTTTTGGACGGAGATAAAAGCAGGAAGTGAAAAAATGTAAATAAAGTTTTTCCAGACAGACTTACACGTATCCTGTCTGTTTTTCTGTAACTTCTACATTGGTGACCCCGACATTTGAAGAATGTTTGATCAAGCGACCTCTTCTGATATCGCCGCCACGGCGTCTGTATCCACTGCGGCTCCCGTACCAGCTGTTTTTGCGGCTACAATTAAATTACCGGACTTTTGGCAGCACGACCCGGAGCCCTGGTTTCAGCATGTCGAAGCTCAGTTCCATCTGCGCGGAATAACCACAGATGACACAAAGTATTTCCATGTTGTCGCAGCTTTGGATTCTGCCACTACTCGTCGTTTGATGGGACTGCTCCGGGACCCGCCTCACGCTGACAGGTACGTCACTCTGAAGAGGGCTCTTCTGCAGCTGTACCAACTCTCTGATATAGAGCGCGCTGATCGTCTTCTGTCTATGACTGGTTTGGGGGACAGCAAACCTTCTGAGCTGATGGAGAATATGTTGGCACTTCTTGGTTCAGGAGACAGTTCATTTCTGTTTATCCACCTGTTTCTGCGTCAGCTTCCGCCTCCAGTGCGCACTGTCCTGGCCAGCTCGCCCCTCATTTGTACTAAGGATTATCGGGGTTTGGCTGGAGAAGCGGACAGGCTTTGGCTGGCTTCTCGTCATTTGTCGGTGCATGCATTGCTGCCTGGGCAGTCTGATGGAGAAGTCTCGGTGGGTGTGGCCGCAGTATCGGATCGCCGTAAGAAAGAGAGCAGCATGTGTTTTTATCACCGCCGTTTTGGACCAAAGGCTCGGCGCTGTATTCCACCGTGCTCTTTCCAGCCACAGGGAAACGAGAAGGCCGGTGCTCGCTAGCAGCTGCGTGCACCGGCACCAGCAATAAGCTGCTTTTTATTGAGGACTGCGCGGCTGGACGTCGTTTTTTGGTGGATTCGGGAGCGCAGCGGAGCATCGTTCCCCCCTCTTCGGCTGACGTCATGGAATATGAACATGGACCTCCACTGGACGCTGCTAATGGTACTCCTATTCACACCTTTGGCACCAGGCTCATTACTGTGTGTTTTAACGGCCGTGAATTTAGTTGGGACTTTGTGGTAGCATCTGTAGCAGTTCCTATTCTTGGCGCAGATTTTTTGTGTGCTTACAGACTGTTGGTTGACGTAGCTAACAGATGTTTGATTGATGCTGTGTCTTTTGATTCTTATCCATGTACACTGGGTGGGGCTGGTCCACTGCTTGCTAACATGCTCGCCTCAGGAGACAGATACCAGCGCCTTCTCTCTGAGTTTCCTGCCCTCACTGTGCCTACGTTTTCTGCGGCAGTAGTTAAGCATGGGGTTGAGCATTATATTACTACTGTGGGTCCACCTGTTTTTGCTCGTGCACGCCGTCTGGATGCTGCTAAGTTGGCCATCGCTAGAGATGAGTTTGCCAATATGGAGCGGCTGGGTATTGTGCGCCGTTCCGACAGTCCGTGGGCTTCTCCCCTCCACATGGTCCCTAAGTCAGATGGGGGTTGGCGTCCTTGTGGAGATTTTAGGCGCCTTAACAACGCTACTACCAATGACAGGTACCCAGTCCCCCATATCCAGGATTTTTCTTCACGTCTGGCAGGGACAGTCATTTTTTCTAAAGTGGATTTAGTGCGTGGTTATCATCAGGTGCCTGTCCATCCCCAGGACGTCCCCAAGACAGCGGTGATCACTCCATTTGGACTGTTCGAGTTCTTGAGGATGCCGTTCGGCCTTAAGGGTGCTGCGCAGACGTTTCAAAGGCTTATGGACTCTGTGTTGCGGGACATGCCTTTTTTATTTGTATACCTGGACGACATACTGGTGGCGAGTGCTTCGGTGGAGGAACATGTGTTGCACCTTCGCCAGCTCTTCAGACGCCTCTGTGACTATGGACTGATAGTGAACCCCGTGAAGTGTCAGTTTGGGCTCTCAGAACTTGAGTTCTTGGGGCACAAGGTATCCCAGCAGGGTGCCGTGCCCCTCCCGGCTAAAGTCGAAGCAGTTTTAACTTTTCCACGCCCCTCCTCTGTCAAGCCCCTGCAGGAGTTTTTGGGCATGGTCAATTTTTACAACCGTTTTATACCTCATGCTGCCCATATTATGCGTCCGCTATATGAGGCCTTGAAGGGTAAGAGGGGTAATCAGGACATTGAGTGGACTCATGAGAGGTTATGTGCTTTTGATGGGGCTAAAGCTGCACTGGCTGATGCTGCCTTGTTGGCTCATCCAGATCCCACGGCCACCATTGCTCTTACCATCGACGCATCTGATTATGCTGTCGGAGCAGTTTGTGAGCAGTGGGTGGGCAATTCCTGGGAACCTCTGGCCTTTTTTAGTAGACAGTTACGCGAGTCAGAAAGGAAGTACAGCACCTTTGACAGGGAGCTGTTGGCCCTTTTCTTGGCAACAAGGCATTTCAGGTTTCTTTTGGAGGGCCGTAAATTCACCGCTTTTGTGGACCATAAACCTCTCACGTTTGCCATGGCCAAGTCCACTGAACCTTGGTCAGCTCGGCAACAACGGCAGCTTTCGGCTATTTCCGAGTTCACTACAGACATTCAGCATGTGGCTGGTAAGACCAACTTGGTGGCGGACTGTCTTTCTTGTGCACCAGTGGCTGCTGTTCATTTGGGCATGGACTATGCTGAGATGGCTGCCGATCAGTTGTTGGACCCGGAGGTGCAGGTGCTTCGTTCCACGGAGTCCAGTTTGCAGTTGGAGGATGTCTGCTTTCAAGACAGTGGCGCCACTCTTCTGTGTGATACTACACTGGGAAAACCACGACCTCTGGTGCCTGTGGCTTGGCGTCGTTGTGTTTTTGACGCTGTTCATTCTTTGTCGCATCCTGGGGTTAAGGCTTCGGTCAAGTTGGTGAGCGCCAAGTTTGTATGGCCAGGTCTTAGAAAGGATGTGAAGACTTGGACGACAACCTGTGTGGCATGCCAGCGTGCTAAGGTGCAGCGCCACATAAAGGCTCCATTGGAGCCTTTTTGGATTCCGGAGCGACGTTTTGATCATGTTCAGGTGGACCTAGTTGGACCTCTTCCTCCGTCTCGCGGTTTTACTCACCTCTTCACTATGGTGGACCGGACTACGCGGTGGCCGGAGGTGGTTCCCCTGACATCAACTACAGCATCTGATGTTGCCCGGGCATTTATCTCCTCTTGGGTGTCCCGTTTTGGTGTCCCCTTGGACGTTACCTCTGACAGGGGCCCGCAATTTACCTCTGCACTTTGGAATGAAGTAGCTGGTAGTTTGGGGGTTAAACTCCATCGGACCACAGCATACCATCCACAAGCTAATGGGCTATGCGAGCGGTTTCATCGGACTATGAAAGCGGCCCTTCGCGCGTCATTGGTGGATAGTGGATGGGTGGACAGATTACCATGGGTTTTGTTGGGTTTGCGTTCAGCCCCCAAAGAAGACCTGCATTCCTCTTCTGCTGAGTTGGTCCTTGGCCAGACCTTGAGGGTTCCAGGGGAGTTTCTTCCTACCAGTCCAGGGTTAGGTCCCAGTATGGTTAAGAGGCCTAAGTGTCGAGAGGAAGCTAGGGCTTTTGTTCCTGTGGCTGCGCACCACTGCCTTCCTCAGTCTTACGTCCCTGACAGCCTTAGGTCGGCTAAATATGTTTTTGTCCGGCACGATGCCCATCGTTCTCCCCTGCAGGCACCTTATGATGGCCCTTTTCGGGTGTTAGAAACAGGCCATAAGGATTTTTTGGTTGAGTTGGGGACTGGCCGGGATTGGATTTCGGTGGATCGTTTGAAGCCTGCGCATGTTCTTTGTGACGATGAGGTTGAGTTAGCCCACCCGGCTCGGCGGGGGCGCCCTCCCAACCCTGCGCCTGAAGTTGTTTCTGCTCCAGTTACAGTTGTGCCCCCTAGGACTGTGCAGTGCAGTCGTCGGGGCAGGGTAATTAGGTTGCCTAAGAGGTTTTCTTGAGTTATTTTCTTTTGGATTTTTGTTCATGCTGTTTGTTTGTTTTTTGTCAGCATGTTTATTTATGTTGTTATTTGTGTGTTCTGGGGGGGCCTGTGTGGTGATATTAGTTGTTGGTCTCACACACAAAATTGGATCTTTTAATGTGAAGGTGGAGTTTTAATGTGAAGGCGGAGTTTTTCCGTTTTGGACGGAGATAAAAGCAGGAAGTGAAAAAATGTAAATAAAGTTTTTCCAGACAGACTTACACGTATCCTGTCTGTTTTTCTGTAACTTCTACAACATAAAGAGAGCAAACATTGCAGGAATAAATGCGGGAATAGTCCTTAATCCACATTCACCGAGAAGCTGACCATGCCCGCCATGTCAATTTCAGTGTGACCGTACCCAAACATTTTCACTGCCCCTGCATTCATGGCTTTGCCCGGGAAAAGTCTTTTCAATGTATCCATACTCGGTATGGATTTACTGGCTCCTGAGTCCACCATAAGCGGCACATCAACCCCGTCTAGCTGCAATATGTACCACTTTAACGGTCCCTTCCTGGTGCCCGCCACACACACCTGTGTCATGCTTTCGGGCTCTGCCGCCAGTGGTTTAATAGTGGTGGTGCAGGCCCTGGCCCAGTGATTAGAACAGCCGCAGTTATGGCACTTCTTCCCTCTGGTGGGGCAGGTGAACGAGCCCACCCGGTAACGAGGGTAACCACAGCCATCACACAGACCCCTAGCCCCTGCTCCTGCCCGTGCCACAGTCTGCCACCTTTTGGGAGTCTGCCCCGAAGTGTTAGCTGTGTTGCTAGTGGCCAGACATGGAGGGGAGACTTGGGTGGCCAGGTTCTCCTTAGCTAGCACTGGTAGACCTAGCTGGGCAGTGGACTCTAGCTGGCTGGTCAATTCAACCACTTTCTCCAGCGCGAGGACGTCTGTAATCAGCGTTAGCTTGTCTTTTAGCCACTCGTCGCTCATACCGTGTGCTAGCTTGTCCCGGACTAGCTCTTCCTCAATCGTCCCGAAGGTGCACTTTCTTGCTAGGCTACGGAGTTCCATAATGAAGCGTTGGGTGGACTCACCAGCTTGTTGTTGGCAGTCGAAGAATTTATATCTTCGCGCCGTGATGTTGGAATGGTCCATAAAGAAATAGTCCATTATAGTAAGTCCAGACATTCCTTCAGTGAGCCCTTGCCATCCAGCGTGAAAAATATCCACTGGCCCTTTGGCCCTCCTCGCCGAGGTAGTGAACGAGTAGGCTCCTCCATCTCTCTTCATCAGCGCCTCCCAGGCTGGCCGCAGTAACATACACCTTGAATGCCTCCCGCCAGCAGCACCATGGTATACTTGGCATACCCAGAGACTGTAAAAATGGAGGTAGTGGTTTAACCTGTTGAACTCTGTTCAACTTCCCTAAAAACGCCTAAAAATAACATGCCCAAAGTAAATCAAAAGCTGTTCTTCAACCCTTTGCAGCATCTTCATGGGGTTAGTCTCATTTAAAAGAAAACACTGAATTTTTTGGCAAAACAGTCATAATCTCTCTAAGTGCTCCTGCCACTGAGTAACAAGAAAGTTTGCCTGGGTGTTTTTTTTAGATACAAATGCTTGCAAATAACATACAGCTGTCAGGTACTGGCTGGAAAACACAACAGAAATGTAGAACCAAGTGTTTTCAAGCTCAGGTCAAAATTTTGTAAAAATACCACAAAAAATGAATATATTACACAGCTTTTTTCTCAGGTTGTAACAAGGCTGTGTCTGTACTGGAAGACCGGAAATACAGCTTTTTTTTTCAGTGTGCACTGAGGCGCACTAAGATGCAGAGACGTGACTGCCCGCGGAATTCACAGAGTTCAAGGGGTTAACGCTTTAACATTTTTCATTTTATGGACAGAAAGCGTCTTCACTGTCTATGTCGCAGTTCTGCGCCTGTCATGTGATGTATCATGTGATGTAATAAAAATCCCCAGCTGTACTAAGTATTCCACCTCACAAGGTGACAGACACGTATAACTTACTGCTCTTGCCTTGGAGGCCCAATGGCCCCCAAATACCCCCCCCCCCAAAAAAAAAAATGGCACTTCTGGACACCAGAGGAGAAGAGTTTGTAAACGAATCTTGATGTTTGCCATCGCAACACAGAGGAGGCATTTGTTCCCAAATTTGCCAACTATGATTCCAAAAAAAGATTATTTAGCTTATGAAGGTAAATATCTACATTTTGTTATAACAGAGGGTGACCAAAGCTGGTTGATTTGCACCTGCCATCGACTCCCAGCGCCATGTGACTGGACAGAACAACTGCGCTGGTTTCCCGGTTGTCATATGAGATAAATTGTGGCGGAATAAAAGTGAAATTGCGGTGGAATAATCATAACGGTTTCTGGATGTGGGAGAGAAAGCGAAAATGACCAAGAGAAGACAAAATAACGACCAGGATGGACGAAAATGGAAGAAGCAAGCTGCCTGGCCAGTAGTGACAAATTTCTTTGTTTGTTTACATTGTAACTGATTATCTGGTTCATATACTTTAAAGATAAGATAACAAAATGCCCCAAACAACAAACAGTGACAAAAAACAAAACCATCCTTTGTGTAAATATGTCCAAAGTCCGCTTTTGACTGAAAGTTATGTAATTCAATATGGCTGCCGTGGCATTGTGCAAATTAGATGCATAAATTTACTCCTATCTCAAACTTTGGATCATTTTCTACATCTTTCTAATTGACAGTAAGCCACTATCTCTTACCACTTTCAAGTTATAGCTTTGGAATTCTCTGACATCTGAACTGAATATTTTCTTGAAAAAAATCTTGACCACCAGAGGGAGTGGAGGAAATGGTGCAATGGAGTGCCACAGGCAGTCATTGGGTTGCACGCTCCCATGGTTTATTCTCGTCACCAAAATGTTATGTCTCAATAACGGGAGACCGGAGCCGTGTTGAACTGAGCAACAAACTGAACTTTATTATGAAACACAGGCACAATATATTCACTGTCCGTAGCCTGCTTGATGTCACCACCTAGACCCCCCGACACAGGCTACGGCAAGCCCCAAGGGCCAAATTCCCACACAACAGAAACTACTACCCGCCGAGCCCTGCATGTCAGAGTCTACAGAACACCAGAAAAGTCTCTGATAACACCAGAAAAAGTTGCTAGATTTGTCGCTAGTCGGTTTTGACAGAAAAAGTCGCCAAGAGGGTTTGAAAAGCCACCAGATTTAGCAAGAAAGTTGCCAAGTTGGCAACAGTGGCGGCCTGCTAGTCAGCTAATAATAATGAGGATAATACTGTACATAATCTCAGAATGTTACGGACCAGGGCAAATTCTTCCAAAAAAACTGACCTCATTGTTTGGGTGATGCACTTCAGCAAAGAGCAAAACAGAGAATAACTGTTTGTTTGTTTGTTTTTTTTTTTTTTAAAGGGACAGTGGGACACCACAATGCAACAACCTAGTGGCAAACTCAGCTTGGACGACGACGACTTGAGTCCGCTGCAGGCAGACGTGGATGCAGCCACTTCCTGCCTCGCACTGCACACCGGGCAGAACCCAGCAGACCCGGAGACGCATCAAGAGCCCCAGTCCACAGCCACACAGGCCCCGGAGCCGGTCCCTATGCAGCACGAGCATTCTCAAGCTACAGCCTCATCACGGGAGTGAGCGTATGATTTCGTGGATGTGGGTATAGCTGAAGATCAGAGTATGGAGAGAGAACACAGCACAGAGAGTGAACACAGCGAAGAGAGAGAGCACAGACCGGACTCGCCTGTGATCCTCGCCGAGCATGGGCTTCAAGCAGCTGCCATGGGGCCGCAGGAGAGGGAGGTCATGGAGAACGGGGGGCCCACTGACTGAAGACAACCCGGTGTGCATCCCGTCGCCAATGACAGCGACACATCACCGCGACCCCAACCAGCACCAGCTGAGAGAGAGAAGAAGCCGAACTCATCCCGCATCCTTGCCAAGTATCAGCCTCAGGGAGCTGCTGCAGCACAACAGGATGGAGATTCCGTGGCCCAGCAGGACCCAGCAGAGCAATCAGAGCAACACCAATCACGTTCCTGTCACCAGCGTGGATAGCACGCCGCCACAGCAGCAACCAGCATCAGAGATGTGAGAGCACCAGCAGTGAGTGCAGCCGAACCGATCGCTGCGTGCACTACTTGAATGGGTTCAGGTCCAACGATCTGATTGCCTGGACCCACAGATGGTCCAGTCACCACGGATGAGAATTGCCGCATGAAAGAGGCCAGCCGCTGTCCAGATGGTTGATGGTTTGAGATGGCACACCAGCTGTTTGCAAAAAAGTAAGAGCAGTTGCCTCGGATCAAGATGCAGCACTGGAGCCAATCCAGCTGGTATGGGACCCGGACTAGGACATTGTGGACGAGCGAGCCATGACTCCAGTGAGATGGCGCCCAGGTCTGCTGCAACCAGCACCTCTGGGGGCGTGGCCACCGCGGGTTCGACTGAGGCCCCTGAAGTTGAACTGTAAGCAGTGACTGTGCTTTGATATGTTTAGACAGAGCACGACTAATTCAGTAGTGGCAGAATAATCCATACGGTCGTGCAGGGTTATCTGGCAGTTTACCCGGTGGCCCAGGTTCTGTGTTCTCTGCTTGTTGTAAAAAAAAAAACAAAAAAAAACCTGATGTGATTCAATGTGTTGTGATAATGTTGTGGGCTTTTGTTTGGAAGGGGGGGGATAAATGTTAGGTATTCCCCATACTAACAGATAGGCTGCACGGACGTGTCGGACGCATGGGTGACGTCAGCACGCTGTGCCTATTTAAGGGAACTGTTGGTGGGAGCTGTGGTCTTTGGTGCTCCACCTCGGTAACAGTAAGAGCCTATGTCAGTTTAGTGTCACCTAAATGCTATCTTGATTCAACACGTGTGCCATCATTGTGCTTTTGTAATAAACTTCGTGTTCGGTTTGACTCTTGACTCCGCTGTCCTATTTCCAGACATAACACTACCCAGTAAAACTGGGGTCTGCCCCCCTCCCCTTTTTTTTCTCAACCTGTGGTGATGTTGCTAACTTGTTGAGTCTGCTGTGCCTGCATTAAGAGTGTACTAGTTTTTATGGGTGAACATACTGTATGAATTACTCACCAGAACTGTACTGGAAGCCAGGGATCACCAGCTGAATCAACCGCCTGAGCAGCAAACGAGCCTCACCCGCTTGGTTCATCCGACTGTCAGTTCAGTGAGTGGTAGACAGTTGGAACTCCAGTACAGCACTGATTGATTTGGTGTACCACAGATCTTTTTAGCTTGACTCAGTATGTTCAGTGAACTGTGGATCCCATCACTAACCTCCATCCGAGGCTGCCTCTTTGCTCTGCTACCTGTGGTATAGGGAAATGTGGCACTTTATTGTGAAGTGCAGTGTGGTGATATGGACTTCCTGTCACATCACCACACTGCCCTATATAGTGGGAGGGCCACCATCTTACAGTCTCTTTAGACCGGTGTCCACGCCAGGTGCCTGCCGTGTTACTGCTGTACTCCAGTTCCATCAATAAAGCTGTGTTCGATGCAACCTTCATCTTGCCTCATTCATCACAGGTATTACATACATAACATTTGGTGACTGAGGATTAACTCATAGAGGTGTATATAACACCACTTTTCCCTTTCCTCGAGCTCCCGGGTGAACTGCTCCTGCCTTGGCCAAGATGGTTCGAGGCGTTTCAGACCTACATCACCGCGCTGGACCTCGTGAAGCTTGACAAGCTAAGGGCACGTGCGCTTCTCGTCCATAAAATGGGTATTGAGGGTCAGCGAGTCCTGCAGACACTCTGGGCATCAGACTCGTTTGAGGACGTCATGGAGCTGCTAGCCAACCATTTCCACACCCCGGATAGCGTGACTGACCAGAGGATTTGTTTTCGGCAGTGACATCAATGGGTAGGTGAGCCTATCCATCAGCTTGTCGCCTACTTGAGGCAGCTAGCTAGTGAGTGCTGCTTTGGGCCATTGGAAGATGAAATGGTGCATGACCAGCTAGCGGAGCACATGCGCAGCTAGGCTACTTATGGTGCCCAGTGACTTAACGTTAGCCAGAACTGTTGAACTAGCTCTCCAGTTGGAGGCCACAGATAAGCTAGCTTCAGAGCTAACCTGGCGCCAGTCACAGAGGCCACTGGAGCCATCCACCGTGGCAAATGTTGCAAACTCAGAAAGCGAGGATAGCTTGGATGACGACATTATGGAAACCAATGCTGCCAGCCAAAGGTCTGCCCCGGGAAAACCCCTGTGCAAGGGTTGTGGGTCTGCAACGCACCGAAAAAAGGCGAAGGACTGCCCGACAAGAGGAGAACATTGTAGCAGATGTGGACGCTTGAACCATTATGCTAGAGCAGGGGTGCTCAATACGTCAATTGCAGTCGACTGGTAGATCGCAAAGGCACTGCGGGTAGATTGCATGACATTAAAAAAAAGTTTTTAATTCTATCGCCTATCCTCCCTTCTGTCCTCTTGTTGGCATTTACCATTTGATTGATGTACAGGGCAGCCAATCAGGAGAGATCCTGTCCTCTATGTGTCATAGGTCACCCTGCATGCGCAGTCAAACATGCTAGCTAGCTACTGCTGAACTACAGCGAGCTGTGTCCGTGTTAGCGCTTCCAATTTCTATCAACTAAGAAAGGATATTAAAAATGAGTGGGGGAGCTGAACCCAGTAAGAAGACAAAAACTTACCACTTCCATGCGGAATGGGAGGAAGATTTTTTTTTTCCCAAAGTCATTTTCGAAGTGTCTGATCTGTCAATCTATTGTTGCGTTTCCAAAGAAGGGAAACGTGGAGAGGCACTTTCGAACCGTTCATAAAAACTACGACACTAACTTCCCTCCGAAAAGTGAGAAAAAGAAAGGTGAAGGAACTGAAATCTCAGTTAATCGGACAGGAGTCATTTTTCACACAGCTGAATTCAAAGGCAAAGGCAGCCACTGAAGCATCGTTCCGGGTGAGTCATTGCATTATTAAGCATAAGAAGTCCTTTCAAGATGGAGAGATGATAAAAGAGGCCTTACTTGGGGCAGCGGAGTCATTGTTTACGGATTTTAAAAACAAACCAGAAATATCATCTTCAATCAAAGCTCTTCAGCTATCAAGAAGTACAGTTACACGGCACTGTGAAGTACTGGCCTATGATTTAACACAGCAGCTTTGGAAGGACATCACAAAATGTTTTTCTCACTGCAATTAGACGAGTCCACAGACATAAGTGACACAGTTGTGTTTACCGACATGACTGCAAAAGAGGAGCTGTTGACAATACTGCCCATGAAAGAACACACGTGAGGAGAGGATATTTTTCACTCTGTCAAAAACTTTATTGAGAAAACCCAGCTCCCAGGGTGTAAATTGGTGCCAGTCACCATGGATGGTGCACCCGCAATGGTGGGCCGCTCAAGTGGATTTATTGCAAAGTGCAGGGAGGACGATGATTTCCCCAACTTCCTTAATTACCACTGCATAATCCACCAACAAGCATTATGTGCTAAAATGCTAAATATGATAGAGATAATGGATGTGGCTACAAAAATCGCTTGCTCTGTTCGAGTGAGATCTCTTCAAAGACGACTGTTCTGAGCACATCTGGAGGAGGCTGACTGCATCTACTCTGAGCTCTTGCTACACACTGACGTTACATGGCTTAGTAGGAGGAAATTCCTGCAGCAATTTAGAGAGCTCTGTCCGGATATAAAGGAGTTTCTCCTCCTCAGGAAACATGCAGAATACAAGCAACTTGATGATGATCAGTGGCTGCTAAACTTGGCATTTTTAACCAATTTGACAAACATGTTGAATGAGCTTAATTTAGAGCTGCAAGGAAAGGACAAAGCTGGTAAACACGATCAGCTCAGTTAATGCTTTCAAACGTAAAGTGCAACATATGTCGTCAAAACTGCAGCGCCATGATTTGGGGAACTTCCCCAACCTGACGTCAGAGCTGGAGAAACAACAAAAGGCACGTGCGCAACTTGACAGTGCATGCTACATCGAGCAGATGAAAAATTGTTTGTCAGAGTTTGACAAACGGTTTCAAGACTTTGCTTTACTTGAGCCGATTGCTATGTTTTTGTGCTATCAATTCAAGGAAGATACTGAGGTTGATTCACTTGCATCAAAAACTGCAACAATTTTTCATCTGAACTCGCCTGCAGTGGAGGATGAGATTTTGACACTACAGGCTGACATTGAGCTTAAGTCCAGGGCTCATGGACAGTTTTGGAACTGACAGAGGAAATGTATCCAAACATGAGGAAATGTGCTGCCTCCTAGACTGCATCATTTGGCTCTACTTATTTGTGCGAATCAGCCCAAAAAAGTGTGGACTGCTCTACAGTATAGAGAAATGTGGCACTTTATTGTGAAGTGCAGTGTGGTGACGTGGACTTCCTGTCATGTCACCACACTGCCCTATATAGTGGAAGGTCCATCATCTTACAGTCACTTTAGACAGGTGCCCACACCAGGTGCCTGCCGTGTTCCTGCTGTACTCCAGTTAAAGCTGTGTTCGACGCAACCCTCATCTTGCCTCATTCATCACAGGTATTACATACATAACACTACCGTGACATGTCCTCTTTTCCATGTAGCCCATGCACGTGAGACGATGCATAGTATGTATGTGCAGGATCCGTATTCTGATTGTGTTTGCTAATATATTAACTTAGCCACCTAATGAAGGGGTCAAATTATTGTAACGGCCTGGGTGATATTTCATATTCCATGCATTACGTAGCCAAAGTTATGTTTGCCATGTTCCGCATATTAGGCGTCCTTACACAGCTCAAAGTTCCGAAATGTAAGTGAAGGTGTCATGCAGAGTCTGCAAATGTGTTTGGTCTGAAGCCCGTCAGTCATTCCTGTTACCTATGGTAGCCAGTATTTTGGTTGATTCTTAGTGTTCATTGGTTGGGGGGAAAGGAAGGGGCCTGCTCCTTCCTGGGTTTGTTGTTCGCGGGCAAGACCAGTTTTAGCTCTTCCTGAGCTCGTATGTTGCTACGGTGTTTGGTTTTTTTTGGCGTAGGCTACGGCCAACAGTAGCCTGTATTGAGAAGAGAAATAAAGCTGATAAAACCTGGTAATAACTAGTGATTTTATTCATGCCAAATGTTACATTATCATACATTATGGGATTTTTGGAATTATTGATCGTACATCGTACAGAGGGCAAAACTATCATACAAATACGGTAATTATCGTACGTCTGGCAACACTGATCTGCTCATACTTAATTGGCTCCTCTTCACTGCCAAATGTGCCAATCACATCAGCAGCTTAGCTCACATTTGTTTGGGCAGCTGCACTGAGTGACACCGCAGAAAATTAAAAAAGAAAAAAAAATTGGTGAACATGAGTTGGGACTTGGAGGAAAAAAGTACCAAAAGAAAAGAGTTCAGCAGCACAGACAGGGACGCTGATAAGAAAACAAAGCACCTCCACCGGTCACAGCAGCTTTCCTTGCCTGGAGTTAGACCCTAAGTTTAAGGACAGAAACAGTGGTTGTGCAAAAAGGTGCAGTTCACAGTGTGGGTATGTGTGTGACAATGCATACAGCAGTTGTTTTAATTCAAATGGCCGAGCCTCTGCGTTTATTCCTTAGGTTGCTGCAGTTCCATACCAATAGTCCATTCATCCATCCATCCATCTTCTACCGCTTTTCCGGAGGTCCGGGTCGTGGAGGCAGCAGTTCAAGCAGAGAAGCCCAGACTTCCCTCTCCCCAGCCACCTGCTCCAGCTCTTCAGAGAGGATACCAAGGCATTCCCAGACCAGCTGGGAGACATAGTCTCTCCACCGAGTCCTGGGTCTGCCCTGGGGTCTCCTCCCAGTGGGACGTACCCGAAACACCTCAAGTGGGAGGCGTCCGGGAGGCATCCTAATCAGATGCCCAAACCACCTCAACTGACTCCTTTCAATGTGGAGGAGGAGTGGTTCTACTCTGAGCCTCTCCCGGATGACTGAGCTCCTCACCCTATCTCTGAGGGTGAGTCCAGCAATCCTACTGAGAAAGCTCATTTCAGCCACTTGTATCTGTGATCTCGTTCTTTCGGTCATTACCCAAAGCTCGTGACCATAGGTGAGAGTAGGAACGTAGATTGACTGGTAAATCGACAGCTTTGCCTTAGAACTAAGCTCCCTCTTCACCACAACAGACTGGTACAACGTCCGCATCACTGCAGATGCTGCTCCAATCCGTCTGTCAATCTCTCGCTCCATTCTCCCCTCACTCGTGAACAAGATCCCAAGAGACTTAAACTCCTCCACTTGGGGCAGGAGCCTGTCCCCAACCCAGAGAGGACAATCCACCTTTTTCCGGCTGAGGACCATGGACTCAGACTTGGAGGTGCTGATTCTCATCCCAGCCGCTTCACACTCAGCGGCAAACCGTCCCAGCAAAAGCTGTAGGTCATTGCTGGATGAAGCCAATAGGACAACATCATCTGCAAACAACAGAGATGAGATCCTGTGGTCACCAAGCATGATGCCCTCCATTCCCTGGCTGTGCCTAGAAATCCTGTCCATAAAAATTATGAACAGGATCGGTGACAAAGGGCAGCCCTGGCGGAGTCCAACCCTCACTGGGAATGAGTCCGACCGAGTGTTGGCAATACGAACCAAACTCTCACAATGGTCGTACAGAGACCGAATAGCTCGTAACAACAAGCCCGATACCCCATACTCCCGAAGCACCCCCCACAAAAAACCACGAGGGACACGGTCAAATTCAATTCAATTCAATTCAATTCAACTTTATTTATATAGCGCCATTTCACAACAACAGTCATCTCATAGCACTATCAACTGAAGGGGGGACCCCCACAGTTGCAGAAAGACCCCAGCAATCAGGCGATCCCCTGTGAGCAAGCACTTGGCGACGGTGGAGAGGAAAAACTCCCTTTTAACAGGAAGAAACCTCCAGCAGAACCAGGCTCAGGGAGGGGCAGTCATCTGCTGCGACTGGCTGGGGGATGAGGGGATAGAGAAGAAGAAAAGAACAGACATGTAGAGAGCAAACAGCACGATGGGGACTCAATCTATGGGAGAGAACAAACAAATGTTAATGACCAGCAAAAAAAAAATATTTCATAGAGAGTGAGGAAAGGAGTGAGGCCCAGTGCATTACTGGAGGTCCCCCGGCTGACTAAACCTATTAGCAGCATAACTAAGGGAGGGTTCAGAAACAAATGATCCCTCCCTAATTGTAGGCTATATCAAAAAGGTAGGTTTTAGCCCTATTCTTAAAAACAGAGATCGAGTCTGACTCCCGAATCCAGATTGGCAGCTGATTCCACAGGAGAGGAGCTTGATAACTGAAGGCTCTGCCTCCCATTGTACTTTTGGAGATTCTAGGTATTACAAGTAATCCTGCATTTTGGGAGCGTAGTGCTCTGTTAGGATGATACGGTAGTATCAGATCTTTTAAATAAAAAGGAGCCTGATTGTTTAAAGCTTTGTAAGTAAGAAGAAGGATTTTAAACTTAATTCTAAACTCTATGGGAAGCCAATGAAGGGAGGCCAGAACCGGAGAGATATGATCTCTCTTTCTAGTACCTGTTAAAACTCTTGCTGCAGCATTTTGGATCAGCTGAAGACTTTTTAAAGATGTTTTAGGACAGCCTGATAATAAAGAATTACAATAATCTAATCTCGAGCTAACAAAAGCGTGGATCAGCTTCTCAGCATCACTCTGAGACAAGATGCTCCTAATCTTGGCAATATTACGCAAATGATAGAAGGCAGTCTTAGAAACAAATTTAATATGTGAATTGAAGGACAAATCCTGATCAAAAATAACTCCAAGGTTCCTCACAGAGCTATTAAGAGAAAGAGTAACTGCATCCAAACTGAAAGTTTGATTTGGAAAGGAATTTCTAAGGTTTTTTGGACCAACAAGAATGACTTCAGTCTTATCTGAATTTAATAGCAGGAAATTACAAGTCATCCAAGCTTTGATTTCCTTAAGACAGGCTTCTAACTTGGCTAATTGATTAGTATCATCTGGCTTCATTGACAGGTATAATTGTGTGTCATCTGCATAACAATGAAAATGTATACAGTGCTTTCTAATAATGTTGCCTAACGGAAGCATATATAAACTAAAAAGAGTAGGGCCTAGCACAGATCCCTGTGGAACTCCATGACTAAGCTTTGAGCTGAAAGAAAACTCATCATTTACATGAACAAACTGGAACCTATCAGATAAATAAGATCTAAACCACTGCAATGAAGTTCCATTAAGTCCAACATAGTGTTCTAATCTATCAAGTACAATATTATGATCAATAGTATCAAAAGCTGCACTAAGATCTAAAAGGACAAGTACAGAAACTAGTCCATTATCAGATGCAATGAGGAGGTCGTTAGTGACCTTCGCTAAGGCTGTTTCAGTACTATGATGGATTCTAAACCCAGATTGAAACTCTTCAAGTAAACCATTTCCCTGCAGGTGGTCAAATAATTGTGTAGCAACAACTCTTTCTAAGATTTTTGAAATGAAAGGGAGATTAGAGATTGGTCTATAGTTAGCTAAAGCTCCTGGATCTAGCGTTGGCTTTTTGAGTAAGGGTTTAATTACAGCTGTTTTAAAAGCCTGCGGTACATGGCCTAAAGTTAATGAAGAATTGATTATATGAAGAATAAAGCTACCAATAAGTGGGAAGACTTCTTTAAATAACCTGGTAGGAATAGGGTCTAAAAGACAAGTTGAAGGTTTGGATGAGGAAACTATTTTGTCTAACTCACAAAGGTCGATTGGAGTAAACTCATCAAGACAGACATCAATAGAAGGAGTTGTAATAGTTACAGTATTTAAGTTAACTGTGGGAAGAATCTGATTGATTTTATCTCTGATGGATGAAATTTTTTTTTTTATTTTTTTATTTTTTTTTTTTATTTAAGTTTTTGTAAAGGGTATACAGGTCGTTACAGCGATGCAGTGTTTACATTTTCATCACATGTTCCCTTATTTTCTGATATCTGACAACATTGGAAGATTAATTCTTACAACACCCCTTATTTTTTTTTTTTTTAAAGTGAAAGAAAAAGTGAAATTAAAGAGAAAAAAAAACAAAAAACAAATACAAAAAACAAACAAACCAGTAAAAAACAAACAAAAAGAAAAAGTAAGTAAATAAAGATAAAAGAGCATCTGAGTAGCGTTGGAACAAAGAGCGGAACCATTATTGAAATGGTATTTGTCAAAGATTAGATCTAATGGAAGACACATATGCGGTCCAGGGTTGCCAAAAGTTCATGAACCCATCCATGTCCTGTCTCGGTGCGAATGTCAACTTTTCCATCGAGTAAATGTCTTGGATCACGTTAGTCCAATCTTCAGGTGTAGGACAGTCCTTCAACATCCATTTTTTAGTTAGAGCTTTTTTGCTTGCCAATATTAAAACATTGAATAAGTATTTTTCTCCTCGTCTTTCCAGTGAGTCCGGTAGTAAACCCAAATACAAAGTTACAAAAGAAAAGGGAACTGTAATTTTGAATATTTTCCCCAATATTGTCTGTACATTGGTCCAATATTGGTGGATAACTGGGCATGACCAAAACACATGAAAATGATTTGCAGTCTTTTCACCACACAAGCGCCAACAGTTCAATCCCTTATGGGTAAATTTGTTTTGTGCAGGTGTTCTGAAAAATCTTGCCAAGTTTTTCCATCCAAATTCTCTCCACTGCAGGGATGAGGTACTTTTCCATTGCTGTTTATTTAGCTTTTCCCATATTTCCAGATGTAAAGTGAAATTCCCCTCTTTTTCCCATCTCTCTTTTATATAAGATGTGTTGTCTCCTTTTAAGTCTTGAAGACCTTGGTATATTTTAGAAATGTATCTGATCCCTGGGATCCCTTTATATGCCATTAAGAAGACCTTCAGAACACCTGACTGGGCCCTTTCCAAAACCTCCTTTTTAAGTATATTGTTTATGTGGTGTCTAAGCTGGAAGAACCTGTAAAGGTCTTGATTTATTAGGCCTTGTTTTTTCAAATCTTCAAAACTTCTTAAGATTTGCCCTTTAAAAAAATCGTAATATTTTATCAGCCCCTTCTCCTTCCACTTTTTAAATCTGGTGTCTGTTTTATTAGGAGTAAAGTCCTGATCATAGGCGATCCATTGCAGAAGTCGATAGGGCTCTTTAGTTTGATTCTCTCTGACTATCTTAAACCAAATTTTTAGCGGGGTCTCTATCCACGGGTTAGTGTTATTCAAAAGCTTAGGTAAGACATTGTTCCCTATTATCGCCTGTAGGGGGATGTCACTTGTTATTTGGCATTCGATCTCCTTCCATTGTGCAGAGTAGACTGGGTTACATATCTCTACTAAAGTTTTAATTTGTGCGGCTTTAAAGTAGTCCCTGATATTTGGCAGCGCGAGCCCACCTTTGTCTTTGTTTAGCTGTAGGGTTCTATATCTGATTCTAGGTCTCTTGCCCTGCCATATGAATCTTGAGATCCTTCTGTCCAGCTCCTGCCATGTTTTTTTGGGAGGTTCTACCGGTATTGTTTGGAAAAGGTATAGAAGACGTGGAAGTATATTCATTTTGACTGCTTCAATTCTTTGTGCAATACCCAAGAATGGTATCATATTCCATCTTGCTAGGTCAGATTTTATTTTTGTCACCAGTGGATCATAGTTTAGTGATATAATTTTGTTGAGTTGTTTCGGGATATTGACCCCCAGATATTTCATAGATTCCGACTCCCAGTTAGTTTTGAGTTTGCTTAGTGAATAATGATTTGGGTCATAGTTGAATGTTAAAACTTGGGTTTTATGCATATTTAATTTGTACCCCGATAAATCTCCATACTCTGAAAAAACTGAGGTTAGTTCTGGTAAAGAAGTGTCCGGCTGCCCTAGGTATATTAAAATGTCATCAGCAAAGAGTGCTATTTTATGTTCCTTCTGACCAAGTGTAATACCTTGAATTTTTTGGTTTTGTCTTATCCATTGGCTCAGAGGTTCTATGAAGATTGCAAAGAGCAGTGGAGACAGGGGGCAGCCCTGACGACATCCTCTTTCCAGTTCAAAAGATGATGATAAATTACCGTTAATCCTTATTTTAGCTGTTGGTTTTTTTATATAATGCCTGTATAGTTCTAATGAAGTTGTTATGAAAATTGAAACTGGATAAGATTCTGTATAGAAAAGACCAGTCAACCGAATCGAATGCTTTTTCAGCATCTAATCCTAATATGACTGCATTTAAGTTATATTTTTTTATATGATGAATTATGTGTAAAGTGCGTCGAATGTTGTCTTGTGTCTGTCTTTGTCTTATAAAACCTGTTTGGTCTAAATGAATTAGGTCTGTCAGTATATTCTCTAACCTTTTGGCAAGGATAATGGTAAAAAGCTTATAGTCCTGATTTAGTACACTGATTGGTCTGTAGTTGGAGCACTCTAGTTTATCCTTTTCAGGTTTAGGTATAACTGCAATGACCCCTTCTCTCCAGGAGGGGGGGATTTCTCCTGTGTGGAGGACATAATTAAATGTTTTCAGGAGGAGAGGAGATAGTTGCTGTTTAAAGGTTTTGTACCACTCTGCTGTATAGCCATCAGCTCCTGGGGATTTGTTAGCTTTAAGTTTCATAATTGCTTTTTCCAATTCTTTAGGATGTATTTCTGACAGTAGTGTTTTATTTTGTGACTCCGTAAGTTGGGGAAGGTTTAATGTGTTTAGGAATGCCTCGGATGCGTTTTTATGTTTTTTGTGGGAGTATAAGTTCTTATAGTAATTCTCGAAGTTTTTAAGAATATCCTGAATTCTGAATTTTATTTCCTTTGATACTGGGTCTCTGATTTTGTAGATTGCTCTTTCTGTTTGATGTTTCCTCAATTTATAGGCTAGCAATTTTGCCGATTTACTGCCTGCTTCATAGTATTTTTGTTTCAGAAATGTAAGTTTCTTCTGGATTTCTATTGTGTAGATCTCATTTATTTGGTTTTTAATTTCCTTAATCTTGAGCGAGTCAGTAGAATGAGTGTTGCCTTTGTGTTCTTTTTCTAGGTTCCTAAGTTCTGACTCTAATGTGGATAGTTTTTCTTGTCTTAGTTTCTTTTGGGTTGCCAGTTTTGCAATAATCTTTCCTCTTATTACAGCTTTACATGCATCCCACAGTATTAAAGGGGATACTTCTCCATTATCGTTATCTTCCAAATATCTGAGAATATCTGACTCCAATTCATCTTTCAATGGTCCTTTCAGGACATTTGAATTTAACCTCCAAGAAAATGTATTATTTGTGTATTTTTGGATATTTAAGTCCATGTAGATCGGACTGTGGTCGGAGAGATCCATCAGTCCTATTTTACATGTTTTTACTCTACCAATGTCTCTATTAAACATAAAAAAATAGTCAATCCTTGAGTAAGATGAATGTGGAGTTGAGTAAAATGTATAGTCTTTTACACTGGGGTTGAGTTCCCTCCACACGTCACAGACTCCCAATTCTTTTAGTAGCATCCGAGTCTTCCTGTTTTGGGTGTTATTTTGATGTGGGGAATTACCAGAAGCATCCCAGTATGGATTCAGTCTAAGATTGAAGTCCCCACCACATATCACTAAACCTTGAGCTTTAGTTATCATTAGGTCGAATACATTTTTATAAAATTTCCAGTTAGCCCCTGGGGGAGCATACACATTCAGCAGGGTGATATCTTCTCCCTCTAGCCGCCCAGTTACCAAACTGTATCTCCCTTCTTTATCTTTGTGTTCTGATTTTTTTTCAAATGTAATTTTGGTTGATATCAATGTCGCTACTCCCCTCCTCCTCCCTGATTTATATGAAGATGAAGAGATCATTTTAAACCCTTGTCTACTGAGTTTATTGTGTTCCACGTCTGTTAGGTGGGTTTCTTGTAAAAGTATTATTCCTGCTTTGTCTTTTTTCATTTTGCCTAGAATCTTGGATCTTTTAACTGGATTCAGGATTCCTTTTACATTATATGAAATTATTTTGGTTACACCCTGTTTCTCCATTGTGTTGTTTTGTTTAGTATAACTGTGTGGTGGCCCTCTTTTGTGCTACTCAGAAACTGAAAGAACATTAAAAACAAGAAAAACATTAAGAACATAGTGTAAAAAACTTTAAAACAAAAAGCTGTCAAAAGAACTTCCTGAGCTGAGGTCTTTTTAAAGACCCTGTAAGAGCCTTGATGGAGTGAAGGCTCTGAGGGAAATTCCTCAAACTCTGTTACGTGTTGAGGGCCCTCTCTTACCACTGAAAGTAGTCCCATGCTTTTAACGTGAGTTTCAGAACCCAATCCAAACTTGTAATGATTTTTTTTTTTTTTTTTCCTTTTATGCCTAAACCCTGTGAAATTGTGTGCACCCTCCCACCCCCATCACATCAAACATTCACGCAAAAACAGTATTTGTTAGTATGAGGAGAACATGTGGATTATTGTCACATTTCTATTTTAACAAGTTTTTTTTTTTTTTTTATTACAAAGACTTATTTGTTTCAAATAATATAATTGTTCCATGAAATGTTTTACCACATGCTGAATATGCATCTCCTTTAATGTTTGTTACCTTGTATGAGGGGCGTTGGATGTGCGGATTGATTCAAGAGGAAAAAAAAAAAAAAGGTCGCTATTCCAACCTGAAAACGGATAGTTTATCCGCGACGCTCTGGTGCTGGGTTTCCCGCTGCTGGTCCGTGGATTTTGAGGGTCTTTGTGTTGTCCATGTTTGCGCTTTGATCTTCACACTCGGGTCTGCCGCGGGTTTAAATACCGTTACCGGGAGCCCTCTTTTCGCCATGTTAGCTGTTGCTTCTTCCGCCGAATTATAGAGACACGTTTCATCGCCGTAGAAGACCCTTAACTTCGCAGGAAATGGTGTCTGAAAGCGCAATTTCTTCTCTCTTAACACCTTTTTCGCGTCATTGTATTCCCTGCGCTTTTTAAGGACCTCCGGGGCGTAATCGTGTTCCACGTAGACTTTTCTCTCCTGGTGCATAAATCCTTTTTTCTGCCAGGCCAGTCTTACAACCTCTTGTTTTATTTTGAAATTGGAAAATCTTACCAACACCGAACGTGGGGGCGCTTCCGCCGCCGGCCTAGCGGCTAATGAACGATGTGCCTTTTCTATCTTCAAGTCGGTGGTTTGTGGAATATCCAATTTCTCTCTTAGTAAGGATTCCACGCATTCTGCCATTGAGTTAAAACCATTTTCGGTTCCTTCTATCAGACCATGAATTCTTATGTTGTCTCTTCTTTGTTTTCCTTCTTGGTCGGTTAGCTTAGCCTCTATAGCTGCTTGTCTTTTGCGTAGGTCCAGCACAGAATCTTCGAGCACTTTTATTCGATCCTCTGTTTCCAAGATTCGGTTCTCGGCCTGGTCCACTCTGCTGTTTGTCCTTTTCAATTCTTCTCTGAATTCCCGAAATTCGGCCGTAACATCTCGGCGAAATCATCGTAGTTCCTCAAATAGTGATTTCAGGCTAACCCTTTTGTTAGCTATCACCAGCTCCTCGTCTTCTGAACGGGGATCTTCCAGTTCAGATTCTCCGGCCGATACGTGTCCTGGCCTGGAGAATTTCAGTTTCTTCTGTTTTCCTTTAGACATGATGATTTTGTCTTTTGATTTTCACTCCTCCAAAAATCCGTTAAGTTTGATTTTCAAGGTGTTATCCTGGATTGAGTCTGAGAGCTTCAGTGTTAAGCTGCAGTCGCCATGGCGTCCAGACCGGAAGACCGATGGATGAAATTTTATTATTGAAAAAGTTCATAAAGTCCTGACTAGTAAGCTCTAAGGGGATGCTAGGATTGACAGAGTCCTGACTCTTTGTCAACCTGGCTATACTGTTACTTTATTGCATTTGTCATTTGTTTTGTTTTTGTTATACTTTTTTGTTCGAAATAAAGTATCTATCTATCTATCTATCTATCTATCTATCTATCTATCTATCTATCTATCTATCTATCTATCTATCTATCGTTGGTTAATATCAGCAATAGTGACATAAGAAGGCAGGTAGAGTTGAATGCAGTTTTAGGAATTTCTGAGAAAGGCTGCCAAAGATGATTCACGATGCAGCAATAAAGAAAATTTGACCAAAATATGTCACAAACATTTCATTAGTACCTGTGTGAGCTGTTAAAATGTGGAGAAAGTGCAACAACCCCTTTAACATAAAAATTGTTTTTTTCTTTTATTATTAAAAAAAAAATGTCCCTGTCCTTTATTTACACCTATATGTACAGTGGTGTGGAAAAGTGTTTGCCCCCTTCGTGATTTCACATTTTTTGTATGTTTGTCACACTTAAATGTTTCAGATCGTCAAACAAATTTAAAATATTAGACAAAGATAACACAAGTTAACACAAAATACAGTTTTTAAATTAAGGTGTTTATTATTAAGGGAAAAAATCCAAACCTACATGGCCCTTGGTGAAAAAGTGATTATCCCCCTGTTAAAACATAAATTAACTGTGGTTTATCACATCTTTGGAAGCTGAATTCAATTTCTCTAGCCACACCCATGCCTGATTACCTCCACACCTGTTCTCAATCAAAAAATCACTTAAATAGGACCTGTTTGACAAAAAGTGAAGAAGACCAAAAGATCCTAAAAAGCTAGACATCATGCTGCGATCCAAAGAAATTCAGGAACAAATGAGAAACAAAGTAATTGAGATCTGTCAGTCTGGAAAAGGTTATAAAACCATTTCTAAAACTTTGGGACTCCAGTGAACCACAGTGAGAGCCATTATCCATAAATGGTGAAAACATGGAACAGTGGTGAACCTTCCCAGGAATGGCCTGCCGATCATAATTACCCCAAGAGTGCAGCGACGACTCATCCAAGAGGTCACAAAAGACCCAACAACAACATCCAAATAACTGCAGACCTCACTTGCCTCAGGTAAGGCCAGTGTTCATGACTCCACCATAAGAAAGAGACTGGGCAAAAATGGCCTGCATGGCAGAGTTCCAAAACAAAAACCACTGCTGAGCAAAAAGAACATAAAGGCTCGACTCAGTTTTGCCAGAAAGCATCTTGATGATCCCCAAGACTTTTGGGAAAATCCTCTGTGGACTGACGAGACAGAAGTTGAACTTTTTGGAAGGTGTGTGTCTCATTACATTCCATGTAAAAGTAACACAGCATTTCAGAAAAGGAACATCATACTAATAGTAAAATATGGTGGTGGTAGTGTGATGGTCTGGGGCTGTTTTGCTGCTTCAGGGACCTGGAAGACTTGCTGTGGTAAATGGAACCATGAATTCTGCTGTCTACCAAAACATCCTGAAGGAGAATGTCCGGCCATCTGTTTGTGACCTCAAGCTGAAGCACACTTGGAAAACAAAATGAAGACTTTGGAGTGGTCTAGTCAAAGTCCTGACCTGAATCCAATTGAGATGCTATGTAATGACCTTAAAAAGGCGGTTCATGCTCGAAAACCCTCCAATGTGGCTGAATAACAACAATTCTGCAAAGATGAGTGAGCCAACATTCCTCCACAGTGCTGTAAAAGACTCATTGCCAGTTATCGCAAATGCTTGATTGCAGTTGTTGCTGCTAAGGGTGGCCCAACCAGTTATTAGGTTTAGGGGGCAATCACTTTTTCACACAGAGCCATGTAGGTTTAGATTTTTTCCCTTACTAATAAACACCTTCATTTAAAAACTGCATTTTGTGTTTACTTGTGTTATCTTTGTCTAATATTTAAATTTGTTTGATGATCTGAAACATTTAAGTGTGACAAATATACAAAAAAATGAGAAATGAGGAAGGGGGCAAACACTTTTTCACACCACTGTACATGTAAAGCCAACCAGCTACTACCCACCTCTGCCGCCTGCTCATTATTATTAATGAGCCCCTAATCTGATTGGATAAAGGTTTTTTGTGCGGGAGGCAGCCAGGGTGCTTTTGTTTTCCAAACTTCGGGAACAGAAGGCAGGGCTTCTTTTTGCAATGTATCAAAAGCCAGGAAGTGCAGTCCACTCTTTTCATTCAGAGCTTATTTAAATTAATGCAATGTGTATTTCTTTGTGAAGTGAGTGTTTTAATATTTTAACGGTGCAAATGTGACCTCTGTCTGCATTTTATAGCCCAGAAACTGTGTCAGCTCAGAAATTAAGTAGCCGTCTTAATAAGAGTGGGTCCAGTGATAATCGGGTTCTGGATCTTCGGATGATTGGCAGTTGTTCTTTTTCATTCTGGCTCAGTGAAATAGTTTCTCACTCTTCTTTTTCTTTCTTTATCTTGAGGCACCGTTATCATAATCCCAAACAATTGGCTGTTGTGGCTGGATGTATTCCTCTTGTGGGAAATGGCTGGAAGTCAGATCCTCTCGGGTGTCGTTTCATGTCTTGTCCAAATGAGTGGGGAAGAGTCAAAGCACAGGACAAAAAACTGGCAAGAAAAGAGGGGAAAAAATGCTGGGCAGACAGACGGACGAGCCCCCGGGCTCCAGGGCTTTGACTTTGGCCAAACAAACGTTTGTTTTTCAAAGTGTTTTTTTATAGTAGGATGGATTAAGGAGGATGTGAACCAAAGCCCGTCCGTGCTCGTATCAAACGGCACATTGAGAGGAGGGGTCGCACCTGTTAGGGCAGCCCACAGGAGCGGGACTGGGATGATATTGAGCGGGAGCTTTGTGGGCATCGGAGTCAGAACAAAGCTGTCAGCCTGGGCTCATTCATCTTTGATGTTCATTGATGAGGAAACTGCTGGGCCTCAACAGGGCATTGTTTCCTCTAAGTGGTGCCCATTGATAGCCAGAAAAGCCACGTTTGTTTTTAGCCTCTGACGGGTGGAGCTCATTTTAAAAGGCTTAATGGTGCATTTAAATGGTCCAAAACACCGAGGTTTAGAGCCCTCCTTTCTCTACCATTGGCTTGTGGCTGTCTTCCTGTTTCCTGAACGGCGAATAAACAATAATAAAATGCTAATCGTGTGTGAATGGCCGACACCGGTGGGCATGTATGCATCGTCAGTTCCTGGGCTCTTCTGAATGCCTGCTGTGACAAATCAAGATGCAGAAAATGAGGGGCATTTGACTGCTGCCGTACCTGCTTCCTGGCCCCCGTTCTCAACCTCTCCACTTCTCTGTCATAAAAAAACCTGGATAGCCTTCATAAAGTGCATTTCTCATGCTATTGTTCGGCTAATCATATCCTCTCCAACAATTTCAGGATGTGACAAGATAAGATAGGGAACATTAATGCCGTATCGCCTCATCTCAAATTATGAAAATGCGCGGATGGGGGAGGAGGGCATCGGGGGAGGAAATGGAAATCAATTTGTAGCGCTTCCATTTTGTATATTGCCTTGAAAAGAAAACAGTAATTTTCCATGTTATCTACCTCAGATCCTATTAGAATCAGGTTAATTTAGTGGCAGCGATTTCAAAACGCTATCGCACATCCTATCAGCTAATGTCTTTGAGTGCTCTCTGTTTGTAAGGTGTAGCTGTTCAAATTTAATATCATGTCAGATACCGCCGCTGACTGATGCTCCATCTTGGATATCGCCTGTAAGAATGGTGAATGCTTGAAGACCACATTAATTAAATTCTCAGTGGTAAGAATGAGTCTGCTGTGTGATACACCGTTGAATAAAACCAACACAACGCTACTGTAGAGGAAACTCCATCCTTCTTGCTCAAAATCAGTCAGTTATTGGTTTAATCGAGAAATGGTTCTGGTGTCTCAGATGTCTTTTGTATGGCAGGATAAAATAAAATGTAACCAATGTTTTTTTTTTCTTCACATACTCAGAGCCATTTGTATTAATGTACACTACCGTTCAAAAGTTTGGGGTCACTTAGAAATTTCCTTATTTTTGAAAGAAAAGCACTTTTTTCAATGAAGATAACTTTAAACTAATCAGAAATACACTCTATACATTGCTAATGTGGTAAATGACTATTCTAGCTGCAAATGTCTGGTTTTTGGTGCAATATCTACATAGGTGTATAGAGGCCCATTTCCAGCAACTATCACTCCAGTGTTCTAATGGTACAGTGTGTTTGCTCATTGCGTCAGAAGGCTAATGGATGATTAGAAAACTCTTGTGCAATCATGTTAGGTCTGCAATGCTGTAATTGCTACAAATGGAGGATTCTTTGACGAAAGCAAAGTTTGAAGGAAAAAATTATTATTTCAAATACAAATCATTATTTCTAACCTTGTCAATGTCTTGACTATATTTTCTATTCATTTTACAACTCATGGTGGCAAATAATTGTGACTTTTCATGGAAAACACAAAATAATTGTCTGGGTGACCCCAAACTTTTGAACGGTAGTGTATATATAATGTTATATACAGTTAGGTCCATATATATTTGGACACTGACCCAAGTTTTGTTATTTTAGCTGCTTACCAAAACATAACATACAGTTATATAATCAATATGGGCTTAAAAATTGAGGGTCACATCCATACTGGAGTTGTGTTTTAGGAATTACATCCATTTTTATACAAAATCTCCTCATTTTAGGGGCTCAAAAGTAATTTGAAAAATTAACATTACCATAAATAAAATGTTGATTTTTTAATACTTTGTTAAGAATCCTTGACAATGACTGTCTGAAGTCTGGAACCCATGGACATCACCAAACACTGGGTTTCCTCTTCTGTGATGCTTTGCCAGGCCTTTACTGCAGCTGTCTTCAGTTGTTGTTTGTTTGTGGGTCTTTCTGCCTTATGGTGCCTTCAGACCAAACACAAACGGGTGGCGCGAATATATATAAAATGAATGATAAGAGGGGAGCTCCCAGTCCTTCTGTCTCCGGGTGAGTGTCAGTCTCATTTTCAAACTAGCTTTCTCTCCAGTGTTGACACTTTTACTCTGGTGACAGCAGAATGTCAGAGCTAGCACTATGCCTTGGATGTGAACACGCGAATGTGCGGGATTAACATGCGCTTGCCTTTTTCCATTGACTTTGTATGTATTCGCGCTGCCCGTTTGCGTTTGGTCTGAAGGCACCTCTAAATTATGTCTTAAGCAAATCAAATGCATTTTTGATTGGATTGAGATCTGGTGATTGACTCAACCATTGCAGAATATTCCACTTCTTTGCATTAAAAAACTCATGGATTGCTTTCTCAGTATGTTCTGGATCATTGTCCATCTGTACTGTGAAGTGGCATCCAGTCAGCTTTGCTGTATTGGGCTGAATCTGAGCAGACAGTATATCCTTATACACTTCAGAATTCATCCGGCGGCTTCTGTCTTCTGTCACATCACCAATAAACGCTAGTGGCCCAGTACCATTGGAAGCCATGCATGCCCATGCATCACACTGCCTCCACCATGTTTTATAGAAGATGTAGTGTGCTTTGGATCATGAGCCATTCCAAGACTTCTCCATACTTTCTTCTCATCACTCTGGTACAGATTGATCTTGGTTTCATCTGTCCAAAGAACAGAAAAAACTGGGCGCAAAATCTCATCTGGCCTTTCTATTTTAGAGGCTGATTAGTTGTTTGCATGTCGTGGCAAACTGTATTTGCTCTTGTGAAGTATTCTCTTTATGAAGAAGCCATCTCTATTGTCATTCAGTCCATGCAGCCAATCATGTACAGTGGAACGAAATTACGTTTCTCCTGTCTACAATGTTAATCACATGTAGAAGCAGAGGGGTCGCTGCCATGCAAGGCACCACCAAAAACAACTTTTCCTTCCCCCATTCTATTATGCTGAGCACCAAGGTAGAAAGCACCATTTTTATATGGTCTTTGGTATGCCCTGGCCAGGACTTGAACCCCCAACCTTCCAGTTGTGGGGCAGATGCTCTATTAACTAGGCCACCACTCCGATGGTAGACATAGATACTGATACACCTACTTCCTGGACAGTGTTCTTCACTTGGACGTCGTGAAGGTTTTTTCTTCACCATGGAAAGGGTCCTGTGATCATCCACCACTGTTGTCTTCTGTGGACATTGGGAACCTTTTTAAATTCCTGAGCTCACCAGTGCACTCTTTTTTTTTCTCAGAATGTACCAAACTGTTGATGTGGCCACTCCAAATATTTCCACCATCTCTCTGGTGGATTTCTGCTTTTTCACCCTAAGGATGGTCTATTTCACTTCCACTGAGAGCTTCTTTAACTGCATGTTGTGGGTTCACAACAACAGCTTCCAAATGCAAAACCTGGAATCAACTGCAGACCTTTTACCTGCTGGATAAATGAGGAAATAGCCCATGCAGCCCATGAAATAGCGTTTGAGTCAGTTGTTCCATTACTTTTGAGTGCCTGAAATGATGAGATTTTGTTTCAAAAATGATTGCAGTTCTTAAACCATAACTCCAGTCTGGGTGTGAATACCCTCAAATTAAAGCTGAGAGTCTGCACTTTTAGTCTGTTAATTATATAACAGTATCTTGAATATGTTTTGGTAAGCAGCTAAAATAACAAAACCTGTCACTGTTCCAATACTTTTGGAGGGAAGAGTGTGTGTGTGTGTGTGTGTGTGCCAGGAATCCATTAAAAAAAATAAAAACAAATTAATCACACCAATGTTCAAAATATTTATCTTGATCATTGCAATTAAAATTTTAACTAATTAACTAGTTAACTGCCATTAATTGCTGGAAGGCTGGAGGGCAAGGGTGGAGTGAGTGTGCATAGGCACAATAGCTATACATAAACAGTTATGTTTTTCAACACATACACTTCTTTACCTCAGAATAAGTTTTAGAACATCTTTAGTCTGGGGCAGCGTGGTGGTGGAGTGGTTAGCACTGCGGCAGCACAGCAACTCACCCTTGGCTGGGGGATCCTGGATTCGATCCCAGCCCCCGACCAACAGTGATCTATGTGGAATATGCATGTTCTCCCCGTGTCTGCGTGGGTTTACTCCGGGATTTCTCCGGTTTCCTTCCACATGCCAAAAACATGCAAGTTAGGTTAATTGACATCAAACTGGGGATTCTGAATTGTCTTTAGGTGTGAGAGTGAATGTTTTTCTGTGTTGGACTGGCGATCTGTTTAGGGTGTACCTTGTCGCTCACCCAAAGATGCTGGGATAGGCTCCACCCCCCCCCTCCCGCGACCCAAAAAGGATTAAGCTGAAGAAGATAGATGGATGGAAATCTTTAGTCTGCTTGTCATGACCCCTCTCATATTAAGACATGCTACCCTGCATTAACATAGTCCTCATGTTACACAGCCACAGAACAGGGAGAACCTCAACAATAAAGTGAAAACAACAACTTTGATCTACACAAAACACAATCACAATATGAAGCATTACATCTTAAAACCACAAAAATTACAGTAACGTGCATGTCCACACTGTTTGCAATGGTAGAATAGCTCGTCCACACAAACACATTGTCTGAAACCGGAGACCCAGCAGAAAACAGTGAGCCAAGTTTTATCGTGAACCAACGTTCACTGAGCCAGAGACGAAAGAAGAGCAAAAACAAACTCCACTTTACAGTGCTGTGAAAAAGTATTTGCCCCTTCCTGATTTCTTATAGTTTTTCATATTTGTTAAGATAAGATAAGATAAGATAAGCCTTTATTAGTCCCACAACGGGGAAATTCCAGGATTGCAACAGCACAGGGATAGCAACACTCAGAGCAACAATCAGAAGGCAAGAAAAAAACAAGCAAGCAAGAGCAGCTAATATACATATGTACGTATTACTATAAAATATATATATATACACACACACACACAGACACACAGTGCAGAGCATTGTAGCTGGATGGAATAAATATATGAATATATGAACACACAGTGCAGAGCATTGTAGCTAGATGGAATAAATATGTAAATATATAAACACCCACAGTACGGAGCATTGCAGCTAGGTGGAATAAATATGCAAGTATATAAACACACACAGTGCGGAGCAATGTAGCTAGATGGAATAATATGTAGATATATAAATATATAAACACACCCAGTGCTGAGCATTGTAGCTAGATGGAATAAATATGTAAATATATAAACACACACAGTGCAGAGCATTGTTGCTAGATGGAATGAAACAGCATAACCGTCTACTTAGTTATCCTACATGGTATGATTATGTGCCCATACATATTCTCACCCTCCATAGCGACCGGTATGTTCCTAGTTGTATGCCGGAGGGGACCATTGTGTAAGTCTATTGCATCTTTTGCATTCAAAAAACTATTAGTTTGTTACGTCTTTTTGCTATCTCTGCGAGCAGCCCTGCTTAGGTTGTACAGTCTGACAGCCGTTGGTAGGAAGGACCTACGAAACCTCTCGGTTGTGCACCTGGGATGATGTAGTCTGCTGCTAAATGAGCTCCTCAGTGCATTCAGTATGTCCTGCATAGGGTGGAACTCGGACTCCAGCAGAGATGACAGTTTAGCCACCGTCCTTCTCTCTCCTATCTCCTCCATCGGATCAAGGCGCTGCCCCAGGACAGAGCTAGCTTTCTTAATCAGTTTGTTCAGTCTCTTCCTATCGGCTGCAGTAATGCCACTGCCCCAGCAGACCACTCCAAAAGTGATGGCTGATGCCACCACCGTGTCATAGAATGACTTCAGCAGCGCCCCTTGTACACCAAAAGACCTGAGTCTCCTCAGCAGGAACAGCCTGCGCTGTCCCTTCTTGTAGAGTGCATCAGTATTGTGTGACCAGTCTAGTTTATTGTTCAGATGAATACCCAGGTACTTATAGGATGTCACCATCTCGATGTCTGTTCCCTGTATATTTACTGGTACTGTGAGGGGCTGCCCATGCCTGCGGCAGTCCACCACCAGCTCCTTAGTTTTCCTCGCGTTGATCTGGAGGCAGTTCCGATGGCACCAGTCCACGAAGTCCTGGATAAGCCCTCTGTACTCAGCTTCATCTCCATTGGAGATGAGGCCAACGATCGCAGAGTCATCAGAGAACTTCTGTAGATGGCAGTGTGTTGTGTTGTGTGAGAAGTCCGCAGTATAAAGAGTGAACAGGAAGGGAGCCAGCACCGTTCCCTGGGGGGCCCCCGTGCTACTGATGATTGTGTCGGACACACAGTCCCGGGTTCTCACAAACTGAGGCCGGTTCGTGAGGTAGTCCAGGATCCATGATGACAGGTGCTGGTCCACCCCTGCGCGCAGCAGCTTGTCCTTCAGGATCATCGGTTGGATGGTGTTGAAAGCACTGGAGAAGTCAAAGAACATGATCCTCACCATATTCCCGGGCTTCTCCAGGTGGGACAGAGAACGGTGAAGGAGGAAGATCACCGCATCCTCCACCCCAATGCCATGCTGGTAGGCGAACTGGAGTGGATCCATCGCTGGTTCCACCAGGGGGCGGAGGTGAGCAAGGAGCAGTCTCTCCAGGGTCTTCATCTAAATGTTTCAGATCATCAAACAAATTTTAATATTAGACAAAGATAACCTGAGTAAATACAAAATGCAGTTTTTTAAGTGATGATTTCATTTGTTAACGGAAAAAAGCTATCCAAACCAACCTGGCCCTATGTGAAAAAGTAATTGCCCCTTAACTGCCCCCAAACCTAATAACTGGTTGTGCCACCATTCATCATCATCATCATCATCCATATTTATTTTTGACAAGACACAATTAATCCCTCAGTTGGGGTGGGTCCTGCTTGATTGCACTTCTCGAAGTCCCACTCCACATGGCACCAATGGTGCCAACAACTGGCAATGAGTCTTTTACATCGCTGTTGAGGAATTTTGACCCACTCTTCTGTGCAGAATTGTTTGAATTCAGTCACATTAGAGGGCTTCATGAACTGATGGCCGGACATTCTCCTTCAGGATTTTCTGGTAGAGAGCAGAATTCATGGTTCTGTCAATTAGGGCAAGTTGTCCAGGTCCTGAAGCAGCAAAGCAGCCCCAGACCATGACACTAGCATCACCATGTTTGACTGTTGATACAATGTTCTTTTTATAGTTTTTTGTTTTCCTTTATTAAATGAAATCATCATTTGAAAACTGTATTTTGTATTTATTCAGGTTATCGTTGTCTGATATTAAAATTTGTTTGATGATCTGAAACATTAAAGTGTGACAAATATGGAAAAATATAAGAAATCAGGAAAGGGCAAAATATTTTTCACAGCGCTGTATACAGCCACCACAGTAAATTTTATCCTACCTTTGCTGTTTTGTCATTATAAATCGTATTCGACTGTCAACACACAATTGACTAGGGCTCAAGTTGTTTGCAGCCAGAGACTGAATGCACACTGCTGGTCAGCCAGAGGTGGAATCACCGCTGGTATTAGTTGTATTGGTTATGCTGTTTAATTGATCAGTTCTGTTAAAGCAGAGTTTGTCACAGCAGTCATCTGGTGTGTAGAGGAATAAGCGAAGATGGACTCTCTTCTCTCTTTGGGCAACTGGCATATTTATTTAATTTTACAAATCTCAACAAGTCCCTCGCCGCAATTTGTTTACATAAGACACACTGGTATGAGAGTGAGAGGTGAGGGTGGGGCCCCTTTAAGGAGTTCTATGAAGTCCTACCACTTAGCAACACTACATCAGTGTTGCCATGTGTCACTCTTTTACAGCGCCTTAGCATAGGCCATATACTGTAGGCAGTCGCCTAGGGCAACGTCCTGGAGGGAGTGCTGCATCAAACCCTCAAAAAAACTATTTTTAATGAAAGCACCAAGGTGCTGTGCCTCGGTGCCTGTGGCGTAGTAGCATGGGCGGCTGTAAAAAAGTGGCACTCCTCCGCCTCCCGCCAGAACATCCAACCAAAGCCATCCTCATGTTTGACCCCAGGGCCTCGGGGTTGAAAAGACCTCGGGGCAAGCCACACACCAGATTGGTTCGATGTTGTGGAGAGAGACCTCAGACAGCTTGGAACTGATGTTGACGATGCAGAGGAACTGGCCCCAAACCGGCAAAGTTGGCATGCAGTGGTTAACCTGATTGGCTCTACGCATGGTGATGACCACCCAGCCCTCACCCCGCAGGAGTAGTCAACTCAACAGCCCAGCCCAACCAGGAAATAGAGGTATATTTTCTACAATGAAAGTGGCAGCACATTGTCCATATTTATGAATATAAAGTTAATGTCCTTCTCCCATATTCTGTAAGAAAACTACAAATAATCAAACTTAAATATTGAGAAATATTGTTTTCTCCAGCGAGCATATTGTGGAATAGAAATATTTTAGTAACTAACACTGCATATTATTATTTCATTGAAATGTTTTGTAAGATTCAGACATTCCACCTCTCATGAAGAATACTGTTGATGCACACTCCTAATTTAGCAGCATAGATCCCTAATTCATGAATATGAACATGTACTTCTGAAGAGCCGGCTCCCATTCTTGCAGGAAATCAAGGACTCTTTGCCTTGTTTCGGTGCTGAGGTGTATCAAGGATGCACAACCTCATGGTACCTTAAATAACAGTATCTGTTTGCACTTTGAAAGAAGCTCTCACATACTTTCTCTTCCTCTCCCTCCTGATTGTCTGCAGGCTTGATTTGCTCGGATTCTTAAATGACAGGCTCATATAGAGTCGCAGACTTTGTTTACACGTACTGGTCGGCTGCCTCCTTAAGTGCGAGGAGATATGCAAGAGCAATCAAATATTTCTATGACTTGTTTAAATGATGGTGGATGGCAGAGGAAGTTTTGAATTTTTCACTCCTCATTTGTGGCTCAATTGCCAGAGTGTGTATTGCCTGTTTTCCCGGAAAGAAAATAGATGGCTTTGTCACTCAGTATGCATAAAGTGTTGGCGTGTTTGCTGTCAGCAGAAATGATAGCGGTTCTATTTGTCTTTATGAGAAAGACGTTACCAAGTCGGAATGGTAGTTTTCAGGAAAAGGGATTGTTTGTCCATTCTGAAGTTATTTCCCGCAGACATTATATGACACATCTGTGAACCCTGTTAAAAGCTCAAAGATGTCACAGTGTGTTACATTAAGAGGGAAACAGAAACAGAGGTTTTTTGTGGGGGGAGTTTTAGGGAGCTTCCTTTTGAAATGTATAAGTTATAGATTTATGTTCAATTCATTTAATTCAGACTAGGAATGCACGATATTATCAGCACGTTGTCGGTATCGGCCAGTATCAGCTCTGTTGTGAAGTTACGTTTTTCCCGTGATGTGATGGACTGATGTTGTCACGTCTGGTAGTGTCACTCAAACATGTCCACCTCCACATAGCAACTCTGCAGCTCAGTGCTCCCTCAAACAATGCTGCGTGTGGTTGTTTTTTACCTCCGCCAAGGAGGTTATGTTTTCATCGGCGTTGGTTTGTCTGTCTGTCTGTTTGTTTGTCTGTCTGTCTGTCTGTTTGTTAGCAAGATAACTCAAAAAGTTATGGACGGATTTTCATGAAATTTTCACAGATTGTCAGAAATGGGGTATCCTACAGATGATTAGATTTTGGTAGTGATCTGGATCACCGTCCACAAGAAAACCACCATTACGCAAAATGCCATTTTCGTGAATAACTACTAAACCACTAATCCTATCATTGTCAATCCAATTGCTTGTCATATGTTTTCATGGTCAAGGAATCTGAAAACGTACACACAAACACTGTATGGGGGGAACTGTGGCGCTAAACCGCCATTACGGAAAATGCCATTTTCGTCAATAATTACTGAACCACTAATCCTATCATTGTGAATCCAATTGCTAGTCATATGTTTTCATGGTCAAGGAATCTGAAAACGTACACACAAACACTGTATGGGGGGGAACTGTGGCGCTTGGCGGAGGTCTGCTTTCTCCGAGTGCTTTTCTAGTTTGTACTGCTTTTTGTGGTTAAACGCTGTTGAAGTATGTAAAACATCTTCTATAACAGAGAGGAATTACTGCACCTCAGGAGATTATGCCAAGATGCCATCGCAACACCGGCGTCTCCGTGTATTGCTACTCGAGCAGACAGAGGCGAGAACGTAAACAGAAGCGGGGTAACTGATCTGGCTACTTCACCCAGCTAAAGAGGGCTCCGAACAGACCACCACTGCATAGCCTTTTTGTCACAAATGCCCAGTCCCTTGGAAACAAGAGTAACAAACTAAAACTGGATATATCAACCCAACCAACCACAGGAGACAGCTCTGTGATAATCATCACTGAAAGCTGGCTACACCCCAGGATTATAGACGCAGCGGGAGCTATGTTTGTCACACTTAAATGTTTCAGATCATCAAACAAATACAAGTAAACACAAAATGCAGTTTTTAAGTGAAGGTGTTTATTATTAAGGGAAAAAAAATCCAAACTTACATGGCCCTGTGTGAAAAAGTGATTGCCCCCTAAACCTAATAACTGGTTGGGCCACCCTTAGCAGCAACAACTGCAATCAAGTGTTTGCAATAACTGGCAATGAGTCTTTTACAGCACTGTGGAGGAATTTTGGCCCACTCATCTTTGCAGAATTGTTGTAATTCAGCCACATTGGAGGGTTTTGCATGAACCACCTTTTTAAGGTCATGCCTCAACATCTCAATCGGATTCAGGTCAGGACTTTGACTAGGCCACTTCAAAGTCTACATTTTGTTTTTCTTAAGCCATTCAGAGGTGGACTTGATGGTTTGTTTTGGATCACCGTCCTGCTGCAGAACCCAAGTGCGCTTCAGCTTGAGGTCATGAACAGATGGCCGGACATTCTCCTTCAGGATTTTTTATCACAGCAATTCTTCCAGGTCCTGAAGCAGCAAAACAGCCCCAGACCATCACACTACCACCACCATATTTTACTATTAGTATGATGTTCCTTTTCTGAAATGCTGTGTTACTTTTACATGGGATGTAATGAGACACACACCTTCCAGAAAGTTCAACTTTTGTCTCGTCAGTCCACAGAGAATTTTCCCAAAAGTCTTGGGGATCATCAAGATGTTTTCTGGCAAAACTGAGGCAAGCTTTTATGTTGTTTTTGCTCAGCAGTGGTTTTCGTCTTGGAACTCTGCCATGCAGGCTATTTTTGCCCAGTCTCTTTCTTATGGTGGAGTCATGAACAGTGACCTTACCTGAGGCAAGTGAGGCCTGCAGTACTTTGGATGTTGTTGTGGGGTCTTTTGTGACCTCTTGGATAAGTCGTTGCTGCACTCTTGGGGTAATTTTGGTCAGACGGCCACTCCTGGGAAGGTTCACCACTGTTCCATGTTTTTGTCATTTGTGGATAATGGCTCTCACTGTAGTTTGCTGGAGTCCCAAAGCTTTAGAAATGGCATTATAACCTTTTCCAAACTGATAGATGTCAATTACTTTGTTTCTCATTTATTCGTGAATTTCTTTGGATCGCAGCATGATGTCTAGCTTTTGAGGATCTTTTGGTGTCCTTCACTTTGTCAGGCAGGTCCTATTTAAGTGATTTCTAGATTGAAAACAGGTGTGGCAGTAATCAGGCCTGGGTGTGGCATAAGAAACTAAACTCAGCTTTCCAAAGATGTGATAAACCACAGTTAATTTATGTTTTAACGGGGTGGGGAGGGGGGGTATCACTTTTTCACACAGGGCCATGTAGGGTTTTTTTTTACCCTTAATAATAAACACCTTCCTTTAAAAACTGCATTTTGTGTTTACTTGTGTTATCTTTGTCTAATATTTAAATTTGGTTGACGATCTGAAACATTTAAGTGTGACAAACATACAAAAAATGAGAAATGAGGAAGGGGGCAAACACTTTTTCACACCAATGTAGTCTTACATAGCATTTCTGTGTCAGCACGTAGGGAGAGGCACCAGCCGGGACTGGCAGTGTGTCGTGTTCTCATATCCCGGCAAAGGACAGCGGTAGTGGCCGGTGCTAAACGCTGTACCTCTGTACTGTAATGCTTGTGTCCTCCACATATGCCCAATTATCGTTTAGACCCTCCACAGTCATGGCAGCATTATATTATAATTTTTTTAAGCATAACATTGCCACTGTTATTTTTCTTTTCAAATTTCCTGCTTTTAATTTCCGAGTGTTTTGTTCACTGAAACACTCTGCCATCTAGAAATGTGTAGTCTGATACAGTGACCACTGCTGAAACTAAGTTAGTTCCATAAACTACCAGACCTATTAATGTGTGTATGTGTGGGGAAGAGAGAGGATTAAACTACTGACATTATGTGTGCTACCTACTGTATACATTTAAATTACATATGGATGCAACTGTTTCAGCTGTTTGCTGGTGATTTTTACCCAAGTAATTTTTTCAATGCAATTTCTAGTTGACATAACACATACAGTTTTAGTATCAAGATGTCTATTGAGTGTTGAGATACTGAATAATTATATCGAGATATGATTTTTGGCCTATATCACCCAGCCCTACAACGGAGGCTAACTCACTTACTATCTCAGCGGCAAGCCTGGAGGTAACCATACTCTCCTTTTATTAGTCCTTTTCACACTAATATTCTGCAGTCTGTACTGACAGTTTATCTATTCCTTACTTCACAAATTTAAACAAAAAATGATCCTGGCTCTACACTGAAACAAGATAATTAAAAGCAGCCAAGGTTAAAAATATTCATGAAAAAAAGTTCCTGAAGTAGCATAAAATATCAATAAAATAGGCCAGTAAAACCTGAGCTTGTATGCCAGAGGTTGTAGTTATCTTATTTTTCTTGGGGAATGTGTCTTTATATGCCAGTTACTCATCACTGTAAAACAAAGGAGATGGAAATAGGTGGTGAAAAAATGTGCAGATATCAGTATCAGCATCTGCAATCGCAAAACTATTACCAGCTGTCGGCAAAAATTCTAATATCGTGCATCCCTAGTTTTGACCAAGCAGTTTGATTGGAATATACGTAGATATTCCAGGAGTTACTCCATTCCCTGATAGCTACACTTGGGCATTTTGTAGGATAGGTATCATTGTTAATGACATTAACTGTCAGTGGCTTCTTACAATATGTGAGCACTGTAACGCTGTGTTGTGTATCTTAATTTCAACAGTGAAGTGTTGGTTGAGCAGACCAAGCCTTCACAACCTGGAAACTGAGTTGTTGTGTTGTAGAATCGTGCTAATAGTTAGCCCAGCTAACTGTGTTGTTTTACTTTTAAAATTAGCCACTGCTCCCCATGATTTGTTTATTTATTTACATATTAAGGTCTTCAACGTGATTAATGGGCTATTAATTAATAAACAGTTGCTTTATCCAGGAATCCTAAATGCATCCATTACAAGCTCACTATCTGACTAGCAGGCTGCTTAGCCAAAGCATTTAGAACAATCAACTCTGGAAAGGCATGGTGGACAACAGCAAATTTTGTTGAACATAATGTGTACAATGACAATAAAGCTAATATAGTAATATCCAGTGTTTGTTGCTCACGACAGACTGCTATGGTGATGATGATGATGAGTGTGTTAGTAGCATTGTGGTACTAGTCTTGGTGGAATAATACAATAATAAATAAACAAATCTGTTGTGGCTTGTTACTGTCAACTTAGAAATTGCATTTGTGGAGCCATTTTAGTTTTAAAGAAAGAAAAAAATTACAAGAGTTCATGCGGTATTATAGAGTGATTATAGCACCACAGCATTAAGTCTGTGACTGAATTACAGCAGTGCTATATTCAGTGACACACGCACTCCATGATCTGCAGAATTGGGAGGGCTGGGAGGGCCCGGGCTTCACCTACTTTTCTGCAATAAATATAAAAAGAGAGAGACAGAGAATGAGTTACCGATTGTGCATTCTGGTGTGCATAAATGCAGAATCCAGACATTTACTGGTTAATTTTGAGAAGTGGATTTTCACATAGGCAACTCTTTCTCCCCCTGAATGAAGTTACAAAGGTTTAGTGGTTGAAAACTGCCCTGAACATGGGACACCCCTTCAGAGCTGTGTAACTTACGTCAGTAGTTGCTGATGGCCTAAAGGTAAATAGATGACCTTCCCACAGAAAAAAAGAAGAGAAAGAAAAAGAAAATTGATGCTACAAAAGTCTAAAACTTATGAGAAAAAACGTCTCAAATTCACAATAAAAACAGTATAATATATAAGAGGAAAAAGTCAGAAAGTTATGATGAAGTAGCATACAAAACTAGAAAAGCACTCAGAGAGTGCATACCTCCACCCAGGCTCCTTCCGTCCCTCATGGATCACCTCCAAAATGTAATGGGCTTGTGTGTAGGCCTAGAGCCACTTCTGGTGAAAAATGCATCAAAATCTGTCCATTGGTTTTGAATGTATATATGCACAGTGACAGTCAGTTAAAACAGGCACAATGAGTAGACAAATGTTTTTTAGACAAACCAGAATAAGTTATTGAATGAATATGAGGTGGTAGACTATTCCTGTCAGAGGTGACGTTAAACATAAAAGCTCTTTTGCCAGTTGATTTTTTAACTAGAGGGATGACAAAATGAGGCTGAGAGAAGACTCTAACATTATAATTTGATGAAAACAGTATGAGATGTTCCTTCAAGTAAACAGGATAATTAAAATGAAAACATTTGAAAGTAAAAAAGAACCAGTGGATTTGTCTTCTCACACTTAGAGATGGCCATTTGATTTGTACATAAAGCAATGATGAGTGAGAAAGGAACAACCAAGGACAAATCGACAGTCTATTATAAGCTACATTAAGTGAAATCAAGTTTGATTTAGCTGCATTTTAGTATATAATATCACAGTAGTTAAAAACAGGAAGTATTAATTGAGATACTAGTTTCAACACTACAACGCACAGTGAAAGCAGCTAGCAAGATCATCGGTGCCCCTCTCGCCCCCCCTCTCGGACATCTACCTCACCCGCAGAGCCATCAACATTGCAGGCGACACCTCCCACCCCTCACACTCCCTCTTCAGCCCTCTGCCCTTGGGGAAAAGGTAGCGGAGCCCCCGGGCTCGCTCCACAAGACTGCTAAACATCTTTGTTCACCGGGCCATCAGGACCCTGAACTCTGTCCACTCCCCCCCATCCCGGATCGTAGCGCACTCACCCACACAATAACTACTTCAGCTGTTGGCACAGAAAGACTGGCACACAACAGTAATACATCTGCTGCTGTATGTCTCTGCACTTTACTGCAACCATTTGCACAAATGCCATATCTGCTGCTGTCTGTCTGTCATTGCAATACTGATCATGTGCAGTCCTGTCTGTCGCTGCCTGCGCCTACACTACCGCATTGAACTTGCAGCTACGAGTATTACTGCTCTACTTCTTCTCTATATAGGATTGCTGGGTTTTATCCTTTATTTGCACTAGGGGAGGTCTGGGTCCATCTTTTGTCTGTATTTGCACTACGGGTTGCAATACTGGACATAGACTGCTGTTGTTGTTTTCCCAGCCTTATTCCTTTTTTATATTGCGCACACTACAGAAGAGAGACAAACAGCATTTCAATTCTCCTGTATGTCCTGTACGTATAGTAGTATTGACAAATAAAATGAATCCTTTGAATCTTTGAAAGTTCTATGAGAAAAACACATGCGAGAGTGATGGAGAATGTAATGAATGTGTGATTTAAATGACAATTCAGGATCAAGCCACGCACCCAGATATTTAAATTTATCAACACTGACAAGTCCACTCCCATCTTTAGTGTTTATAATGAGGGAAAATTGTCCATTTCAGTTTTTGTTTAGTCCCAGCTAATATAACACAAGATTTGGTTTTATTGAGTTCGAGTCAATTATGTTTAAACCATTCTTGCATTAAGTTAAAATCTTCCTGTAAAGACTTAAAATGAAAGAATTAAGAAAGAATTCAAATGAATGCTCAGTTGATTTGAGCATTCATTTTCATTCTTACATGCCCTTAATGGATGATTTTCAGCATCCTCTAGAGCTGTAAGTGGTACAGAAGCTTTGTTTTCCATGTTGCCTAACAAAGATGTTTAACAAGGACAGCATCAAAATTAAAACATGAATAGCTCTCTTGTATTCCTCTCACTGCTACGATGAGCAGAGCAGCTCCTACTTCCTCAATTTTCCAGCTTAAAGTCACACTCCGCTTATAAATCCCCTATAAAAACAATCCTCCATTGTCTAAATTGGTATCTTATGGCCTTTATTCTACAAAAAAAGCCCTTCATTGTCTTATGGTTTTGTGTCAGAATCTTTTCACTTTTCCTCCTCCTTCAAATGCCAGGATCTGTGAATAGGCCCACCCACATCCCACAAGGCTAATGGTGGCTAGCTACATCAAGCAGAATAAATAATGTGATTAAAAAGACTTACTGGTTGAAGGATATGCCCAGTTATATGCACAGTGGCCCAGGATAATTGCTCTTTTTATTGCTCTTTTTAAGGACCGTGCAGGTTAATGAACATTGATATCAATCAAAGCAAACTTACCAGATTGTAGCCAGTGGCTAATTTCCATCACAATGACTGAAACTGCATCGGTCCTCTAAAGCAGTTTAATGTAAAACCCATCTTAATTTGGGTCCAGTCAAGTCAATGCTAACTGCTGCTGGAGGCTAACTTCAGTTAGGCCAGAGAGTCCTGATAGGCTCAGCACTATGGACCTGCTATAGTTACATAAAAACGAGCTGTCTGAACTTGCCTTTTTCCAAGAGGAGGAGCTTAACTGAAATGACACCACAAAAAACAGAGACGTGACACATTTGGGTGATTTCACTCTTGATATGTCTTGTCAGTCATAAAAACATGTTACAGACATGTTAACAAGAGTGTCACTTTAACTGTGTTGTTAAAATTATCTTTTCTTTTTTTTACAAAGTTCTTGGGAAGAAACTAGAGTGTATCAGGTATAACCGTATGTATCAGAGCACAGTGGGAGAAAAGGATTTAGTCAAAGCAAAGTTTATATCAGACTGGAAATTCTCTATTAAACGCATAATAATGTGATAAAGCTGGGATTAATAAATAATATTTAGGACTTTTTAAGACCAACTGACATCCAGCCAGAGAACCAGTTAGGTAACATCGTCCTCTTATTTCTCCATACAGTGAAGGTTGCATGAACCCCCAAAATAGTCGATACAAGTGCAGGTAATTATGAGCTGTCATCCAGCACTAACAATACACCACAGAGATCACAGTTTGTCTCTCCATCACAAATGACAGGCCGCACCGTCGGCCGTGCAGCCTCGTGTCGCCCTGCACTTGAACCAAAATGTATATTTCCACCGAGGCGCCAGCGGAGAATAGCATCCTTGCTTTGGCGCAGGGGAGGAGGTGTGTCGAGAGAGGGAGCAAGGAAGAGGAGTGGAGCGGGATTCTTCCGCCTCTCCTCTCCTCTCCCTCCTAACTGGTAGTGTTTGACTTCCCCCAGCCAGGAGTGGGTAATTCTGGAGCCCTGTGTGAGGTTGTTAGATCACTGAGGCCCAAGACGGCACCATTCTTTGCAGACCCTTGACAGCAAATATGTGGTAATGATATTGTCTCCTGCTGGGTAATAACACACAATTCAGGCTGCCACATACTGCAGCCGCCGGGGGGAAAAAATGGAGGGGTGAGAGAGAGAAGGAATTACACTGAAGTACTGGAGGAAAATGACAGGAGAAATGTCTTCAGCCTGAAGTGGTGTACTGAGGAAAAAAATTCACTCCTGCAGGACACTCCTGCAGTGGGAGCAAGCGTGTTATTGTGAGGGATTGTTTCCTTATGTCACACAGAGATGGGTCTCAACCAGGGGACAGGTGGACATGCCCCCCCCCCAACTGTAAAAAATACACCATCTTATCATTAATGTCCATAACTGAAGAAAATGCATTTGAAGCACCAATGCATGAATAAGGCTTCCCCAGTAAATTTGCAGCTTTGTCTTGTAATTTTTTTTATTTATATTTGACATTTTTTTAACCTACAGTTTTATTAGTATAAATTTGAAACATTACACTCATAAATTTATGATTTTTTTTGTCTTAAATTTGAGACTTTTTCAAATAAATTTGAGAAATTTTCTGTTAATATTCACACATTTAGTATAAATTTGGTGATTTTGTGAAGTTAATTATTTTCATCGAAACTGATTCTTTTGTCACGCAATTTGCTAATTTTACTTGTAAATTATGACTTACAAATTCATAACTGTTTTTTTTTTTTTTTTTTTTTTTTTAAAATTTCCCTCATGTCCATCCATCCATCCATCCATCTTCTACCGCTTTTCCGGAGGTCCGGGTCGCGGAGGCAGCAGTTCAAGCAGAGAAGCCCAGGCTTCCCTCTCCCCAGCCACCTGCTCCAGCTCTTCAGAGGGGATACCAAGGCGTTCCCAGACTAGCTGGGAGACATAGTCTCTCCACCGAGTCCTGGGTCTGCCCCGGGGTCTCCTCCCAGTGGGACGTGCCTGAAACACCTCAAGTGGGAGGCGTCCAGGAGGCATCCTAATCAGATGCCCATACCACCTCAACTGACTCCTTTCAATGTGGAGGAGCAGCGGTTCTACTCTGAGCCTCTCCCGGATGACTGAGCTCCTCACCCTATCTCTGAGGGTGAGTCCAGCAATCCTACGGAGAAAGCTCATTTCAGCCGCTTGTATCCGCGATCTCGTTCTTTCGGTCATTACCCAAAGCTCGTGACCATAGGTGAGAGTAGGAACGTAGATTGACTGGTAAATCGACAGCTTTGCCTTAGAACTAAGCTCCCTCTTCACCACAACAGACCGGTACAACGTCCGCATCACTGCAGATGCTGCTCCAATCCATCTGTCGATCTCTCGCTCCATTTTCCCCTCACTCGTGAACAAGACCCCAAGATACTTAAACTCCTCCACTTGGGGCAGGAGCCTGTCCCCAACCCGGAGAGGACAATCCACCTTTTTCCGGCTGAGGACCATGGACTCGGACTTGGAGGTGCTGATTCTCATCCCAGCCGCTTCACACTCAGCGGCAAACCGTCCCAGCAAGAGCTGTAGGTCATTGCTGGATGAAGCCAACAGGACAACATCATCTGCAAACAACAGAGATGAGATCCTGTGGTCACCAAGCATGACACCCTCCATTCCCTGGCTGCGCCTAGAAATCCTGTCCATAAAAATTATGAACAGGACCGGTGACAAAGGGCAGCCCTGGCGGAGTCCAACTCTCACTGGGAATGACTCCGACCGAGTGTTGGCAATGCGAACTAAACTCTCACAACGGTCGTACAGAGACCGAATAGCTCGTAACAACAAGCCCGATACCCCATACTCCCGAAGCACCCCCCACAAAAATCCACGAGGGACGCGGTCAAATGCCTTCTCCAAGTCCACAAAACACATGTAAACTGGTTGGGCAAACTCCCACGAACCCTCAAGAATTCTCGAGAGGGTAAAGAGCTGGTCCGATGTGCCACGGCCAGGACGAAAACCACATTGCTCCTCCTGAATCCGAGGTTCGACCAACGGCCGGACTCTCCTCTCCAGTACCTTGGCATAGACCTTCCCAGGGAGGCTGAGGAGTGTGATCCCTCTAAAGTTGGAGCACACCCTCCGGTCCCCTTTTTTGAAGAGAGGAACCACCACCCCGGTTTGCCATGCCAAAGGCACTGCCCCCGACCTCCACGCAATGTTGCAGAGGCGTGTCAACCATGACAACCCAACAACATCCAGGGCCTTGAGGTACTCGGGGCGAATCTCGTCCACCCCCGGGGCCCGGCCACCAAGGAGATTTTTAACCACCTTGGCGACCTCAGCCCCTGTGATAGGCGAGTCATCCCCTTTGTCCCCAAACCCTGCTTCCTCTGTGGAAGGCGTATCAGTGGGATTGAGGAGATCCTCGAAGTATTCCTTCCACCGCCCGACGATATCCCCAGTTGAAGTCAACAGTGTCCCATCCGCACCATACACAGTGTGGACGGGGAGCTGCTTTCCCCTCCTGAGCCGCCGAACAGTTTGCCAGAATCTCTTTGAAGCCGACCGAAAGTCTTGTTCCATGGCCTCACCGAACTCCTCCCATACCCGGGTTTTTGCTTCAGCAACCACCCGAGCTGCACTCCGCTTGGCCTGCCGGTACACCTCAGCTGCTTCGGGAGTCCCACAAGCCAACCAAGCTTGATAGGACTCCTTCTTCAGCTTAATGGCCCCCCTCACCACTGGTGTCCACCACTTGGTTCGGGGGTTGCCACCACGAGATGCACCGACCACCTTGCGGCCGCAGCTCTGGGCTGCCGCTTCAACAACAGAGGTGGAGAACATGGCCCATTCAGACTCCATGTCTCCAGACTCCCTCGGAATGTGGTTGAAGTTCTTCCGGAGGTGGGAGTTGAAGACCTCCCGGACAGGGGCCTCAGCCAGACGCTCCCAGCACACCCTCACTATACGTTTGGGTCTACCAGGTCTGAATGGCTTCCTCCCCTGCCATCGGATCCAACTCACCACCAGGTGGTGATCAGTTGACAGCTCTGCACCTCTCTTTACTCGGGTGTCCAAGACATACGGTCGCAGGTCTGATGATACGATAACAAAATCGATCATCGACCTGCGGCCTAGGGTGTCCTGGTGCCAGGTGCACATATGGACACCCTTATGCTTGAACATGGTGTTCGTTATAGACAGACTGTGGTTAGCACAGAAGTCCAATAACTGAACACCCCTCGGGTTCAGATCGGGCAGGCCGTTCCTCCCAATCACCCCCCTCCAGGTTTCACTGTCGTTGCCCACGTGCGCATTGAAGTCCCCCAGTAGGACAATGGAGTCTCCAGGAGGAGCACCCTCCAGCACCCCAGTCACAGACTCCAAAAAGGGTGGGTACTCTGAAACATCATTTGGTGCATAGGCACAAATGATGGTCAGGACCCGTTTCCCAACCCGAAGGCGCAGGGAAGCAACCCTTTCGTCCACCGGGGAAAACTCCAATATAGAGGCAGCAAGGTGGGGCGATACAAGAATACCTACCCCTGCTCGTTGCCTCTCGCCCGGGGCAACTCCAGAAAAGGCCAAGCTCCAGCCCCTCTCCAGGAGACTGGTTCCGGAACCGGAGCTGTGTGTTGAGGTGAGGCCGACTATATCTAGCCGGTATCGCTCAATCTCGTACACCAGCTCAGGCTCCTTCCCCACCAGAGAGGTGACATTCCACGTACCAAAAGCCAGTTTAGAAAGCTTGGGATCAGTCCGCCAAGGTCTCCGCCTTTGACTGCCACTTAATCCACATAGCACCGGACTTCCATGATCCCTCCTGCAGGTGGTGAACCTACTGGAGGGCGGACCCATGTAACTCCTTCGGGCTGAGCCCGGCCGGGTCCCATGGGTGGAAACCCGGCCACCAGACGCTAGCCTTCGAGCCCCTCCCCCAGGCCTGGCTCCAGGGTGGGGCCCCGGTAACCCCATACCGGGCGGGGTACACTGAATCCTTGATATACAATTTATCATGAGAGTCTGTTGGATCGTTCTTCGTCTGGCCCTTCACCCAGGACCAGTTTGTCTTGGGAGACCCTATCAGAGGCAAATTGCCCCGGACAACATAGCTCCTGGGATCACTGGGGCACGCAAACCCCCCCACCACGATAAGGTGACGATCCATGAGGGGGTTCCCTCATGTATGGCCTTAAATTTATGGCTGTCACAAGCTGAGCTCTCGTGGCTTTTTCTCTGTATTTATATATTTGTTGTATTTTGTGCCTTTTGAGTTTCGGTATTCTCATACTGTTTTCTGTTTTTCTGTTTGTTTCAGTTTTGTTACACCCATGTTTCGTATCAATTTGTAATTATTTATTAGTCTGCATTTGGTGATGTTTATTCTTTGTACTGTGGTGCTCTTTCTCAGGGTTGACAGCTGTCAGGCGGTGTTTATGGTTTTGTACTCTGTGTGGGCGTCACCCTGTCAGCTGTCAAGTCCAGCCACTCCTCTTTGCCCGCTCATGTGACCCCACACCTGTCATCCCTTGTGCCCTTTGTTCTGACCATACTTAAGGACTGCATTTTCATTTCTTGTTGCGGCAGTACTAACGATCCTTTCTCCTCGCCACCAGAACCCCATCCCTGTTCTGGTGAGTTTTTCCACTACTCGATCTGTAAGTTTACCTTGTACCTGTTTGGGATTTTGTGTTTATACACTTTTTGGAACTTTGTGTGTTTTTTGTTAATAAATACCACAAACTGCAGTTGGCGCATGGGTCTGTCTCTCTCTGCCCTGAGGGGCAATTCTTGACAGAATACTGCTGCCAGTAATAAGACACAGCCGCTGCAGTTAGTGGATTTTTTTGCACTTTTTGTTGTTTCTCTCGCCTGTCCTGTGGAGCAATTATGTCTCCAGCAGGCAAATCTGTCAGGAGGAGGAAAAAGTGGAATTGGGACAAGCTGGAGTTTGTGGCCATGATTGAGGACATGGCAGCCGGCGCTCAGAGCTGCTCATCCCGAGAGGATGAGATGCTGTGCTGGGATGGAGTTGCTAATCTGCTGGAGGCGAAACCGAGCATGCGCTTCCACCCCCGGGTGCTGAATCTCTCCCTTCCTCCACCACCACCGCTGCCACCAGCCTCCTCCTCGCCACCTCCAGCTCCCACGTTGCCAGCTCCTCACCACCGCCATCCAAACCACCGGAGGAATGCCTCCACTTCCTCCTCAGCAGCCCCTCCTTTGCCAAGGCAGAAAACTCCTGCAGCAATATCTTCTCCGGAATTTTTTTCTCCTGCTGCTCTGCCAGCCAATCTCGCCTCTGCTGCTTTTTCTCCCTCCCCCTTCCTCCAGCTGCTGAAGGACTGGTCGCCTCCTTCTTGGCTCCGGCCGCCACCATGTTTGCAGGGGCGGCTCCTCCATGTTCCTCTGAGGGGCCCACAACAGCTGCAGCCATGGAGAGGGCAGATTCCATACCAGCTGCAGCAGAAAACATCATGCCACGGGAACACAGGCAAGTGTTTTTTCATTCTTTATCATTTAAACATGAATTACCTTGTCTGATTCCTGGTGGTGAGGCTCAGACCGTGCAGTCCTCTGAGTCCTCACCCCCTGCTGCAGCCTACACACCTCTTACCTGCTCTCTCCATGCCTCCTCCTTTACCTCCCGAGTGTTTGCCGGCCCCAGGTTTGGGCTGCTGAACGTTGGAGGAGCCTGAGGCCCTGGAGGACCTGATTCCAGCCCCGCAGCCACGCTTTGGATGGAGGGAGAGCACTGAAACTGAGGTGACACCTGCACCAACTAAGAAGAGTCCCCGGGCTTCAGCTGAGCAGGAAGCAGCTCCAGCAGGGAGCCAACTTCCTGTCGCCACGCAGGGCGAGCCACCTGCATGGGCCACCTCACTGGAGGCTCCAGGACTGCACTTACCACCATGCCTGCTGCAGGGGCTGCCACAGTAGAGTTGGAGCTGGATCTCCAGAGGGCCGGGCCCATGGCACCATCGCTTGGATCGACGGAGTCCTGGATGGCAGTGGAGCTCGAGCTCAGGCAAGTGCTGTCCTTTGTTTTTCTTGTGTCTGTTTTGGAGAAATCTTGTCTGGCTCTCGATGAGGAGAGCCGGGTGCAGCCATCAGCTGCACCTGAGCTCACTTCGTGGGGTTCTGCTGCTGCTGGTGACCTTGACCCTGTTTCCCTACCTGTCCTGTCCGAGCTTTCCCCCAGGGTCACCGAGGAAGTTCCAGCTTCGCCAGCTGTCTCCGTGGGTTAATAAATACCACAAACTGCAGTTGTTGCATGGGTCTGTCTCTCTCTGCCCTGGGGGGCAATTCATGACAGAGACCCTTTTTCTGTTACATTTGACAAAATTTTCTCTTAAAGTTGTACCGTTCTCCATAAATAATTTTTTAACAGTTACTTTTTTAATCTTAATTGAGGATTTTCTCACACACTTTACTTTGTAAATTATGACTACCGTTTTCTTGCAATCCATCCATCCATCCATCCATCCATCCATCCATCCATCCATCCATCCATCCATCTATTTAGCCCTCCATCCATCCTCTACCTATTATCCAGGGTTCCTGGTTGATAGGACTGCTCTTGGTCTGTCTGGCCCGTCTTCACCCAGGACCAGTTTGTCTTGGGACCTCCTACCAGGGGAAAGTTTCCCCCGACAACACAGCTCCTGGTGTCATCAGGCCACACAAACCCTCCACCACGACGAGGTGGCGATGCACAGAAGGGTCTTGAAATTTAGTTCTTAAAAATATTTATTTCGTTAGGCAATTATTTGTTTATTATCAGTGCTAACAGGCAGCCACCGGCCTTTGGCAGACATCCATTCTTTTAAAAAATTTGTTTTCTTGTGTAATTCAGCAGGCTATGAGGCATTAGCAACTCTGGTAGCCAGAGCCATTTCTGGTTATTAAGCAGAGTAAGCACAGTGTTTCCTCTGGCTTAAAGACCTTGGAGCGGTGGCATCATATTTTTCTGGGGGGCGGGGGGGGGGGGGGGCAGAAAACACATATGTATGAATATGTTAATTTTATACTATTTATTTCTTTTTTTAATATAATAATGCATCAGATTCATATAGCGCTTTGTCATAGACACTCAAAGACGCTTTTTACAGATACATTATTCATTCACTCCAGATAGACAATGGTAAGCTACTACTGTAGCCACAGCTGCCCTGGGGCAGGCTGACGGAAACATGGCTGCCAATCCGCACCAACGGCCTCTCCGGCCACCACCGAACATTTATACACATTCATACCCAGTGTTATGGACACTGGAGGCAAGGTGGGTAAAGTGTCTTGTCCAGGGACCCAATGGCAGGATATATGGGGAGAGCGGGATTCGAACCGCCAACAATCCAGTTATTGGAATCAGAATCAGAATCAGAATCAGAATCAGGTTTATTGCCATTGTTCATGTAGTACACAAACTAGGAATTTGTCTCGGTACAATGCTGCAACATTAAACATGATAAGATAAGAGAAATAAACTATACATGTAATAAAGTGTAGGATAAGATGGCGACCCGCTCTACCTCCTGAGCCACTGCCGTGCATATGGAACTTACAGTTTGAAGTATTTTACAACCAAGGCTTGAATGTTGGACTATTGAGTCATTTGGGGTCCCACCCAGACGTCCTGTGTTTGGACTTTTTACTGGTGTTGTGGAGGAACAAATAAGTTCAGGCGAGGTACGACGAGCTGTGAGGTTGCAGAGTTTTATTTTTCTCCAACATCATGAGACACACTGTAGCGCTGTGCGCTGTGTTGTGCTGTGTGTGCTATTGAGGCATGTATAGCAAGCTCTTTTATACATGTTATACAAAGAGAGAATGCATGGCTCATTAGCATATTGATATACATATCAGTCAATACATATGAGTAGCCTGACCAACTGGCGCCCGGATGTCTCCTCCTTAATCCGGGGATGTATAAACAATAGTCCATTGTTCTGGTCCCCCCAGGGGTTCTCTGTCCGTATGCAATCCCTGCTGAGCGTGAATAGTATCAGTCTGCATTGTGCTGGGTGCCCACACGGCTCCCCCCAGAACGCTCAGAAGGGGCTGTGCCCCCCCGTTGTTTGGCTCCAGATCTGGTAGAACTGTATGAGTTCCAGCACGTTGAACGGCCATGGATTGTGGGCGCACGGGCCGGTGTGCGTCGTGCGTAATGGAGCCAGACAGTGATCGGCCAGCTTTAGGGAGTGAGGTGCAGGAAGAGCACTGTGGAGGAGGAGGGGGAAGGGGGGTGGGAGTAAGTGAGTGCCGGCCCATTACGTCAAAGGTGTCTGGGCTGCGCAAAAATTGCGTGTGGATCCGCGATGGTGAGGGACTTTCTCGTTAAACCTGGCGGTGATCCACAGCGGCTGTGAAAAAAAATTAAGTCTCTATGACTTCTCTCGCGGCTCGGTCCAGCAAGGATGTGGGGAAGGCGAGCGGCCAAATTCCCCGAGGATGCGTAGTGGCTGTGAAACAACTGCAACTGTGTGAGGAACCTGGTGGTTTGGCTTTTAGGTGTGGAAGCAGCCCTAAAGTCATCGGGGAAAGCAATCGGCTAAATTCCCATTGTGCGCTGTGGCTGAGAAACCCATACAAAGGCCTGTGTGCGGGCTGCATGTCTGCTTTAGGTGCGAGAGCAGCCCTAAAGGTTCCAAGGATGGCGATCGGCCGTTTTTCTCGGGCAACCAAAAATTTCTAGTTAAGGGTACAAAGAGCACCCACTTAAAACTTGAGTAATGACTTCAGTCTTGAAGGTTTGAGGTTTTTCTCCAAAATTTATAACAATTTTATTATAGTTTTCTACTTTTCTCTGTAAATTTATCTACATTTGAAATGATTTTCCTCAAATTTGTAATTTCCTCTTGTAAAATTGACTTTTCTTTTACATTTGAAACTTTATTTATAAATTTGTGGATTATTACTGTTTTTTAAATCAATTTGAAACAGACTGTGGTATTTATTTTTTTTTTACTTTTTCCTTATAGCAATTTATACTTTTTGACCATAACTTTGTAATGGGAGTTAAATTATTGTTGTTCTGACTGCAAAGAAAATAATATTAATAAAATTGTATTTAATGATTTAAATTAACTTAAATGACCAAGGATGCCATTATTTCTGTTATTTCTATATATTTATAGTTTTTTTTTTTTTTTTAGAAATCTCCTCACCGCCAAGAAAAACCTCCCTTATTTTGAAATCCAAATGTTGGCATGTTTAGTTTGTCTGAAGGCTGCTGACAGATTAAAGTCATTGACTTCGTGAATTTCGGTCATCTTAACTTGCCAGGTACATAATTGGGAACATAACTTAATATTGTAGTGGCTGGTGAATTATATCCTCAGCAATTCATCAGTCCCCCTTGCCTTTCCCTTCATATGAAGCCGGCTGCATTTGAATTCTAACCACATCTCTTAGCTAAGTGACTCTTCCGTTATTGCTCCCGTTTCCAGTGGGTTAAAACCATGATAAATGCCTCCAGTGCTTACATACCCCTTCTGATTTTTTTTCCCTGCGTTTAAAGTACTTTAATAAACTCATGTTTCTGTCGGACAATCAAGCCTTATTCATGCTGCATTTCCCATCTAGTCTGCCTTGGTCCGCGTACGCTTTAGATGAGCCCAGCACCCTCACGGCGCTGTACATGCTCACTTTTTTCATCTACCTAGGCCAAGTGGTTGACACATGCACACAACCATCATTTGTAGTTTCACTCCCACCCGATAGGTGTCATGGATGGCCCTCGCGAGCCATCATAAGACGCCACAAGACACCGGTGGGTTTGCACGGTTTATTGGTGAACAGAAAAGGAACACAAAATAACGAGCCACGGTGGGCTAAAACATACTACACTACATACAGACGACCATAGGGCAATAAAGAAGCACACTTACGATCATAGCAGTAGAGTGGTCAGCGTACGAACAGAGGGATGCTCACTCACGTCTGACACTGGGGAAGTTTTGACGAGACTGCCGTGTCTTTTCATTCCCAGTTGCCCTCTTAAATGGAGGACCGCTGATGAGACGAAATGTAGCTCAGCTGTCAAACCTGACAGCCGGAAGCCCCTCTGAGCACTGTCACAATAAAGGCTCGGGGAGCCAAAAGGGGCACACAGCCGTCAAACGGGCAAGTATAGTGCATGGCTCGAGCGTGGACGGGATTGGCGCTCAAACCATGACAATATGTAGCGCCAAGGTGCTGACGCACCAGGGTTTTCACCAACAAAGAAACAGCAGACTTCACAAAGTTTCTCTTCAAATAGAGTCAATTTCTGCTGTTTCACTTCCTGGTTTTCGCTCCTTTTCCACGAAGATGCTGCTGCCACTAGCGAGACACTGCCTGCTGACTGACTGGAAAGCTCGCGTGGGTGGGGCGATTCTAAACTCCACGTGGATGACAGCCACGCTCGTTGTTTGTGTGTGCGCTTGCAGAAAGTCATTGCTTCATATATTTTTCTTAAATCGATATCTCCTTATTGGTGTAGCGGTAACTTTTCTGGTGTGGCGGGCCGCCACCCAGAAATATTACCAGAGGAAACCCTGAAGCAAATGGTGTGTTTAGTCATTAAAGGCCCTCCAATCTACAAATTAACCCTCAATATTTTTTTAGGAGAGAGAATTGAAATTACCTTCAGCTTTTTTCGTAACTTTGCAATTTTTCAAGATTCAAGATTTCTTTATTGTCATTTAGTATGTGCGTGCACATAAAAAATGAAATTATGATCCCTCAGCATAACACAGTATACATAGAGAATAAGTTTAAGAACAACAGCATAAAAAATAAAATTCAACAATAAAATATCAGTTAAAAGACTAAATTTTTCCTCATAAATGTGTAACATTTTTAAAAAAAAAAAAATTTGCTACTCTTGTAAGTTTTCCATGTTTTTTCCTTGTCATTTTACAATTTTTTTTCTTGTAAATTCATCTCTGTTTCATTATAAATTTTCAGCTTTTTCTCGGACTTGCTATTTGTTTTCTTGTTATTTTGCAGCTTTTATTTCTTGTAAATTTTTTTTTTAAAATTTTCTTGCAAATTCACCACTTTTTCAATGTAAATTTGTATTTTTTCTCATAAATTTGTGATTTTAGTTAATTTAACTTATAAACTAGGTAGTTTTTTTTTCTTGTGAATTTGCAACTTTTTCATAACTTTGCAACTTTTTTCTCATTAATGATCATTAAATGTTTATTCTGTTTTTGTGTTTTTGTTGGCAAGTGGGAGATTTTTTTTTATTTTACAACTCTTTCCCATTACAAATGGATGACCCCCCGATAATCTTGCACAGGCCTCCCAAAAAGCTAGAAACGGCCCTGCTGGCAGCTAAAACCCCCCAAAACATGGCTTTAAATGACTGCAGCCCAGTAGCACAGTGCATAGTTAGCATTTAGCATAAACAACATTCTCCCTCCATGGAGACCTTCCTTTGTTAACCACACCACACTGGCAGAATCAACCTTGACCTCTGTGTTGCTCCACTCGCTTCTCGGCTTGTAACTGTCAACGCCATCCATCACCGGCCAATCTGGGGCCCCCGCTGTACTGTGAAATTGTGGCACGGTGATCCCTAATGTGCGTGAAGTAGACAAGACCCTGACACAATGCATCAAGCTTCAGTGGGGGGGCTCCTCGGGGCCAGTCTATTAGCCGCCTGCTGCGCCTCTGGCTGCCTGGACTTATTCCCGGGGATAAGTTGGGATAATGGTGTTATGTCTGCATGCATCGGCGGCAGCTCACACCGGGGATGGGCTGTCAATCACGGTCCTAACCAGACAGATAGGATGGCGTTTAACTAGGATGGGGAAGGGGGGGGCGGCCTCTTCTAACGAGAGAGAGTCTCTCTGTGTGGAGACACAAAATATATTTGAGCCTTAAAATGAAAGAAAAACAGCCCAGTTAAATGAATAAGTTGCTCTGTCAACCAGTTTCTAGCTTTTTTTCCTGTGTGTGTGTGTGTGGGGGGGGGGGTAGTTTGTAATGGAGAAGAGTTCAAATCCTTTTAAATTAAAAAAAAATCTCCTGCCAACAAAATCATTAAAAAAATAAACTTGGGTCATTGTCTGGAGCATAAAATCAATGAAACCACTGCATGGAATAAATATAGGTACAAGCAGCGATCATTGGGTTCCAAGCAGATGTAGACTTCAAGGTCTTGTATTGCTTAGCAACAGCATTTTTGCTGTTGCTAAGCAAAACTGGACTGAGTTGGGTGGAAAGTTATTTAAGTAACAGACAACAATTTGTACAAATTGGAGAGCACAAATCACCCTTCATGGACATCACTTGTGGTGTGCCCCAGGGGTCAGTTTTGGGACCCAAACTTTTTATTTTGTATATAACTGACATATGCCAAGTATCAAAAATTCTGAAATTTATTTTGTTTGCGGATGACACAAATATCCTTTGCACTGGTGAGAATTTGCAGCAGGTTTTAGAGGTGGTCACAACTGAAATGGAAAAATTAACGCAGTGGTTCAACAAAAATAAATTATCTCTAAATCTAAAAAAAACAAAGATTATGTTGTTTGGAAATTATAAAATAAATCATGAAATAATGGTAACGATAGATGATACCAGAATAGAAACAGTACAGGAAAATAAGTTTCTGGGGGTGACGCTAGACAATAAAATCTGCTGGAAACCTCACATCAGTCACATCCGGGCCAAATTAGCAAAATGTATAGGCATACTGGGGAAGACAAGACACTTCTTGGACTATAAATCATTGGTCTTATTGTACAATTCACTGTTTTTACCTTATCTTAACTACTGTGTAGAAGTCTGGGGAAACACCTACAAGACCAACCTACAGTCAATACGCACATTACAAAAAAGAGCTATAAGGATAATAAACAATGCAGGATATAGAGACCATACCAATGCGTTGTTCTTAAAGTCACATGTCATAAAGTTCATTGATTTAGTTAAATTTAAGACAGCACAAGTAATGTACAGGGCAATTAATAATCAACTACCAACTAATATACAAAAAATATTTAAAAAAAGAGACAATGATCATAATTTGAGAGGAGACTTAAACTTTACAAAACCCAAGATACGTACAACCAAGAAAAGTATGTGCATATCTGTCTGTGGGGTGGATTTGTGGAACAGTCTGGAGCCGGAACTGAAACTATGTACAAACAGAAATCAATTCAAAAAGAGGTATAAGCACCATTTGCTGAAAGGGTATATGTTAGAAGGGTAGTAGTTATATGTACGATTCATTATGTTCACTCTGGGATATTATGGGACACTATGGAATGGTGGGTAGGACAGCACTGTGTATATCTGTGTTGTTTGAGGCTGGTTTTGATGTATGGACATCATTGTATGTTAGAATGGATGGGTGTTAATGTTGATTTGTAAAAAAGACAGTAAATTGTTTACTTGGGGTCTTAAAGGTGGTAATTTGTATAAAATTCACATGGGTGTATCTATGGAAAAGAGGAGATGGAATTAATAAGTGTTCACTTCTTCCTTCTCCCTTTCGAACAGTGTATACTGTTACTTTATTGCATTTGCCATTTGCTTGTATTTGTTATATTTTTGTGTTCGAAATAAACGAATATTGCATTGCATTGCATTGCATTTGAAACCTAAGGTCTGCTACACTTTAGTTTTTAAAGCAGCTCCATGTAACTTTCTGTGATGGGATCGGGGCCACAGCTGCTGGCCCCCAGTGTCACACCAAAAACAGAGCTGCTGCAGGCAATGTGGGCCCACTCAGGCTATGGAGGAAGTGACATTCACTCAATCAAATGCAGCGTACCGTTAAAATAATTTTACAAACGTTAGTTTGAGGTAAGGCTGTGCAATATGACCAAAATTTCATGTCACGATACAAGTAATCTTATTTGACGATAATGATATATCATGTATACATTTTCTGTAAATTCTATAGTTTATATATAATAACCAATAAAAATGACCATCTCTTTTTTATGCATTTTAAATTACATACTGAAAAAAAATCAATTGTACAAATTCATGTCATTAATTTTATGCACTTTTTCCCCTCTTAATTTTGCAGTGTTGTAAAATTGTTTTTAATGTGCATTTGACATGACAAACTTTATTCATTATCGCTACTTGACTAATTAAAAAGTTACATTAAGAGCTAACTTGTTCCTCTGGCACACGTTAATTTATTTATTTAGTGTGTATGCTGCCGCTGTCACACACTTTTGCAGCTTTAGTAATATTTTTTCAGACAAAATGAAGGAACTCAGCAGTAATTTAAACTAAAGAAATGATGGTTTGATACACTATAATGTTTCCTATTAATGACAAGTTAGCATTTGCCATGTTATAATTAGAGAGAGACAGTGTTAACTTTACCTCCAATTAAAATGAGATTAGAGGAGTATCCTTGCTGACACAGCACAGAGGGAAACAGTCCCACATCCCTGGCAAACAGAAGTAGCGGCTACATGAGCAAAACATTAGCTTGTAGTTAGCTGCTAACCACTGCAACCCACTACTGCACACACCTGGCACACTGTAGGGGAGAGGCAGGGCGGTGACAAGCAGAAACAGGGTATGTGTCTGTTAAATCCCGATATAAACGATAGTTTTTTTATGAAATGCTAGATGTTTTTTTATCGCACCACCGATATATATCGTCGTATTGCACGTGCAAATCTCACACAGTTGTGTGTTCATGTCGAAGGAATAGTACTAGCCTTGAGATTCTGTTGACTGACACTCATCTGGAGACAGAAGGACTGGGAGCCCTGCAGCTGAATGTTGGAGCGTTTTACACATGGACTCCTGCCACCGACGTGCTAACAAGGCTAGCAGGTTAGCAGTGTAAACAGCCCATCATCAAGGAGAAATTTTGGAGGCAGGGATAATTTTTTTTTCGGTGAGACCCTGTCGGATAATGTAAACTTAAACATGACAGTGTTTTGGGGATTTCCACAGCATGTTGAACACAGCTGCAGAAGTTATAAAGGCAACTTCGCCTGTCTGCAACTCACTCAGATGGTGAATTCATGTCTATTCGTGCGTTTACATTGAGTTAAAATGTAATTGAGCCACACGAAAAATTCACCCATTCTCGTTTGGTCTGAACGCACCCTAAGACCTCCCTCTCAAGATTCAAATCTGGCATCTCCTGCATACCAAGCACTCATCTTGACCACAACATCACACAACTGCTTTCGTTTGTACTCTTAACTTTCTCACATGATAAATGTTTGATTGAAAATATTCACAGCAGCAGTTGGACAGCATTTAAAACTTAATACACACTATATATAGTTTCCAAATGCACAGAGGAAGTACAGTATATCGCACTTTGGAAGAAGAACAGATTTTCAGAAGGATTTGAACCCAGGGCTCCCACTCGGCACACAAGCATTTTAACCCCTCCACCACATGATGGCTTTGAGGCACACACTGACTTGACAAGATAAAAAGGCTGACAGACATTTCATAAACATGACTTTTGGAACATGAACAGAATTGCATGAAATTTGGTGTTTTGCTGAAGAATACTGTTGTGATTGTGAGTGGGAAGTTTCATCAAATTGGAGTTACTATATCAGAATCAGACTGACATTTTTGGATAATTTTAACAACTTTTCATTATCAGTGTCTGTAGATGATCTCTGCTTAATTTCAAGCAGTTTGGATGAATGGCCTGGAGGAGTACCAAAGAAGAAAAGTTGTGGAAGATTTCAGAGAACAGAATGATGAAAGAAGTTTTCGTTTAAGCCCAGCCATTCTCGAGATACTTGCAAAAACCTAAAACTGTTTATTTACACCACCACCTTGGTACCCAGTAACCTGAGTTTTGGTAGAGGGGAGAGTTTCTGATCAGACTGTAAAATTTCAAGTGTTTATGGATTACCGTTTTTGCTGCCCGTGCACTTTTAGCAGAAAAAATAAGAAGCATCAGAACAACAACAATAGGTTTCTTGTAGCGCAGCTGCTTGGAACTCTAAAGATTTAACCAGCATCTGTATGAATGTAGCAAATTTACAAGAAAGATGTACAAATGCTCAAGAAACAAGTGGTACATTTATAAGAAAAAAGTCACCAATTTGTGAGAAAAGCTTAAAATTTCAAGGAAATGCATCAAATTTATGAGAAAAAAAGTTGAAAATATATGGGAAAAAATTTCTAATTTACACAAAAGAAGTCCCAAATTTACAAGAAAATGTTGCAAATTTACATGAAAAAAGTATTGAATATATGAGAAAAGTTGTAAATAGAACAGTCAGATTTACAAGAAAAAAGTCAAATTTACAAAAAAGTACAAATTTGTGGGAGAAAAGTTGCAAATTCACACAAAAAAAATTACAATTTTGTGATACAAAAGTTGAAAATTTAAGAAAAAGAGTAGGAAGTTTAAGGGAAAAATTTTGCCAAAAAAAAAAAGGTTGAAGGTAATTTTAATTCTCCTTCCAAAACATGCTGAGGGTGAACTTGTAGCACAGTCTTGCATATGGGCCCTCAAAAAGGAAACAGCCTTAGATTCTGTTTCTGTTAAAAAAAAAAAAGAAAAAAAAAAAGAAGCAAAAACCACTGGTCACTGACTGATAGGGAGGACATTTTCTCTGACTGTCCATGATCTCAGGTAGAGCCACAATAAAGACGTTCAAAAAAAAGCACCATGGGGCAGCTGCCTCTGTGCGACCTCTACCGGCCCAGCCTAGACATTACAATACCTTTTTTCGTAGCTCCATTGTGGGTATAATGGTGAGTTAAATTTGTGTTTATTTAGAAAACAAAGCCTAATCTCAAAATTCTGTCAAATTAAAACTCAAGAAAATATGGCGATATAATGATACAAGCCTTTAGTTCCACTTGATTTTGACCAAGCGAGCTGAAAAGCTGGTAACAGACAGACAGATACACACACACAACTGCACACAGACACATTGAGTGGTTACTGGATGCTTCTGTTGCACCTAAACATAAAAAACCCCTCTCCTTATTCACACATTTGACTAGCAAAGGAGCTTAAATAAAGGAGAGCACCGAGTAAAAAGGTAGCCTTGATACGGCGCAACCAGGTGAAAAAGGGAGGCACATTCAAACGGAAGAATTCATCTTTTCTATCAGCAGTGGAGCCCCGGTGGCTGATGGGTTCAGTCTCAGCCGCTCACATTTGCATAACGCACACAGATGAACTGGAGTGACTGAATTGGGCTTGGTGGATTGAAGGTGAAAAGGGAGAAAGAAAATGAATTTCTCAGAGACTCAGGAAGTGATAGAAACAGGAAAGGGTACACTATTTATTTTTCATGGTGAAATAATTACAGAATTAACCTTTCTTTTCCACATATTGGCCCTCTGAAGCCTCTTCATCATGATGAATTTGATGGATTGGATTAAAAAAAAAAACTCGCAATGAATAAAACAGGTGAATAACCCCCCCCCACCCTCACCTCAGTGCAACAGTAAATGTGGCCCCCATCCCACCCACCACCACTATCATTTTCATGGGATTTTTAATTAAATTTGATTTGATTTATCAGGTAACTAAGTATGAATCATAACAATGACAAAATACTGTTTTCAATAAGGTTTTGTTTATTTTTATTTTTAAAGGACTTTTAACCTGTTCCACTTCTGTGTACCGCAGGCGGGCACGTCTCTGCGTCCTAGAGCACACGAGGGCGCACGAGGGCGCTGCGTCCTAGAGCGCACTGAAAAAAACACCTGCATTTCCGTTCTTCCACTACAGACACAGCCGCGAACAGATTAGATATGATTGACCTCTCATTCGACTAATAAGAGCCTTGAATTGGGTTTCTGAAACCTTGAAGAACCAATGACTGAAAACCTAGCAAGAAGGACCCGCCTACCAACGGCTGCGAATGCAGCGAGCCAATTGAAGCACAGAAGTTCGAAAGCTGTTTTGTGTAAGGCTGGGTGAAGAGAGACTGACTGCTGCAGCAGATGAAAAAAGGACCCGCAAGAAGAACCGCCACAGACACAGCAGCACGGAGACCACCCACAAGTGCGACCTGTGTGACAGGGACTGCCATTCGCGCATCGGCCTGTTCAGGCACAGGCGGTGCTGTTCCAGCAGAGTAGACGTTTAGGATTCTCTTCCATGGTCATCATAGACCGACAGAGGTTGACGACAAAGGCTGGGTGACACACACGCGTTCGCCAGTCTTTTTTTCTTACTACTGTTATTTGTTTTGCAAAATCGTTCGCCAAAACCGCAATCATGGAAGCGCAAAACCGCAATAATGGAATTATGTTTTGACCGGGTCGCGAGACCAGAACCACGAGTCCGTAACAAGCTTACCTGCTTCATGTTCGTCTGACAATGAGGAAGAGAAGTTCGCCAGCTACGCTGCTGTTGTGAAGAGGTAAGTGTTATAAGCTAAATTATTCTTTATCCCTGAAAATTGTAATCAAAAATGACTTTTGACCAATCGGTAAATTACAACTGTGCGTCATCGCCACATGACGGACCGCGGCGCATTAACCCGTGCACCGGGCGATGTCCGTCCTCTGTGGCGGGGGGGAGACAACCCCCCCCCCCACACACACACAGCCCTGAGTGTCACCTTTCATTAGAGCCCAAGATGAAGCTTCTATATTGAATCATTCAAAAGTTACAGACGTTTTTCCAAACTGTGCCATTTGGCACAATTTGGCACAGTTCAAAAACGCCTGGGAACAACCTGAGAACAAAGCTGTGTAATATATTCATTTTTTGTGGTATTGTCACAAAATTTTGACCTCAGCTGGATAACACTTGGTTCTACATTTCTGTTGCATTTTCCAGCCCGGATCTGAAGCTGTGTGTTATTTGCAAGCATTTGTATCCAAAAAAACACCCAGGCGAAATTTATTTTCTTCAAGTTCACTATGTTTAGATGACTGTTACTCAGTGGCTGGAGCACTTAGAGAGATTATGACTGTTTTGCCAAAAAATTCAAAGTGTTTTCTTTTAAATGAGACCAACCCCATGAAGATGTTGCAAAGGGTTGAAGAACAGCTTTTGATTTACTTTGGGCACGTTATTTTTTGGCGTTTTTAGGGAAATTGACCAGAGTGCAAGGGGTTAATATGCAAAGCCTGGAGGAACCAATGAAATAAGAACTGTGGCAGACAGTCTGTAACTCTGTCTTCTCTCTGCTGAAGACTCAAACAGCCACAAATGCAGTAGGTGATGGGGGGGGGGGGTACTGCCCCACTTGTTACCAAAACGACCCCAAACCATCGTCCTTCTTAACCTGACATGCTCCCAACCCCCAAAAGTGTATAAAAGTGTTAAAGAAATAATAATAAATTAAACCTGCAAGCAGGTGTAAGCGGACATTTGCCCCCCACGCACCCGCGCAACCTACTGTACCTTGCTGTCTCGGAAAATTTCCCGTTGTCACTGCAAGAGCTGCAGGAATAATAAAGTAAACCATGTGTTAAACATCTTGAATGGAAAGGAATTGGATTCAATGGCAACTGTGCTAATCACAGGACAAAAGTGACTTCCACTGAGGGTAGTCCAATGCACTCTGAGAAACCACTGAAAATGTCATGTCATTGTGACTACTGGTCTTTGCACAAAATTTGAAACAATTTTGTACAGTACCTCATGTCAGCAGTAGGTGCTGGTGTGACAGTTTTATGAATATTGATATACAGACATGTTCAGAATGGGATCAGTATGATTTTTGCAAAGTTTGGTCCAAATTAGACAAGGATTGTCTGAGCTGTAACGGTCATGTTTTGCATTGTGAGGAAGCCATTGAAGCATGCTGGTCGCCATGGAAACAGTTCTGTACTATGTACATGTACTGTCAATGAGCCCTAGTCATTCCTTCATGTCATTTTTTCTGCTGGTGAGAGAAAAAGAAAGAAAACAGTTTTCAGCAATTCTTCCTTTATTCAATAGGGGTGCTAAAACTTTGGTTTATTATTTTTATATAGACACGTTCGGGGCAGGACGAATATTGATCGTAGAAAATTTGGTGCAAATCATCCAAAGTTTGCCCAATTTACAAGGGTCCAATGTTGTAACCACTAGGCGGCACTCTAACTTTTGTTATTTTTATATAGGAGCGTTCAGGGTGGGACTATTATCCATTATCGAAAATTTGGTGACAATCAGACAAAGTTTGTCCAAGATACAACTTTCCGATGTTTCATGGTGAAGAGTCAACCGTCGCCATGTCACCATGGCAACACTTCCCTGTCAGTTATGTGTGGTCCACCCATATAGGACTATATATGACAGTCATTTCAACGTATGTTCCAAATTTCATGACTCTGGGACCTTCCCACCTCTTCCCATAAGGTCATGGATTGAATGGCAAGGAGGGCGTGTCTATGGTAACACGTGTGATGTCATGCTAAAGTTGATGTGCAGTTATGATTATCCCTTTGGTCTGATGAATCTCAGAAAAGTTCACGTCATTCTGGCCAGCAGCGCGTGAGAAATAAATAAGAGTTTTCAGCAATTCTTCCTTTAACCACCCGGAGGGTCCATAACTTGTGTTTATTATTTTTTTATACATGTGTTTGCAGTGGGACTAATATTGAATGTGCAAAATTATGTGAAAATCGTACAAAGTTTGTCAAATTTACAAGTGACTGTTGCTCTAACCACAAGGTGGCACTATAACTTTTGTTTATTATTTTTACATAGACGGGTTCGGGGCGGGAGTCATATCCATTGTCAAAAATTTGGTGGAAATCAGATGAAGTTTGTCCAATTTGCAAGTTTTTGATATTCCATGATGAAGAGTCAGTGTACGCCATGTCGCCATGGCAACACTTACCTATCAGTTATGTGTTGTCCACCCATATAGGACTATATAGTACAGTCACCTCAACCTATGTTCAAGATTTCATGACTCCAGGTCATTCCTAATCCTGTAAAAAAGATCAAGGATTGAATGGCGAGGAGGGCGTATCCATGGTAACACGTGTGACGTCATGTGAAAGTTGATGTGCAGTTATAATCATCCCTGTGGTGTGATTAATCTCAGAAAATTTCACGTCAGTCTGGCAAGTGACGCGTGAGTAATAAATAAAACAGTTTTCAGCAATTCTTTCGTTAACAACTATGTGGCGCTATATCTTTTGTAAGGTATTTTAATGTTGATGCGTTTGGGGCGGGACTATTTTCCATCATGGAAAGTTTGGGGGACATTGGACAATTTTTGCCTGAGCGACAGCTGTTTGAAGTTGTAAGGGGAGGAGTCAAACTTCGCCATGGCGCCCTGGCCACACCTTTTGAGATTTTTGACTTAGTTTATACAATTTTTAATGGCCAATGCCTATAGATGCCGCCATGTAAAAATGAGCTCAACTGGAGCAGGTCCCTAGGACTAGTTCGTTCAAATGCGAGGTGTGACTTTTTTCCGAATTCGAGGTTGGGCGACTTTGAGGCAAGATGGCGGCCTTCCTGTTGGTGGTGGGTATGGGCCACAATTATGTTTTTAGCATGTCTTGAGGTGATGCACACCTCACCCAAATTTTATAAATTTTATGTCTGTACGGCAAAGTTTATGGTCTCCAGTCTCCATAGACCTTGTACGTTTGGCCCCACCCACAAAAATTAGGGGTGGGGGGGGGCACATATGTTTTCCAGTTTATCGAATTTTTCGCCGGGTCTGAGGGGTCTGCCAAAAAAAATCGCGTTTTGGTTAACGTTCAGAGGGTGAAAAATTCATTCGTTTAGGCGGAAGAATTTCTTGGAGCTGAGCTATTACAATAGGGCTTTCGCCAACTGACATTGTCAGTGGCTCAGGCCCTAAAAATCTTGTAAATTTTCTGTTTTTCTCATAAATTTGTGACCTTTTTCATTAATTTGCAACTTTTTTCTCATAACTTTGTGGCATGCCCCCCCCCCCAAAAATCACTATTTTTCCTCATTAATTTGCGCATTTTTTCCTCATAAATTTGCAACTTTTATCTCATAATTTCTGCCTTTTTTCACAAATTTGGAATTTTTTTCTCATAACTTTGTGACTTTTTCTCATAAATTCAGTTTTTTTCTCAAAAAATTGTAACTCCTTTCTCATATTTTTTTTCTCATAAGTGTGCAACTTTTCTCCCATAAATTCATAACTTTTATCTCATGAATTTGCAACTTTTTTCTCATACATTTGTGAATTTTCGTCATAAATTTGTAACCTTTCTCTCATAAATTTATAATTTTTTTTTATAAATTTGTAACTTTTATCTCATAAACTTACAACTTATTTTTTTAAATTGCATCTTTTTTCTCATAAATTTGCAACTTTTCCCCCATAAATTTTTCATAGATTTGCAGTTTCTTTCTCATGAATTTTTTTTAAGCTCAAATTTATAAAAAAAAATTATAAATTTGCAACTTTTCTCATAAATTTGCAATATTTTCTAAAAAAAATTAACTTTTTCCTCATAATTATCTAAATTTGCAACATTTTTCTTAAAAAAATCGCAATTTTTTCCCTCATAAATTTTCACATTTTATTTAATAAATTTATGAATTTTTCTCATAAATTTGCAACTTTTATCTCATAATTTGTGCCTTTTTTCACAAATATGGGATTTTTTTCTCATAACTGTGACTTTTTCTCATAAATTCAGTTTTTTTTTTCCAAAAAATTGTAACTCCTTTCTCATAAATTTGTGATATTTTTTCTAAAAAAACGTTTTTCTCACAAGTTTGCAACTTTTCTCCCATAAATTCATAACTTATCTCATGAATTTGTAACTTTTTTCATACATTTGTGAATTTTCCTCATGAATTTGTGACTTTTCTCTCATAAAAGTGCAATTTTATCCTCCAAAAAAACTTAACTTTTTCTCATAAATTTGTAACTTTTATCTCATAAATTTGCAACTTTTTTTCATACATTTGTGAATGTTTCTCATAAATTTGCAACTTTTTTCTCAAAAATTTGCAACTTTTCCCCCAGAAATTTCTAACTTTTATCTCATAAATTTGCAACTTTTTTCTCATAAATTTGCAGTTTCTTTCTCATGAATTTGCAACGTTTATCTCATAAATTTATAAAAAAATTATAAATTTTCAACTTTTCTTATAAATTTGCAGCTTTTTTCTCATAAATTTGCAGTTTCTTTCTCATGAATTTGCAACTTTTATCTCATAAATGTATAAATTTATTTTATAAATTTGTAACTTTTCTCATAAATTTGCAACTTTTTTCTCATACTTTTATGAATTTTTCTCATAAATTTGCAACTTCCATCCAGCCATCCATCCATCTTCTACCGCTTTTCCGGAGGTCCGGGTCGCGGAGGCAGCAGTTCAAGCAGAGAAGCCCAGACTTCCCTCTCCCCAGCCACCTGCTCCAGCTCTTCAGAGAGGATACCAAGGCGTTCTTAGACCAGCTGGGAGACATAGTCTCTCCACTGAGTCCTGGGTCTGCCCCGGGGTCTCCTCCCAGTGGGACGTACCCGAAACACCTCAAGTGGGAGGCGTCCAGGAGGCATCCTGATCAGATGCCCATACCACCTCAACTGACTCCTTTCAATGTGGAGGAGCAGCGGTTCTACTCTGAGCCTCTCCCGGATGACTGAGTACCTCACTCTATCTCTGAGGGTGAGTCCAGCAATCCTACGGAGAAAGCTGCTTGTATCCGCGATCTCGTTCTTTCGGTCATTACCCAAAGCTCGTGACCATAGGCGAGAGTAGGAACATAGATTGACTGGTAAATCGACAGCTTTGCCTTAGAACTAAGTTCCCTCTTCACCACAACAGACCGGTACAACGTCTGCATCACTGCAGATGCTGCTCCAATCCATCTGTCAATCTCTCGCTCCATTTTCCCCTCACTTGTGAATAAGACCCCAAGATACTTAAACTCCTCCACTTGGGGCAGGAGCCTGTCCCCAACCCAGAGAGGACAATCCACCTTTTTCCGGCTGATGACCATGAACTTGGACTTGGAGGTGCTGATTCTCATCCCAGCCGCTTCACACTCAGCGACAAACCGTCCCAGTAAGACCTGTAGGTCATTGCTGGATGAAGCCAGCAGGACAACATCATGTGCAAACAACAGAGATGAGATCCTGTGGTCATCAAGCATGACACCCTCTGTTCCCTGGCTGCGCCTAGAAATCCTGTCCATAAAAATTATGAACAGGATCGGTGACAAAGGGCAGCCCTGGCGGAGTCCAACCCTCACTGGGAATGAGTCCGACCGAGTGTTGGCAATACGAACCAAACTCTCACAACGGTTGTACAGAGACCGAATAGCTCGTAACAACAAGCCCGATACCCCAAACTCCTGAAGCACCCCCCACAAAAAACCACGAGGGACGTGACTTTTCTCTCATAAATTTGCAATTTTATCCTCCAAAAAAATTAACTTTTTCTCATAAATTTGTAACTTTTATCTCATAAATTTGCAACTTTTTTCATACATTTGTGAATGTTTCTCATAAATTTGCAACTTTTTCTTAAAAAAAAATTGCAACTTTTTTCTCAAAAATTTGCAACTTTTCCCCCATAAATTTCTAACTTTTATCTCATAAATTTGCAACTTTTTTCTCATAAATTTGCAGTTTCTTTCTCTTGAATTTGCAACTTTTTTTCTCATAAATTTATAAAAGAAATTATAAATTTGCAACTTTTCTCATAAATTTGCAACTTTTTTCTTATAAATTTGCAGTTTTTTTCTCATGAATTTGCAACTTTTATCTCATAATGTAATTTTTTTTATAAATTTGTAACTTTTCTCATAAATTTGCAACTTTTTTCTCATACATTTATGAATTTTTCTCATAAATTTTCAACTTTACCCCCATAAATTTTTAGCTTTTGTCTCATAAATTTGCAACTTTTTTCTCACAGATTTGCAGTTTTTTTCTCGGGAATTTGCAACTTTTATCTCATAAATTTATAAAAAAAATTATAAATTTGCAACTTTTCTCATAAATTTGCAATTTTTTCTAAAAAAGTAACTTTTTCTCTTAATTATCTATCTAAATTTGCAACATTTTTCTTAAAAAACTGCAACTTCTTCCCTCATAAATTTTCACATTTTATCTCATAAATTTATGAATTTTTCTCATAAATTTGCAACTTCTTAAAAATTGCAACTTTTTTCATAAATTTGTGACTTTTCTAATAAAGCTGCAAATTTTTTCCCTCTGTATATCTGCAAGTTTCATCTGGATGCTGGTTAAATGTTTACACTGTGTAATTAAAATGTAATTTGTGACTTTTTAATTGATAAATTAACATCTTTTATCATATTGTTGCACCTTCGATCTTGCAAATTTATACCCAGTTTACATTTATACAGTTTTACCTCATGCTAAATTAGTGAATACCGCTCATCCCCCTTGTTAAAAAATAAGAAATCACCTACTGGACAAATGTACACCAGAACTTGCTTTTTGTGCATTGAGCCACGCGTTTTGTGCATGGAATCGCTCCTTCCACACACCAGCAGCATCAGCTCTGACCTTCTTATTCAGACAAGACTCTAAATTCAGTCACAAGCCAGTTGGAGTCAGCCTCAGAGAAGGTCATCATGCCTTCATACTTTTCTGTCCTGTACAGACAATGAGTTATTTATTATTCACAAAACACAAATATATATCATAATACTTATTATGTAGTTCCTTTGACAACATTAAATGCAGCTCAAGATGCTCCATGTCAATAAATTAAATTTAAACTACAGATAAAAGCACACATTCAGAGCAGTAGGGATACACTTTATAATAGCGACTAAAACAAAAAGGAAAGAAAAAACGGTATTTAGTGTAAGCCAAATGTTTTTTACTCAGGAGTCTCTGGAATGTTGAGATTTTCATGGGAAATTTTCTGATTTCACTTCTTAATTGGTCCAAAAAATTGAAACTAATTTGCCGTTGTTGTACATGGGTGCACGTGAGCCAACAGAACCCATGCACAAGAATGGCAAATTATTTTCAATATTTTGGACTAATTAAGTGAAATTAGACAATTTCCAACAGAAACCTGAATCTTCCAGGGACCCTTGGTTGAAAAACGGGGCAGTGGTGGCCACTACCATGCCTGTGTATATTTCCATAATCCTGGGCCATTTTTATTTTCACTTACTTTTATTTCAGTTGTGTATTCTACGACACGGTGGTGGCATCAGCCATCACTTTTGGAGTGGTCTGCTGGGGCAGTGGCATTACAGCAGCCGATAGGAAGAGACTGAACAAACTGATCAAGAAAGCTAGCTCTGTCCTGGGGCAGCGCCTTGACCCAGTGGAGGAGATAGGAGAGAGAAGGACGGTGGCTAAACTGTCATCTCTGCTGGAGTCCGAGTCTCACCCTATGCAGGACATACTGAACGCACTGAGGAGCTCATTTAGCAGCAGACTACATCATCCTAGGTGCGCAACCGAGAGGTTTCGCAGGTCCTTCCTACCTACGACTGTCAGACTGTATAACCTAAGCAGGGCTGCTCGCAGAGATAGCAAAAAAACGTGATGTCCGAATAGTATTGAATGCAAAAGACGCAACAGACTTACACAGTGGTCCCCTCCAGTATACAACTAGGACAATATCGGTCGCTACGGAGGGTGACAATATGTATGGGTACATATTCATATTATGTAGGATAACTAAGTAGACGGTTATGCTGTTTATTCCATCTAGCTACAATGCTCCGCACTGTGTGTATATATATTTACATATATTTATATGTATGTATGTATATTCGCTGCTCTTGTTTTTCTTGTATTCTTGATTGTTGCTCTGAGTGTTGCTATCCCTGTGCTGTTGCAATCCTGGAACTTCCCCATTGTGGGACTAATAAAGGCTTATCTTATCTTATCTTATTTAATCATGCATTCTGTAACACTGTTTTTATCTAATCCTTCTCCCTTTCTTAATCGCGCAGTAGCCTGATGGAGCACCCACAATTTTGTTGTACTGCACTACTGTACAATGACAGTAAAGCCTGTTCTATTCTGTTCTATTTTAATGGTTCGGGATGTGGACTGGTGAGCGGAGGGTCGCCGGTTCAATCCCCAGCCAGGCAGGATCAGATGTGGGGGGGACAGATAATGCAGCAGTGTTTGCCCCACCCTCCTTAACCACTGTGGTGCCATTGAGCAAGTCCCTGAACCCCAGCTTCTCCAGTGGAGCTGCTCAGTGGCCACAGGTCAGTCTGTGGTTGGACTGGGCAGCTTCCAGGTGTGAGTGTGAGCAGGGCGTCCTTGTCCCTTTTACAGAAACCAAACTTCCAAACATGAGGAAAAGCCATATGTGAGTGCATGATTAACGTGTAAGCATGAAGGTTGCTGTGCCGAAGGGAGCGCGCGACCTCTGTAAATAAGGCAACAGAAATCAAGAACACCTGTGAACAATCAGTAATCAAGAAATCAAAAACAGCCATGAATAATTAGTAACAAAGCATGAACTCACTACGCAAAACCGGAAATAAACAAAAGGCGCTGCCAAAACAAAAGCCCAAACCCAGGCCATGACAGGAATAACAATATGAAATAGAATAATCATGACAATAACAAAAGGAGTCTCAAAAACAACAAAAGTGAGGGTTCAGGTTCAGGTTACTTTATTTGTACCCGTAGGTAGATTTGTTTTGCAGTCAGGTGACATCCATATTTACAAACCACAATTACATTCAACATGAACACAAACACAGGCACACATGAAGCTGACTATAAACATGATAAAAATACTCAAGGCTCTACCAATCAGGACATAAGACAAAGAGATAAGAGAAAAAAACAAAGAGATAAGCGATAAGGGTCATATTAAAAAGTTAAAGACTAGTCAAAGAGGTTAAAAACTTAAAAGTCTAAAACCCAATAAAAGATTTAGAACCCAAATAAAAAACCTACAAAAATAAGTAAATATAAAATAAAATTAAGAAATAGGTAACTAAATTATGTGCAATACAGACGTGGACAAAATTGTTGGTACCCCTCTGTTAATGAAAGAAAAACCCACAATGGTCACAGAAATAACTTGAATCTGACAAAAGTGGTAATAAATAAAAATTCTATGAAAATTAACCAATGAAAATCAGACAATGCTTTTGAATTGTGGTTCAACAGAATTATTTAAAAAAAACAAACTCATGACACAGGCCTGGACAAAAATGATGGTACCCCTAGAAAATATTGAAAATAATGTGACCATAGGGACATGTTCAACCAAGATGTGTCCTCTAATTAACACCACAGGTGTCTACAAACTTGTAATCAGTCAGTCGGCCTACTTAAAGGGTGACAAGTAGTCACTGTGCTGTTTGGTGACATGGTGTGTACCACACTAAACATGGACCAGAGGAAGCAAAGGAGAGAGTTGTCTCAGGAGATTAGAAAGAAAATTATAGACAAGCATGTTAAAGGTAAAGGCAAAGGCTGCTTGGAGACCATCTCCAAGCAGCTTGATGTTCCTGTGACTACAGTTGCACACATTATTCAGAAATTTAAGATCCACAGGACTGTAGCCAACCTCCCTGGACATGGCCGCAGGAGGAGATGGATAATATGAATGGTAACAAAAGAACCCAGAACAACCTCTAAACACATTCATGGTGAACTCCAAGGTCAAGGTACATAAGTGTCAGATTGCACCATCCGTCGTTGTTTGAGCCAAAGTGGACTTCATGGGAGACGACCAAGGAGGACACCACTGTTGAAAACAAATCATAAAAAAGCCAGACTGGAATTTGCCAAATTGCATGTTGACAAGTCACAAAGCTTCTGGGAGAATGTCCTATGGACAGACAAGATAAAACTGGAACTTTTTGGCAAGGCACATCAGTTCTATGTTCACAGATGTAAAAATGAAGCATACCAAGAAAAGAACACTGTCCCTACTGTGAAACATGGAGGAGGTTCTGTTATGTTCTGGGGCTGCTTTGCTGCATCTGGCACAGGGTGTCTTGAATCTGTGCAGGGTACAATGAAATCTCAAGACTATCAAGGTATTCTAGAGAGAAATGTGCTGCCCAGTGTCAGACAGCTTGGTCTCAGTCGCAGGTCATGGGTCTTGCAACAGGATAATGACCCAAAACACAACTAAAAACACCCAAGAATGGGTAAGAGTGAAACATTGGACTATTCTAATGTGGCCTTCTATGAGCCCTGATCTAAATCCTACTGAACATCTGTGGAAGGAACTGAAACATACCGTCTGGAGAAGGCACCCTTCAAACCTGAGACAACTGGAGCAGTTTGTTCATGAGGAGTGGGCCAAAATACCTGCTGAGAGGTGCACAAGTCTCATCGTTTGATTGCAGTGATTGCCTCAAAAGGTTGTGCAACAAAATATTAAGTTAAGGGTACCATCATTTTTGTCCAGGCCTGTTTCACGAGTTTGTTTAAAATAATTCTGTTGAACCACAATTCAAAATCATTGTCTGATTTTCATTGGTTAATTTTCATAGAATTGTTATTTATTACCACATTTGTCAGATTCAAGTTATTTCTGTGACCACTGTGGGTTTTTCTTTCATTAACAGAGGGGTACCAACAATTTTGACCATGTCTATATATTGATACATCTTGTTCAACTCTTTAACAGCAGCAGGAGCAAAGCTGTTTTTGTAGTGCTGGGTTTTACTTTTTGGGACAGCAAACCTCCCTCTGGAGGGAAGAAGCTGAAAGTGGCAGTGCAAAGGGTGGGAGTCATCATTTAAAATGGAGGTAGCAATCCTCTGTACCTGTCTGGTGTACAGGGATGTCAGGCTCAGCTGTGACTCGCCAAGCAAACAACTGGACCATCTAACAACCTGATCCAAGGATTTCCTCTGTTTCAGTTTTATCTGACCAAACCATGACACTAAAGAAAAGGATAAAACAGATTCAATAAAAGCCCGATAAAAAATTGTCATTATGGTTCGGTCAATTTGGAAGCGTGCAAGTTTCCTTAAACAATGCAAATGTTGCTGACCCTTTTTGCACACCCTTTCACAGTTCTCTTCAAAGTTTAAATTACTATCAATAATTGTCCCAAGATATTTGTAGGATTGTACACATTCAGTGGTCTGGCCTTTTAGTACAGTGACTTTGTGTCTGGGAGTTTTCCTCCTAAAGTCAATAATCATATCTTTAGTTTTTGTTGTATTCAGCTGCAGGTAGGAATCCTCACACCAGTGAACAAAATTATCAACTACTGGGCCGTGGCCACTCTCACCATCCTGGAGGAGACTGACAACAACTGAACCATCAGCATACTTTATAATGTGTCTGTTGTCATGTCTGCTCCGACACATGTTTGTATACAGGATGAAGAGTAGTAGTGACAACACACACCCCTGCGGAGAGCCAGTAGAAGAACACTTTTGGTCAGACAACGTACCATTGACCCTTACTCTCTGTGTCCCGTTGGTTAAAAAATCCAGAATTCAACTCACCAGATTATTACTCAAATCAAATTGTTGCAGCAGCCTTTCAATTAAAATATGAGGTTGGATTGTATTAAAGGCGGGAAAAAAGTTCACAAATAAAAGCCTGGCGTGTGTCCCATTAAAATCCAGATGTTCAAAAAGCATGTTAAACAGAGTGACAGAGGCATCCTCCACTCCTCTGTGAGGCCTATATGCAAACTGCAAAGGATCCAATGCATGCTCAGTCTGTTTTAGGACCTCAAATCTGACCAGTTTTTCAAAAATTTTCATTAAAATTGAAATCAAAGCCACTGGTCTAAAATCATTTACCGTTTTAGGACAGCTGGATTTTGGAACGGGGACAACCACAGCATCTTTCCAGATCTTAGGCACATGTTGTGTCTGTAAGGACTTATTGAAAATGTAGTGAAACACAGGACTCAGTTCATGTGCACAGGACTTTACCAGTCGCCCACATTTATTATCAGGGCCCTGACTTTTGTTCACTTTTACAGCACAGAACGCCCTTTTAACATCCTGCACCTCAATATTAAAGTGCTGTTTGTCTTTGAGTTTCTGTTTCAAATCTTGGGTTTCTGTACTAAAATCAAAGGAGTCAAAACGACCATAAAAACAATTAAGAGCATTAACCAGCTCTGTGTCTGAATTAAAACCATCTAAAAACACACGATTACTGCGCTCTGTGCTCTGAAGGCCTGCAATAGTTTTCATACTGGCCCAGGCTGAACCAAGTTTCTTTGTTGCCATCTTGCTATCCAATTCTGATTTATAATTCTGTTTTGCTCTTAAAACTTCGGACTTCAGCTCTTTTGTGGCAACCTGCAGCTCAGAAACAACCCCCTGTTTAAAGGCAAGTGCTTTCTTCTGTAAGCAGGATTTAACTGATTTTGTAACCCATGGCTTGTTGTTGGGATATATTTTGACACATTTATGTGGAACGATCATGCCTCTGCAGAAAGCCATGTATGAGCATGTCATGTCCACTAAAGAGTCCAAATCATCTCCGCAGGACAGTGTGAACACTTCCCAGTCTGTACAGTTAAAGCATTCCTGGAGGCAGTGCACTGAATCCTCTGTCCACACGTTTATGTCTCTGGTCTTCGCCTTGTCTCTTCTGAGAGCAGTTTTCTATGTGGGCAGCAAATGTACACAGTTGTGATCTGAGCATCCTAAAGGAGGAAGGGGAAGAGATTTATAGGCCCTCTCTATGAATCCATAGCACAGGTCCAATGTCTTTTTTCGCCTGGTTGGGCAGGAGACATACTGATAAAAGTTTTTAAGTGTCTTCTTTAGAGACACATGGTTAAAATCCCCAAGAATAAAATTTGGAGCCTCTGGGGAAAACGACTGCAACCGCTGTACCACATCAAAGACGGTGCTGGAGGCGGAGGCAGCATCTGCCCTCGGGTGAATGTGCACAGTCATTATAAAAATTTGGGTTAACTCGTGGGGCAGATAAAAGGGGCGTAGTGACACGGACAGAAGCTCCACATCTGGTGTACAGATGCGCTCTCTGACCGTGACAGATGTACAGTACTGTTTATTAATATATAAACATACGCCACCCCCCTGACATTTCCCCATTACCTCTTCCTGCCGATCTGAGCGAAGTGGGACTCCAAAGCTGGCGATCCACAGGTCCGGGTCCCGGTCATGCGCCGTAAGCCATGTCTCCGTGTAAGCCATGACACAGCAGTTCTTGAAATCCTTCTGATATCGTACATTTTCACCCGCTGCCGGTCGCTGCGTGCGCATGCGCCCGGACTATGCTCATGTCTCAACCAAAACAAAAACCCCAAAATGTTATGGTCCGAGCGCCGATCTCGTCCACGCTTGGGCCATGCATCATCTCCGCCAGGTTTTGACAGCAGTGTTTACCTTCTGGCTCCCCGAGCTCTTATTGTGACAGCGCTCGGAGGGGCTTCCTGCTGTCAAAGCCTGCCAGCTGTGCTGCATTTGCGGCTCATCAGTGGCCCGGCATTTAAGCGGGCGCTGAGTGCAGCCCAATGCAGCAGTCTCGTCGATGATCCCTCATCAGACGTTGAGCGAGTGTTCCTTGTCTCAGACGTCAATATTCCTTAATGATTCCACATCTACGATCATCCCTCGTCCTTATCCTGAATCGTAAGTGAGCTTGATCTGCCTTACGGTCTCGGTATCTAGTGTAGTGTGTTTTAGCCCATCATGGCTCATTACTTTCTGTTACTTTGTGTTATCTTCTGTTCATAATAAACATCATGCAAACCTCACTGGCGACTTTTGGCGTCCTTGACACAAAACATAACTCAAAGCGAGGACATGGCACAGCCAATGTCCCCATCCTGACAATTGAGCTACTTTACTAATTACTGCATGATTAAAGTAACTAGTTACTTGGAAAATTAACTTTCACATTACTTTCAAATGCATACTTAAATCATCTTGCACACATGGTGGGTGGTTAGGTTGAGTCTCCTCGGGAACAACCAGAGACGACACGCCATAATGTTCTGTCCAGCATGATGGATCTTATTTCATCAGTTGACTGGAGGCCAGTGTCCTTCCCGAGCTGGTCTACGTAGGTTAGCCTCTGGCCACCACGGAGAGCACATCCATGCTTGGGCTCCCATAGTACAAGTCTGTGTGCAGGCAGATTGCAATGCCGTAAGCAATGCCCTGCTAACCTCATCCTCCTGTTCCTGATCTTGGCAGACAGCTGTGGAAAGTCCCCATACAACACATCACTGCGGACACGGTCTTGTCAGGAGATGCCGAGCACTTTCCGTAGCATGCGGGTGTAGCATCCATCCAGCCTTTTCTCTGCCTGAACTATCAAAGTCCAGGCCTCATATCCGTACAATAGGATGGACTCTACAGCAGCTACAAACAGACGCCGCTTTAGGGTGTCAGACAAGTTCGACCTCCAGATGTTTTGTAACTTAGGCAATGCGCGCCACACTTGTGCCTTTCTTGCTGCAATGTCTTTGTCAGAAGAGCTAATGTAAGAACCCAAATATTTAAAGTCATCCTTAGCTGCCAGTACTTCACCCTCTAAAGTTGACAGATCTGTTACAGTTGGGATGTTAAACTGGACCACCTCCGTCTTAGTAGCATTAAGTAACAAGTCAATCTTTTTACACTCTAGCTGTATGCTGTTGAGCAATACCTGCGCCTGGTCTGTAGAATCACTGATTAGCATGATGTCATCTGCAAAGTCAAGGTCAGTTTGCATAACTGGACCAAGTCTCCTACTCCGCCTTGGGTGAATAGTAAATCTCAACTCCTCCTCTTGGCCATCGATCGCCTTGCGCAGAGCATAATCAAGAGCTATCACAAACAAGTAGGGAGCTAAAGTGTCCCCTTGTAACATGCCAGCTTCGATATTAAATGACTCTGTTTCTCCATCTGGAGAGATCACTTTTGCTTTGGCTTTAGTACACATATCACTAATTGACTGTACCATTTTTGGCAGAATTCCATAAGCCAGTAAGATTTTCATCAATTTACCATGATGTATAGAGTCAAAAGCTTTGTGAAAATCAATAGAAGTGTATATTGCAGGTAGTTGCTTCTTTATAACTCCCCCAATTAGTTGCCTTAGCGCAAGAACTTGGGTAGTAGTGGATCTCCCCTCTCTGAATCCATTTTGATTCGGCTGTAATAAAAGGCCCAATATTGGGTGGATCCTGTTAAGCATCATCCTATTGTACACCTTAGCAACAATGGAAGCCAAACTTATCCCCCTATAGTTAGCTCTCTTCATGAGGTCACTAGTTTTTGGAATAGGGATAATACTAAGGGAAGTCCATTGCTCTGGGAGCTCTTGATTCATGTATGCCTTGTTCTCAAAGCTCAGGACAATATCGTCAAGATCTACCCACTTCAGTACCTCTGGGGTAACCTCATCCGCTCCTACACTTTAACTCATTTTCAACGTTTTCTTAGCCACATGATATTCCTCTAATGCGAATGGGCTGTCCTCAATGGACAAGTTCTCAAAAATTGAAATAATCTCCTCATCTTCATCCTCTACTACTGGAGGTAGTCCAAGCAAGTTCTTAAAGTGACTGTACCAAAGACTGTCTCTCTCCTCTGCTGTATCCCCTTCCGTTTGGCAAGGGCAGGGGAGCGATTCCCCGTAATGTTCCTCAGTCTCCAACCCTCAACGTGCTGGTTGCTGAGGTAGCAAGCCTCAACTATCTCTACCTTCTTTGTAAGATCCTCATCGAAGGCTTCATCATAAACGTACAATAGCTTTTCCTTAACTTCAATGTATGTTCCATAGTTGTTACCGCCATGATGAGTCAGTGTAGCAAACACTTTCTCTACTTTCTGCCGTGCTTGTACAACCCTCCCGTCACCTGATAGACGATTAGCTTTCCTCCATTTAGGCAAAGGTACTAAAACTTCCTTTGCAGCCTTGTTATTGGCTTCAATAAAGCGGGCATACAGTATCTAGATGTACCTGACTCATCAGATTCCTCATCCAAGAGCTGGAATTTATTCCTAACCGAAACCTCATATTTGTCCCACAGTTCAGGATTATACTCCAGCGCTCTCCAGTTGTACCGCACCTTCCTCTGAGCAACCTTCTGTGCTCTAAGGCTTAGTCTCACTTTTGCTGATACAATCCTGTGGTCTGAGCCAATGCTCGCAAAGGAGTTAAAAGCTTGGCAGTCCAGTATGCTATTTTTCCATTTATGCCTGGTAAGTATGAAATCAATCTGTTGCTTATGTCTAACTCTATTTATATCCGGTGAAGATATCCAAGTCCACATTTTCTTTAGAGACTTCTGAAAAAGGGTATTACATGCTATCAATGCATGATTTTCCATCAAATCAAGAAGACACCGTCCATTTTCATTGCTCTTCTCATTAAATGAAAATGGTACATCCTCCACACCAAGACGACAGTTAAAGTCTCCTAAGATTACCAGGAAATTATGAGCCGGCACTGCATTAATGGTATCGTTGAGATACTCCGGGGGGCTCCGGTTTCCTCCCACAATCCAAAGACATGCATGTTAGGTTGGTTTGGCTGTTCTAAATTGTCCCTAGATATCTGTCTCCTATAGGCCCTTAGAATAGAGGGTTAGTATTAGTGAAAGCGCTTTGAGTGGTCTTTGTGACTAGAAAAGTGCTATATAAGTGCAGGTTAGTTAGTTAGTTAGTAATCAGAGTAAAACTCCTCAACCTCCTGTTCCACCACAAGGCTCGTTGGAGAATACAAAGATATCACAGTTGTTCTAGGATTGCTATTAAAACCAACAGTTAATATTCTTGGGAAAACTGAGCTAACACTTGGAAGAGATTTCTTTGCTTTGGCACTTAATGCCATGCCCACTCCACCAACTGCAGCCTGTGCAGTATTGTGCCAGGCTGACGTTGTTATTAAATAGTGATCTCCTAAAAGATGGTAGGCTTTTATTTGATTTGGGTCCTCGTGTATGATACGGTGCTCTTGAATGCCTAAAACAGAAATACCATATTCCGATAGATGATGTGCTAGTTCAAGCTGTGCTCCAAAATTTCTGATTGTGTGTGTGTTCATTGTTGCGAACACTACTTGCTTCCTGCATTTCAAAAGTTTTGCTGAGGGTTCCCCACACACATCGGTTGATCTCCTCCCAAAAGGGTATGAGAGACTGATGCCATCCTGCCCAAAGGCTGTGTGCCATTACCCATAGCAATGCTCCTGCTCACATCCGGAGCTGGCAACTGTATAGAATTCATGCTTTGGTTTGTCGTCATCTTCATGTTCCTTTCTATAACTTATACAGGACAGGGGTCACCACGCCTCTCTGTCCGCCAACAGTATGTTGTTGTTTTTTTTGTTTTTTCAGGGTATACTCCTCTAGATCCGCCGTGTTCTGCAAAACCAGGGGAAGCGCTTGGAGCCACAACAAGCAGTCTTCAACATGTGAGAGGCTACCTTTCGAGGCTCCTTGCTGATGATGAAATGGCCTTATATTGTGCATCACATGCTGCTGGACTTGGGGAGATCAAACTGGGATGTCTAGATGCCTAGTTGCCTAGATGGAATTTGGCAATCCATATGGCAATCCAGAGAGGTACTACTCCACCATAGGTCCTTAGCCCCCCTTGCACACATAGTGTTGTGTGTGTTGTATGGGCACTTTACTGTGAAGTGCAGTGTGGTGACGTGGACTTCCTGTCCAATCACCGCACTGCCCTATATAGTAGGGCGAGCCACCATGGCATGGTCTCTTGCGCCGGATGCCCACGCCAGGTGCCTGTCGTGTAACCACAAGGTCCAATACCAATAAAGCTGTGTTTGACGCTACCCTCATCTTGCCTCATTCATCACCAGGTTTTACATACATAACATTTGGCGACAGAGGATTAACTCATGGAGGCGTGCGTGACACCACTCCGTCCCTTCCTCGAGTTCCCGGGTGAACCGCCGGTGCCTTGGCCACGCTGGTTCAAGGCTTTTCAGACTTACATCACCGCGCTGGACCTCGGGAAGCTCAATAAGCTTCTCACCCATAACCTGGGTATTGAGGGCCAGCGAGTCGTGCGGACACTCGGTGCGTTAAACTCGTTTAAGGATGTCATGGAGATGCTAGCTAGCCATTTTTAAAATTTTTTTTTTATTTTTGTTACTTATTTGTACCCGTAGGTAGATTTGGTTTGCAGTCTGGTGACAAGCCACCGGCTGCCGGTCGCTGCGTGCGCGAGCGCCCTAAACCTACATGTTTTTGGTATGCGGGAGGAAACCGGAGAAATCCCGGAGTAAACCCACGCAACACGGGGAGAACATGCAAACTTCACACAGCTCACTGTTGGTCGGGGGCTGGGATCGAACCCACGATCTCATGATCTCCGCGATCCCCCGGCCGAGGGTAAAACTGTGCTGCCACAGTGCTAAACCACTGCGCCACCGTGCAGCCCACACTCACAAGCTGTTTCCACACTCCAGACAGCGTGACTGTACAGAGGATTCATTTTCGCCAGCGGCACCAATGTGTATGTGAGCCCATCCACCAATTTGTCACTGACTTGAGACAGTTAGCTAGCGAGTGCCGCTTTGGGCAGGTGGAAGATGAAATGTGTGCAACCAGCTAGTGGAGCACACGTGCTGCACCGCATTGCAAGCTAGGCTACTCACAGCGCCCAGTGACTTAACATTAGCCAGACCTCTCGAACTAGCTCTTCAGTTGGAGGCCACAGACAAGCTAGCTTCTGAGCTAACCTGGCACCAGTCACAGAGGCTGCTGGAGCCACCCACCGTGGCAAATGTTGCGGACTCGGTAAGCAAGAATAGCTTGGATGATGACGTTATGGAAACCAATGCTGCCAGCTGAAGGTCTGCCCCGGGAAAACCCCTGTGCAAGGGTTGTGGGTCTGCAACGCACTGCAATAAGGCGAAAGATTGCCCGGCAAGAGGAAAATGTTGTAGCAGATGTGGAAGCATGAACCAATATGCAAGAGTGTACCGCTTGTCTGAACCGGAGAGCCCACGGAGGAATCCACCTTGCCCGCCCCTGAAACCATCCATACGGTGAGCCCCAGCACCAACGGGTAAACGTATTGCACAGTGGAGTTAGACGGAGTGGAAATTCCGCTGCTGCTCGACACGGCAGCGGTGCAGTCGATACAGAGTTGGGCCACGGTGAAGAAGTTCTTCCTCCACTACAGGATTTAAGGTAACCAGGCACCGTTATATGGCTGTGGTGGTAGCAGGCTGTGCACGGTTGGGACTTTGGAGTTAACAGTTCATTACAAGTCTGCGAAGATGGTTAACTTCATGTTCCAGGTGGCAGCGTGTGGTGATAACATCATGAGCTGTGACCTATTTTATGGACTGGTGCTGGGAACGAATGGTCGGATTGTGGCTGCTGGAACCCTCCGGTTCTGGTGGCCAAAGAGGACGTTGTGTGGGACAAAGAGCTACCGGGCACTGCAGTGGTCAAGCAGGACCAGTTTCACTCAGGTCGGCACAAGAAAGTCTCAGTGCCAGCACTTGGGACATGGCAGAGGGGGTTACCAAGTGTGGCGGCAGAGCACCTGCATTGGCGAGTGACACCATGCTAGCCCAGATGCCTCTGGAGCTTGGCTGCAGGGGGATGGGGGATCTGCAACTACGACGGTGACTGCTACAACGTTTTTAGAAGAGGACAGGGCCAGACCGACGAGCATGGAGTTACCACATACTTGGCAGCAGCACGTCAGGCCGAGCCGAGCCCTGCTGAGGATTTTGGACTTGGTTTGGGTTTGGGGTGATGAACGACTACAGCGAAGATGGGCCAAACGACAGCCAGCAAAACACCGAGGATGTCTGCGGATAGTGGTGAAGTTGGGCGCAGCATACTTCCGGTTGTCTGACGGTTCATGGCATGCCAATCAGCTTCGGCGTTTCCAGGAGGACACTCTGGGTGACGAAGCTGGGTGGGAGTCGTGTTGGAGCTGTGGAAACCGGGCTTCATCGTCCAGAAGATCAGCCATTGTCCCAGGGGCTCACTGCTTCCAGGGGCACGCTTGCTGAGGGGCTGCCCTGAGCCCCTCCCATGCCAGTTCTGCCTCTCCCACCCAAGTGACTGTGCTGTAGAGTTGGGTTTATAGTTCCTTTGTGTTTTATGTGCATGTTATGTTATAGGTGTGCATTATTGTTTTAGTTTAGGAGCACGGCAGTGATTTTAGTTTAACAAAGGACTTTTTAGTTTACTTGGTGGCAGAATAATCCACCATGCCATGCGGGCTGTCTGGCAGTCCACCCACCAGCTCTATTTTAGGTTATTTTGTGTGAGTGTGTTAGGCCAGTTAAGTACATTAGTTTTTGTTATTTTAGAGCACGTTTCGGGTTCCAGATTGGGGTGGGTTTGAATTGTATGTGTGGTTTTGGACTTTCTAAGGGGGAGGGGGATGTTGTGTGTGTTGTATGGGCACTTTACTGTGAAGTACAGTGTGGTGACGTGGACTTCCTGTCATGTCACCGCACTGCCCTACATAGCGGGGTGAGCCGCCATGGCACAGCTTCTTGCGCCGGATGCCCACGCCAGGTGCTTGTCATGTAACTGCAAGTTCCAACACCAATAAAGCTGTGTTTGACACTACCCTCATCTTGCCTCATCCATCACCAGGTTTTGCATACATAACACATGGCAAAATAATTACCTCCGCCAAGGGAGGACAGAGGTAATGTTTTTAGTGGTGTTGGTTGGTTTGTCTGTTAGCAACATAACTCAAAAAGTTATGAATGGATTTTGATAAAAAAAAAAAATTCAGGAAAAGTGTGTAATGGCATGGGGAACAGATGATTAGATTTGGGTGGTGATTCAGATCACGATGTGGATGCATAAATTTTTTGAATATTATTTTATATATTAATCTGGCGCTTTTCATGTCGTCGGCCTCCGTCGGTCTATGATGACCATGGAAGAGAATCCTAAACGTCTACTCTGCTGGAACAGCACCGCCTGTGGCTGAACAGGCCGATGCGCGAATGGCAGTCCCTGTCACACAGGTCACACTTGTGGGTGGTCTCCGTGCTGCTGGGTCTGTGGCGGTTCTTCCTGCGGGTCCTTTTTTCATCTGCTGCAGCAATCAGTCTCTCTTCACCCGCCTTGAGCTGTCTGGTCAGGGTGCCTCTCCATTTGGAGCGGTCCATTGCAAGGTCCTCCCAGCGCTCTGTGTTGATCTCCAGGGCCTTCATGTCTCTCTTGCAGACGTCTCTAAAGTGCAGCTGTGGGCGGCCAACGTCTCTCCTGCCAGTCGCCAGTTCTCCGTAGAGGACGTCTTTGGGGATTCTGCCATCCTCCATATGGTGAACGTGGCCTAGCCAGCGGAGCCTGCGCTGCCTGAGTAGAGTGAACATGGAGGGAAGGCCGGCGTGGGACAGAACTTCTGTGTTGGGCACTTCCAGGGCACTGGAAGTGCCCTGGAAGTGCCCAACATATCTGGACATAGATATGGACAACATACCTGGACAACATATCTGGACATATCTTGGGCACTGCCAGGATATGTCCAGGATGTGGCGAATGCAGCGCAAGTGGAAGGAGTTCAGTCTCTTTTCCTGCCGGGCGTATGTTGTCCACGTCTCACTCCCATAGAGCAGTGTGCTGATGACGCAGGCGTTGTACACTGCCATCTTCGTCTTGACAGAGAGTTTGGGATTCTCCCACACTTGTATGGTGAGGCGAGCGAGCGTGAAGGCTGATTTTCCAATCCTCTTGTCGATCTCTGTATCAAGGGAGAGGTTGTTGCTGATCGTGGACCCCAGGTACGTGAACTGATTCACGACCTCCAGCTCATAGTCGTCGATGGTGATGGTTGGTGGTGCTTCCGTGCCTTGCGCCAAGATGTTAGTCTTCTTCAGGCTGATGGTAAGCCCGAAGTCCTTGCATGCCTGGGAGAAGCGGTCCATCAGGGTCTGAAGCGCCTGCTGAAGCTGCTGTGTGTGGGTTGCAACTGCAGCATCGTCTGCGAACAGCATGTCTCTGATTAGAGCCTCGCGTACTTTGGTTCTGGCTTTCAGGCGGGTGAGGTTGAAAAGCCTGCCGTCAGATCTTGTGTGCAGGTAGATTCCCTCTGTTGCTGTGCTGAAGGCATGCCTCAGGAGCATAGCAAAGAAAATCCCAAAGAAGGTTGGCGCAAGTACACAGCCCTGTTTCACTCCGCTGCATATGTTGAATGGCTCTGAGACGTTGCCGTCCTGCTGCACTATCCCCTGCATGTTGGTGTGAAACGATTCAATGAGGCTTTGCAACTTTGGTGGGCATCCTATCTTTGGCAGGATCTTGAAAAGGCCCTCTCTGCTGACCAGATCGAACGCTTTGGTGAGGTCGATGAAGGCGACGTACAGGGGCATGTTCTGTTCTCTGCATTTCTCCTGGAGTTGGCGGATGGAGAATATCATGTCTACCATCGATCGCTCAGCGCGGGAGCCACACTGAGGCTCGGGGTAGACATGTTCGGCAAGCTTCTGTAGATGAATGAGAACAACTTGTGCGTAGACTTTGCCAACAACGCTGAGGAGGGAGATGCCCCTGTAGTTGTTGCAGTCGCTTCTCTCCCCTTTGTTTTTGTAGAGGGTGATGATCTTGGCGTCCCTCATGTCCTGTGGTACGGCACCTTCCTTCCAGCACTGGCAGAGGACGCCATGCAATGGCAGCAGTAGGGTGGTCTTGCAGTGCTTGATCAGGTCGGGGGGTATGCCGTCATTGCCAGGTGCCTTGCCAGCTTCCAAGCTATCAATGGCCTTGTTGAGTTCGTCGATGGTTGGCTCGGCGTCAAGTTCGTCCATGGATGGCAGGCAGTTGATGGCATCAAGGGCTGACGGTGTCACGGTGTTCTGTCTGGAGTAGAGGTCGGAGTAGTGTTCCACACATCTCTCCATCTGCTTGTTCTTTTCTGTGATCATCTCCCCAGTGGAGGATTTGAGGGGGGCCGTCTTGCTCTGAGCCAGACCAAGTGCTTTCTTGATGCCATCGTACATACCACGGATGTTCCCTGTTATGGCAGCGGTTTGAATGTCTTGGCTGAGCTGAGTCCAGTACTCGTTGGCACAGCACCAAGCAGTCTGCTGAACTTTGCTTCTCGCAGCCCTGAGAATCTGGAGATTCTTCTCGTTTGGGTACTTCTTGTACTCAGCAAGTGCTGAGCGCTTGGCTTCAATGACGGGGGTCATCTTGGTCAACTTGGCATCAAACCAGTCCTGTGACTTCGAGGTCTTTCTCCCAAAGGTAGCCAAGGCTGTGCGGTGGATGGTGTTTCACAGCTCTTCCCACTTCTGCTTTGCAGATTCTCCTTCTTGTGGTACACCAAATTCCTTCTCAAAGGTGGAGGCAAACTGCTCAACAAGTTCTGGTTGGGCCATCTTGCTGGTGTCAATCCGTGCCTTTCCAGGCTGTCTAGCACGATGGAATTTCTTCAGCTGCAGCTTGACCTTGCAACACACCAGTGAATGGTCTCTGTTGCAATCTGCACTCTGGAACGAACAGGTGATTAGCACGTTCTTCAGTGAGGTGCACCTGGTCAGGATCAAGTCCAGCTGGTGCCTGTGCTTTGAGCGCGGATGTCGCCAGGAAACCTTGTGTTGGGGCTTGGTCTTGAAGAACGAGTTTGTGATGCACAGATCGTGATATGTGCAGAACTTGAGCAGCCGCTGTCTGTTGTTGTTCATTCTGCCCATGCCAAATGGTCCAAGACAGGAGGGCCAGGAGTTGTGGTCAGTACCCACTCTGGCATTGAAGTCTCCAAGGAGAATGAGTTGTTCAGAGTTGGGGATGATCCTGATAGTTGTTGCGAGATTCTCGTAGAACTCGTCTTTTGCCTCTGGTGTGGCTGTCAGTGTTGGGGCATACACACTGATGAGGGTGACTGGGCCTTGAGTGGTGTTGAGATGGAGGGTGAGGAGTCGTACAGAGCCATTGCTGCCCGGTTCCACCATCTTCAGCAAGGTGTTTTTCACTGCGAAGCCCACTCCGTGTTCCCTGTGTTCGTCACTGCCCTTTCCCTGCCAGTAGAACGTGTAGTCCTTCTCTCTCAGTGTGCCTGCGTCAGCCAACCGTGTTTCCTGGAGAGTGGCAATATCCACTCCCAGTCTCTTCAGCTCATTATTGATGATGACAGTCTTCCTGGTGTCGTTGATGTCCTTGAGGTTAGCAGCGAGTCCTGTCATCATAGTGCGGACGTTCCAAGTTCCCAGTTTTAGAGTTGGTCTCTTTTGTTTTTTGTCTTGCCTGGTGCGAAGGTTCTCAGCCTGCTGTTCGGACTTCTCCTCATCTCCATGCACCCAATGAGGAAAGCAAGCTGTGGCGGGACAACACCTAATTGGCTGGGGGCTGCCCAGCTTGAGGCGGGCGGTAGCTGTCCAGTGAGATTCGATGATCCTTCCCACCGTCGGGAACAACCCCTGGCGCCGCGCTCTACGCCAATTGAGCGGTGGCTTATAACCGGTAACTGTCATTCCCCGTGTTTTGTCTACGCCAAAGGCGAAGCTGGAGTGTCCTCTCCAGTGATCCGGTGTTCTACCTTCCAGCGTTGGGCGTTGGTAGGATTCAAGCCTGGGCAGGAAGATATGGAGGACAAGATGTTGCCCATGCAGCATGTCCCCCCTCTCCACGTCACTGATGAATCCAAAGGAACAGCAGGGCTGCTACAGTTTGGCACCAGTGCCGTCGCAGGAGCTGCCAGAACGATGTTGAGCACAACAGAGAACTGCCTTAGGGACTCCGACTCCGGATTTTTCCTCAGGGTTGACTCCCAAAGCCTTTCCCATGACCGGGTGTGCCACAAGGCAGCGGAGGTTTGAAATCAGGGTTTACCTTCCCCTAGATGGGCTACCTTCCCAGGTTGACGAGCCACCATCTACCCGAAGCATCTGGTTTTAAGGCGTCAGAGATCCACCCTCGCCCCTTCTCCTATTAGTAAAAGCAGTTCTGCCTTGCTTAAAGACTAAACCACACGGGCAGGCTAGGAGTTGGACTTAGTTGTCAGAGGCTTTTCGAGACGCACGCCATAAGGAGCATTTTATGAGCACTGGGAGCTTAACTCCAGTGCCGCTCCTGGCTATGACAACCTTGGAATCAAACATGTACTGTAGTCCGGTCCCTTAGGGGGGATTTTAAGAAGGATCGTGCAGATTTGTCTAAAAGCATGAAAATTGGTACACTAGTAATTTTCGATGTGCTGAATCCAATTCTGGCAGGCGCCAGAGCGAATTCTCAATGGGGCCGCCATATTGGACAATTCAAAATTGCCGCTGTCAAGAAAATGATTTATCCATATCTCCGCTAAAAAAAGTGACACATTTGCAAACAAAAGCACTTTTCTGGGGTTTTTGTGCCCAAGGATTTCAAATCTGGAATCCTTTTTCCAGTATTTAGAGCAGGGGTCGCTGTATTTGAAAATTCAAAATGACCGACTGTCAAATTTCAACTACTCGAAACTTTGATAATCGATGACACATTACCTCAGAATATTGCCTGTTTTAAAATATATTTTGAGACCATTGAATTAAATTTGTGGCCTTGGTAAAATTTTCTTATTAAATATCAACTTGCATTTGCCTAAGGTCTCACGGAATTGCTAGATTGATAGTCAGAAATGTGAAATATTGACATGCCTATATGTGCTCTGTCACGCCAGTGTCACAGTATCATAAAATGTGACACTGTGAATATCTCATAAACTCTGACACAATGTATAGAACTGTAGCATGATCATAAAACCTTTAAAGTAATCTTATAAGTGAACAGTTTAAAACAGTGTAGGTCTTAACTCTAGCATACTAACGTTATAGCCTGACCAGGTGATGATTTCACTGTCTGGTAATGTCTCCTGTTGAAGCTGATTGGACACATGCACCATCCAGGACTCATCCTTCACTCTGGCACCATGAACCAGATTGTGAGATGGCCGACAACTGAGATCTGGTGTACGTGGTACATACAAATCATTGTTTGGCAACACAGCCGGCTGTACTACTGCGTAAGTGTCAGGAAGTTTGGGGATAGAGTTGTCCGTCGGGTCAAGCTGGATGGGAGGTCGTTCAACTCCATGATTGTCATGAGAAAGATGGTTTGTCACACTGATAGCTGTCCCATGGAACTCATCCTGGGAAAAGTTACCCTGGTTGTTGCTATCCAAGTTGTCAACATCAAAAGTCACAAAGACACCTTTTCGGATATTTGTAGGCAGTACAACCCCATCCTGAACAAACTGTTTGACTGCTGCTCGTGCCATGGATCGCTTCACTTCCAACACACGCTTGTAAGACACAGACATGCCAAAGGCATTGGCATTATTTATCTGCTTCTTCTGCCTGCCCTCACCATGTAGCTTGAGACCCAGGTACAATGGGAATGGCGTTTCCCGGTCTTTGCTGTGACGATTGTTTCTGGTCTTTGTGGCATGGTGTGACCCAATTCGTGCATTGTATATGATTTGTTGGGCAATAGCACTTGCGACCCTTGCCCTGCCATGTACCTGCTCCTGCAAGTCTTTGTCACCTTCGTGCAAGACTGAGGGACCCTGAAGCAGGATGTTGATGAAACTTCTAAGCTGTCCAGGAACAGGAGATGTTAGGGCATCAGAAGCAAAAGAACCAGTAAATGGTTCTTGCTGTTCAAGACAGAATTTCCTAAGCTTCACTGCTGCACGCATCAATAGCAAGGCATCATCCTGCCCTATCTGGTTCTTATGTGCGTCAGCTAGAAGATCACCAACCTTCTTGTTGCTGGAGATATGCACCTCCTTGCCCTGAAAGAAGTCTGTACACTCAGGAAGCAGCTGCAGAAGGTACTCTTTGAACCGTGTGGCATGTGGTTCCCTTATATCTGCACATGGAATTCCTTGTTCCTCCATGAGTGTCCTGTAAAACTGCCTCAATGCAGACAGCTTGAAGACATCTTCAGAGTCTTCAACCAAAGCCACAATTTGTGCAATAGCAACCGGGTTGAATTGTGGGACAGAAGGACCTGCAGATGCCTTGTGTTCCTTAGCACGAGCTGAGTCCCTTAAGTGCAGGTAACATGGCAGGTGGTAGAAAGTGTCACCTGCGTGGGCATCTGCTGCTTGGGCAATCAGCTTTCCTAGAAGCTTGAAGTTTTTTGTGCTCTGAGCCCAGCTTTTCAAGTTTTTGTCCACATTGTCTGTGGCAACTTTATGAAGGTTCTTACCTTCGTGTCCCTCACATATGAGGATTTCTGCAGATCAGAAGGCATTGGATTGCTGGACCGCAGTTTCTTTGGTGAAATTTGATCATCCACATCCCCCTTTTCAGCAATTCTTTTCAAGCGAGAGGAACTGCAGTAGCTTCTACAGAGTTTGTGATATTTTGCCTTGTTTGTTTTGAGTGTCACAGCAATGCCTTTGCCCTCATCAAGTTGAGCCCATGACACTTTCATGCATGAAGGTACAACGCCAATGGCCTTAAACCCATTGAGATCTTTCTCAATTGAAGCTAGACCCTCTTCTTTTGGAGACTGCAATCGCTAATCTTTTTCCTCCTGACATAGACAGCACAGGTTCCAATTTATAGACTCCATACTTGCTACAAATAATCACTAGATATACCTGCTATGACTAAATAGATCCAGTATACAACAAAGTGAAAAAAACTGATCAAGGCCGAGGGGCTACCCTTTTACCACCTTGATGAAATACAAGTAAAGTGCACATTCTGGTATGGGATACAACTAGGTTCGGTTGCCCTACACCTAGCCCGATCGTTCATCTAGTGTCATTTCAGTCCCGTGCGATCTGTAGGCCTTCCGGGTAACTTGAGCCCCGTTACCCTTGTTTTTTTGTCAAAAGTAAGTTCAAATTTGAAATCTTTGATGCCAAAAACCTATGAAAAGAGTTTTTGTTTGTCATTTTATGTCAAGAAGTGTGAAAGTTATGCAGAGTTCAATTTTGACTGGTAGCCATATTGAATCTTGCAATATGGCGACCAATATTGATTTTACTGAAAAACAGATGTCAGATTTGAATTCCTTGAGGTCAAAAACCTTGAAAAAGTGTGTCTATTTGTTAATTGTGTGACTGTTTGTTCAAGAGAAATGCGAAAACAGGTTTTCGGGTGGCGGCCATTTTGAATTGTCCAATATGGCCGACCCCATTGAGATTTGGCTCTGGCGCCCGGCAGATTTAAAATCAGCAGGTCAAAATCTATAGGTGTGGAAAGTTTCATGCTTTTAGAAGAATTTGCACAATCCTTCCCCTAAGGGACCAGACTACTGCCCCTTTAAGACATGTCCACTCAGTTACGTGCATGGCCGTGCCATAGGGCCATGCACCTCGGCAACCTGGAAGCCAAACACTGCAGATAAAGTATTGGGGGCGTGTCCACCAAACTCATTTTTCCTGCTGTGGGCAACTGTTTTCTATTCATTCTCTATGTAATCCAGTATTTACAGTGCTGAGTGCCCTCGGCGCTGAAACGCTTTGAGCTGTGGTCGCTTTTTGTTGCAATACTCAGGGCTGCAAAAAGTTCAACTTGTCAGACTACCGTACAGCTACGCTTGTCAATGTCAGACCTTTCTAAGCAGCCAATCAGAATTAAGGAAGGGCGCTGGTACAGGAAGACGAGAACGGGAGGTGACGGTGGAGGCTGAACTTTGCTGCATCAAACAATGTGAATGTGTAGTTGATAAGTGCAAAAAAAATGGTATGATACCGCACTGTTTTGTAATATTGCTTAATAATTATGAACCTTGTCAGTAAACTGTAATGGAGAAGAGAGGAGGAAAAAAAACAAAAACCGACCTGAAAGATTCAACAAACCATGAAGTTGATTTAAGGTGGAATTGCCCAGCCCCAACGTATGGTCAATACAATTATGACAGTGTTTTTATTATTATTATTATTATTATTATTATTATTATCATGTAATTACATTGTTGTTGCTGTTGTTTCTCTGTCTGTTAATAATAATAATAATAATAATAATAATAATAATAATAATAATGGATTGCACCGATGATTAGATTTTGGTGATGATCTCAAAATGCATACTTCCGCCAAAGCTATTATCTTTTCACAGATGTTAGCAACAATACTCCAAAATTACTGGATACATTTGGATGACATTTTCACCAGAGGTGGTTCTTAGCCCAAAGATGACTAAAAGATCAATCGCAGACTAAAACATCAGCCTAAGATCAGACTAAAAGACCTAAAAGTTCAGGTAAAAGATAAGTCACTGCGTGCAGTGACTGATCTTTACCAACGCCAAGCAATTTCAAACTTTGGTACAAAGATGAAGATCCATCTTGTAAGTTGTGCGGCATGACCCCGTGCACTTTGAACCACATTTTGACTGTGTGCTCTATAGCATTTGGAGAGGGGCGTTACCGGTGGAGACATGATAAAGTCCTTACAGAAATTGCAAAATGGGCAGAATTCCAAAGGATTAGAGCCAGTAACCATCAGGCACCACCATCTTGGGTCATGAGCTTTCAAAAGCCAGGAAATAAGTCTCCGAAGGCAGAAACAATTAACAGAACTTGCTTCTCTGTTTTGCATAATGCATCAGACTGGGAGATGTGCTTTGACTTAAAAAAGAAGCTCGTCTTCCCAGAAGAAGTAGCAACAACCACACTCCGTCCGGACATGATTCTTTTCTCTCGGAGTGCAAAATCCATTGTAATAGCTGAGCTTACAGTGGCTTGGGAGGAGAGGCTGGCCATATCTCACGAGCTCAAGAAAGGAAAATACCAGGACCTGGTTGATGAGGCTTGTATCAAAGGGTGGCACACTACTTTATTCCCCGTCGAAGTTGGTTGCCGTGGGTTCCCACCCGCATCTTTGCATTGCTTTCTACACAAGATAGGTCTGGAACCTAAACATCTACGGAAATCCATTGGGGACATAGCCTTAGTGGCTGAGGCTAGTTCAAGATGGTTGTGGCTCACAAGAGACCGTAGTTGGAACCCTTCTGGAAATGAAGATTAATCTTTGCTGCCCCACTCAGGTGAGGCGTACAGGTTCAGGGGTGAAACGCCTATGACCCTGAGGCACCTGCTGATGATGCAGAAGAGATCCTGTAATGAAGCTCTGAAAACCCGGCCACCAGGACTATTAAGATGAGAAACCAACATTTCATCTATTTTGCTTCTGCAGTTTCTGCTTGTAGCAAAGCATCTTTGATGTTTACTTCACCTACATCGATCAAACTTGGCTCGTAATCTGCCGGGTCTCCAGTTTCAGACGATGTGTTGGTGGTTGCCACAGCAGCAGCATGAATTATTATGTATGGACATGCATGTTTCTGTAATTTTGTGGTTTTAAGATGTAATTGCTTAATGCTGTGATTGTGTTTTGTGTGGATTGAAGTTGTTGTTCTAACTCTATCGTTGAGGCTTTCTCCGTCCTGTGGATGTGTAACATAATGACTATGTTGATGCAGGGTAGCCTGTCTTAATATGCGATTGTTTGTGAGCAGTGATGTGACTTCATGTCCTGAGAGCTCAATGTGTGTGTGGGTGGTGGTGGTGGGGCAAAATAGTTAGCTGGCTGAGCAGTGTTAAAAGATTACTCTTCCATGTTAAGCTAGGTAGCTGCATGGTAATCATTTGGCTGTTGTTATTGTTAATAAAATCCTTCCTGTTAATATTCCTGATCCACTTCTGTCAACCATCTCTGTCCACTGCACACTCAGGGAATCTGTGTGCAAACTGTGCAGTCTCGTGTAGGAAAAATGTTCGATACATTATTATTTTACATTATATTTTACATTTTATAGACTTTTTTTCATAGTAATTCAGGAGCGTTCAAAAAAGGTCCAGAGAGCTTGTAGTGGAGAAAACATTTATCTGTGGACTTACAGCCTAATGACAGCTTAATTACTTCTGGTATGTTGCTGGATTAGTCAATAAGTGCTCAATATAGTTTTAACGAGGTGTGGTAGCAGTCTCGGTGACAAAAATGAAGACAACACACTGTGTAGTGACTACACACGAGGGAAAACCGTGAGAGTTACACGGTGTGTAGGGGACAACATGACAATTAAACACAAGAAAAAAGAAAAAAAGTCAAGAAAAAAGTTACAAATTAACGAGAAAAAAGTCACAAATTTATAAGAAAAACTGCAAGGTTACAGTAGGAAAAAGTTGAATTTTTTTTTTAGAAAGTTCATAATTCATGTCATTAACTGCCCAGGCGGGGCAGAATGGAGACCCAAACGCTGGAGCTGTGAGTTTGCGAACGTTTAATCCAAAACACAAAAATAACGGGAACAAAACATGTACAAGTTCAGGCGGGATAACAAGAACATAGAATAACCAAATGGCTAAGACGTGTGGAAACAGCAGAGACAAAAAATAGCCATGGCTAAGATGTGGAACGCACGTCGGGATAACAATGATGACTAAAGCGTGGGACACACGCTGGTTTGACAATGTTGAATGAAGCATGGGACACACGCCAAGATACAATGATGAAGGACGTCGCCCCGAACTGTGGGGTGGCATCCCTTACATAGGACAAAGAGTAATTTACAAGACGATAACAGTGTGAATAACAAGGAGACAAGAGTGAGGATAATCAATCAGAATAAACAGCAGCTGGGACAAACCGCGAAACTAGCTAGGAGAGGAAGTAAACAAAGGCGGCTGTCAAAATAAAAGCACAGACCAGAATGAAAGATAAATCATAATACTGACATGACTTATGACCCAGAAGGCAGACACGGACTCAAGAGTAAACTCAATTATCTTTATTATGAAGTGTGAGGGCGAATGTGTGCTGTGTGTAGTAATGTAACAGCCGGGGTGAGAAGAGCACTGTACAGACTGGCAACCCTAGGGAGAAGCACAGACAGGGGAATTAGTGACAGAAGTCGGGAGAGAGGATTCAATAAATGTCCAGTCTTACTGTAGGCGAGTTGGCGTGTCGCAGAGGTGTGATCCCGGAGGCTCAGGCCAGGGGGACAGTGTCTTTGGCCCCAGTTGCAGAGGAGGTGAGAGGTGCAGAGAAGAGTGATGAGCTTTGTACAGTGCAGATGAGCTCGGTCCGCCGCCAGGAGGAGGAGGTCTGCCGCTACGGATTTCCACCTGTGCACAGGGGAGCTGAGCGAAGTGTAGAGATTAGATTAGGATGAGGCTAACTTGTCACTGGGGAGCTAGGACTCCCAGGAGGACGACGAGGCAGGAAGGAATCAAAGGAGATGGAACTCCGGAACATGAGGTGACGAAGAGGTGAAGAGGTCTTCCCGACCAGGAAGCTTGACGTCTCCATGCAGACCTGAGGGCAGCACGGCTTAAATAGGCAGGTTGATGAGGAGAGCAGATGTGTGCACAGCTGTGGAGACAATTAGGGCAACAGGCAGGCAGAACGGATCACTACAGTACTCCCCCCCCCCCACGTGACACCTCTCGGTGGCCGATCCAACCTACCCAGGTGCATCCGGTGGAAGTCCCTGATGAGCTGAGGATCTAACATGAAGGAGGGACGCACCCAGGACCTCCATTCAGGACCGTAGCCCTTCCAGTCCACCAGGTACTGGAGGCCACGACCTCGGCACCGGACGTCCAGAATGGAGTTGACCCTCCACGCAGGGTTGCCATCGATCACTACTGGTGGAGGTGGCGTCTTGAGAGGAGGACACAGAGGGCTAGAGCAGAACAGCTTCACCTGGGAGACGTGAAAGGTGGGACAAATGTGAAGGGAGAGGGGGAGAGCCAGGCGCACAGCCACAGGATTCACAATATGTGTAATAGCAAACGGGCCAATGAAACGCTGAGAAAGTTTCCTAGACTTGGCCTTAAGGTTGATTTTTCTAGTGAAAAGTCATACCAGTTGCCCAACCCGGTAGGGTGGAGCCAAAGTCCTGCGACAGTTGGCGATGGCGGAGTTGTGATCCGCCGTGCGTCGCAGCGCGGCCCGGGTAGCCTTCCACAGCCAGCGACAGTGCTTTAGATGGGCCCACACAGAAGGTACCGCAATGTCTCCCTCCTCCTTGGGAAACAGCGGGGGGGGGGGGGGGGTGTAGCCCAACAAAGCCTCGAATGGGGACATGCCTATAGCAGATGAGACAGTGGTGTTGTGAGCGTATTCGACCCATGGCAGGTAGGAGCTCCAGGACGCTGGGTTGGCGGTGGTGACGCATCGTAATGCTGCCTTCATTTCCTGATTGACACGCTCACACTGGACATTGCTTTGTGGGTGGTACCCCGAGGACATGCTCACTGTAGCTCCAATGGCATTGCAGAAGGCTCGCCATACCTGCGAGACGAACTGGGGCCCACGGTCGGACACAGTGTCCAGGGGAATACCGTGGAGCCGCACCACGTGGAGGATGAGCAGATCCACAGTCTCCTTGGCTGTGGGCAGACCCTGCAGGGGGATGAAATGGGTCGCCTTGGAGAATCTGTTCACTATGGTGAGGATGACAGTGTTGCTGGCAGAGGATGGGAGGCTGGTGATGAAATCAAGTGCCACATGGGACCAGGGTCTGCCGGGGATAGGAAGTGGATGGAGCAGACCCGCCGGAGGAGAGGAGGACGTCTTACTGGCATACGGGGGACGGGCATGAATGTACTTCCCAACATCCCTCCGGAGTGAAGGCCACCAAAAGGTCCTCTGTAATAGGGCCACTGTGTGTGCCATCCCCGAGTGGCATAAGAGATAGGAGGAGTGGACCCAATTCATAACTTCGCCCCGGACGGCAGAGTGCACATACATCCTCCCCACTGGCCCCCGCCCGGGCCAGCCTCGGTCTCCTGCGCTCTAAGGACCTTTTCCTTAATACCCCACGAGAGGGCGCCCACGATGCATGATGGGGAAATGAAGGGGTGAGATGATGCCTCCACAGCATCCGAGGCGAATTGCCTAGATAGAGTGTCAGGCTTGGTATTCTTGGACCCCGGGCGGTAGGTGATGGTAAAATCAAACCTGCCTAAAAACAAGGACCAGCGGGCCTGGCACGCGTTCAGACGCTTAACAGTCCTGAGGTATTCCAGGTTCTTATGGTCGGTCCATACGATGAACGGCTGGGAGACCCCCTCCAGCCAATGGCGCCACTCCTCCAGAGCCAGTTTCACCGCCAGGAGCTCCCTGTCCCCGATGGCATAGTTCCTTTCCGCCAGGGAGAGACGGCAGGAGAAGAATGCACAGGGGCGAATCTTGTCATCCACAGGAAAGCGTTGGGACAAAACTGCTCCTACGTCAGAATCTGAAATGTCCACCTCCACCAGGCAATGCAGAGCGGTGTCCACCTGCGCCAGAATCGGAGGAGAGGAGAATAATGATTTCAGTTCCAAAAATGCAACCTCAGCCTCCTCCGTCCACCAGAAGGGCACCTTGGTGGAGGTGAGGCGAGTGAGAGGAAGGGCAATGATGCTGTAATTCTTTATGAAGCGGCGGTAGAAGTTGGTGGATCCCAGAAACTGCTGTAATTGTTTCTGGGATGAAGGAGTCGGCCACTCTACCACTGCTTTTACCTTGGCCGGGTCGGCGATGACCTTGTTGTGCGAGATGAAAAACCCCAAAAATGGCATGGATGAAGTGTGGAACTCACACTTGTCTGCTTTCACGAACAGCTTGTTCTCCAGCAGCTGCTGCAACACTCGCCTGACGTGCACCTGGTGCTCATCGAGAGACTGAGAAAAAATCTGAATATCATCAAGGTATACAAAAATGAAAGAGCACAGAAAATCCCTCAACACATTGTTAATTAATTGCTGGAACACAGAGGGGGCGTTGGTCAGCCCAAACTGCATGACGAGGTACTCGAAATGGCCACTGGGGGTACAGAATCCCGTCTTCCATTCATCTCCCTCTCGAATTTGTACCAGGTGGTAAGCGTTGCGAAGATCCAATTTCGTGAACCATGAGGCCCCCTGAAGGGAGTCGAAGGCCGTGTTGATGAGTGGGAGCGTGTACTTGTCCTTAATGGTAATATTGTTCAGTTCCCAGAAATCAGTGCAAGATCTCAGCGAGCCATCCTTCTTGCCCACGAAGAAAAACCCCGCCACCACCGCCGAGGAAGATGGGTGAATTATGCCAGAGCTCAGGGACCCTTTGATGTAGGTTTCCATGGCCTCCCGCTCTGGAGCCGACAGGTTGTATAGCTGACTGGATGGTAGCGGAGTCCCAGGACGGAGGTTAATGGCACAGTCGTATGGACGATGGGGGGGTGGGGGGGGTAGTACTTGGGACTTGCTAAAGACGGTCCCCAGATCGTGGCATTCAGGGGGAACCCGGGACAGGTCAGGCAGGGGTGTGTTGGCGACCCCGAGAGGCACGGAGCGCGAGCATGTAGCAGACTACAGACAGGCACTTAAGCAGAACGAACTCCAGGAGATGATGTTACCAGAGTGCCGGTCAATGGATGGATTGTGCAACCGGAGCCAGGGATATCCCAAAATGACTGGAGAGGTAGAGACTGGAAGCACAAACAATCTAAGCTGATCCCGGTGATTACCAGACACCAGGACAGATACTGGGGCGGTATGTTTGGATACCAGAGCTAGTGGAGCCTTGGACAGAGTGATGAGCTTTAATGGTGTCTTCAACTGGTGGCAGGCAAGCCCCAGTCAGGTTGCCAGTTCTTCCAAAATGAAGCTCTGCTCGGCCCCTGAATCAATGAGTGCATGTGTGGAGATCTCTAGATGATTGTGAACGAAATGGATGGGAAGCAGGAACTTGGTGAGGGGATTACTTTGGAGTGGGTCCGTGAGTCCCCCTACTGTGACGCACGGACTCCCTCTTTTGGTCGAATGGGGCAAGTAGCTAACTCATGTTCCTCACTGCCACAATATAAGCACAGACCTACTGTAGCTCCCGGCGGCGCTGTTTTTCAGACGGCGGCAACTTAGACTGACCTACTACCATAGGCTCGGGGGAATCAAGTGCATCAGATGGAGGAAGGGCCAGTAGGGGGGGCTGCGAAGATCGGCGAAACTGTGAACCTGAGCGACCGGAAGGTCTACGCTCATTGGCCCGCTCCCTTAGCCGATTGTCCAAGCTAATGGCAAGAGAAATGAGTTCATTCAGCTTGCTAGGTTTGTCCAGACAGGCTAGCTCGTCCCTCAGGCTAGGGCTAAGACTACGGACAAAAATTCTGCAAAGGGAGGCATCCTCCCACCCCACCTCCGCTGCTACCACCTGGAAGTCTACGGCATAATCGGCAACCGTTTTATTCCCCTGTTTTAAGTTGGGTAACTGGGTAGTCAGCATGCTATCTCGGTCCGAGTGATCGAACACCTTGTTGAACTTACTCACAAATTGATCGTAGGTCAGACTAGCATAGTCAGCCCTAGCCATAACCGCATAAGCCCAGGCCAAAGGCCACCCCTCCAAAAGATTAACTACGTAGCCTATACAGCTGTGACTGGTGGGAAAATCCCCTGGTACCCGCTGAAAAACTATCCCACATTGTAATAGGAAGCCCCTAACCTCCCGTAGCTTACCGCTGAAGCGTGTGCGCTGAAGCATGGGAACTGGAGTCAGCCGAGAAGGAGGAGAAGGAGAAGGGATGGAACTAGCTGGGCCGGCCGTGCCTGCAGGAGCCGATGGGAAGGACTGAGGAGGTGACAGGCGATCCAGGCGTGAGTTAATCTGGACAAACTGAGTAAGTATAACCTGTTGTTGATGAGATAATTGGTCTACTCGAGCCTCTAAGATGTTAACTTTGTGCGCTAACGCACTGTCTGCTGGGTCGTTTTGACGGAGACGTACTGACATGACCTAATGACCCAGAAGGCAGACATGGACTCAAGAGTAAACTCAATTATCTTTATTATGAAGTGTGAGGATGAATGTGTGCGTGTGTGCAGTAATGTAACAGCCGGGGCGAGAAGAGCACCGTACAGACTGGCAACCCTAAGGAGAAGCACAGACAGGGGAATCAGTGACAGAAGTCGGGAGACAGGATCCAATAAATGTCCAGTCTTACTGTAGGCGAGTTAACGTGTCGCACAGGTGTGATCCCGGAGGCTCAGGCCAGAGGGACAGTGTCTTCGGCCCCAGTTGCAGAGGAGGTGAGAGGTACAGAGAAGAGTGATGAGGTTTGTACAGTGCAGATGAGCTCGGTCCGCCACCAGGAGGAGGAGGTCTGCCGCCACGGATTTCCACCTGTGCACATGGGAGCTGAGCGAAGCATAGAGATTAGATTAGGATGAGGCTTACTTGTTGTTGAGGAGCTAGGACCCACCAGGAGGATGACGAGGCAGGAAGGAATCAAATGAGAAGAAACTCTGGAACATGAGGTGATGAAGAGGTGAAGAGGTCTTCCCGACCAGGGAGCTTGACGTCTCTGTGCAGACCTGAGGGCAGCACGGCTTAAATAGGCAGGTTGATGAGGAGAGCAGGTGTGCACACAGCTGTGGAGACAATTAGGGCAACAGGCAGGCAGAGCGGATCACTACAAATACAGATAATGAACAAAGAATGATGACAACCTACCAAGGCAAGGACAAGACAACAATGAATAACAACAATAATAAATATAAACACTTCAAAGAGAGAACTAAAGGCGAAGGCGGAGAAGGCTCAAATACAAACATAGGAAGATATTTATAATACAAAACAAGATGGCCACAGACACATCATATAAATGGTTGACATTGCGGCACACACAGTTGCAGCAGCTCAGTGGTTCACCAGTCGGAGCGGTATTTGGATGTGTTTTTTGTTTTACGTGTTTGTTTTGTGCACATTCTGCCGAGCGAATATCACCTATAGCCGGCATGATATTCTGAAGATCGGAATATGCTACGAGGGGAAAGTAACAAGTGAGTTTCTCCGCTCACACAAGATCCCGGTGGAAGTAGCGAGGAGTCCCGGCTCTCTGTGGATTACCATCCCAGCGGGGAGGAGGCACAGGCGGCGGAGGGAGAGGAAGCAGAAGTGGGGCTGTAGGGCCGGCGCGCTAGTAAGGCTACGGAAGCAGCCATTCAAACCACCGCTTCCCAGCCTTTTCCTCTCAAATGCCAGATCTCTCGTGAACAAGATGGAGGAACTAAGGCTACAGATTAAGGTAAACAACTGTGCCAGGGATGCTTGTATCCTTCTTATCACCGAGACCTGGCTTCAACCATTTATCCCGGACTCGGCTATTGAGCTAGCGGGGTACACTACACAGCGCTATGACCGAACAGCGGATTCCGGTAAGAGCAGAGGAGGAGGGCTCTGTGTGTACGTAAATAACAGCTGGTGTACTAACTCAGTGATTATGGAAAGTCACTGCTCACTGGACATAGAGTATCTGACTGTTAAGTGCAGCCTATTTATCTCCCTAGGGAGTTTATTGTAGTATTGGTAACGGCTGTTTACATTCCACCGGATGCTAATGCTAACTCAGCTATCGGATTGCTACATGCTGGCATTAGCTATACACAGAGTATTTACCCTGACGCCGTGCAAGTTATAGCGGGGGATTTTAATCATGCAGACTTAAAGGCAGCACTCCCTAAATTCCATCAGCATGTCAAGTGTGCTACTAGGGGAGTGAACACCCTGGACAAGGTCTATTCAAACATCAAACTGGGCTATAGGGCTAGACCATTACCACATCTGGGCCAGTCTGACCATCTGTCCATGCTATTAATTCCTGCATATACCCCCCTCAGGAAAACTGTTCCCATCATCTCTAAGACTGTTGCCACATGTCCAGAGGATGCTTCCCAGCAGCTGCAGGACTGCTTCGACAGGACCAACTGGGAAGTCTTCGAACATCAGGACCTGGAGCTGTTCACAGATAGTGTACTGTGCTATATCAAGAACTGCATAGACACTATAACAGTGAACAAACGGATCCGTATCTTCCCTAACCAGAAACCCTGGATGAACCGGGAGGTCCAGCAACTGCTGAGGGAGAGAAACATCGCCTTCAGGTCTGGTAACAGCGAACTCTACAGCACAGCTCGGGCCAACCTGAAGAGGGGAATCAGAGAGGCTAAGGCAGACTATAGGAGGAGGATTGAGGACCATCTGGACAGCAATAATAGCTGGCAGGTGTGGCAGGGCATCCAGCACCTGGCCAACTATCGAACTAATCCGGGAACCGCGGTAGGTGACCTCACGCTAGCAGAGGAGCTGAATATCTTCTTTGCCCACTTTGAGGTTGCTGCACCTGTCTCGGCCAACCTACATCAGGCCCACAGCAGTACGTTCCTCACTTTGGAGGAACATGAGGTGAGGCGCACTCTGCGGTCCATCGACCCAAGAAAAGCAGTGGGTCCGGACGGTGTCCCAGGACGTGTGCTGAGGGACTGTGCAGATCAACTGGCTGGAGTCTTTACTAAGATTTTCAACCAATCCCTGGCACAGTCCACTGTCCCATCCTGCCTGAAGTCCTCCACCATAGTCCCCTTACCCAAGAAACCTCACATGTCTAGCCTCAACGACTACAGACCAGTCGCACTCACCCTGGTGGTGATGAAGTGCTTTGAAAGGCTGGTCCGTAGTCATATCATAGCAGCCCTGCCTCGCAGTCTTGACCCCCACCAGTTTGCCTACAGAGCAAATCGATCCACAGAAGACGCGGTGACCACAGCACTCCATGCCACTCTAGCTCACCTGGAGTGGCAGGGGACCTATGTGCGGATGCTCTTTGTGGATTACAGCTCTGCATTTAACACCATTCTTCCACACAAACTGGTGGTCAAGTTGGGGGACCTGGGGCTTCCTCAGGCCATATGTATGTGGATCAGCAGCTTCCTCTCTGATCGCAGACAGAGAGTCAGGGTGGGCCATCACACATCTATGGCCCTAAGCCTCAGTACCGGATCCCCCCAGGGCTGTGTGCTGAGTCCCCTGCTCTACTGTCTGTATACACACGACTGCACCCCCGCCCATCACAATAACACCATCGTGAAGTTTGCAGACGACACTACAGTGGTGGGTCTCATTTCGGGGGGGGGGGGACGAGTCTGCCTACAGAGATGAGATGGTGCGGCTGTTGTCATGGTGTAAAGATAATAACCTTCTCCTGAACACCTCTAAGACTAAAGAGTTGGTAATAGACTACAGGAGGAAGAAGACAGAGATTCTCCCTCTCATCATTAGTGGGGTCTGTGTAGAGAGGGTAGCTGACTTCCGTTTCCTAACCCTAACATCACACAGAGACTGCTGGTGTCCTTTTATCGAGCTTCCATCGAGAGCATATTAATATACTGTATATGCATCTGGTCCAGTAGTTGTACAGTAGCTCAGGGAAAAGCACTCCAGAGGGTCATTGACACCGCCCAGAAGATCATTGGCTGCCCTCTCCTCACGCTGGAAGACCTACACCGCTCTCGTTGCCAGAAGAAAGCCCAAAATATTTTAAAGGATACTTCACATCCTGGACACTCACTGTTTGAGCTACTGCCATCTGGGAAACGATATAGACTAATGAACACAAGGACAAACAGACTCAAACACAGCTTCTATCCAACAGCAATAACCATTCTGAATAAAATGAGGAAGTAATGTGCTAAATGGACATGATTGTATGTTGTTGAATGCTCATTGTAATGACTGTGTGTGCATGATGTCCTGTGTTGATGTCTGTGTGAATGTGGCTAGATATTTATTCTTTTTAATTATTATTTTTAACTGATTTTTAGTAATTTTAGGTCTATGTGTTTTTATAATGGGGCAATGTTTTTATAAATGGGGCACTGACTGGAGAGCATTTTGAATTTCGTTGTACCTGTGACAATGACAATTAAAGATCTATCTATCTATCTATCTATCTATCTACATAAACAAGACTCTACTAACTAAGATTACGATGCTAGAACAACTCTTTAACAGAAACAAAGGGAAAACTCAACCAACATAATACAGACAACCAAAATCAAACTCAATAATAAAACTGCGATAGGGAAAGTACAGAAAATAACCTGAATAAACTGAGAGCACGAGCACAGTTTCCCAACCGTGCTCAGCATCATTTCAATTCAATTCAACTTTATTTATGTAGCGCCATTTCACAACAACAGTCATCTCATAGCACTATCAACTGTAGGGAGGACCCCCACAGTTGCAGAAAGACCCCAGCAATCAGGCGATCCCCTGTGAGCACGCACTTGGCGACGGTGGAGAGGAAAAACTCCCTTTTAACAGGAAGAAACCTCCAGCAGAACCAGGCTCAGGGAGGGGCAGTCATCTGCTGCGACTGGCTGGGGGGTGAGGGGACAGAGAAGAAGAAAAGAACAGACATGTAGAGAGCAAACAGCACGATGGGGACTCAATCTATGGGAGAGAACAAACAAATGTTAATGACCAGCAAAAAAAAAATATTTCATAGAGAGTGAGGAAAGGAGTGAGGCCCAGTGCATTACTGGAGGTCCCCCGGCTGACTAAACCTATTAGCAGCATAACTAAGGGAGGGTTCAGAAACACATGATCCCTCCCTAATTGTAGGCTATATCAAAAAGGTAGGTTTTAGCCCTATTCTTAAAAACAGAGATCGAGTCTGACTCCCGAATCCAGATTGGCAGCTGATTCCACAGGAGAGGAGCTTGATAACTGAAGGCTCTGCCTCCCATTGTACTTTTGGAGATTCTAGGTATTACAAGTAAACCTGCATTTTGGGAGCGTAGTGCTCTGTTAGGATGATACGGTAGTATCAGATCTTTTAAATAAAAAGGAGCCTGATTGTTTAGAGCTTTGTAAGTAAGAAGAAGGATTTTAAACTTAATTCTAAACTCTATGGGAAGCCAATGAAGGGAGGCCAGAACCGGAGAGATATGATCTCTCTTTCTAGTACCTGTTAAAACTCTTGCTGCAGCATTTTGGATCAGCTGAAGACTTTTTAAAGATGTTTTAGGACAGCCTGATAATAAAGAATTACAATAATCTAATCTCGAGCTAACAAAAGCGTGGATCAGCTTCTCAGCATCACTCTGAGACAAGATGCTCCTAATCTTGGCAATATTACGCAAATGATAGAAGGCAGTCTTAGAAACAAATTTAATATGTGAATTGAAGGACAAATCCTGATCAAAAATAACTCCAAGGTTCCTCACAGAGCTATTAAGAGAAAGAGTAACTGCATCCAAACTGAAAGTTTGATTTGGAAAGGAATTTCTAAGGTTTTTTGGACCAACAAGAATGACTTCAGTCTTATCTGAATTTAATAGCAGGAAATTACAAGTCATCCAAACTTTGATTTCCTTAAGACAGGCTTCTAACTTGGCTAATTGATTAGTATCATCTGGCTTCATTGACAGGTATAATTGTGTGTCATCTGCATAACAGTGAAAATGTATACAGTGCTTTCTAATAATGTTGCCTAACGGAAGCATATATAAACTAAAAAGAGTAGGGCCTAGCACAGATCCCTGTGGAACTCCATGACTAAGCTTTGAGCTGAGAGAAAACTCATCATTTACATGAACAAACTGGAACCTATCAGATAAATAAGATCTAAACCACTGCAATGAAGTTCCATTAAGTCCAACATAGTGTTCTAATCTATCAAGTAGAATATTATGATCAATAGTATCAAAAGCTGCACTAAGATCTAAAAGGACAAGTACAGAAACTAGTCCATTATCAGATGCAATGAGGAGGTCGTTAGTGACCTTCGCTAAGGCTGTTTCAGTGCTATGATGGATTCTAAACCCAGATTGAAACTCCTCAAATAAACCATTTCCCTGCAGGTGGTCAAATAATTGCGTAGCAACAACTCTTTCTAAGATTTTTGAAATGAAAGGGAGATTAGAGATTGGTCTATAGTTAGCTAAAGCTCCTGGATCTAGCGTTAGCTTTTTGAGTAAGGGTTTAATTACAGCCGTTTTAAAAGCCTGCGGTACATGGCCTAAAGTTAATGAAGAATTGATTATATGAAGAATAAAGCTACCAATAAGTGGGAAGACTTCTTTAAATAACCTGGTAGGAATAGGGTCTAAAAGACAAGTTGAAGGTTTGGATGAGGAAACTATTTTGTCTAACTCACAAAGGTCGATTGGAGTAAACTCATCAAGACAGACATCAATAGAAGGAGTTGTAGTAGTTACAGTATTTAAGTTAACTGTGGGAAGAATCTGATTGATTTTATCTCTGATGGATGAAATTTTATTATTGAAAAAGTTCATAAAGTCCTGACTAGTAAGCTCTAAGGGGATGCTAGGATTGACAGAGTCCTGACTCTTTGTCAACCTGGCTACAGTACTGAAAAGAAACCTGGGATTATTCTTGTTCTCTTCTATTAATGCAGAGTAATAACTCGTTCTAGCTTTTCTAAGAGATCTTTTATAAATTAAAAGATGATTTCTCCAAGCTAAATAGATTTCATCTAAATTAGTAGCGCGCCATTTTCTTTCTAATTGACGAGTCTTCTGTTTTAAGCTACGAGTTTCTGTGTTGAACCAAGGAGTTAAAAATCTCTGATTAGACTTTTTCTTTTTTAAGGGGGCCACCAAGTCTAGAGCCTGATGCAGAGAAGCTGAAACACTATCCACCATGTTATCAATTACAGAAGGAGCAAGCTGTCTATAGCTTATTTCCGTTGTGTTGACACATGGCATAGAGGAAACAATCTGCATAAATTTGGAAACAGCATCATCTGAGAGGCATCTACTGTGATAATATTTTTCTTTAGGAGCCAAATAGTCAGAAATAGTAAAATCAAAGGTTAACAGACAATGGTCTGACAGTACAGGGTTATGAGGAGACACTACAAGATTTTCTATTTCTATGCCATATGTCAGAACAAGGTCCAATGTATGGTGGAGGTAATGAGTAGAATTTCCTACTTTCTGAGAAAACCCAATCGAGTCTAATATTGAATTAAAAGCCACATTAAGGCAGTCACTATCTACATCCACATGTATATTAAAGTCCCCTACTATAATTATTCTATCAGATTTCAGCACTAAATCAGCTAAGAAATCAGGAAATTCGGATAAAAATTCTGAATAGGTTGATGGGGGACGATAAACTATGGCAAATAAAATTGGGTTTAACCTGGAATTGCTAAAGTGCCCAACACTGAGGACCAGGCCCTCAAAGGAATTATAACATGTTTTTTGCTTTACATTAACTAGTAATTTGGAATGGTAAATTGATGCTACTCCTCCTCCACGACCAGAACTTCTGGGATTTTGACAGTTTAAATAACCAGAGGGAGTTGATTCATTTAAACCAACATAATCCTCTTGCCCTAACCAAGTCTCTGTAAGGGAAATTAAATCAATCTGATGATCAATTAACAGATCATGGACTAACAGAGACTTGGGAGTTAGAGACCTAATATTTAATAAACCACATTTAATTTTTAAATTATGAGGAGGAACAGAGGCCAAATCATTCAATTTAGAGGCTTTATGTTTAATTTGAGTTTTACCAATATTTTGCTTTATCACTTTGGGATGCTTATACATTATATTTTTATTTACTTTGGAGGGAGCAGACAACGATTCTCTGATGGGGAAGACAGGGGCTAAGCTGAGGGGTGGCGGATGAAGAGGAGCTGCAGAGAGGCGTGTAAGACTGCGACTCTGCTTCCTGGTCCCAACTCTGAGTAGTCAAGGTTTTGGAAATTTGGATAAAAAAGATGCCAGATTGTTAGATAAATGAGAAGCACCATCCAAAGTGGGATGAATGGTGTCTCGTCTCATAAGACCAGGTTTTCCCCAAAAAGAGCTCCAATTGTCAATGTAGCCCACGTCATTTTTAGGACACCACACAGACAGCCAGCGGTTCAAGGATGACGAGCGACTAAACATGTCATCACTGGTCAGATTGGGGAGGCGCCCAGAGAATACTACAGTGGCAGACATCGTTTTTGCAAAGTCACACACCGATTCTATATTAAGTTTCGTGACTTCCGACTGCCGGAGACGGATGTCATTAATGCCGGCGTGAATAACAATTGTGGAATATTTACAGTTACTTTTAGCCAGCATTTTCAAATTTGACTCGATGTCGCCTGCTCTGGCCCCAGGAATGCATGTGACTATGGCCACTGGAGTCTCTAGGTTCACATTTCTGACTACAGAGTCGCCAATGATCAGAGTTTTTTCCTCAGCGGGTGTGTCGCTGAGCGGGGAAAAACGATTAGAAACGTGAACAGGTTGGTGGTGAACCGGGGCTTTGCGACTAGGCTTCCTTCTCACCGTCACCCACCCAGTCTCCTCGCTGCTGAGGAGAGCCGGGGAACCGGTGACAGGGGGGCCTAAGCTAGCTAGCTCCACTGCAGCTAATGGGCGTCCGTCGAGATTAACTGGCGCAGACGGTGTTTCAATGCAGCGGAGCCGGGATTCCAAATCAGACAACCTCGCCTCGAGCGCCTCAAAAAGACAACATTTATTACATTTACCGTTATCACTAAAAGAGGCAGAGGTGTAACTAAACATCTGACAGAGAGAGCACACCAGAGGAGGAGAGGAAAGAGAGCTAGTAGCCATAGCTAGTGGCTCGAGAGCTGGAGAGCAAACCACACAGGCAGACAGCAAAACAGGAAGTGACGATACGTTACCACAAGGAAGTGATGACAATTTACAAGAAAAATGTCACAAATTTATGGGAAAAAGTCACAAATTTAAAAGAAAATAGCAAATTTACAAGGAAAAAAATAATTTGAGGAAAAAGTTGCAGGATTACAGTAAAATATGGGAAATTTATGAGAAAGTTTCAAAGTACAAGAAAAAGTTAGCAAATCTGCACAAAAAAAATCACAATTTTACAAGAAAAGCTAACATATTTATGAAGAAAAATGTTCCAAGTTTACAGTGAAGAAAGGTTGACATGTGTATGACAGTTTCAATTTTAAGATATTTAAAATGAAAAACCAATCAGTCAGTCAGTCAATAAATACTGTAGCGAACTCAATATGAGCACCCTACTTGGCTTGCCAAGTGGGTTGACCCTATTGGCGACACAGGTAGGGTGCGGGACTCCGGAGCGGAGAGGCGTGAGTTCGAATCTCCCGGTGGGACGTCGCCATGTCGAGCAGCACGTTACATTGGTGTCAGAAGTGGGATCTCCTGTCCAAAGCAGTAATGGGGCGCTGACATCGGGACGATGTCGAGAACCAGAGGGGAGTAGTGTAGCGAACTCAATATGAGCACCCTACTTGGCTTGCCAAGTGGGTTGACCCTATTGGCGACACAGGTAGGGTGCGGGACTCCGGAGCGGGGAGGCGTGAGTTCGAATCTCCCGGTGGGACGTCGCCATGTCGAGCAGCACGTTACAATACCCTCCCATGAAAACAGTAAAAGATAAACTTGAGTTTATCTCCCAGTGACCGGGGGGGGGGGGGGCTGTATTTGCTTACTCTGCTTATTCATGTATCATCCTGGATTTTGTATGACGTTTCACATGTATATTTACATTTTCTATGTTTGTATGCCATATTTAATGTCATTGTTATCCGTATAAATACAAACCAACCAACTGCTCTATAGCCAGAAACATCCGGGGCTGGCCTCGCAGCTGATGTAACATTAACATCCCTGTGACCCTCACAGAGCCGCTGCACTACAGGAGGGGGAAAAGCCATTTCACGGTTCACTCTGTGGTTAATGTGCTGCTGTAATCTGTAGAGAGGCCGTCCTTTTTTTTTTTTTTTTTGTTTGTTTAAGTTTCACAGAATTAAGGGCTGGACTATCTCCAGGCTCGGGCCAATTAATCACTTGGCTAAAAGGTGGCAGGAAGCATCCAGCGGGAACGGGCCCACGCTGGAAGTGTGTTTCCCTGTGAGTGTGTTTGGTCGAGCAAATAAGTCCCTCATTTTGCCAGTGCATGTGCTGACATCAGCTGGGCTGTGTGTTTGCGTGCTGTGCTCACACATCCAGGTAAGCCTCTCTAATTGCTGCTAGGTGCATTAGCACTTAGCCACCTCTCCCTCTCCTTGTCTTTGTTTTCCCTCCCAGTGCCAGTCTGCAGGCCAGAAGACAATCAGAGCAGAAGGGTCATTTTCTGCAAGAGCTCACCTCCCCTCCTCGGCAGCCTCTCTCCACTGACAGGCCCATGCTCGGCAGAAGCCCTAAATTAACACTTGACGTCTGCCAGGTTCGGCCCTGATGAGGCAAAATGTCAGAAAACAAACATTCTGTCATTTTTTGCTTCATTTCATCCACCTCAGAAACATTGCAGAAACACACTCTCACCTGGAGAGCTGAAGAGGGCTGTGGTGATGCCCCACCCACTCACCCCACTACCATCTTGAATCTGTTACTGTGGAGACCAGCCCTGACACCTGAAGGGCCGATCAGACCAAACATGAGGCAGGGATGCTGAGTAGGAGCTGCTAATTATGCCTTGGTGAAACAGAGAGGCATACGGTAATCGCTCAATGTGTCTGTGTGTGTGGTTGTATCTGTCCGCCTTTCTGTTTCAGCTCGCCCGGTCAAAATTAAGTGGAACTAAAGGCTTGTCTCATTGTATGGCTATATTCTCTCGACTTTTAATTTTCCAGAATTTCGAGATAAAACTTTGTTTTCAAAATAAACACAAATTTAACTCACCTTTACCGTCAATGAAGCTGGGAAAAATGGTATTGTAATAACTATACCGGGACACTAGAGGTGGCACTGTGACTTTTTTTTTTACGGCACATGGGTGACTTCCTGGCACAATTAATCTCTAGCTGAGAGAGAAATAGCGGTTGTTAAATTCAAATTCAAATTCAAACGTTTATTTCAAACTCAGGGTTCATATTAAGAGCAAAACTAAAACAAGTAGAAACTAGATAAATAAATAAATAAAAGTATATACAGATCAGCAGACACTCGGCGCTCTTGTAACAACAATAACATACAATAATGGGCTCAGTATAAAATGGAACGCCACCACTTCCAAATGCTGGAATGAAGTGTGAGTGACGAGTTGACAATTGCTGATATAAGATGATTGTTACATGCCAGCAACCTTCTCAAAAAACTGTAAACATTCTTACGTATCAATTCGCCAAAAGACGGAATGTTCACAGACACAAACATCTTGCTTGCACTCGACCTTCGTGGTACATCTAACAACCTTCTTAGGGAGTTATTATATGCAATGCGGATTTTGTTCCTAACAGCAACATTGCTATTAAACCATAAAGGCGAGCAGTACATTGAGGTACAGAAGGTCTTGAACAACATACATTTGACATCAGGAGAACATCTATGGAAATTTCGCAACAGTAAATTTGTTTGAGCGTACAGTTTCCTGAGATGCCTGTTACAATCAACATTGGTCTTATCAGATTCAATCCACACACCTAGGTATTTGACTTTTTCAACAAAGTTCAAGCTATTACCACAAAGTGGCATAACAGGATTCGACGTATTGACACCCTTTGGTTTGAAAGCCATACACATAGATTTAGTACAGTTGAACAGGATGCCATTTTTTTCACCAAATTTTTCACATACCGAAAGGAGATGTTGCATCGCTGCAGTAGACAAACTTAACAAACAGAGGTCATCAGCGTAGAAAATGTGATTTAACAGTGCACCGTTAAAGGAGCCGCCCACATTAGTATTGTTCAACACTACACTGAGACACTGAGATCATCAACACTACACAGTACACTGAGATCATCAACATAGACATTAAACAACAAGGGTGACAGTATACCACCTTGTTTAACACCGTTGGTCACATGAAATTTGGATGAGGTGACATTGCCCCATCTAACAACCATAGACTGCCTTCTGTACCAGTATAGCAGGATGCTAACAATGTAAATAGGAATACCTCGATCGATCAATTTTCTGAACAAACACCAGTGGTTAATCCTGTCAAAAGCTTTGCTAGCATCTAGGAACGTAGCATAGACACTAGTGGAATGGCTTCTGAAGTAGTCAACAAATTCATGGAGTAGGTAAACAGCCTTGTCAGTTGAAAGAGCTGATTTGAAACCAAACTGATTGTCGTTTGTCCACAGATAATCCTCAATTCTGTTCAGGAACAAACCCTCTAACAGTTTAGATATAACATTTGCAATAGCTATAGGTCTGTAGTTGTTCATATCAGAAAGACTGGCACACTTGTTTTTCACCAAAGGAATAATAACAGAGTCCATCAACATATCTGGCATGTAACCATGAACAAACATACAGTTAAAACACAATGACAACAGAATACACAAATTGAAATCAGTGTTGATGAGGCATTCACTGGTGAGACAGTCAGGGCCAGCTGATATGCCTTTCTTGAGAACTTTGATCAGTGAATCAACTTCAACAGGAGTAACAGCAGAAATATCAGAGGCATCAAACATGTCGTTATACAGACGAATATCATGCATAACAGAATCCTTCATTGAAACATTCTTGACTGAGTTGAAAATAGCTTCATATTGACATTTCCACTTTTCAGCAATATTAACGTCACCAGTCACACCATCAATAGTGTTTGATCTGACAGACCGGTGGGAGCTCATAGCCTTCATTTGTTTCCAGAATTCTACCATGTTCAGTTCACTCATGTGATTGGCTAGCTGGTCACATTTGATACTTTCTTCATTGCGCCTGCATGCTCGTAGAGCATATTTGAACCTAGCCCTGCAATTTTTCATGTTTTCAAATATTGGACCAGAACGTGGTTTGCTATTACTCCTCCACCACAAAAAAGCATCCCGAGCAGCTGTGTGAGCCTCGCTAACGACAGCATTCCAGCCTGGGACGTTATATTGGGTGGCCACACTGTGACTAGGAATGCATTCACTCACACAGTAATTTAAAGCATCAACAATATCACTGTAGAACCTGTCGATATCGTCCCTGTGTGCCACATAATTACGGTCGTGACACCTGATGGCGTCCATAGGAGCACGGATGTTACAGAGTTTCCTACGAGTAAGTTTCTTATATCTGGACAGGTCTGACGCTGTGGCATCACGCCATTTGTATGTTCTACTGCCTGTTGTGACTGAGGGAGCTTCCCGGGGGCCACTTACAGCACTAGATACCTCAATATCTATAGATAAAGGTACATGATCAGAACTCACATAGTCAAACAGAACTTTGATATTGGACACGTTATCATGGCCTGAGGATGTAGTCACACAGTGATCAAGCCATGATGTAGAGCCATGAGCCATGCTAACATGAGTAAAGGTATCACCTGGTAAGATAATCCTGTCCGAGATGTGTAAGGAGTAACTCTCACAAAAAGACACCAGTTCGTCTCCAAAACAACTTGAACGTGCTGTATTAGCGTTGAAGTCACCAATTGTGAACACATATGGAGTTGGAAAGTCCTTGGTGATACGTTTAACAAGACTCAGGCAGTGCAAGTATTCATCCAAGTTTTCAACACTGTCATAGGGGAAATATACACATAATATAAGACAGTGAAAGTCACCCAGGTTGACTTCAATACCTGTAACTCTTAAGCAATCGTAAGTTTTCACAACACAACTGTTCGCAAGTGACTTCCGCCATAGGATACCGACGCCGCCATAGGGGCGACCTAAGATAACACGTTCTTCCGTATCCATAAAAGAAACACCTTGTCCTATAAAGTCACCATGTAATCTGCTCAGAATAGACAGTTCATTTTCGAACAACCAGTGTTCCTGCAACAACACAATGTCATGGTTATCACATAAACTGGAGATCTCATTAGATGAAGTTTTTACATTCTGGCAGTTGAATGAACATATTCTAAGGTTGGTCCTACTATTGAATGAGTATAATGACAAACACAATAATGACAATCACATGTAGATCATTTCCTCTCAAAAAACTGTCGAAGGTATAAACCAGATGGCCACACATTTTTGTCAAGCAACTTCTTGCTGCAACTGGCAGGACATGTAATCTTAAAAGAGGCATAACCATCATACTTGGTTTCTAGTTGCTCAATCTTGATATTGTCATTTAATTTAACACGGGTTTCGATGTAGGAGCGTACATGATGGGGTCTGGTGGTGGGGTCAAGTCGACTGATGAAGACTTGGTGCTTCTTATGACCTTGACCTTGACCCTGATGCCTGCCAGACCACCTACCAGACTTTGGTACAACGCGTAACTGTGAGTGGGGGCGTGTCTTGTTGACAACCTGTAGCTGGTTCGTGGTCTGCTTGGCAGTCGGTTGGTTGTCAGACGATTGAAGTACATTAGCATATGATCTCTTCTTCTTCTTGGAACTGTGACTCACAACTTCCTCGAACCCATCCTCGCGCTCTTCGGTAATTACAGCAACTTTGGCAGCTTTGGCAACCCCAGAAGGGCTGCTGCCGACAGCGACATCAGAACAGGCCTCTGTAGAGCTAGCGGCCTCGTCCGCAATCTCCCCGTCGGCCATGGCGGACGGTGGAGGACCACGGGCTGCATTGGCGATCAGGGCGTGGTCGTCAACTGCTACCACGTTCTCCCCATCGCTGGCGGTGTTGGCAGCACTCTGAGTACTGCCAGCTTCATCGTCGCCTTCCACGACCAGGACGTCAGCTGGAGAGGGTGTGTCGTCGAGTTTGGAGTTAATAGCCGCCACGCCGTCCTGGATAGCAGATATCGTTGTGAACACGGTAGCAAGGCTCTCTCCAAGGGACATCACACGGCACACGTCCTTAGACAGCCTGGTAAGGTCAAATGACTCCAACGAAGCTGGTGGCAAATTCTTGAGGTTCAGGGCAACGTATTGTGGTGCCAGCTGACCAGCCTCATTCAGCTTGTGGTAGATGTCGCCGATGTCGTCTTTCTTCTGGCCTTGGTGGAGGTATGTGTTCTCTTATCGTCACCAAAATGTTATGGGTTCCTCTCTAGCCCAAGGACCACCTCTGGTAAAAATTTCATCCAAATCCATCCAGTAGTTTTGGAGTACACGCATGTGCAGTGAAAATAATCTGCAGTTCACATACCTGCACTGTCGGCGGCAGCCAAGAGCCACCAAACTGATTTGAAAAGCTGCAATCGAAACAAAAAAGGAGCACGGAGGCAGACGTTTAATGGAAGCAATGGAGGCACATGAATACAATGACAATCAAGATGAATAGGAGCTTTTGCTGTTTAGTGGCAGAGGAAGAAAACAGACGGGCAAAAAGACGGACATTTGTTCACCCAGTATTGGTGGATTGCTCAGTACTTCCCTCTGGTGAGAGTTTCCGGGCGCATACGAAGTTCACTGTGACCATTTGCGGGTGAGGAATGTGTAATGTATTAAATGTCATTATGTGTTATGGGTGACAGCTATACCTTTCCAGTTGTGCCGCCACCCAGGGTATAGAAGGCCAACCCGAAAGAGGCACGGTCTCTTTTCGACCAGCACCTCTGCCTCGACGGGAGCGCCTTCATGTTCAGTGAGTTTGCATAATAAAGTTCCATTCTACTGCACCTTCAGCCTCATTATTGAAGTCCTGGTTATGGACATAACATTTGGCGATGAGGATAAAGCTATGGATAAAGGAGTTTCTAGTATTTGGCCATTTTTGGAGCTCCCAGGCAAGCTGCCAATTTCCTGGGCGAGGTGGTTTGCAGCATTCCAAGACTATTTGGTGGCTTTGAACCTCGGCAAATTGGAGAAACTCTGTGCATGGGTGATACTGGTCCATAATTTGGACATGGAAGGGCAACGTATTCTCAGCACATTGGGTGAGAGTGATAGTTGTGAAGATGTGGCTGAGCTAATGGCGCGCTACTTTCGCGCTCCTGAGAACGTCATTGTTCCGACAGCGACGGCAGTGGCTGGGAGAGTTTGTGCAACAGTATGTTGCAGACCTGTGCCAGCTGGCTGGAGAGTGTCAATTCGGGGCTTTGGAGGAAGAAATGGTCCGCGATCAGTTAGCGGAGCACACGCTATATTCTGTGGCACAGTCAAGACTCCTCATGCACTCCAGTGAACTGACGTTGAGTGCGGCTGTGGAAATAGCTCAGCAGTACGAAGCAGCAGATAAACTATCAAAGGACCTTGGTGAGAGAACAACGTTGCGGCAGTCTGACTCACAATCAGCGGCGCAGGCTGTGGACCCGGGTAGCGATGACAGCGCAGAAGACGAAGACTACGCTACGGCTATTAAGATTAGGTCTGCTCCAGGGTCACCCAGATGTTTGGGCTGCGGGTCCACCAAGCACCGATACAAGGCGAGAGAGTGTCTGGCAAGGAGCAAACACCGCGGCAAGTGTGGACTCCTACATCATTTCACCAGGGCCTGCAAAAAGTGTGAGCGAGGGGAACGACGACGCAGAATGGATTCCCCCGCCACGACTCCTACGGTTATTCACACTGTCTCCTCGAGCACAGATGGCCGTATTTATTGTGACATGATTCTGTACGGTGTGGAAGTGCTGTTGTTGGTGGACACGGGTGCAGCAGTGTCTGCGTTGAACTGGCCTACTGTGAGGAGTTTGTTCCCGCATTACCGTGTGAGAGGACTGTCGACGCCGTATTGTGGCTATGGGGGTAACAGGTTAGCCATTGTGGGTTTGCTGGAGCTGACGGCGAGATATAAGTTGGCTGTGGTGTCCAATATCCAGTTTGTGGTGACCGTCAGGGGGTCGAACGTGATGGACTGAGACCTATTCTACGGACTGAGCTTCACGATCACTAGTGGCATTGGAGAGGAGTGGTCGGGCTGTGGTTTGTGGGACCAACCGGTTCTGAGTGTGGTGGATGATGCGGTATGGGACGAAGATTTGCCTAGTATTCTGGGAGATGGACAGGTCCAATCCCACCCAGGGCCATCGCGGGAGGGTTCTGGTGCCAGGGCCCAAGTTACCCCAGATGTGGGAACTGGGTGGCACGGTGGAACGCCCGTGACGGCGGTTGGAGCTGTGAGGATGGCTCCCTCTGCTTCCGGAGTTCAGCCGGGAGGTACCGAAAAGCAAGGGGCTACAACAGCTTTGCCGGCGCTCAAAATGAAAGAGAGTGGGGCAGGACCGACTGGCACGGTGGACAGACGTGCCACACAGGAGCACTGGAGGCTGAGTCGGGCTTCTCAAGGGGTTGCTGGAGTGGTTTGACCCAGACAGGAAGCCCGGTCTAGACGTCATGGACATTTGAAGCCAAGTTGAGCTCCCCTGGGGATTGCTGACGTGGTTCGACCCAGGGAGGAGGCTCAGCTGAGAGGGATTCATGGCAAGCGAAAACAACGAGAGGACCAGGGATAACTGCAGGTGGTGGCCGTCCAGGGGGACGGTTATTGTCAAATGTCCGATGGCTCATGGAGACACCCCAATGAGCTGAGGCGCGCCGTTGAGGAGAAGGAGGTGTCGGGGCTCCGACGTGGTTCATCTCTGGGGTTGAAGTGAAAAAGAAGCTCTGGTCGGGACCTGCCAGACGAGTCTCTGGGGGGTGGTCTCCCATCGAGACTGTACGGTGGCAAGGGGGTGATGTGTTTTGGGGTTGACTTATTAACATGGTAATGACTGAAATGTTGATGTGTGCATTGCTAGGGCTGCGTTGTTGTTTTGTCAACGTGGTAGATGCATAAAAGTGGTTGGGTTAAGTGCTCATGTTAAAAAAGAGAGAGTGACAGCCGCTTTTATCGGGGGGGAGGGGGGTGCAGAAATGTTAATTTGTGTGAATTGCCCAAGCCATGTAGTTGATATGTTTGACACGTACTTGCTATGTGATTGCCCAGTTTGCTTAAAAAAACAAAACAAAAAACAACCCAACACTGTTTGTATTACTGCATTTACTTGCATGACTGATGTGTCATCTGCCTGGGTTATGGGATGAGTGTGTTGGGGTGGGGGGCTGGCACAGCGGGGTGTGGATGTACATACAAACTGATTGATTGAGTGAATTGAAATGTTTTGGTTGTACTGTGGAGCGTGTAAATAACGAGGCGGATTTGGCTCAGACAATTTATTACACATCTCACACAAGAAGCATAGACAGAATGACAACTCAGCAGAGACTCTTCTCTTAAATAGCATGGCATTCCTCTAGAAGCTTCTAACACACAAAAGGTCACATTGCATTCATCCTTCACACCTCCCTGTTATCTCCCAGGGAACCTCTGCTCTTTGTTCTTGTCTAAGATGTTATACAATTATGCACTCCCCATGTGCCGCCATACGACCCCCCCCCCCCGAGCATCTTGGATAGAACGATAGAATAACAGTCCGTATGCTGTGGTAGAATCATTAAACATCAATCCACATGCTGCTTGGGCTTCAGTCTTCTCCCGTATCTGCTGTAACCAGGATTCACCGCCTCCACGGCGCTGTCATGCTGGGGGGTTGATGTTTGAGGGGTAAAAGTCTGTCCGTGTGGGTGCTCTGGGGAATCTTTTCTCTGGGAAGCTCCCCGTGGGGGTCTTCCATGCCGAGGGGCCCTCGCCAACAGCACTTGCTCGTCCGCCACCACGAAAGTGGGTTTGAGTCTGTCTATGCCAATCTTTTCCCTCCTACCTCCCAAATCTAGCAAAAAATGCTTGTCCCCTGTTTCCAGCACTCTGAACGGTCCATCATAAGGTGGGCGCAGTGGAGGGCAATGGGCGTCGTGTCTGACAAACAGGAACTCCGCGTTTTTCAAAGTTTTAGGCACAAAAACGCGCGGAAAACTGTGGTGGGCAGGGCCTGGAAGCGTGCTTGTGTCTATGCTATGCTGCAACAGCTGAGACGGGGAGCTGCCCAGCGCGGGATTATCTGGAAGAAACTCCCCGGGCAGCCGAAGTGGTTGCGCAAAAACGAGTTCAGCCGGGGAAGCTTCCAGATCCTCTTTAGGCGCAGAACGTAACCCCAATAAAACCCACGGTAACTTGTCTACCCAATGTGCATCCGTCAGTGAAGCCCTGAGAGCCGTTTCAATGATCTTAGAAAATGTTCGCATAACCCATTAGCCTGTGGATTGTACGCGGTTGTGCGCTGAATTGTGACACCCAGGCTGCGGGCCATTGTTGACCAGAGTTCGGAAACAAATTGAGGGCCTCTGTCAGATGTAATATCCGACGGGACTCCAAAACGCACCACCCATGCTGTTAAAAACACGCGCGCCACCTCCTCGGCTGTGGTTGCCGCCAATGGAACCACTTCCGGCCAGCGCGTGGTGCGATCCACCATTGTCAGAAGGTGCGTGCACCCTTGTGATGGCGGGAGGGGGCCCACGAGGTCCACGTGAACGTGGTCGAACCTCTTAGCCGGGATGCGAAACGGCTCCAAGGGAGCCTTCGTGTGTCTGTGTACTTTGGCTCGTTGGCACGCTATGCAGGCTGCCGCCCACTCTTTCACTTGTTTGCGAAGGCTCGGCCACACGAATTTCTCCCCTACCATTTTGACCGACGCGCGCACTCCCGGGTGCGCCAAGGAATGAATCGAGTCAAACACGCGGCGGCGCCACGCGGCTGGGACCACGGGACGTGGGCGCCCCGTGGAGACATCGCAGATTAGGGGGGGCATGCCGTCTTGCAGCACCCTGCTCTCCAGCCTTAACCCTGTTGGTCCAGACTGGAGCGTGCGCACGTCCGCGTCACTAACCTGCTCCGCAGCCATGGCTGTGTACTCTATTCCCACGCCGACCGGGGCCGCCACAGCGCGCGAGAGGCAGTCTGCCACTACATTCAGTTTACCCGAGACATGCTGAATATCGGTAGTAAACTCTGAGATCGCGGCCAGCTGTCTTTGCTGCCGGCCTGACCACGGTTCTGAAACCTTGGCCATCGCGAATGTTAGCGGCTTGTGGTCAACGAATGTGGTGAAACTGCGCCCTTCCAGCCAGAACTGGAAGTGGCGAATGGCCAGGTGGAGAGCCAGCAACTCCCTGTCGAACGCGCTGTATTTACGTTCACTGTCGCGCAAAGTCCTGCTGAAAAAGGCGAGGGGCTGCCAAGCCCCGGCTATGCGCTGCTCCACGACCGCCCCTATGGCCACATCTGAAGCGTCAGTGGTGAGCGCTATGCGGGCCATTGGGTCTGGATGTGCCAGCAATGCGGCGTTTGCCAGGGCTGCTTTGACTTCCGAGAACGCCCACTCTCGCTCTGGGGTCCATTCGACCTTATCCGCGGGCTTCTGTTTTCTGAGCGCAGCGTACAGTGGTTGCATGAGCTGCGCTGCGCGGGGAAGGAAACGGTTATAAAAATTCACCATTCCCAAAAATTCTTGTAGCGCCCTGACCGTTTGCGGCCGGGGAAAATCTGCTACCGCACGCACTTTGTCAGGCAGCGGGACTGCTCTTTCGGGAGAGACGCGGTGCCCCAAAAAATCAATCCTCGTCACCCCGAACTGACATTTCGCTGGGTTGATTATTAACCCGTGCTCTTCTAACCTCCGGAAAACCGTCGTGAGGTGGGTTTCGTGTTCGTCTTCAGACGCGCTGGCTACTAAGATATCATCCAGGTAGACGAACATGAAAGGGAGATTGCGCAGCACTGCATCCATCATGCGTTGGAACGTCTGTGCAGCCCCTTTAAGCCCAAAAGGCATGCGCAAAATCTCGAATAAACCGAACGGAGTTATTACCGCTGTTTTGGGTATGTTTTGTATGTTTTGGGTATGTTATTATCAGGCTGTCCTAAAACATCTTTAAAAAGTCTTCAGCTGATCCAAAATGCTGCAGCAAGAGTTTTAACAGGTACTAGAAAGAGAGATCATATCTCTCCGGTTCTGGCCTCCCTTCATTGGCTTCCCATAGAGTTTAGAATTAAGTTTAAAATCCTTCTTCTTACTTACAAAGCTCTAAACAGTCAGGCTCCTTTTTATTTAAAAGATCTGATACTACCGTATTATCCTAACAGAGCACTACGCTCCCAAAATGCAGGATTACTTGTAATACCTAGAATCTTCAAAAGTACAATGGGAGGCAGAGCCTTCAGTTATCAAGCTCCTCTCCTGTGGAATCAGCTGCCAATCTGGATTCGGGAGTCAGACTCGATCTCTGTTTTTAAGAATAGGGCTAAAACCTACCTTTTTGATATAGCCTACAATTAGGGAGGGATCATGTGTTTCTGAACCCTCCCTTAGTTATGCTGCTAATAGGTTTAGTTAGCCGGGGGACCTCCAGTAATGCACTGGGCCTCACTCCTTTCCTCACTCTCTATGAAATATTTTTTTTTGCTGGTCATTAACATTTGTTTGTTCTCTCCCATAGATTGAGTCCCCATCGTGCTGTTTGCTCTCTACATGTCTGTTCTTTTCTTCTTCTCTATCCCCTCACCCCCCAGCCAGTCGCAGCAGATGACTGCCCCTCCCTGAGCCTGGTTCTGCTGGAGGTTTCTTCCTGTTAAAAGGGAGTTTTTCCTTTCCACCGTCGCCAAGTGCTTGCTCACAGGGGATCGCCTGATTGCTGGGGTCTTTCTGCAACTGTGGGGGTTCCCCCCTACAGTTGATAGTGCTATGAGATGACTGTTGTTGTGAAATGGCGCTATATAAATAAAGTTGAATTGAATTGAATTGAATATGTCCTCAGCGCGCACTGGGACTTGGTGGTAACCGCAGACCAGGTCTATTTTAGAAAAAACGCGCGCTCCTGCAAGGTGAATGGAAAAATCCTGAATGTGAGGAATTGGGTAGCGGTCGTGCGCTGTGGCATTGTTCAACCTGCGGAAATCCCCGCAAGGTCGCCACGAACCTTCAGCTTTAGGGACCATGTGTAGCGGGGAAGACCATGGGCTGTTTGAGCGCCTAATGATGCCCAACCTCTCCAGGTTGGTGAACTTCTCGCGCGCTATGGCCAATTTAGCTGCGTCCAAGCGCCGAGGTCTTGCAAAAACGGGTGGCCCGGTGGTGGTGATAAAATGCTCCACCCCGTGTTTAGCGATGGCTGCCGAAAACGTCGGGACAGTGAGTGCTGGGAACTGAGTGAGCAGTGTATGGAACTTACCGCATGTAGCTGTGACGTTGGCTTGTGCTGTTGGCCGGGTCACTCGAGCTATACAGGGGAGAGAGTCAAAAGGCGTCTGTTAGTCAAAAGGCGTCTGTTAGCGACATCTACCAACAAACCATGTGCACATAGAAAATCATCCCCCAGTATATGGAAATTCAATGCTGCTATGACAAAAGTCCACTCAAATGTATGGCCGTGTAGAGACAAGAGTAGAGTCCTCTCACCAAAGGTCTTAATCCCTGAGCCATTCACTGCCGCCATCTCGGGGCCGCTAGATCCTGCCAGCTGGTCAGCGTAGGTCGGACGGATGAAACTCTTCTGGGCGCCGGTGTCCACGAGGAAATGCCTCCCCGAGCGTGCGTCCGTCAAGTAGAGCAGCTTGTTCTCCTCCCCGAGGGTCGCGGCTGCTACCGACCCCCGGTCTTGGCGTTTCCTGAGTTGCTTGAATTGGCACGGTGGTATACATTTGCATGCCCTCTCTGCGAAGCGGCGGTGGTAGAAGCAAAGCGTGTCTCCCCCGCGTTCCTTGGCCCCCGCTGCTGCTGCCGTCGGTGGCTCTGCTGCTGCCGTCGATGGCTCCTCGCCTCCTCCGGCCATCGCGCCGAGCTCCGTCGCTGCCGCAATGGTCATGAACTCTCTGCTGGCGACGATGATCCGGTTTGCTTCCCGGGCTAGCGCACAATAGTCCCGCTTGGCCAGCAACGGCGAATTGGCCAGGGTCGCTCTTGCCGCTGATGGAAGGTTCCGGAGGAAGAGGTGGGTAAAAATGAAATGGTCGTTGTCTGTGCCATTTAACCTCAGCATCTTCTCCATCAGGTCTATGGCCGACCCATCTCCCAACCTGGTCCGAGTCAGGAGTCTCTCTGCTCTCTCACCATCCGAGAGTGTGAAGTGCTGGATGAGCGCAGCCTTCAGCTCGCCGTACTTGTCGTCGGTTGGTGGCTGATTGAGCAGGCTCTCTACGTGCTGAGCCATGCGGGCGTCGAGCGCTGCGACCACATAGTGGAATTTTGTGTCATCCGCCGATATTGACATATTGTTCGGCCCAGGAAACACGCATGCAGGCTCAGGCAGATTTGAAAGCTTTATTTAACAACATTGTGATGTGTATGAATGCGTGTGTGAGGGATAAGTGTGTAATGAGGGTGGAGGATGCAGGTCAGGACAGAGCAGCACGTCGTGCGGCCAGGCAACCCTATGAGTGAGAGGAGAACAGGGATTAGCTGGGCAACCACACAGGAGAGGGACAAAAGTTCTGTGCTTACTTGTAGTACTGCGGTGACTGGCATTGGCAAGGACCCAAGCCTGGGAGACAGCGTCCTGCTGTGCGTCCGGGATGAAGCGGCGAGGCAGAGGAGTGGCGAGACGAAGGGGAGTGAGTCCGCCGCCGGAAGATCCACCTGTGCACAGGGGAAGGCTGACAGGAGAAGGTAAGGTAATAATAAACAGCTTACGTGCCGTGATGAGGAGTCAGCAGGCCTGGAGGATAGGATGCTGATGAGAGTTGAGTACGCAAGGAGACAGACGGCTCCAGGCTGCAGCTCAGGGCAGGATGGAATATATAGCTGCGCACTAACGAGGAGCAGGTGTGCGCACAGCTGAGGTGGATGCCCATGAGCTGCGGGTGATGACAGTACTCCCCCCCTACCAGCGCCTCCTGGCGCTGGCTTACCTGGGTGCGTCCGATGAAACTCCGTGATGAGGTCCTGATCCAACACCCACGAAGAGCGCACCCAGGATCTCCACTCCAGACCATAACCTTCCCAATCCACCAGATATTGCAGCCCATGACCTCGGCGCCGGGAGTCCAGGATGGAAGTAACACCCCACGCCGGGTCACCGTCGATCATCCTAGGCGCAGGAGGAGACCTAGGAGGGGGGCAGAGTGAATTGGAAAGGACAGGCTTGATTTTAGAAACGTGGAAGGTGGGACACACACGTAGGGAGGGGGGGAGGGCCATACGCACAGCCACCGGGTTGATGATCCTAGAAATCACGAAGGGGCCGAGAAATCGCGGCGCCAACTTCTTCTTCTCACCCTTAAGGTTAATGTCCTGGGACAAGAGCCAAACCCGCTGACCCACCTGGTAGACAGGAGCCGGCCTTCTGTGGCAATTGGCGGTGGAGCTGTTGCGCGCCGCTGTGCGTAAAAGCGCGTTCTTGGTCTTGGTCCACACACTCCGGCAGCACCTGATGTGCACCTGGATGGAAGGAACAGCTAGCTCACCCTCCTGCTCGGGAAACACGGGAGGGTCATACCCCAAGGACGCTTCGAAGGGCGACACCCCAGTAGCAGAGGACCGGGCTGAGTTATGGGCGTATTCCACCCAGGTCAGGTAGGAGCTCCAGGATGAAGGGTTTGAGGATGTCACGCAGGGTAGGGCGGCCTCCAACTCCTGATTCATGCGCTCGCGCTGCCCGTTGGATTGGGGGTGGTAACCAGAGGAGAGACTCACCGTGGCCCCCAAAGCGTTGCAAAAGCTCCTCCAAACCTGGGAGACGAACTGCGGGCCCCGGTCCGAGACCACGTCCAGCGGGATCCCATGCAGCCTGACGACATGTTGGACCAGGAGGTCAGCCGTCTCATGTGCCGAAGGGAGACCCTGAAGAGGCACAAAATGGGTGGCTTTGGAGAATCTGTCCACAATAGTCAGGACCGTGTCAAAGGTGTTAAAGACAGGGAGACCGGTGACGAAGTCTAGGGCGATGTGGGACCAGGGCCTGCCCGGGACCGGCAGGGGCTGGAGTAGACCCGCAGGTGGATAATTCTGGGATTTGCCGGTAGCGCACTGGGGACAGGCCCGGACATAATTGGTCACGTGTTTCTGGAGACCCGGCCACCAAAACGAGCGTTGCAGCAAACTCACCAGGCAGGTAATGCCAGGGTGACATGAGAGTTTGGAGGTATGGGCCCAGTGGATCACTTCACCTCGAACCGCCGAAGGAACAAAGAGCCTCCCCTCCGGCCCCCCACCAGGATCCGTCTCCATCTCCTGAGCCCTCAGAATCTTGTCTTTGATGGACCAGGCAATCGCCCCCACGACGCATGAATTGGGCAGGATGGTATGTTCGAATTTCTCCGGGCCCTCAGGGGCAAATTGTCTGGACAGGGCGTTGGGCAACCCATTCTTCGAGCCTGGACGGTACGTGATGGTGAAATGGAAGCGAGCAAAAAATAGAGACCAGCGCGCCTGGCGGGCATTCGGGCGCCTCGCTGACCTCAAGTACTCAAGGTTTTTATGGTCTGTCCAGACCACAAAGGGCTGGGCTGCCCCTCTAACCAGTGACGCCACTCCTGTAGAGCGAGCTTGACGGCGAAGAGCTCCCTTTCGCCGACGTCATAATTGCGCTCCGCCGCCGATAGCCGCTGGGAGAAGAAGGCGCAGGGCCACTTGACACCATCCACCGGTGAGCGCTGGGAGAGCACCGCCCCCACCCTCGTGTCAGACGCGTCGACCTCCACCAGACACTGAAGCGCGGGATCAACCTGGGTCAGGACCCGGGAGGACGAGAACACCGCCTGGAGAGTCTTGAAGGCGGTGGCCGCTTCCTCTGACCACTGGAAGGGCACCTTCAATGACATGAGACGGGTCAGGGGGGAGACGATGGCGCCGAAGTTGGGAATAAAGCGCCGGTAGAAGTTTGCGAATCCAATGAACTGCTGCACCTGCTTCCTGGAGGTAGGCGTGGGCCACTTGATCACCGCTTTAACCTTAGCAGGGTCGGGGAGGATCTGATTATGTGAGATGACGAACCCCAGGAAGGAGGTGGTCCGGGCGTAGAATTCGCACTTCTCAGCTTTAATGTAGAAGCGATTCTCCAGCAGCCGTTGCAGGACCCGCCTCACATGGGCCTGGTGCTCCTCCCGTGACTTGGAGAAGATGAGTATGTCATCAAGTAACACAAAGACGAATACTCTCAGGAAGTCCCGAAGAACATCGTTAATGAGACGCTGGAAGATGGCAGGCGCGTTGATGAGCCCGAACGGCATCACGAGATATTCGAAGTGGCCGCTGGGTGTCCTAAAGGCCGTCTTCCATTCGTCTCCCTCCCGGATCCTAACGAGATGGTAAGCGCTGCGGAGGTCAAGCTTGGTGAACCAGGTCGCCCCCTGGAGGGAGTGGAAAGCAGTGTCCATGAGTGGTAGTGTGTAGCGGTCCTTAATGGTGATATTGTTCAACGCTCTGAAGTCGATACAGGGGCGTAGGGACCCGTCCTTCTTACCCACGAAGAAGAAACCCGCGCCAAGCGGGGACGAGGAGGGGCGGATAATCCCAGCGCTGAGCGACTCCTTGATATAGGTGTCCATCGCCTCGCGTTCTGGTGCAGAGAGACTGTACAGACGGCCAGACGGCAGGGGGGCCCCCGGGCGGATGTTGATCGCACAGTCATATGGTCGATGCGGAGGAAGGGACAAGGCTCTGGACTTGCTGAATGCTACCCCCAAGTCATGGAACTCCTGCGGCACTAGAGTCAGGTCCGGGGGCTCGGAGACCGGCGCCGGCGGAGGGGAGGTTGGAGCACAAGCTGCCAACTGGAGGCAGGTGCCCAGGCAGAAGGTGCTCCAGGACAGGACGCTGCCGGTTCTCCAATCCAGGACAGGGTTATGCAGCCGCAGCCAGGGGTAACCCAGAATGACACAGTCTGACGAGGAGGGCAGGACGTAGAGGGTCAGATCCTCCCGGTGGTTGCCGGAGACGATGATGGGGACTGGCTTAGTGCGATGCGTAACTGTTCCCAGGGAAGAGCGAGAGAGCGTGACCAAGTTGAGGGGGGTAGGCAGCAGTTGTCAGGGTATGCCAAAACGGGTTGCCAGGCTCTTAGAGATAAAACTCTGCTCTGCCCCAGAATCCACCAGTGCGTGAGTGGAGTGCCCGGTGGAGTTGTGGCAGAAACGTATGGGCAATGTGCATGATGATAGGGGATTTGGCCGGTTAGAGTCCGCGAGGCCCCCTACTGTGACTCGCGGACCTCCCCGTTTGGCTTAACCGGGCACAGCTCCACGGGATGCTGGTCATCTCCGCAATACATGCAGAGACCCCGTTCCCGCTGGCGGTGTCTCTCCGCTAGAGGGAGCCTAGTGCACCCGATAGCCATGGCTTCTGGTTCATCGGTGGACTCCGGAGCTGGTAACACCAGGGGGCAAGACTGAGCTGGATGGAGGGAAGCTCCGCGCGAGCGGCTGGCAGACTTCTGCTCCACAGCCCGCTCACGTAGCCTGTTGTCCAGGCTAATAGTGAGCGAGATCAACTCAGAGAGTTGCCCTGGGAGATCCCGACCGGCTAGCTCATCCATCAGACCAGAATTGAGGCTACGGAGGAAGATACTGCAGAGAGAAGCCTCTCCCCAGCCCACCTCCTCCGCTGCCACCCGGAAGTCGACAGCGTATTCCGCCGCTGACCGGCTCCCCTGTTGGAGACTAAGGAGCCGATCAGCAAGGACGCTGTCGAGACGGGAATGGTCAAAGACTTCTAAAAAGTCTCGCACGAACCGGTCATATGAGAGGTTTGCGTAGCTGGGCTTCGTCATTACGGCGTAAGCCCAAGCTAACGCTTGCCCCTCAAGAAGATTAGCCATGTACCCGATTTGGCTATGGTCTGAGGGGAAATCCCCGGGAACGCGCAGAAACACCGACTCACACTGCAAGATAAACCCCTTCGCTCCACCGAGTTTCCCGTTGAAGCGAGCGGGGGTTGGAATGGGTGTGAGACGGGTTGGCGCTCCCGAGCTAGGCTGACCAGCTGAGGAGGCGACCGGAGCCGCAGCGCCGAGAGGGCCCGGAGGGAAAGCCCGCGGAGGGTCCAGGCGGTCTAACCGGTTAGTAATTGTGGTTAATTGATTCAGTATAACCTGCTGTTGGTGAGCAATCATATCCACCTGAGCCTTGAGGGTGGAAAAATGGCGTGCAAGCCCGCTGTCCGCTGGGCCGCTTTGCTGGAGCCGTACTGACATATTGTTCGGCCCAGGAAACACGCACGCAGGCTCAGGCAGATTTGAAAGCTTTATTTAACAACAGTGTGATGTGTATGAATGCGTGTGAGGGATAAGTGTGTAATGAGGGTGGAGGATGCAAGTCAGGACAGAGCAGCACGCCGTGCGGCCAGGCCACCCTATGAGTGAGAGGAGAACAGGGATTAGCTGGGCAACCACACAGGAGAGTGACAAATGTTCTGTGCTTACTTGTAGTACTGCGGTGACTGGCGTTGGCAAGGTCCCAAGCCTGGGAGACAGCGTCCTGCTGTGCGTCCGGGATGAAGCGGCGAGGCAGAGGAGTGGCGAGACAAAGGGGAGTGAGTCCGTCGCCGGAAGATCCACCTGTGCACAGGGGAAGGCTGACAGGAGAAGGTAAGGTAATAATAAACAGCTTACGTGCCATGATGAGGAGTCAGCAGGCCTGGAGGATAGGATGCTGCTGAGAGTTGAGTACGCAGGGAGACAGACGGCTCCAGGCTGCAGCTCAGGGCAGGATGGAATAAATAGCTGCACACTAACGAGGAGCAGGTGTGCGCGCAGCTGAGGTGGATGCCCGTGAGCTGCGGGTGATGACAGATATCCCCCGGAGGGCGAACTGCGCCTCGACTAGGTGGAACCAGGAGCGCGGGTTGTGCTGCCAAAAATCTGGTAGCTTGATCGCAACAGCACATACGTGGCTGGGGGTTCCCATCGAGGTTGGCTCCGGGGGTCTTTCGTTGTGTTCCATGATTCGTCTTGGGTCACCAGTGTGGAGCGTGTAAATAACGAGGCGGATTTGGCTCAGACAATTTATTACACATCTCACACAAGAAGCATAGACAGAATGACAACTCAGCAGAGACTCTTCTCTTAAATAGCATGGCATTCCTCTAGAAGCTTCTAACACACAAAAGGTCACATTGCATTCACTTCCTTAATCCTTTATTTTAGATTTAGATTTAGATTTAGTATAATTTATTGATCCCCAGAGGGGAAATTGAGGGTCATCCACCACCTGGATGGATGAAGCAGCCACGATACGGCGCTATCCCTTAACCATTCACACACACATTCACACCTAGGGCCACTTTAGAGTCTCCAATTAACCTAACCTGCATGTTTTTTGGCATTTTTTATCATTCCTCTAGAAGTTTCTAACACACAAAAGGTCACACTGAAGTCATCCTTCACACCTCCCTGTTATCTCCCAGGGAACCTCTGCTCTTTGTTCTTGTCTAAGATGTTATACAATTATGCACTCCCCATGTGCCGCCATAGTACATATGTTTTGGGATTACTTTAAGTATTATATTAGGAACACAGCAGCTTCCTTTGTCCTACGGACTGTATGATGATAGAGACGGCAGAATAACCCGTCTGGCTGTGTGGGGTTGGGACAGTAGTCCACCTGTCCCCCTCTAGTTTTAGTTATTTGTGTGCATGGATAGGTCCTTTTATTATACTTACTGTTATTGTGTGATTCAGGTTACAAATTTGGGTGGGCCTAAATGGTGTGTGTGCTTTGGACTTTTCAACGGGGGGGGGCGGGGGTAACGTATTAAATGTTATTATTATGTATTATGGCTGACAGCTATACCTTTCCAGTTCCGCTGCCACCCAGGGTATAAAAGGCCAACCCGGAAGAGGCACCGTCTCTTTTCGACCAGCACCTCTGCCTTGACGGGAGCGCCGTTCCGTTCTACTGCATCATCGGCCTCATTATTGAAGTCTCGGTTATAGCCATAACAGAATGTTGGGGCTTGGAGTTTTTAGTGAGTTTTTAATGAGTTTTACCTCGTCCTTCCTCTGCAAGACTAAACAGCAAAACCAGTGTGAAAACAGTCAATGTGATCAATAAATGGTGTAGTTGCTGAATGTGTCTTTTTTTTCAGTAACCGCTATTTTATAACAAATCAGCTTGAGATTGACTGTGACAGGAAGCCATTCACATACTGTAAAAAAGCCCCTAGTGGCCTGGCATAGTTATTACCTCCGCCAGGCCGAAAAGGCCAGGAGGAGGTTATGTTTTTGCCGGGGTTTGTCTGTGTGTTTGTCTGTTTGTCTGTCTGTCTGTCTGTCTGTCTGTTTGTCTGTTGGTTAGCAAGATAACTCAAAAAGTCTTGGACGGATTTCCATGAAACTTTCAGGCGTTGTTGGAAATGGTACAAGGAAGAACTGATTAAATTTTGGGGGTGATCCGGTTCACCGTCTGGATACAGGAATTTTTCAAAGCATTTTTCAACACTGTGACATAGGGCCATTTTCAACATGTGCGCAGGCGCAATGGAGGGCGCTGGTCGTCGTGTCTGCAACACAAACTCTGCGTTCTTCAACGTTTTAGGCACAAAAGCACGCGGAAAACACTGCTGGCCTGGGCCCGCCAGCGTGCCTGTGTTTGCGCGCAACTGCAAAACCTCACACGGGCAGCTGTCCGCCGACGGATTCTTTGGCAGAAATTCCCCGGCCAGCCATAGGAGCTGTGCATTTGGCAGAAATTCACCGGCCAGCCATAGGCGCTGCGCAAAAACGAGCTCTCTGCTGGCAAACCTTCTAAATTCTCGTTTGCCGCGGAGTGCAACCCCAAAATAATATAATATAAAACCCACAGCAACCTGTCTACCCAATTTGCATCCGTCAGTGGAGGAGATGGACACAACAGCAACACTTCAGTTTATTACCTCCGCCAAGGAGGCAATGCTTTTACTACTGAACCACTAATCCTATCACTATCACATTGATTGTCATTGATTAATTGTGTGTTTATTGCACTGTCCCTGTCAATTAAACAAATAATCATTGTGAATCCAATTGCTAGTCATATGTTTACATGCTCAAGGAATCTGAAAACGTACACACAAACACTGTATGGGGGGAATTGTGGCGCTTGGCGGAGGTCTGCGCTCTCCGAGTGCTTTTCTAGTTATAATATCTTTTCCCCCCATTAACATTAAAGGTTTGATTGATTGATTGATTGATTGATTGATTTTATTTGAACATCAAGACAAAAAAATAAATTTAAAACAAGAAATCAAAACCAAAAAATAAACATAAAAAAGTCCTCGTTCAAAAGGATTGGGAAGAAGCCAACGCTTAGGTATATAGTCCCACCCCTTCTCCATACCCAATAAATTATATCAGTCTAGTCATTATCCATCCCATAATTACATTCATTATACAATACCATAATATATAATGCATCTTATAAATAAATTATGCAATAGAAATAACACAACAATGATAGTTTATAGTGACAATAATACCAACATCTAATAATAATTGTAATAATAATAGGTAAATACATCTGGTATTCATTCATTCAATGACTTCTGGTATGTTTAATATAATTATAGACAATATTATCATCATCATAATCATCATATATCCCCACATGGCTTACAATACCTAGGTGCAATAAGTAACCATCCATCCATCCATCTTCTTCCGCTTAATCCTTTTCGGGTCGCGAGGGGGCTGGAGCCTATCCCAGCATCTTTGGGCGAGAGGCAGGGTCCACCCTGGACAGATCGCCAGTCCATTGCAGGGCCAACACAGAGAGACAAACAACGATTCACTCTCACAGTCATACCTAAGGACAATTTAGAATCCCAAGTTTGATGCCAATTAACCTAACTTGCATGTTTTTGGCATGTGGGAGGAAACCGGAGCAATAAGTAACCATATAATAATAATAACCATAATAATGGGTAGCCATTTTATAACATTTGTAACTACTACAAAAGTCCTGTGTGCAGGCAGCACACAGGACTTTGTATGAGTTTTCCAGCCACGGTGCACAATGGGAATTTAGCCGATTGCTTTCCCCGATGACTTTAGGGCTGTTTTCCCACACCTAAAGCCAAACTGCCGAGTCCCTGACACAGCTTCAGTTTATTACAGCCGCTATGCATCCTCGGGGAATTCGGCCGTTCGCCTTCCCCACATCCTTGCAGGACTGAGCCCGCACGAGGAGTCAGAGACTAAATTTTTTTTCTTCACAGCCGCTGTGGATCTCCGCCACATTTAACGGGAAAGTCCCTCACCATCGCAGATCCACACGCAATTTTTGCGTGGCCCAGACAACTCTGCTGTCCCGGGCCGGCACTTGCTTACTCCCACCCCCTTCACCTCCCCCTGCACAGATCTTTTCCTGCACCTCACTCCCAAAGCCGGCCGATCGCCGTCTTGTTCCATTACGCACGACTGCACTCCTGCCCGTGTGTCCACGATCCACGGCCGTTTAATGTGCTGGAACTCGGAGCGGAACACACTGCCCTTTCCACAACTCCCCCATCCCCCTCACGGACTGACATGCCCTCTGACACTCCTCTACAGCAGGACAGTTTTACCGGAGCTGAAGCCAAACGACGACCGGGGGGGGGGGGGGTCACAAGAGCCCCTCGGGGGACAACCAGTTAATCATGCAATTGAAATGTATGGACTGATATCAATATGTAAATGTTGACTGTTATGTAAATGTGCCATGCATTCTCTCTTGTCTGTATAAATGTGCTCACTCTAAGCTGACGAAAAACGGACTCAGGGCTCACTCACAGCGCACTGACACAGCGCTGAGTGAGTCTCTGATGGAGGAATAAAACACCTTTAACCTTCAGCTTGTCGTGTCCGCCTGCACTTATTTCGTTCCTCCACATTGGAGGGCGCATGCGCACGCAGCGACCGGCAGCTGGTGAAAAAAGTCCGTCGTCTGTGTCTCTGTTTTTACGCACTTTAATGTGTTTAAACGAAATTCTCTGTGTCGTTTTTGTACTTGAATGTTTGTGGACTGTATAACGAAGAGCTCCCTGGTTCCATCAATATGGATTTCCGCCCTATTTTTGCACTGCTGCTTCTTTCCCACCGGCTCTTTGTCTCTGAGGTAAGCGCAATCACGATCATGCCGGGGAGAATACAATATTCCAGAGACATGTTACTGCATTTCAACACGGATAATGCAGCGTCTGTGTTTGAGTCTGTGCCGTGACTGCTGGACTTTATTTTAAGAGACTTTCATGGACACAGCGATGAAAAGAGAGACAAGAGGAGGAAACGTGGAAAGCGTGGAGGCGTGAAATTAAGCCTGAGGAGACGTCAGTTTAATAGTGTTCCTCTTCCTTCCATGATTCTGGGGAACGTACAATCCCTGAGAAATAAAGTAGATGAAATTCAAGGGAATGTACGCTACCAGAAGGACTTCAAGAACTGCTGTGTCATGGCTTACACGGAGACGTGGCTTACGGCACAAGACCCGGATGCGGACCTGTGGATTGATGGCTTTGGAGCCCCACTTCGCTCGGATCGGCAGGAAGAGGTAACGGGGAAACGTCAGGGGAGTGGCGTATGTTTATATATTAATAAACAGTACTGCACATCTGTCATGGTCAGAGAGCGCATCTGTACACCCGATGTGGAGCTTCTGTCCGTATCGCTATGCCCCTTTTATCTGCCCCGCGAGTTCCCCCAACTTTTCATCACGACTGTGTACATTCACCCGAGAGCAGACGCTGACTCCGCCTCCAGCACCGTCTTTGATGTGGTACAGCGGCTGCAGTCAATTTCTCCAGAGGCTCCAGACTTTATTCTTGGGGATTTTAACCACGTTTCTTTAAAGAAGACACTTAAAAACTTTTATCAGTATGTCTCCTGCCCAACCAGGCGAAAAAAGACATTGGACCTGTGCTATGGATCCATTGAGTGTTATGACCCGAGCGCTAATGTTATTTGTGCTCGGGCTATTCCTGTCAGGTCTTGACCGCGGCGTTGTTATTCCGGCTCTCCGAGCTCTTATTGTGACAGCGCTCGGGGAGGCTTCCGCTCAGCTGTCAAGACCTGAACAGCTGTTCTGCATTTGCGGTCGTTAGCGGCCGGCTTCTTAAACCGACGCTAGTGACTGCATCCTTGCAGCAGTGTCCGTCGCTGATCGTCGGAGCGATCGTACGTTATGGATTAATACTACATTGCCTGTCTGTGGTGTGACCGTCTCATCCTGTGGACCCGTGAGTGAGCTTATTAGCCTTACGCCTCCCTGTGTGTAGACTTGTTGGTGTCATAGCCTCAGCGGCCTGTATTATTGTGATTTTCACCGTAATAAAGACTTTAACACAACTCTCTGGTGACGGTGTGGCGTCTTATGGTGGCGTCTTATGGTGGCTCGGCCATCATCGAGTCCATCCTCACCTCCTCCATAACCGTGTGGTACGCAGGAGCCACTGCCAGGGACAGACTAAGGCTGCAGCGCGTCGTGCGCACTGCTGAGAAGGTGATCGGCTGCAAGCTCCCATCTCTCCAGGACCTGTACATCTCCAGGACCCGGAGGCGTGCAGGCCGGATCATAGCCGATCCTTCACACCCTGGTCATGTACTGTTTGCCCCCCTCCCCTCAGGTAGAAGACTTCGGTCCATTCAGACTAAAACCTTGAACAGCTTTTTCCCCTCTGCCATCAGACTGCTGAACATTAAGTGACTTATTGACTCTCGTGCACTATATACAGCAGCTCATGTCGTTCATCACTGTTTTTCTGTTGCATTATCGACTGCACTGTGGTACCCCATATTATCTGCTACTTGCTAATTTATTTAAAACTGCCTTGACTAGTATTACTCATTATTATTATTATTATTATTACTTATTATTCTACACTTATTGCATGTTTTTAGTCTTTTAGTTTTTTAGTTTATCTCTTTATCTCATCATGTTTTTAATGTTGCAGCATGGCACCGAGACAAATTCCTAGTTTGTGTACTACATGAGCAATGGCAATAAATCTGATTCTGATTCTGATTCTCGCGAGGGCCACCGCTTGACAGTACACTGCTGCCACAAAACGGCGTTTACGGTGACGCCAACCCGAGACGCCTTTCACCAGTGAGTTAGTGTCATTAGGACATCGCTTTTTCCTGTCTGGGTACGGTGTGCTGGAGGAATGCCGTTGCGGAGGGGCCGCGCTCGGAGTTCGAGCCACGAGCTGGCGGACGTCCTGGAATACATGGATGAGACGCTCATCTCTGCTTCCCTCCTGGACTACAACCATGACGTACACTGGTACCTGGACTGCGCTGAGGATGTACTCAATCATCTTTCTCCCCGCTACGCCGACCACCCAGAAGTCGACGCGAGGAGGGCTGATATCGCCGCGCAACGTGAGATACTCCGTATGGTGGAGGAGGACTACGGCAAGAAGCAGAGGAGGAGGCGTTCCCGCTCCTCGCCTTGGTATCCCGTTCCTGTCCTCGATCCACTCCAGGAGTTCGCACCATCTGGGGGCCGGTGTAGACGTCGGCGCCGCGACCAAGGGCATCCTCAGCAAGCTCCTGTTCCAGATCCAGTTCCGGGCCGCCGGAATGACCCAGTCAACCAGTCAGCTGTCTCTTCGGCATCATGTCAGGAGGGAATTTCTGCAGCCTCTCTTCCCGGGCCATCTTCCCCTGCTGTCCGGTAAGCATGTTGTGCCCGGCCCACTTCGGCTATCGCTCCCTCGCCCTCGATGCCTTCTCCAGCTGCTGTGTGTGACAAGAGCCCTGCTTCGGCGAGCCCCGCCCATGGGTCCTCTCTTACCATCCAGCGAGCGAGGGAAGGAGCAATGCCCCCTACAGCTGGCACCACCCTCCCTTCGGGAGACAGGCAAGTTCATGTTCACTCCCCTACTTATAATAGTGATCTGTCTTGTCTGACTCCTGGGGGTGGAGTTCGGGGTTTGCAGCCCCCCGAGCTCCCACCACCAGCTGTAGTCATCTGTTCTGAACCTGCTGCCTCTGTGTTTTCCTCCGCTGAGTGGTCCTCGGAGTTAGGTCTACGTCGTTGAGGGAGGAGGAGGCCTGCGGCTCTGGGAATAATATCGGCCCCGCAGCCACGTTTTGGACAGAGGAGAAGAGCGGACTGCGGTGTAGAGCCTGAGCCGACGAGGAAGCGTCCCCGGGTCTCCACGGAGGAGCAGCCCGAGCCAGCGGGTCGAGGGTCCCCTGCCGCCATGCCGTGCGGGTTATTGGTGTGAACATCAGCGCGAGAGGATCCAGCTGCAGAGACCATCATGCCGGCTGCGGAGCCCGACGTAGCTGAGTGGGAGCCCGACGACGAGCTTCTACCCGAACCTGGATCGACGGAGTCCTGGATGGCTCCAGAGCCCGAATGCAGGCAAGTGCTCTTCTTTGTTTGCCTTTGTGGTGTGTTAGAGCATTTTTGCCTGCCTCGCGGGGAGGCGAGCGAGGGGCAGCCGTCTGCTGCACCCGAACTCGTCTTGCTGGGCTCTGGCGCTGCCGGGGATACTGATTCCGGTCCTCTCTTTCTCTGAGCCTCTTCACAGTGTCGCCGGCTTGGAATCTGTCGAGGTCACGGTGCAGGAGGTCCCAAGTTCAGGGGTGGAAGTCGTCGCCGATGTGGTGCCGACCCAGTCGGGGTCCGATGAGACCCAGCGGGGGTCTGACGCAGGTGCAGCTGTGACCCAATTGGGGTCCGGCGAGGCCCGGTCGGGGTCCGACGCGGGCGCAGCAGTGACCCAATCGGGGTTCGACGCAGGCGGAGCTACAACGGCCGCATCGGTCTGGGTCAAAGTCGGTGGAGTAGCTGCAGACCCTTCGCCGCCTGATGTGATTTGGGCTCGTCATCACGATTATTCCCCTCTCAGGAGCCACCAGCTGGGGTCGTCAGCGCTGCGGGCCGTTGGAGGTTTTCTTCTTGCAGGCTGCTGCTCCCATGTAGTTTCGCTGTCAGGGAGGTCGCCGCACGCTATTCCTCCACAGTTCTGGTGGCTGAGGGATGCGGGTCGGCCACCCGTGGAGCTGTTTTGCTTGTTCGGCGCCTTGGGTCGGCCACCCGATGGACTATGTTTATTGCTGGGTGGTCTGGTCCGGCTGCCGGAGGCCTTGACTCTCGGGGCCTGGGACTGGGGCAGGCCGCCTGACCACGTACTGTTCCCCATGATTACCCGTGGGCCATTGGACGCAGGGAGGCCGCCGGAACTATGCCTGGGGCGTTTGGTCTCCGCCTGTCATCCTCTGTTTGGACCATACGGTATAAGGTCATCCGGAACGATTAAATTGCCTCATGTATGTTTGATGTAGCATGTTTTTTGTTTTTTCCCCCTCTCCTACCTGAGGGATTATAGCATGTATTTTGTGGTTTTTCATAGGTGCCCTGGTGTTTGAGGCTGATGTTTTTGGGATAAACAGTTCTTTTGTGAATATGGCTGAGGTTTCATGCACTTGGGTAACTTGGGAGCATAAATTGATCCATTGTGGCATTAAGAGTTTGTGTGTGGGAACAGTGTGGAAAGACCTTCACTCAGACGAGTTTAGACCACATGAAGTCATGTACTCTGGGGTTAAACAGTTTGCCTGTGGTCACTGTGGGAAAACCTTCTGTGTCGGGTAAATAAGGCACTTTTCCACTAGCCCAGCACACTTCGGCACATCTCGATTCACTTCGACACGATTCGGCATGCTTTTGTCTCCATCACAACCGTGTTGAGCTGGGGTGGGTGGGATTTCTATAACAGCGAGGCGGCGCCACACTCCCGTGACGTAGAACACGCGACCTAAGCAAAACATAACACATACAGCTGTACAAGGCGACTCCTCGGTCTGTGGCTTTTTTCACCGTAAACGCCAAAAAGGACCGCCAGACAAGGGTACAGGCAGCGAGATGAAACACTCTGGAAATAGTTCTGCAGCTTCTGGGAGAGCCAAAGGCGTGAGGATACAAACTAGGTCATATATGACGGTAAGCTAATGTTGCTAATGTTGCTAATGCTATTTTGCTATAAGTACGTCGTACTACACTTTAATTTCTGCAAGTTATCGCTGTTAGGTACTAAAATATGTACGCTGTGTGTGTTTCAGATGGCTCTGTTGTGGGGAAATTACTGCTTCATTCGGTCTGGGCGTTCAGCACAGCCTGTCACGGATTTCATCAGCCTGTCACTGATGTCAGCACAGCTTCACAAACGATCAGTGGTTATAGAGCTTAAGAATGTCTGTAGAAATGTTTATTTCCTGTGCAACAAATTGCTCTGATCCGCTTGAAAATCATGGAGAGACTGTTGAGAGACAGTTTGAGACATCATGCACGTACCTGCTTCTGCACTGAGTCTGAGATGTGTCATAGAAAAAAATGATCAGCTGACACAACTTGATCGCCATGTTAATAACTATATTAGCCACAAAATATATATTCAAAAAGTAAACTTTACTGAGTTAGGTATAATAAGATATATTTGACAGTTATCATGCATTTTAGGCCAAAACAAGCTTGATCTAGGATTAAAAGCAATTAAAATAATGCAGTCACAAGGTTACATGGAAAATACTTGATTTACTAGATACATATACTGTAGAAATATATATTCTCTGCATCAACAATGTACTATACATGCATTCATGTCGTATTGCACTGGGAATTTCACTGACAATAAACCTCTGAAGTTTTTGCAGATGTCTCTTTTTTTATATGTGAAGGTTACCACCATGTGGCATAAATTAAATACTGAAAGATTGGAAAAGCTAAGAATAATCCAGCAGTTTGAGAAATCACTTTTGGTTTGGTGTAAGTCTGTCAACAGAATTATGAACCATAAAGCAGTTTGTGTTAAAATGTTAAATCCCATTAAACCTAATCCGGGGGCTTCCAATCGTGTGTCATGCGGGGCCAAGACCCTGCAGGTTCTCTCTTCTACCCAGTCTCTTCAGCAGGTGATCTCACTGATCAGTCAGTGGAAGAAGTTCAGTGGAATCTGCTGCTGAAGACACTGGTTGGAGGTAAAGCCTGCAGGGTCTTGGCCCTCCATGGCACATGATTAGACACCCCTGCCCAAACCCATTATGATGAAGAGCAGATGATAATATGACCCAGAATTCCTCCATATACTGGTACTGTCACTAAAGTATGCAGGGTCTTCTGTACAGTCTTCTAACAATATAGTCTTCAGTTAATAAAATAATTGTTTTGGTTACTTTTTTCTTAAAAATGAGCCATTATTTTCAAGGTCACCGATTAATCCTTTGTACAGTTGACTCTTTTCCCACCAGTGTCTTAACAGACAAAATAGAAAATCAAGATAGAAAATCATGATGCAAACACATAAGTCACTAAATTGTTTATTACAATCAGCAGCAAATTCCAGATTATTCAGAATGTGCAAAATTCAAACTGTAAAAAAAAAACAAACTGGAATGGTCACACGCTGCCTCACTGAGAAGCAACTGGATCGGCCCATCGTACTGGTCCTGGTTCAACAGATCTACAGCCTGCATCTCTGTAAATAGTGAGGCAAGGTCCAGTTGGGGTGACAGTTTCCCTCTTGCCTAGACAAAAGACAAATGGGTGGTGGTTAATTAAAGCAAGTTTAAAACTTATTTGGGAAATACACTTGTTGCTAAAAGCCAGTGGTGGAATGTGAATTAATGAATGAATCTTTATTTCGGATTGATTAAAAGTAAAGATTAAAAGAAAATAGAATAATATAACAAAGGGGAAAAAAATCTAACAAGGTCAAATTAAACAATAACTCCTCTGATTATACAGTTCAACATAGGTTATCTGAAATGGGTGATGGCTGAAGCTGCAGCTTATATTGCCCACCCATATTTCATCCAAGAAGTCAAAAGAAAAACAAAAGAGGAGGGATTACAATTTGAATGTGACAATAAAGTACTTTGTTGTTGTATTTAACCACAATTTTCATGTAGCTGCACTTCAGTAGATTTTACAAGGGCTGCGTTACATTTAAAATCACCTCTTTTTACTGTGGCCTCAGCAATCAGAATGAATTAATACATTCACTTGAATGGAATCTAGTACTTTAACTGAAGTTGTGCATCACCGAGTATGGAGTCGGTCAGTCAAAATATGAAGTTTTTATCAATAAAAGTTTGTCTTGTCTGTAAAAGTGTAAAAATGTCTCTTCTTGCCCTGGCTTCATGTGTGGGCGGTGTTTTGTACTAGCATTGCTAAAATATAAAAGGAAGCACTACAATTGGTCTCAAATATTTGTAATGTGTCCTGTTACTGCATGAGTTTATTGATGATAGACTATAAACTACACATATAAAGTAAATTATATTGATAACTGAACATCTCGCATTTGCCAAAACATACAGTTATGAACATAACTCACAAAGGATCACAAAAGTGATCTGACAAAAAAATAAATACATTAACAAGCGGTTTATTTTACAGTTGATGTGCCATATTCACACAATCAAATAAATCTCAGTTCAGTCCCTTTTATATTAAGTGGAAATTGTGCTTTTGACACTTTACCTATAAAAGCAAAGGATTTCAGTACTTTCCACAGTGGCGAGGTAGGTTGTGGGGCAGCTGATTTCGTCTTGCCTAGACAAACGACAGAAATGGATGTTGGTTAGTTTCAAGAAAGTTCAATATATATATAGGCACATCTCAAAAATTAGAATACCATGAAAAAATTCAATATTTTTTTCACTCATTTCAGAAAGTGAAACCCATATATAGATTCATTACAGGGACAGTGATATATTGAAAGTGTTTATTTTAATATTGATGATTACAGCTACAGCCCATATTAACTAACACCTCAGCGGCCAAAATTTATATTTAAAAACTATTTTTTAAAGTTAATTTTATATAATATTCTAATTTTTTGCCAAATTGAATTTGGGGCTTTCAGGGGCTGTAAGCCATAATCATCAAAATTAAAATAAATAAATGCTTGAAATATATCACTCTGTGTAATGAATCTATATAATATACGGATTTCACTTTCTGAAATGAGTGACAAAAAATATTGAAGTTTTTCATGACATCCTAATTTTTGGAGATGTAACTGTATTCGGGAAATACACCTGTGAAAGTCAGTGGTGGTATGTGACAAAAATGCTTCGTTTCCCTGACATGCACTGCAGGATCCACAGATTAGGTGTGTGTGTCTATTCTGACGCTTTAGAAAATTATATGAATGACTATAAATCACTGGTTTGAAAAAGCAATTTTAATATGACGAGATTTCCGCTCGTGTGGTCCATTTCACCAGTATCCACAACAGGGAGGCTAACCCCTGGCATGTGGAAACATTCTAGCATTAAATTGCACACAATTTAATGCGCAGCACCAAAGTGCAATACAAAACAAAAACCAGGACTTTAACCAGGATTAACATATTTCATCGTTTTGCTCTCACAAGCGAATATTTAGGAGAAAACAAGCGTGAATCAGCAGTTGGTACTAGCTAGCTACTAGCTAACACTCGTTAGCTAAACGAGTTAGCCAGCACAGAACAGCGCTGTATGGCTCAAAAAAGTGAGCTTACCACCAACAGGATAAATAAGCAAACAGATGCACATTATTACAACTCACTCACCATCGATGGTTCTCTCACGATCGTCTTCAGCTTGCCCATAGTCCAGTTTCTATGCTGGCCAGCCATCTGTATTATGGGTCCGGGTCACTCCTCACTGTGGAGCTGCCACCAAGCAGAGAAAACTCCACACCTCTTCATTGGACCATGGTGTACAGTTCCGCAAAACCTACAATGCTGTCTGTATTAATATCGTATTTACTCCGTGACCGAGTTAGTCCGTGAAATATTGCATATGGCGGTCTTGAAGACGGCGAAGACGGTCGCTTTCGTGACGTTAAGACCTGACCAATCAGCGGCGACCAGTCTTTTAACATCACAACACGGTACAGCTCAGCACGACTGGACCCTGCCCTTGAGCGAGGCTGAGAATCGCTTCTGTTAAACTGTGTTGGGGCTAGTGGAAAGACTTACGAAGCGTGATGAGCTGTACCATGACGTGCTAAGCCGTGCTAGTGGAAATGAGGCTGTATGCTCTGTATGGTTTGTACCCCATGTATTGTAACTCTTGCCCTATTTGTTTCGTTGTTTCTGTGGGAATGTTATGGGCATGTCAGGGGATGTGTTTTTTTTTGGGGGGGGCCTTGTTGGTATTTGTTTCGCTCCCTCCTTGCCTGTTCCTCCATTCACTCGCCCTGTGGGTGGGGGTGGGGGTGGGGGGGCTAGGTGTTACAAGGCGTTTGGAGCCCGCCTTTGAGGGAGGGGTACTGTTATGACCCGAGCGCTAATGTTATTTGTGCTTGGGCTATTCCTGTCAGGTCTTGACAGCAGCATTGTTATTCCGGCTCTCCGAGCTCTTATTGTGACAGCGCTCGGGGAGGCTTCCGCTCAGCTGTCAAGACCTGAACAGCTGTTCTGCATTTGCGGTCGTTAGCGGCCGGCTTCTTAAACCAACGCTAGTGACCGCATCCTTGCAGCAGTGTCCATCGCTGATCGTCGGAGCGATCGTACGTTATGGATTAATACTACATTGCCTGTCTGTGGTGTGACGTCTCATCCTGTGGACCCGTGAGTGAGCTTATTAGCCTTACGCCTCCCTGTGTGTAGACTTGTTGGTGTCATAGTCTCAGCGGCCTGTATTATTGTGATTTTCACCGTAATAAAGACTTTAACACAACTCTCTGGTGACGGTGTGGCGTCTTATGGTGGCTCGTGAGGGCCACCGCTTGACATTGAGAGGGCCTATAAATCACTTCCCCTTCCTCCTTTAGGATCCTCAGATCACAACTGTGTACATTTGCTGTCCACATATAAAACTGCTCTCAGAAGAGGCAAGGTGAAGACCAGAGACATAGATGTGTGGACAGAGGATTCAGTGCACTGCCTCCAGGAATGCTTTAACTGTACGGACTGGGAGGTTTTCACGCTGTCCTGCGGGGATGATTTGGACTCTTTGGTAGACGTCACATGCTCATACATGGCTTTCTGTAAAAATATGATCGTTCCACGTAAATGTGTCAAAATATATCCCAACAACAAGCCATGGGTTACAAAATCAGTTAAATCCTGCTTACAGAGGAAAGCACTTACCTTTAAACAGGGGTCTGTTTCTGAGCTACAGGTTGCCACAAAAGAGCTGAAGGCTGAAATTTTAAGAGCAAAACAGAATTATAAATCAGAATTGGAAAGCAAGATGGCAACAAAGAAACTTGGTTCAGCCTGGGCCAGTATGAAAACTATTGCAGGCCTTCAGAGCACAGAGCGCAGTAATCGTGTGTTTTTAGATGGTTTTAATTCAGACACAGAGCTGGTTAATGCTCTTAATTGTTTTTATGGTTGTTTTGATTCCTCTGATTTTAGCACAGAAACCCAAGATTTGAAACAGAAACTCAAAGACAATCAGCACTTTAATATTGAGGTGCAGGATATTAAAAGGGAGTTCCGTGCTGTAAAAGTGAACAAAAGTCAGGGCCCTGATAATATATGTGGGTGATTGGTAAAGTCCTGTGCACATGAATTGAGTCCTGTATTTCATTACATTTTCAATAAGTCCTTAGAGACACAACATGTGCCCAAGATCTGGAAAGATGCCGTGGTTCTTCCCGTTCCAAAATCCAGCTGTCCTAAAACGTTAAACGACTTTAGACCAGTTGCCTTGACTTCAATTTTAATGAAAATTTTTGAAAACTGGTCAGATTTGAGGTCCTAAAGCAGACTGAACATGCATTGGATCTTTTGCAGTTTGCATATAGGCCTCACAAAGGAGTGGAGGACACCACTGTCACTCTGTTTAACATGCTTTTTAAACATCGGGATTTTAATGGGACACACGCCAGGCTGGTCGAACCTCGGATTCAGGAGGAGCAATGTGGTTTTCGTCCTGGCCGTGGCACATCGGACCAGCTCTTTACCCTCTCGAGAATTCTCGAGGGTTCGTGGGAGTTTGCCCAACCAGTTTACATGTGTTTTGTGGACTAGGAGAAGGCATTTGACCGCGTCCCTCTTGGTTTTTTGTGGGGGGTGCTTCAGGAGTATGGGGTATCGGGCTTGTTGTTACGAGCTATTCGGTCTCTGTACGACCGTTGTGAGAGTTTGGTTCGTATTGCCAACACTCGGTCGGAGTCATTCCCAGTGACAGTTGGACTCCGCCAGGGCTGCTCTTTGTCACCGATCCTGTTCATAATTTTTATGGACAGGATTTCTAGGCGCAGCCAGGGAATGGAGGGTGTCATGCTTGGTGACCACAGGATCTCATCTCTGTTGTTTGCAGATGATGTTGTCCTGTTGGCTTCATCCAGCAATGACCTACAGCTCTTGCTGGGACGGTTTGCCGCTGAGTGTGAAGCGGCTGAGATGAGAATCAGCACCTCCAAGTCCGAGTCCATGGTCCTCAGCCGGAAAAAGGTGGATTGTCCTTTCTGGGTTGGGGACAGGCTCCTGCCCCAAGTGGAGGAGTTTAAGTATCTTGGGGTCTTGTTCACGAGTGAGGGGAAAATGGAGCAAGAGATTGACAGACGGATTGGAGCAGCATCTGCAGTGATGCAGACGTTGTACCGGTCTGTTGTGGTGAAGAGGGAACTTAGTTCTAAGGCAAAGCTGTCGATTTACCAGTCAATCTACGTTCCTACTCTCACCTATGGTCACGAGCTTTGGGTAATGACCGAAAGAACAAGATCACGGATACAAGTGACTGAAATGAGCTTTCTCCGTAGGATTGCTGGACTCACCCTCAGAGACAGGGTGAGGAGCTCAGTCATCCGGGAGGGGCTCAGAGTAGAACCGCTGCTCCTCCACATTGAAAGGAGTCAGTTGAGGTGGTATGGGCATCTGATCGGGATGCCTCCTGGACACCTCCCACTTGAGGTGTTTCAGGCACGTCCCACGGGGAGGAGAACCTGGGGCAGACCCAGGACTCGGTGGAGAGACTATGTCTCCCAGCTGGTCTGGGAACGCCTTGGTATCCTCTCTGAAGAGCTGGAGCAGGTGGCTGGGGAGAGGGAAGCCTGGGCTTCTCTGCTTGAACTGCTGCCTCCGCAACCCGGACCTCCGGAAAAGCGTTAGAAGATGGATGGATGGATGGATGGACACGCCAGGCTTTTATTTGTGGACTTTTCCTCCGCCTTTAATACAATCCAACCTCATATTTTAGTTGAAAGGCTCCTGCAACAATTTGATTTGAGCAATAATCTGGTGGGTTGGATTCTGGATTTTTTAACCAACAGGACACAGAGAGTAAGGCTCAATGGTACATTGTCTGACCTAAAGTGCTCTTCTACTGGCTCTCCGCAGGGGTGTGTGTTGTCACCACTACTCTTCATCCTGTACACAAACATGTGTCGGAGCAGACATGACAACAGACACATTATAAAATATGCTGATGATTCAGTTATTGTCAGTCTCCTCGAGGATGGTGAGAGTGGCCACGGCCCAATAGTTGATGGTTTTGTTCACTGGTGTGAGGATTCCTACCTGCAGCTGAATACGACAAAAACTAAAGATATGATTATTGACTTTAGGAGGAAAACTCCCAGGCACAAAGTCACCGTACTAAAAGGCCAGACCACTGAATGTGTACAATCCTACAAATATCTTGGGATGATTATTGATAGTAATTTAAACTTTGAAGAGAACTGTGAAAGGGTGTGCAAAACGGGTCAGCAACATTTGCATTGTTTGAGGAAACTTGCACGCTTCCAAATTGACTGAACCATAATGACAATGTTTTATCAGGCTTTTATTGAATCTGTTTTATCCTTTTCTTTAGTGTCATGGTTTGGTCAGATAAAACTGAAACAGAGGAAATCCTTGGATCAGGTAGTTAGATGGTCCAGTCGTTTGCTTGGTGAGCCACAGCTGAGCCTGACATCCCTGTACGCCAGACAAGTACAGAGGATTGCTTCCTCCATTTTAAATGATGACTCCCACCCTTTGCACTGCCACTTCCAGCTTCTTCCCTCCAGACGGAGGTTTGCTGTCCCAAAAAGTAAAACCCAGCGCTACAAAAACAGCTTTGTTCCTGCTGCTGTCAAAGAATTTAACAAGCTGTAAAAATATATTGCACATAATTTAGTTACCTATTTATTAACTCCATTTTATATTTACTTATTTTTGTAGGATTTTTATTTGGGTTCTGAATCTTTTATTGGGTTTTAGACCTTTGAGTTTTTAACCCCTTTGACTAGTCTTTAACTTTTTAATATGACCCTTCTCTCTTATCTCTGGCTTTTCTCTCATCTCGTTGTCTTTATATCCTGATTGATGGAACCTTGAGTATTTTTATCATGTTTATAGTCAGCTTCATGTGTGCCTGTGTTTGTGTTTATGTTGAATGTAATTGTGGTTTGTAAATATGGATGTCACCAGACTGCAAAACAAATCTACCTACGGGTACAAATAAAGTAACCTGAACCTGAACCTGAATAATGATAATAATAATAATAATACCATCTGGCCTGTGTTATACTTCAAATAATTTCATCCTAAACAACAATCATAATACTATAATACTGTTGTAATATTCTAGTAGAAATGATATCGATAACAATAGTACTCAACATATACTGTATATTCAACAATAACAACTTTTTTACATTGAAGACACATTGCAATATTACTGTCCTTTATTTTTATCTTGTTCAAAAATCATTTCTTTATGTGTTGATTTAAACATATGGATGTTTGGACATTGTCTGTGTTTCTCCCCCAACCAATTCCATAGTTTTATGCCACACACAGACACACAAAAACTTTTCCTAGTAGATCTTACTAGGTGCATTTTAAATGTTGTATTCCCATGTAAATTATATTCCCCTTCTCTCTCACTGACAAGATTTGGTATATTGTGTGGCAAAAAGCTTGTACTGACTTTAAATATTAACTGTGCTGTATAATAATCAAACAGATCCTGTAATTTCAATAACTTTGAATGTAAAAACAATAATTTAGTATGCTCAAGATACCTGACTTTGTGTATAACATGGACTGAATTAAGTGTACTTTTATAATTGTTACCCCAGACCTCTATACAATAGGTCAAGTATGGAAGTACTAATGAGCAATACAAGATATGAAGCGATCTGTAATCTAGGACCTGCTTAATTTTTTTTATAATTGCAATATTTTTTGCGACTTTGTTTTGTATGTATCTGACGTGTGGTTTCCAACTAATTTTATCTGGCATTATACCCCAAAATTTGATCTCCTTAACATTTTCAATAATTATGTTATCTATATGAATATATATATCTTCTTTATTTTTACAATTACCATATATCATTACCTTATTTTTATCTATATTTAGTGATAATTTATTACTATCCACCCATTTTTAAGCTTATTTAATTCATTATTTAGAGTATGGATTATTCATTCATTCATCTTCTTCCGCTTAATCCTTTTCGGGTTGCGGGGGGGGGGGGGGGGGGGCTGGAGCCTATCCCAGCATCTTTGGGTGAGAGGCAGGGTACACCCTGGACAGATCGCCAGTCCATCGCAGGGCCAACACAGAGAGACAAACAACCATTCACTCTCACAGTCATACCTAAGGACAATTTAGAATCCCCAGTTTGATGCAATTTGATGCCAACCGGAGAAATCCCGGCGTAAACCCACGCAGACACGGGGAGAACATGCCAACTCCGCACAGATCACTGTTGGTCGGGGGCTGGGATCAAACCCAGGATCCCCCGGCCAAGGGTGAGTTACTGTAATGCCGCAGTGCTAACCACTCCTCCACTGTGCCGCCCCGAGTATGGATTAGTTCCTTATAATTATTTCCAGAATAAAATATATTAGTATCATCAACAAATATTATTTTCAATAATTTGGAAACTTGGAATATATCATTTATATATATGTTAAATAATTTGGGGCCCAATACTGACCCCTGGGGGACCCCACAGGCAATTCCCATACATCCAGACAGATATTCTCCCATCTTCACAAACTGTTGTCTCTCAGATAGATAACTTGTAACCCAATTCAGAGCCATTCCCCTGATACCATACATTTGCAGTTTATCAAGAAGTATTGAATGATTTATTGTATCAAATGCTTTTCTAAAATCTATAAATACACCAACTGCATATTTTCCTTGAGATAATGCATTTATTATTTCCTCTGTTGCTTCCATTTTTTCCAACGATGTTGTACTCTTTGCTCGAAATCCATATTGATTCTGATTAAGCAGATCATCTTTATTTAAAAACATTTTCTAATCTGTTGTTGAAAAGTTTTTCCAGAATCTTTGAAAATTGTGGAAGGAGCGATGCTGGTCTGTAGTTTGTGTACTGGTGTTTATTTCCTTGCTTGAATAATGGTATTACTTTTGCTATTTTCATTTTCTGTGGGAATGAGCCAGTTTGAAATGATAGATTACAAATATATGTGAATGGTTATAATATGCCATCAACAGTTCTTTTTAATAGTGCCATATCAATACCATCACAATCAGTAGATCATTTATTTTTACACTTTTCAACAACAGATTTTATCTCTAGTTCATCCACTGCTGAGAGAAAGATTGACCGAGGGTTATTTCCAATCAATGTCTCACTCACGGTGTCAGTTCCTTGGTTTGGAATTTTTGCTGCCAACTCTGGTCCAACATTTACAAAAAATTTATTCATTCTATTTACTACCATTTTCTTATCATAATTATCACCACATTTATCAGTAAAATACTCTGGATATATCGTTGTCTTAGTTCCATTTTTCCTTAATTTATTTAATATGTCCCAGACTCCTTTTATATTATTCTTATTTTCATTTAACATTTTCCTATAGTATAATTTTTTCTAGTTCGTATTATTTCAGTTAATTTATTTTTATATGTTTTATATCTTTTTTCAGATTCTTTAGTTTTTAGTTTAATGAAATTTTTATAGAGATAATTTTTCTTTTTACAAGCATTTTGTAGCCCCCTGGTTAACCACGGGCAATTTTTGTATTTATATTTTTTATTAATTTCTTTAATTGGACAGTTTATATCATATAATGATTTAAATATATCAATAAATTTATCATATGCCAAGTCCACTTTTTTCTCTCTATAGACCACATCCCAATTCTGTAACATTAAGTCATCTTTTAAAGCACTGATTCTATCTTCTGTTCATATTCTTTTATAGACAATCTTTTTACATGGTTTATTATTATTCTTACTCTCATTAACCCCATAATTAACATTTAAAGAAACAAATACAGGCAGGTGGTCACTAATGTCATTTATTAGTATACCACTCACCATATTATATTCAATAACGTTGGTAAAAATGTTGTCTATCAAGGTAGCACAGTGTGTCGTTATTCTTGTAGGTTGTGTAATCTTTGGAAATAAGGTTAAGCTATACATTGTATCTAAGAAATCTTCAGTTGGTTTATGTTGTTTTGTTTTCCTTAAATCTATATTAAAGTCACCACAAATAAAGATATCTTTTTGTCTTATTTTTGTATACATCTTTTCCATACCATTTCTAAATTTTTCCATATCAGATCCCGGTGCTCTATATATACAACTTACTATAATGTTTTTTTCTATTTTCCATCGTAATCTCAATTGTTAAATATTCCATAATTTCATTCACTGTTGATGTCATGCTGTCCACTTTTTTACTTTTTAATTTTCTATCAACATACAGTGCTACCTCACCACCACTTTTACATTTCCTATTTTGTGTGTACATCTCATATCCATGTAGTTCAAAATTTACATCTTTTTCTTCATTAATCCATGTTTCACTTATTGCTGTAAATGGGGTGATAAACTGATTTAAAAACTCCTCTTAATACTATCAAAGTTGGCATTTTGATCCAAGATGGCGCCCACAGTGGTTGCCATGGTGCTTCGCTGTGCTTTTTTTTGTTTGTTTTTGTTCGTCAATTGTGTGTCTGCCTGCTCTTACACCCGTGAAGAGCTACTAAATATCAGGACTTTCACTCCCACGGGCCTACTCCCAGTTTTTTTAGCTCCTGCCACCGATCTGGTTCACTTTTTAGCCCAAAAAGTGAGACGGAGAAAGAGAGGAAGACGAGCGGGCGCCCTCGTGCGGCTTCGCAGGAGAGGCACGCGCACGGCTTTGCCTGGGATATTTCTGTCCAACGTCAACTCTCTTTATAACAAGGTAGATGAACTGAGACTGCTGATGCGATTTAAGGACCTCTCCACCTCGTGTGCCCTCTGCTTCATTGAGACCTGGCTCAAGGAAAAGACACCGGACAGCGCGCTCCTCCTAGAGGGATTTCAGCTGTTTCGTGCAGACTGCGACACGGGGCTCTCTGGCAAGACCACAGGCGGAGGAGTCTGCTTCTACATCAACAGCAGCTGGTGCTCCGATGTAACTGTGATCTCCCAACACTGTTCTCCTGCTCTGGAATATTTATTCATCAACTGCAAGCCATTTTATTCCCTGCGTGAGTTTGCTTCATTCATCCTGGCCGCTGTTTACGTCCCGCCCGACGCGGACGTATGCGAGGCTCAGCGCGCGCTGGCGGATCACATTCAGCAAGCGGAGCGGACTTTCCCGGACTCTCTGGTTATTGTGGTTGGCGACTTTAACCAGAGCAACCTGAGCCACGAACTCCCCTGGTACAAACAGTTTATTAAATGCCCCACCAGAGGAGAGAACACGCTGGATCACTGTTACACTACAGTTAAGGACGCGTATCGCGCTGTTCCCCGCGCTGCGCTCGGACTATCTGATCACATGATGGTCCACCTGATTCCCACATACAGACAGAGACTGAAGCTCACAAAACCTGTTGTGAGCACTATGAGAAAATGGACCAGTGAAGCTATGGAGGAGCTGCGCACGTGCTTGGAAATAACTGACTGGGACATGTTTAAACGAGCCACGCATGATCTGGATGAGTACATGGACACTGTGACCTCATATATCCACTTTTGTGAGGAGAGCATTCTTCCATCGCGCACCAGGGTGAGTTACTCCAACGACAAGCCCTGGTTCACAGCTAAGCTCAGACAGATCAGGAAGGAGAAAGAAGCAGCGTTGAAAAGTGGAGACAGGGACTGCTACAGGGAGGTCAAATACCGGTTTAGCAGAGAGCTGAGGAGAGCTAAATCTGTGTATTCTGAGAGGCTCCAGCAACAGTTCACTGCTAACGACTCTGCTTCTGTGTGGAGAAGACTGAGGCAAATCACCAACTATCAGCCTCAGGCTTCTAAGGGACAGGATGACAAAGCCCTTTGTCAAAGACTGTCCCAACACTGTGCCCGTTTTGACACCTCGTCAGCTGTGTCCAACTCCCCCCCTCCCTCCAGCGCCACTGCCTCCACGGTCCCCACTTCATCAAAGGTGCCCCCCCTCCCCCCTGCCCTTGCCATCAGTAAGCAGGACGTGCACAGACAGTTCTCCAGACTGAACCCGCGCAAGGCCCCCGGTCCGGACGGCGTGTCTCCCTCCACCCTGAGACACTGTGCGGAGGAGCTGACTCCTGTCTTCACAGACATTTTTAACACCTCCCTGAAGTCATGCCACGTGCCGGCCTGCCTCAAAACCTCTATCATCGTCCCTGTCCCCAAGAAGCCACGGATCACTGGACTTAACAACTACAGACCTGTAGCGCTCACCTCTGTAGTCATGAAGTCCTTTGAGCGCCTGGTCCTGCCCCACCTCAAGACCATCACCACTCCCCTCCTGGACCCGCTGCAGTTTGCCTACAGAGCCAACAGGTCTGTGGACGACACAGTCAACCTGGCCCTCCACTCCATCCTGCAGCACCTGGACTCCCCAGGAACCTATGTCAGGATCCTGTTTGTGGACTTCAGCTCTGCATTCAATACCATCCACCCCGCTCTGCTCCAGGACAAGCTGTCTCTGCTCAACATGCGTGACTCCCTCTGCAGGTGGCTCACCGACTTCCTGACGGACCGGAGGCAGTGTGTGCGGCTGGGAAAGACTGTCTCAGACTCTGTTAGCATCAGCACCGGATCACCCCAGGGCTGTGTACTTTCCCCCCTGCTCTTCTCCCTGTACACCAACTCCTGCACCTCCAGCCACCAGTCTGTCAAGTTGATCAAGTTTGCGGATGACACCACCCTCATCGGGCTCATCTCCAACGGCGACGAGTCCGTCTACAGGAGAGAGGTGGCCCAGCTGGCGTCCTGGTGCAGCCACAACAACCTGCAGCTGAATGCTCTGAAGACAGTGGAGATGATCGTGGACTTCAGAAAAGTCACAGCCCCTCTGCCCCCCCTTACCCTCACAGACTCTCCCATCACCACTGCTGATTCCTTCCGCTTCCTGGGCACCACTATCACCCGGGACCTCAAGTGGGAGCCGACCATCAGCTCCCTCATCAAAAAGGCCCAGCAGAGGATGTTCTTCCTGCGGCAGCTGAGGAAGCTCAAGCTACCCACCAAGATGTTGGTGCAGTTCTACACGGCCATCATCGAGTCCATCCTCACCACCTCCATCACTGTGTGGTACGCAGGAGCCACCGCCAGGGACAGACTAAGACTGCAGCGCGTTGTGCGCGCTGCTGAGAAGGTGATCGGCTGCAAGCTCCCATCTCTCCAGGACCTGTACATCTCCAGGACCCGGAGGTGTGCAGGTCGGATCATAGCCGACCCTTCACACCCTGGACACGCACTGTTTGCCCCCCTTCCCTCAGGCAGAAGACTTTGGTCCATTCAGACTAAAACCTCCCGCTACATGAACAGCTTCTTCCCCTCTGCCATCAGACTGCTGAACACTAAGTGACTTATTAGACTTTCGTGCACTACGTACAGCTGCTCAACCGGACTCATGACAATTATCAGTTTTCTTTTTGCACTACCGACTGCACTATGTGGAACTCCACAATATCTGCTGCTTGTTAATATATTTAAAAATTGCATAGATTAGTATTACTTATTCATATTCTACCTTTTATTGCATGCACAGTTTTTTATTTTTATCTTTAATGCTACTCCATGTTTAATGTTGCAGCATTGCACCAAGACAAATTCCTAGTTTGTGTACTACATGAACAATGGCAATAAATCTCATTCTGATTCTGATTCTGATTCTGAGACTCCTGCTATTAATATGCAGTATTGTCAATGTCTGATCCGGGTTCATAATTCCATTTAATTGTTGTTCATCATAATTAGCACACATTGTTAATATGATTAAAGTAATTATCTGGGTCAATACAGTATCTCCTAAAATGTCTTGTGGTTGCTGTTCAGTATTTACAGAGGTTTCAGCTTCAATTTGCCCTAATACACTTCCATTATTAAATGAGGAAGGATGATTGGTTAAAGTACTGATCATAAGTTGTGTCAACAATGTACACCAAAAGGAAAAAAAGAGAAAAAAACAAAAACAAAACAAGAAAAAAAAACCCCAAAATTTCCACTCATAATCCTACTGCATTATTATCCGTGCATAAGAGCTAAGGTTTAAATTTTTCTAATTCCTCCATTTCTCTAATCATTATTACTTTAGCTTCTTCTGGAGTTCCAAGCAGTTTTATCCACACCTTACAGTTCTTTGTCCATGTCAATTGTATTTTCCCTGTGTTCTGAGAGCCCTGGCTTGTCTAGCTATTTCAGAGTTCTTTTTTGATAAATGTTCGTTTACATCGACAGCCGTTCCTCTCAGTTTTCTTGCTTGTCGCAGAAGATCAGTTTTTGCTTTCCTGCTGACAAATTGGATGATGATCGCTGGTTTTCCTTTACTGTCTTTTTTTGGTAACGTGTGGCAAGCCGAAATAGTCTGATTATCCACAACAATGTTTTTAGAGTTGAAAAAGTTAACACCTGCTGCTCAAGAGTGTGTGACTCTGCCAATGTCTCATCCTCCCCATCCTGGTTACCAACTCCAGCTGTCACACGTGCATAGGAGCGGTGTCTGGTGTTAAGACCGCTCACAATGACGTCATCCATTCTTGTATACTGTTATAATTCATCCACACGTCTTTCTAAGAAATTAATTTTCTTGTCTTTTTCCATAATTTCAGCCTTTAATTCACGCACTTGTTCCATAAGGCCAATAAGCAGAGTTTATTGTTTTGCTATCTTAGATATTTCTTCAGACATAAAATTTAGTGAGAGTTTGATCTCCTCCAGCTCCTCTTTACTTGTCTGATTCTTTTTTGGAAGCATAATGACTAGTCTGATTGGGATCAGAGGAGAGGCTCACCAGTTGGCCAGTACGGAGCTGAAGTATGTCCGGTAGCTAATGGAGACCGTTAGCTTGGGTTGTAGCCTGGTAGCGGGTATCTGATGATAGCAGGATAATTTCTGCTAGAGCTGCCAGTATCTGGTCCAGCTGACCTCGGATCCGGCTGGGGCCTCAGTTAGCTAAGGTGGCTTGGTGAAGACTTGGCCTCACAGGGCACTGTTACCGTCACTAAGAGCTCTCTGCAGACTACCTGGTACTCTGGAAGCCGATGCATGGCTTTTGCCACCCAGGACAGCTATTAACATCATTCATGGACACTCTGAAAGGAGCGGCCAACACTGCCAAGCTTGCTGCTTGTATGTTAGACCACAAAGGCTGGATCACTAGGCGTGCAGCTTGACTGAGGCCGCGATGATGATGATGATGATGATGATGATGATGATGATGATTCACAGAATCTGGACAAATTTCTGCCTGTAAATGCTATGAGATGACTGTTGTTGTGAAATGGCGCCAAGCCACCTTGTCTGATATTCTGGGAAGGTCCCCATAAAGATCTTCATTGGAGACATGGACATGGTCTTGCCAGTTTACATTGAGCATGGTGTGCAGTATCTGGTCGTAGGAACCGTCCAGTGACTTATGAAGGGAGATGTTTAGTGATCAGCACTCGATTCCGTATAGCAGTGGATTCCACTGTTGCGCAGAAGAATTTGACTTTTAGCTCTCTAGACATGTTTGAGCGCCATATGGCTCGCATGTCATTGAGAGCACCCCATGCGAGTGCCTTGCGCACCTTCATATTGTGACGAGTAGATCCTGTCCAGGAGCCAAGGTACTTGAAGTCACTGACTACTTCCAGAGGGTTGTCGGTAGTTGTCAACAGTGGAGATATAGAATTAGAAGCATCCCCGGGTGTCATCACTTTGGTCTTCTGGTCATCAATGGTGAGACGATCTGAGAGCACTCCAACTCCACAAGCAGCAACAACCTCTGTGCCTGTGAGATGTTGTTTGACAGCAAAACAATGTCATTGCATCATCCAGATCTGCTAGTGCTTTCACCGGTATTCTTCGGGATCTGCGAGGTGTTGGCATTAGACCCAGCTCTGCTTCTCTCCCATCAATGGCTTTCCGCAGTGTATAGTCTGAGATGATAACAAACAGGAACTGGGTCAAAGTCTCGCCCTAGAGTAATCCTGAAGTGATCTCAAATTTGTCCCACTCGCTGTCTGCGGTAACACCTTTGGCACATGTGTTGGTATACATCGCCCTGATAGCCTATAAGCCTTCAGTATCCTAAACATGGTGAATCTTTTGATGATATTATGGGCTGTAGATAATGAAACCCCTAAATTCCCTGCAATTGTACATAAAAAGATTTGTTTTTAAACTGTTGGATTATTTGCCCATGAAGTTGTTTACAGAGTGGTGCACCTCACCCCATCCTTTCTTGTGAACGACCCAGCCTTTCAGGGATGCTCCTTTTATACCAAATCATGACACTCACCTGCTTCCAATTAACCTGTTCACCTATGGAATGTTTCAAAAATGTGTTTTCTGAGCATTCCTCAACTTTGCCAGTCTCTGCGTGTCCCTGTCCCAGCTTTTTTGGCATGTGTTGCAGACTTTAAATTCAAAATGAGTGAATATTTGCAACAAAACAAAGTTTATCAGTTTGAATATCAGAAATCTTGTCTTTGTACTGTATTTAATAGAAAATAGGTTGAAAAAGTTTTTTTTAAATCATTGTATTTTGTTTTTATTTATGTTTTACTGCACACAACATCCCAACTTTACTGGGATTGGCGTTATATTTTATTCAGTTATATAACGTGATATAGAAAGGTTTATGATGATATGGGGGAAGTTTCTCTTATTTTTCCAGGTTGTTGATGGCGTGCCCCCACCCTTTATTTACGCCTATGTAGGCTGGAATATTAAAAACGTAATAATGAAATTCCATATACAACATTTGAAGGAGAATTTTTTTGCCTTCTTTTTAAACTTTCTTGTCCTTCACTGGGGCTGTTCATCCACATTCTGCCTTTACAAAGTGACTGATTTGTTTTGAGCACATCAACAGCAGCCCTTGTAATTATTTCTCACTAGGGAACGTGCACACAGCACCGGGACTCAGCTCTGTGGAGTAGCATGATACTATTTGAAGCCTACTTCAAACGTGGTGCCCTCGGCGAGTTTCCGATAGTGCCCGCACCTATTTTATTATTTGCTTTATCTCTTTGTTGCGTGAGAGTTTATTTGTTTACATGAGAGGGATTCGGGAGGTTTGGTGATCTGAGCAAATTGCAGCAGAAAGTACTTCAGATGGGAATGACTGTAATTAGTGTGCTCTTAAACGTGGAATGCTCTCCTAATGTTTTTGTTTATGCAGGGCAGCTGATCTGTGACTCGGCGCGGGGGCGGCCCACAGGCGGGTTAAAATCACTGGTGGTGCCAGAGATCATCATTATGAGCTTACAATTGGTCAGCGTTGAGGAACAATCAATGCAGCACCAGGTAGACTCTCGACAGCCAGCCCCGTGTTGCGAGGCTTTCTGGTTAATTCTGCATCTATAGTTGTGGCTACCAAAGTGGATAATTTGAAAGTACAAGTGTGTTTATGTGTGTAGGTGCATAGGTGATCACTGCTCGCATGCTATTGTTCATATTTTTCCTATTTTTTTCAAAGACTGTGAGTTGGAAAATGATGAAATCAAACTGAAAACAAAACAGAAGTCAGACATCTTGAATGTAATCTACAATGACCCAGATAGCTCAGTGCACTAGAACATAAGGAAACAACTGCAGAGAGGAAAAAAAATTGAAATTGCAATACCAAAGTAAATCAGAAGCTGATCTTGAACCATTTGTAGTATATTAAATAGAGTTTATAAAAGAAAACACTAAATTTTGGGGGGCTAAATAGTCAGAATCACTCTAGGTGCTTCTGACACCGAGTAGTGTTATGTCGATAATAGCAGCTAAGGACGAGACCGAGTGCTGAACTGGACACAGCTTTATTTATGACTCACTCTCACAATACATGCGCATCCGTCAGGCTGAGAGGAGGCCAAGAGACCGCCCCTCTCCCTCACAGCCCTCTTATACCCTGAGTGGCAGCGGAACCGGAAAGGTGGAGCCACCACCCGTGTCACACAATAATATGTCCCAAAACACAACACAACACTTCCCCCCCTTCAAAAAAAAATGGTCCAAAACACACGCATACAGTCAAAACCCTCCCGAATTTGGATCCCGAATCATGCACTAAAACTAAACAGAAATACCTAAAAGGCCTATTACATTCACACAAAACAACTGAAACTAGGGGAGGACAGGTGGACTAGCGTCCCACCTCCACACGGCAAGACGGATTATTCTGCCATCTGAGCTAAATAAAACAGTCCATATAAAACTAAAATACTGGCGTGTTCCAAAAATAATATAGAACACAAAATAATCCCATTACCAGAACTAAATAACACTACAGTTGTCCCCTTTTCCATCACCATGCATAACATAGGCTGTCAAACTGTCAACTTGCCCCATGAGAGGAAGCACCCCCCCAGAGAACCATCGGATGATTCCACTGTGGTGCACCTTCTGTTCTTCGCTCTTGGGGACAACCCACGTCCGGGTCCAAACTCCTCCTTCTGCTCCCGGGTGCACCACAGCTCACTGGGATGCCTCCATGAGCCAACAAATAGCTGGAGGTAGGCATCCTCCCCAACAGCCACCACCTGCAACCACCCCTGGTCATCTTCTCTCCGATGTTTGGCCCGAACACCTATCGACCGGGCCTCCTTTCTGGGTCGGACCACATCCGCGACCCCCAGAGGGGCCCTACTCGGCTTCCAGTGTTTCTGTTTTGCCCGTTGCTTCACCGTGCCAGCCAGTCCTGCCCCGCTGTCTTTCATTTTCGCTGCTGGTGTCGCCGTTGTGACCCCCTGCTCTCCAGTCCCTTCCAGCCGAACTCCGGGAATAGAATGGGCCCTCTACTCGGTGCCACCCGCCATCACGGGCGTCCCACTGTGCCGTCCAGTTTCCTCAGCTAGGGTTACTTGGGCGCTGGCACCGGGACCCTCCCACGATGACCCCGGGTGGAACTGGTCCTGCATATTGTCCAGATTACTAGGCAAAGGTTCATCCCACACAGCGCCATCCATCGTTCGTGGGACCGGCCGGTCCCACAAACCACAGCCCGACCATTCTTCTCCAACGCTGCTTGTGATGGCGAAGCACAAGCCATAAAATAAATCACACCCCATAATGTTCTCTCCACTGGCAGTCACGATGAACTTCCAGTTGGACACCTCCGCCGACTTGTACCTAGCCGTCAGTTCGATCAACCCCACTGTGGACAACCTTCCTCCACCATATCCACACAGCGGCGCTGAGTCATCTCTAACCCGATAATGTGGGAAGAAACTCCTCACGGTTGGCCAATTTAACAAGGATCTCACCGCTCCCGTGTCAATAAGCAACTGCACCGTTACCCCGTACAGTTTCACCATACAGTAAGAACAGCTGTTGGTACTTGGGGATACAGTGTGAATAGCCGTGGGAGGTGGAATGGGGAGATCCTCCTTGCGTGTCGGATTCCCTCGCTCGAACCTGTAACATGCCCTGGCGAAATGATGCAGGAGTCCGCACTTGCCGCAGCGTCTTCCTTTTGCCCGACCCTCTAGCCTTATAACGGTGGTTGGTGGACCCACAACCCAAACACCTGGGTGATCCCGGGCGGACCTCATTCTGACAGTATTAGTGTAGTCTTCTTCATCCTCCACGCCATCGTCACTGTCCAGGTCTACTGCCTACACCGTTGACTTTGGTTCAGATTGGCGATGTGATGCTCTCTTGCCGAGCTCCCGTGATAGCTTGTCCGCTGCCTCAAACTGCTGAGCTAACTCAATGGCCTTGGATAACGTCAGCTCGCCTGAGTATGTCAGAAGTTTTGACCTCGTTGCCGAGCAAACAGTATGTTCAGCCAACTGGTCGCGGACCATCTCTTCCTCCAACGCTCCAAACTGACAGTCCTTGGTCAGCAGGCATAGGTCTGCTACAAACCGCTGTGCCAACTCGCCAGTCCGCTGGTGGTGCTGTCGAAACTGGATCCTCAGGACGATGACGCTTTCTGGGGCGTGAAAATGTTACACCATTAGCTCTGCCACTTCCTCAAAACTATCACTGTTGCCCAAAGTGCTCAAGATACGCTGACCTTCCATTCCTAGGTTATGAACCAGCAGTGCCTGTGCCCTCAACTTCTCCAGTCTTCCAAGGTCCAAAGCCACCAAATATGTTTCAAAGGCGGCAAACCACCTCGTCCAAGGAACGGGCGGCTCACCGGGAAGCTCCAAAAATGGCTGAATTGATGTAACCCCTGCGTCCATACCTTTTTACCCTCATCACCAAATGTTATTTCGATAATAGGAGCCAAGGACGAGACTGAGTGTTGAACTGGACACAGCTTTATTTGTGATTCACTCAGACAATACATGCGCATCCATCAGGTTGAGAGGAGGCCAAGAGACCGCCCCTCTCCCTCACAGCCCTTTTATGCCCCGGGTGGCGGCAGAACCAGAAAGGTGGAGCCACCACCTGTGTCACACAATATGTCCCAAAACCCAACACAACAAGTAGCAGTGGTCTGAACATACGGAACTGAACGAAAATAAATAACGTACAGCTGTGATATATTCACTGGAAAAGACAATAGGAATGTAACACCAAGTGTTACCAAGTTCAGGTTTAAATTTTGTAGCAATATCACAGAGAATTAATATATTAACAAGTTTTTTTTCTTAGAGTCCAACCAGGCGATTTAAACTGTGCCAAACTGTGTTACATAACATGGAAAAACACCTTTAACTGTGGAATGCTTCCTGGAGATTTTGTAATTAAATTTGGCCATTTTCACAAAAACATTGAAAGATGCAGCTCTACTAACTACGGCTGCACAATATGACAATATATATAGTGACGCAATAGACATCTACAATTTCACATGCAACTGTACGTTTATATCGGGATTTTGTCACCACCCCACCTCTCCCCCGCAGTGCGCCAGGTGTGTGGGATCCGGTGGTTAGCACAGCCACTAACTGCAAGCTAATGTTTTGGTCATGTAGCCGCTACTTCTGTTTGTCAAGGATGTGGGACTTTTTCCCACCGTACTGTGTCAGAGAGGATACTCCTCTAACCTCGTGTTAATTGGAGGTAAGTAATGTTAATACCATGTCTCTCTAATTATAAAACAGCAAATGCTAAATGACAATGCTAACTTGTTGTTGCACAGCACGAAAGTGCAACATGTAAAAACAAACAAACAAAAAAACCCCATCTTTTTAGCCAGGATTACAACTAGCTTATTTCATCAGATATTGTCAACACAAAAAAGCAATATACAAGGACAGACGTAGCATTGAGCTAGGTCATCGTTTAAACACGATTAAGTTTTCGTCTGTCCTAAGTGAACTTTCCACTGTTGGAAAAAATAACGTAAAACATGAATATCACATCACTCACCGTCCTGTATATCACAATATCACGGCTTCAACTGCTAAAGTTGGGTGCGTCGCGGCTGTACATTCAATTCGGGTGGCTGGGTCTAATTCCCGGTGCGTCACCGTCTATTTTGTGGTGCGTCTGCTTGTGTTCCCCATCGCAAACTCAGTCTGCTTCCCCTTGCATTCTCTCATCAGCCGAAACACACAGGAAACTCTGCTGGACCGCTGTGTTAGATTTCTGCTGATTTCTGTTAAGCCATTCTATCGTTGTTGTTTATATTATCACTTGTTTGTGGGCTCACTGACGAAAAATTGCAAATGGCAGCCAGCAAGCTATTCTGGAAAGTAAGCGTAACGCCCACCCTCATGACGCTATGCCCGGACCAATCAGTCGGCAGCAGTGGGTTGACGTAACAGTGCCGGTACCCTTCGGACCTACTCTCGATTGGTGCCGATAAAACTGGAACAGTTTCGAAAAAACAGAACTGTTAGGCCATTGGGTGCCGAATGGAAAAACAGACAAAGGGGGCCGAACCGTACCAAATGGGGCCAAACTGACCCAAGTGGAAAAGCGCCTTAAGTCAACCCGAGCTTTATATTATTTTGTACTGTTTTTTGTGGCCACTGTGCACCATGGTCTGTCCCGCTGCACGTCTTACGTGTGAGCCCTTTGGTGCACCCCGTTTCCTTTTTGTATGTCTTTATTTTTGGAACTGTTTGCCTTTTGTGTTAATAAATGTGGTTGTGGTATAACCTGCGAGTAAATCCATTCATCCTTCCCTTCCTTTGTGCGCTGTGCAAAAGCGCACGAGGAGGCTTGTGACACAAACTCTCACAATGGTTGTATAGGCCCCTCCCAAATGAGTTGTGTTAGGGTATATTTTTATGTTATTATATTTTATTCTAGTCCTACTTTGTCTATGTTGTTTATTTCTCCCATTTCACTGTCCTTACTTCTGTTGTCAGGCCTTGCATGGGAAATCTTATCTTGCCCTGATACAGTGGGTTCTATCTGAAATGATTTCAGACAAACCCAGAAGCAGACACAGGCTCAAATACAACAATGATCTTTTAATAAATAAGTGTTTGTGTGTGTGTGTGTGTGTGTGTGTGTGAGAGAGAGAGAGAGAGAGAGAGAGCGAGAGAGTGTGAGGGGCTGTGAGGACTGGAGTGTGCAGAGCAGGACAAGTCTGGCAATGTTGAAATGAGAAGAAAGACAGGTGGATTAGCTCTTTGGTTTTCAGATGAATGGCAAGAATACTGAGATGATCTTACAGCATGCAAAGAGTAGTCTAGGCTCAGAAGAGATGTCCGTCCTGCGCTAGTGCCAGAGTCCCACTGCCGTGACGTGGTGCTTGTGCTGGTAATTACAGTGACGATGAATGAGTGGAAAAGCATGCTGAATGCTCCGGCTCACCAGTTTGAGGAAAGAGAGGTGCCCACAGTTCACAGGTATGATCCGGTCCGCCACCAGGAGGAGAAGGAGGTCCACCCAGAGGTTGGTCCACCTGTGCACAGGGAAGGAGAGGAGAAAGCAGGTGCAAAGGAGAATTTCCAATAGATGCTTACGGTAGAGTTGGGGAGATGAGACTCCCAGGCAATGAGTAGAAGGTCGTTGAGATGAGGGAGGCAAAACTCCCTGGTAGAAGGAAGGGAAAGACTCAAGCACGGAGTTCTTCACCCAGGAAGAGCGTTGACGTCTCCGTGCAGATTACAGGGCAGCACTCCTGATAAAGGCTGCTTGATTAGGAGGAGCAGGTGTGCATGCAGCTGTGGAAATAATTAGGGCACAGGGCACACAGCGCAGATCACCACAGTACCCCCCCCACACACACACAGGACGCCTCTTGGCGGCCGATCCAACCTGTCCGAGAGCATCCACTGGAATTCCCTGATGAGTTGTGGGTCCATCACGAAGGAGGAACGCACCCAGGACCTCATCTCCGGACCATACCCCCTCCCAGTCCACCAGATATTGTAGACCATGCCCCCTGTGTCGGACGTTCAGGATGACCTTGTACGCTGGACCACCATCAACCATCACCGGTGGGAGCGGGGGTTTGGGAGGGGGGCACAGAGGGCTGGAGACAAACGGCTTCACCTGAGACACATGGAAAATGGGACAGATATGAAGAGAAGAGGGAAGAGCCAGACGGACAGCCACTGGATTGACAATATGGGTAATAGGATAAGGGTCAATGAAGCACTGAGAGAGCTTCTTAGACTCAGTCTTCAGGTTGATATTTTTGGTTGACAATTATATCTGCTGATCAACCCGGCAGGGCGGGGCCGGAGTCCTGCGGTGGTTGGCGATCTTGGTGGTACGACTCGCCATGCACTGAAGAGCAGCCTTGGTAGCCTTCCATAGCCGGCGACAGCGCTTGATGTGGGTCTGGACCGATGGGACCGCGATCTCCTCCTCCTCCTCCGGGAACAATGGGGGGTTGTAACCTAGAGACACTTCAAAAGGGGAGAGACCTGTGGCAGTAGAAATTGCAGAATTGTGTGCATACTCAACCCAAGGTAAGTAAGAACTCCATGATACCGGGTTGGAGGCCGTGATGCATCTCCGGTCTGCCTCCAGTTCCTGGTTGGTGCGCTCACACTGTCCATTACTCTGTGGATGATAACCAGAGGATAAGCTGACAGTAGCCCCAATAGCCTTGCAAAAAGCTTGCCAAACCTGGGAGATGAACTGAGGGCCTAGGTCCTAAACAGTGTCCGCAGGGATGCCATGAAGGCACACCATGTGCAGGATGAGAAGATCAGGTGTCTCCCTGGCCGCCGGGAGCTTCCAAAGAGGGATGAAGTGGGCTGCCTTTGAAAACCTATCCACAATGGTAAGGATGACGGTGTGATCAGAAGAGGGGAGAAGACCAGTCACAAAGTCCAAGGCAATGTGGGACCAGGGTCTGCTGGGGATGGGGAGGGGATGTAACAAGCCCGATGGGGGAGAAGAGGATGACTTATAGGTAGCACCCTAAGGACAGGCTCGAATGAACTCGTTGACGTCCTTCGGCAATGATGGCCACCAGAAGGTCCTTTGTAGGTAGGCAATGGTGTGAGCCATCCCGGGGTGACACATAACCTTGGAGGAGTGCAATCAATCGATGACCTCACCCCAGACTGAAGAGGGAACGTACATTTGACCCGCTGGACTACTGCCCGGGTTGGGCTCGGTCTCTTGCGCTCTCCTGACCTTCTCCTTAATGTCCCAAGAGAGCATGCCGATGATGCAAGAGGGGGAAACAACAGGATGCAGTGCCGTCACAGTCGCGTCCAGGGAAAACTGCCTGGAAAGCGCGTCGGGCTTGGTGTTCTTAGACCCCGGGCGGTAGGTGATAGTAAAGTTGAACCTGCCGAAGAACAGGGACCAGCGGGCTTGCCTGGAATTCAGTCGTTTGGCTGTTATGAGGTACTCAAAGTTCTTATGATCGGTCCAAATGATGAAAGGCTGGGAAGCTCCCTCTTGCCAATGGTGCCACTCCTCCAAAGCCAGTTTGACAGCCAGCAACTCCCGGTCTCCCACGTCATAATTTCTTTCAGCTGGTGACAGACGACGGGAGAAGAAGGCGCAGGGACGAACCTTGTCATCAGCGGGAGAGTGCTGAGACAACACTGCCCCCACCCCGAAGTCCGAGGTGTCCATCTCCACCAAGCACTGCAGGGAGGGATCCACCTGAGCCAGGATGATGGGGAGGAAAAGTCAGATTTAAGCTTGGAGAATGCCGCCTTAGCCTCCTCGGCCCAGCGGAAAGGCACCTTGGTGGAAGTGAGACGGGTGAGGGGTAGAGCAATAATACTGTAGTTCCTAATAAACCGCCGATAGAAATTAGAAAAACCCAAAAACTGCTGCAGTTGTTTACGGGAGGAAGGAACTGGCCACTCCACTACAGCTTTTACCTTTTCTGGGTCTGCTATGATCTTCTTATGGGAGATGACAAACCCCAGGAAGGTGGTGGAGGCGGCGTGGAACTCGCACTTCTCAGCCTTGTTGTACAGCTGGCTCTCCAAAAGGCACTGAAGGACCCATCTGACGTGCACCTGATGCTCCTCCAGAGAACGAAAAGAAATGAGGATATCATCAAGGTACACAAAGACAAATGAATCCAAAAATTCCCTCAGCATATCATTGATGAGCCGCTGGAACACAGCAGGCGCATTGGTTAACCCAAACAACATCACCAAATACTCGAAGTGACCACTAGGAGTGTGGAACCCAGTCTTCTACTCATCCTCCTCTTTGATCCGAACCAGGTGGTAGGCGTTGCGAAGATCTAACTTAGTAAACACAGTGGCCCCCTGGAGAGAGTCGAAGGCAGTGTTAATGAGAAGAAGAGTGTATTTGTCCTTGACAGTGATGTTATTAAGTTCTCTGAAATTGATGCAGGGTCTGAGTGAGCCGTCTTTCTTACCCACGAAAAAAACCCCAGCCCCTACCGCCAAGGAAGAGGGTCTGATAATGCCTGAGCTCAAGGACTCCTTGATGTATTTGTCCATTGCCTCCCACTCCAGGGCAGAGAGGCTGTACAGCCGGCTGGAAGGTAATAGAGCTCCCGGCAAGAGGCTGATGGCACAATCATATGGGCGGGGGGGGGTGGGTAGAGACAGAGCCAGGTCGTGGTATTCAGGCGGGACTGAGGAGAGAGCAGGCAGGTGTGTGGTAGGGGAACACAAGGACACAGAGGGAGAACAAGCAGAAGATTGTAAACAAGTGCTTAAACAAAAGGTGCTCCATGAAATGATTCTCCCAGTCTGCCAATCAATCGTGGGATTATGAAGTTTGAGCCAGGGGTAACCCAGAATGACAGGGGAGGCAGTCACAGACAACATAAAAAAACCTGATATGCTCATGATGGTTACCTGACACCAACACAGAAACGAGGATAGTCTGCTTAGTAACAATAGCGAGGGGAATCTTAGAAAGAGCGATCAGCTTCAAAGGCGTCTTCAGGTTGTAACATGGAAGCCCCAGCTGGGTTGCCAGACTCTCCGAAATAAAGCTCTGCCCGGCCCCAGAATCAATAAGAGCATGAGTAGATATTTCAGTATGGGCATGCTGGAAGCGAATGGGTAACATTAAGCGTGTAAGGGATTTGGCCTTCTCACCGTCCATTAGTCCCCCTACTGTGATGAACGGACTCCCCCTTTTAACTGATTAGGGCAGGAAGCGACCTCGTGTTCAGCGCCAGCACAGTACATACACAGACCGAGGTCGCAGTGGCGTTGTCGCTCTGCCGGAGGCAACTTAGACCGGCCCACCAGCATGGACTCCTCAGACTCGGGAGTCGGGGGGGGGGGGGGCAGGAGGGGAGACTGAGGGGAATGGCGAAGCTGAGCACCCGAGCGATTAGAGGGACGACGCTCGCTAGCTTGTTCCTTTAACCCAGTGCTTCTCAATTATTTTTTGCAAAGCCCCCCCTAGGAAAGAGAAAATATTTCGCGCCCCCCCAACTCGCCGCAGTGACTATAAATAAGATCATTATCTATAAAAATTGTATAAGTATACCTAAAATTGTATCCTTTTTAACATTAACAAAAGAAAAAAGCAATATAAATCAACTTTCAACAAATATTAACTTTATTTTGCCACACAGAAACCCTGTTATAGTCTAAAACAGAAAAAAAAAAACTTAAAAGTGCATCAAAGTGCCTGAAATAAAAAATATGTCAATCCTTATTTAAACTAGAAACATTTTTGACCAACTGAACCATTTGATGCTGAGAAAAATAATTCAATCAATAAATAATATTAAATGTAAATTGATCTGGAACATTAACACAGGAGTACCAATATATTTAACATTTTAGTCTGAAGAAAAAGGTAGAAAAAGGCAGTATCAACTCCTCTGCAATTGTGTGGGGTTTTTTGCACTGCGCAATTTGGTGCGCCACTTTAAATGATGCTGAAAGTGCTCGCTGGTTTACTGATGTAGCGTTCACAAAGCGGGATGATTGTTGGCCGTACTCCGCACGTTTTCGCTGAAAAAAATCAAGCGGCTTATCAACGTGTTGAGGATGTAATGTCTGTAGGTGACGTCTTAATTTATTTGGCTTCATGCTGTCCGCTGCCAACACTTTCAGACACAGTGAACACACCGGTCTTTCCTCGTCTCCCACCGTAGTCAGAGTGAAGCCAAGCGCTAGATAAGCTTTGTCATATTTCCTCGTCTTAGCTTTTGGGAGACTTTCACTTGTCTCTTTACCTGTGTCTCTCTCCGCCTTTCTTTTCGTTACTGTTAAATATTTCCCCATGGTGTCTCTCGAGGGGTTTGTTGACAGCAATTTAAAAAGTTTTAAACTCCCGCACAGACTTTGACAATGAGAGCGCCACTGCACCACCTGCTGCCGTGGATGTGCAATTACACTTTACACGGCAAAAGCAAAGCCTGTTCCCCGGGGTCACACGCGCCCCCCCCCCCCTGCATCGCGCCCCACTATTTGAGAAGGACTGCTTTAACCTGTTATCAATACAAATGAATGAATTTATTAGGTAATGAACATACATACAATAAGAACAACAAAAATATGTAGAACACATAAAAGAACAACCGAAGGGGTGTAGGCTGAAGCAGATGCTTATATAGTGCCTACCCCATTACAATTTTAAAATCAATAACATAAAAATTTAAGTCATACCCAAAATCAACAAAGAAAATCAAATAGAAAAATAAACAACCAAAACTTTTAAGCTATTACAAATTTATCTCCTAGCATTTACAGTGAGATACTGAGAGATTTTCTCATCTTTGTACAATTTTTTGAATTGCTTCAGGGTAGAACATGTTTTAATATTTTCAGAGCAACAGTTCCACAGTTTAACTCCAGTGACAGACATGCAATGATACTTTGTATTTGTTCTAACCTTTGGTTTATTAAAAGCAGAGTTATCTCTTAGCTCATATTTGCTTTCCCTTTTTTTTTAAACAGTCTCTGAATATTAACAGGTAATTGGTTATTATTTGCTTTGTACATGATTTGAATGACGTTATAATCTACTAGATCTCTAAATTTGAGCATGTAATTGAATGAATGTTGGATTTGTTGGCTCACAGTAAGGTTTCTTTGATATAATTCATACGGCTTTTCTCTGTAGTAAAAAGATTAAGTTTGTGTTTGTTACCTCCTCCAGGCCGGAGGCCAGGAGGAGGTTATGTTTTTGCTAGCGTTTGTCTGTTTGTCTGTCTGTTTGTCTGTTTGTCTGTCTGTTTGTCTGTTGGTTAGCAAGATAACTCAAAAAGTTTCAGACGGATATCAATGAAACTTTCAGGCATTGTTGGAAATAGTACAAGGAAGAACTGATTAAATTTTGGGGATGATCCGGCTCACCATAAGATAAGATAAGATAAGATAAGCCTTTATTAGTCCCACAACGGGGAAATTCCAGGATTGCAACAGCACAGGGATAGCAACACTCAGAGCAACAATCAGAAGGCAAGAAAAAAAAAACAAGCAAGCAAGAGCAGCTAATATACATATGTACATATTACGATAAAATATATACTGTATATACACACACACACACACAGACACACAGTGCAGAGCATTGTAGCTGGATGGAATAAATATATGAATATATGAACACACAGTGCAGAGCATTGTAGCTAGATGGAATAAATATGTAAATATATAAACACCCACAGTACGGAGCATTGCAGCTAGGTGGAATAAATATGCAAGTATATAAACACACACAGTGCGGAGCAATGTAGCTAGATGGAATAATATGTAGATATATAAAAACACAGTGCGGAGCATTGTAGCTAGATGGAATAAATATATACCGTCTGGATACAGGAATTTTTTAAAGGATTCTTTAACATTGTGACATACGGCCATTTTCAACATGTGTGCAGGCCCAGTGGAGGGCGCTGCTCGTCGTGTCTGACGAACACAAACTCCGCCTTCTTCAAAGTTTTAGGCACAAAAGCACGGAAACCAGTGGTGGGCAGGGCCCGGCAGTGCGCCTGTGTTTGCGCTACGCTGCAAAAGCTGAGACGGGCAGCTGTCCGGCGCCGGATTATTTGGCAGAAATTCCCCGGGCAGCCATAGTGGCTGCGCACAAAGAAGCTCTCTGCCAGGGAAGCTTCTAAAGCCTCTTTTGCTGCGGAGCGCAAACCCAATATAAAACCCACGGCAACCTGTCTACCCAATTTGCATCCGTCAGTGAACCTCAGTGCTGCTTTCAGTGATCTATGAAAATGCTCGCATAACCCATTGGCCTGTGGGTTGTACGCGGTTGTGCCATGATTTGTTTTGTTTTTTCTTTTGGATTCTTGGATGGAATATGGGTGGGCAATATAAGCTGCAGCTTCAGCCATCACCCATTTCGGATAACTTATGTTGAACTATATAATCAGAGGAGTTATTGTCTAATTTGACCTTGTTGGATTTTATTTCCCCCTTTGTTATATTATTCACTTTCTTTTAACCTGTACTCTTAATCTATCCGAAATAAAGATTCATTCATTCATTCATTCAGTTGCAACGCCCGCAGCCTGGGAGTTTGGAGATGGAGGAGATGGACACAACACCAACACTTCAGTTTATTACCTCCGCCAAGGAGGTAATGCTTTTACTACTGAACCACAAATCCTATCATTCTCAATCCAATTACTAGTCATATGTTTTCATGGTCAAGGAATCTGAAAACGTACACACAAACACTGTATGGGGGGGAACTGTGGCACTTGGCGGAGGTCTGCGCTCTCCGAGTGCTTTTCTAGTTATGTATGTGCTTCCCCAGATCTCCACACAGTATGTCATACAAGGAACTAACAGTGAATTATATAAAATGCAAAGAGATTTCTGACGCAGGAGATCCTTAACTTTATACAGTACAGCAATGGATTTAGACATTTTAGTTTTGACATAATTTATGTGTGATTTCCAGTTTAGTTTGTTATCAACAATGATCCCTAGGAACTTGGTTTCCAAAACTGTGTCAATTTCAACATTGTTTATTTTAATTTTTCTGTGATTATATAATTTACGGTTTCCAAATATTATACATTTTGTTTTTCCAAGGTGAATAGATAATTTATTGGCAGTGAACCATTGATTGATTTGTTTAAGTTCATTTTCTGCTGAATCCAGAAGCTGCTTAAGATTTTCTCCACTACAAAAAAAAAGTTGTCACCTGCAAATACAATGCACTTGAGCAATTTAGACACAGAACATAAATCATTAATATGCAAAATAAACAGCAATGGACCAAGTACAGAACCCTGTGGTATCCCACACGTCATCTTCAGCAACTCAGTCTGTATTATTCACATGAATATACTGATATCTGTCTTCTAAATTGCTGTGTAACCAGTCAAAAGCAATTCCTCTGATGCCATACTTGTGTAATTTACTGAGGACTAATTTATGGTCAACTGTATCAAATGCCTTTTGTAAGTCCAGAAATATTTCAACTGTGTATTCTCTTCTATCTATTGCATCCGTAATCTGTTCAACAAAGTCCATGAGTGCCAGTGAAGGTGGTCCAGTTTTTCCTGAATCCATACTGTTGTTCGCAGAATATATTGTGCTTGTCAATGAAATCATTTAGTCTCTTAAATATTTTTTTCAGTATTTTGGAGAACTGAGGTAACAAGGAGATGGGTCTGTAGTTTGACAATAAGTGTTTGTCACCAGTGTTATACAAGAGGAACGACTGTTGCTATTTTCATTTTCTTTGGAAATTTACCAGCAGTAAGTGACATGTTGCATATGTAAGTGAAGTGTTTAACAATACAGTCAAGATAAGATAAGATAAGCCTTTATTAGTCCCACAATGGGGAAATTCCAGGATTGCAACAGCACAGGGATAGCAACACTCAGAGCAACAATCAGAAGGCAAGAAAAAAACATCATCTAGTAAACATATGTCCATATTACTATAAATGTATATATATATATAGACACACAGTGCAGAGCATTATGGCTGGTGAATGTGCAGCAGAAAGTCTAAGCTCTCTCTCCGCGGATGCAGCGGGCCAGCTGGAAGTGTTTGGGCATGATGGTGACCCCCTTAGCGAAGAAGAGACCCACCAGGTTGGCCTCGCAGGTCTCCTGCAGAGCCATGACGGCGAAGCTCAGGAAACGCAGGACGATCTTGAAGTCCTGAGCGATCTCCCTCACCAGGCGCTGGACGGGCAGCTTACGGATGAGCAGCTCCGTGGATTTCTGGCAGCGACGGATCTCTCTCAGAGCCACGGGCCTGTGACGGCGAGGCCTCTTCACTCTGCCGGTGGCCAGAGCGCCTCTCCGAGCAGCCCTGGTGGCTAGCTGTCTCCGGGGGGGGCTTCTTCCTCCAGTAGATTTTTTGGGCGGTCTGCTTGGTTCTTGCCATCGCTCTTTATTATTCTGTCTTATATTTCTTTCACGCCGCCTAAACTCCAGCCCGGCACCCGCATCGTTTTCGCTACAGCTCCCGGTATGTCGAGTTTCCCATTAGCACCGGGCGGCGGCCAAGTGCTAGCTAGCACTAACTCCTCCCCGCTGTAACGTCTCCCGCTGCAAACCGTGGCTCCGTCCGCCGACCCGGGAGACCCCCGGGGCGATCCGTGCGTCCGTGATATATATACAGAGTGAAAGGTGTAGAAAGAAGAAGGAAGATAAAAAGAAAAGGCTGTTGCAACAGGCAGCCGACTCGTGTGGCGCCGCCGGTCCGGCGGAACCGGAACCGGAAAAAGAATACATTCAATTCATTCATTCAATGATTCATTCATTCAATAATACATTTAACCAAGAACATACTGAAATCATTACAATCAGATGATTTTTTTGCTTTGAATTTGTTAACAATGTCAAGAATTTCTTTTTCATCTGTTTCTTTCATAAAGATTGAGTAAACATTTATGTTGACAACATTGCCAGAGCTACTTGTGTTTGCTGATGATACAGTGGAGTTTGCGATCTTTTTTCCTATATTAACAAAATATTCATTAAACGTGTTGGAGATCAAGCTATTTTCATTGATTATTCAATTTTCTGAATTTAAATAAGAGATGTGGTTGGAATTTAGTTTTCCTCTCTTTGTTATATTATTTAACACCTTCCATATATTACATGTATTAGTTTTATTTTCCAGTAATTTACTGTAATTTTTTTTACTCAATCTTAAGATACTAATGAGTTTATTTTTATAAGTCTTGTATTTCTTTTCAGCTTCCACAGTTCTTAATTTCAGAAACGTTTTGTATAACAAGTTTTTCTTTTTACAAGCATTTTGCAGGTCCTTGGTGATCCAAGGCTTATCTCTGGATTTAACTTTAGTTTCCTTCACCACTAGAGGACAATGTTTATTATATAGTTGTGATAAAATAGAGACAAATTCTTCATATGCTGTATCAATGTCATCAACATAAACACCGCTCCAGTCTTGTATTTTTAGATCATTTCTAAGATGGTTAATTGCAGTTTCTGTTACATGTCGTTTAAAAACCTGATCTATTTCAACGTTCTGTGTTACACCAGTGTGTGAAGAAACAAAAGCAGGCAGATGGTCTGTCACATCATTGATAATAAGACCAGCAGTTACATTCCCCTCAGTGACATTTGTGAAAATGTTATCAATAAGCGTTGCTGAATATGTTGTTATTCTAGTTGGATATGTTATTGAAGGGTAAAACCCATACAAAACATGGAATTTATTAATTCACTTATTTGGATATGGTCATTTGGATTTAATAAGTCAATATTGAAGTCTCCACAAATAAATACCAGCTTCTTATTACCTACTGCACTGAAAAGCTCAGACAATTTTTCTTTGAAAATGTCAATATCGGTACCTGGTGCTCTATAAATACAACTTATTATGATGTTTTTTGTAGTTGTATTTAATTCCAGAGTTACACACTCCATGATGTTTTCTATTTCAAAAGACGTATTATCTACAACGTGGCTTTGGTAGCAGGACCTGATATATAAACCAACACCACCACCCCTTTTTATTGACCTGCTTGTGGTATATAAATCATAGCCTCTCATTTGCACTGTATGAAGGTGGTCATTTTTTAGCCAAGTCTCAGAAATTGCAACAGCGGAAAAATTTGTGTTATATTGCAACAAATTGTCCTGGATTTTGGAAAAAATTCATGTTGAGACTTCAACTATTAAAGTGTGTTATTGACAATGATTGGTCAGAAATAGTATTTTTTAGTTGGTCTGAGCTCAAGTATTTACACTGATGTTTTATACTGTTGAAAAAGTGATTTTCAGGATCGGTTTCATATTCAACACTGTGTGGCTTATGCTCAGTATGTTCGTACCCTTTAAAAATGAGGTTGTTTCCTGTAAAAGTTTGCATCTTAATTATTCCAGTGAATGGACACAAATGTACAATTTATATCTCTCAGATGATAATGAAATGTCATTTCTGATTGATTTTTGGCTCCATTGATTTTGGTGTACTGTTACAGGGATGGCATGGGTGAATTATGAGTCTGTCATACCTTAAGTAGGCTATGCCCCCCCACCCCCACCACATGCTCTTGCAGCTTTCAGCTCTGGCATGAATTCTTTTCTCTTCCTTCTTACTGAATCAGTGAAGTCCTCAATGATGAAAATTTTTGTTCCTTTGAAGGACTTGGCTCTTTGAAGAATGGTCATCCTGTCCTTGTGCCGCAGGAACTTGACCACAATGGGCCTCGGTCTTTCTCCTCAAGGTTTCCCGGTGCGGTGGGCTCTCTCCATCTCAATCCCCGGTGGTAACTATAGTTTCTCCATGAGAATATTTTTAATCTTCTTCTCCGTGTCAGCCCAGGTCTCTCCTGGTGCTTCCACAACACCATCAAATACCAGATTATTTCTCTGGGATTGTCCTTCCAGGTATTCAAATTTGTCGGTGATAGTCGACAGACTGTCACACACTTTAAAAACATCTGATTGGAGCGCATTGTTGCTGTCTACTTGTTTAGACAAATCAGCTTTTATGTCATCTACGTCTTTCTGGGTGAACTGTAGACTGGTTCTAATGTCCTGCAACTCTCATCATCACGACCACTCTTGCTTTTGCTGAATCCATAATCACTTTGATGAGGCTTTTGAAAGTTTCCTGTTGGTTTAATAATGCAGAAAACAGTTCCTTTTGCTGTTGCAGTAAGCTATTTACCTGTGCAAGGGACACATATTCCTCTTCAGATTTGGCCTCTGCTTTTGGCTTAGGTGGCATTTTGCCACAGTTTTTCAATAATTTGCAGTGGACAAGGAGACAAGAATCTGTCTCCACGAATATTTCAGTGTCGAGGAAAAATTCCAGCAGCAACAACAACAGGAATGCGTGTAAGGCATGGTGCCAGGCCTAAAGCCTGATGGAGGTGGCTGCAGGGCCTGGTGGTGGTGGCTGCCTGTGGAACCTGGTGGTGGTGGTGGCTGCCTGTGAGGCCTAGTGGTAATGGCTGCCAGTCTGCTTTTAAGGCAGAAAGGCCCAATTCCAAATCCACCAGAATCTTCCCCCAAGCCACCAATCCACTGCCAAGTGTCAACCAAATCACCTCCAAAAGTCCAGAACTAGCCACAGGTGAACAATTGAAGTTCTATTACCTCTCTTACATGCAGTATTTTAATACTGCTGCTCAGTGCTGTTGCTCAGTGCTCTCTCACAAATTGCTAGGGAGATTAATTCATTCAATTTGGAGGGTTTCTCCACCTGGGCCAATTCATCCCGCAGGCTAGGGCTAAGACTGCAAACAAAAATACTACAGAGAGAGGCATCCTCCCACCCAACCTCTGCCGCAACCACCCGGAAATTAACTGAATAGTCAGCAACTGACTTAGCCCCCTGCTTGAGATTAAGTAAACGAGTGGTGAGGACACTATCACGGTCAGAATGGTCAAATACCTCTGAAAATTTGGAAACAAAGCAATCATAAGTATAACTGGAGTAATCGGGATGGGCCATGATAGCACTAGCCCAAGCTAAGGCGCGCCCCTCCAACAGGTTTACCACATAGCTGATCTGACTGTGATTGGTGGGGAAATCCCACAGTACACGCTGAAACACAATATTGCACTGCAACAGCAAACCCCGAGCCTCCCCTAACTTACCACTAAAACAGGTGGAAATGGGAACAGGGGTAAACCGGGAGTGTAGCATCAGAGGCTGGGTAGGATTGGTTGACCCAGCTAGTCCCCCGGACGCAGATGGAGAGGACTGCATCAGGGTGAGCTGATCGAGCCATGGATTAATTTGAGTCAGCTGGTTTGACGCCTGAATTTATTTCCAATTGTTAACAATTTTTTTTTTCACAATTGAAAATCGTTGTTTTTTTGTTTTTTGTTGTTTTTTTTTGGATTGATGCAAATTCGTGACAATAGGCGTCAAGGGGTTAAGATCACTTGCTGCTGGTATGTTAATTGATCTAATCGAGCCTCCATGATGTTAGGTTTTTGTGCAAAAGCAGTCTGCTGGGTTTTCCTGACAGAGACGTACTGACATGATTTCAGACAAACCCAGAAGCAGACACAGGCTCAAATACAACAATGATCTTTTATTAAATACAGTAAGTGTGTGTGTGTGAGCTTGAGGGGCTGTGAGGACCGGAGCGTGCAGAGCAGGATGAGTCTAGCAACCCTGAAATGAGAAGAGAGACAGGTGGATTAGCTCTTTGGTTTTCAGATGAATGGCAAGGATACTGAGATGATCTTACAGCATGCAAGGAGTAGTCTAGGCTCAGAAGAGATGTCCGTCCTGTGCTAGTGCCAGAGTCCCACTGCCGTGATGTGGTGCTTGTGCTGGTAATTACAGTGATGATGAATGAGTGGAAAAGCGTGCTGAATGCTCCAGCTCACCAGTTTGAGGAAAGAGGTGCCCACAGTTCACAGGTATGATCTGGTCCACCGCCAGGAGGAGATGGAGGTCCGCCCGGAGGAAGGTCCACCTGTGCACAGGGAAGAAGAGGAGAAAGCAGGTGCAAAGGAGAATTTCCAATAGATGCTTATGTTAGAGTTGGGGAGATGAGACTCCCAGGCGATGAGTCGAAGGCTGTTGAGATGAGGGAGGCGCAACTCCCTGGTAGAAGGAAGGGGAAGACTCAAGCACGGAGTTCTTCACCCAGGAGGAGCGTTGATGTCTCCATGCAGATTGCAGGGCAGCACTCCTGATAAAGGCTGCTTGATAGGAGGAGCAGGTGTGCACACAGCTGTGGAAATAATTAGGGCACAGGGCACACAGCACAGATCACCACACTATGGTGTCTTTTGCCTCGTATAATTAAGCAATATTACACTCGAGGTCGTATGGTATCAATGAATATAGTAACTACGGGTGTGATGTGTCTCAGACTCAAGTTGGTCAGGGGGTGCAACCAAATATTGGAAGAACCACTGTATCATCCATTATCCAAACATTTTGTTGGGAGAATAGGTCAGTAAACCAAAAAATGTGCACTGTACATGCAGAAATACTGCACACTTACTGTAAAACTTCAAAATGCATAATTCAGAAAAAACAGTTCAGTTAAAAACTTTGAATCCTACCCAGTGTCTTTCAATCTATTCCCCCCCACACAGCAATATATGACTTTATAATTTTGTAAAAGCTGTTCCACACAGAAAAGTGTTGTCTTGTTCATTTTCAATCACTGTTACCAAAAGCCTCAATTACAGTGTAAACTGTTCTATTGACAGCATGGCTGAACATTTTTGATGGTCTTGTTCATAAAGATGACATAAATGATAATATAAAAAATTAGAAGACAACTGTACACAAGCAGCTGCATAATGGACAAAAGCATTTGCCGTTTATTCAAAATGATGAGAAATTGCTTTTATGATGAGCACAAGTGACTGGGTGATATGGAGGCTGAACTAATAGTTTTATGAATTTCAACAATGTGTCATGATTTGGGGCACGGGTGGGGCCGTGCCCAGTCTCCCGTTAGTATGCAGTCTGTCCTGTTTGTTTATTTCCTGATTTATTGTTATTTGCTGTATTTGGTCACCGTTTGGTTAAGGGTTACATTCTTAGCCACATCCTTATTGTCCTGTTTGTTTATTGTGTCATTTTGTATATTATTCTTGTTTTATTTTCTGTTCCCGTCTGTACTTTTTTTTTTTTTTTTTTTTTTTTTTTTTGATGGTGCTGTGCAGCTTCCGGCTGTCAAACTTTGCTTTAGGGGTTGCACAGCTGTCACTTGTTGTTTTGATTACTTTCTCCACTCATGCTCCACACCTGCCTGACATCTTGCACAGTATTTATAGTCATAGTATAGTATCGTGTCCTACTTCATGGTACTCCACTGTATGCTCCAGCCGCCCTCTGATGCACAGCCTGCTCAGAGTGTTTTGTGCTTCGCTGTCGAGGTGAGTGGTGTGCTCTATCCAGATTTGTCTTCCTTTATTTCCAGCCGTGAGCCTTGCTGCTTTCGGGAGAGCTCCGGCTGGATTCTGCCCCACTGCTCGGCGTTCCCAGCTTCAGGTCCCCCCCTGGATGTTGAGCCCTGCTCACCTCCAGCACCTTCGTGTTTTCATTAATTGTGTTCTGTGTGTATTTTGGGGTTTTCACCTTTTCAGTTAATAAATGTGCCAAACCACAGCGTGCGCTTGGTGTCCTTCCTCTGCCCTTTAAAGGGCAGAGGAAGGACACAGTGTTCTGAAAAATGCCCCAAAGCAACTGAGAAAAACTGTAAAGAGACACCAGTAGGGAATCTCACATTTGCTCCATATAGTAAGTGCACAATATCACATTTTCTCTATGGAAGGACAGCCATATATTCTAAAGCATAGAGGGGAACACTTTAAAGCCCCACGACACGAGATCTACTGGAAGGCACTTTACTGTTAGAATAAAACCATCTGGGCACTTCTTCATGTTTTCTCCCTAGTAGCAGTTTCCTAAATGGTTCCTATTTTCTGTATTGGAAAGGGCACCCTTTGGGGCAGTCATGTAGGGGCACCTTTTACAGCCTTGCAACATGATAGCTACTAGAAGGGAAGTTTACCTCTAGAATAAAACCGAACTCGGCACTTCATCCTGCTTTTGCATGCTGCATTTATATGAACGTTCTTCTGTTTGTATGCTAGTTAAATGTTATTGCTGCCTGTATGAATGTTATGTCTACTCTTTTTTTCTTATTCTCTCTCCCTTCATCCCCCCAACTGGTCATGGCAGATGGATGCACCTCCCTGATCCTGGTTCTGCTGGAGGTTTCTTTCTCTAGGGGAGTTTTTCCTTCCCACTGCTGCCTCGTTCTTGCTCTTATGCTCATAGGGGATTGCTTGATTGTTGGGGTTTTCTCTGAAGTATTTATTCTGTGATTAGTGCCTTATGTATTTAACACCTTGAGACGATCATAGATAGATAGATAGATAGATAGATAGGGCACCTGAGTCGGTTTTTTCCCCTCAACTTTAAGGGCATATATTAAGCCATTTTTTAGGGGTTGCAATACTTGGGTCACGATACAATCCCATCAGGATTCAGCGATATCATAATATCGAGTATCACAATGCCATATATTTCAAATTTTTTTTTCACCTTTTTAAACCTCAAATCATGCCCCAAAGTAAAACTGGTGACATCTCTTTCATAAAATAAAGTATTCTCGGGGCTTCATTTTCCGCAGAGACACGTCTCTGCACACAGGGAGGGCGGTGGACTGTTGTTTGGAATAAATTCCCACTCCACATACGTTTATCTGACTGTGGACTCTTTTAAAAAGCAGCTGAAAACTTTTTTGTTTAAGGAGGATTTCCGTTAAGTTTCAGTTCAACTGCTTTTAATGGTAAGTCTGATATTTTTAAATTATTTTAATCTTGCTTTAACTTGTTTTTGTATTTCTTTATTATTTTTATCTAACAAATTCATTTTATTTTATTTTATTGTACAGCATTTTGTGACTTTAAGTCTCTGAAAAGCGCTTCATGAATAAATTTTACTTACTTTTTCTCCAGCGCTGCTCTCAAGCTCCATGCTGGTGTGTTTTTAGCTCGGCTGTTGCTGACGCTGCTCAGAGATGTGTGGTGGCCCGTGCATTCCTAGTGGCTTTTTTTTGTGTGCAGTACTTCTTGTAGGTTGTGTGTCATGTCAAGGTCTTTCATTCCACCTTTGTTATAAAATCAAAAAAAGGCCTGACATTTGAGCTAACTTTGAGATAACTGCTTCCTAACTTTCAAAGTTGGCCGCAAATCTTGTGTGACAAGACATGACTTATAAAATAAAATATTAAAATAATATGACCAAAGATGCAGTTATTTCTGTTATAATATTTCTATATATTTATAGTTTTTAAAAAAAAAAAATCTCCTCATCTCCCAGACAGCAGGAAAAACCTCTCTGATTTTGAAATCCAAATGTTGGCACGTTTGGTTTGTCTGAAGGCTGCTGACGGATTAAAGTCATTGACTTTGTGAATTTCGGTCATCTTAACTTGCCAGGTACATAATAGGGGACATAAATTAGTTAATTAATATTAACTAAGGTAAAGGTAAAAATGTCTCCTTTTTGTTCTTGTCTGAAATAAGAAAAACAAAAAACTAATAACTAAAAAGAAGACAAAATGAACCTACTCGAGCTCCTAACCACACCTGTTAGCTAAGCGACTCTTAGCTAACTTTTTATCCTTTCAAATTAACACAATTTCTTAATTTCTTAGTGACTTTTCCATTATTGTTCCCGTTACCAGCGGGTTAAACCCATGACAAATGCCTTCACTGCTTACATACCCCTTCTGCTTTTTTTCCGCGTTTAAAGTACTTTAACCCTTTGATGTTCCACTTTCATAAGACATCAGCGTCACCTGCTGTCCCTGGCGCAGTTCTGCGCCTGTCACATGATGTTTCCCAAAAGCACAGAAAACCTAGCTGTAACAAGCATTTGACATCACAAGATGTCAGACACATATAGCTTACTGTTCTTCACTGGAGGACTGGAGGACTTCACCCAACGAACCGTTGCAAACACCATTTCCGGTAACACGAAGAAGAGAATGTAAAGCAAGGCTCCATCTCAACATACTGTATATTTCCACACCAAGGAAGCATTTGCTTCAAATTTTGCCAACTATGATACTAAAAAGAGATTATTTCGCTTCTGAAGGGAAATATTTACCTTTTGTGACAGGAGAGGACGGTCTGGAGCATGTACACTTTTGTCTGCCATCGACAGAGCTGCACGTGATGACAGAGAACAGTAGCGCCGGTTCAGCGGCGTAATGTAACCGAAATTGAGGTGGAATAATTCATAACATATATGTGACAGTTTCTGGATGTGGGAGAGAAAGCGAAAATGAATGGCAGAAGACGAAATAATTCAATTCAACTTTATTTATAATCAGAATCAGAATCAGATTTATTGCCATTGTTCATGTAGTACACAAACTAGGAATTTGTCTCGGTGCAATGCTGCAACATTAAACATGATAAAATAAAAGAAATAAAAAACTATACATGCAATAAAGTGTAGAATAAGAATGAATAATACTAGTCAAAGCAGTTTTTAAATACATTAGCGAGCAGCAGATATTGTGGAGTACCACATAGTGCAGTCGGTAATGCAAAAGAAAAACAGTGATGATTGACATGAGTCTGGTTGAGCTGCTGTACATTGTGCACGAGAGTCAATAAGTCACTTAGTGTTCAGCAGTCTGATGGCAGAGGGGAAGAAGCTGTTCATGTGACGGGAGGTTTTAGTCTGAATGGACCGAAGTCTTCTACCTGAGGGGAGGGGGGCAAACAGTACGTGACCAGGGTGTGAAGGATCGGCTATGATCCGGCCAGCACACCTCCAGGTCTTGGAGATGTACAGATCCTGGAGAGATGGGAGCTTGCAGCCGATCACCTTCTCAGCAGCGTGCACGACGCGCTGCAGCCTTAGTCTGTCCCTGGCAGTGGCTCCTGCGTACCACACGGTTATGGAGGTGGTGAGGATGGACTCGATGATGGCTGTGTAGAACTGCACCAACATCTTGGTGGGTAGCTTGAGCTTCCTCAGCTGCCGCAGGAAGAACATCCTCTGCTGGGCCTTTTTGATGAGGGAGCTGATGGTCGGCTCCCACTTGAGGTCCCTGGTGATGGTGGTGCCTAGGAAGCGGAAGGAATCTGCAGTGGTGATGGGAGAGCCTGTGAGGGTGAGGGGGGGCAGAGGGGTTGTGACTTTCCTGAAGTCCACAATCATCTCCACTGTCTTCAGAGCGTTCAGCTGCAGGTTGTTGTTGTTGCACCAGGACGCCAGCTGGGCCACCTCTCTCCTGTAGGCGGACTCGTCACCGTTGGAGATGAGCCCGATGAGGGTGGTGTCGTCCGCAAACTTGATCAGCTTGACAGACTGGTGGCTGGAGGTGCAGGAGTTGGTATAAAGGGAGAAGAGCAGGGGGGAAAGTACACAGCCCTGGGGTGATCCGGTGCTGATGCTAACAGAGTCTGAGACAGTCTTTACCAGCTGCACATGCTGCCTCCGGTCCGTCAGGAAGTCGGTGATCCACCTGCAGAGGGAGTCAGGCACGTTGAGCAGGGACAGCTTGTCCCGGAGCAGAGCGGGGCGGATGGTGTTGAATATAGCGCCATTTCACAACAACAGTCATCTCATAGCACTATCAACTGTAGGGGGAACCCCCACAGTTGCAGAAAGACCCCAACAATCAGGCGATCCCCTGTGAGCAAGCACTTGGCGACGGTGGAGAGGAAAAACTCCCTTTTAACAGGAAGAAACCTCCAGCAGAACCAGGCTCAGGGAGGGGCAGTCATCTGCTGCGACTGGCTGGGGGGTGAGGGGATAGAGAAGAAGAAAAGAACAGATATGTAGAAAGCAAACAGCATGATGGGGACTCAATCTATGGGAGAGAACAAACAAATGTTAATGACCAGCAAAAAAAAAAAAAAATTTCATTGAGAGTGAGAAAAGGAGTGAGGCCCAGTGCATTACTGGAGGTCCCCCGGCTGACTAAACCTATTAGCAGCATAACTAAGGGAGGGTTCAGAAACACATGATCCCTCCCTAACTGTAGGCTATATCAAAAAAGTAGGTTTTAGCCCTATTCTTAAAAACAGAGATCGAGTCTGACTCCCGAATCCAGATTGGCAGCTGATTCCACAGGAGAGGAGCTTGATAACTGAAGGCTCTGCCTCCCATTGTACTTTTGGAGATTCTAGGTATTACAAGTAATCCTGCATTTTGGGAGCATAGTGCTCTGTTAGGATAATACGGTAGTATCAGATCTTTTAAATAAAAAGGAGCCTGATTGTTTAGAGCTTTGTAAGTAAGAAGAAGGATTTTAAACTTAATTCTAAACTCTATGGGAAGCCAATGAAGGGAGGCCAGAACCGGAGAGATATGATCTCTCTTTCTAGTACCTGTTAAAACTCTTGCTGCAGCATTTTGGATCAGCTGAAGACTTTTTAAAGATGTTTTAGGACAGCCTGATAATAAAGAATTACAGTAATCTAATCTCGAACTAACAAAAGCGTGGATCAGTTTCTCAGCATCACTCTGAGACAAGATGCTCCTAATCTTGGCAATATTACGCAAATGATAGAAGGCAGTCTTAGAAACAAATTTAATATGTGAATTGAAGGACAAATCCTGATCAAAAATAACTCCAAGGTTCCTCACAGAGCTATTAAGAGAAAGAGTAACCGCATCCAAACTGAAAGTTTGATTTGGAAAGGAATTTCTAAGGTTTTTTGGACCAACAAGAATGACTTCAGTCTTATCTGAATTTAATAGCAGGAAATTACAAGTCATCCAAGCTTTGATTTCCTTAAGACAGGCTTCTAACTTGGCTAATTGATTGCTATCATCTGGCTTCATTGACAGGTATAACTGTGTGTCATCTGCATAACAATGAAAATGTATACAGTGCTTTCTAATAATGTTGCCTAACGGAAGCATATATAAACTAAAAAGAGTAGGGCCTAGCACAGATCCCTGTGGAACTCCATGACTAAGCTTTGAATTGAAAGAAAACTCATTATTTACATGAACAAACTGGAACCTATCAGATAAATAAGATCTAAACCACTGCAACGAAGTTCCATTAAGTCCAACATAGTGTTCTAATCTATCAAGTAGAATATTATGATCGATAGTATCAAAAGCTGCACTAAGGTCTAAAAGGACAAGTACAGAAACTAGTCCATTATCAGATGCGATGAGGAGGTCGTTAGTGACCTTCGCTAAGGCTGTTTCAGTACTATGATGGATTCTAAACCCAGATTGAAACTCTTCAAGTAAACCATTTCCCTGCAGGTGGTCAAATAATTGCGTAGCAACAACTCTAAGATTTTTGAAATGAAAGGGAGATTAGAGATTGGTCTATAGTTAGCTAAAGCTCCTGGATCTAGCGTTGGCTTTTTGAGTAAGGGTTTAATTACAGCCGTTTTAAAAGCCTGCGGTACATGGCCTAAAGTTAATGAAGAATTGATTATATGAAGAATAAAGCTACCAATAAGTGGGAAGACTTCTTTAAATAACCTGGTAGGAATAGGGTCTTAAAGACAAGTTGAAGGTTTGGATGAGGAAACTATTTTGTCTAACTCACAAAGGTCGATTGGAGTAAACTCATCAAGACAGACATCAATAGAAGGAGTTGTAGTAGTTATAGTAATTAAGTTAACTGTGGGAAGAATCTGATTGATTTTATCTCTGATGGATGAAATTTTATTATTGAAAAAGTTCATAAAGTCCTGACTAGTAAGCTCTAAGGGAATGCTAAGATTGACAGAGTCCTGACTCTTTGTCAACCTGGCTACAGTACTGAAAAGAAACCTGGGATTATTCTTGTTCTCTTCTATTAATGCAGAGTAATAACTCGTTCTAGCTTTTCTTAGAGATTTTTTATAAATTGAAAGATGATTTCTCCAAGCTAAATAGATTTCATCTAAATTAGTGGAGCGCCATTTTCTTTCTAATTGACGAGTCTTCTGTTTTAAGCTACGAGTTTCTGTGTTGAACCAAGGAGTTAGAAATCTCTGATTAGACTTTTTCTTTTTTAAGGGGGCCACCAAGTCTAGAGTCTGATGCAGAGAAGCTGAAACACTATCCACCATGTTATCAATTACAGAAGGAGCAAGCTGTCTATAGCTTATTTCCGTTGTGTTGACACATGGCATAGAGGAAACAATCTGCATAAATTTGGTAACAGCATCATCTGAGAGGCATCTACTGTAATAATATTTTTCTTTAGGAGCCAAATAGTCAGAAATAGTAAAATCAAAGGTTAACAGACAATGGTCTGACAGTACAGGGTTATGAGGAGACACTACAAGATTTTCTATTTCTATGCCATATGAACAGATATGGACAGATATGGAACAGATATGGTATTAGGTACAGTATGGTACCTAATACCATACTGTATTAGGTACAGGTGTATTAGGTACACCTGTACCTAATACACCTGTATTAGGTACAGGTGTTCGCATCCTGTACCTAATAGACGAACTTAATAAACCCCACCTTACAATCAAAGCAATAGGCCACCAATGATACTGAAGCTATGAATACACTGACTACGAAGACTTAAACTTTAACTCGTACATAGTTCCAACCCAAGATCTTGCTCCAGGGCAAGCTCGCCTTCTAGAAACCGACCACCACATAGTCGTACCCCTAGAGTCCCCAATCCGCATACTAGTCTCTGCAGAGGACGTCCTCCATTCATGAGCCATTCCAAGTCTTGGGGTTAAAATAGATGCCGTCCCCGGACGATTGAACCAAACAGCTCTAATTGTATCTCGACCTGGCCTTTTTTATGGCCAATGCTCTGAAATTTGTGGCGCCAATCATAGCTTTATACCAATTGTTGTTGAAGCCGTACCATTAGAGTATTTTGAAAGTTGATCATCTCTGATACTTAAAGATATTTCTCTAAGAAGCTATGGAATATAGCATTAGCCTTTTAAGCTAAAGACAGGCGGCTACTAACCGCCCTTAGTGATCATGCCACAACTTAATCCAGCCCCCTGGTTTACAACCATAATTTTCTCCTGGTCCATCTTTCTGATCCTTGTCCCCATGAAAATTTTAACGTATAACTTCCCTAACAACTTAAATTCCCAGACCACTAAGCTCCATACAAGCACCATACAAGGTCCAATGTATGGTGGAGGTAATGAGTAGAATTTCCTACTTTCTGAGAAAACCCAATCGAGTCTAATATTGAATTAAATGCCACATTAAGGCAGTCACTATCTACATCCACATGTATATTAAAGTCCCCTACTATAATTATTCTATCAGATTTCAGCACTAAATCAGCGAAGAAATCAGCAAATTTGGATAAAAATTCTGAGTAGGTTGATGGGGGACGGTAAACTATGGCAAATAAAATTGGGTTTAACCTAAAATTGCTAAAGTGCCCAATACTGAGGACCAGGCCCTCAAAGGAATTATAACATGTTTTTTGCTTTACATTAACTAGTAATTTGGAATGGTAAATTGTTGCTACTCCTCCTCCACAACCAGAACTTCTGGGATTTTGACAGTTTAAATAACCAGAGGGAGTTGATTCATTTAAACCAACATAATCCTCTAGCCCTAACCAAGTCTCTGTAAGGGAAATTAAATCAATCTGATGATCAATTAACAGTTCATGGACTAACAGAGACTTGGGAGTTAGAGACCTAATATTTAATAAACCACATTTAATTTTTAAATTATGAGGAGGAACAGAGGCCAAATCATTCAATTTAGAGGCTTTATGTTTAATTTGAGTTTAACAATATTTTGCTTTATCACTTTGGGATGCTTATACATTATATTTTTATTTACTTTGGAGGGAGCAGACAAGGATTCTCTGATGGGGAAGACAGGGGCTAAGTTGAGGGGTGGCGGATGAAGAGGAGCTGCAGAGAGGCGTGTAAGACTGCGACTCTGCTTCCTGGTCCCAACTCTGAGTAGTCAGGGTTTTGGAAATTTGGATAAAAAAGATGCCAGATTGTTAGATAAATGAGAAGCACCATCCAAAGTGGGATGAATGCTGTCTCGTCTCATAAGACCAGGTTTTCCCCAAAAAGAGCTCCAATTGTCAATGTAGCCCACGTCATTTTTAGGACACCACACAGACAGCCAGCGGTTCAAGGATGACGAGCGGCTAAACACGTCATCACTGGTCAGATTGGGGAGGGGCCCAGAGAATACTACAGTGGCAGACATCGTTTTTGCAAAGTCACACACCGATTCTATATTAAGTTTCGTGACTTCCGACTGCCGGAGACGGATGTCATTAATGCCGGCGTGAATAACAATTGTGGAATATTTACAGTTACTTTAAGCCAGCATTTTCAAATTTGACTTGATGTCGCCTGCTCTGGCCCCAGGAATGCATTTGACTATGGCCACTGGAGTCTCTAGGTTCACATTTCTGACTACAGAGTCGCCAATGATCAGAGTTTTTTCCTCAGCGGGTGTGTCGCTGAGCGGGGAAAAACGATTAGAAACGTGAACAGGTTGGTGGTGTACCGGGGCTTTGCGACTAGGCTTCCTTCTCACCGTCACCCACCCAGTCTCCTCGCTGCTGAGGAGAGCCGGGGGACCGCTGACAGGGGGACCTAAGCTAGCTAGCTCCGCTGCAGCTAAGGGGCGTCCGTCGAGAGTAACTGGTGCAGACGGTGTTTCAATGCAGCGAAGCCGGGATTCCAAATCAGACAACCTCGCCTCGAGCGCCTCAAAAAGACAACATTTATTACATTTACCGTTATCACTAAAAGAGGCAGAGGTGTAGCTAAACATCTGACAGAGAGAGCACACCAGAGGAGGAGAGGAAAGAGAGCTAGTAGCCATAGCTAGTGGCTGGAGAGCAAACCACACAGGCAGACAGCAAAACAGGAAGTGACGATACGTTACCACAAGGAAGTGACGATCCCAGATCCAAGTGGATCTGGACCAGGGATGACGAAAATGGACAAATGAAGAGATATGGTGTGCGGTAGGTCTGATGTATTTGTGTACATTCTACTGATTTTCTGGTTCATATACTTTGAAGATAAGATAACAAAAAACCCAAAACAAAGACTAAAAAACAAAACCATCCGTTGTGTAAATATGTCCAAAGTCCACTTTTGACCGAAAGTTATGAAATTCGATACGGCTGCCATCGCATTATGCAAATTAGATGCATAAATTTACTCTTATCTCAAACTTTGGATCATATTCTACATCTTTCTAATTGACAGTAAGCCATTATCTCTTACCACTTTCAAGTTACAGCCTTTGGAATGCCTCATATCCAAACTGAATATTTTCTTCAAAAAAACCTTGCCACCAGAGGGTGGACGCTGAGGAGCGCACCGTTGCGCCACAGAATTTCAAGAGGTTAAATTTAAATTTCATCATAGAGTGGTGGGATAATTTCAAGTGTGGCAGGCCGAAACTCGGAAATGTTACCAGAGGAAACCCGGATGTGTTTAGGGATTGGTGCATCGTCGTTAGTATCAAGTGTCGTGATCCATCACTGAATCAATCTCTTGTCCCACCCCTATTATTTTTTTATATTCTGGAGAGCATGTCATCAGAATCTATTGTACAAAAGGCCATTATAGAGGGCCTACAATCATTTTTTCCACATGTGGATAGTAACCAATATTGAACTTCCTGTAATTTTAGCCATTCTACAGCAGTGCTTTTCAGCCACTGTACTGTGGCACACCAGTGGCATGTGAGAGATTGTGAGGTGTGCCATGGGAAATGGTCTAATTTCACTTAAATGGTCCAAAAAATTGCAAACAATTTGCAGTTGTTGTGCATCATATCGTGTAGTGGCTCTTCCATGTCAGTGGGTGGCAGTATGAACACAATAATGATGATCTTCTTCTTTTTATTTGTCTTTTTTTCATGGAGGTTCTTACTATGCCTCGGTGAAACGGAGGCATACAGTAATCGGTTAGTGCATCTGTTTGTGGCTGTGTGTATCTGTCTGTCTGTCTGTCCGCCTTCTCTGTTTCAGCTCACCCGGTCAAAATTAAGTGGAACTAAAGGCTTGTATCATTGTATCACCATATTTTCTCAACTTTTAATTTGCCAGCATTTCGAAATAACACTTTGTTTTTGAAATAAATACAAATTTAACTCACCATTTCTGTCAATGACGCATTGAAAAAAAAAGGTATTGTCATAACTATCCCGGACCAGTACAGTTTGGAGTGCCACTTTTTACAGCCGCCCATGCTACCATACCACAGGCACCGAGGCACAGTACCTTGGTGCTTTTATTTACTTAATGAACTTGTTAAAACCTTGTTAAGATGAAGGGCCAAGTGGTGGTCAAAAGAAAGCTAAGATAGTTAGCTCAAAGCCCCAGCCAGCATGTCCATGTGGGCCCCACTCTGGGCTGTCCTATGGGTCCCACATGGGTTTGCCCACGGTTTCCATGTCGGTACCATCTGTGTTTGTCCACATGGATTTTACCTGTGGCACAGGTAAGCAGGTAATGTACTTATCTGCTTTAACCCCATCTGGGCCCCACATGGGTTTTGTTTTGTTAGTCTCCATGGGCACAGAAAAACGGGTAACTTTAATGAGAAAAACCACAGAGGTGTCTGACAGCACAGCTAGCTACTTTTATCCAAACTTGTATCCAAACTTGTATCCAAATCAAAAAAGCCCCACAAAGCTGTCGTGAATGAGATGCTCAGCCCTGATGCAGGTCTAGAAGTAGCTGAAGTCCCTCTCTTAGGTCACAGCTGGCAGATGTATTGATGACATGTCACCAGACACTGAAAACGCTGCATCAGTGTTGCAACTTGATGAGTCTACAGACGTAGGTGGACATGGACAGCTCTTGGCCAGTGGACGTTTTGTGGATGGAGATGTCAGAGAAAATTTCCTGTTTTGTAAAAAATGACCAGGAGAGGTACAACAGGAGAAGAAAATTTTCAGGTCACATCAGAGTATCTTGACTGCAGTGGGAAAGCTGCACACGTGTCTGCACTGATGAAGCAGCAAAGACTTCGTTAGCAGAGCAGAAGAGAGACACCCAGATGTTACACATCCTCATATATTTGCAACCGTTTTTTGTGAACTTGCAACTTTTTTCTTGTAAACTCGAAGTAATTTTGTCATGAACTTGTAACTTCTCATTAATTTTCAGTGTTTTGTTTTTTTAATTGCAGGTTCACAAGAAAAAGTTTACAAGTGAAGAATCATAAATGTATGAGAGAAATGTTGCAAATTTACAAGAAAAGACAAATAAAAAATAGTTGTATTAATTTGAAAGGATAAAAATGGAAATTTGCATGAAAAAAGTTATGAATCTATGTGGGGAAAAGTTGCAAATTTACAAGAAAGTTATGCACTTAAGAGGAAAATAACTTCCCCATGTTAACAAGCCAGATAATTTGAAACTGTAAGTGTCTTTTGTTTTCTTTTCTCACACACAGTGGCTTGCAATTTCTCATTTTTCCTGCTACGCTCTCTTAGCTGTATTTTCCTAATCTGAGAATCTACACTGAAGCATGTATTCCATGGCACTCATTAAGAGTCAATTAAGAATTTGCTGCTGTGCCCCGTTATTCAGTCAGTGATTATGTTTCACTGAAGTATAATATCCAGGTAAATTAAGATTTCCATTTAATTCAGCACTGCTTGTCGCTGCATCTCCATTTCACATCACAGAACAATTGAGATCTTATCAAGGATTAAAGTAGGGGATATTAAACCTAATTTAAAATATGCACATCTGCGACTACAGCATCTGCCATGATACCCTGGAGAGGGGGAAATAGAACAGGGAGAAGGAAAGGATTTGTGAAGCGGCCATAAAACAACCTGGAAAAAAAGAGGGAAGTGCCCCCCCCCCCCAGTATCATCATGAAACCTTTCTATATCAAATGTTACACAACTGAATAAAATGCATTTGAAGCATCATTGCTAAGCATAAATGTAAAAGAAAAAAAATCTTTTAAATTTGCAACAATTCTGATACAGTTGCAACTTTTTTCTCTCTAATTTTTTTGACTTTTTTCATGTTGATAAATAAGTCAAGATGGCGGTGCGTTCACACGCAGCGGCTAGACGCTCCAGTCTACTGCACCCCTTCTTGTGTCTTTTCTGACTTTTTCTGTGTTCCTTCTATGATGGACTAATTACCTACAGTCACCAGGAACTTATAGGCATCGGTTGCTAACTCACCTCCGTCATCTCCAGCGTCCATTCCAGTGACTACCACCTCATCCCTGAGGAGATCGCCAGACCTCCAGGCACTCCGTGGTTTGTTATGCCCTGCAAGCGGCGCAGATGGCGACAGGAGAGGAAGCAGAAGCGAGGCTGCAGGGTTGGCCTTCGTGTCCAGCTGCGCAAACTTTGCTCCAAACCACTGTTACCTTCAGTTTTCCTCACTAACACCAGATCCCTCGCCAACAAAATGGACGAGCTGCGCACGGACATCGCCTATAATCGCTATGTCCTGGACTGTTGTATTCTGATTGTGACCGAGTCATGGCTGAACAAACACTTTCCGGCTGCCGCTGTGGCCAAACTACACACCGTCTTGACCACAACGCTGATTCTGGTAAGGGAAGGGGGGAGGGCTCTGTGGTTATGTGCTTCAGACTTTGTGTAAAAACAGCAGAATAAATCATAGCCACTGTTCTGTTAGAGGCTATGTCCTTCCTTTGCAGGCCTTTTTTATCTCCCCCACGAGCTAATGGCAGTAATTTTAACAGCCGTTTACATGCCTCCTGATGCTAATGTTAGCTTAGCACTCAATCACCTCCAGCACATTGTCAGCAGGCAGCAAAGAGATCACCCCGACGCAGTCCACATTGTTGCAGGGGATTTTAACAAAGCATGCTTAAAGACTACTCCCCAAATTCTACCAACATGTTAAGTGTCCCACAAGAGGGGAAAGAACACTGGCTCATGTTTACAGCAATATTAAGCATGGCTACAGAGCCACCCTCTCCCCCACCTTGGACAATCAGACCATCTCTCCCTGTTATTGATTCCTGCCTACACCCCCCCTTAGGAAGAGTTCCCCCCACCAAACAAGCAACTAAAACCTGGCCTGAAAACCCTCTTCTCCAGCTACAAGACTGCTTTGCCTGCACTGATTGGAGCATCTTTGAACAGCAGGACCTGGACTCCTACACCGAGTCTGTCCTTTTCTACATCAAATGCTGTGTAGAAAATGTGACAGTCACCAAACACATCCGGATAGTTCCTTTTTACCAGTTTCATTGTGCTGTTCAACTGTACATTGACAATAAAGCCTATTCTATTCTATTCTATTCTAAATTGGCAACTTTTTTCTTGTAAATTTCCATCTTTTACTTGTGAATTTGCAACATTTTTCTGGTGAACTTGAAACAGATTTTCACTCATAAATTTGCAAGTTTTCCTTGTAAATTTGCAATGATCATATGGATCCTGTTTAATTTTTACCCCTCAGCCTCTAAAAGCTGAAGCGGTATTGTTGTCACCCTGCCAGGTGGATAGGCAGCGACGACATCAAAACCTACTTTGTGAATGTGATAACTACAGAAAGAAATGATGTAGGCTTTTCAAATCAATATGATTGTATCTATAAGTCTTGGATGGATTAGACCCTGACCTCTGACTATGGGTTTGGGGTCAAAAGGTCAAAGGTCACAGTTAGCTTTCCCTATGCCCTATTACTATAGAACAAGTAAAGCTAGGGTTACCAAACTTTGTACACATGTTCATCCTGTGACCCTGACCTCTGACTATGGCTGGGTGATCCATCGTGGACAATCGTGATCACCCCCTCCACCACACACTGGACAGACAGCGGAGCACTTTCTCCAGCAGACTGCTACAACTTCACTGTTGAATGGTTAGGTACAGGAAATCTTTCCTGCCACATGCCATTTCACTGCACAATAACGACACTATGATGTTGAATTCTGGTCATAGCAATGCTGCCATACTGCACCTTACAGTCTAACTGGTACCTCGTATTTCACCCTGCACCTTATAATCCTCCTCTGTACAGTCAGTACTATCCATAGGCTCATAAGGATCATCATCTATTTAACTTAGTAGTAGCCTATGTTGTATATAAAGTTATCTAAGCGTTTTTCCTTTCCTTTCCTGGGTAACTCCTTTTCTGTTATGCTGTGTATATTTCTGTTGGTTGGGTTGTCTGTATCATACTGCTGTTACACTGTAATTGTCACAATCTCACATCCCTGCTGAGGGACGACGTCGCTGCTTCAGCCCCTGCTGCCGAGGTCGTCAGGGCTTCCCCCATTGATCGCCTCCTCAGCCCGGTGTCTCTGCGGGTTGGCCCTCTCACCATGGGTGCAGCTTTGACCCAATTGGGGTCCACCACGGGTGCAGCTGAGCCTCGGCCGGAGGCCATTGTGGGTTCAGCGAGGCTCCCGCTGGAGTTCATTGTGGGGGCAGTGGAGCTGGCCCGGTTGGGGTTCACCGCGGGTGCAGTTGCGGACCACCCTGAGGAGGCCGTGGTCCCCTTATCCCTGCCCTACGCCGTGGAGGTCCCCTTTCTCTGGTCCTGTTTTCCACCAGTGAGCCTTCCGGTGGGCAGGCCACCTCCTGCGTCACCCCTTCGGTCCTGGTGGCTAATTAATGTGTGCCGGCCGCCAGAAGAATTGACTCCCCAGGTCAGGTGGCTCACGTTTTCCGGCAGGCTGCCGGATTCAGTCCACCGGACCTTCTGCTAGGCCTGGGACTCTGGGCGACCTCCTGAGCCTCAACGCCCGTGGACTTGGGGGGGGGGGGGGGGGGGTTAATTGTGGGCCCTTGTTGTTGTTGCACCTGTTGGGGGGGGGGGTGTCTTCTTGATGTTACCTGGGGTGTCTGGGAATCCACCCCTTAAAGGGGGGGCCCTGTCACGAGCCGAGCCGGCTTGGCCTTCCCCGGCTCGGTCTCGATCTCTCTGTGGGTTTTGGTTTCACTGTTGTGTGCATGTTGTGTATTTCTGTATTTATTTCATCACCTTAGCCACTGCCTGACCGGCAGCTGTTAGTCAGCATCTGTGAGCTATTTTTTCCCCACGCTGCTGACAGTCTGCCGGTCCAACCACGCCCCCTCGCTCTCCCCAGTTCCATCAGCTGTTTCCAGCCCCAGTAATGATCTTTCCCGCGCCTCGCCCAGGTGTTCCCAATTTGTGTGGCCAGCGGCATTTGGATTTAAGCAGCTCTTCGCTAGACAAACGCCGCTGAGTCATTGTACGAGTCACACTCTTGTCCTCCGTGTTGTGACCGTCACGTCAGGAAGGATTATTGGACTATGCTCGCGGAGAGGATTGGACTTTCTGGACCGTCTCTACTCGTGAGTAAACTGTTGTGCGTTTCTCTGTGCGATTGCTGCTACGCTGGACCAGAAGCGTTTCCCCCCTTGCAGTAATTCTGCTACGCTTCTGCTGGCATTTCTCCCCGCAGCATACTGCTACACTTAGGCTGTAGCCCAGTTTGCGTTCCCCTGAGTAAGTTGTAGTCTTCCCCGCTCTCCTGAGCGCTTGTGCGTAAATTGTATTATTTTTCCTATGGCTACGGTACACAGTGGCCTGCCCGCTGTCCACTTTGTGTCAGCCATTTTGTGTACATCATACCTTCTTGTAAGTCTTTATTTTTGAAGTGTTTCATGTTAATAAATGTGTGTGTGGTGAACTCCTGCGTTTAAATTCTTTCATTGTTTTCTTCCTCCGTGTGCAATGATAAAGTGCACGGACAGTTTATGACAGTAATTTCCCAGTTTGGGATGAATAAAGGCCATCTATCTATCTAATGTAACTTAAATTTATGCAGTAGGTAGCATGTGCGCATGCGCGCGCGCGCGCACACACACACACACACACACACTGTTATAGGGTATTGGACTTCAATAGTGATGCTGATATATTGTCCAAGTTATGTTCTGTTTCCAGTATTTGTCCAGGTTGATTTTGAGCACACATTATAGGTCTGATAGTTTATGGAGCTAACTTTGAGTTTCAGCAGTGGTCGCTGTATATGATTACACATTTCTAGAGGTTTTATCTTATAGACAGCATTAGCATATTAGCCCTGTAAGATGTTCTGACTGTAAATCAGGGGTGTCAAAGTCATTTTAGTCCAGGGGCCACATGCAGCCTGATTCAATCTCAACTGGGTCAGACCAGTAGAATAATACCATAGTAACCTAAATAATGACAAAATTTGCTTCTTTGTTTTAGTACAAAGAAGTACAAGCGGGCCATATGTTTGACACCCCTGCTTACCAAGCATTAACCATTGGTACTTTCTTATTTGATATAAATTAATTCAATACACACTCAACTCACCAATGTTCAGACGAAGTCCCTGGCGTGCTGCATCCATCCCACAGCAACAAAATGTGCTCACCACGGAGAAGGGTTTTGGTCTGGGTCAATTAAATGCTGGACTACATATATAGTGAACGACAAATAAATGCCTAGGGCAGGAAAGAAACACTGGATGGACACACAACCTGCAGCACTGCATCTATATTCCCCCGTGTGGTCTTGGGGAAAATAGCTGCTAGACAACGGAGGCTACTTTCATGGGCGGGATGCTCGAGGCGGAGGCCTTCCCCAGCCGGAAGCCAGGTGTGGAACAGCTCTGGGGTCGATTCAGGTCTCCTGGCAGATTTATTTCATCAGTTTTTAGCTGATGTCCCACACATTTTTTTTAAAATTTGTTGCCGGTCTGTGAAGCAGAAAAGAATGAGGACCGCTGCATTATAAAGTGAACTTTTTTGGTAGCCATCCACTGCATGTGGGCTGGGAGTGAGCGGGTTGGAGAGCTGTAATGTTTTCGGAGCGAGTGAGGAAAGTTGTGGGGCAGATGGAAAGGAGAAAGTAGACAGAGTATCGATACAGACGATGCTGGGTCATCATGTGTCACAGGTGAAAATACATCCATACATTTTACAGCATCAGGATATCACCCAGCTCTACTTCTGACTATGGATTTGGGACTGCAAGGTCAAAGGTCAAACTGCCATTTGAACTCTGTCTCAACAACAAGGAAAGCTACACTCACCAAACTTGGTACACAGGTTCACCTTGGGACCCTGACCTACAACTATGGGCTTGAGGTCAAAAGGTCAAAGGTCAAGGTTAGCATTCCCTGTGCCCTATTACTGTAGAATGAGTAAAGGTGGGCTCACCAAACTTTGTACACAGGTTCACCCTGTAACCCTGTACTACCACTAATCTTTTTATGATTGCAAGGTCAAAGGTCAAGGTCACAATGCCATATAAACTACATGTCAACAACAAAGAAAGAGGCTGAGGGGTACCACTGGCAGCCGCTAGCATTTTTATTCCGTGCATTTTTTTCCTTTTCATCTAGACAAGGGATCTGCAACCTGTGGCTCTTCTACCCATAGCCAGTGGCTCATTAAAGCCTGGACCAAAAATTCAAAGCTTTCAGTGAAAAGAGGACAAAGATTTGTAAGGAAAAAAATTATTAATTTGCTCGAAAAATAACAATATATGTCAAAAATTCTCACAAATTTAGGAAGAAATGGGTTTAGAGAAAGCACCACAAAAAATTTGCAGTTAGAAAAGAAAAATTACTGGAAAAATTGGATTTTTTGGGGAAAAAAATGCAACAAATTTATCTGTAAGATGCTGTAAATTTACCTTTAATTTAATTGAATTCATTTAAGCAATAGGTTTGTGCCATAAATATGACAAATTTGGGGAAAAAAGTTGCAGTCTTATTAGAAAAACTCACAAACCAACATAAAACACTGCATTTTAATGAGAAAAAAGTCAGATTTGTGTGGAAAGAGGCTGCAATTTTACCTGAAAAAGTGGCAAATTTTCAAAGAAATATATGGCAAATGTATTAAAAACCACAATATTTATGCCAATAATCTCTTAAATTTTGGAAACAAAATTGGAATTTTATGAGGGAATCTTAATATCGATGATGCCCTTCCAGTTTGTACTGATAACTTGCCATTTACTTTAGTTTTCAGGCTCAGATAATTTTGTGGCTCCATGCAGATTTTGCTGGTCAAAAGTCTCTCAAAATGCGTCTTTGTGTCGTGAACTGAGCTTGGATGTTCTCCCAAGCTCAGTTTTGTGGCTTTTCTAAGTTTTCATGCTTCTCTGTCGTATTGTTATGCCTTTTGAGTTATCATACGGTCTTCCATTTTCCGACCAGTTACAGACCCAGCTGCTGTGAGTTTGTGCTTTTTCCCTTCTTTTTTTTTCCGCTCACTCATCTTGGAATTGATCATGGATACAGCAGGTTCACGGGGTGGGAATGTTGCCGTGCGCTTATGGAGACAGGCTAATCTCCACGGTGCACACATATTCTACCCCGGAGGATGCGTTATGGTATCTGGGGCTCGCGGAGGCAGCAGCTCATCGGTGCCCTCAGTTGAATGAACACGCTGAGGGTAGGGAGAGGATTTCCCTGGTGGCTGCGCTGCGAGAATGGCAGGAGGATGAAGAATTCCCTGGAGAAGACTGGGCTCACGGCAAAGGGAAGACGGTCCTGGGGCTCCGTAGCTTCTACCCCTTGCCAGTCTCCGGTGCCCGTTCCTGTTCCACCAGCTCCACGGCGACAGCATCATCCAGCCACAGATCGCCAGAGGAATCCTCCCGTCTCTTTGCCAGCCTCTTTCCAGACACCGAGACTGACAACTCCAGCAGCGGAGCCTCTTTCTCTCCATTTTTCATTGGCTGTCCCGCCAGCCCAATCTTCTCCCGTCACCGCTGCAGCCCCCGGCACCTCGGCGTGTCCTCCTGCTGACAAGAGGTCCTCCACTATTTCACCGGCTACGTCTTTCTCCGTGAAAACAGGGGTCGCTCCTCCACAATCCTCAGAGGGGTCCGTTCTCGCTGTAGACACGGAGAGGGATGATGCAACTTCTGCTGCAGTAGGCAACATCATTTACCAGGAGAACAGGCAAGTAACATTTCATTCAATTTCAATTTCTGATGATATGCCTTGCCTGATCCCTGGTAGGGAGGCTCTGGGTGTGCAGTCCCCCGACCTCCCTCCACCTGCTGCAATCCATCAATTCTTACCAGTCTTCTCCGTGTCTCCTCTGGTTTTCCCTGAGTGTCCACCGGCCCCAGAATCAAGCCACCGGACGATGGAGGAGCCCATGGCCCTGGAGGATTTTAATCCAGTGCCAGCACGGAGCCGGCCCCCAGCTGCCATGCTGTAGGAGCCACCAGCGTGGGTTATTTTGCATGGGGACACCATGACCACCATCATGCCTGCTGCGGAGGCCACTGCAGCAGAGTCAGCAGCTGAGCTGGACCACCCAAGGGCCGAGCCCAAAGCGTCACCATCGTCTGGATCGTCGGAATCCTGGATGGCAGTGGAGCTTGAGCTCAGGCAAGTGCTGTCTTTTGTCTTCTTTCTCTCTGTTTTAGAGCAATCTTGCCTGGCTCTTGGTGAGGAGAGCCAGGTGCAGCCACCTGCTGCACTTGAGCTCACCTTGCGGGCTCCGCCGCTGCCATTGACCCTGACTCCCCTTCTCTATCTGTTTCCTCTGAGCTTCTGCCCAGGGTCACTGGAGACAATCCAGTGCAACCAGAGGTCTCCGTGTGTCCAGGCGTGCCATCCGAGGTCGTTCTTGGTCCAGCCTTCACTGCTGAGGCGGTCATCGCGGGTGCTCAGTCCCAGCCCAGGACCTCCCTGGGTGCATCTTCCCCTCTGCCTGAGGCCATCATGTGGGTTCCTCCTCGGTCTGAGTCTCTGTGGGTGCTGCGTCCTGGCTGGGGACCCTCGTGGGTGCTGCGCCCCAGTATTAGCCCGACATAGGTGCTGCGCTCCAGGATGGGCCCGCCATGGGCACTACCCCTCAGCCTGGGGTTCCCAGAGGGTGCTGCAGTGCTCCAGCCCGGAGCCACTGCGGGTGCTACAATTTCCCATACCGGGACCCCCGTGGGTGCAACTTTAATCCAGCCTAAGACCACCGAGGGTGTCATGGTCCCTCTCTTTCCTTAGTCAGACACCGTCATGGTCACCCTTTCTCTGCCACCAGATACTGTTGTGGTTCCCCTCCTTCGGCCCCTTATTCCCTCGTTGGGCCTTCCCGTGGGGGAGCCACCCCCTGGGTCTCTCCTCCGGTCATGGTGGCTGAAGAACCCGGGCCGGCCGCCAGAAAGACTGAGCCGCCGGGTCGGATGGTCGTTATTTTCCAGCAGGCCACCTGATTTGTTTCACCCGGCCATCCGGTTGGCCTGGGACTTTGGCAGGCCACCTGACCTGTTCCACCTTGCTGTCTGCTGGGCCTGGGACTTTGGTCGGCCCCCTGAACTCTTGGGCTTTGCGGGCCTGTGGGTTTAACTCTGTACTTTTTGGTGTGGGTCCTGAGCAGGGGTGTTTTGTTCCCTCCTGGCCTGCCCCCCCCCGGGTAGATTGTTGTGGTTCTTGTGGGGGTGTGTTCTTTTTTCTTTTGATGTTACCTTGGGGTGTCTGGGTTCCACCCCTTGAGAGGGGGGCTCTGTCATGAACTGAGCTTGGATGTTCTCCCAAGCTCAGTTTCGTGGCTTTTCTCTGCTATCATATTTATCTGTCGTATTATTATGCCTTTTGAGTTGTCATACTGTCTTCCATTTTCCTTGTTTTTGTTCAGTCTGTTTTTGCCATGTCTTGTTTTATTTGCAATTTATTTCTAGTCTGTATCTGAGTTTGTTTATTTCTCATATTGGTTCTGTGGACTGGCAGCTGTCAGGCATCACTTCCGAGTCTACACTTTGTGTGAGCGTTGCCTGTCAGACTGACAGTCTGACTACTCCCCTCTCATCATTACCAGCTGATCTCAATCACCATTATGATTCCTTCTTTCCCCGCTCATGTGCACTCATACCTGTCATTCATCTTGTAACAGGTTTGACCCCTGTTTAAGGGAGATTGTTTTCCATGTTGATTGTCGCTGCCATGTCTCCACAAGGAACATTCCTCCTTGTCTCTGCCAGAGCCCTATCTCGCTCTGACGTGCCTTGTTCGTAAGTTTTCTCCTCATTGTAATTTTATAGTTTGTTCACCGTATTGCACTTATGTTTGCTATTTTTGTTAATAAAACTCACAAGCTCACAGTCCAGCACCTGGGTTGTTTCTCTGCCCCATAGAGGTGAACATGACACTTTGAGTAGCAGAGGTTGCCAACCCCTGATCTAGACAATGACCCAAGTTTAGTTTCTAATGTTTTTCTTGGTAGCGGCAGAGTGAACTCTTCCCTCTTCCAAAAACATGAGCTCCCAAACCCAGTCTTTCATAGTTTCCCCCTCAGTATTTTCTCTGGAGAAAATGTTCTGGTTATTGTCCCCACCAACAGTGAAATGAAATATCTGCCCATGAAACTCAAAAGGCTGCGAGGAATTCTTCAAACTGGCAGAAGAATTCAGGGCGGAAATGCTTTTTTAAAGAGTTCTTGAGGGAGACGAAGAGAGGCGGCTAAAGAGGAGGGACACGCCAAAGGAGCAAAGAGGACAGGAAGTTTGCGAATGCTGAAAAGGGAGGGGGGGGGTGCCACGGTGGTCAGGTGACAGCGCGACAAAGTTGTTCTTGTTTAAAATGGAAATCTTCCCAGACTTCCTCCCTCTCTCCCTCAGCCGGCCCTAAGCTCCAGGAATGTGAAGTGGCAACACTTGAGATGGTGAAAGTGACAACATCTTAACATAAGCTGAGGGGCTAAAGTGAAAGTCAGTGGGAACCCCCCCAGACAGCCTCTCTGCCCTCCCTCCCATCACCAGCAGCAGCAACCTGAGCAACACCGTCACAGCTGTTTCTAGCTTTTGGGGGCACTATGCAAGATTAAAAAAAAAAATCCCCTCCCACCCAAAAAATTGTCAAGATCAACAGAAAAAAATGCAGCCAGCATCCATAAGAACTTTGCAAATTTACAAGAGAATAGTTGCAAGTTTATGTTGAAAAAAGTAGTGAATTTACAAGAAAAAAGGAACAAATTTATGACAAAAAAAGTTAAAAATTAATGATGAAAAATGTTTACAAGAAAAAAGTCATCAATTTATGAGGAAAAATATGAAAATTTATGAAAAAAGCTGCAAATTTGTGATGAAAAAGTTGCAAATTTACAAGAAAAAAGCTGCACATTCATCACAAAAAAGTTACATAATTATGAGGAAAAAAGTGTGAATTTACAAGGGAAAAAAGGCACACATTTACAAGAAAAAAGATGAAAATTTATGAGGAAAGTTGAAAATTTACAAGAAAAATAGTTGCCAATTTATGACAGAAAAAGTTATACATTTATGAGGAAAAATGTTGAAAATTTATAAAACAAGGGAAAAAATGTCAAATTTTCAAGAAAAAAGTCACTAATTTACAAGAATTATGTAGCAAAGTTATGAAAAATTGGTGATCAATTTATGACTTAAAGTTGCAAGGAAAAAAGTTACAAAATTATGGGGGGGGGGAGTAAAAGATAAATTTAATTCTACTCAAAAAAAAAAAAAAACCAAGGGTGAACTAGTAGCTTGGGGGCCCGTAGTGGCTGAGGGGCCTGTAGTGTTTGCGTACTCTGCTTTGTAGCCAGAAACAGCTGTGGACACAAAGCAGGAAGGAGGACAAAACAGGTGAGAATAAAAAGGTGAAAAGTTTCCAGGAAGCATGCTCTCTCCCTCTCCCTGTCTGCCCGCTCGCTGTCTGCGGGCCGCGCTCATCGTCTGCCCGCTCTTGCCTCCAGTCACAGGTGCCTCCAAACAGAACTGGAGGCATGTAATCCCCCCAAATCCAGCCTCTTCCGAGCAGTGTAAAACCAGGAATGTTCTGTGGGGGTCACTGGATTAGACAGAATTCATGGTGGTAGCTTGGCTTGAGAGGAGGAATTAGAGGAGTACGGGGGGGGGGGGGGGTGTGCAGGGAGAGCAGGCCGAACTGGTTTTGTATTAAATTGAGCTTACCAGGTGGTCTCCCTCCCAAAAGTGGACACAGTGTGTCAAGTAATCTGAAAAGCCCCCCGGGTGTTTGCTGCTCATTGGCCAGAGAGCTCAGGGGGGACCGAGAGAAAGCGGAGAGAAAGAAAGAAGAAGAAGAAGGAGAAGAAGGGGTGGTGGGGGGGGGACGCTGGCAGTGCTGATGTAGCCATTGAGGCCTCAGTGAAATGTCTGTCAGGCTTGGTTTACCACAATCACAGCAGTGATTAGGGCCCTTTTGATGACAGGTTTAGTTTTCTGTCCATTGGCAAGAAAGTGAGAATGGACAAGAAGGGTGGGGTGGGCTGCATTGCAAGACTTTGGGGTGGGCGTTCACGCACTGCTGCAGGAAAATGGGAGCGGAGACCAGGGGAAGCTCCTACGTAATTTCCCAGCAGGTCGCGGGGTCAGGTTTGTATTTAGTTAGTGGTAATGATCTCGTTAAGGATCTGAATGGACCACCGTCTAAGCCCATTGAGACCAGCGAGTGTGCGCCCCCATCCCCCACTCCGGCCTGCCTTGTGTGGGCTTACACAGCCCGTGAACTGTGATTAATGGACTTCCAGGGCTTAATAACTTGCAAAACAGTATTAAACAAGGGAGGCCCCCGGACAATCGGAGAGAGGCTACTCAGGCGGAGGGGTGGGGTGGGGGTGGGGGAGGTGGCTGTAAACAGCGCCCGGCAACAATTGCGATGTGTGGAATTAGACGAGATGGGCCCGCTTACAATGCTACAGCTGGCCAGTGGCAGGGAGCCAGGCCTGGGAGAAAGCTCCGCCGGCGCTTCCAGGTGGCCCACACCGGGGGCGGGGCCTTTCCAGTTTTGTAAGTGTTAAAAAATAGAAGGGGAGAAAGGCGACATTTGTGGACGGGAAGACAGTGAGAGGAAGCCATTGAGCAGAGACAAGAAAGAGATTAAAGAGCACAGAGAGTGATAAGCAGATAATGGAGGGGCCACATTCAATGGAACAAGTAATCCTTGACATGCAGGCGCAAATATGAAGCGCCTTTGTCTCCTGCGTCGCATTCAGGCCAGAATGTGTAAAGTGGCGGAGTGACAATGGGGAGCCACATAAACAAGTACACAGGGCCCTTTCCAGCTTTTTAGGGGCCCTTATTTTTGGAATGGGGAGGAGTTCAGAACATCCAAAATGGAAAAAAAATCTCCTAACAAACAAAAACATTAAAAAGTGTACTTGAGTCATCGCCTAGATGAACCGAAAAAAAGGGCGTTACATAGAATAAACACTGAACCAGCATCACCAGAGTGCTGGAAATTTGGAAGAAAAAAGTAGAAAATTTACAAAAAAGTCATTAATTCAAAAGAAAAAGTTACACTTTCAAGATGAAAAATGTAGTGAATTTATGATTTAAAAAGGAGCAAATTTACAAGTCACAAACCTATTAGAAAGAAGTTTCAAGTTACAAGAAAAAAGCTGTAAACTTATGAGAAAAAGTACAAATTTTTGAGAAAAAGTAACAAATTTACATTAAAATTTGCAAATGTACAAGAAAAAGTTAAATTTACAAAAAAATTGCAAATTTATGAGAAATGAGATATAAATTTACATTAAAAAGTTGGAGATTTATAAGAAAAAAATTAAAATACATAAAAAAACTTCAAAATTTACAAGAAAAAAGTGGTAAACGTATGAGGAAAAAATGTAAATTTTTGAGAAAAAGAAAATTTACATTAAAATTTGCAAATGTACAAGAAAAAGTTACAAATTTACAAAAAAACTGCAAATTTATGAGAAATAAGATGCAAATTTACATTAAAAAGTTGGAGATTTATAAGAAAAAAATAAAATACATAAAAAAAGTCAAAATTTACAAGAAAAAAGTGGTAAACGTATGAGGAAAAAAATGTAAATTTTTGAGAAAAAGTAACAAATTTACATTAAAATTTGCAAATCTGCAAGAAAAAAGTTACAAATTTACAAAAGCTGCAAATTTATGAAAAATAAGTTTCAAATTTACATTAAAAAGCTGAAGGTTTTGCAAGAAAAATATTAAAATACATGAAAAAGGTTTTAAAAATTTACAAGAAAAAGCAAATCTACAATTTTAAAAAGGAGCAAATTTACAAGAAAAATTTGCAAATGTACAACAGAGTCACAAACCTTAGCAAAAAGTTTCAAATTTACCAGAAAAAACCTGCAAACTTTAAAGTAAAAGTCACAAATTTACATTAAAAGTTGAAAATGTGCAAAAAATTGCAAATTTATTTATTTTGTATACTTTATTAATCCCAGAGGGAAATTCAGGGCATCCATCTGGATGGATGAAGCAGCCACGGTGCAGCGCCAATCCCTTCACCACTCACACACACATTCACGCCGAGGGCCACTTTAGAGTCACCAGTTAACCTGACCTGCACGTTTTTGGCCTGTGGGAGGAAACCCACAGACACGGGAAGAACATGCAAACTCCACACAGAAGGGTCACTGACGGGGCAGGGGCTGGGATCGAACCTAGACGTTCACAGGCGGAATCGATTCTGTGACCTTCTTACTGTACTGCCATGGTGGCAACCACTGCTCACCGAGCTGCCCAAATTTATGAGAAAAAGTAACAAACTTACATTAAAATTTGCAAATGTACAAGAAAAAAAGTTACAAATTTACAAAAGCTGCAAATTAACATTAAAAAGTTGGAGATTTACAAGAAAAAAATGGGAAAATACAGAGTAATAAAAATTTACAAGAAAAAGGCAAATTTATGACATAAAAAAGTAACAAATTTACAAGAAAAAATTGCAAATGTACAAGAGTCACAAACCTGAGGAAAAAGTTTCAGATTTACAAGAAAAAAAGCTGCAAACTTTAAAGAAAGTCATAAATTTACATTAAAAGTTCGAGATTTATAAGAAAAAAGTACATGAAAAAAGTTTTAAAAATTTACAAGAAAAAGCAAATTTATGATTTAAAAAGGAACGAATTTACAAGAAAAAATTACAAATGTAAAACAGTCATAAACCTGACGAAAAATCTTCAAATTTACAAGAAAAGGCTGCAAACTTATAAGAAAAAATATTTTTTTTAATAATTTTTTTGTAATTTCCCAGTTTGGGATCAATAAAGTACATCTATCTATCTATATATCTAAATTTATAAGAAAAAGTCACAAATTTGCATTAAAAGTTGGAAATGCACAAAATAAGCCACAAAATTGCATTAAAAGTTGCAGTTACAAGAAAAAAAAAAGAAAAAAAATCACAAGAAAAAAGTAGCAAATTTATGAGGAATAAGCTACGATTTTACATTAAAAAGTTGGAGGTTTACAAGGAAAAAAATTTAAAAAATACGTAAAAAAGTTTTAAAAATGAACAAGAAAAATCAAATTTATGAGGAATTGCAAATTTATGATGAAAAAGTAGCAAATTTATAAGAAAAAATTGCATATGTACAACAAAGTCACAAACCTGAAGAAAAGCTTCAAATTTACAAAAAAAAAAAAAAAAAAAGCTGCAAAGGTAGGAAAAAAAAAAACAATTTTATCAGGGAAAAGTCACAAATTTACATTAAAAGTTGGAAATGTACAAAAAGTTGTACATTTGTACATGGGGCTGCACGGTGGCGCAGTGGTTTAGCACTGTGGCAGCACAGTTTTACCCTCGGCCGGGGGATCGCGGGGATCATGAGATCGTGGGTTCGATCCCAGCCCCCGACCAACAGTGAGCTGTGTGTAGTTTGCATGTTCTCCCCGTGTTGCGTGGGTTTACTCCGGGATTTCTCCGGTTTCCTCCCGCACACCAAAAACATGTAGGTTTAGGGCGCTCGCGCACGCAGCGACCAGCAGCCGGTGGCTTGTCACCAGACTGCAAACCAAGTCTACCTACGGGTACAAATAAGTAACAAAAAAAAAAATAAAATAATAATTTATAAGAAATAAGCCAGAAAATTGCATTGAAAGTTGCAGATTTGCAAGAAAAATGTTAAAAATAAATTTAAAAAAAATCACAAGAAGAAAGGGGCAAATTTATGAGGAATAAGATACAAATTTACTTTAAAAAGTTGGAGGTTTAAAAAGAATACATGAATAAAGTAAATAAAATTACAAAAGTTGCAAATTTATGAAGAATTGCAAATTTATGATGAAAAAGTTGCTAATTCACAAGAAAAATTTGCAAATGTACAACAAAGTCACAAACTTGAGAAAGTTTCAAATTTACAAGAAAAAAGCTGCAAACTTATAAGAAAAATTGCAAACTTGTAAGAAAATGTCACAAACTTACATTAAAAGTTGTAAATGTACAAAAAGTTGCAAATTTATGAGAAATAAGCCACAAAATTGCATTAAAAGTTCCAGATTTACAAGGGGGACAAAAAAAAAAGGTGAACTTAATTTTAATTCTCTTGGCCAAAAATGTGGAGGGTGAACTTGTAGCTTGGGGCCCCCTAGTGGCTGAAGGGGGCATGGTGCATTTTCCCACTCTGCTTGGTGTCCAGAGTGGACTGTGGCGGTGGACACGCTCGGATGAAACACTCACACATCTCCAGGCTGTCTTCTGCTCCTTCTTCTCTCTTCTCTCCACCCTGGAGTTCTGTTGTCTGGAAACAATTGATGCCAGCATGGATCCATGAGGACCGGCGTGCTCAGACCGCCCCACATTCTGCTGTGGACCTCGTCCATTTTTCTTCAGCATTTCTATGCATTTGTATGTTTGCGTAAAATAAATCTCAGGATTGTAAATGTAAGCAATGGAAGCCACTTGTGTCAACAGAAAAAAAAATTAATGGACATCAGAACTTCCTTATAATTTTGCATCATTTTCCTCATAAATTAGTTTTTTCTCATAAATAAGCAATTTTCCCCCTCATAAACCTGCAACTTTTTTTCTCATATATTTGCATATTTTTATGATTTTGCATCTTTTTCCTCATAAACTTACAATTTTTTTTCTAATAAATTTGCTATTTCTTGCTTGTAAATTTGGAACTTTTTACTCAAAAATTTAATGGACATCAGAACTTTCTGGGGGTTGAATGTAGGGGAGCTTTAAATTAAAAGGCAAATGTCATTTGTATGTTTTATCAGAATTTTTTTTCCTCATAAATTTGAAGCTTTTTGGTCACAAATTTGCAACTTTTTCTTATAAGATTGCATCTTTTTCCTCACAAACTTGCACCCTTTTTCCTCATCAATTTCCTACTTTTTTCTTGTAAAATATCAACTTTTTTCCTTATAAATTACTGAAACTTCTCATAAATTTTTGATTTTTTCCTCATAACTTTGCTGTTTTTTCTTGTAAATTTGAAACTTTTCCTCATAAATTTGCAACTTTTTTCTGATAAATTTGCTACTTCTTTATTGTAAATTTGTAACTTTTTTCTCATAAACTTTCAACTTCTTGATAATTTTGCATCATTTTCTCATAAATTAGTTTTTTTTCCTCATAAATAAGCAATTTCCCCCCTCATAAACCTGCAACTTTTTTCTCATAAATTTGCATATTTTTCCTGATAATTTTGTGTCTTTTTCCTCATAAAATTACAACGTTTTTCGAATAAATTTGCTATTTCTTGCTTGTAAATTTGGAACTTTTTTTGTATAATTCTGCATCTTTTTCATCATAAATTTGTTTGTCTCTGTCATGAATTGCCCCACGGGGCAGAGTGGAGAGACTCAGATGCTGAACTATAGCTTGTGGTATTTATTAACCAAACACAAAGTGTCCAAATAGTGCAAAACACAAAAATCCGAATTGTGCACAAAGCAAAATTCCAGACGGTGCAAAAGGAAAGCTTACAGACAAAGATGTACACAGGAATGAATGTCAGAACAGGGATGGGGTTCTGACGCGAACAAACTTTGAGACTCCAGCAATGAATGAGAGAAATAACAGTCCCTAAATAGGGCCAGAAATAAATTGACACAAATGATAGCAAGTGTGGATACCATGAGCGGGCAGGAGGAAACAATAATCACAGATTCGGGTCAGCTGGGAGCAACGAGAGGGGAGAAGACAGGACTGACAGCTGACAGGGATATCGCCCACAACGGAGCAAAAACCCAGAAGTGCCACTGACAGCTGTCAACCCAGAGAGAGAACACAACAGTACGATATAAAGAATTTAAATATCAACCAATAAGGACTGAGAAATAAATACGAACTAATACCAAATAAAAGAGTAACAAAGCTATGAGGACATAAACAAGGGGATGAGAAAAATAAGAAACAATACAAGATATGCAGAAACCAAAACGCACAAAATACAACAAATATACAAATATAGCGAAAGGCCGTGAGCACGGGGGAATCCCCCAGTGCTCAGCTCATGACATTTTCCTCATAAATTTGTTTTTTCCCCTCATAAACTTGCAATGTTTTCCCTCATAAACCTGCAACTTTTTTCTCATAAATTTGCTACTTTTTTCTCATATTTTTTCTCAAAAATTATAATTTTTTTCTCATAAACTTGCTATTTTTATCCTCTAAAATTTACTAATTTTTTCCTTGTAATTTTGCAGTTTTTCCCTCATAAATTTGCAACTTTTCTCTCATATATTTGCAGTTCTTTTCTTGTAAATTTTCACCATTAATATGGATGCTGTTTTCATTTGTGTAATGGTTTAATTTTGTAATATTTTTGTCAGGAGGGGAGAGGTTCATTTTTTTTTTTTTTTCAGTTTTGAAGGAATTTGAGCCTCTCTCTCTCGGCTGTTTTCAGTAGTAGCCTGCAGCTGCTGCATCCCCACTTTGTAAATGCGTCTTAAAACAAAAGATGTCAGACATTTTTGTACTCCTCACGACTAGTCTTATCGCGTCTCCCTCCACGCTCACTCTTGAGAAAATGCTCTGTTTATCGCCCCCCCCAACGGTGAACAGTGTTCCTCAGAAATACATCCAAGCATGTATGTAAATGAACATCCCAAATCACAGTGATTGCTATTGTGGGGACAAAGATAATATCGGTTTGAAATCAAACTGGCATGAAACAGCAAAATTGCGCAGTGTGCGTTCAATTTCAGGCAATTATGAAACCATTTGGAAAGCATTCGATTAAAACACGAACAGGTAGTTTCTCCCATCATGAAGCGTGTGAGATTAATGTTTTTACGAAGCACAATTAAACCATTTACTTTGTCAGAAAATATACAGTAGTGGGAGAAAAAAAGAAACAATAAAAGCGTCAAACAAAGGGGACTTGGGCATTTGCGCTGTTTGATGATCTCTCCAGTTTGTTTGGCTTCTTCCTCGACAGAAACGCGGGACACCGGGGTCCTAATCTGCTTTTCTCTCTGCAGATCAGGGGATGAAACGAACAAAAAAGGAAAAAGAAAGCTAGCTCGGCCATTCACAGGTCCAAAGAGGCTCCAAAATATTTGCCCAAACCCTTTACTTAATCAGTGGATGAGAGGTTATTCAGCACCCCCCCCCCCCTCCATCTTGGTTTTATGATATGTACGTGTGGCTGCATAAAAACGAGCCCAAACATTACTTTTTACAATTTTTGAACTGTGCAGATAGAAGGACAAACTGCATCTCATCCAGTTGTTCCAATCATATTCACATTTACATGCAGTAATGACATTTAATAAGTGTGTGTGGGAATACATACTGTTGCATTATCTCTCTATCTCCCGCGCTGTCCTCACAGCTGCCACCCATGTAACCCCCCCACCCCACCCCCCACCCCGGCCTTGGCCCCAATGAGGCTGAGGAGGGAGCCACTGCTGCGCTAAGCCCCCGTCCACCACCTCCTCACACCATGAATAATGCATCAGAGAAATACATTTATCTTTTAATAGCCCCCCCCCCCCCACCTTCCCAGCTGAGGCGGTTCAGTCTGGCCCTGACCATGGTGCAGCACAGCACAGCCCCCCCCCCCCCCCCCCCCCCACACACACACCACACGGCCGACCCACAATTGTCCCCCAACTCCTTTTGAAGTTGGGCACTTCTTAGTGTCCTAGAGATGGGTAATCAGGCTTGATTCTGGAGGGGTCAGGTCGTCGTTTTTAAAAATTGGGGGGGGGGGGCATTTTTCCAAGTTCAACTGAGCTGGGGAAGAATTACTGTAATTTTATATGAGGCATATTCACCGCCATGTTGCTTTGGAGAGAAAAAGTAGCAGGAGGAAAAGCAGCACAGTTGTGGGAAGGATATCAGGGTTGCATTACAGCGCATGTGGATGTCAAGGCCCAGGGGCCACATACGGTCCAGGGTCCACATATGGTCCACGGGCCACATACAGTCCAGAGGCCACATACGGCCCAGGGGCCACATATGGTCAACGGGCCACATACAGTCCAGGGTCCACATATGGTCCACGGGCCACATACAGTCCAGAGGCCACATACGGCCCAGGGGCCACATATGGTCAACGGGCCACATACAGTCCAGGGTCCACATACGGTCCATGGGCAGTATGTGGCCCATGAACCATATGTGGTCCCTAGGCCGTATGTATGTGGCCCCTGGGCCATACGTGGCCCCTGGGCCGTACGTGGTCCCTGGGCCCAATGTGGCTCTGGTCCACATACGGCCCAGGGGCCACATTCGGCCCAGAGGCAAAATACGACCCTCAAGAGTTGTCCCCATTTTGCAAATTTGCAACTTTTCCCCTCCTCACAGAAATTTAAGACTGTTGCCCCCCCCCCCCCCCCCCCCGTAAATTTGCAATTCCTAATTCCTAACATTTTGCATATTTGCAGTTTTTCCTCATTTTTAAAATTTGCATTTTCCCCATTTTGTAAACATGCGATTTTTAAATTTGCATTTTGCCCCGTGAAGTTGCAAATTTTCTCTGTTTTGTAAATTTGTGATTTCTGTGTAATATAAATTTCGTAAATATTTGCTTTTTTACCCCTATTTTGTACATTTTTGCTTTTCTTCTCAAATTCCCCCAATTTTGTAAATTTGCAGTTTCTTATAAATGAGCTTTTCCCCCTCCATTTTCTATTTTTTCTCACTTTATGTAAATTTTCATTTACCCTGTAAAGTTGCTAATTTCCCCCTATTTTGTCAATATGTGATTTTTAAATTTACATACATTTTGCCCTGTGAAGTTGCAATTTTTCTCTATTTTGTAAATTTGCGATTTCTCCTTCATATACGTAAATTTGTGATTTTGTTTTTCTCAGTTTTGGGAATTTGCATTTTGTCCCGTAAAGTTTTTGCAAATTTGTGATTTTTTTCCTCCATAAAAATTTGACATTTTTTCCGCCTTTTGTAAATTTATTTTTTCCCCTATTTTTAAAAAATTACATTTCCCCATTTTTTTAAATACTTGCTTTTCCCCTTATTTTGTACATTTGTGATTTTCTTCTCAAATCTCCCCCAATTTTGTAAATTTGCAATTTCTCATATACATTAGCTTTTCCCCTCCATTTTCTATTTTTTTTTTCATTTTTTTAAAAATTTGGATTTTGCCTCCAAATGTAATTTTTTTTCTCCAATTTCTAATTTTTTTCCCCTCAATTTTGGAAATTTACGTTTGTGCTGTACAGTTAACTATTTCCCTCCATTTTGTAAATTTGGTTTTGTTCCCCAACATCTCATAAATTTGCCATTTTTATTCTGTAAATTTATTTTTTCCTCATTTTTAAAATTTGCATTTCCCCCATTTTGTAAATATGTGATTTTTAAATTTGTATTTTGCTCTGTAAAGCTGCATTTTTTTTCTCCATTTTGTAAATTTGTGATTTCACCCTCATATAAATTTGCAAATTTTTTTCTGAATTTTGTGAATTTGCATTTTGGCCTGTAAAGTTTTTGTAAGTTTATGTAAATTTGTGATTTTTTTTTCCTCCATAAAAAAATTTAGATTTTTTTTTCTGCATTGTGTAAATTTATGACCCCCCCCATTCTTAAAATTTGCATTTCCCCCATTTTGTAAATGCTTTCTTTTTCCCTCATTTTCTACATTTTTGATTTTCTTCTCAAATCCCGGATTTTGTAAATTTGCAGTTTCCCAGCTTTTGCCCCTCCATTTTCTATTTTTTCTCAATTTTGTAAATTTGTATTTTGCCAAGTAAAGTTGCTAATTTTCCCCCATTTTGTAAATTTGCCTTTCTTCCCCTACATTTCATAAATTTGCAATTTTTTCCCTAAATTTTCATATTTTTGCATTTTATTCCCCCCTATTTTTGCAAAAAATTTGCCACCCCCTTTTCACTTTGTAAATTTGCAGCTCTTGTCAACTCTCCTAAATATGCAATGCATGTGCTCCCCTCCGAAACTGTGACGCCCCCATACGTTTCAAGATTCAGCTTTTCTGCATGGATGCTAGATTCTTTTTCTTCTTTCTTCCTTTTTAAAGATTACAAGACTTTTTTTTTTAAATGAATATAAAACAATCCTTATAAATCTCAGGCCCCTGGCTTTATCCCAAGCTGTCATGTTAGCCCTCATTAAGACTGAATTTGACTATTGAACCCTTAAAGGAAAAAAGTGTTGGATAAGGTGGCGGTAACAACATTTTGTGATTGCTCTTAGATGAAAAGTTGCCAAGTGATTTAAGTTTGAAACCTCGATAAAATAAAACAAAACAGATGCTCAAAATGTGCACCTTCTGTTCTGCAGCTGTCTCATTTGTCATGCCTCCAAGGTCAACATCATTTTTGTAAAACCATAAATGCATTTTGTTCAGAAATGAATGCCAAATAACAAGAAAAAATCCAGATGCATTTTAGATAATTGCCATATTGATTTATTGTTCATAAAAATTAGATTCAACAGGAACAGCTAGATGTGCAAACACCATAAAGTGCAGAGTGTTGTGCATATGTGTGAATACCTAAATAAACTAGGGTGCATTCGGAGAGTACATACCTTCACCAATGCTGTTTGAAAACATTAAAATGTGTCGGTTGACAGAGCATCATAAGCTGTTTGTGAAGGAAAATTTTCAGGTTGATTAGCTCAATGCCCCCCCGCCCCCCCCAAAAAAAAGACATTAAAAAAGCCTCATTTCACAATGTTCAAAGAGTGAAAAAGTGACCCAGAATATGCCTCGTCATAGGTGGGGAGCATGTCTCCCCCAGTGTGGAGAAAAGAGAGAATTGCCCCTCCAACAGTATCATAAACATATCATGTAGATAACTGAATTAAATGCATTTGAAGTACCAATCCTAAGAAATTTTTTTTTCATGGAAAACTGCAACTTTTTTTAAATTAAATTTGATATTTTGTCTTATTTTGAGAAAAAAATCAATAATTCAAAAATTTTATAATAAATTTCCAATCTTTTTTTCATAATTTGTGAGTTTTTTCTTGTAAATTTGCAACTTTTTACAATAAATTTGCAAAAAAAATCTCATGTTTGCCACTTTTTCACATATTTTTGGTATTTTTTTCAAGTAAATTTGCATCTTTTTCTTATAATTTTGCAAGTTTTTTTCCCATGTACTTGCCAATTTTTTTTGTTTAAATTTGTGCCTTTGTCTTGTACTTTATCAACCTTTTTTCTTGTAAATCTGCAACATTCATTTAGATGCTGGTGAAATTCAGGTTCAAGTTCAGGTTACTTTATTTATACCTGTAGGTAGATTTGTTTTGCAGTCAGATGACATCCTTGTAAACGCACATTTACAAAACACAATTACATGTAACATGAACACAACACAAGCACACATGAAGCTGACACAATAAAAGTACTCAAGACTCCACCAATCAGGACACAAGAGAAAGATAAGAGAGAAGGGTCACAGTAAAAAGGTTAAAAACTAAATAAAAGAGATTAAAAACCCAATCATCATCATCATCATCATAGCAGTCTGTCGCGGGCGACAATGACTGTTTCATTTAGGTCTGATCAGATTCCTCCACACAGCTCTGTCCTTCGCATTCCGTTGCCAGGAACTCCTGACTGTTATGACCTGAGCGTCGGTTCTGATCGCGCTCGGGCTAAGCTATGTCTCGCTGCCGGCCTTGACAGCTGCGGGCGGTATTCTGGCCTCTCCGGGCTCTTATTGTGAAAGTGCTCGGTGGGGCTTCCGCCTGCCAACGGTCGGTCAGCTGAGTGTCATCAGCGTCATTAGTGCTTCGTCAATTTAAGCCCAGCACTGGCATCGGTAGGAAGCAGCAGTGTCTGATCGCCAACCTGGTCGCTTAACTGGTTGCTAACCTGATCACTTACCTGTTCACCCACCGTCACGTTGCGGATGCCTGGACTGTTTTCACACCTCGGCTACTTTGGGCTTGACCGTCATTCCCCGGTACCAGTAAGTGTGCTGTTCTAGCCTTATTCCTCCCGGCGTGAATTGTTCTGTAAGTCCCTGCCTTAGCAGCCTGTGTGTAATTATTACCAAGCCTGTCTATGTGTGACTGTCTCCTGCTCTGGACCTATAGTGTGCTGTATAGCCCTATGCCTCCTGTTCTGTGAAGACTCCTGTCATTATCTCAGCAGCTTGTGTTTTCACCCTTTTCACCGTAAATAAACTCACTGAAAACTCACTGGTGACTCTGTATGCGTCTTATGCTGGCTCGTGAGGGCCAGCGCATGACACTGACCTTGTTAACCCGGGCAACGTCCGAGCCGGTATGAGTTGCTCTCTGACTGACCATTTCATGAAACTGCTTGCAAAGTATTTGAATACCGCTAGCTTTTGCTGGACTAGTGGCACATTCTTGGCAGATAAAGGTATTATCAGTGGCAAGGACAGGCCCAGACAAACTGATTCCAGTGTCTGTTGCAGTGACTGAACAGATGATAGGTTTGTTTATCTCTGCTCTTTGTGTAGTGCATGTCACAATGCACCGACTGGCAAAAGTCCACCACAGACCTTGCGGCGACAGATGTGCTTATCTGCCAGGATGTCCAGTCTCACCCCGTGTAACTGGGAGTGGTCCACCACAGACCTGTGACAGATATTGCTTTTAGTTCTGCCAGGATGCCCAGTTTCACCCTCCATGCCCTCGGAAGGGCGGGGTTGCCAGTTGAGTCGCAGATGGCCCAACCCATGAGACAGGTAGTACCAGTTTTCATGGTTATCCAGTAGCAAGCAAACCAGTGCCTGACCTGACATACATTAAAAAAGTTAAAAACTAAATAAAAGAGATTAAAACCAAATAAAAAGTCTAAAACCCAATAAAAGATTTAAAACCCAATTAAAAAACCTACATAAATAAATAAATAAATATAGAGTAAATTCACAGATAAATAAATTAGGTGCAATATATTGCTACAGCTTGTTCAACTCTGTGACAGCAGCAGGAACAAAGCTGTTTTTGTAGCCATCGGTTTTACCTCGTTATTTAAATTACAAATAGTTATTTAAGCAATATTACACGAGACAAAGTTACGGTATCCTGATTATAGTAGCTACAGCTGTGAAACTCTAATGTCTTCAGCATAGAGTTTCACAGCCGTAGTTTGTGTAATCATGTTCTCTCATGAATTCTTGGATGGAATATGGGTGGGCAATATAAGCTGCGGCTTCAGCCATCACCCATTTCGGATAACTCACGTGGAATTGTATAGTAGAAGGAGTCTTTGTCTAATTTGACCTTGTTGTTATATTATACAGTTTCTTTTAACCTGTAATGTACTATCCGAAATAAATAAATTCATTCATTCATTCATGTTACAATAATGAGTGTAATTGTTACGTCTATAAAACGTGGAACAATGATGAGGCGACTGGTGAACTACACAGGACTTTATTATAGACTCACTGGAGATAGAGAGACGCTCCCGCTAGGCCGAGAGGTGGTTGAAGAGACCGCCCCTCTACAGCACAGCCCTCTTACACTCTGGGTGGCGGTGGAACCGGAAGATGAAGCCACCACCCGTGTCACACCAAAATATGTCCTATTAACAACACTACACCTCCCCCCCCCAAAAAAAAATGGTCCAAAACACACATACAATCAAGACTCTCCCCAATTTGGAACCCGAATCACACACTACAATTAAACAGAAAATTTGTAAAGGCCTATAACATTCACACAAAACAACTAAGGCTAGGGGGAACAGGTGGACTACTGTTCCACCCCCCCACACGGCTAGACGGATTATCCTGCCTTCTCTGCTACCATATTGTCCGTTAAACAAAAGGACGCTGTGTTCCTAACATAAAGCATAAAACAATCCCATTCTTCTAATGAACATATATATAAACAGGTTATACGTCTATTCATAAACTCAGTAAACAGCATGAATAATACTCATTTCAACACCATGCATAATTACTTAAACCCGGGCAATTTATACCAACAACACACATTAAATACATTGCCCCCCATTACCAGTCAGTCAGAGTGGAGAACCCACCCCCCGGAGACCTGTCAGGCGGGTCCCGACCAGAGCATCTTCTTCTCTTGGCACCTGGAGACGACCCACGTCGGTGCCGAGACACCTCTCCCTCATCAGTGACATGCCGCAGCTCGTTGGGGTGTCTACATCAGACAGCTGAAGGTAGCCGTCCTCCTGAACAGTCACCACCTGCAGCCGCCCCTGGTCCTCTTGTCGTTTCCGCTTCCTGCGAACCCCTCTCGACTGGGCCTCCTCTCTGGGCCGGACCACATCAGCGACCCCCAGAGGAACCCGACTCGGCTTCCAGTGTTCCCGAGTGGCACGTCATTTCACCGTGCCAGTCGGTCCCGCCCCGTTCGCTTTCATTTGAGATGCTGGCAAAGCCGTTGTGACCCCGTTTCTCTGTACCTCCTAGCTGAACTCCAGAAACAGGAGGGGCCAGCCACTCAGCTCCACCCGCCGTCACGGGCGTCCCACCGTGCTGCCCAGTTCCCTCAGCTAGGGTAACTTGGGCTCTGGCCCAGGAACTCTCCCGCAATGGCCCTGGATAGGGTTGGGCCTGCTCACCTCCCAGAATACTAGGCAAAGGCTCGTCCCATACAGCATCGTCCACCACTCGTGGCACCGGTCGGTCCCACAAGCCACGGCCCGACCACTCCTCCCCGACGGCGCTGGTGATGGTGAAACCTAGTCCATAAAAGAGATGACAGCCCATCACATTCTTGCCACCGGCAGTCACTACAGACTTCAGGTTGGTGACCACTGCTGACTTGTATCGAGCTGTCAGCTCCACCACACCCACAATGGACAGCTTTTTTCCTCCATAACCACATAATGGTGCTGAATGACCTATCACTTGACAGTACAGGAAGAAACTCCTCACGGTGGGCCAACTTAACACAGACCCCACTGCGCCTGTGTCAGTAAGCAATGGTACTTCCACTCCGTCCAATTTCACCATACAATACGTACGGCCGCCGGTGCCTGGAGAGACGGTGTGAATAACTGGGGGAGTTGGATCGGGGTGTCCACTTTGTGTTGCTATTCCCCTCGCTTGAACCTATAACAGGCTCTGGCAACGTGATACAGGAGTCCGCACTTGCCGCAGTGTTTACCTCTCGCTGGACACTTTCTAGCCTTATACCGGTGCTTAGTGGACCCACAACCCGAACACCTGGGTGATCCTGGGGCAGACCTCATCTTCACAGCTGTAGTGCATTCCTCTTGTTTGCTATCGTCGTTGTATGGGTCCACAGCCTGCGCCGTTGATTGTGAGTCAGAGCGGTGTAGCGTGACTCTCTCATCGAGGTTGTGTGATTATTTGTCCACTGCTTCACATTGTTGAGCTATCTCTACAGCTGTGGCTAATGTCAGTTCGCCGGGGTGCGTGAGGAGCCTCGACCGTGCTGACGAGCGAAGCGTGTGCTCTGCCACCTGGCCGCGGACCATCTCTTCCTCTAAATCACCAAACTGGCAGTCTCCAGCGAACTGCCGCAGGTCTGCAACATAATGTTGTACTGACTCACCGATCCGCTGGTGGCGCTGCCGAAACTGCATCCTCTGGACGATGATGTTTTCAGGCATGCGAAAATGTTGCGCCATTAGCTCAACCACGTCCTCGAAGCTATAGCTAGCACCCAAGGTAGCAAGGATATGCTGTCTTTCCATACCTAAATTGTGGACCAGAATTACCCGTGCCCGTACGTTCTTCAGTTGACCAAGGTTTAGTGCCACTAAATAATTTTGAAATGCGGCGAACGATCTCGCCCAAGGGACTGGAGGCTCTCCCGGAGACTCCAAAAACGGCCGAATTGAAGACACGCCAGCATCCATAACTTTACCCTCGTCGCCAGATGTTATGTCTATAAAACATGGAACAATGATGAGGTGAATGGTGAACTACACAGGACTTTATTGTAGACTCACTGTAGACATAGAGATGCTCCTGCTAGGCTGAGAGGTGGTCGAAGAGACCGCCCCTCTACCGCACAGCTCTCTTATACTCTGGGTGGCAGCGGAACCGGAAGATGAAGCCACCACTCGTGTCACGCCATAATATGTCCTATTAACAACACTACAGTAATACTGCATTTATACAACAGTGCTGGCAAGCAAAATTTATGAAATGACAGCAATACTGGACAAAATATTGTGATTTGTTTGTTTAACCAGTTATTTTGTGCAGCTGAGAAAAAAAATTGTTCCTTCTAAATGTAGGCAGTGACTGTTGCTCAACATCTCAGTCAGCATGAAGACGTCTGTTGTCATTTTACACACATGTAAACAAATTAAATATTGTCAAGTGCAAAAGTAAGAAGCGCTTATAAAGCATACCTGCTGAGTCAGTACTGTGAAAGACCGGAGAGCAAAACGTGGCCATTACACTGGCAGCTAGCCGATGGCTCGTAGTTAGCATGCTAGCGATTTCTTCAGTACACTTCGCTGGCTTTTCTTGGCATTTTTAGATGAAACAAAGAGTCCATCACCACAAAAGTATTGTGGTTTTACCGTGTTATCCTCGTTTTTGCTTTTCTCTGGACTGTCCAGGTCAGCTGATGAAATTCTTGCACACTTGGAGGTTTCCATGGAAACAGCCTGGCTTCTTCCTTTCTCCTCATCCTCTTCCGACGACCATTCATAATTTAACTCAGATGTTATATTTGGAAAAATGTCCATTGTTTTCCCGAATTCCATTAATGTTGCCTTAAAGTGCCGACCAGGAGTCGACAGTAAATAACGGTTAGTGGTTAGCGGTTACTAGAATACTTTTGAAGCGGAGTGATACATATCCAGTGAAACTGGAGTGCAGTTATCACGGATTATAGTAACTCCTGGAGTCCTTATTGTCCAATCAAATCGCTCGGTTGGAACTAACTGTTGTATAATCTAGTTTATTTTTTATTATGTTTTTGTTAAAAGGGAAGAGGTTTTTTTTTCCCATTTTAAAGGGTTTGAATTCTTCCCAATTAGGCCCCCCCCCCCCCCAACAACCTCTCAACGATCTCCACCACAGGTATACTGTAAATCGGTAATGTATAAATAATGGTGAGCTATGAATGCACGATGGCATATGATGGTTTTAGCAGTACAGATATAGGACATATCTGTCTAGGCAGTGGAATCAGTATTAACTGCTGTGCACCTAATAAAGACGCTTTCCTCCTGTGGTGTCATATTTTAATGTGAAATCTTAATGATGTGTGCATTATTCTGCTGGACCACAATCAATTGTCCTGCTTTCTTTATGGAGGAGTTTGGTCCATTCTCCGGTGCTGATTCTCAGCTAAGAAAGAACAAACTCAGATTCAAGTAGAAAAAGGTACCACGGTGGCTCAGTTCTTCAGTTCATGCTCCATTTGGTGTGATGACGGTTTATCAAGAGATTTTCCACACAAAAATCAGTCCGTTTTGTTGTAGGTACGGTGAGTGTGAAGGAAGTTTGCTTTTATTACATTACACAGAACACACCAACACATAAAAATGGACTTTAATGAACTCCTGCGAATAGTTTTGAATGGGTGAACACATTAACCACTTAGTTTTTAACCAATCACCAAGTGAGCTGCAGACAGTTCCACTTCACAGTTCTTTTAACAGTCTGCAGTCTGTTCACGTTGCAGATTTAAAGCCAGAGAAACTAGACCTACTCTTTTACATTGAGCTGGAGGTGAGGAAAAATGTTACAAGGTCGGAAAGACAATAATTACAGAAAACAATTAGCAGAATTACAAATAACAAACTGATGGTGGTTAATAGTGTTGCTAACTGTACACAATATCCCAGCCTAATGTTTTACAGTCATGTGAAAAAATTAGGACACCCTGCATAAGCCTCTGTGTGTGTGTGTGTGTGTGTGTGTGTGTGTGTTTTAACATATTTGGACATATGGATATTTAATATCAATGTTAAAAAATACTGGGAGATTCACGTAATACAACAATTAAAAATGAATTAAAGACTTTTTTAAAATTTTCTGTAAAATGTAATTCTAAACAAATAGTGAGGAATAAATTAGGACACCCCCATCTTTTTTAGGACACCCCCGCATTCATTCCCACTTAAAATGGCTAAACTATATTTTAAAAAATGCAAATAAAAACAAAAACAATGTTAGACATACATACGTGAACATTTCTTAATAAAGAACTGAACATTTAAAGGGGTGTCCAAATTTTTTCACATGACTGTATTTATTAATGTTGCCTAAATGTACTATACCAGGGGTCTCCAACCTGCGGCCCCTGGGATGTTCAGGTTTCTGTGGGAAATTTTCAAATTTCACTTCTTAACTGGTCAAAAAATTGCAAATTATTTGCCGTTACTGTGCATGTGTTCTGGAGCCACCCTTACACCCATGCACGACAACGGCAAATTATTTGCAATTTTTTGGACCAATTAAGAAGTGAAATTAGAAAATTTCCCACAGAAACTGGGATATTCCAGGGGCCCCAGGTTGGAGACCCCTGTACTAGACCATTTGATTCTAATGTGCTGAAAATATAAAATCATAAACTTAAAATCTCTGACCCCTTGAAAGTAGCTCAGAGCCGGTATATGACACTGCCACTCTGTGGTGATGTTAGCGCTAGTTGTTAACTTGTGGGAACTAGTTTGCACTCCATAATCCACCACTGATGTAAAAAAACAAACAAACAGTGGTCTGTTGGAGTGAACTGAACTGATGGCACTTTGTCTACGAGGGGGGGCTGAAAAGTTCATAGGCTGACCATTGATGCAGTGGTCAAATTTGACCAAATGTGGTTTATTTTTCAACGTTTCAACATCGGTGTTGCAGCACTTGGTTCCCTGCGGTATAGAAGCTCTCTTCTTGATCCTCAAAGACAGAACTCCGTCTTAGTCAGCCTATGAACTTTTCAGCCCCCTTTGTACCTCTAGCGCTTTATCCACACCCACAGGCAATCCAAAAAGTGAACACTTGTCAACACAAAAAAGGGAACGCTTGGTCTGCTGCGGCTAGCCTCATGCTAACTTCCAGTTCGCAACCAAACTCACTGAAGATTCATTTCATTCAGTGTCATCTATGGTCTAAATGTCCACATAGTATGACAGCGATACTCAAACAAATTGATTTGAACACCCAGAATTAAGGTTGCATTGAACCAAGAGGTTGTTAACTATTGGTTTATCTTTTTTTTTTAGCCGCAGCAGAATAATATGAAGGCTGTCTTTGCATTTTGACAGATTACACTGAGATTACTCTGGTGAAACTTTGATTGGTCTGTCCCACCTGTCCACTTTATAGTGCATATTAAATTAAAAGGCGATTAGTGATTGATTGCAGTGTTAATATGACAGTTCACTTTTCTCTGTCTGTGCTTGTTTACTCTGCTAGAATTGCAAAAATGTCAAAGCAGCTAGAAAGCTTTCTTTAAACGGCCAAACAGCTGTGATGCTGTTGATAAATGAGGGACTAATGCAGTGGCGAGTAAAACATAAAAATGCATTGATTAAAACTGAAGACATGACCAAAAACAAAAGTTATTCTGTGTCTTATTATATGGAAATTGAAATGATAGACAATAGTTTACAACAGAATTTTTACAAGAATATCTCTCAAAATGGCATAGCGAGAACGTCTATGTTGCACAGTTGTAGTAGTGTTACTTGCATCACCTCAGCGTTTGTCTGGTGTGTTTCACCTGAAAATTTAATTTAATTTTAAGTGGCACCAACCTCAGAAGAGTAGTCTGGGGTTGCTCTAGAAAACGTTCCAGTAGCATTGCTAATAACAGCTGCCGGGCTGGCTGGATACAGGGCAAATAAAGGCATAATGAAGCCCAAACCCAGTGTGCTGGTCTCAGTTATTAAAGCACAATTTCGTTGCACTGTACAATGTCAATAAAGCCTATTCTCTTCTATCCATTACCATCACATCTCAGCCAGCACGCCCCATGGGCCCCACTAAAGGTTAAACTGGCCTGTCTTACGGCTCCATGTGAGTTTGTCCAGATGGACTTTACCTGTTCACCTGTTTTCAACTTTTCTCATAAATTTCAATTTTTTTGTAATTTTGTGACTTTTTCACCATAAATTTGATACATTTTTCTTGAAAATTTTAAACTTTCTCATAAATTTTCAAATTTTTTTAACTTGCAAATTTTTCTCTGATTTTTTTCTTGTAAATTTGCAACGTCTCATAAATTTTTGATTTTGTTTTCTTGTAAAACTGTGTTTTTTTTCTTGCAAATATGCTAACTTTTTCTTGTAATTTTGGAACTTTTCATAAATTTATCACTTTTCCACTGTAATCTTGCAACCTTTTCTTATAGATTTGAGTTGTTTCACTCATATTTGCCACTTTTTTGTTAATTTGCAACTTTTTCTATTTTTTTCCTCATAAATTTGTGACTTTCTTCTTGTAAATTTGCCAGTTTTTTCTTGGAAGTTTGTAACTTTTTAAAGTAATTTTACTTTTTTCCCCAAGTAAATTTTTTTTCTCCTAAATTTTCACTTTTTTTTCTTATAAATTTGCTACTATTTTTTACCTCCACCGAGGGAGGAGGTAATGTCAGTGGCGTTGGTTGGTTTGACTGTTACCATCATAACTCAAAAAGCTATTAATGGATTTTGATGACATTTTCAGGAAAGGTGTGCAATTGCACGAGGAACACATGATTAGATTTTGGTGATGATCTGAGAATGCATACCTCCACCAAGGCTCTTATCTTGTCACAGTGTTCGTGCAACTATATTCCAAAACTAATGGACAGACTTTGATGCAGTTTTCACCACAAATGGCTCTAGGTCTACACACAAACCCATTACACTTTGGAGGTGATCAATGAGAGACGGAAGGAGCCTTGGCAGAGGTATGTGCTCTCTGAGTGCTTTTCTAGTTTTGGGAATTTGTTGCTTTTTTCTTACAAATTTATGAGAAAAACGTGAAAATTTATGACTTTTTTTGTGTAATTTTGCCTATGGCACAAGTGTGACTGAAACCTACTCACCTACTTAAACCCATGTGGGGCCCAGCTGGGTTTAAAGTGGGTAAACAGATCACCTGCTTACCTGTACCATATGTGAGCACACACAGATGGGGCCAACGTGGAACCTGTGGACAAACCCACATGGACCCAGAAGACAACCTAGTTTTAACCCATCGTGGGCAATGTTGGGCAAGTTACTAAAAAAATAGTAACTAACTGCAGTGACTAGTTACTTGTTTTCAAAAGTAACTGAGTTACTTTACCAATTACTGCATGATTAAAGTAAGTAGTTACTTGGAAAAGTAACTTTCACGTTACTTTTAAATGCACACTTAAATCATCTTGCACACATAGCAAGATAATTTAATTAATGGATTCCATTAGGGGCTTATTAATGTCAGGCTGAAAACAGACTGTTTCAGAGAGAGCTTTTAGAACATGTTCAGTCTGCTTTATCCTGCCTCGAGGGCTCTGATTGTGGGAAAAATCTGAAGAAAATCAACATGATATTGCCAATAATTTCCTCATTTTGGAATGAGAGATGGCAACACTGCATAAGGCTGTCCATGTTATCTTACCTTTATGACATGGATTAACCCGATGTGCAGTGATCCAAAGAAAATGCCCATGATCCACAGTCCAAATGTCTGCTGGGACAGAGACATGATCCAGTCCCTCAAATTCCTTTTGGAGATCAAAATCCATTTATGAATAATCTTTATCCTGGTAGCAAGTAAATGTGTTTTAACTTGAGTGGATCACAGTCTCAGCTGTCTGATGGAAAGTCACTGTTATCACGTCTTCAGTCAGTAACGACATAGCTGGCAATCAGGTTTAATTCTTGCTGGGTCACAAACTGTCCAGATGCATACCTGTGCTGAAATCCAGCCGTGGCTGTTGAGACAAGAACATTTTCACTTTACATCCAGCCGTGGCTGTTCAGATAGCGTAGATTCACTAACACAGTGTTAGCATAGCTAGCTGTTACTTAGCACGAGCTTTTGTCGGAGCTTTGTTGCCGTTTTCAAGCACTTCTCAAGATTGCAGTAGGTCTCAACTGCACTTTAGCTTGCAACCCAGCAATATGCTTTTGTCTTTAACTGTGACAAAGGAAAAATAATCTCTCTATTTGCACAAAAACAAAGTAGCTTCATCTTTTCCTCCACTTAGTAGTGAAGACTAGGCTCTCTACAACAGGTCACGGTGACTGACAGCTACATCTCAGCTACGATAGGGTCAGTTTATATATTCATTTATTTGCGCTAAAAATATTTATTCATATTAATAAAATGAGTAACGAGTAATGCATCTGATCAAATTTCAGTAACTAAAGCATTACTGAATTTTTAAATGGTAATTTTGTTAGACAGCACGTTACTGCAAAAATAGTAGCGTTACAGTAACGCATTACTCCCAACACTGATCGTGGGGCCCACATGGACATGCCGGCTGGGATGTTTGCTAATGGACCAGCACTGTAAACTATAGCTCACTTGCAAATGAGATAAGTCTGTAAATCACTGACATCTACAGTTACAGTACATTGCATTATCAAACAAACCTTTATCTTCCTCTTTTCTCTGATCCTATCCTCTCTTCTACTTCCTTTTTTCAGCCGCTGATGGGTACATACATTTTTGATACATAATGTCTGCTCCTTCTCGCATCAGTTCTGTGCAGCGAGAACGAGTGAATGTCATGGCTGCCACCAGCTGATCTCGAATCAGGACTCCAACAATAGCACTGTATCCATAACATTATGTATAAAATGTGTTTTTATATACAGTAGTGTGAAAAGTGTTTGCCCCCTTCCTGATTTCTCATTTTTTTTGTATGTCACACTTAAATGTTTCAGATCATCAAACAAATTTAAATATTAGACAAAGATAACACAAGTAAACACAAAATGCAATTTTTAAATGAAGGTGTTTATAATTAAGGGAAAAAAATCCAAACCTACATGGCCCTGTGTGAAAAAGTGATTGCCTCCTAAACCTAGTAACTGGTTGGGCCACCCTTAGCAGTAACAACTGCAATCAAGTGTTTGCAATAACTGGCAATGAGTCTTTTACAGTGCTGTGGAGGAATTTTGGCCCACTCATCTTTGCAGAATTGTTGTAATTCAGCCACATTGGAGGGTTTTCGAGCATGAACCGCCTTTTTATGGTCATACCACAGCATCCCCATCAGATTCAGGTCAGGACTTTGACTAGGCCACTCCCAAGTCTTCATTTTGTTTTTCTTAAGCCATTCAGAGGTGGACTTACTGGTGTGTTTTGGATCATTGTCCTGCGGCAGAACCCAAGTGCGCTTCAGCTTGAGGTCACAAACAGATGGCCGGACATTCTCCTTCAGGATATTTTGGTAGACAGCAGAATTCATGGTTCCATTTACCACAGCAAGTCTTCCAGGTCCTGAAGCAGCAAAACAGCCCCAGACCATCGCACTACCACCACCATATTTTACTGCTAGTATGATGATCCTTTTCTGAATTGCTGCGTTACTTTTACGTCAGATGTAATAGGACACACACCTTCCAAAAAGTTCAACTTTTGTCTCGGCAGTCCACAGAGTATTTTCCCAAAAGTCTTGGGGATCATCAAGATGTTTTCTGGCAAAACTGAGATGAGTCTTTATGCTCTTTTTGCTTAGCAGTGGTTTTCATCTTGGAACTCTACTATGCAGGCCATTTTTGCCCAGTCTCTTTCTTATGGTGGAGTCATGAACACTGACCTTAAGTGAGGCAAGTGAGGCCTGCAGGTCTTTGGATGTTGTTGTGGAATCTTTTGTGACCTGTTGGATGAGTTGTCACTGCACTCTTGGGGTAATTTTGGTCGGTCGGCCACTCCTGGGAAGGTTCACCACTGTTCCATGCTTTTGCCATTTGTGGATAATGGCTCTCACTGTGGTTCTTTGGAGTCCCAAGGCTTGAGAAATGGCTTTATAACCTTTTCCAGACTGATAGATCTCAATTACTTTGTTTTCATTTGTTCCTGAATTTCTTTGGATTGCAGCATGATGTCTAGCTTTTGAGGATCTTTTGGTCTACTTCAGTTTGTCAAGCAGGTCCTAGTTAAGTGATTTCTAGATTGAGAACAGGTGTAGCAGTAATCAGGCCTGGGTATGGCTAGAGAAATTGAACTCAGCTTTCCAAAGATGTGATAAACCACAGTTAATTTATGTTTTAATGAGGGAGGGGGGCACAATCACTTTTTCACATAGAGCCATATAGGTTTGGATTTTTTTTACCCTTAATAATAAACGCCTTCATTTAAAAACTGCATTTTCTGTTTACTTGTGTTATCTTTGTCTAATATTTAAATTTGTGTGATGATCTGAAACATTTAAGTCTGACAAACATACAAAAAAATGAGAAATCAGGAAGGGGGCAAACACTTTTTCACACCACTGTAAATCTTTGGCACTGCTAGGGCAATTTTATCATCACACGCTTGAGAAATTAAAATGTTAAAAAGTTAAAATCAAACAATTAAATGCTCTAGAGGCCCCCTGGTGGCCATGGGGCCCTAAAGGTGCTTTCAGACCAAACATGAACAAGCGGCACGAATACATACAAAGTCAATGAAAAGAGGCGAGCACACAAGAATTGTGCGCATTCATGTCCAAGGGATAGTGCTAGCTAGTAATGGCCTAGAGATTCTGCCATCACCAGAGTAAAAGTATCAACACTGGAGAGTAAACTAGTTTGAAAATGAGACTGACACTCACCTGGAGACAGGAGGGCCGGTGCGCTGCAGCTGAATCGCAATGTTGGAGTTCTTTATCCACGGACTCCTGCCACGGACGTGCTGACAAGGCTAGCAGGCTAGCAGTCTAAACAACCCATCATCCAGGTGAAATTTTGGAAGCGAGGACAATTTTTTTCAGGTCAGACCCTGTCGGATAATGACGCATGACGGTGTTTTGGGGATTCCACAGCAGGTTGAACACAGCTGCAGAAGTTATAAAGGCAACTCCACCTGTCTACAACTCACTCAGACAGTGAATTCATGTCTATTCACGTGCTTATAAAAAAAGCGCTATATAAGTGCAGGTTAGTTAGTTAGTTAGTTAGTTATATTGAGTTCAAATGTAATAGAGCTGAGTGAAAAATTACTCCATTCGTGTTTGGTCTGAATGCACCTTAAGCAGTCGCTTAATTCACTGTAAGTTGTAAATTTTCCAGAAAAACATCAAACTTACAAGAAGAGTTGCTAATTTACCAAAAAAAAAGGAGCACATTTAATGAGAAAGTTGTAAATTTATGAGAAAAACTGGATATTTATGAGAAAAAAATGACCAGAAAAAATTAAATGAAAGTTATTGATGAGAAAAAAGTCACAAATCTATGAGAAATAAAAAGTTGAAAGTAATTTTAATCCCGCCCTCCCCCCCAAAAAATGTTGAGGTTAAATTTGTAGCTTAGGGCCCCCTAGTGGCTCCGGGGGTCTGATGCATCTGTGTGAAACCTCTACTTTTACTTTCTTATCTTTAAAGCAAGTTTAACCACTCTGTAGAATCTTTTTTAAGTATTCAAATAAATGATTAAATCTAGCATTTCTTTATCATTTAACAGCAGATGAATCACATTCCCAAATGGCTTCTAGTAGACATTCAAAGATAACATTTTCAGTTATTTTTTTTTAGAGCTTTTAACTCGTGATCAGATTATCACACAATGAAAGAAAAGAGAAAATAAATAAATAAATGGAACAAAACACACTAGAGAAACACTGAGGCTGACATGGCGTTTTTAGCCAACAATAACAAGTTCAAGCACACACTTCTTCCCACCCACACCCACTCTTACCCACCGCTCCCCTGCACCCAAAGCCTTGAAGCAGCCCTGGGTTTGTGTAGTCATGCGTCTTTTTTTTTTTGTTGAGGCCTTGCTGTAGCCGAGCCTGGGTCCTAGCCAGCGACTCCTCAGCTCCCTGCTCCGCTCTATGGAAGGCAGAGGAGCTGAAAGCACCATTTATCATCACTTGTGTGGGCAGCATCACCACGGCAACGCTCGGGCTGGCAAATGCCACCGCTGTGAATACTAATGAGGCTCTTGGCAGGCCTGTGTTGGCGTTAAATGGGGGGGGGGTGTATTCGGGTACATGGGCTACAGTAGAGGTAAACAGTCCAAAGGAAATCAATTAAGTGTTTCCACGGCGTTTGGCAAGAGCTCTAATCTTCGACAGCACATTTTAAAATAAGGGCAAAATCTGCCTTTAATACCCCCTCTGCCTTCTTCTGTGTGACAATAAACAAGCGGGTGACGGTAAACAGCCGAGCACAGCGGAGCCTGACTAAGTCCCCGCAGCCTCGACTTTTCAGAAAAGCAGCAGTGAAGTCAGTATTGCCCACAGTTGTTTCTTTCTTTGCCCGTACCGCAAAACGGAGCACTGAACGGAAGCAGCCATTACTTTAGAGTTTCAGGTTTTATTCAAATTAAAAGGGAAACAGTCCAATGGGCCCCTCAGACACAAGGGGGGCCTGAGCGACAAGTTCACTCTCAACATTATTTCTGAGGGAGAATTAAAATTGTCTTCAACTTTGCCCTACAAATTTGTGATTTTTTTTCTTGTAAATTTGCAAATGCTTTCCTCATACATTTGCATCATTTTTCTCCTAATTTTCATCTTTTTTCCTCCTAAATTTGCAACTTTTTGTTCATAAATTTAATTTTTTTCTCATAAATTTGCAGCTTTATTCCTCATAAATTTGCAACATTTTTGTCATAGTTTTCACAATTTTTCCTCCTAAATTTGCAACCTTTTTTCATAAATTACTTTTTTCAAAAATTTACAGCTTTGTTCCTTATAAATTTGCAACATTTCTCTGATAATTTCTCACCTTCGTTCCTCTTACATTTCCAACTTTTCTCATAATTTTCAACTTTATTCCTCATAAATTTACATTTTTATCATAGTTTTTCCACTTTTATTCCTCTTAAACTTACATTTTAGTCATAATTTTCCACCTTTCTTCATAAATTTGCAGCCTTTTTCCTCATTATTTTTCACATTTTTCCTCATAAATTTCCATATTTCTCATAATTTTTTACCTTTTCCTCCTCATAAATTCCACTAGGTGGTGCATGGACACGCAGAGGCCTCCCGTCTCTGTTTGTGCCCTCTAGTGTCATTTTAAATTATGCCTAAGTGTATATTCAGGTGTGTTCATGTCTGTATATGATGCTGCACACAAGCTACAGTCGCCACAACCTTCTGGAGATAAGGAATATGACCAAACATTACGTCTTGGACTGGAGTGTTACAGAGCAACTCCATGGCCTAGGACTCCTCCACCAGACATCTACATCCCAGGACTTGACCACTACATCTCATCCCAGATGGAGATGCCGTAGACGTTGTGAGACAAGGTGAAAATGAGGTAAACGTAGAGGTATCCGAACAAAGCTAGCCACTAGCCCATACAGACTCCAGATTCCAGACTCCAGACATGTGCACTCACTAGACAACAGAATAGACCACATACAACTCCTGAAAACTGCCCAACATGATGCGTGGAACTACTTTGTTTTTATCCTTACAAAAACGTGGCGAAATGACAATATCCTGGACTCCGCCATTCAGTTAGCAAGGCTAACATACCTCCGTGCTGATCAGGTGTTCACGGAAGGAGGGAAAACCCGAGGAGGAAGCATGTGTGTTTACATCAGTGACGCTTGGTGCTGAGGTCCGACTGTTGTGCACAAACACTTTTCTCCCTTGGTGGAATTTATGATCATCAGGTGCCGACTGTTCTACATACCGAGGGAATTTACATCTGTCCTGCTAGTCGCCGTGTATGTCCCGCCCATCACCATCGACGGCGAGAGGAGCCAGGCGCTAAAGGAACTCTATTAGGCTATAAATTAGACACAAACAGCGCATCCAGATGGATTCCTCATTACAAGGAGACTTCAACCATGCAGATTTAAAGGCCCTCCTACCAAAACTACACCAACATGTGGACTTTCTAACAAGAGGAGACAACTTGTTGAACCTGGTGTACACAACTCACAAGAAAGCATACAGAGCCTCCCCCTCCCCCACCTGGGTCTCTCTGATCACATCACCATCCTGTTAAGGATGACATACAAACCCAGAGTGAAAGCCACCAGACCAACAAAAAGGCAGGTACGTATGTGGCCAGAGGGGGCTTCGGATGCTCCGAAAGACTGCTTTAGCACTACAGACTGGGACACTTTCAAGTATGCAGCCACTCACAATGGACACACAAACCTAGAGGAGTACACTGAGGTTGTTGTAGCATACATATGTAGCTAAATGCATTGATGATGTCAGTCACTGCAAAACCATCACTGTTCGTGCTACCCAGAAGCCATGGATGACAGCAAAGGTCCACAGGCTCCTGAGGGCTTGGGACACACGCAGCCTTCGGGGCCCACAACACTGCAGGACTAACAACAGCTAGGACCAACCTGTCCTGTGGTATCAAGGAGGAAAAACGACAGTACAGCAAGAAAATATCCGGCCACTTCAGCAACACCAGAGATGCACAGTCTCTCTGGTGTGACATACAGACTATCACCAACTACAAACCTCCACCTCAGACCTGTGCGAGTGACATCACACTGCTTAACAACTTAAATGACCTCTTTGGCCACTTTGAAACACAAAACAGCACATCAGCACAGAAGACCACTGCTCTTCCAGACGAGTAGGCCATGAGTCTGGATCCGGCTAGCGTGAAGAGGACCCTCTCCAGGATCAACCCACACAAGGCAGCTGGACCAGACAACATACCAGGTTTCATTCTGAAGGACTATGCAGAGGAGCTCAAGAATGTCCTGGCCGACATCTTCAACATCTCCCTGAGTCAAGCTGTTGTCCCCACATGCTTCAAAACTGCTACCATAATACCATTCCCAAAGAAGCCTGTCCCATCCAGCTACAATGATTACTGGCCAGTGGCACTGACCTCAGTCATAATGAAGTGCTTTGAGCGGCTGGTCATGCAGAACATCAAGTTCATCCTCCCTCCCTCCCACCATGCATCTCAGTTTGTATATAGGTCAAACAGATCCACAGAAGATGCCATTGCTGCTGCTCTTCATCCAGCCCTCACCCACCTGGACTCAAAGAACTCCTATGTGCGAATGCTGTTCTTGGACTTCAGTTCAGCATTCAACACAATCATCCCCCAGCACCTAATACAAAAACTCAGACACTTGGGACTCAAAACCTCTCTGTAACTGGGTGCTGGACTTTCTCACAGGGTCCCCACAAGGGTGCATGCTCAGCTCACTGCTCTTCACCCTGCTGACCCATGACTGCATGCCAGCCTACAACACCAACCACATCATCAAGTTTGCGGATGACACAATGGTGGTGGGCCTCATCACAAACGATGAAGAGATCAACTACAGAAATGAGGTGAGCCAACTGGTCCAGTGGTGTAAAGACAATATTCTCTTCCTGAACGTCAGAAAAACCAAGGAGATTGTGGTCGATTTCAGGAGAGGACACACACAGCATCCTGCTCTGATCATCGATGGAGAAGCTGTAGAGAGGGTGAGCAGCACCGAGTTCCTGGGGATGCTCATCTCTGAGGACCTCTCCTAGTCTGACAACACCACATCATTGGCCAAGAAGGCTCAAACTCACCTCTATTCCCTCTGCAAACTGAGGAGAGCACGAGTCCCACCCCCCCATCATGTGCTCATTCTACTGGGGCACCATTGAGAGCATCCTCACCAGCTGCATCACGGTGTGGTATGGAAGCTGCACTGCCTCATGCCAGAAGACACTATAATGCACAGTGAAAGCACCCAGCAAGAACATTGGTGCCCCTCTGTCCCCCCTCTTGGACATCTACCACATCCGCAGAGCCATCAACATTGCAGGCGACACCTCTTACCATTCATACTCCCTCTTCGGCCCCCTGCCCTCAGGGACAAGGTACCAGAGCCTCTGGGCCCGCTCCACAAGACTGCTAAACAGCTTTGTTCACCAGGCCATCAGGACCCTGAACTCTGCCCACTACCCCCCTGCCCCCTGCCCCTGGACTGTAACACACTCACCCACACAATAACTACCTCAATTTCAATTCAATTCAATTCAGCTTTATTTATACTGCGCCACATCACAACAGAGGCCATCTCATGGCGCCAGAGTGCATGAGTACCTCAGCTGTTTGCACAGAAGGACTTGGCACACTAACAGTACCACATCTGCTGCTGTATGTCTCTGCACCTTACTGCAACCATTTGCACAAATGCTATACCTGCTGCTGTCTGTTATTGCAATACTGATCATGCGCGGACCAATCTGTCACTGTCTGCACCCCTGTTACTGCATTGAACTTGCAATTTACCGGTATTATGGTTTACTGTACATAGGATTGCTGTGTTTTTACTGTTATTTGCACTATGGGTAGCATTACCTTACATAGATTGTTGTTATTGTTTTCCATCCTTGTTCCTTCTTGTCTTATATATTGCACACACCACGAAGAGAGAGAGAAACCGCATTTCAATTCTACTGTATGTCCTGTACATATAGAGGTATTGACAAATAAAAATCTTTTAATTTTTGCTCCTGGTGGGTCTGGAAGCACCATGTTAGGTGGCATGCCGCCATCAGTGTGTGAATGTATGGATAGCAGGATCTGTAAAATGCTTTGGTCATCAAGAGATGAGAATAAAAGCGCTATATAAGTGAATGCCATTTACCATTTTTGAATTAATTTGCAAGTTTTCTCATAATTTTCCAAATTTTTTCTTAATAAATTTGCAGTACTTTTTTTTTTATAATTTCCACCATTTTCCTCTTAAATTGGCAACATTTTTCTCATAATTTTTCACCCTTTCTCCTCATAAATTTGTATCATTTTTTTCCACAATTTTTCACCTTTGTTCTTCATAAATTTACATTGTTCTTATAATTTTTAACCCCTTTTCCCCATAAATTTGTATCATTTTTCACCTTTTTCCTGTGATGGCCTGCTTGGATGTGATTATCCTCTCCAGCTGCGCACACGCCTGTTTCTCATCACGGCTGGGGCTATATAATCCACGCTGCCCTGGAATCCGTGCGGAGTCGTCTGTCTTACTTCATGAAGACCACGCACGCCCTCTTTGATTCCAGGGACCGTAGCCTCAGCCTGACTGCTTCCCTGCTGTCCACCTACAACCTGCCTGCGCTTGGAAGGAAACTCTCCACCATGCTAGTAAGCTTCAGCCTCCCCTCACCATCTCCATATCAGTCCCCTGTGCACAGGTGGAGCTCTGTGGTGGCGGACCCTGTCCCACCTGGCAGCGGACTGAACTTCACCCTCTCACAAACTACACCTCCACCATCTACACGCTGCAACGGGCTCAGTGGACTCTGTCCTCCTGGCCATAGCCGCCGAGCTAACCTGAGCATCACCACATCTCTACAAACAGTAAGCTGCAGATTAACCAGCACATTCCCAGCTGTGAAGCCACTAACCATCCTGCCTTTGTTTGTCCCTAGGGTTGCCAAGTCAAACGGCGTTCTGCTCACCCCCAGCTGCAGCAAGAACACACACCCACACATTCACACACTCCACATTATTATAATAAAGATAATTGTATCTACTTTGGTCTCCGAGTCTGCTCACTGGGTCAACAAACCATGTCATTTCCCTCATAAATTTGAAGTATTTTTCCTCATAGTTTTTCACCTTTTTTCCTCATTAATTGGCAACATTTTTCCATAACCAGAGGGTTGGTGGTTCAAATCCTGCTCTCCCCAGTCACCCTGCCGTTGTGTCCCTGGGCAAGACACTTTACCCACCTTGCTTCCAGTGTCCATGACACTGGTTATGAATGTGTTTGAATGTTTGGAAGTGGTCGGAGAGGCCGTTGGTGCGGATTGGCAGCCACACTTTCATCAGTCTGCCCCAGGGCAGCTGTGGCTACAGTAGTAGCTTACCACTATCAATGTCAGTCTGGAGTAAATGAATATTGGACTCACTGTAAAGTGCTTTGGGTATCTTGAAAGGTGCTATATAAATCTGATTTATTATTTTCCACCTTTTTCTTCATAAATGTGCAACATTTTGTCATAACTTTTCACCTTTTTCCCTCATAAATTTGCAACTTTTTCATAAATTTGCTACTTTTTCCAGTAGTAGTCCTTCAGGTCCACAAAGGCCTTCTCTGCTGGCCTAAACACTATCAGAATTAATGACCTACATTTACAGCCTACATTCTTATATTTGTTCAAAGAGGATGTGTCACGTATGTGCGCTTTTACGCACGCATGAAGGGAGAGAGATGAGCCCAATTGCAGGTGAAGAGTGTGTTTTATTAACAAAGAGTAAATAATACAAAGTGTCCAACATAAGTAATCCAATACAATTAGCTACACTGCAGATGAGTACCGTTCAGCTGGGTCAGGTTTGGCTACGAGGGAAACAGTTCACATAAAGCCCCAGGGTAAAACTGGCTGCTGGGGAAACCAGAAAACTGAACTGGGAAAAGGAGGTCTTACATGAATGTGCCGGAGCGCAGCTGGGCTCTGGGAAAAAACAACACAAAACGTAGTTCTGGGGGAAATGGTCCAAACACAGAGAGTAAACTGAACAGAACGACTGACTGCGTGCAGGATGAAGCCTAACGCCGTGACAATGAGTGAAAGAACTGATAGGAAATAAATACACGGTGAACTAATGACAGAGTGAATACCGGTGAGAAACTGCAAGAGGTGTACTGATTACAGACGGCTCACTGCAGCGGCCGGCTGAGCAACCAATGGGAAGTGCCTGGAGGAAGAGGGAGAGGCAGAGCAGAACACAGAATCAATCTATACAATAGGTGGACAAAACAAGGAACCAAAATACAACAGTCTGTGTCTGGGGTCCGGAGTGACATAAGCCCCCAGACACATGACAAGGATGTATTAAATTATTCCCACTAGTCTGTTCCACGGGTCAGCAACTAAAACTGCAAGAGGTCTGGTAAGTCGGTCCTCTTCCCCAGCCGAGGTCCAAACTAGGCATGGGAATCTTTAGGCTCCTCGTGATTCAATTCTGATTCAGGGGCTCCGATTTGATTCTAAAACAATTCTCAATGCATCTTGATGCATTTTTTTTCTATTCAGGATTTTTCCCTTCCACCGTGTGACAACTTGACATTTTTTAAGTACTTGCAATGACCAATGAATTTACTTCCAATATTGTTTAATAAAGCAAATGGAAAAGAAACATGGCACGTCACATGGACAAATTTATCTCAAAATGTGTTCTTGAGAACTGCCACAGCTGTCTGTATACAGGTCAGTATCATTTAACTTGCTTTCACACATTATTAAGCTGCTATTTTAGCTGCTTTTAGCATTGTATTAATTTTTTAACAAAAAAAATCTAATGAATTCTTTGCTCAATTTCAAACAAAACATGCAATATAAAATTTTATAATACAAGAGAACACTATGTTTGTTGACTCCAAATAAATAGGTATAGAATTCTAAAGTCTACAACTAAAATCCTAAAAATGCAGCTTTACAGGAGAACACAAACTAAATTACATTGCATTTAAAAATAAATAACATCTAAAAAAACCCAAAAACAACAGAATTTCAGAAAAGTCCACCTCTGTACTACTATACTTTCAGTATAGAAAAACTGTTTCTAATGTCACAACCCAGCTTGAGGCTGGACAAAAACGGGAGACTGCAAAAAACAACAGACCAGTCACTGTCCAACCCAGTGATCACACGCCTCTGTCAGAAGCTGCGCCAAGGCCGGCGGCAAACCCAAAACCAGAGCCCACAGGCTACAAACAACACAAACGGGGGCCACCAGCACAGCCCCGACCAAGTGACAGAAACAGCAGGCAGCGGGCACAGCGCGGGCACAACAGAAAGGCGACCGCCCTCCGCGGGAGCCGAAAGCTGCTGTCAAGTGCACAGGTGTGGCTTATATAGGGAACCCGTGAACCAGAGCCGGTCCTCCACAGCTCCACTTACAACACAGAAAAAAAGCACACACAGGACCCACTCCAAGAAGGAGTGGGTCCGTAACACAAACTGTAAACCTCAAAAAAAAGGACAATGTTACGTGTGGCCCTCGCGAGCCACACAATGAGAGCCAAGGGCGAGCCAGTGAGTTTGCGATGTTTTATTGTAACAGGGAACAGGGGATAAGGAACACGGCCTCGTGGGGCCAAAAAGCACGAATACTCATACAGTGGTACACTTACAAATAAAGTAGAACGACGAGCAGAGGACTGGCGCCGGGCGTAGGGGTTCCAGTCTTCGGTGTGCTAAGTCACAGCCCCGAATGATCGGAGCTGCTCCTTTTTATGCTCATTAACAGCGCCTCAGCTGATGAGGGTTAATTGGGCTCCAGCTGTCCCGTAACTGACAGCTGGGAACCCGCTGAGACGCTGTTACCGAAAGAACAGGGCTGAGGGGAATGTGGTCTGAGCGCCGGATGACACGGCGTCTCATCCCACGTGACACAGCCCCCCCCTCACGGTCGGACTACGAACGACCTGTAACATCCAAGACCCCCCCCCCCCCCCCCACCTAGGGTGGGCGGATGGGGCGCAGGTCAGGAGGGAGAGACTCAGAGAAAGGGGGGGGGGAAATCCAACAATAATCAACACAGAGTACAAAGGGAAAAACCCAAACACAATACTCCATACAACATGAGAAAAAAAAACAGAGAAAGGAAAAAAAAAACAGACAATAAACCAATATAGAGTACAAGGGAAAACCCAAACACCATACTCCATAAAAATACAACATGAGAGAAAAAACCCAGAGAAAGGAAAGAAAACAGACAATAAACCAATATAGAGTACAAGGGAAAAACCCAACACAATACTCCATAAAATATAACATGAGAGAGAAAACCCATTCAGGCAGAGGAAAACTGCGGAGATAACAGCCCAACACACAGGGAAGAAAAAAAACCACAATACCCCATAAACCATGTACAGGTCAAACAACGAAAATCAACCCCGGGGTCCCCAAAATGAAAAGAGAACTCCCAAGGGCGAAAATTAACTATACAGCCATCCCTCACACAGGAGGGGAAACCCCCCCCCAAAAAAATCACACTAAACGCGGAACAATAATGACAGCTTAGCTGTACCCACCCAAACATAAAAACATAAGCACAGCAACAGACAATCAGTTCGGGGGGTCTCCCCGCACCCAGCGTCCATACCGCTAACAGGGGTGAAGGGAAAAGTTCTGGTGGCCTACCTGAACCCCAGGCCAGAAAACACAGTTCCTCGGGAGGCCGAACCAGATCGCCGAACAGAAAGTCTAGTGGGTCAGGCGGCCGCACAAGCGAGCGGAATGGGCACGGCAGACCCTCCGGCGGCCGACCCGCATCGCTCAACCACCAGGCCCGTGGGGGGGAGGGAGAGGTCCAAATGGGCCCTAGTGGAAGAGGCTTGGGGAAGAGCTGATGACAAGGTGGTCCAACGTCAGACGGCAGGGAATCTGCAGCTCCCTCACCGGACCTGGACGCCGCTGGTGCAGGACCCACGTCGGACCCCGATTGGGTCTCTGTCAAACCCACGTCAGACCCCGATTGGGTCTCGGGCGAACCCACGTCGGACCCCGAGTGGGTCTCTGATGGACCCACGTCGAACCCCGATTGGGCCGGCGCCGCACCAGAACCGACCTCCGACGTCGAACCTGGACCCTCTGGCACCACGAGTGATGGCAGCTCCTCGCCGGCGACCCTGGGAGAAGGCTCAGGAGAGAAAACAGAACCGGGATCAGGATCACCGGCAGCGCCAGAACCCGGTGAGATAAGCTCAGACGCAGCGGACGGCTGCACCCGGCTCATCTCCCCTAGAGACAGGCTAAAGTGCTCTAAAGTAAGGAGAAGAAAGATAAAATAGAGCACTTGCCTGATCTCGGGTTCTGACGCCGTCCAGGACTGCGAAGATCCGGGATCCAGCATCAAGAGGTCGTCGTCAGGCTCCCACTCAGCTGCGTCGGGCTCCGCAGCTGGCATGATGGACAGCGCAGCTTGTGATTCTTCCGGCACCGGTGGCTACGCCGACAGCCCACACGGCGTGGTGGCAGGAGAACCTTGTCCCGCTGGACCGGACCGCTCCTCCGTGGAGACCCGGGGATGCTTGGTCGTCGGCGCAGGCTCCACGTAGCAATCCGCCTTCCTCCTCCGTCCACGGCGTAGCTGCGGAACCGGAACCAGGCTGTCCAGAACCGCAGGCCCCCTCCTCATCCCACGACGTTGGCCTGGTGCCAGGGACTGCTCAGCGGAGGGAGACACAGAGGATGCAGGATTAATGAGTATAGCTACAGCAGGTGGTGGGAGTTCGGGGAGCTGCAAACCCCGAACTCCACCTCCAGGAGTTCGACAGAGCAAATCACAAGGTGAATGTGAAAAGACTGGGACTTGCCTGTCTCCTGGAGGCTGGATGGTGCCTGCTGTAGTGGACGTTGCTCCTCCCTTTCCCCACCGGGCGGTAACGGAGGACCCCCCTGAGAGGACGTCGGGGAGCCGCTCGTGTTGATTCCAGGAGGGAGCTCGCCAGGTCAGCATTCTGGACGCACACAGCAGCCGGGGAGCGCGTCGAGGAGGGGGAGGTGACAGCAGAGATGAGCCGGGCCCGAAGTGCTGGCGTAACAGCGGAGGGAGGAGGCTCAGGAGACGAGGCTGCGGGATCTCCTCTCAGATGAGGCGCAGGAGTGACAGCTGCGTGGGAGGATGAGACCTTGCGGCGACCCGGAACTGGATCCGGATGGGGAACATGCTTAGTAACTGAGGACGGGTGCACAGCGGAGCGAGGAGCAGCCACTCGGTCCCGGACCTTAATAGCTGTCAGCTGCAGATCCTCCGGGGGAATCCCGAGTGATGTCGTGCTGGTTGGGGAAAACCCTCTGGATGGCGCGAAGTCCCGGGCCGGAGCGGAGGCAGGAACGGGATCCCGAAGCGAAGGGTGACGTCTCCTCCCCTTCGGCTTCCTGCCGGGATTTCCCTCCAACCCACGGAGTATTTCCCACTGTGCGGCTATGTCCCATCTCCTCACGCTCACCTCTGGATGACACGCGAAGCGGGGAAGATAATCGAGTACCTCCTCAGCCTGGTCTAAGTACCGATGCACGTCGCTACTGAAGTTAAGGAGGGAAGCGGTGTTGAGGATGTCATCCACGCACTCAAGGGCGTCTGCGAGGACATCACTCGAACCCTGAGTGCAGGACCTCCGTGACGGCATGCTTCCGCGATGGTACCTAGACAGGTAAGGGCAACAGTCCAAAGTAGCAAACTCACGGCCGCCGGCAACTCGTCTGGCTGTGACTTACTGTTACGTGTGGCGCTCGCGAGCCACACAATGAGAGCCGAGGACGAGCCAGTGAGTTTGTGATGTTTTATTGTAACAGGGAACAGGGGATAAGGAACACTGCCTCGTGGGGCCAAAAAGCACGAATACTCATACAGTGGTACACTTACAAATAAAGTAGAACGACGAGCAGAGGACTGGCGCCGGGCGTAGGGGTTCCAGTCTTCGGTGTGCTAAGTCACAGCCCCGAATGATCGGAGCTGCTCCTTTTTATGCTCATTAGCAGCGCCTCAGCTGATGAGGGTTAATTGGGCTCCAGCCGTCCCGTAACTGACAGCTTGGAGCCCGCTGAGACGCTGTTACCGAAAGAACAGGGCTGAGGGGAATGTGGTCTGAGCGCCGGATGACACGGAGTCTCATCCCACGTGACAGACAAAAATGATTCCATACTACAGAATTCCTGACAGTTTTTTTTTTAATTATTCCAACAGTAAACTTTGTTACAGCATGGATGGAGCTACTGTAACTCCATAGTTACAGGGACAGGGGAGGTGGAAATGTTCATGTTCAGTAACACGCAGTGCTTTTACAGAGTTTTTACGTGATATCCGGAGCTACAAAAGGACCTTCATAATCAGCATCATGCGGGACCAATGGGATCACAGTCCCAGGGGAAGTGACCTCACCTCTCCATCCCGGCACAAACTAGTCTTCAGCAGAATCAGAGGCAGTAGTGCCACGGTAAATACATCCAATTTCCCAACAGCACTTCATTTCGTGGGTACAGACCTGGAGCGAAGAATGTCTGCCCGGAGTGGATGTCCTGGCTGTTGCCTTGTGTGTGTGTGTGTGTGTGTGTGTGTGTGTGTGTGTGTGGTGCCCACAGCGAACCGTGATTTTGCGACCTGCTGCATTCTGTCTGGAGCAGATGGACCCACAGTCTCTGCAGAGAGCAGAGTCCATGGGAGAACAGAGTGGAGTCTACAAATAGCGCCCAAGGGCTGGTGCAATAAACTGTCTGGGCGGCCGCTGTTACATCAGTTCACTTCCACTTTTTTTGTTCCTCTAAAACAAAACAGCATCCTTTTTTCCCCAAATTGTATCAAAAAGGCTTTGGGGTCCGGATGGACGACTGTTGGGGTCTGGATCCGGACCAGAGTCTACCACTTGGTGACCTCTGGTCTCTTCATTTCGTAATGAATCATTCAGCCTTCATGTGTTGCTGGGGTCAAATAAATTATGTGGAACGATGCGAAGACCTGCTGGAAAGTTAAATCATCATCTCCATAAAGCTTTTAAGCAGAGGGAAGCATGAAGTGCTCTAAAAATTTCCTGGTAGACGACTACACTGGCATTGGACTTGATAAAACCCAGTGGACCAACACCAGCAGATGACATGGTTCCTCAAATCATCAGTGACTGTGGAAACTTCACACTAGACCTCAGGCAACTTGAATTCTGCACCTCTTCTTTTCATCCAGACTCTGGGACCTTGAGTTCCAAATGAAATGCAAAATGTACTTGCATCTGAAAAGAGGTCGTCTTCTGGTGTTGGTCCACTGTGTTTTAAGGATAAGGGGATAAGTACTTATCTAGCACTTTTTCCAGTCTCAAAGACCACTCAAAGTGCTTCAGTAGTAGTAACCCTCTCTTCTAATGGCCTATGGGAGACCAATACCTAGGGACAATTTAGAGTCACCAATTAACCTAACATGCAAGTCTTTGGATTGTGGGAGGAAACTGGAGCTCCCAGAGTAAAGAGACGCAGCACAGGGAGAACTCCACACAGAAGGTCTCCCACCCCTAATCACAGTGGTAGTCACAATAAAGCTCCTTTTGTCATGGACTGGGTTGGATTTTTCCCAACCCAGCTCCATGGCATTGTAGCTGCTTGTTCTCTAGTGTTTTTTGCCATTTATTGTTCAGGCAGTTCTTTGAGAGCCTCTGGAGTTTGCCCGGCTCTCTGCCTGTTTACAGCCATCCCTCCACCTCCTTCCAGTATTTGCCAGCTATTTATCATTATTCAGTTCAATTCAATTCAATTCAATTCAGCTTTATTTATATAGCGCCATTTCACAACAACAGTCATCTCATAGCACTATCAACTGTAGGGGGAACCCCCACAGTTGCAGAAAGACCCCAGCAATCAGGCGATCCCCTGTGAGCACGCACTTGGCGACGGTGGAGAGGAAAAACTCCCTTTTAACAGGAAGAAACCTCCAGCAGAACCAGGCTCAGGGAGGGGCAGTCATCTGCTGCGACTGGCTGGGGGGTGAGGGGATAGAGAAGAAGAAGAAAAGAACGGACATGTAGAGAGCAAACAGCACGATGGGGACTCAATCTATGGGATAGAACAAACAAATGTTAATGACCAGCAAAAAAAAATATTTCATTGAGAGTGAGGAAAGGAGTGAGGCCCAGTGCATTACTGGAGGTCCCCCGGCTGACTAAACCTATTAGCAGCATAACTAAGGGAGGGTTCAGAAACACATGATCCCTCCCTAATTGTAGGCTATATCAAAAAGGTAGGTTTTAGCCCTATTCTTAAAAACAGAGATCGAGTCTGACTCCCGAATCCAGATTATCCCCTTGTATCACTACTCATCACACTCCACACACACACACGCACACAAATACACAAGCAGCTGTCTCCACTCAACACACACTCATACCTTCACTCACGCCCTCACACCGGCAATCACTCTGGTCATTAGGCTCTGTGTTATTTAAGCTCTGTGTGCCCAGTTGTGCTCACCGGATTATTGTACTACTCAGTGTTTGTTCTGCGTCGTGCTTGACTAGATGCCCTGTCTGTTGTTCTGCACCGCATCATTCTGTATAACGTTTGCATTTTTTCAGCTGCTTGGTTTCTGTTTCGCTGGGATTATTGCTTGGACTGACTCGGACTGCTCCAGCCTTGTGAGAACTGTTTGCTTTGCCCTTGCTCACCAGTTACGCCTGGAAGCACTTGGGCTCTCTCGTTCATTTCCCCCGCAATCAGTTTTGTCTGTCTGTACCTTGGGACTATGTTTCCCTGTTTTGTACTCACCAGAGTTCTGTAGAACGTCCTGGAGAAATTCCCTGTGTTTCTTGTGCTACTCATCTGTTTATTTGGATTGTTATATCACGTTCTGTCAATAAATACACACAACAAACTCCTGCACGTGGGTTTTTGTCTCTCCTGCCTCAAATAGGCAGGGAATTCATAACACCTTTGACAGAAATGATGAGTTGTATTCAGCAACGGTGGCCCCATGCCAAAAAAGGAGCTGTAATTACAAACTGAACCATCACTTTTTAGATTTTTTTACCTGTTTCACAAAAGCTCAAATCTTCGGCAGCACATTTTAAAATAAGGGTGAAATCTGCCTTTAATACCCCCTCTGCCTTCTTCTGTGTGACAATGTACAAGCGGGTGACAGTAAACAGCCGAGCACAGCGGAGCCTGACTAAGTCCCCGCAGCCTCAACTTTTCAGAGAAGCACCACAGTTTTTTTCTTTCTTTCCCCGTACTGCTAAACTGAGCGCTAACTGGAAGCAGCTATTACTATGGAGTTTAAAAGTTAAAAGTGTAACAGTCAATGATGGTTTTAAGTTTGTCTAGGTGGAGGATGAAAGGCACCCCCCCCCACTCCTAGCCAATAGGGGGCATCCATGATAAAGTTCACCGAAATCAAAACATCAACAATAGAACAGGAGAGTTTACTTGTAGATATACTGTACAATTATTTCCAATACATTTTTTCTCTTAAATTTGTGACTTTTTTCTTGGAAATGCGCTGTTCTTGCTGTGTGCAAATTGTGAGATTTTCCTCCAAATTTACTTGGGACTTAAACCTACAAATAAAGTCACAAATGCAAATGTGTAACTTTTTCCCTAAAAAAAATTTTAAAAAAAATCATATTTTCATGGGTAAACTTGCAACTTTTTATCTAAAAAAAAAAGCAAGTTTTTTGTTTTTTTTTGTCATGGACTAATTTTGCTTGGCATAGAATCCCAGTGACAGGTAATTGTAATGCTGTGCACATAAGTTAATAAAATAAGCCTGGAAACAACTTGGACTAAAATCTATCTTTCTATTCAATCTTCATTTGAGCCTATTATTTGGAATGGGCATAGAAAGTATGATGGGCATAAGGGGTGAGAAAAATCTTTTTTTTTTAATGCATCACGATGCAGACACAAAAGATTCAGAATCAATGCACAAATGTCAAGATTCCAATTCTTAAATATTAATTAATAAAATAATTCATTTTCATGGAACAAAAACAGCAGAACCTTAAATGCAGAAGCTGGCATCTGCCCGAATGGCCTTTGGTGTGGTGCGCAACAGCAGATCAGGCGCCTCATTTTATTTTGGTCTGTGTGTTCTGGTGGGTTTGCTGGGGCATCCGCTGTCATCCTGTCTGGACATATGGACTGTAGACTACAATTACATCATTGTACTTGTGAAATGGAGCAGCTGTGGAGAGGGTGAGCAGCACCAAGTTCCTGGGAGTGCACATCTCTGAGGACCTCTCCTGGTTCAACAACACCACATCACTGGCCAAGAAGGCTCAAACTCACCTCCATTTCCTCCCCAAATTGAGGAGAGCATGAGTCCCACCCTCAATCATGTGCTCATTCTATCGGGGCACCATTGAGAGCATCCTCACCAGCTGCATCACGGTGTGGTACGGAAGCTGCACTGCCTCCTGCCGGAAGACACTACAACGCACAGTGAAAGCAGCCAGCAAGATCATTGGTGCCCCTCTGTTCTCCCTCTCGGACATCTACCACACCCGCCTCACCCACAGAGCCATCAACATTGCCGGCAACACCTCCCACCCCTCACACTCCCTCTTCAGCCCTCTGCCCTTGGGGAAAAGGTAGCAGAGCCCCAGGGCCAGCTCCACAAGACCGCTAAACAGCTTTGTTCACCAGGCCATCAGGACCCTGAACTCTGCCCACTTCCTGCCACCACCCCTGGACCATAACACACTCACCCACACAATAACTACCTCAGCTGTTTGCACAGAAAGACTTGGCACACCAACAGTAATACATCTGCTGCTGTATGTTTCTGCACCTTACTGCAACCAATTGCACAAATGCCATACCTGCTGCTGTCTGTTTGTTATTGAAATATTGATCATGTGCAGTCCAATCTGTCACTGTCGGCACCTACACTACCGCATTGAACTTGCAATTATGGGTATTACAGCTCAATTTTTTCTGTATATAGGATTGCTGGATTTTATCTTTTATCTTTATTTGCACTACGGGTAGCATTACTATACATTGATTGCCAGGGTTTTCTCTGGTAACATTTCTGTGTGGCGGGCTGCCACCTTTGAAGTTATGCCACCACACTAAGGAAATATAAATTTAAGGAAAAATATCAAGGAATGATGCTCCAGAAGCACGCACACGAACCATGCGCGTGACCATCATCCGTGTGGAGTTTGGAAGCTCCCTGCCTGTTCTAGTCGGCAGGCAGAGTGTCTTGCTTCTAGCGTTGCTGTCTGAGAGAGGCATGAGCTTATTAAAGTTCTTTAAATGTGGAAAAAAAAACAGAAGAGGTATGTAAGCCGTGGAGGCGGTTATGGTGGCTTTAACCCACTGGCAACGGGAACAATAACGAAGAATCTCTTAGCAAACAGGTGTTGCTTCATATGCATTATTCATATGCAGCCGGCTTCATGTGCAGGGAAAGGCAAGGGGGACTGATTAATTGCTGAGGATTTATTTCACCACCCATTACAATATTAACTAAGTTATGTTCACTATTATGTACCTGGCAAGTTAAGATGGCCGGAATTCACAAAGTCAATGATTTTAATCCGTCAGCAGCCTTCAGACAAACTAAATGTGCCAACGTTTGGATTTCAAAATAAGGGAGGTTTTTCCTGCTGTCTGGTTGGCGAGGAGATTTCTAAAAAAAACTAACAAACTATAAATATATAGAATTATTATAATAGAAATAACTGAATCTTTGGTAATTTAAGTTAATTACTTCACTAAATACAATTTTATTGATATTTGTTCTTTGAAATCAGAGTTAAATTATTGTTCTGTTCTGGCTCTCCAAAATAATGGTCAAAAGTGTAAATTGTATAAGGAATAAAAAGTCAAAATTTTACCACAGTCTGTTTCAAATTTATATATAAAAACAGTAATTTTATTTAAAAAAAATACACAGAAAATAGCCATAAAATAATCCACAAATTTATAATAAAATTTCAAATGTACAAGAAAAGTCAATTTTACAAGAGGAAATTACAAATTTGAGGAAAATGGTTCAAATTTAGATACATTTACAGAGAAAAGTAGAAAACTTTAAGAAAATTGTTATAAATTTGAGACAAACCTCAAACCTTCAAGACTGAAGTCATTATTCAAGTTTTGAAGTGTGTGCCTTTTGTATCCTTAACTAGAAATTTTTGGTTGTCTATTTTTAATTATTAATTTCATTGCACTGCTTTTACTGCTTTTACATGAGTAGAATTTCTGGCTACTATACCCACGTCTAATCATATAATTTAAGTATGCATGAGTAAATTACTGTTATGAATGTTTTTTCCTTCCCTACTCTCTCAGTGGAAAAAAACCCCACTAGAATAAAAATACAAAAAATACACATATTTTTGTCATTTATGTAAACCATGACAAAAAAAAAAAATCCTGCAGGACAAAACGTGACACTTGATATTTTCTGGAGATGGTTGTAGACTTCAGGAAAGTCACTACTCCTCTGCCCCCCCTCACCCTCTCAGGCTCTCCCATCACCACTGCTGATTCCTTCCGCTTCCTAGGCACTACCATCACCAGGGACCTCAAATGGGAGCTGACCATCAGCTCACTCATCAAAAAAGCCCAGCAGAGGATGTTCTTCCTGCGGCAGCTGAGGAAGCTCAAGCTACCCACCAAGATGTTAGTGCAGTTCTACACAGCCATCATCGAGTCCATCCTCACCACCTCCATAACCGTGTGGTACGCAGGAGCCACTGCCAGGGACAGACTAAGGCTGCAGCGCGTCGTGCGCACTGCTGAGAAGGTGATCGGCTGCAAGCTCCCATCTCTCCAGGATCTGTACATCTCCAGGACCCGGAGGCGTGCTGGCCGGATCATAGCCGATCCCTCACACCCTGGTCATGTACTGTTTGCCCCCCTCCCCTCTGGTAGAAGACTTCGGTCCATCCAGACTAAAACCTCCCGTCACATGAACAGCTTCTTCCCCTCTGCCATTAGACTGCTGAACACTAAGTGACTCTCGTGCACCATGTACAGCAGCTCAACCAGACTCATGTCAATCATCACTGTTTTCTTCCTGCATTACCGACTGCACTATATAGTTCTCCACAGTATCTGCTGCTGGCTAATATATATTTTAACTGTTGACCAGTATCACTTAATCTTATCCTACACTTTATTACATGTATAGTTTATTTCTCTTATCTTATCATGTTTAATGTTGCAGCATTGTACCGAGACAAATTCCTAGTTTGTGTACTACATGAACAATGGCAATAAACCTGATTCTGATTCTGATTCTGATTCTGATTCTGATTTCTAACCTGTTTGTATACCACCACAGATGGAGAGAGAACCTGAATTAGCCAGAGCTCAGAGAGGAAAAGATGAGACAGAAGAGAGGAGCCAAGGAGAGGAAAGTGTTCAGGCAGAGGGTCCAGGAGAGGTGAGAGCAGAGAGAGGAGAGAAGGATGACACCAGTAAAAAGTCCAAACACAGGACATCTGGATGGAACCCCAACTGGCCCAATATGCCAATATTCAAGCCTTGGTTGTACAATACATCAAATGGTAAGTTGCATATGCAAAGTTACTGTGCAAAATTTTTCAAAAAAAAAAAAAAGAAAGAAATACTACAAAATTAACATGTTCTGGTTACAATAGTGTCATGTGTTTTCTGACCCCCCCCCCCAAAAAAAAAAATGTTGCCACCATGCCAAGGTCTTTAAGCCAGAGGAAACACTGGATTGCTGTTGTTGTTTATCATCTGTATGCCTTCTTTTCTTATATATTGCACACACCACTAAGAGAGAGAAACGGCATTTCAATCCTCCCGTATGTCCTGTATGTATAGAAGTATTGACAAATAAAAATCGTTAAATCTTTGAATCTTGAAATGCAGCTGTGCAGAAGACAGCGTCAGTGCCCTACCTGGACAGCCAAAACGTGGACCAAAACATGGAACCACCGAGGACAGTGGGTAGGAAATGCTTCTATTTTTCATTAGAAGTCTAATATTTATATATTAAAAAAAAAAAGATTGAGATTTTATTCAGAATCAAATTGAAGCCCCCTGAATCTGGCTTAAACTGTGAGGTGCCTAAAGATCCCCACCACTAATGGGTATGCTACACTAAGCCAGAAGCTTTTCTGAGTCACGCACAGTTATAACATTGAAAAAATCTTGTGGCATGTTACATCTGCCCCGCGGCCGCCCCAAGCAATCAGAGTGAATGAGTGTGGGTGAGTGTGTGGGGGAGAGCACGAGTGAATGTGAGTGAGTCCGAGCGTGAGTGAGAGTGTGTGTATGGGTGAGAGTGGGTAGGTCGGGTGTGGGAGTGCGAGTGTGGGATTGTGCGGGGGAGAGGGCGAGTGAAAGTGAGTGAGTGCCTGTGAGTGTGTGTGTGTGGGTACGAGTGGGTGCATGTGAGAGCATGAGGGTGTGAGTGCATGGGAATGGGTTTGGGTACTGGTCGGGGGATGCTGGACTGAGGGGGTGGCACCTCCTGGCCACGTGGGCTTCCTTGGACTGGGGAGGCTGGCCCCCTGTGGGGCGCCTGTGCCTTGCTGCTGTCTTCTTTGGGCGTGGGGTCCTCAGGGTTTCCGGGGTGTCAGCGGCGCTGGGGTGGGCACGGGCCCGCTGTGGGGGTGTCTGTGGGGGGGCTCATGCGGGCCAGTCTCTGGAAGCGGGGGGAAGGGGGGCATTGGCCTTCTGGCGCCTGGTGCCTGGGGCCAAGGGGCTGGTGTTGGCCCCACTGGGGCGGGGGGGGGGGCTGCTGGCTGGTCCAGGGGCGCACCGCACCAGCCGCTTGGTGGCCCGGCCTCCCTTGGCCATCCCTCCTAGGGTGGATGCCTGGTTGTCCTGGGGCTTGTTGGCCTTGGGACATTTGTGCTTTGTGGGGGTTGGTGGTGCTGTCTTGCTTGCTTGGGGTTTCTAGGGGGAAGGGGGTGTTGCTGTCACCTGTCATCCTCTTTGTATGTTCCCTGGCAAACCACTCACACCCACACACTTACGTTGCGTGTGCTCTCATACACATGCACACACACATATGTCTCTCCTTTAACAGGTGCAGATACCAGACTCATGATGAGACCTTTTCAGGAGAAGAAACAGTCTGTCTTCTGTTTGTTTCAGTTGTGTTAGTCTGTTTGTCTTTTCTGTTTTTTCTTTTCTTTCCTCCTCCCCCCCCCCCCAAGTTGGGTCCTTCATGGGTAAAACAATTTAAATAAAGTATTAAAAGTAATTACAAGAGGAATTTATAAATAATATACAGTACATATATAGTATGTACCGTATAAAGCTCCTTTTGGCAAAGTAAATCTGTTTGGCACAATAAGGGAAGCAGATTTCTGTTCTGCTCACCTAGCTGCTTGACAGGACAAGGGGGGGAAATAAAGAAAAATTCCTGTGGCACCCCATCAATCACAAATGTTACAAAATGACACATAAGATAAGATAAGATAAGATAACATAAGATTTTCCTCCAAGATGGCGCCCTCAGTGGTCGCCATGGTGCTTCGCTGCGCCCTTTGTTTGTTTTTGTTTGTCAATTGTGTGTCTGCTTGCACTTATACCCGTGAAGAACTTCTAAATATCAGGACTTTCACTCCCACGGACCTAATCCCAGTTTTTTTAGCTCCTGCCGCCGATCTGGTTCATTGCTTGGCTCGAAAAGTGAGACGGCGGAAAAGAGGAAGACGAGCGGGCGCTCTCGTGCGGCTTCGCAGGAGAGGCACGCGCACGGCGTTGCCTGGCATATTTCTGTCCAATACCAACTCTCTCTCTAACAAGGTAGATGAACTGAGACTGCTGATGCGTTTTAAGGACCTCTCCTCCTCGGCTGCCCTCTGCTTTACCGAGACTTGGCTCAGGGAAAACACACCGGACAGCGCGCTGCGCCTCGAGGGATTTCAGCTGTTTCGTGCTGATCGTGACACAGAGCTTTCCGGCAAGACCACAGGAGGCGGAGTCTGCTTTTACATCAACAGCAGCTGGTGCTCTGATGTAACGGTGATTTCCAAACACTGTTCTCCCGCCCTGGAATTTCTTTTTATTAACTGCAAGCCATTTTATTCCCCGCGGGAGTTCGCTTCATTCATCCTCGTCGCTGTGTACGTCACTCCCGACACGGACACGCGCGAAGCTCAGCGCGTGCTCGCGGACCACATCCAACACACGGAGCGGATTTTCCCAGACTCTCTGGTTATCGTGGTTGGCGACTTTAATCAGAACAATCTGAGCCACGATCTCCCCCGCTACAAACAGTTTATTAAATGCCCCACCAGAGGATTAAACACACTGGATCACTGTTACACCACAGTGAAAGACGCATATCGCGCTGTTCCCCGCGCTGCGCTGGGATTATCTGATCACGTGATGGTCCACCTCATTCCCACATACAGACAGAGATTGAAGCTCACTAAACCTGGTGTGAGCACTACGAAGAAACGGACCAGTGAAGCTGAGGAGAAGCTGGAAACGTGCATGGAAATAACTGACTGGGGCATGTTTAAAGGAGCCACGCATGATCTGGATGAATACACGGACACTGTGAACTCATATATCCACTTTTGTGAAGAGGACATTCTTCCATCACGCACCAGGGTGAGATTCTCTAATGACAAGCCCTGGTTCACAGCTAAGCTCAGACAGATCAGGAAGGAGAAGGAAGCAGCGCTGAAAAGTGGAGACAGGGACTGCTACAGGGAGGTTAAATATCGGTTTAATAGAGAGCTGAAGAGAGCTAAATCTGTGTATTCTGAGAGACTCCAGCAGCAGTTCACTGCTAATGATTCAGCTTCTGTGTGGAGAGGACTGAGGCAGATCACCAACTATCGGCCTCAGGCTCCTAAAGGTCAGGATGACAAAGCCCTTTGTCAAAGACTGTCCCAACACTATGCCCGTTTTGACACCTCGTCATCTGTGTCCAACTCCCCCCCTCCTTCCAGCTCCACAGCCTCCACAATCCCTACTTCATCAAAGGCACCACCCCCCTCCTCCCCCCCTGCCCTTATCATCAGTGAGCAGGACGTGCTCAAACAGTTCTCCAGACTGAACCCGCGCAAGGCCCCCGGTCCGGACGGCGTGTCTCCCTCCACCCTGAGACACTGTGCGAAACAGCTGGCTCCTGTCTTCACAGACATTTTTAACTCCTCCCTTAAGCTATGCCACGTGCCGACCTGCCTCAAATCCTCCACCATCATCCCTGTCCCCAAGAAGCCACGGATCACTGGACTTAATGACTACAGACCTGTAGCGCTCACCTCTGTAGTCATGAAGTCCTTTGAGCGCCTGGTCCTGCCCCACCTCAAGTCCATCACCACCCCTCTCCTGGACCCGCTGCAGTTTGCCTACCGAGCCTACAGGTCTGTAGACGACGCAGTCAACCTGGCCCTCCACTCCATCCTGCAGCACCTGGACTCCCCGGGAACCTACGCCAGGATCCTGTTTGTGGACTTCAGCTCCGCATTCAACACCATCCGCCCCGCTCTGCTCCTGGACAAGCTGTCCCTGCTCAACGTGCCTGACTCCCTCTGCAGGTGGATCACCGACTTCCTGACGGACCGGAGGCAGCATGTGCGGCTGGGAAAGACTGTCTCAGACTCTACTAGCATCAGCACCGGATCACCCCAGGGCTGTGTACTTTCCCCCCTACTCTTCTCCCTTTATACCAACTCCTGCACCTCCAGCCACCAGTCTGTCAAGTTGATGAAGTTTGCGGACGACACCACCCTCATCGGGCTCATCTCCAACGGCGACGAGTCCGCCTACAGGAGAGAGGTGGCCCAGCTGGCGTCCTGGTGCAACAACAACAACCTGCAGCTGAACGCTCTGAAGACAGTGGACATGATTGTGGACTTCAGGAAAGTCACAACCCCTCTGCCCCCCCTCACCCTCACAGGCTCTCCCATCACCACTGCTGATTCCTTCCGCTTCCTAGGCACTACCATCACCAGGGACCTCAAGTGGGAGCCGACCATCAGCTCACTCATCAAAAAAACCCAGCAGAGGATGTTCTTCCTGCGGCAGCTGAGGAAGCTCAAGCTACCCACCAAGATGTTAGTGCAGTTCTACACAGCCATCATCGAGTCCATCCTCACCACCTCCATAACCGTGTGGTACGCAGGAGCCACTGCCAGGGACAGACTAAGGCTGCAGCGCGTCGTGCGCACTGCTGAGAAGGTGATCGGCTGCAAGCTCCCATCTCTCCAGGATCTGTACATCTCCAGGACCCGGAGGCGTGCTGGCCGGATCATAGCCGATCCCTCACACCCTGGTCACGTACTGTTTGCCCCCCTCCCCTCAGGTAGAAGACTTCGGTCCATCCAGACTAAAACCTCCCGTCACATGAACAGCTTCTTCCCCTCTGCCATCAGACTGCTGAACACTAAGTGACTTATTGACTCTCGTGCACTATGTACAGCAGCTCAACCAGTCTTATGTCAATCATCACTGTTTTCTTCCTGCATTACCGACTGCACTATATGGTTTTCCACAGTATCTGCTGCTCGCTAATATATTTTAACTGCTGACCAGTATCACTCACTCTTATTCTACACTTTATTGCATGTATAGTTTATTTCTTTTATTTTATCATGTTTAATGTTGCAGCATTGCACCGAGACAAATTCCTAGTTTGTGTACTACATGAACAATGGCAATAAATCTGATTCTGATTCTGATTCTGATTCTGAAAGGGATAGCAGCACTCAGAGCAATAGTTAATAAGATAATAAGAACTGGTTAGCCAAAGCAATAAATGAATATACATATGTACACAGATATATACACAGTGCAGTACTAAAAGGCCAGACCACCGAATGTGTACAATCCTACAAATATCTTGGGACGATTATTGATAGTAATTTAAACTTTGAAGAGAACTGTGAAAGGGTGTGCAGGGTCAGCGACATTTGCATTGTTTGAGGAAACTTGCACGCTTCCAAACTGACTGAACCATGATGACAATGTTTTATCGGGCTTTTATTGAATCTGTTTTATCCTTTTCTTTAGTGTCATGGTTTCTTCAGATAAAACTGAAACCGAGGAAATCCTTGGATCAGGTAGTTAGATGGTCCAGTCGTTTGCTTGGTGAGTCACAGCTGAGCCTGACATCCCTGTACACCAGACAAGTACAGAGGATGGCTACCTCCATTTTAAATGATGACTCCCACCCTTTGCACTGCAACTTTCAGCTTCTTCCCTCAAGACCGAGGTTTGCTGTCCCAAAAAGTAGAACCCAGCGCTACAAAAACAGCTTTGTTCCTACTGCTGTCAAAGAGTTGAACAAGATGTAACAATATATTGTGTGGATAACCCCCACAACATACTGGGACAAGCAGAGTGCTCAGCTGGAGCAATTGGCAGAACAATGGCTGATATCAATAGGCAGCCTCTCTTTGTCTAGTTCAGGCGCCAGTATCCTGCTGTTATGTATGACTTCCTGCTCTGTACTCAAATGCAAATGTCCCATGCCTTCCTGCAGTTTCTTTGATGATAACATGCCTTTCATGTATTGTCTGTAACTGGGTATTTAAGTGACTGAATATCATATGCTCATTCTCTCTCTGACCACTGCTTCTGACGACACGCATTCTGTCTCCTCACGAGAGCCTGAGAGCTCGCTCCAGCCCGCACCCACAGGGCTGGGGTGAGTTCTGTGATGGCGGAATGAAATAAAACTCACTTTTAAACCACAGTTCGCTGCTTATTATTTCATGCCGCCACACTGGTGACCCAACGTAGAAAAGAACACGCTGACAATGAACGCAGCACCCGGTGGTGATTCTCTGACGACAAGCGAACGCAGCAGCCTGACGCAAATGATCTGCCTTCCCTTCTGCTACAGGGAGACCTCGACGCAGAGCCAACACCAGGCGAGCTCCCTTGGAGATCATCCACGACCGGGAAAGCTGCAGAAAGCGTCATTCTGCGACTCTCGCCTGAGATTCTAGATCTCCACGCTGAGACCTGCCGAGGGACAAAGCTCATCCGCTCCCTCTCATCGCGCTGTGGATCCCAGAGACAGAGAATCGCCCACATCCTCTGCATCTACACGAGCGCGCACGCACCATGACCCGGCACGAGCGACGACCAACAGCCCGATCAGGGAAGACCATCGGCGCCGACTGCGCAGATCTCCGTCAAGCCCCCTGACCCTGATTCGCCTCGCGACAGCGGACCGGCCATGCACAGAAGCCTCGCATCAGAACAGCGCAGCTGGAAGGTAAGTGGCCGCAGCGTGTGCCGCGCACCAGAGACAAGCTGGCTCTATGGACTTATACATCATCCTCCGCTGCTGCACACGGCTCTTCAGGACTGCTCACACACCTGAAGCACACACGCACACACGCACACACAGGATTTTGTGTAGGTCTCAGCCACGGCGCACGACGGGAATCCAGCCGTCAGCTGTCCCCGAGGGCTTTAGGGCCGTGCACGCACCTAAAGCCAAAACGCCAAGTCCCTCACACAGCTTCAGCTCCTGTTTTTCTTCATTGCCGGACTGAATCGTGAGAGGAATCGGACTAATTTTTCTTCTCACAGCCGCTGTGGACCTCCGCCACGTTTAACGGACAGCCCCTCAACATCGCGGATCCACATGCAATTTTTGCGCGGCCCAGACAACGGGCCGCCACTTGCTGCCCCCACTCTCCTCCCTCCCCCTCCTCCGGCACAGACTTTCCCAGCAGCTCACTCCCAAAGCCGGACGATCGAGGCCTCAGCCCCCTGCTGAGCTCTCTGGGGGGGGAGTAGTGTGGGTAACCCCCACAACATACTGGGACAAGCAGCGCGCTCAGCTGGAGCAATTGGCAGAACAATAGCTGATATCAATAGGCAGCCTCTCTTTGTCTAGTTCAGGCGCCAGTATCCTGCTGTTATGTATGACTTCCTGCTCTGTACTCAAATGCAAATGTCCCATGCCTTCCTGCAGTTTCTTTGATGATAACATGCCTTTCATGTACTGTCTGTAACTGAGTATTTAAGTGACTGAATATCATATGCTCATTCTCTCTCTGACCACTGCTTCTGACGACACGCATTCTGTGTCTCCTCACGAGAGCCTGAGAGCTCGCTCCAGCCCGCACCCACAGGGCTGGGGTGAGTTCTGTGATGGCGGAATGAAATAAAGCCCACTTTTAAACCACAGTTCGCTGCTTATTATTTCATGCCGCCACATATTGCACATAATTTAGGTACCTATTTATTAACTCCATTTTATATTTACTTATTTTTGTAGGATGTTATTTGGGTTCTAAATATTTTATTGGGTTTTAGACCTTTGAGTTTTTAACCTCTTTGACTAGTTTTTAACTTTTTAATATGACCCTTCTCTCTTATCTCTGGTTTTTCTCTCATCTCTTTGTCTTTATACCCTGATTGATGGAGCCTTGAGTATTTTTATCATGTTTATAGTCAGCTTCATGTGTGCCTGTGTTTGTGTCTATGTTGAATGTAATTGTGGTTTGTAAATATGGATGTCACCAGACTGCAAAACAAATCTACCTACGGGTACAAATAAAGTAACCTGAACCTGAACCCGAGGAGCATTGCAGCCAGATGGAATTAACAGCATTACGGTTTGTTAAATTACCCTGCAGAATATGAATATTTACCCAGACAGTATATTTCGCATTTGAATCAAGTGTTGTTGTCACCCTCAATAATGATTGTTATTATCCTAGTTGTGTATTGGAGGGGACGATCTCTATTGTGCAAAGTTGTTACATTTAGTACATTTAATATGACCTCTATGAGCAGCCCTGGTTAGGTTATTAAGTCTGACAGCCGTAGGTAGGAAGGACCTGCAGAACCTCTCCATCGTGCACCTAGGATAACACAGCCTGCTGCTAAATGAACTCCTCACTGCGTTCAGCGTGTCCTGCATGGGGTGGGACTTGGACTGCAGCAGTCCGAGTCCCCTCCCACACACACACACTGTAGTCTATTTAAGCAATATTACAAGAGAGGGAGTACGGTATCAATGAATATATTAACTGTGGGTGGGATACGTCTCAGATGTTTCCCATCCGCAGTTTCTATATTCATTGATACCGTACGACCTCGAGTGTAATATTGACTTTTATATTACAGTTCCACAAGCACAATTTATTAAATGACAAATGTTATTTTGCGTAGCTGAGAAAAAGTAGTCCTTTCTAAATGTAGCCAGTAACTGTTGCTAAACATCTCAATCAACATGAAGACCTCTATTGTCATTTCACACACATGTAAACAAATTAAATATCGTCAAGTCCAAAAGTCATTGTTTATTAATGCATACTGGTCACCTGCTGAGTCGGTACTTCAAAAGGGCCGAGATCAAAATGTGGCCAATGCCAGTGGCTAGTTAGCATGCTAGCGATCTGGCTTTGGCACACTGCCTGTGTCATGATCCGAGCGCCGATCTCATCCACGCTTGAGTCATACATCATCTTTTTCAGGCTTTGACAGCAGTGTGCCCCTTCTGGCTCCCCGGGCTCTTATTGTGACAGCGCCCGGTGGAGCTTCCTGCTGTCAAAGCTGAACAGCTGTGCTGCATTCGGGGTCATTAGTGTCCGGCGTTAAAAGTGGGCGCTGAATGCACCCCGATGCAGCAGTCTCTGCTAAGCTCCTGTTAAACCTCCGTGAAAACTCCTCGTTGTCCGACGCTTCGGGCATTCCCCGGCTCAGACGCTGTCTACTCGTCATCTGCAATTGTAAGTTTACCCTGTTGTAATCCTGCCTTTGTTATAGTGTGTTTTAGCACACCGTGGCTCTTTACTTTGTACTTCATGTTACCTTCTATTATCCTCTGTTCCTTAACTCTGAATAAACACCATTGCAAACTCACCGGTGACTTGTTGGCGTCTTATGGTGGCTTGCGAGGGCCACTGTGACAGTAGACTGCTGCCAGGACGTCTAAATAGAGGCGCCACACCGAAACGCCGTTCCCGGTGAGGTTTGCAGTTGGGCTGTGCTCCTTCCTGTCTGGGTACCGTGCTGGAAGCATGCCGTCACGGAGGGTCCGCGCTCCGAGTCAGAGCAACGAGCTGGCGGATGCCCTCGAGTGCGTAGATGAAACCCTCATCGCCGCCTCCCTCCTCGACTTCCACAGCAACGTGCACCGGTACCTGGACCAAGCTGAGGACACTCTTAATCATCTCCCCCGCTTCGCTAATCACCCTGAAGTCAGCGTGAGGAGAGATGACATCGCTGCGCAGCGCGAGATTCTCCGTGGGCTGGAGGGAAATCCCGGCAGGAAGCCGAAGAGGAGGCATCCTCGCTCCTCACGTTTGGATCCCATTCCTGTCGCCATTCCGGTCCAGGAGTTCGCACCGCCCAGGGGTGATCCCCGCCGGAGAGTGTTGTCATTCGGGAATTCCCCGGAGAAGCTCCAACTCACAGCTGCTTCCATCCAGGACCGAGTGGCAGCAGCTTGTTCCGCTCTTCACTCCACACAAATTATTAAGCATGTGACGGCGGCAGTCAGACTGGTGGAGAGGAACCCCGAGTTGTGTGACTTCCCTGAGTTCGTCGACCTGCTCGCCTCTGTCTCCGCACAGGAGCGGCGATTCCCGGACCTCACCTTTGCCTCGCCCTCTGCTAGAAACCGTTGTCACATCTGCTTTCAACCTCAGCATGAACCCCATCCGAATCCAGTTCCGGGTCCCCGCAAAGGCTCTACCTCCCACACAGCTGTCACTCCCGCGCCTCGTCAGAAGGGAATCCCTGCAGCCTCTCCCCCCGGGCCATCTTCTCCCGCTGTCCCATCAGTGCTCCCTGCCGGGCTCGTTTCGGCTGTCGCCCCCTCCTCCTCGACGCCTTTCCCGGCTGCTGTGTGTGCCTGGAGTCCTGTTTTGGCGAGCCCCGTCCCGGAACCTTCTCGAGCGGCTCCTCCTCATCCTCCCAGGGGGCCCTCTGTCACCATCCGGCAGGGAAAGGGAGGAGCAACGTCTGCTACAGCAGGCACCATCCTGCCTCCAGGAGACAGGCAAGTCCAAGTTCACTCATATCCTCTTCATTGTGATTTGCCTTGTCTGACTCCTGGGGGTGGAGTTCGGGGTTCGCAGCCCCCTGAGCCCCCACCACCTGCCGTAGCTTTAATTGTTAATGCCGCTTCCTCTGTGTCTCCCTCCGCTGAGCGGTCCTCGACGCCAGGCCAGCGTCGCCGAATGAGGAGGGGGCCTGCGGTTCTGGAGAGCCTGGTTCTGGTCCCGCAGCCTCGTTGTGGGTGGAGGAGGAGAGCGGACTGCAGCGTGGAACCTGCGCCGATGAAGAAGTGTCCCCGGGTCTCCACAGACGAGCGGTTCGGTACAACGGGTCGAGGGTCTCCTGCCACCATGCCGTGTGGGTCGTCGGCGTGGACATCTGTGCCGGAGGGTCCTCAGGCTGCGGGCACCATCATGTCAGCTGCGGAGCCCGACGTAGCTGAGTGGGAGCCAGATGACGACCTCCTGCTGTCTGAGCCCGGATTGTTGGAGTCCTGAACGGCGTCGGAACCCGAGATCAGGCAAGTGCTCTGTGTTGTCTTTCTCTTTTACATTTTAGAGCCTTTTTACCTGTCTCTTGGGGAGGCGAGCCGGGTGCAGCCGCCCGCTGCATCTGAGCTTGTCTCGCCGGGTTCTGGCACTGCCGGTGATCCTGATCCCGGTTCTTTTCTCTCTCCCGAGCCTTCTCCCAGGGTCGCTGGCGCGGAGCTGATTTCGTCCGCTGTGCCAGAGGTTCCGGGTTTGGGGTTGGAGGTCGGTACTGGTGCGGCGCCGACCCAATCGGGGTCCAACGCGGGGGCAGCCGTGACCCAATCGGGGTCCATCGCGGGTGCAACCGTGACCCAATCGGGGTCCGACGAGGGTGCAGCACCAGCAGAATCGAAGGTCGGTGAGGGAGCTGCAGATCCCCTGCCGCCGGACACTGGACTGGCTCATCTTCATCCTCATCAGCATCACCCTCATCTTCCCCCCAAGCCTTCTCCACCAGGTGCCGTTTGGACCCCTCATCTTCGGCCTGGCTCGCCCTCGCTATTCCCCTCTGCAGGGAGGCCGTTGTCACTCTCTCCCCTGCGATCCTGGTGGCTAAGCGATGCGGGTCGGCTGCCTGAAGGACTGCCGCGCCCATTTGGCTCCCTGGGCTGGCCACCCGACCCACTGGACTACCTGTTTGGCAACCTGGTCCGGCCGCCTGAAATTCTTTGTTTCGGGGCATGGGACTGGGGTAGGCCGCACGAACTGTCCTTTTTCCCCCTGCCTGCGTTATGGCCGTTTGATGCTCGGTGGCCCCCCGAACTATCAGCCTCCGTGCCTCAGAATCAGGACTGCCGTCATCCCAGGTTTTTCCATCTTCATTATGTCTGTAAACTTTTGGGATGTGCGGGGGGCCTTGTGTCTGTAATTATGCATCTCTCACTTTTTCCTTAGCCGGTGTTTTGTGTTCGTTTTTTTCCCTCTGTCTAATGTCCATTTATTGCCTGAAACAGTTGGTGTATGTATTGCCTTATGGGATATTGTTTTCTCTTTTGTCATACCCTGTAGTTGTGTTATTCTTTCAATCTGCCTCATTCGTGGTGTATTTTTGTGATTATACTGTTTGCCATTATTTTCCCCTGTGATCGTGTTCTATGTTCTATCTAGGTTATAATTTGTGCATGGGAGCGTTGTTTTTTCTTTTTTTTTTTCTCCCTCTGTCTGCCTACGCGCTCCTGTGGCCATGTTTTTATTTTCTCTTTTCTGGTTCTCACCCCTCCCTGGCCGGTGCCCCCTTCCGTCCACCCTGGGGGGGTGGGGGGGGGCTTGGGTGTTATTGGGCGTTCTGAGCCCGCCCTCGAGGGGGAGGTACTGTCATGATCCGAGCGCCGATCTCGTCCACGCTCGGGTCATACATCATCTTTTTCAGGCTTTGACAGCAGTGTGCCCCTTCTGGCTCCCCGGGCTCTTATTGTGACAGCGCCCGGTGGAGCTTCCTGCTGTCAAAGCCGAACAGCTGTGCTGCATTCGGGGTCATTAGTGTCCGGCGTTAAAAGCAGACGCTGAATGCACCCCGATGCAGCAGTCTCTGTTAAGGTTCAGGTTACTTTATTTGTACCCGTAGGTAGATTTGTTTTGCAGTCTGGTGACATCCATATTTACAAACCACAATTACATTCAACATAAACACAAACACAGGCACACATGAAGCTGACTATAAACATGATAAAAATACTCAAGGCTCCATCAATCAGGATATAAAGACAAAGAGATGGGAGAAAAACCAGAGATAGGAGAGAAGGGTCATATTAAAAAGTTAAAGACTAGTCAAAGAGGTTAAAAACTCAAAGGTCTAAAACCCAATAAAAGATTTAGAACCCAAATAAAAATCCCACAAAAATAAGTAAATATAAAATGGAGTTAATAAATAGGTAACTAAATTATGTGCAATATATTGTTACAACTTGTTCAGCTCTTTGACAGCAGCAGGAACAAAGCTGTTTTTGTAGCGCTGGGTTCTACTTTTTGGGACAGCAAACCTCCGTCTTGAGGGAAGAAGCTGAAAGTGGCAGTGCAAAGGGTGGGAGTCATTTAAAATGGAGGTAGCAATCCTCTGTACCTGTCTGGTGTACAAGGATGTCAGGCTCAGTTGTGACTCACCAAGCAAACGACTGGACCATCTAACTACCTGATCCATTTCCTCTGTTTCAGTTTTATCTGACCAAACCATGACACTAAGGAAAAGGATAAAACAGATTCAATAAAAGCCCAATAAAACATTGTCATTATGGTTCGGTCAATTTGGAAGCGTGCAAGTTTCCTCAAACAATACAAATGTTGCTGACCCTTTTTGCACACCCTTTCACAGTTCTCTTCAAAGTTTAAATTACTATCAATAATCGTCCCAAGATATTTGTAGGATTGCACACATTCAGTGGTCTGGCCTTTGACCTTTGACTTTGTGCCTGGGAGTTTTCCTCCTAAAGTCAATAATCATATCTTTAGTTTTTGTCGTATTCAGCTGCAGGTAGGAATCCTCACACCAGTGAACAAAATCATCAACTAGTGGGCCGTGGCCACTCTCACCATCCTCGAGGAGACTGACAATAACTGAATCATCAGCATACTTTATAATGTGTCTGTTGTTATGTCTGCTCCAACACATGTTTTTGTACAGGATGAAGAGTAGTGGTGACAACACACACCCCTGCGGAGAGCCAGTAGAAGAACACTTTTGGTTGACCCTTACTCTCTGTGTCCTGTTGGTAAAGAAATCCAGAATCCAACCCACCAGATTATTGCTCAAATCAAATTGTTGCAGGAGCCTTTCAACTAAAATATGAGGTTGGATTGTATTAAAGGCGGAGGAAAAGTCCACAGATAAAAGCCTGGTGTGTGTCCCATTAAAATCCAGATGTTTAAAAAGCATGTTAAACAGAGTGACAGTGGCATCCTCCACTCCTTTATGAGGTCTATATGCAAACTGCAAAGGATCCAATGCATGTTCAGTCTGCTTTAGGACCTCAAATCTGACCAGTTTTTCAAAAATTTTCATTAAAATTGAAGTCAAAGCCACTGGTCTAAAATCATTTACCATTTTAGGACAGCTGGATTTTGGAACGGGAACAACCACGGCATCTTTCCAGATCTTAGGCACATGTTGTGTCTGTAAGGACTTATTGAAAATGTAATGAAATACAGGACTCAGTTCATGTGCACAGGACTTTACCAATCGCCTACATATATTATCAGGGCCCTGACTTTTGTTCACTTTTACAGCACAGAACTCCCTTTTAATATCCTGCACCTCAATATTAAAGTGCTGATTGTCTTTGAGTTTCTGTTTCAAATCTTGGGTTTCTGTGCTAAAATCAGAGGAATCAAAACGACCATAAAAACAATTAAGAGCATTAGCCAGCTCTGTGTCGGAATTAAAACCATCTAAAAACACATGATTACTGCGCTCTTTGCTCTGAAGGCCTGCAATAGTTTTCATACTGGCCCAGGCTGAACCAAGTTTCTTTGTTGCCATTTTGCTTTCCAATTCTGATTTATAATTCTGTTTTGCTCTTAAAATTTCGGCCTTCAGCTCTTTTGTGGCGACCTGTAGCTCAGAAACAGACCCCTGTTTAAAGGCAAGTGCTTTCCTCTGTAAGCAGGAGTTAACTGATTTTGTAACCCATGGCTTGTTGTTGGGATATATTTTGACACGTTTACGTGGAACGATCATATTTTTACAGAAAGCCATGTATGAGCATGTGACGTCTACCAAAGAGTCAAAATCATCCCCGCAGGACAGTGTGAAAACCTCCCAGTCCGTACAGTTAAAGCATTCCTGGAGGCAGTGCACTGAATCCTCTGTCCACACATCTATGTCTCTGGTCTTCACCTTGCCTCTTCTGAGAGCAGTTTTATATGTGGGCAGCAAATGTACACAGTTGTGATCTGAGGATCCTAAAGGAGGAAGGGGAAGTGATTTACAGGCCCTCTCAATGGATCCATAGCACAGGTTCAATGTCTTTTTTCGCCTGGTTGGGCAGGAGACATACTGATAAAAGTTTTTAAGTGTCTTCTTTAAAGAAACATGGTTAAAATCCCCAAGAATAAAGTTTGGAGCCTCTGGAGAAATTGACTGCAGCCACTGTACTACATCAAAGACGGTGCTGGAGGCGGAGTCAGCATCTGCCCTCGGGTGAATGTACACAGTCGTGATGAAAAGTTGGGGGAACTCGCAGGGCAGATAAAAGGGGTGTAGCGATACGGACAGAAGCTCCACATCGGGTGTACAGATGCGCTCTCTGACCGTGACAGATGTGCAGTACTGTTTATTAATGTATAAACATAGGCCGCCCCCCGACGTTTCCCCATTACCTCTTCCTGCCGATCCGAGCGAAGTGGGGCTCCAAAGCCGTCAATCCACAGGTCCGCATCCGGGTCTTGCGCCGTAAGCCACGTCTCCATGTAAGCCATGACACAGCAGTTCTTGAAGTCCTGCGTACATTCCCTTGAATTTCATCTACTTTATTTCTCAGGGATTGTACATTCCCCAAAATCAGGGAAGGAAGAGGAATGCTGTTAAACTGATGTCTCCTCAGGCTTAATTTCACGCCTCCACGCTTTCCGCGTTTCCTCCTCTTGTCTCTCTTTTCATCGCTGTGTCCATCAAAGTCTCTTAAAATAAAATTCGGCAGTTGCAGCATAGACTCAATCACAGATGCTGCATTATCCGTGTTTAAATGCAGTAACATGTCTCTGGAATATTGTATTCTCCTCGGCATGATCGTGATTGTGCTTACCTCAGAGACAAAGAGCCGGTAAGAAAGAAGCAGCAGTGCAAAAGTAAGGAGGAATTCCATATTGATGGAACCAGGGAGCTCTTCGTTATACAGTCCACAAACATTCAAGGACAAAAACGACACAGAGAATTTCGTTTAAACACATTAAAGTGCGTAAAAACAGAGACACAGACGACGGACTTTTTTCACCAGCTGCCGGTCGCTGTGCGCGCATGCGCCCAAGAAGCTCCTGTTAAACCTCCGTGAAAACTCCTCGTTGTCTGACGCTTCGGGCATTCCCCGGCTCAGACGCTGTCTGCTCGTCATCTGCAATTGTAAGTTTACCCTGTTGTAATCCTGCCTTTGTTATAGCGTGTTTTAGCCCACCATGCCTCTTTACTTTGTACTTCATGTTACCTTCTATTATCCTCTGTTCCTTACCCTGAATAAACACCATTGCAAACTCACCGGTGACTTGTTGGCGTCTTATGGTGGCTCGCGAGGGCCACCGTGACAGCCTGTTTTTTTTAAACAGACGTTAAATAGCTTAACGATCCATCCATCCATCCATCTTCTTCCGCTTAATCCTTTTCGGGTTGCGGGGGGGCTGGAGCCTATCCCAGTATCTTTGGGCGAGAGGCAGGGTACACCCTGGACAGATCGCCAGTCCATCGCAGGGCCAACACAGAGAGACAGACAACCATTCACTCTCACAGTCATACCTAAGGACAATTTAGAATCCCCAGTTTTGATGCCAATTAACCTAACTTGCATGTTTTTTTTGGCATATGGGAGGAAACCAGAGAAATCCCGGAGTAAACCCACGCAAACACGGGGAGAACGTGCAAACTCCACACAGATCACTGTTGGTCGGGGGCTGGGATCGAACCCAGGATCCCTGGCCAAGGGTGAGTTGCTGTGCTGCCGCAGTGCTAACCACTCCGCCACCGCGCCGCCCCTAGCTTAACGATGTTTATACAAAAGCAAACTTTGTAAACTCAACTTTTTTTTTTCAAAAGGGTGGGACTTCCGGGTCACGGATGTATAATTTCTTGTCAAACAGTGCCTCACTGTGGAAATTAAGGTATCCAACATGGTATTGCAATTCACAAGTCTGCAGACCTGACAGTAAATTACTGTTCGTAATTAATGGTTACTTGAACACCTTTGAAGCAGAGTGATACATATGCAGTGAAACGTAGGAGTGCAGTTATTGTGGATTTTAGTAACTCTTGGAATCCCTATTGTCCAATCAGATTGCTCAGTCGGAACTAGCTGTTGTATAATACAGCATAAGTATGGCAATTTAGTCTTATAATTAGTTTATATAAGTAGCTAGCTTTGAGACATTTCTCATATATGTGTGTTTTTTCTCATTAAAGTTCCCTGTTTCTCCGTGTGCTCACAGAGAGGAACAAAACAGTCCATGTTCTTATTTTGAAGTGGCAGGTGTTTCGTTTGAAGATGATGTTTAAACTTGCCTGGGACCATGGTACTGTTGGATAGCTTTTTCCTGCCAACTAAGCAGTAACAGAGTCGGTGCAGTCGAAAGCCCAGTGAAAGTAAATCCAAATGAAGGACAGCTTTCGGCGTACTGCCTTGAGCTCACCCTCCTAGCTTTCTTTTGACCACCACTTGGCCCTTCATCTGGGTTAGAATTTTGACTAAATTGTTCCTCTTCAAATATTTATTCATCGCTGTTTCCACGACTTCTCGCACATCTTAATAAGTTCATTAAAAAAAAAACACGAAGAAGAAGACGGTAGCTGTAATTGTGTTCTTACTGCCACCCACTGACATGGAAGAGCCACTACAGGCACCAATGCATAACAACAGCAAACTGTTTGCAATTTTTTGGATCAATTAAGTAAAATTACACAATTTTTTGTGGCACCCCGAACGTTCTCTCTCAGCACCCCGGTTGAAAATCACTGGTCTGTTTGCAGTTGGTTCCATGAGCTGCTGTGCATTAGGCTCTCCGGGCTATCACAGAAAAGACCTACGTGTGGTCCCCAGCCACATTGCTGAGAATAAATTGAACTGGAACATGTCTGCTTAGCTCTTTATCGATTCAGGCACTCTGATGGAGGGTGGGAGGAGGGAGGCGAGCTAATCAATTCTTCAGCGTTACTGAGACAGCAGAGTAAAATTATTCTTGGGCGAACCCTTCAAACGACTCGTCATTAATTTGCCTCTTTAGTGGCACTTGTTTTCCCGGGAACAAGATGCGTTTTGGGCTTTCTCTCTCTATTAGTGGGGGTTGTGCTCCTGGGATTTTCATGGGCAGCTAAACTAAAGGGGGGGTGGTAGAGAGAGAAAATGTGTGTTTGTGCACAAATGTGTTTACGCATATGTGAACCGGAGGTGATTGTGTGCACTATGCTTGCTCATCCTTACAGAGTGACTTATTAGCGCTAATTGGGAAGGACAGTTCAAACAAGCACAGAGGAGTGGTTGTCGCACAAGCATGACAGGAGTGGAGAGAGGCAGGCAGTGCCGGGTAGCCCCCCCACCCCCACCCCCCACCCCGTTCGGTCCCTGGCCCCCAGCCTGGCCCGGCAGAGTGGCCACAGAGTGGGCTCTTTGTCTGGACACAGCCATTAGCAGTCAGCCGACTTCAGAAATGTGAGCGAGGACAAGGCAGTGGACAGAAACACATTTCTGTCTGAGACACTTAGGAAGTCAACAGCTGACGGGAAGGAGGAGGAGCTGATGAAGAACGAGCAGGGCTGTTTCTGGGTGCAAAGCGGAGTATGCAAATGCTATGCGTCCCTTCAGCCACTAGGGGGCCTCCCAGCTACAAGTACACCCTCAGGACTTTTTTTGGGTGAAGAATTAAAATCACCATCTATTTTCTTTGTAATTCGTCTCATAAATTTGAGATTTTTCTCATAAATTTGCTACTTTTTTCTTAGAAGTGTGTATGTTTTTGTCTTGTAAATTTGCTACTTTTTTCCATAAAATTGCAATTTTTTTGTAAATTTAAACATCTTTTCCTCATAAATCTGTAACCTTTTTTTTGAATTTATGATTTTTTTTGTTTGAATTTTCAATTTGTTTTTCAAAAATGTTGCAACTTTTTTTTGTAAATTTATGACTTTTTTCTCAGATCATTCAATCTTTTTTCTTGTAATTTTTAAAAAGCTTTTTCCATCATAAATTTGCTACTTTTTTCTGATAACTTTGGTGCCTTTTTTTGTAAATTTGACATTTGTTTATTGTAAATTTGTGGCTTTTTTTGTCATAAATTTGCTACTTTTTTCTTAGAAATGTGTATTTTTTTCTTGTAAATTTGCTACTTTTTTCATAAAATTGCATTTTTTGTTAATTTTATCTTTTTCCTCATAAATCTGTAACTTTTTTTTTTTTTTGTAACTTAAGATTTTTATTCATTTTTCATTATATCTATTGCATTCAGATCACAGTCTACATTTAAAAAAAAAAACAAAGGGGCTAGAGTAAAAAAGAAAAAGGAGAAAAAAAAAAGAAAAAAAAAGGGGGGGGGACAAATGTTGGAGCATCAAGTTTTTAGTTTCCATCTCTTAATTCTTCTGGTTTTTCCAGCGTCTTTGGTTATTCTTTCAATATCTGTCTCGTTGTTGCACTTTGTAGTGTGTCCATTTCCGCCATTTTTTTTCCCATAGTCCTTCTTGCATTCTTTGTCGATATGTTAGTTTTTCCATCATACGTATGTCCTCAATAATGTCAGTCCATTGCTCTTGGTCAGGAAGAACTTCTGATCGCCATTTTTTTGTGATTGTTTTTTTACATGCAATCAACAAGATTTTAACTAGATATCTGTCCTCAGCCTGTATAACATTGTCTCTTTTAAGATCACATAGGTACATCAAGTTACAGTTCATTGGTATATTATATCCTAATATCCTCTGTATTGTCACATGTATAGATTTCCAGAATGATGAGATTTTGCAGCATTTCCAAAACATATGCGAGTGGTCTGCATTTTGAGCCCCACATCCCCTCCAGCATATAGATTGGGTATTTGTATACTTTCCTTGAATCTGTGGTGTAATGAAAAAGCGAATCAGGTTTTTCCATCCAAATTCCCTCCATGTTCTTGAATTTGTTGACGTGTGTTGTGTTTTCCATATTTCCTGCCAGCTTTCTTCTGTTATGTTTAAATTGAGCTCTTTCTCCCATTTCTCCTTTATATAGTTACTTGAATGATTGTTTGCCATAAGTTTCTGATATAGCTTTGAAATAATTCTTGTTTTATTTCCTGTATATGAGCTTAAAATGAATTGTATAATCTCGCTCACATCTGTTTGGAGGTTATGCCTAATCTTCTTCATATAATAGTCTCTCATCTGCAGATATCTGAAGAATTCCGATCTTTCTAGTTTAAATTTTCTCCTGATGTTTACAAAGCTCCCGAGATCTTTTTTTCCGATATTGCCCCATGCTGTGATTCCCTTGTTCACCAGATTTTTGTATCCCCTATCTTGTTTTGCCGGTTCAAACTGACTGTCAAATGCTACCCATTTCAATAGTTTTATGTCTTCCTTTATATTATACTTTTGTACTATTTTATACCACAGTTCTAAAGTAAATTTAGTGATTGGGTCTATTTGTTTGATTTGCTTATATGCATCTTTATCTCCTATTATGCTTTGTACTGGGAGTCCCTCAATTTCCTTTTCCATTTCTTTCCATTTTGCCTCATATCCCTCGTCGCACCAACATATGATATATCTTATTTGTGCTGAGTAGTAATATTCCTTTAGACTCGGTAGGCCCATGCCTCCTTTCTCTTTTGGTAACTGCAGAGTTTTATATTTCACTCTTGGTTTTTTACCTCCCCAAACAAATCTCGATATCATCCTGTCCCACTTTGAGAATTGGGCATCTGGAATCTCTGTTGGTATAGCCTGGAAGAGGTAAAGTAATCTAGGTTGTATGCTGATTTTGACTGTCTCAATTTTTGAATTCAGATCCATATTTAAGATTGACCATCTATCAATATCTTTTTTTATTTCTTGTTCCAACCTATCATAGTTTGCTTTATAGATTTTGCTTAGATCTTTAGGTATGTTCACTCCAAGGTATTTTATTTCTTTTTGTTTCCAGTTTAGTTTGATCTTATCAGTTATCTGGTTTAGAGGGTTATAGTGGAATGTCAGTATTTGTGTTTTTGTTATGTTTATCTTGTATCCTGATAATTTTCCAAAATTTTCTATCAAGTTCATCATTTCCATTATTGATTCATCTGGTTGTTCAAGGTAAACTATAATATCGTCTGCAAATAGCCCAATCTTGTGTTCCGCCCCCTTTATTGTTACACCTTTTAATTTCTTATTTTGTCGTATCGCTTGAGCCAGTGGCTCTATGAACAGAGCAAACAAGGTGGGCGATAAGCAGCATCCCTGCCTAGTTGATCTTTGTATATTTACTTTGTCTGTTAAGCTACCGTTTATCTTGATTCTTGCCACAGGTTCTTGATACAGTGTCCTTATGCATTGTATTGATTTTTCGTTAAATCCAAAGCGTTCCAGCACACTATATAGGAATTTCCAGTTAACCCTGTCAAATGCTTTTTCTGCGTCTAAACTCATTATTACTGCGCTTTTCTTTTCTTTATGTATTTGATTAATTATATGTATTGTTCTCCTGATATTGTCATGTGTTTGGCGTCCCTCTATGAAACCAGTTTGATCATCTTCTATCAATTCCGTCAAGAATGTCTTTATTCGTTTACATATAATTGTTGTATATATTTTATAATCCACATTTAATAAAGAGATTGGCCTATAGTTTCCGCATTGTTCTCTATCTTTCCCTGGCTTTAAAATGACTGAAATAATGGCTTCGTTCCATGATGGAGGTATTTTGTTGTTGTTCAACGTCCAATTAAATGACTTTAGAAGCTGTGGCGTGAGTTCTTCTATAAACAGTTTATAAAACTCAGATGGGTATCCATCACTACCTGGTGATTTACCGTTTTTAAGTGACTTAATCACATCTCTAATCTCTTGTGTTGTTATTTCTGCTGTTAGCTTTTCATTTTGTTGATTTCCTATTGATGGCAAGTCCAATGTGCATAGAAATTTTTTAATATCTTTAGTATTTGTTTCTTCAGGTTGCGAGTATAGTTCTTGGTAGAAATTATGGAATATTTCTTCGATGTTTTCTGGGTTAACTGTGGTTTTATTTGTGGTGGGGTCTTTAATCTTATATACATTATTCATTGTTTGTTGTTTTCTTAACCGTTTTGCCAGCAGTTTTGTGGCTTTTGGTCCCGTTTCATAATATTTTTGCTTTAGATATCTATTTTTCCTTTCAATTTCATCCATTTGTGTTTCTTTTATCTTTATTTTTTCTTCTTTAATTTCTTGATATATTTTTGGGTCATTTGTGCTTTGATGTTTATGTTCTAATTCCCTCAGTCTCTCACATCTTTGTTCATATGCTTCCAGTTTAGTCTTATTTGCTTTTCCTGTTTCAACAATTAATTTACCTCTTAACACGGCTTTTAGTGCGTCCCATAGTATTGTTGGGTCCACTTCTTCATTGTCATTCTCTTGGATATATTCATTTATGTTTACTTTTATTCTTTCTTTCATTTTATCATCATTTAACAGTCCTACATTAAGTTTCCATGTTGTTTGTCGTTTTCTATTGTTTAAATTTATTTCCATGTATATAGGATTATGATCTGATATTTCTGCCCCTCCAATCCAACAATTTCTCACCCTGTGTCTGTCATCTTCATTCATAAGGAAGTAATCTATTCTAGAGTGTACTTTATGGACTGATGAATAATGTGTATAGTCTTTTTCGAGTGGGTGCAGGTCCCTCCAAATGTCTACCATACCCATTTCTGCCAGTGAGGTTCTTATGAATTTTGTTACATGTTTTTTTGTCTTCTTAACACTTGTTGTATCAATTTCATGATCCATGACAGCATTTAAGTCTCCTCCACAAATTAGGACTCCTTCACTGTGTGTTGCTATGAGATCAAACAGATGTTGAAAAAAACCCTTGTCACTTTCTGGTGGGGCATAGATGCTCACTAATGTGATCTGCATTCCATCTATGCTACCCTTTATTATTACATACCTGCCTTCTTTATCCTGGATTTCCTGTTCACATTCAAATTGTATTTTATTTGAGATTAGTATCATAACCCCCCTTTTAGTTCCTCCCTTAAATGAACTGTAGTAGGAGTTCTTATAGCCAAATCTCTTTAGTTTCACATGTTCTGTCTTGCTCAAATGTGTCTCTTGCATAAATATAATTTCGGCTTTTTCTTTCTTGAATTTTCTTATTATTCTTTCCCTTTTAACAGGTGAGTTCAGACCATTCACGTTTAGTGTTATTATCTTAAGATTTTTACCCATAATCATGTTTTTCCATTTTTTTAACTTGTGCTCCTAGCCCCTTTAACAACAAAAATAACACATATTTATATAAAAACACATTAAAAAATCTCGACCTCCATACTTTGGGCCTTTCTTCTGCCCACTGGTCCCTGTTGGTGGGTGGAGGGATTGTCCTCACCGAGTGTAGGGCCCTCCCTAGACCTGTATTTACTATCCAAGAAATAGTCATTAGTCTAGAAATGTCCAACAAATATCACTTAAACCTCTCCTAGCCGTCTGTTTCTCTTTTACCTTGTCTTCTTGGCCTTCATTTCTTCTGTGTCTTTCTTAATCTTTGTTATAATCTAGGCTTTCAGTTGAAAGCCTTGTAGTCTTTCCTGGGCCCGCTGCGCCACGTCTCCCCCCGTCTTTTGCCGTTCACTCGCCTCCACTCCGGCTGTCGTGATGCGTTCAGGGCCTCCGCTGCTCCTACCGTTTCCTCCGGCACGTACACCTCAAGGCCCCGCTCCATCATGTCCTGCGCTGCCTCTCTGGCTGTGTTGTAGGTTCTTACGCCGTTCTCCCAATGAATCCTCATCTTCGTTAGCGGCGTTTGGAATCTAATTTTTTTTTCTTTCAGCGTTTTTTTAATGTTGGCATATTTCTTCCGCTGCTGCACAATTTCCGCCGGGTAGTCATGATCAAAGAATATCTGCTTGTCGCCGATTCGTATCTTTTTTTTCCACGCTCGTGTCAGGATTCTTTCCTTTACATCATATTTCAGAAAGTTTACCACAACTGACCTGGGTGTAGAGCGTGGGTTCGGGTTCTGTGCCGAGGCTCTGTGCGCTCGTTGAATCTGCAGATCCGCTTCGCTGGGCAGTTCCAGCTCTTTTTTTAAGAACTGATCCATGAATTTTTTTTTTTTTTTTTTTTTTTTTTTTTTTCTCTCGGCGCCACACGAGTAGGCTGCCTTTTGCAACAGCGGCTCGATTCCGAGTCTTTTTCCCTTCCTCTCTCTTTTGATCCGTCTTTTTTTTTTCACCCCACTTATATCACGGACACACAGATCGTCCTAAATGTCTCCTGAGCCGGTGGACGGAGCCACTGTTTATAGCAGGATACGATACAGCAGAGAACAGCTGCTAGCATTCAACCGCCACCTGGTCCCATTGGAAAAACTCGACATACCGAGAGAACTGAGGCGAAAACGCCGCGGCTGCCGGGCTGGAGTAAGGCGGAGGACAAAAAATATAAGGTACAGACCCTCCCTTCCATCTGTTGTCATGGGAAATGTACGGTCGATACTGGGAAAGTTAGATGAGCTAGCGGCTATCTCCCGTTATGATAGCACATACCGGGAGTGCTCTCTCCTTTTGTTTACTGAGACGTGGCTAACTGAACTAGCAGCAGATGCTAACATTGAGCTGGAGGGTTTTCACATGATACGAGCTGACCGAACACCAGACAGTGGCAAGGCTAGGGGCGGTGGAGTGATAATGTATGTTAACAACAACTGGTGCAGACCGGGACATATCACTGTTAAACAACGACACTGCAGCAAAGACATTGAGTTGCTAGCTGTTAGCATGAGGCCTACATATCTCCCGAGAGAACACTCACACGTGATCTGCATTGTTGTTTATGCAAATCCGACGGCGAACGCTGGGACAGCACGTGACGTCATCCATTCAGTAACCAGCAGGCTGCAGACAGAACACCCAGATGCTCTTCTCCTCATCTCAGGCGATTTCAACCACGTTTCACTGTCTCCCATTCTACCCACGTTCACCCAGTATGTCACATGCCACACTAGAGACAATAAAACACTGGATTTATTCTACGCAAACACTAAGGAGGCGTACACCTCATCACAACTCCCCCCACTCGGGAGATCGGATCACAACTTGGTTCATCTCCGGCCGGTGTACAAACCCCTAGTGCACAGACAACCTCCGGCCATGCACACTGTGGAGTTATGGTCTGAGGAGACAATGGACACCCTAAAGGGCTGTTTTGAAGCCACCGCCTGGAAGCAGCTCTGCGATCCACATGGTGAGGACATCGATGGCCTCATTCACACCTTCACGGGCTACCTCAGCTTCTGTGTGGACAAATCCGTTCCCACCAAGACCATACGGCGTCACTCAAACAACAAACCCTGGATGAACCCTGAGATAAAAACACTTCTGAGAGAGAAGAAGAGGATCTTCAGGTCAGGGAACAGGGAGATGCTGAAGTCCGTACAGAGGGAGCTGAGGAGAAAGATCAGAGAAGGCAAGGACAGCTTCAGGAAGAAGATGGAGGACAAGCTGCAACAGAGCGACATCAGCGGGGTCTGGAGAAACCTCAAAACCATCTCGGGGCTCCAGAATACCTCCCCCCAGGCCACAGGGGGCAGGGAGTGGGCGAACAACCTGAATCTGTTTTTCAATAGATTTGACCAACCGCCCTCCCCCCTGACTGCACAACAACCACTGCTGCCTCTAAAGAAATCAAGTCCTGCTGCCCACTCCCCACTCCACCAACACCCCCCCACTCCCAACACACAGCCCCCCATCCTGACCCTGACCAGGACCCAGGTGAGGACGGAGCTGAGGAAGATCAAGGCGAGGAAGGCGCCGGGACCGGACGGCATCAGCGCAAAGCTCCTCAAGTCCTGTGCAGACCAGCTGTGTGGGATTGTGACGTATATCTTCAACATGAGCCTGAAACTGGGGAGGGTACCACAGCTGTGGAAAACATCTTGTGTGGTACCTGCACCAAAAACTTCCCACCCCAAAGACCTGAACAGCTACAGACCGGTGGCCTTGACGTCCCACTTGATGAAGACCCTGGAGAGACTGCTCCTTGCTCACCTCCGCCCCCTGGTGGAACCAGCGATGGATCCACTCCAGTTCGCCTACCAGCATGGCATTGGGGTGGAGGATGCGGTGATCTTCCTCCTTCACCGTTCTCTGTCCCACCTGGAGAAGCCCGGGAATATGGTGAGGATCATGTTCTTTGACTTCTCCAGTGCTTTCAACACCATCCAACCGATGATCCTGAAGGACAAGCTGCTGCGCGCAGGGGTGGACCAGCACCTGTCATCATGGATCCTGGACTACCTCACGAACCGGCCTCAGTTTGTGAGAACCCGGGACTGTGTGTCCGACACGATCATCAGTAGCACGGGGGCCCCCCAGGGAACGGTGCTGGCTCCCTTCCTGTTCACTCTTTATACTGCGGACTTCTCACACAACACAACACACTGCCATCTACAGAAGTTCTCTGATGACTCTGCGATCGTTGGCCTCATCTCCAATGGAGATGAAGCTGAGTACAGAGGGCTTATCCAGGACTTCGTGGACTGGTGCCATCGGAACTGCCTCCAGATCAACGCGAGGAAAACTAAGGAGCTGGTGGTGGACTGACGCAGGCATGGGCAGCCCCTCACAGTACCAGTAAATATACAGGGAACAGACATCGAGATGGTGACATCCTATAAGTACCTGGGTATTCATCTGAACAATAAACTAGACTGGTCACACAATACTGATGCACTCTACAAGAAGGGACAGCGCAGGCTGTTCCTGCTGAGGAGACTCAGGTCTTTTGGTGTACAAGGGGCGCTGCTGAAGTCATTCTATGACACGGTGGTGGCATCAGCCATCACTTTTGGAGTGGTCTGCTGGGGCAGTGGCATTACTGCAGCCGATAGGAAGAGACTGAACAAACTGATTAAGAAAGCTAGCTCTGTCCTGGGGCAGCGCCTTGATCCGATGGAGGAGATAGGAGAGAGAAGGACGGTGGCTAAACTGTCATCTCTGCTGGAGTCCGAGTTCCGCCCTATGCAGGACATACTGAATGCACTGAGGAGCTCATTTAGCAGCAGACTACATCATCCCAGGTGCACAACCGAGAGGTTTCGTAGGTCCTTCCTACCAACGGCTGTCAGACTGTACAACCTAAGCAGGGCTGCTCGCAGAGATAGCAAAAAGACGTAACAAACTAATAGTTTTTTGAATGCAAAAGATGCAATAGACTTACACAATGGTCCCCTCCGGCATACAACTAGGAACTTACCGGTCGCTATGGAGGGTGAGAATATGTATGGGCACATAATCATACCATGTAGGATAACTAAGTAGACGGTTATGCTGTTTCATTCCATCTAGCAACAATGCTCTGCACTGTGTGTGTTTATATATTTACATATTTATTCCATCTAGCTACAATGCTCAGCACTGGGTGTGTTTATATATTTATATATCTACATATTATTCCATCTAGCTACATTGCTCCGCACTGTGTGTGTTTATATACTTGCATATTTATTCCACCTAGCTGCAATGCTCCGTACTGTGGGTGTTTATATATTTACATATTTATTCCATCTAGCTACAATGCTCTGCACTGTGTGTCTGTGTGTGTGTGTATGTATATTTTATAGTAATACGTACATATGTATATTAGCTGCTCTTGCTTGCTTGTTTTTTTTCTTGCCTTCTGATTGTTGCTCTGAGTGTTGCTATCCCTGTGCTGTTGCAATCCTGGAATTTCCCCGTTGTGGGACTAATAAAGGCTTATCTTATCTTATCTTATCTTATCTTATGAATTTCGTCATCGAGTTGCCTTCAATGCCCTCCGGGATCCCGAAGATGCGTATATTGCCCCGTCTGGACCTGCTCTCCAAGTCGGTTACTTTCTCCTGCATCCTCTGCATTTGTGCCGTCAGGGTCTGCAGCTGTTCGCTTGCCTCGCTATTCCAATCTTCCAGCTCTGATATTCGGGCCTGCGCTTCTGTCATACACGCCCGCTGGGAGCGCAGCTCCTCCATGTTTTCTGCTAGCTTGCGCTCCATTTCTCTTCGGAGGCCCATAATTTCTTCCTTAATCTCTTTTTTCAGCTCCTCCTTAAGAGCCGCTAAATCCTGTTGTAGCTGCCGTTTGAAGTCTCTCAACTCTTTACCCAAACTGGCGATGCCAGTGTTCATGGTATCGAGTGTGTCTTCCATTTTCTCTGCTGCGGTCACCTCGTTTTTTTGGGCCCCGTGTTCAGCGGTTTCTCCTGCGTTGTTGAAGAGGAATTCTTTAATTTTACTCTGCTTTTGTCCTTGTGCCCGGCTCCTTCGTGTTTTCATCCCTTAGTTTATTGATCCGCTTATGTCGAGTTGGCCATTTACCAATGATTTTTAATCCGGCTAGGGAGAGCTCTCTGTTTAAGCGTTATGTCTCTCCGCCATCTTCCCGGAAGTCCAGAGGGCTTTTTTTCTGTAACTTTTTTTTTTAAATTTATGAATATTTTTGTATGAATTTTCAATTTGTTTTTCAAAAATGTTGCAACTTTTTCTTTTTTGTAAATTTATGACTTTTTCCTCAGATCATTCCAATCTTTTTTCTTGGAATTTTTAAAAAACTTTTTCCATAATAAATATGCTGCTTTTTTCTTAGAAATGTGTAGTTTTTTTTAAAAATAAATTTGACATTTGTTTAAATTTGTGGCCTTTTTATCGTAAATTTGCTACTTTTTATTGTAAATTTGCAATGATCATATGAATTCTGGTCAAATTTTAATTCTATGTATTTTTTTTTAATCTTTAAAACTTTTTTTAGAGGAGAGATATTTTTTCCTCATTTCAAAAAGTTTGAACTCTTCATCATTAGGAAAATAGGGTCTGTAAGCCAGGGGTCTGCAGCCTGTTTCTCCAGAGCCACATGTGGCTCTTTTATATTCAGTAGCTCCCTGTGATTTTAGAAAAAGTCACAAATTTACACTCTGGTGGGGAAGGAGCCTGAGCTGATGCATGAGGTTGAGAAATACCGGCTAGATATAGTCGGCTTCACCTCAACACACAGCTCTGGTTCTGGAACCAGTCTCCTGGAGAGGGGCTGGAGCTTGGCCTACTCTGGAGTTGCTCCAGGCGAGAGGTGACGAGCAGGGGTAGGTATTCTTGTATCGCCCCACCTTGCTGCCTCTATATTGGAGTTTTTCCCGGTGGACGAAAGGGTTGCTTCCCTGTGCCTTTGGGTTGGGAAACGGGTCCTGACCATCATTTGTGCCTATGCACCAAATGATGGTTCAGAGTACCCACCCTTTTTGGAGTCTCTGACTGGGTGCTGGAGAGTGCTCCTCTTGGAGACTCCATTGCCTACTGGGGGACTTCAATGCGCACGTGGGCAATGACAGTGAGGAAGGTGATTGGGAGGAATGGCCTGCTAGATCTGAACCTGAGTGGTGTTCAGTTATTGGACTTCTGTGCTAACCACAGTTTGTCCATAACGAACACCATGTTCAAGCATAAGGGTGTCTATATGTGCACCTGGCACCAGGACACCCTAGGTCGCAGGTTGATGATCGATTTTGTTATCATGTCATCAGACCTGCGACCGTATGTCTTGGACACTCAGGTAAAGAGAGGTGCAGGGCTGTCAACTGATCACCACCTGGTGGTGAGTTGGATCCGATGGCAGGGGAGGAAGTCATTCAGACCTGGTAGACCCAAACGTATAATGAGAGTGTGCTGGGAACGTCTGGCTGAGGCCCCTGTCCGGGAGGTCTTCAACTCCCACCTCCGGAAGAACTTCAACCACATTCTGAGGGAGTCTGGAGACATGGAGTCTGAATGGGCCATGTTCTCCACCTCTATTGTTGAAGCGGCTGCCCAGAGCTGCGTCCGCAAGGTCGTCGGGGCATCTCGTGGTGGTAACCCCTGAACCAAGTGATGGACACCAGTGGTGAGGGGGGCCATTAAGCTGAAGAAGGAGTCCTATCAAGCTTGGTTGGCTTGTGGGACTCCCGAAGCAGCTGAGGTGTACCAGCAGGCCAAGCGGAGTGCAGCTCGGGTGGTTGCTGAAGCAAAAACTCAGGTATGGGAGGAGTTTGGTGAGGCCATGGAACAAGACTTTCGGTTGGCCTTGAAGAGATTCTGGCAAACTGTCCGGCGGCTCAGGAGGGGGAAGCAGCTCCCTGTCCACACTGTGTATGGTGCGGATGGGGTACTGCTGACTTCGACTGGGGATATCGTCGGGCGGTGGAAGGAATACTTTGAGGATCTCCTCAATCCCACTGATACACCTTCCACAGAGGAAGCAGGGCTTGTGGACGAGGGGGACGACTCACCTATCACAGGGGCTGAGGTCGCCAAGGTGGTTAAAAATCTCTTTGGTGGCCGGGCCCCGGGGATGGATGAGATTCACCCTGAGTACCTCAAGGCCCTGGATGTTGTAGGGCTGTCATGGTTGACACGCCTCTGCAACATTGCGTGGAGGTTGGGGGCAGTGCCCTTGGCATGGCAAACCGGGATGGTGGTTCCTCTTCAATAAAAGGGGACCGGAGGGTGTGTTCCAACTTTAGAGGGATCACACCTCTCAGCCTCCCTGGGAAGGTCTATGCCAAGGTACTGGAGAGGAGAGTCCAGCCATTGGTGGAACCTCAGATTCAGGAGGAGCAATGTGGTTTTCATGCTGGCCGTGGCACATCGGACTAGCTCTTTACCCTCTCGAGAATCCTGGAGGGTTCGTGGGAGTTTGCCCAACCAGTTTACATGTGTTTTGTGGACTTGGAGAAGGCATTTGACCACGTCGCTCATGGTTTTTTGTGGGGGGTGCTTCAGGAGTATGGGTATCGGGCTTGTTGTTACGAGCTATTCGGTCTCTGTACGACCGTTGTGAGAGTTTGGTTCATATTGCCAACACTCGGTCGGACTCATTCCCAGTGAGAGTTGGACGCCACCAGGGCTGCCCTTTGTCACCTATCCTGTTCATAATTTTTATGGACAGGATTTCTTGGTGCAGCCAGGGAATGAAGGGTGTCATGTTTGGTGACCACAGGATCTCATCTCTGTTGTTTGCAGATGATGTTGTCCTGTTGGCTTCATCCAGTCTTACTGGGACGGTTTGCCGCTGAGTGTGAAGTGGCTGGGATGATTATCAGTACCTCCAAGTCCGAGTCCATGGTCCTCAGCTGGAAAAAGGTGGATTGTCCTCTCCGGGTTGTGGACAAGCTCCTGCCCCAAGTGGAGGAGTTTAAGTATCTTGGGGTCTTATTCACGAGTGAGGGGAGAATGGACCGAGAGATTGACAGACGGATCAGAGCAGCATCTGCAGTGATGCGGACGTTGTACCAGTCTGTTGTGGTGAAGAGGGAGCTGAGTTCTAAGGCAAAGCTGTCGATTTACCGGTCAGTCTACGTTCCTACTCTCACCTATGGTCATGAGCTTTGGGTAATGACCGAAAGAATGAGATCACAGATACAAGCAGCTGAAATGAGCTTTCTCCGTAGGATTGCTGGACTCACCCTCAGAGATAGGGTGAGGAGCTCAGTTATGTGGGAGAGGCTCATAGTAGAGCCGCTGCTCCTCCACATTGAAAGGAGCCAGTTGAGGTGGTATGGGCATCTGATCAGGATGCCTCCTGGACGCCTCCCGCTTGAGGTGTTTCAGGCACGTCCCACTGGGAGGAGACCCCAGGGCAGACCCAGGACTCGATGGAGAGACTATGTCTTCCAGCTGGTCTGGGAACTTCTTGGTGTTCTCTCTGAAGAGCTGGAACAGGTGGCTGGGGAGAGGGAAGTCTGGGCTTCTCTGCTTGAGCTGCTGCCTCTGCGACCTGGACCTCCGGAAAAGCGGTAGAAGATGGATGGATGTATCACAAATTTACAGAAAAACAGTCACAAATTTATGACAAAATAAATTCACTAATGTACAAGAAAAAGCTCCAAATTAACATGGAAAAACTACAAACATTTATAAGACTCATTGCTTATTTATAAAATAAGATGAGATAAGATTGTTATGACCCGAGCACCGATCTCGTCCGCGCTCGGGCCATGCATCATCTCTGCCGGCCTTGACAGCTGTGGATTACATTCTGGCTCCACCGGGCTCTTATTGTGACAGCGCTCGGTGGGGTTTCCGGTTGTCAAGGTCGATCAGCTGTTCGGCATCACCGCTCATTAGCTGCCGGCTTTATTAGCAGGCGCTGACAGCTGGTTGATGCTGGAGTATCGTCAAACATTCGTCAAACATTCCTGGTCCTCATCATGTCAGGTTCGTGCTTATCCTTGTTCATGTCTTGTTCATAGTTAAGGTCGTAGTAGCTGGGGTTAGCCCTACGACCCCTTGTACCCTGTAGTGTGTGTTTTTTGCCCACAGTGGCTCATAGTCTTGTATTCGTGTCTTGTCTTGTTAATAAAACATCTATGCAAAGCTCACTGGTGACTTTTGGCGTCTTATGGTGGCCCACGAGGGTCACCGCATGACAAAGATAAACCTTTATTAGTCCCACAATGGGGAAATTCCAGGATTGCAACAGCACAGGGATAGCAACACTCAGAGCAATAGTTCAAAAGACAAGATAATAAGAGCAGTGAATATACATATGTACACAGAAATATACACAATGCAGAGCATTGTAGCTAGGTGGAATAAACAGCATAACGGTCTATTCAGTTACCCCGCATAGCATGAATATGTACCCATACAGTATATTTCGTATTTGAATCAGCCTAGTTGTCACCCTCTGTAGCAATTGATATTGTCCTAGTTGTATAATGGAGGGGACCATTATTGTGCAAGTTTGTTTTGTTTTGTGCATTCAGTCCGATCTCTACGAGCAGCCCTGGTTAGGTTATAAAGTCTGCTGCGTAAGGCTGCTGGCCCTGATGGCATTCCTGGGTGTGTGCTGAGGGCATGCGCTGAGCAGCTGGCAGGGGTCTTCACAGACATCTTCAACCTGTCCCTGGCCCAGGCCGTGGTACCAACGTGCTTCAAGACCACTTCAATAGTACCAGTGCCGAAACATTCAACACCATTGTGCCTAAATGACTATCGCCCTGTGGCACTGACGCCCATAGTCATGAAGTGCTTTGAGCGACTGGTCTTGGCACAGCTCAAAAAAGGCCTGCCCCCTACACTGGACCCTCATCAGTTCGCCTACCGGAGCAACAGGAGTACAGAGGATGCGGTTTCTACAGCGCTGCACTATGTACTCTCACACCTGGATGACAAGAACACCTACGCAAGAATGCTGTTTGTTGACTTCAGCTCAGCATTCAACACAGTTATCCCCTCCAAGTTGCTCACCAAACTTGGGGACCTGGGAATCAGTACCTCCACCTGCAACTGGATCATGGATTTTCTGACCAACAGACCCCAGCATGTTAGGTCAGGCCCCAACCGTTCTTCCGTCATCACACTCAACACTGGTGTACCACAGGGCTGTGTGCTCAGCCCATTCCTCTACTCCCTCTACACCCATGACTGCAGGCCTATGTATGGATCCAATTCCATCATAAAGTTCGCAGATGACACCACGGTGATTGGACTCATCAGGGACGACGACGAGTCAGATTACAGGGCAGAGGTTGAGCACTTGACTACTTGGTGCGCTGACAATAACCTGCTCCTTAACACCAGCAAAACCAAGGAGCTCATAGTGGACTACAGGAAGGAGAGGGAAGAGACACATGACCCCATCCATATCAATGGCATAGCTGTTGAACGTGTCCCCAGCTTCAAATTCCTGGGGACCCACATCTCGGAGGACCTGTCCTGGTCAGTTAACACCACCAGCCTGATCAAGAAGGCCCATCAGCGCCTCTTCTTCTTGAGGACATTGAAGAAGAACCATCTGTCAGCTGACATCCTGGGCAACTTCTACCGCTGCGTGATAGAGAGCACCCTGACCAACTGTATCACACTCTGGTATGGGAGCTGCTCTGTAGCTGACCGCAAGGCGCTGCAGCGGGTGGTGAAAACCGCCCAACGCATCACAGGGACTCCACTTCCAGCTATAGAGGACGTCTACAGGAAAAGATGTCTGCGCCGGGCACGCAGCATTCTTAGGGACTCCAACCATCCTGCTCATGGACTGTTCCAGCTTCTCCCCTCCAGAAGACGTTTCAGAAGCCTTCGGACTAGAACCAGCAGGTTTAGGAACAGTTTCTTTCCAACAGCTGTCATGTTATTGAACTTAGTTCCCCACTGACTCTCTTACAATCATCTTTTACCATCCTCACCTGTACATAACTGCATAACTACATAACTACATCTAACTTATTGCACATTATTTGCACATAACAGTACTTTTAACTTTCTGCACTGCTGCATATATTTGCATATATTTGCTTAAATTGCACATACTGTTAATTACCGTATATACTGCACTGCTGTCCTTTGCACTTCTGATTGGATGCTAAACTGTGTTTCGTTACCTTGTATTCATACATGTGTAATGACAATAAAGTTGAATCTAATCTAATCTAATCTAAAGTCTGACAGCCGTAGGTAGGAAGGACCTGCGGAACCTCTGGGTCGCGTACCTAGGATGGTACAGCCTACTGCTCAATGAGCTCCTCAGTGCGTTCAGCGTGTCCTGCATGGGGTGGGACTCGGCCTCCAGCAGAGATGGCAGCTTAGCCACCATCCTCCTCTCTCCTATCTCCTCCACTGAGTCGAGGCGCTACCCCAGGACAGAGCTAGCTTTTTAGATCAGTCTATTCAGTCTCTTCCTGTCCGCTGTCGTGATGTCAACGCTATGACAACAAAATTTTGAATTTACAAGAAAAAATGCCAAATTAAAGACAAAAACATTGCAAATTTACATGAAGAGTTGTAAATTTAAAAAATTGGAAAAAGCTACACAGTTACAAGAAAAAAGCAGCAGCTTTATGAAAAAAGTTGCAATTTTTTTAAAGCTCCAAATTTATGTTGTAAATTTAGTTAAAAAGCTGCAAATCAAAGGACAAGGTCACAAATTTGAGAGAATAATTATTCACATTTACAAGAAAATAGTTGCAAGTTAATGAAAAACAAGTTGGTAATTTACACCCGGAAAAAATCAGGAAATGAATTGCCAATTTATTTCCTGTTTGGGAGGAAAAAAAAAATATTAAGTTCAAAGGAAAAAAGCTTCAAATGTATGAGATAAGTTGCAAATTCATCTTTAAAATATTGTAAATTAATGAAAAGGTTGCAAATTTACAAAAAAAAATGCTGCAGTTTTATTTGGCTCTTTTACCTCCTTTTTTTTAAAAGCTCAGATAGGTTTTGTGGTTCCAGGCAGAGTTTTTGGACAAAAATTGAAAAGTTGCTTAAAATGGCCCTTTTCATAGTTGAGGTGCTGAACCCTGCCCTAAATACAATCCTGCATAGGGCCCCCCAAAAGACAGAAATGACCATGCCCTGACAAAATAATAATAATAATAATAATAATAATAGGCCTTATCCTCCCTGAACTCTTTGGTTAATCATAAATCAACTGGTGGTGCATCAACATCAGGACCTCTTCCTGAAAAAATAAAACACTCCATATTGGTGTTTTTTTGGTAGAAAGATGCTAATTCCAATGATTATTTTGCACCATAATAGCTGCAATTATATTCTGCACAAACTGATATAAGGTATAAGCACCAATTAGTAACTGGTCATTATCTTAAGCATTTGGTTCAGACAGAGTGAAGTAATAGGCAACCCCTGCTCACAGAAACGAGTGCACGCTGCCTCCATAATTAGTCCAACTCATTTTGCCTTTAGTTGTCAAAGTGGGTCATATTTCCTCTAACCTGCATTATTACTGCCTGCAGTCATGTTTGACTGTTCGAGAGGATGCAGCACTGCTGATAATCACGGTGGCCCCTTTATAGACTTTATTCTATCTATCTATCTATCTATCTATCTATCTATCTATCTGCGATGCACGGTAATGTCCCCACATTGTTGGTATTGGTCAATAAAGCATTTAAAATTATTTATTGGCAACTATATGCAACTACTTCACTCGACATCCATGCATAAACTATGCCTTTACATCATGACAAATGTATTTAATTTACAACTGAATACATATTGTTTTGAATAACATATTTTAAGTTCTTGGTCACGTCTTCAATACTCCAGTGTAAAATTTTTCTGTCGACCTATGTCTTTGATGCTGGGTACCGATCATGTTCTGGGTACCGATCCGGCGGCCACAACTTTACGCTTTTCTCAGCAGCCAAAGGGAATGATGTCATCACGTCAGACGGTGAAACAACAAACATATCTGCCTCCACAGAGCCACCTGAAGAGGCCAAACAAAAGAAAGACACAATAGCAAAGACAACCCCCCCCCCAAAAAAAAAAACCAACCTCAGCAGTAACCTCCTCCATAGTGCCCACAGTTTTAGGATTACAACCAGGAGAGCTTCATCTTTTGGATGTAGCACTATGTTGTATTGTGAAAATGACACGAGACAGAGAGCTTCTTGAGGGACATCCAACTGAACTTTATTAGACAGAACACTCAACTATATACAGAGTGGGCCATGCCCACCTGACGTCACCCTGTGGGCGGGCATGGCATCCCAGACACCCAAATCTCATACATAACACACTAGCCTTTACAAACTGTGAAACCACACACACTTGAACCACCCAAATTTAGAAACCTGAATCACACACTAAGAACATGGAGGAGATAGGAGAGAGAAGGACGGTGGCTAAACTGTCATCTCTGCTGGAGTCCGAGTTCCACCCTATGCAGGACATACTGAATGCACTGAGGAGCTCATTTAGCAGCAGACTACATCATCCCAGGTGCACAACCGAGAGGTTTCGTAGGTCCTTCCTACCAACGGCTGTCAGACTGTACAACCTAAGCAGGGCTGCTCGCAGAGATAGCAAAAAGACGTAACAAACTAATAGTTTTTTGAATGCAAAAGATGCAATAGACTTACACAATGGTCCCCTCCGGCATACAACTAGGAACATACCGGTCGCTATGGAGGGTGAGAATATGTATGGGCACATAATCATACCATGTAGGATAACTAAGTAGACGGTTATGCTGTTTCATTCCATCTAGCAACAATGCTCTGCACTGTGTGTGTTTATATATTTGCATATTTATTCCATCTAGCTACAATGCTCAGCACTGGGTGTGTTTATATATTTATATATCTACATATTATTCCATCTAGCTACATTGCTCCGCACTGTGTGTGTTTATATACTTGCATATTTATTCCACCTAGCTGCAATGCTCCGTACTGTGGGTGTTTATATATTTACATATTTATTCCATCTAGCTACAATGCTCTGCACTGTGTGTTCATATATTCATATATTTATTCCATCCAGCTACAATGCTCTGCACTGTGTGTCTGTGTGTGTGTATATATATATATATTTTATAGTAATACGTACATATGTTTATTAGCTGCTCTTGCTTGCTTGTTTTTTTCTTGCCTTCTGATTGTCGCTCTGAGTGTTGCTATCCCTGTGCTGTTGCAATCCTGGAATTTCCCCGTTGTGGGACTAATAAAGGCTTATCTTATCTTATCTTATCTTATCTTAATAATATGCTGTAATAGAACAATCTATCACATTCACACCAAAATATTCAAAATGGACCATGTCTCCTTAAAATACATAAAATAATCCCATATTACACACATTCACTCACATATATATTCAGGCATTCACACCAGAAAAATAAAATATCAGGTAACACCAACGTCTCTGGGTAGCCACCATCCAGAAAACTGCCTCGGAGGCCCCGGGCCCCCCCACAGCATATGCGCCCCTGGCCTCTGTCCACCTCCAGGGTCGAAACCCCCCCTCCCTGGCGAACATGTCTTTATGCCGCCAAAATCTTCTATACAGCCATGGAGGGCCTGGGCATCCCCACGGCATCCTTAAGTCCGGCCACTGCCGCCCCCCAGGATTGAAACAGCCCTCATTGGCCAACATGTCCCTAACCCTCAAAACTGGTCTTTCTTCTCTGGCCAAACCCCGCCGTCGGCCCACAGGGGAACCCGACCCGGCCTACCATGCCCGCCACGTCATCTCAGGACCTCCTTCCTGCGTCGTGCTGTCTCGCCGACCCGGTCCAAACTCTTACCCCGACTATGGCGTTTGGCGCTCTGCAGAACCGCGCCAATTTTTCCCACTCCACTCTCATGTCCTCCAGCCTCGGCAGCCCTCTTCACGGGGACCCCGCAGTGCCGTCCGGTTCCCACACCAAGGGTACCGGGGCCACCGGCACCGGGGTCAACCCTCGCTGGGTTATCGTCACACCAGTCACAATTAACACCCAGCTCACCAGACCAGCTCGTGTCCCGAACCGTGCCGTCAACCATGTCTGGCTGTAGCTGCTGTCCCTCGGGGCCCTCTGTGACACTCCCGTCAGCTCCATCTCCTGACCCGGGCACGTCGTCACTGCTCTCGGCCCCTTCGCTCCACGTGTCTTGTTGCGTAGCCTCCGTATCCGGTCGCTGCTCACCTCCGGGACACACACCATTGCTCTTGCCGGGCCCACTCACTGACCTGGGCTCCTCACCGCTGCATCCCGTGCTCTTGGTGTTGGTGCGCTGCTGCATTGTCACTGTGTCCTGTGGCCGCTGCTCCTCCCCGGGGCCTTCAGCCTGCCTGGCCTTGCTCGCCCGCTTTTGGTGTGAAGTTAGCTCCTCAGCTACCCCATCAGTTTCTGGCGCCAAGAGCTCCATCACATGCAGCTTCACGGCCTTTGTCTGACCGTCGAAGTGCCTGGCTAGCCGCTCGACAACATCCTCCTAGAGGTCCGCTCCACCTCGAGCACCAAGGATCCTTCGGCCCTCCGCGCCGAGATTGTGGGCCAGGAGCGCCCGCCGACGTCTCCTGTCTAGCCAGTGTAGGCCCAGCGCCCTAATATATTCCTCAAATGAGGCTGTCCACTCCGGCCAGAGGATCACAGGCTCCCCTTCACACTCCAGAAACGGTGCCAACGGCCGACGCAACCAGCACGCTCCCATTAGTCTCCTTGTCGCCAAATGTTATATCGTGAAAATGACACGAGACGGAGAGCTTCTTGAGGGACATCCAACTGAACTTTATTAGACAGAACACTCAGCTATATACAGAGTGGGCCATGCCCGCCTGACGTCACCCTGTGGGTGGGCATGGCTTCCCAGACGCCTGAATCTCCTACATAACACAATAGCCTCGCTGTTGTATTTGTTATGACTTCTATTCAAGAACAGTAAAGGACAGTGAAGAAGTTGGATAACTCCAGATCAGCGGAATCATCATGGAACTCAAAGAAGGAAAGAGAACATCTTGCCTTGGCTTTAATCACTGAGGCTACGCTAGAACGGCTGGGCGACCGGTTGACTGAGTGCTATATGCTAGCCCAGCCGTTATGCTAGTCGCCTTGAGATATTGTAGCGAGGACAGTCGGGAGTTAAGGGTGGTCGGTGGAGGATAACTCACTCTTTATCTCGGTGACAAGCACATCGGTGACCGTAGTCTCCATTTAATCCTTGTCACGATAATATTAGCAGTTTCAATTGGCAATTTATCTCTTCCTCGCCTCAAGTCTCGCTATGTGTTGAAACAAGATCATTGAAAGCAGTCAAGGTTTAAAATATTCATGACAAAAAGTTTCTGAAGTAGCACAAAATATTAATAAAATAGACCAGCAAAACCCAGGCTTCTATGCTGGTGGTGGTAGTTCTTATTTTCCTTGGGAAATGTGTCTGTATTTGGCAGTCAATCATCACTGTAAGACAAAGTAGATGGAAATAGGCTGGAAAACAGCGTGCATCCCCGCTGTTTACAGCATTTATCTGTTTATTATAAATATTGACTCTTTGAGGATAAATAAATCAACAGATAGAATTTAAACCGGACCGTCAGTAACAGAATAACTCATTCTGGTCTGACGAAATCACCAAGCGTGCTCAGATCTCCTGACTGCTGACCTTGACCTTCATCACAGCCCAGATGCAGACCCACCTGAGGGTCAGTGTGCACGAGTTTGCCGAACACTGGGGTGATTTCATATAAGGAGTAACAGTTTTCGTGAACTCACAAATGCCCAGATCTCCTGACCTCTGACACTGACCTTGACTTTGAGCTCATCTTGGATGCAGACAAACATGAGGATGATCATGAGTATGTTTGTTGAGAATTAGGGGCAGTAGTCACAGTTTCATAGAATCATGTAAACGTAGAGATCTACTGACCTTTGACCTTGGCCCTGACCTTGACAGCCTTAATCTAGATCCACCTGATGATCGCTGGTCATACATGATGGAAATTTGTGAATCTGAGAGAAAAAAATCCAAAAAGTCTCAGCTTTACCAAAAAACTCTAAATTCAGAAGAATTTCCAGGAGAAATTTCCAGAAAAAAATGGCCCCAAGTTGTGAGGAAGAGTTGGAAATTTCAGCCAAAAAAGGAAGGAAAGACAGCAAAAACAGTAAGAAATGAGAATTAAATTAACAAGAAAAACTTTGCAAATCAAAAAAAACGATGCATACATGTACATTTGCAGCATTTAAATGGATGCTGGTTAATTTTTTTAATTCTATGTAATGGTTTATTTGTTTCTGTTCATCTTGACAGTGACCCAAGTTTATGTTTTAATGATGTTGTTTGGAGGGTTTTAAAGAGTTTGAACTCTTCTTCATAACAAAAATGTGCCCCCCCCCCCCAAAAAAAAGACAATCCAACAGGGCCCCCAAAAAAGCTAGAAACAGGCCTGGTTACAGATCTCTGTTTTCAGATGACAGATGTTAACAAAAAAACACCAAACAAGCCAAATTTCTATTTAAAAATACCAAAAATAATGACAAAAAAATCCTGTAATATCCCGTACATAAACAGAAATGCCTGTGTTTAAATGCTGCATTGGACTGGACTCTGTGCAGTGTTTTTTTTCTCTCTCAAAGCCATGGCAGCAAGGATCACAAGAGCGGTATCAAAGCCCTTTGCCGCCATGCGAAATGTCTCCTCACAGCAGGGGGTTGTGGGATTGTTGTCGGCGGTCCGGCTTTCTTTGAATGTTTGCCTCACTAACGGGGCTGTCGGCCTACACGCCACAGCACAGCCACGCTTTCAACTTTGATTCTTTACATTTTTTTCCCCTTCTTTCTCCCCACCATTTTATCTATTTATTTCTTTATTTGATTTTTCTTTTTTTCAACCCGCCACAGCGCCTCTCAGTGGCAGAGCAGATGAAAAACACGGACACGGAGGCGTTGGTGTGGTCGAGGTGAACTGGAATCAGTGTGCATTTTTCTGCCGTGGCTCGCTCCCTCGACTTCTTGTCATGTCTATTTAAGGTTTTGTGTTTGTTCCCCTATTTATCTATTTATTTGGATTTTTAAGGACTTGTTTCTATTTTGTTTTTGTTTTATAGTTTTTTTTAAAAATTATTTTGTCATTAAAGAACCATTTCTGTATGTATTTATTTATGATATTTTCTTCAGTTTCCCTGAGAATCATACATTGAGTGTGAATAAAATCAGGCATATGTGGAAGGTTTGTATCTATGATTGTGTAGACTTAACTCTTTGTGGAGGTATGCACTCTCTGAGCTAGAAAGACCCTACTGCAGGTCCAGGCCACCATGGGTTAAATCTGGGGGTTCCAATGTTGGCTCCATCTGAGTTCACCAACATGGACTTTACCTGTGGTACAGGTGAGCAGGTTTCAGGAGCACAGTTGCCACAGGCAAAACGATGAGGAAAAAAGCCACCAATTCATGAAAAAAAGGGAAAATTTATAAGAAAAAAGTGACAAATTTACAAAAGATTAGTTGCAAATTAATGAGAAAAAAGTCACAAACTGACGAGAAAAAGTGAAAATTTAGAAGAAGTTGCAAATCTATAAGAAAAAAAAAATTGTAAAATTACCTGAAAAAAGTTACAAACTTACAAGAAAATTTTGCAAAGTTACAAGAAAAAAGTCACAAATTTATGATGAAAAAATTAGAAAAAGTTGTAAATTAACAAAAAAGTAGCAAATATATGTGTAAATAAATTGAAAATTTACAAGAAAAAAGTTCCAAATTTATGAGAAAAAGCTATAAGTTGTAACTACATTTTAAAAAGTTAAACATCTTTGAGAAAGTTCCAAATTTACAAGAAAAAAAATTACAAATTGACAAGAAAATAGCAAATTTACAAATAAAAAAGTCACTAATTTATGAGAAAATGTTGCAAGATTACAGTAAAAAGTGGCAAATCTATGAGAAAGTTCCAAATTTGCAAGAAGAAGTCACAATTTTACAAGAAAAACAAACAAATTTATGAGAAAAAAATCACAACAGTAAAAAAAAAGTTGCATATTCATGAGAAAACAAGGTGAAAACAGGTGAAGTCCATGTGGGCAAACACAGATTGGGCCAACATAGAATCACTGGACAAGCCCACATGGACCCATCAGACAGCTCAGGCTGACCTATGGCGGAGCCCACAGGCACACGCTGCCTGGGTAGCAATGCCATTTATTTCCACTGTACGCAACATATAGGCTATGTGGAAGAATGACAACAACGGTTGTGTTACTCAAGGTGGCGTTTGACCATTTAACCAGGAGACTGTCTTTCTTTCGTGGTAACGGGACCTCTTTTTATTCGGCGCCACGCCGCGGCGTACCGGGGCAGCTGAGCACAGCTTTCCACATAAATCAAGCCTGCCTAATAGATGTTTAACTAAACCCCCTCATTTCAAACTGTTTGACCCCAGCTCGCTAAAACACAATGTGAGAACTCCCCGAGGATTAGGCCGTGACCTGGCTGGGGGGAACCTAGGGAACGGCCCACACCGGTTCAAAAGGGGCGGGTGGGGAGTGGGGGGGGCTGTCATTGTGGTGAATACATGCCAGTGGGCGGAGACGGCCTTGTTGTAACGACATCTTGATGGAGCATCTTTCACACCCACCGGAGCGCCCCTGAGCGTATTTTTAACGAGGCTTTGTGTCTGTCCACATTCCCCCCCCCCTTCCCTCCACTGACGGGGAACGTGTTAGCGACATGCTCGGCCCTTTGTCACGACGCCCAATGGTGTCGTCGGCCATTCTCCCTGCTCTGTGTGTGTCCATATGTGCGGGGATGTAAATCAGCACGGGTGACCTTTTTACAGACAGTCTGCTGGCATCGAAGGCGGGCAGAAGAGCCAGAAGATGTACTCAAGTAAATGCACTATTGAGTTATGATAATCGGAGGTGGGTAGTGCTGAGCTACGTCTGCTCAAGTGCATGCACTCAAAATTGTACTCACATGCAGCGCCGTTTCAAGCTTTTTGGAGGCCCTATGCAAGATTGTGTTGGGGGGGGGGCTGGTTTTGTAATAAGGAAGCGTTCGAACCCTTTAAAATAAATAAAAATGTATCCCCTCCCAATAAAAACATTAAAAAATAAACTGTCTAGACAAGAAAGGATACATTACATAGAATAAAAATTTACCCTACATCCATACGATTGCAGCAAATTAAAAACAGTTGAAAACGTACCAGTACACATAAATTTATGATGGAAAAAAGAGTGAATTGACAAAAAGTTTTCACATTCACAAGAAAAAAGTCACACATTTATGAGAAAAAACAGCATTTTGAAGGAAAAAGTTGCAAGTTTACAAGACAAAAGTCACAAATTTATGAGAAAAAAGTTGTCAGTTTGTAAAAAGTTTTAAATTTACAAGAGAAAATGTCACAAATTCACAAGAAAAAAAATGATTTAAAATTTATGGGAAAAAAAGTAACATTTATGAGAAAATAACAAATTTGCAAGGCTATGAGAAAAAAGCTGCAAAGTTACAAAAAAAGAGACAATTTTATAAGGAAAATCATTTTTTCATGAGAAAAGTAGCACATGTGCAAAAAAGTCACAAATGTATGAGAAAAAAGTCAGATTTACACCAAAAACCCATTATGAAATATTTAATTCATCACTGCCTACTATTTCTCTGTATGATTAGGGTTAGATGTCACGTGGATTGCTCTTATTTTGTCTTTCCTAGATTTATTTTATTCTGTGGAAGCAAAACAACCTGGTAAATTTACAAGAAATACAAAAAAAATTACAAATAATTTGCTGTTGTTGGGCGTGGGTTCTGTAGTGGCTCTTCCATGTCAGTAGGCGGCAGTATGAATGCAGTATGGCTACAGTTTTCTTTGTCATATGTTTTATGGAGGTTAATGATCTCGTAAAGATATGCTAGGTCGTGGTGACTAGATGAAAAACAGCGATGGATAAATATTTAAAAAAGGCAGATTCAGACTATGAACTGAGCACTGGACAAAATTCTAACCCAGATGAAGGGCTGAGAGGTTGTCAAAGGAAAGTTCAGATGGTGAGCTCAAGGCAGTACAGCAAAAGTTACCTTTTGCTTAGAGTTACTTCCACTGTGGATCCCACTGCACCAAGCTGTTCTGCTTGGTGTGTGGTGGAAAGCTAGTCAATCTCCAAACAACACACTTGTCACTTCAAGATAAAAACACAGATTATTTTGTTCATCTTTGTGAGCATGCAAAGAAACGTGTAACTTTAATGAGAAAAACCTGGGATTTTCGAGCCTGACTGCTATAAAACCTGAAACAAGAGAGAGACTGAGAGCTGTGGAGGATGAGCTTTGTTTATGCCTTTTTTCAGTTCCTGCCAGGGTATCAGCTTTGTGTTCATCTGAACAGGGCCAAGTTTCACAATGAGTGAGTATAAACTACTGTAATTACGACACTAAATTGTCATTACATAAGCTGTAATAAGCTGCAGTGGGTCATCTTGTAACATTTTTGGTTGGTGGGGTGCCACAAGATTTTTTCAATGTAAAAATGGCTCATTGGCTCAAAAAAGGTTGACAAAACACTATTCTACACATTTATAACTACACCCATGAGTGAATATTTCATTCCACTGTTGGAAAAGTTTCAAATTTATAAGAAAAAGGTTTTCAATTTACAAAAAAAGTCACATTTATTGCAAAACGTTTCAAATATAAGACAAAAAGGAACAAATGTTTGAAAAAATAAGTCAAAAATATATGGTAAAAAGTCACAAATTGATGAGAAAAAGGTGCGAATTTACAAGAAAAAAATTGCAAATTTGTGAGGAAAAAAACCCAATCCAAATTTGCAAAAAAAAGTGGTTGCAAATTTATGAGGAAAAATGTTGCATATTTACAAGAAAAAAGTCACAAATTTGAGAAAAGCGTTGCAAATTTACTACAAACAAAATTTGCAAATTTACAAGAAAAAATATATTTTCACATTCATGCTTAACTTTGCTGTGTCATAAATTGCCCAAGCAGGGGTGGACTGAAGACTCCAAACGCCAGCTGTGAGTCTGCAAAATTTAATAATGAAAAACACAAAATACAACAAAAACACAAAACTTACGAACAGAGGTAAAGGCAGGATTACAAGGGGAAACAGCGTGGAGGCTGAGGCATCTGGAAACGCTAGACGAATGTAGGAGAGGAGACATGGGACTCACGTCTGATTAGGGAGAAGGACGCTGCGAAGAGTCAACGGAGCAGCCGTCACACTAGAAGTCCCAGAAGTTGGCCCTCTTGTGGCCTCTTGATGGTCCCCCTATGGGTTTTCTAGGTGAAAAGGCCAAATGGCCCCTCTCTGGGACTTCTAGTGTTTTAATAGGGCAAGCAGGAATAATTACAAATGATAACCAGGTGTGGGTGACGTGAGTGAGGATAATCAACTCAAACCAATGACAGGTGTGACAGCCCGCGAACAGAACTCAACACGGAAGTAAACACAGGGCGCAGTCAACGTAAAAGTACAGGAGCGTAAGGCAAGGGTGGCAGAGCATGAATACGGAATGATTACAAAATAAGAAACAGACCAGGGAATAGAAAAAGGTAAAATAACCATCAACGTGAGGACAAGATAAATACAAAAACCAAGAGATGCAAAAACTGGAATACTTTTATCAATATACAAAAAGTGGACTGGAGGTAAAGGTGAAGGCAGACTCATGTCTTAAAACACAGAGAGATGTAACTTGACATGCAGGGTGATACCTAAATACAAACCAGAGATGCAAATAATATAAACTACATGAAAACCAAAACACAAAAGGAGAGGTGAGAACAAGGACGGAGGAGGCTCAAATATAAACACAGGAAGATGAATTGAGACACAAGATGATACAGAAGTGCATGAAATAACTACACATGACAAATAACCAAACTAAGATAACAGGAAAACTCAAAACTGAAACAAAAGACAAACCCAATACAAAATAAGCCCAAGAAGAAGGAAGGACAGAACATAATTGGAAATAACTGAAAGCATGAGCACAGCACTCCACCGTGCTCAGCTTCATGACATGGTGGTTCAAATGTATTTTATTCCTTTCTGTATCATGACATAGAAAGGTTTGTGATGATATACTGTAGGTTGGGGGGACATGTCCCTCCTTCAAGTTTCATGCAGAACAAAAAGTTTCCCAGCACATATTGTTAAAGGTACCATACTGTCCAAAATTGAGTTTTTGTGGGGTTTTATCTTATAAAACACAGTCATGGGTCACATGCACACCACTATGCTCACATTCACACATACCCTCCTCCGTCTGCTGTGCATACACATCTCACCAGAGCAGCTGCAGCCTGGTTTCTGTGTCTCCTCTCCTTCAAGTAGTCAGGTTAGTGTATTAATTGTCCAAAGCCTTAGCATTTTTCAAAAAATAATAAAACGACTCAGAGTGTGAATGCAGTTTCACCTACAGATGAATTTAATAACTTTTTTGTTAACATTGGTCCTAATTTGGCTCGAGAAATACCCATTACGGCACCTACGGGTGATACAATAAGCAAAAACACTGCTATAAAAGACTCCATTTTCATAAAGAACACAGACGAGAGAGAGGTCCTTGAAATTGTTAAATCGTTTAAAAGTAAAACATCTACGGATTGTGATGGTATTGACATGCTCTTAGTCAAAACTATTATTGAATGCTTAGTGAAACCACTGACGAATATCTGTAACCTGTCTCTCCAAACAGGTATATTTCCCAGTGCAATGAAAATAGCTAAAGTAATTCCGATATACAAGATGGATGACAGAGGGGAACTTTCAAACTATAGACCAATTTCACTATTGCCACAATTTTCCAAGATACTTGAAAAAATATTCTGTGAGAGAATTGACAACTTCATAATGAAGAATAATTTATTGTGTGAGCAGCAATATGGGTTCAGACACAAGAGGACAACTGCATTTGCTCTAATGGAATTTATAGAAAAAATATCAACTGTAGAAGAGCTTGAAATAACGAGGCGATGTGATTTATAAACCAAAGTTTATTATCAGCTCCTCTAACAAGTCTCATCTAGGTGCAGCAGCAGAAGAAGTGAGAGAGCGAACACCTTCGGCTCTACGAACTTATACTCGCACATAACAAAAGACATACATATCAAAAGCTGACATCCCTCACTATCTTAATCCCCTCTTTTGTCTTCGTACCCCTCCACCTGGCCCTGGGGGATCAGGGCGACCTATCTGGTCTCCACCGCAGCGCCTCGGATGCTCTTTGATCTTCACTGGCGGTTGAGACCTTTTGTCCTGTTCTGAGGTGTGAAGTCGCTTTACATATGTAATCACCAAACATTCTCACATGCTTATACATATGTAGGTTATGGGATATATGATTAATATAGACCACAGCCCCCCCCCCAAACGACTAAGAAAAGGACAATAGAAAAATTCACAGTTTAAGATAATTATTATGACATACTAACTGCTACACCTCTTGACACAGAAGAAACTTTCCAGCAGCCATGCTCCTAAGAGAGTTCAGTGGTAATCATAACAGCATAGTAATATTACAAGTCAGTCCTAAACTGTTACAGCACAATTAGTGAACAACTGTTGAGTAGTTTGCATCAGTCCCTGTGCTGTCTGGGTTTTAATCTTCTCCCGAATCTGCTGTGGGTCCGCTTGGGCGTCCTGGTGGGACCTTCCTGTAAGGAATCTGCAGCTTGGGAAGGACAGTGATTATTTGTTCCCTGCAGGGGGGCTGAGTCTTTTCTCTTGGGGGGTCTACCCCGCCGAGGTGCTCTCGCCAACCGTGCAGGTTTGTCTCTCAACAAGAAGGCAGGTTTAAGTCTGTCAGTGCTGACTGTTTCTTTTCTATCCCCCAAATCAAGCACAAAATGCTTATCACCAGGTTCCAGCACTCTGAATGGTCCATCGTATGGTGGGCGGAAGGTTGGTTTTAAAGCTTCATGCCTAACAAAAACGAATTCAGCGTTTTTTAAAGCTTGGGGGACAAAAACCCGTGGAAAAGAGTGATGTGCCGGTCCGGGGAGAGAGTCTGGTCCGTTGCTGCCTAAAAACCTCGGGGCTGGAAGATGCCCTGGCTCTGGGTTCTCTGGTAAAAATTCACCTGGGAGCCTGAGAGGTTGTGTAAAAACTAATTCTGCTGGGGAGGCATCTAGATCTTCTTTAGGCGCAGCACGCAACCCCAATAAAACCCAGGGAAGTTTATTTACCCAATTTGTATCCGTTAGTGAGGCTCTGAGGGCGGCCTTTAAAGATCTGTGAAAACGCTCGCATAACCCATTAGCCTGAGGGTGATAAGCGGTGGTGCGGTGAATTGTTGCCCCTAAGCTGCTGGCCATGGCTGACCAAAGCTCCGAAACAAATTGAGGCCCCCTATCGGACGTGATGTCCGATGGGACGCTGAAACGTGCCACCCAGTTTGTCAAAAAAACGTGAGCGACTTCCTCCGCTGTGGTTGACGCCAGAGGGACTGCCTCCGGCCAGCGCGTGGTGCGGTCTATCATTGTTAACAGATGTGTGAAACCTTGGGAGGAAGGTAGTGGCCCCACGAGGTCGACATGGACGTGGTCGAACCTTCTAGCAGGGATTCGAAAAGGCTCTAGAGGGGCTTTTGCGTGTTTGTGTACTTTGGCGCGCTGACAAGAAATGCAAGTCTTTGCCCATTCTTTTACGTTTTTGCGCAGGCCAGGCCACACAAACTTTTCGGCGACCATTTTAACCGAAGCACGCACACCTGGGTGCGCAAGGGAGTGAATCGAGTCGAAAATACGGCAGCGCCATGCAGCTGGGACTAACGGGCGAGGTCGGCTGGTTGAGATGTCACATATTAGGGGGGGCACACCGTCGCGTAAACCCCTTTCCTCCAGCCTTAACCCTGTTGGTCCAGACAGGAGTGCGCGCACATCCGCGTCACTACTTTGCTCCTCCGCCATGGCTGCATAATCTATCCCTGCGTGGATTGGGGCTGCGTATGTGTCCGCGTTGGCGAAGAGTTCTGCGGCTGAGGTAGTATAATCTGTCTCTTCGTGCTCTGGCGATGTCACAGCGCGAGAGAGGCAGTCTGCTACCACGTTAAGTTTGCCTGCCACATGTCGAATGTCTGTGGTGAACTCTGAAATCGCAGCTAGCTGTCTTTGTTGCCTGCCTGACCACGGTTCGGAAATTTTAGCCATCGCAAAGGTGAGCAGTTTGTGGTCTACAAAAGCCGTGAAACGCCGCCCTTCCAACCAGAACTGGAAGTGGCGGATGGATAAATGAAGCGCTAGCAGCTCCCTGTCAAAAGTGCTGTATTTATGCTCAGTTTGGTTTAGCGCTTTGCTGAAAAATGCCAAAGGTTGCCAGATTCCGCTGACATGTTGTTCTACAACTGCCCCTATGGCCAGGTCTGAAGCGTCTGTGGTTAGCGCAATGCGGGCCGAGGGATCGGGGTGAACCAACAATGTGGCATTAGCTAGGGCACTTTTTACTTCCGCGAAGGCGCGTTCGCGCTCCGGGGTCCATTCGACCGCGTTGGAAGGTTTTTGTTTTCTGAGCGCGTCATATAGGGGCTGCATGAGCTGAGCTGCGTGGGGGAGGAAACAGTTGTAAAAATTAACCATTCCCAAAAATTCTTGCAGCGATTTGACCGTTTGTGGCCGTGGGAAACTTTTTACTGCGTGAACTTTGTCTGGCAGTGGGACTGCCCCCTTCGGAGAAACTCTGTGTCCTAAAAAATCAATTTGTGACACGCCGAATTTGCATTTGGCTGGATTGATTATTAACCCGTGCTCTTCTAGTCTCTGAAAAACCATGGTGAGATGCTGCTCGTGTTCTTCCTCAGACGAGCTGGCTACCAGCATATCGTCGAGGTAGACGAACACGAAGGGGAGGTCGCGTAATACCGCGTCCATCATCCGCTGAAAGGTTTGAGCGGCGCCTTTGAGGCCGAAAGGCATCCGCAAAAATTCAAAAAGACCGAAGGGGGTTATTACAGCTGTTTTAGGAATGTCCTCTGCTCGAACTGGGACTTGATGATAGCCGCGGACCAGGTCTATTTTTGAAAAAATGTGCGCACCCGCCAGATGTAGTGAAAAATCTTGAATGTGAGGAATTGGGTAGCGGTCATGCGCTGTTGCATTGTTTAATCTGCGGTAATCGCCGCACGGTCTCCAAGAACCGTCGGATTTCGGGACCATGTGAAGTGATGACGCCCAGGGGCTTTTCGAGCGCCTGATAATGCCTAATTTTTCAAGGGTGGTAAACTCGTCCCGAGCTATGGCGAGCTTGGTCGCGTCTAAGCGCCAAGCTTTGGCGAATACGGGTGGGCCCATTGTGGGAATAAAGTGTTCAACCCCGTGTTTAGCCACTGTGGCTGAGAATTTGGGAATTGTGAGTGCTGGAAATTGGGTGAGGAGTTGATCAAACTTACCTCCTGCTGTGGTGACGCTGGCTTGCACGGGTGGTGGAGAAACTCGAGCTGAGCAGGGAATAGAAGCAAAGGACAGTGCATTAACCAAGCGTCTGTTCGCTAGATCAACTAATAACCCATGTGCACACAAAAAATCTGCGCCCAACAAGTTAAAACTCACCGCCGCTACAACAAATGTCCATCTGCAGTTGCGGCCGTGGATGCGGAGGGGCAGGCTCTTTTCGCCAAAAGTGTCGATGATGGAGCCGTTGGCTGCCACCACCCCATTGCCCCGGGTGTCCATGGCCCGGTCTGCTTGGGAGGGCATGACAAAACTTAGTTGAGCTCCCGTGTCGATAAGGAACTGCTTGCCGGTGTGACCATCCGTCACATATAAAAGCTTGCTTTTTTCGCCGAGAACCGCCGCTGTTAACGTTTCTCGGCTTTGGCGTTTTCCCGAAATCGTGAATTTGCAGGGGGGAACGCATCTGTAAGCCTTCTCGGCGAAGCAGTGGTGGTAATAACAAACGTTGCTCCGTCTGTTACGTCTTGGCCGTGTCGCTGTCACCGCAGGCTGATTCTGCTCGGTGGTTTGTGGCTCCTCGTGGCTCTGGACATCAGCGTTGAGGTCTGTGGATGCTGCTGTGGGTGTCTGTTCCTTGCAGGCGTTGACGAGCCGTTGAGCTTCGTGAGCCAGCATGCGGAAGTCCTGCTGGGTGCTGCATCGCATGTTGCAAGCGTCCCTCTCATGTGTGGCGGCAGCGTACTGAGGACTATGAATTGGAAGAGGAAGTTGTCATTGTCCTCTTCTTTAAGTTGCAGCAAGTCCTCCATGAGGGCCTTGGGTCTGCATCCTCTGTGGCCGTAGACCGCCAGGATCCTCTCGGCTCTCTCCTTGGCTGAGGGGACGAAATTTGCCACGATGGTCGCTTTCAGTTCTTTATATTTGTTCTGGGCCGGCGGCCGCTGGATTATGCTCCGCGCACATCTCGAAGTGGCGGCGTCGAGTTTGGCGACTATGTGATAGAACTTTGTATCGTCAGCCGTGATGCCCACAAGTGCAAACTGGGTTTCAGCTTGCTGAAACCACGAGGCGGGGTCTTCCTGCCAGAAGTCCGGCAGCTTGACGGTGACGCCGTTTGTGTGGACCATCACTGATGTGTCCGCAGGGTGAGAGTGCCTTCCTTCGGCTCTCTCAGCGGCGCTGGTGCTCGGTTGAGCCCTCTCTATCACTTCTGCCGTGGGGGAACGTCGTCCATCTGTTCCCCTGTCTGCATGGGCGCCGGCGTCTGCCTGGGTCGCCACAGATGAGTCGATCGCGGGGGAACGCCTCTGGTCCATCCTCGCGTCAGGGTCACCAGTGTAGAAGAGCTTGAAATAACGAGGCGATGTGATTTATAAACCAAAGTTTATTATCAGCTCCTCTAACAAGTCTCATCTAGGTGCAGCAGCAGAAGAAGTGAGAGAGCGAACACCTTCGGCTCTACGAACTTATACTCGCACATAACAAAAGACATGCATATCAAAAGCTGACATCCCTCACTATCTTAATCCCCTCTTTTGTCTTTGTACCCCTCCACCTGGCCCTGGGGGGCCAGGGCGACCTATCTGGTCTCCACCGCAGCGCCTCGGATGCTCTTTGATCTTCACTGGCGGTTGAGACCTTTTGTCCTGTTCTGAGGTGTGAAGTCGCTTTACATATGAAATCACCAAACATTCTCACATGCTTATACATATGTAGGTTATGGGATATATGATTAATATAGACCACATCAACTGCCATTGAAAATAAAGAGTATTCAGTTGGGGTATTCCTGGATCTTAAAAAAGCATTTGATACAGTGGATCATAATTTATTATTAAAGAAACTACAAAATTGTGGTATTAGGGGGGGTAGCACTGTCCTGGTTATGTAGTTACTTAAAGACTAGATATCAGTATGTATGTGTTGGTAACAAAAACTCACAGTTACTGAAGGTTACTTGTGGAGTCCCACAGGGTTCAGTTTTGGGGCCACTGTTATTCAATATGTATATAAATGATATATGTAAAGTTTCGGAAAAAATGGATTTAATATTGTTTGCCAATGACACTAATCTATTATGCAGTGGAAGCAATTTGGAATAACTTTTGTGAGACAAAATTTATAGTTTTTAACAACCATCACAACAACTTAGTATCTAAACTCAGTGTAAATGGTGTAGAGATTGAAAGGGTATCCGAAACTAAATTTCTTGGAGTAATAATTGATAATAAACTGTGTTGGAAGTCACATATACATCTAGCTACAATGCTCCGCACTGTGTGCGTTTATATATCTACATATTTATTCCATCTAGCTACAATGCTCCGCACTGTGTGTGTTTATATATTTATATATTTATTCTATCTAGCAACAATGCTCCACACTGTGTGTGTTTATATATTTACATATTTATTCCATCTAGCAACAATGCTCCACACTGTGTGTGTTTATATATAAACACACACATTTTTTATACATAAAAAATGTAACCTGCAACGTTTTAAAGTTAATATACATGATCATGACATCAGTTTAGCTACAGAATTCAAATACCTTGGCATTGTACTAGATCCTCAACTCAAATTTAATCTTCATATAAAGAAAATTTCAAAAACAGTAAAAAAAAATCTGAACTGCTTTAAATTAATTAGATATTACATACCTTACAAAGCAGCTGTACTGTATATGCATTCTATGGTTTTTTTCTCATATATCATACTGTTTGACAGTTTGGGCTCAAGCAGCCCCTTCCACAATAAGACATATAGGTTCATTATATAATCAAACCCTAAAAATCTTGGACAAAAAGCCCATTAGGTGGCATCACTGTAATGTTTTAAAAAAATACAACCTATTGAGTTTTGAGAGCTTCATTGACCTCTGTTTTCTGAAATTAACGTTCAAATGTTTCCATAAATCAGCACCCGAGCCACTTGCTGGTTTCATCCAAAGACAGGACAGCAGCAGAGCCACCAGGAGTTCTGTTAACAATAACTGTAAAATATTCCACCGCAGAACCACATTTGGACAAACAGCTTTCTCTATAAAGGGCAGTCACATCTGGAACACAATGCCAAATGTAATTAAAATAATAACGGACTTTAAAACATTCACTAAAAAGGTTAAAAACTGGCTGAAAAATAAACAAGAATGTACTCATGTATGAATTAATTGTCTGCAAAGTGAGAGTGAATGAAGGGAAGGAATAAATGTGTTTGTTTATAGTGAGTGACGAAGGGAGGGAGGCCTGAAATAGGCAAACATGAGTTGTGTTATATGTGTTAAATGTAAGACAGGCTGTTATATTTGTGTATTTATAATATTTATGTTAAATGTGAGTCAGGCTGTTATATTTGTGCATTTATAATATTTATAATATTTATAATTGTGTATTTATAATCTTTCTGCATTGATGTATGTGGTTATTGTGTATTTTTTTTTTCCATCTTTACTTGATTCTCTTTTCTAAAGCCCATCCAGGGACAAGAGTTGCAAATTAGCTAATAGCTATACACTCTATGTGCAACACATCAGATTGATTGTCTTTGATTAATTGTCTATGTTTATTGCACTGTCCCTGTCAAATAAACTAATCTACTACTACTACTACTATTTACATATTTATTCCATCCAGCTACAATGCTCCGTACTGTGTGTCTCTATATATATATTTATATTTATATGTACATATGTATACTCGCTGCTCTTGTTTTTCTCTTGCCTTCTGATTGTTGCTCTGAGTGTTGCTATCCCCGTGCTGTTGCAATCCTGGAATTTCCCCATTGTGGGACTAATAAAGGCTTATCTTATCTTATATTAATTATATTAAAGGTAAAATATCTAAATCAATTGCAATACTACACAGAGTGAAATATTTGCTGAATCAACCCACACTATATACTTTGTATCATTCATTATTACTCCCATACATGACATATTGTACTGAAGTATGGGGAAATACATATAAAACAAACATATATCCAGTCTTTATGCTTCAGAAGAGAGCTATTAGAATAATAAACAACGCTGCTTACAGGGAACCAACAAACCCACTTTTTCTTAAATTAAAAGCTCTCAAGTTGAAAGATCTGGTTGACTTTAAAACTGCAGTAATAATGTTTAAAGTGAAGAATCTATCACTGCCCGCAAATATCCAAAAGTTGTTCCAAATAAGGGAGAAACAATATCATTTCAGAGGAACATGTATATTTCAAAAACCTTCAGTGAGAACTACCACCAAGCAACACTGTGTTTCAGTGCAAGGAGTCAGCTTATGGAACGATTTTGGACCTGAATTAAAATCATGTACAACGCTTGGACAATTTAAACAAAAACTAAAGGAAGAAATACTCCAAACATATATCCAAGATGACATGTAAAATCACATAAGGATTGTCATATCCAGTCTGTGTTGTTGCTTAGTTTTTTTTGTCACATTTTGTCTTAGCTTTGTTCTGAATTGTAATCGCTCTTGTTTTGTTTTTCTTTTGAATTCTTGGATGGAATATGGGTGGGCAATATAAGCTGCGGCTTCAGCCATCACCCACTTCGGATAACTTATGTTGAACTATATAATCAGAGGAGTTATTGTTTAATTTGACCTTGTTGGATTTTTTTTTCTTTTTCCCCCTTTGTTATATCATTCTGTTTCTTTTAATCTTTACTTTTAATCTATCCAAAATAAAGAAAGATTCATTCATTCATTCATTTTTGTTGCTGTTGTGAAAGTACACACAGTTGGTGATTTATTTTTTTAACAATATATTGATAAATTTACCATCCAATGTAAATTTGATTTCAGTACAAATTTGCAAGAATAAAGGTGCAAAAATATGATAAAAGATGCTAATTTACAATTTAAATATATTGTCTGGGTCTATATTTATATTTTTCCGGGTAATTTAACTAACTGTAATGCTGTTAATACCATCTAGCTGCAATGCTTCTGCACTGTGTATATAACCGTGTACATATGTATATTTATTTACTGCTTTGGCTAACCAATTCTTATCTTATAATCTTATTTACTATTGCTGTGAGCACTGCTATCCCTTTACTGTCAGAGTTGCCCCTTTGGGGCAAGGAAGAAGAGTGAAGCAAATTTGATAAGCCATAGTTTATTGTGAAAACAGAACAGAAAGCAGAAAATAATACAGCTCGTGGGCTGAACCAAAAGCACGGCTAGGCAAGACCAGAAAATAGGCTTGGTAGACACGTGGGTATAATGCCAACACAAGGCAAGGACACCGCCCTGGACATAGACTCACACTGGCATAAATAGACGAGGGGGCAATCAAGACAACACAGAGCAGGTGAGAACAATCAGGGGCAATCAGGGCATGGCCACAGGTACAGAAAAACATGAGGAGCTGAGACAAAAGGTAAAGAGGAATGGAGGACACACAAGAAACATGAACGAAGGATCAGAGAATACATGACCATGAAAAGGGATGGTGATAATAAAGATGATACATAACTAAACTCAAACCCCAGGCCAGAATAAAGAACATAACCCAATTATAATAACTATTCATAAACACAGAGAATTCCAAAGTACAAACTGGGCTGAGGCAGGGAAAACACAGAAAAAAGCAAAAATAAACTCAAAGCGTGAACATGGTCCCCAGACTATGCCCAGAACCCTGACAGTACCCCCTCCCCAAGGGTCGGAAACTAGACAACCCAAACAAACACAAAACAAACTCTTACCCCCTACAAAGTGCAAAATAAAACACAGTTTGTGGGGATTAAACAGAGTCCAAGAACCCACAGCACCAGGCAGATTGGGTGGCCTTCCAGCATCCCTAAGCCACTGGATCACGAGACGAGATGGGTCAGGAGGCCTGCCCAAGTCCATGGGCCACCTGACGGAGCAACACAGCTCTGTAGGAGTGTTGAGCTCAGAAGCCTTCAACACGGGAGATAACATAGAAACTCTTTGCACAGGATACAACATAGGGGCCCCTTGTTCTGGAGCTAACAACTCAGGAGCCTTTTGCTCTGAGGGCAGTACCTGAGGGGCCTTCAGTACTCTGACCTCAGGAACACATGGTGGAAGCCCCCCAGCCTCTGGAGCAATGATGGGTGAAGGCCCCCCAGCCTCTGAAACGATGAGTGGAGGCCCCCCCGACCTCTGGAACAACGATGGGTGGAGGTCCACTGACCTCTGGAACAACGACAGGTGGAGGTCCACCGACCTCTGGAACAGTGACGGGTGGAATGGACAGCTCGACCTCTAGAACAATGACGGGTGGAGGTCCCCCGACCTCTGGAACAGCAGGGGGCTGAGGTGGAGCATGGTCCTCCAGTGGCTCCATTCTAAACATGGCCACCTTGGACATGGGAGGAGAACAGGAGGTCAATGAAGTGACACCACAGTCATTAGCAGCAGAGACTGGTAGGGAGGGCCCAAAAGCTGATGGAATCTGCATTTGGGTCCCCCTACCAGGAGCAAGGCAAGTCTTTTCTAAGATTGTTGTTGAAAATAAGGGAAAAGGTACTTGCCTTAACTCCTGGTCTCCTGCTGCCAGGGTGACCACCTCATAATAAACTCCAGGTGTGGCGGCTTCTGGAAGAGCTGTAGCAGTGGCGGCCTCTGGAACATACGGTGAAAACACACTGACTTCTGGAGCCACCAGCTGGGGTACACCGGCCTCAGGAGCAGATATCAGCAGCATGGAGGTGAGGTGGAGAGCAACGGCTGGAGGGGAGACCCCTGTCTCTGATGAGCCAGGAGCTGAAAGCTCCTCCACTTCTGATGTGGGGGAGAAGTTATTGAAGAGGAAGAATTCACTGAAGAAAACTGGAATGTCCCTCCTCAAATGCGGGTTGGATGCCACCAGCTGGAGTACCTCCCTCCACACTATGTCCCGCGATCCATCCCCCCGAAGGCAGAGGTTGTATCCTTGTCCCATCTGCCAGATGGGGTCCTGCAGCTCCGTGCGACGGGTCAACTCCTCTGGCATTGGGCTCGGGAGAGAGGAGAGAGAAAAGGTAGGCGAGTATGGAAATACTGAAGCAGCAGCAGAACTGACAAGCAGAGATGGGTGGGAGAAGCTCAGAGGTGGTTGAAGGCTGCCATTGAGCCCCCTCCCCAGGAACAAGGTAAGACCTCTCATAACTAGGTGTTAGAAAATGGTACTTGCCTTATTCCCTGCTCTGCTCCTGCTGGACCACCAGGCAAACATGGTGGAGCATCTGATGTGGACACAGGAGCTGGATCACGTCGTGGTACCGGCACTGGAGGTGTGACGACATGCGAAACTGCAAACATGATGACAGGCGAAACTTCAGGCAAAGCTGCAGGCATGATGATAGGCAGAACGAACTGCTCCGGCAAAATAGGTGAAGCAGAAGCTGGTGTGTGCGTCATGGAGAAAGCTGGAGCTATCTAGGGAGGAGCTGGAGCCGATGTTTGTGTAAAGCGTTGAGATGAGTGGCGTCTTTCGGAACCTTCCTTCCACCCAGGCCCGCCAAACGCTGACCAAGATCCTCAAAACTGTTCTCTCTCGATGGCACATCTCTCCCAAGGGACCTGTGGTGCTGTGGACGCCGCAGTAGATAATGTTGACGGGAGGGCATCTGACTCCGGCGAGGAGGAGATGGTAGGAACCAGTAGAAGCAGAGAGAGGTTGAGAGGTTCTGAACCTGGGAGTGGAGGCACACAATCTGTCTGACAGCGAGTCGGTTGGCAACTCCTCCCAAGCAAAGCATCTTATCCCATTGGGAGGCGCTGTTCTGGACTCCAATCACCATCTCGTCTGTCATGGTCACCACCTCCAGCTCATCCCTGACTCCACTTCTTTCTCTTCCTTTTTTGGTAGCTTGGTAGAAGCGTGGGTAGCACGCTGACCTAAGACAAGGACACTGCCCTGGACATAGACTGACACTGGCATAAATAGACGAGGGGGCAATCAAGATGACAAGAGAGAGCAGGTGAGAACAATCAGGAGCAATCAGAGACAGCAGGGCATGGCCACAGTTACAGAAAAACATGAGGAGCTGAGACAAAAGGTAGGAAAGGAGGAAACACAAGAAACATGAATGCAGGACCAGGGAATACATGACTATGAAAAATGATAGTGATAATAACAAAGAGAATGATACAAAACTAAACTCAAACCCCAGACCAGAATAAAGAACATAACCCGACTATAAGGGGCAGCGCGGTGGTGGAGTGGCTAGCACTGCGGCAGCACAGCAACTCACCCTTGGCCGGGAGATCCTGGGTTTGATCCCAGCCCCCGACCAACAGTGATCTGTGTGGAGTTTGCATGTTCTCCCCGTGTCTGCGTGGATTTACTCCGGAATTTCTCCGGTTTCCTCCCACATGCCAAAAAAAACCATGCCAGTCAGGTTAATTGGCATCAAACTGGGGATTCTAAATTGTCCTTAGGTATGACTGTGAGAGTGAATGGTTGTCTGACTCTCTGTGTTGGCCCTGTGATGGACTGGTGATCTGTCCAGGGTGGACCCTGCCTCTCGCCCAGGGATGCTGGGATAGGCTCCAGTCCCCCCGCGACCCGAAAAGGATTAAGCGGAAGAAGATGGATGGATGGATGGATGGAACCCGACTATAACAAATAATAATAAACACAGAGAATTCCAAAAGTACAAACTGGGCTGAGGCAGGGACCACAAAACAAAAAGCAAACAAACTCAAAGCGTGAACATGGTCCCCAGACTATGCCCAGAACCCTGACATTTACTGCTGCAATCCTGGAATTTCCCCATTGTGGGACTAATAAAGGCTTATCTCATCTTATCTTATCTTTAAAGTCACAAATTTACTGTAAGCAAGTACCAAATTTACAAGAAAAAAGTGAGATTTTTGTGAGAAAAAAGACAATTTCCAAATGCAGAAAAAAAGCTCACAACAAAAAAGTCACAAATTTAAAACAATGAAGTCACATTTACAAGAAAAAAATAGCCAGTTTTTCACATTTCATGTTTTTTTTTTACTTTTTTCTCTCATAAATGTCCAATTTTCTCACCAATTACTGAGGTTTTTATTAATAACTTTAACACTTTTCTTAGAAAGTTATAACTTAAAAAAAAAACTGCAACTTTTTCCTGGCAAATGTATTACTTTTGTAGTAAATTTAGTACTTCTTTCTTATAAATTTGGAATGTTTTGTGATAAAATTGTTACCTTTTCCCCACACAAATTTACAATATACTCGTACATTTGACACTATTTTATATAATGGAGGTTTAATATTTTATTTATTGAAAGAAAAGCCTTTTTTCTGATTTTTGCAAAAATTTGTTTCTTTTGAACAGATACTCTTTCAGTGGATGCTGCCCATTTTTGTCCAGTAAATACATAATTAATGATGAAGACCATAGTCTCTGTGTGGATTGATAATTTTGTAAAAATCTATGGGAGTATTAAATAGTTCCATGAGTGTATAGGTATTAAAATAAAATTGACATAACAAATAAGTACAGTAAAATTTTCGCTTTTTATTTAGTATTTAGGAGTGCCCTTTTTTGGGTTGAGCACCTAGGTGCCGCCCTATGCCACTGGCATGGAAATAACTTAACCTGCCCACTGAAATGCACCTCACTGAACACAGTAATGACAAACTTTATCTTCTGAGTTTTTTTTTTAATACACTACTCACAAAAAGTTAGGAATATTTGGCTTTCAGGTGAAATTTATGGAAAATGTAAAAAGTTCACACTACAGTGATATTATATCATGAAAGTAGGGCATTTAAGTAGAAGCAAGCAATGGTGATTTCCTCATCTCAAACAATTTATTGAAACAAAAGCCAACAACAGTGGTGAGTATACCACAACAAAAAATGTCATTGTCTCAATAACTTGTCATGTGCCCTTGAGCATCAATTACAGCTTGACAGCGACGTCTCATGCTGTTCACAAGTCGACTTATTGTCTGCTGAGGCATAGCATTCCACTCTTCTTGAAGGATGGCCCTCAGGTCACTGAGGTTGTGGGGTGCAGGGTTACAAGCCTCTACACAGCAACTCAGCTGTTCCATAGGTTTTCTATGGGATTCAGGTCTGGAGAAAGTGCAGGCCACTCCATTTGAGGTACCCCAGCCTCCAGCAGCCGTTCCCTGATGATATGACCTCGATGAGCTGGAGCATTGTTGTCCATGAAGAGGAATTAGGCCTGTGTTGTTCATGCAGGGGCACAATGACTGGATTAATGAAGTTATTCAGGTAGTATTGGCTTCTCACTGTACCATTCACAAGGTGTAGGGCAGTTCTGTATTGATTAGACACACCTGCCCAGACTAACACCACCACCACCAAAGGCAGATGCATAGCGCTCTCCTTGACGTCTCCAATATTGTTGTCGGCCATCATTTCTGCTCAGCGTGAATCGACTTTCATCAGAGAACAGCACTGAGGCCCACTGGTCCCTTGTCCAGCGTAAATGTTCCCTGGCCCACGCCTGTGCCTTTTGGTGTGGTCGGGTACCCTTGTAGGTTGTCTAGCACACAGATCACGCTGATGTAAGTGGTTTTGAATGATCTGATGTGACACTTGGGTGCCTCTCACCTACCTTAAATGTGCCTGGAGTTGAGTGGCATTCATCATTCAGTTCCGCAGGGCACTGTTCACAATGAAGCGGTCATCAGTGTGGGATGTAGCCAAAAGACGTCCACATCTATGGCTTTCTGTGACTCTTCCAGTCTCTCTGTATCTCTGTTGCAACCTGCTGATGACACGCTGTAACACTCTAAGCTCAGTGGCCACTTCCCTCTGAGAACATCCTGTTTGGAGCCTTGCAATGGTGAGGTACTGTTGATCAACTGTGAGGTGTTGTCTTGGTCTCATGATGTCAAAATGTGAACGGCATGATGAAGAGGACTGTTTAAATACCAATTCTAATTGAACCAGAAAATTTATTGGTCGATTCATGGATCAAAAACCTGTTGTGAATTTTGCTGTTAAGCACCTTGTTAGAGAACAGCAAGTTATGCAAAAAGTAGTGAAACATTGAACAGTTGGACATGTGCATTCAAAAGGTTACAGAAGGTCAAATTAAGTTCACCTGTAAAGGTTATAGTGCATTTTAGGTGAATCCTGAAATTTTACCCGAAAGCTGAATATCCCTAACTTTTTGGGAGTAGTGTATATATCTATATATGAAGGTTCTCAGTCAGTGTGAGGTTAATGAACTTAAGTGATATCTGCGAGAGGTGGCGGTAACTAGATGAAACACAGCAACTCCTGATCAAAATCTTTAGACCAGGGGGAAAATTACAAGTATTTGCATTTCGTGCTGGTGGATCTTAACCAGGTTGTAAGTAGAGCTTCAAAATGTAAAAAAGAAGAAAAGGGAGCAAGAGACAAAAAACAGAGTGTAGGCAATTTATTGAAAACTGCATTTACTGTAACTGCATTTTTAATGTCAAAGTGTCAAAAAAGGTCTCAGTAGTGAGTAGCCCCACTGTTCTTGTTGCTCACTTTAAAAATTCATTTAGCCATGCTTGATGCAAGTGTTTCCAGCAGGCTGGTGGGAACATTGCTCCATGTGGTGAAGATGGTTTCATGAAGGGCATCCACGGTCTGGAACTGACGTCCGTTTTTGTAAACTTCCCTTGCCATCCATGCCCAAATGTTCTCAGTGGGATTTAGGTCAGGGGAACACACATCATCTTCTTCTCTATCCCCTCACCCAGTCGTGAGTCGCAGCAGATAACTGCCCCTCTTTGAGCCTGGTTCTGCTGGAGGGTTTTTCCTGCTAAAGGGAAGTTTTTCCTCACCACCGTCACCAAGCGCTTACTCACAAAGGATCGCCTGATTGCTGGGGTCTTTCTGCAATTGTGGGTTTTTCCCCTACAGTTTGAAAGTGCTATGAGATAACTGTTGTGAAATGGTGCTATATAAATAAAGTTGAATTGAATTGAATCCAAATTCATCTAGGAGTTTTTGCGTGATCCTGCTAACAGACAAAGAAATGGCAGCAAAAACAATATGACTACATTATAACAAGACTGTCATAATTTTAATTGACCACACAGTAGGGTTGGGCAATTCAACCTTAAATCAACATCATGATTTATTGACCCTTTCAGGTCAGCTTTTTTTTCCTCATCTCATCTCCCTTGCGGTTTACTGACAAGGCTCATAATAATTACCCGGTGAATGTGGCGTGCAGTGCATAACCCTGATGATACTACAACAGCAATATGAAGGAGCTGCTTGTTATGTCTGGAAATGAGTCGCCGACAGCGGATGTGAACTGAACACACACTTTATTCATACCACACTTAACTATATACAGATGGGTGGCGCCGCCCTGTGCTATGGTCAGTTTGCCACTTGATGACGTCACCTACGGCAAGCCACCACGTCCAAACACCACATTTTCCATTTACATTTACAATACATTTACATTTGAGTCCCCGTTGTGCTGTTTGCTCTCTACATGTCTGTTCTGTTCATCTTCTCTATCCCCTCACCCCCCCAGCCAGTCGCAGCAGATGACTGCCCCTCCCTGAGCCTGGTTCTGCTGGAGGTTTCTTCCTGTTAAAAGGGAGTTTTTTCTCTCCACCGTCACCAAGTGCTGCTCACAGGGGATCGCCTGATTGCTGGGGTCTTTCTGCAGTTGTGGGGGTTTCCCCTACAGTTGAAAGTGCTATGAGATGACTGTTGTTGTGAAATGGCGCTATATAATTAAAGTTGAATTGAATTGACTCTTGCGTCCAAGCATTAGTAGGGCCGGGGAGCTGCCCGTCGTTGCGTGAGGCGCCACTCTGTAATGTGGTAGGGTGCGCTGTAATGCGGCCGAAAACCCAAGCCCATTGGCTAGGTGTGCCCTGAGACCATTCTTGAGGTTCTGATTGAACCTGAGGATGATAGAAGGTGGTTCTTATGTGTTTGATGCCCCTTTCTTTCACAAAGTCCTCGAAATCCGCTGAGGTGAATTGCGGTCCGGTGCTCATTGTGTTTACGTCTGGCACGCCCCAGCGGGCGAAGAGAGAGGTGAGGAAATCAGTGACTACATCAGTGGTGACTGAGCCGGTGGGTAACACCTCGGGCCATTTTGAATGATGGTCATAGGCCACTAGTAGAAAACGTTAGTGCAAGGGGGCGCTGTGCAGTTCACTGCATATGCCCAATTGGGAGTGTTTCGACAGAGCCGGTGGCAATGGCAGTGGCTGCAGGGGCGGAGGTGGTGGCATTCCAGGTTTTCCGCTGGCCAGAAGAGGCACACAGTCTTTCACCATGATCTCCACGTCTTTGTCGATGCCTGGCCACCAGACCGAGCCTCTGCACCATTGTTTGACTCTGGAGATGCCCAGGAGGCCTGTGTGTACCATGGTCAGGATGTGGCCGTTTAATGCTTCTGGAATCACTGTGCAGTGTCCTCTTGCTATGCAGAAATCATTCCAGCACGACAAATCATCCCTGACCCTGTGGAAGGGTGCCAGTTCTCCCAGCACGTTGGCAAGCCCACCCTCACAGATGAAGTTGTGCAAATGGGTCAGTGTCAGATCCCGCTCTGAAGCCGTCTGGAGTTCTTGCAGGGAGACAAAGTTTTGGAGTGAGAAAAAAGTTAGAAAAACAGTAATTTTATGATAATCTGCCTTTGTCTATCAGACAGGCCGCTTTACTGTCCAGTTTTAAAACTTCTCCTAAAGCCCATTTTTATTCTCTGGCTTTTGACCCAGTTTGAGACGCTGATTTTATTTGTTCTTATTGTCTCAATTGTATGATTGTTGTTTTGTTTGTGCTGTTTTGTACTTTAGCTGTATTTTATTGATTTTATATTTTATTTATAGTTGATGTACAGCACTTTGTGTCAACTGTCGTTTTTAAAAAGCTTTATAAATAAAGTTGGATTGGATTAAAAAAATTAGCCATAAAATAATCCACATTTATAAGTCTCAAATGTACAAGAAAGGTCATAATTTTACAAGAGAAAATTACAAATTTGAGGAAAAGTTTTGCAAGTTTAGATAAATTTACAGAGAAAAGTAGAAAACCATAGGAAATTCGTTATAAATTTTGGAGAAAAACCTCAAATCTTCAAGACTGAAGTCATTACTCAAGTTTTTAAGTGGCTGCTCTTTGTACCCTTAACTCAACTAGAAATTTTTGGTTGTCTACTTTTTATTATTAATTTCACAGCACTGCTTTTACATGAGTAGAATTTCTGGCTACTATACCCACCTCTGATCATATAATTTAAGTATGAATGTATACATTACTATTACGAATGTTTTTTTCCTTCCCTTTCCTACTCTTCGTCAATGGAAAAAAAAAACGCTAGAATAAAAATACAAAAAATACACATTTTGGTTATTTATGTAAACCATGAAAAAAAATCTTGCAGGACAAGATGTGACACTTGGTATTTTCTAACGTGTTTGTATACCACCATAGACAGAGAGAGAACCTGAATTAGGCAGAGCTGAGAGAGGGCAAGATGAGACAGAAGAGAGGAGTCAAGGAGAGGAAAGTGTTCAGGCAGAGGGTCCAGGAGAGATGAGAGCAGAGGAAGGAAAGAAGGATGACCCAGTAAAAAGTCTAAACACAGGACGTCTGGGTGGGACCCCAACTGGCCCAATATTCCAATATTCAAGCCTTGGTTGTACAATACTTCAAATGGTAAGTTCCATTATGCAATATTACTGTGCAAAAATTTTAAAAAATAAAAATAAGTAGTGTAAAATTAACATATTCTGGTTACAATCATGTCATGTGTTTTCTGCCCCCCCCCCCCGGAAAAATATGTTGCCACCGCACCAAGATCTTTAAGCCAGAGGAAACACTGACAAGGGTCACAGCAATGACAAAAGTACTCCAGGGAAAAAACAGCTAGTCTTGAAGATGAATTTGCCTTTCATACTGTAAAATCAAAAATAATAAGTTTTTACTTGTGAAGCACCAGATCTTGACTTAACTTGATCTTAACTCCAAAGTGCCTTCATTGAGAAGACAGTGTATGATGGTCTGGCGAGCGTGCTCCCCCTCCCCTCCTGTTCCTGGTTTCCCGCTGCGGTGATGAGCACACCTGCATGATCATCCACCTGCTGCTCCTGATGAGGCGGTGTATTTAAGGCCCAGCATGAGGGGAGCTCACCGCTGGATCGTCTGGGTTTGCAGCCTCAAGTCTTGTCAAAATTTTACCTCGTCATCTTGTCTCCCCGAACTTACCTCGTGTGTTTCCTGTTTGTCAGGTTGCTGCCACCCGCAGGTGTGTTTCCCTGAGCTGATCACGCTCGCCTGGCCAGGAAGATCATCACATCCACCCAGGTCCCGCCTTCCACCTGTCCCCGGTCTATGTTGGAGTTCCCTGCTGGACTCCACTGGGTCTGACTGTAAGTGTGCTTTCCTGCATTATTCTCCCATCGGAGAACCTGTCCCTTATCACCTGTGTCTGCTCTCTCCCTTAGGCTACATGTGCTCCAGGGGGCTCCTGTTTTGGCAGAGATTTAAGTTGGTGTTTTTGTGTTTCGCTTTTCTTTTGTTTTGCATTTTGGTTTTCTGTTCAATAAAGTTGTGACACTTTTTATTGGTGTCTGAGTGATCATTCTGGCTGCTCTGCATTTGACTCTGACCCTGGTCTGAATCGGGACAGAATGATCCAGCCAGGATCAAGGCTCAGTGAGCGCTTCGCCAGGCGAACACTCAGCACTCGAGCATTTTGGTGCCGCGGAGCTCCAGGTCGCGTTCTTTTCTGAGAAACTACAAACTATCACTCAGCAATTGGCAACAGTAACCGAACACAAGTGTCGGCTTCCTGGTGCAGTGCCTTCCTCTGCACCTGCTGCCCCGGCAGCTGCTGTTGTCCGCAGGAACATCTCTGTTCCCACTCCTGCTCCCTATGGAGGGGAGATGGGGGGTTGCAGGGGGTTCCTGCTTCACTGCCGGTTATATTTTCAGCAGGTGGAAGGGGAATACAGGGATGATGTGGCCAAGATTCACTTTCTGACCTTGTTGTTGCAGGGCCAGGCGCTCCGGTGGGCTCAGTCCATCTTGAGCAGCCCAGATGGACCCTTTACTGCCCTCCCATCGAGTTTCCCAGTTATCGACTGGTAGACAGCAAGCTAACACGTGTGGTGCAGGCCTCAATGACAACAAGATGCTTCCTTTTATCTCGTTTATTGAAGCTACCCCACAAGGAGCTCAACATGATGTACACTCGTCTTTTTGGTTTTACATCCGTTTACATTCGTTCCTACATCCGTGTAAAACTGCAACAAAGTAGACATATACACGCCGTCAATGATATGGTCACCGTGTTTAGCTTAGCACATGTTAGCATTAGCTCTAGCTTAGCTTGGTAACAATGTTGGCAACGGACTAGACAGTCGCTTAAAATACACCAATGCAACCGTGCAGTTCTCATTGTAGCTGTTAAACACTGTCAAACCATGTAGGATACTCACGGACTAATGATGTCCAAGGCGCCGATAATTAAACAACATTCACAGCGTTCGTACATCGGGTGAAGCTCTGATCGGTCTCCCGTTATATCATTACTGCGCATGTGCAACACTTTGTGTGTCAGTTCAAAACGATGCTTTCACTACACCACTAGAGGGAACCAAACTCACTTACATGAAATGCTGTAATGGGAGCAGCCCAACTTAGTTCATGGAGGAAGCATACTCCCCGTCTGGTGCAATAACATTGTACCACTATTTAGCCTTACAACATTTCAAACAACAGTGCATAACAATGTTAACCATATCATTAGCTATTATTCCCCATCTGCTAGCAGTAAAACCATTTCTGTAATTGGTCTCAGAAACACTAATAGTCCCATCTCTTATTATCTTCACCTCTGCTTTTCGTATTTTATTGTCCTTTCCGTGAAATGTCTTCACAATCCGCCCCATGGGCCAGTCATTTAAGATAAGATAAGATAAGATAAGCCTTTATTAGTCCCACAACGGGGAAATTCCAGGATTGCAACAGCACAGGGATAGCAACACTCAGAGCAACAATCAGAAGGCAAGAAAAAAAAACAAGCAAGCAAGAGCAGCTAATATACATATGTACATATTACTATAAAATATATATATACACACACACACACAGACACACAGTGCAGAGCATTGTAGCTGGATGGAATAAATATATGAATATATGAACACACAGTGCAGAGCATTGTAGCTAGATGGAATAAATATGTAAATATATAAACACCCACAGTACGGAGCATTGCAGCTAGGTGGAATAAATATGCAAGTATATAAACACACACAGTGCGGAGCAATGTAGCTAGATGGAATAATATGTAGATATATAAAAACACAGTGCGGAGCATTGTAGCTAGATGGAATAAATATGTAAATATATAAACACACACAGTGCAGAGCATTGTTGCTAGGTGGGATGAAACAGCATAACCGTCTACTTAGTTATCCTACATGGTATGATTATGTGCCCATACATATTCTCACCCTCCATAGCGACCGGTATGTTCCTAGTTGTATGCCAGAGAGGACCATTGTGTAAGTCTATTGCATCTTTTGCATTAAAAAAAAACTATTAGTTTGTTACGTCTTTTTGCTATCTCTGCGAGCAGCCCTGCTTAGGTTGTACAGTCTGACAGCCGTTGGTAGGAAGGACCTACGAAACCTCTCGGTTGTGCACCTGGGATGATGTAGTCTGCTGCTAAATGAGCTCCTCAGTGCATCCAGTATGTCCTGCATAGGGTGGAACTCGGACTCCAGCAGAGATGACAGTTTAGCCACCGTCCTTCTCTCTCCTATCTCCTCCATCGGATCAAGGCGCTGCCCCAGGACAGAGCTAGCTTTCTTAATCAGTTTGTTCAGTCTCTTCCTATCGGCTGCAGTAATGCCACTGCCCCAGCAGACCACTCCAAAAGTGATGGCTGATGCCACCACCGTGTCATAGAATGACTTCAGCAGCGCCCCTTGTACACCAAAAGACCTGAGTCTCCTCAGCAGGAACAGCCTGCGCTGTCCCTTCTTGTAGAGTGCGTCAGTATTGTGTGACCAGTCTAGTTTATTGTTCAGATGAATACCCAGGTACTTATAGGATGTCACCATCTCGATGTCTGTTCCCTGTATATTTACTGGTGCTGTGAGGGGCTGCCCATGCCTGCAGCAGTCCACCACCAGCTCCTTAGTTTTCCTCGCGTTGATCTGGAGGCAGTTCCGATGGCATCAGTCCACAAAGTCCTGGATAAGCCCTCTGTACTCAGCTTCATCTCCGTTGGAGATGAGACCAACGATCGCAGAGTCATCAGAGAACTTCTGTAGATGGCAATGTGTTGTGTTGTGTGAGAAGTCCGCAGTATAAAGAGTGAGCAGGAAGGGAGCCAGCACCGTTCCCTGGGGGGCCCCCGTGCTACTGATGATCGTGTCATTTGTGTGTGTTTGCCCATCCTTGAGCAAAACGACATCTCCAACACTGATGTTCAGTTTCTCATCAGTCCATTTTCTTCGGCTCTGAAGAGTCACGAGATACTCTTGTCTCCATTGTTTCCAAAAACTATCCGCAAGAGCCTGCACTTGTTTCCACTGACATGCATGAAGTTCTGGTGCAGCGAAAGTTCCCGATGGTGCTGTCAAGGGGTTGGTTTTTTGGGTCAGTAGCATTGCTGGGGTTAGGATGGTTGGATTGTCAGGATCTGTTGAGACCGGTACGAGTGGTCTTGGATTCATCACTGCCATAACCTCCGCCATTAAGGTGCTCAGTACCTCATGCGTGAGCCGTAGTTTGTTCTTGAGAAGTAGTGCATCTAAAATCCGCCTGGCAACTCCAATGAGTCTTTCCCAGGATCCGCCCATGTGTGATGCATGAGGTGGGTTAAAAAACCATTTGCAACCCTTTTCTTGGAGGTAACTCGTTAATGCTGCGTCACTGTGCTCAATTCTCAGTTCCTTACATGCCCCGATAAAGTTTGTGCCCCTATCAGATTGCAGAAGCTGTGCGGGTCCCCGAATGGAGAAGAATCTTCTCAGAGCATTTATGAAACTGGACGTTGACATTGATTCAATCAGTTCGATGTGCACAGCTCTTGTTGACATGCATGTGAAAAGTAGAGCCCATCTGTTGCTGGTTGCTATGTAATACCACTGTGATGGAAGTGTTGACTTTCTGATGCGGGTTACACGGTTTGCCACATATGCGTAGAACCTTTTTGTGTTATTGTTTATGTAGCCGAGAACAATCTTACTGTCTGTATAAAACTTGACAGCATCCATTGCAGTGTCTATCTCATTCCTGATCAGCTCGTACATCTCAACAGCTAGAACAGCTGCGCATAACTCCAAACGAGGGATGGTGTGTGCAGAGCGTGGTGCTATTTTAGATTTACGCATAATGAACCCTGAGTGGCACTGACCTTCATTGTTGGTGGTTCTCAGGTATGCTACTGCTCCGATTGCCAAGGTTGATGCATCTGAGAAAATGCATAACTCTCTTTTTTGAACAGGAGGCTGCGACAATGGCAGGTAGCACCTTGGTATCTGTAGGTCTTCTAGGTCTTTCAGTTTGTTCCATTCCTCTTCTCTCTCAGCGGGAAGTGGTTCATCCCAGTCGCCATGTTCTGTTGACAGTTCACGCAGGAGGTTCTTCCCCTGCATCGTAATAGGCGCCACAAACCCTAGAGGATCATACAGGCTGTTGACTGTCGCTAAGACTTCCCTTCGTGTGTAGGGCTTCCTGTCGATGGACACCTGAAACATAAAACTGTCAGTTTCAAGATTCCAAAGCACTCCTAAACTGTGCTGTAGTGGGAGCTCGTCGCGTTTGAGATCTAAGTCTTTTAAGTCCTTTGCTCTTTCGTTCGCCGGAAAGGCTTCCATGACCCTGTGGTCATTAGATGCTATTTTGTCTAATTTGAGATTGGATTGTGCTAACATCTTTTGTGCATTTGTCAGCATGTCAACAGCTTCTTCTGGTGTGGCTGTGGAGGCTAATCCATCATCTACATAGAAATGTCTCATTGTGAACTGTGTTGTGTCGTGTCCATGCTCTTTCTCACCTTCAGCTGCAACACGTCTCATGCAGTAAATAGCCACGGCTGGAGAAGGGCTATTGCTGAACACATGCACTTTCATTCTGTAGTCTCCTACTTCTTTGTCCATGATGTCAATAAAAACTTGATCTTCTATTGACAGCACTGGTTTATTGTCATCCTTTGTTTTATCAAAGACTGTGTTTCCTAAGTGGTCTGTGTCTCTCTCACCCTGCAAGGCATATGGTAGTATGCTGTTGGGGTGTGAGGTAGAGCAACCTGAAACCTCTTTGACAAGAAATGTGTTTGGGCATGGGCTGAGGAATGATGCACAACCATTGTAGAGCACATGTGTCTTTAGCACGTTAACGGTCGAAGGCTTGTGTGTCATCCCCAAACACGTTTCTCCCACAATAACCCATCCCAAGTCCAAGCGCTGTGCATAGGGAGTACTGTGGGGCCCATTTATTTGTTCTCTCACCTTGTGCACCTGTAGGATGTCTCTTCCCAGCAATAGGAGGATGGGAGCATGTTCATCTACAGGTGGAATCTTGTCTGCGACTTTTCTCAGGTGTGGATGCACAAGTGTGGCCTTTGGAGATGGAATCTCCCTCCTGTCATCGGGGATCATGTCACACTCGATCAAGTTTGGAAGCTGGAGCTGTACTTTTCCATCCATTGGTTCTATCATGAAGTTTGAAGCTCTCCGCCCCCAAACCGCAGTAGCCCCTGAACACGTTTTCAGTGTGTAAGGGTCGGAAGGTGCTCTAATGTTGAACAGCTGGAAAAACTCTGATTTAGCGAGTGATCTGTTGCTTTGTTCATCGAGCACTGCATACATTTTCTGGGCTTTTTCTCTGTGTCCTGCAGGATAAACTAACACAGGGCTAATTTTTGAGCAGGATCGTGGGTTTTCTGCATTACCGCAAACTTCTGTGCATCTAGACGTGACTAGTGTGCCCTCATAATCATGGGACTCCCCGCCATGATCCGTCTCAGCTTCCTGAGGTTCCATGGGAGGAGGAAAGGGGCCGGGATGTAGTGCTGCTACATGTCTATCACTACCGCAGTCAGAGCACTGGATTGACTGTTTACAGTCTTTTGCCAGATGCTGAGTGGGCCCACAACACTTAAAGCAGATGTGATTCTCTCTCAAGAACAGTTTGCGTTCTTCTATTGGTTTTGCTCTAAACGTTTTACATTTCTTTAATGGGTGTGGCTTTCTGTGTATGGGACATTGTTTATCTGGGCTTTCTGTTCTTTGATGTGTGTGGTTACCTTTAGCTGCGGGTGAAGCTGGTGGGATGTCTGTTTTGTGGACACTGATGAGGTGCTTACTGGCGAACTTGGGGGCCTTTTCAACTCTGGTGTTCATGTGGGCCGGTGGAGAGAAACTGAAACTTGGGTCGTTTCTTATTTTGGCCTGTTGTCTGACGTAACTGGAAAAAATGCTGAAAGGAGGAAAAGCGACTTTGTGTGTTTCTTTGTATTTGGCACCTGCTGCAATCCACTTCTCCTGTAGGCTGTAGGGCAGTTTCTTAACAGCAGGATTCACTCCACGGGCTGTATCCAGGTATGTGAGCCCAGGTAGGTATCCGCCATCCTTTGCACATTCGAGTTCCTGTAGAACGTCACCAAGTTCTCTCAGCTTGAGTGCATCTTTGTTGCTGATTTTGGGAAAATGATCAAGCTTTTTTAACAGTGCATTTTCTATTGCTTCGGGTGACCCATAACACTCTTCTAGCCTTTCCCAGACTAAGTTGAGGGCTGCTTTTGGGTTGAAGACATGTGCAGAGCAGATCCTCTTTGCTTGTTCTGCTGATTCTGTGCCAAGCCATTTTATCATCAAATCCAATTGCTCGTGGTGTGAGAGGCTGAGGTCTTGTATGGCGTTCTGGAAAGATGCCTTCCATGTCCAATAATTCTCTGGAAGGTCATCAAACTGTAGGAGTCCCGTGCTCAACATCTCCCGGCGTGTGAGGTATTTGGTCATATCCTGAATGCTTTGTGCTTCCACGTAATGTGTTGCGGGGGCATAATAGGGTCGTAATGTTGGGGGATTAATTGTCTCTGCAGCTCCATGCTCCTCCTTCATGTTGATGCTGACCCTACTCTTACCATCTACAGCATTGGATGAGATGGCTGGTACATTTGTGGCCATTTCAAACTGTTCACACTGGATCTTAGAGGGGGTGACTGGATCAGTTTTAAGTGGAATTTCCTCAAGGTGCACATCAAAGTGTTTCTGTACATACTGAGATGTGCGTTGTGCTGAGCCAACTGGCAAGTCCATTAATGCTTGACTGAATTCACTTCTTGCACATTGCTCTGCTTCTTCATAGGCCGCAGCTTCAGCTTCTGCAGCTGCAACAGCCTTCCGATGGTTCAGAATGTGCATATGTGCTTCAAGATTAGCTTTCTGCGTGATGAGGGCTGCTTCTTTCTCTGAATAAGCTAATTTAGCCCGTGCAGCATCTGCTTTGGCTCTAGCCTTTATGGCTGAGGAGGTAGCTGAAGAAGCCTTGCTTGACTTGGAGCTACGTGAATATAACGAGCTACCTTGTACAGCTGTAGCCAAGGGAGCTGTGTGTTCCGTCTCCATAACTTCACTTCTGAGTTGGGGAGTTGGCTGGTGCTGCTCTCCTGCCCTGAGGCTCATTTGCTGCTTGTTGTTTGTTTATTGGGCCCGCCACGCTGTAGTCCTTTTACTTTACTGCCCTCCCATCGAGTTTTCCAGTTATCAACTGGTAGACAGCAAGCTAACACGTGTGGTGCAGGCCTCAATGACAACAAGATGCTTCCTTTTATCTCGTTTATTGAAGCTACCCCACAAGGAACTCAACGTGATGTACACTTGTCTTTTTGGTTTTACATCCGTTTACATTCGTTCCTACATCCGTGTAAAACTGCAACAAAGTAGACATATACACGCCGTCAATGATATGGTCACCATGTTTAGCTTAGCACATGTTAGCATTAGCTCTAGCTTAGCTTGGTAACAATGTTGGCAACGGACTAGACAGTCGCTTAAAATACACCAATGCAACCGTGCAGTTCTCATTGTAGCTGTTAACACTGTCAAACCATGTAGGATACTCACGGACTAATGATGTCCAAGGCGCCGATAATTAAACAACATTCACAGCGTTCGTACATCGGGTGAAGCTCTGACCGGTCTCCCGTTATATCATTACTGCGCATGTGCAACACTTTGTGTGTCAGTTCAAAACGATGCTTTCACTACACCACTAGAGGGAACCAAACTCACTTACATGAAATGCTGTAATGGGAACTGCCCAACTTAATTCATGGAGGCAGCATAGACCCCTTTATTCGTTTGAGTGGTTTGTGTGAGAGTTCTTCGGGGCATTTGACCATACAGAGTGTGAGGGGAATATTGTTAGCCTGCTCATGGGGCTCCGCCAGGGGGATTGGTCTGTAGCCGATTTTTCTACTGAGTTCCGGGTCGTTGCGGCAGACTCCGGCCGGAACGACATTGTGTTACGCAACGAGTTTCAAGTCTGAACTTGCAGCTCCGCGACGAGTTGGCTATCCATCCGGCTCCCTCCTCCCTGGATGAGCTCATCTTGCAGGCCATGGCCCTTGACAATTGGTTTAGGGAGCAAGCGAAGGAGTTGAGGGCTGCCGCCTCTCCGCTCAATCAGCCGCCCCACCCCTTAGCACTACTCCACCAGCCTTCTCCGAGCCAATGGCACTTGGCAGGTCCCGTCTGACTCTGGAGGAGCGCCAGCGTCGAGAAAGGAAAAGGGCGTGTTTTTACTGCGGGGTCCCAGGTCATGTTATTTTGAAGTGTCCCGTGAGGCCAAAAGACCCGGCCCGTCAGTATCTGTGGGGGGTCTGGTGGGTGGGTCTTTGCAAAATCCTCCCAACTGTTTTGAACTTTCAGCCCTGATCCAGTTACTGGGAGCCGAGTTCAAAACCTCTGCCCTGGTTGATTCGGAGGTGGAGCAAAATTTTATTCAACAGGCCTTAGTGCAGAATCTAGTTACCCACCAGGAAAGTCCAGACACCTTTATCGGTCTCGGCTGTTTCGGGCAGCACCATTGCGGTGATTGCCGAGCAGACTGAGCCCATTTCGGTCATTCTGTCCGGTAACCACCGTGAGGCTATTCAGTTTCACATCCTGCCTCAGTCTAACACCCCCATGATCCTGGGGTATCCGTGGCTCCGTATTCATAATCCCATCATTAACTGGAGTCAGAGCTCCATTTCATCCTGGAGTCCTTTTTGTCTTGCGTCGTGTTTCCAGTCGGCCGCATGCTCACCTTCGCTCCCGCTCTCCTTCGCTTTGGCTGAGTCGGTGGATCTCAGCTCCGTGCCCGAGGTTTATCATGACTTAGGGGAGGTCTTTAGCAAGTCTAGAGCCCTGTCTTTACCACCTCACCGGGGCTATGACTGTGCTATCAACCTCCTCCCAGGCGCGCAGCTGCCATCCAGCCGGCTCTACAGTTCACCTGGGCTGGAGAGAGAGGCGAGGGAGACCTACATAAAAGACTCCCTGAGCACCGGCATAATTCGTCCGTCGTCTGCTCCCCTCAGCGTGGCGTTCTTTTTTGTAGGGAAAAAGGATGGGTCACTGTGGCCATGTATTGATTACAGTGAGTTTAACGTGATAACCCGGAAGGAGAAGTTTTCTCTACCATTTATCAGTTCAGCATTTGAGTTACACCAACGGGTGTATTTTTTCACCAAGCTCGACCTCCGCAACATGTATCATTTAGTCCACATTTGGGAGGGGGATGAGTGGCAGATGGCGTTTAAGACACATGTGGGCCATTTTGAATATCTGGTCATGCCGTTCGGGCTGACCAACACCCCTGTCATCTTCCAGCGGTTAATAAACAACGTCCTACGAGACTTGGTGAACCAGTTTGTGTTTGTGTATTTGGATGACATTTTGATTTTTTTCTCGCGCCTTGGAAGAGCATGTAGTCCACGTCCGGTCTGTCTTACAGCAGTTGCTGGAGAACCAGCTTTTTGTAAAAGCTGAGAAGTGCGAATTTTCCACTCGCCCAACTTTGTTTCTGGGGTTCATCATTGCCGAGGGCACGGAAAAGGCTGATCTGGCAAAAATTAAAGTGGTAGTAGACTGGCCTACCCCCCAGTCCAGGAAGGATCTTCAGCACTTCCTGGGCTTTGCTAACTTCTACCACCAATTTATCTGAGACTACAGTAGGGTGGTGCAACCACTTATTGCAGTTGACGTCGACCAAAAGTCCGTTCAAGTGGTCTGAGGCCGCTGAACGAGCTTTTGTGACCCTAAAAGGCCTATTCACCAACATGCGTGTCTTGGCGCAGGTGGATTCTGCAGCGCAGTTTGAGGTTGAAGTGGATGCTTCTGATTCGGGGGTGGGCGCTGTCCTCTCCCAGCGCTCCTCCTCCGATCAGAAGCTCCATCTGTGCGTGTATTTCTTTCGGTGGTTGACGCCAGCTGAGAGGAATTACGCTGTTGGGGACCGTGAGTTGTTGGCCATAAAGCTGGTGTTGGAGGAATGGAGACACTGGCTGGAGGGAGCTAGCCAACCGGTTATTGTCTGGACCGACCATAAAAATTTAGAATATCTTCAGTCGGCCAGACTGTTGAATTTGCGGCAGGCTCGGTGGGCCCTGTTCTTTAATAGATTCAATCTATCCATCTCGTACAGACCAGGGTCCTGCAATGCCAAAGCTGATGCTCTCTCACGTCAGTTCTCTCCTGACTCCTCCTCCTCCTCCGCTGCTGCGTCTCCTCCAGAGACTATTATCCCCCCCCCCCCCGCTTTCTTGGGACACTCCAGTGGGAGATCGAGCAGAGGGTCCGGCAGGCACAGTCATCTGAGCTCGTCCTGGAGGGAGGCCCTCCGGACCGGCTGTATGTCCCTGCGGCGCTACAAGGAGAGGTTATCCAGTGGGAGCAGACCAGCTTTTCTGCCTGTCACCCCGGCATCTCTTGGACCATAGACTTATTACACAGAGTGTTTTGGTGGCCCACAATGGGGAGGGATGTGCGGGAGTACGTCAAGGCTTGTTATATCTGCTCCGCAAACAAATCTGACTCCTCCCCTCCGGCGGGTCTCCTCCATCCCCTTCCGGTGCTGGGTCGCCCTTGATCTCAAATATCTTTGGACTTTGTCACGGGCCTCCCTCCATCCCAGGGAAATACTGTCATCCTCACCCATGTCAACCGCTTCTCCAAGGCCGTTCATCTTGTTCCCCTCCCCAAGTTACCATCTGCCATGGAGACGGTTGACCTGCTGACTCAGCATGGCATCCGGTTGCATGGTATTCCCATTGACATTATCTCAGACTGGGGTCCCCAGTTCATGTCCCAGGTATGGCCTGTCGCTGTTAGGGATCGTCCGCCAGTTTGATGTCTGGATATCACCCCCAGAGTAATGGTCAGGCTGAGCGTGCCAATCAGTCCCTGGAGGCCACCCTACGGTGTGTAGCATCCTCCAACCCCGCCACATGGAGCGTCCACTTGACCTGGGTGGAATACGCTTTGAACTTGGCGATCTCCTCTTCCACTAGCTTACGCCATTTGAGGCATTGATGGGTTACACTCCACTGTTGCTGCCCTTGATAGAGAGGGGTCTCACTGTTCCATCCGTGGAGGCCCATGTGTGCCGGTGCCACTGTCTGTGGAGTGCCATGAGAGCTTCCCTCCTCCGCTCTGCGAAGCGCAACAGGTAGTATGCAGACTGCAGATGGGGCACCGGCACCGAAGTAAATCACCTTTTATTGTCATTCAAGTGTACAAGCAATCATGTACAGTAGAACGAGATTGTGTTTTACCTATCTACTGTGTTAATCACACACACCCCAAGTGTAGAATCAGAGGGCCGCTGCCATGCAAGGCGCCGCCACAAATTTCCCTCCTCCATTCCATTTTTGCTGAGCACCAAGCTGGACGGCAGGAAGTTCCACTTTTATATGGTCTTCGGCATGACCTGGCCGGGATTTGAACCCCTGCCTTCCGGGTGTGGGGCGGATGCTCTACCAACTGAGCCACCTCTCCACAGTACACGGTGAGACAGAGGGTTTGGCTGTCCACTGACCAGATTCCGTTTAAGACTGAATCCAGGAAGTTGTCACCCCCGCTTTCTGGGTCCCTTTACCATCAAGTGGGTGATCAATGATGTCACCGTCCGGTTGGACTTGCCACCCTCTATGCGTATACATCCCATGTTCCATGTCTTCCGGATCAAGCCCCTCTCCGCCAGTCCCCTCTGCCCTCCTCCGGAACCCCCCCTCCCCCCGGATCATTGACAGCCAGATTACATACACAGTGGAGAGGATCCTGGGCGTGCGCCGTCGGGGGCGGAGATGTCAGTATCTCGTCCACTGGAAAGGATATGGGCCGGAGGAGAGGTCGTGGATCCCAGGATCATACATATTGCATAAACTGATGAGCCAGGCCTTCCATCGCACCCACTGACGTCAGCCCAGTGGGATGCCAGGGAACGTCCCTTGGGGGGGGGGGGCACTGTGATGGTCTGATGAGCATGCTTCCCCTTCCCTCCTGTTCCTGGTTTCCCGCTCTGGTGATGAGCACACCTGCTTGATCATCCACCTGCTGCTCCTGATGAGCCGGTGTATTTAAGGCCCAGAGTGAGGGGAGCTCACCGCTGGACCGTCTGGGTTTGCAGCCTCTAGTCTTATAGCTTTATCTCGTTATCTTGTCTCCCCGAACTTACCTCTTGTGTGTTTCCTGTTCCTCAGGTTGCTGCCACCCGCAGGTGTGTCTCCCAGAGCTGATCACGCTCGCCTGACCAGGAAGATCATCACATCCACCCAGGTCCCATCTTCCACCTGTCCCCGGTCCATGTTGGAGTTCCTTGCCGGACTCCGCTGCTCTGACTGTAAGTGTGTGCTTTCCTGCATTATTCTCCCATCGGAGAATCAGTCCCTTATCACCTGTGTCTGCTCTCTCCTTAGGCTACGTGCACTCCAGGGGGCTCCTATTTTGGCAGAGATTTAAGTTGCTGTTTTTGTGTTTTGCTTTTCTTTTGTTTTGCATTTTGTTTTTCTGTTTTCTGTTCAATAAAGTTGTGACACTTTTTATTGGAGTCTGAGTGATCATTCTGGCTGCTCTGCATTTGAGACTGACCCCGGTCTGAATCATGACACAGTGAATACAGACTAATTTTATTTTCCTGAACGGGGGAGGAGGAAGATACATCACAGCTGGGGGAATCCAATTGTGGCAGCGGGATACAATTGAAATTTTATTTTCTTAGTTACTGACCTTGATCAGGGGAGATACAGGGTCAGAGTTTCTCCAGTATCTATTGTGGGCTCAGATAGAATGTTAATGAATTGGCGTGCTGAATTATTAAAATGGAGACCGGGCTTTCAGTGCCCAGTCAGACTGCTGTGGCATGTTGAGTGCTTTGGCGGCTAGACGTGCACATGAGCCTGCTGGAGAGGAGAGGTGGGTGGGAGCGCCGGAGCCTTTTCATCCATTTGTAGCAGTTTTTGAAGAACACAATCTCATGAGAGAGAAAGAGCGAGAGAGAGCGAGAGAGAGAAAGAGAGAGAATGAATGAAGAAATGGACTGGGGTGGGGCGAAGGTAAATCTGGGCGTTTCATAAGAGGAAGCTGAGCACAATGGTTGATTTGTTGATTTAGGGTCTTTCTCACCGGCCCTGGAAGTGCTTGGTTTTTGTTTTGTGAGGACAGCTGCTCGGCTCTCTGTGCCTTCCTCGTGCCCTCCAATTGGCCTGGCATGCCTGAGAGAGAGGGCCACGAGCACTGATTGTTTCAGACGGAAGAACCTGGCGGGCTCTCAGTCGGCAGGATTGTTTTGTTGGAGGCAGGGCGAAATCAACAAAGAGAGCCAGGAGCCAACAGCAGCATTTGGGTCTTCAAAAGAAGCCAGCCTCCATACAGCAGCTCCAAGAAACCACAGAAAAATAATATTGATGATAGAACAAATGGAGACAGAATACTCAGCTCTGTAGTGCCACCTCAATTGATGGCTTTCCTGTTGAGTGTTAACCAAAACTGTCCTCCAACAGAAAAATACAATAGAAAGTGTTTCATCAGCAGGTATCAAGGCCCACAGCTGCATTCAGAAAACAGTGGCTTCTAGTGGTTGTGAAAATAACTACTGTACATGATGTGAGATGGTAGAGGGTTATAACCATAACACTAACTTTCACTCCCTAAAAATGTGTATTTAATGTATAAATCAGAATCAGCTTTATTCTGATTCTGATTTATACATTAAATGAATTAATTAAAGGGTGTTTTCACACCAAAGTTTGTTTGCTTTAGTCTGAACCAGTTGATGATCAGTTTGTTAATTTGTGTCATTTTCCCTACCTTTTTACACAGTGAAAAATCCAGGTGGACCTAAATGCTTCGCTTTATACTTTTTGGTTAGATGTTATTGCCAAGTAAATACAGGAAATTGTTTTCATTACCAGTTACATGGAAATCTGTGACTGTACACAGTGATATTTGTTGTACTTAATTAGTCCCAGAGGGAAATTCAAGGGCATTCACCTGAATGAGTATATATATATATATATATATATATATATATATATATATATATATATATATATATATATATACTGTATATATATACAGTATATACATACAGTATATATATAAAATCCCTTCATCACTCACAAACATATTCACACCTAGGGCCACTTTAGAGTCTCCAGTTAACTTAACTTAGATGTTTTTGGAATTTTGGCGGAAACCGGAGGACCCAGAGTAAACTCAGGCAAACATGGGGTGAGCATGCAAGCGCCACACAGATAGACCCTCTTGGCTGGTGGATTTGAACGCACAACCTTCTTACTGTGGGGCAATAGCACTAACCACTACACCACCATGCTACCCAAATATTAATAATAATAATAATGGATTGGATTTATATGGCACTTTGCATGCTAAGTGAATCTCAAAGTGCTTTATCAATCCCTCCATGATTTCACGGGATGTTTTTATGATTGTTGCAGCCCGAAAAGCCTGAATTCACGAGGGTTGTTTTTTTTTTTTTTTTTTTTTTTTTTTTAAAAGGTGCAATAAAAGTTGTGATGTTTTGAGGTTTTTTTGCAGTAAAAGTTGTGGGAAGAATACAAATTTTAAAGCAGATGCTTTTTTCCATAGTTTACTCTAATGATATTATACAACACCACAAAAAAAAGCACAGGATTGTCAAAAAATTTCTATTTAACAGTGATTTGTAAATTAAGCAGAAACTTCTGCTATACAGAAAAACTGTTTTGTGCAACAGTAAATACAGACTTTTACACAATATCTATTACAACAGCTAAATTGCATTGAATGCATGTAAAAGAGTAGAGATTTTGAAATTATTGGCAGCACCATCATTTGAAAACTCCCTAACCGTAGCGGTCCCCAACCACTCAGTACCAAGCGCAGAGAAAAAAGAAATAATTTATTCTGTTGCTCTGTGTTTTCAAAACCTGTTTTTCTGAAAAAAAAATTACTAAATATTCTCTCTCTTTCCATGCCTGACTCCTACCTGTCTGTCGATCTGCTGCACATCTTGACACACACCTGTCTCATCAGATACTCATCTTTCCTTTACCAGGAGGAGGGCCTCTCCTTGGGGGTTTGCCGGGGCAGGAGCACATGTTGGTCTGTGTCCAGACTGGAGAGTTACAGCTTTAAAGCTCATTGACAAGATGTAGTAATGATTTTACCTCTAAAGATGGATAAAATGTTACAACACTGGCTGTAGTGTTAGATTTGCTCGTTACCTCCGCCAAGGAGGTTATGTTTTTGCCAGGGTTTGTCTGTCTGTCTGTCTGTCTGTCTGTTGGTTAGCAAGATAACTCAAAAAGTTTTGGACGGATTTCGATGAAACTTTCAGGCATTGTTGGAAATGGTACAAGGAAGAACTGATTAAATTTTGGTGGTGATCCAGATCACCGTCCAGAAGAAAACCGCCATTACGGAAAATGCCATTTTCGTGAATAACTACTGAACCACTAATCTTATCATTGTCAATCCAATTGCTAGTCATATGTTTTCATGGTCAAGGAATCTGAAAACGTACACACAAACACTGTATGGGGGGAACTGTGGCCGCCATTGCGGAAAATGCCATTTTCGTGAATAACTACTGAACCACTAATCCTATCATTGTCAATCCAATTGCTAGTCATATGTTTTCATGGTCAAGGAATCTGAAAACGTACACACAAACACTGTATGGGGGGAACTGTGGCCGCCATTACGGAAAATGCCATTTTCCTGAATAACTACTGAACCACTAATCCTATCATTGTCAATCCAATTGCTAGTCATATGTTTTCGTGGTCAAGGAATCTGAAAACGTACACACAAACACTGTATGGGGGGAACTGTGGCCGCCATTATGGAAAATGTCATTTTCGTGAATAACTACTCAACCACTAATCCTATCATTGTCAATCCAATTGCTAGTCATATGTTTTCATGGTCAAGGAATCTGAAAATGTACACACAAACACTGTATGGGTGGAACTGTGGCGCTTGGCGGAGGTCTGTGCTCTCCGAGTGCTTTTCTAGTTTGTTTGTGGTTTTATGGTGTCACCTCATGCACGCTCCCATGACAGGGACGACGACGCTTCGCTTCCAGACAGGCTCAACGACTTCTTTGCATATTTTGAAGCATCAAACCTGACAATCAGAGGGAGGGCTGGCCCATCCCCACCATCGGTCGGACCAGCTTTCACCATCAACACAGCGTACACAAGGAGGACCCTAACCAGGGTCAACCCACGTAAAGCTGCAGGTCCGGACAACATCCCGGGACGTGCGCTCCGAGACTGCGCGAGTGAGTTGGCGGATGTACTGACTGACATTTATAACATCTCCCTGAGTCAGGCCATCATTCCCAGATGCTTCAAGACCTCTATCATAGTACTGGTGGCAAAGAAACCAGTTGTGTCCTGTCTGAATGACTATCGTCCTGTTGCACTGACACCAATTGTGATGAAGTGTTTTGAACGGCTTGTCAAACCACACATTACAGCCTGCCTCCCTGCATCACATGACCCACTCCAGTTTGCATATCGTTCAAACCGCTCCACGGAGGATGCTATAGTCACCACCCTGCACTCTGTCATCACCCACCTGGATCAGAAAGACTCCTGCGCCAGACTCCTGTACATTGATTTCAGTTCAGCATTCAACACCATTATTCCCCAGAGACTGATGGAGGAATTACTCCTTCTTGGTCTGAACACCGCCACATGTCTCTGGATCCTGGATTTCCTGACTGAGAGACCTCAGTCTGTCTGGGTTGGAAACAACATCTCCAACTCTGTCACGCTGATCACCGGATCCCCTCAAGGCTGCATACTCAGTCCACTGTTGTTTACACTTCTAACACATGACTGTGTATCCAGAAATGAGGGGAACCAGATTATTAAGTTTGCAGACGACACCACGGTGGTGGGACTTATTCAGAGGGATGAGGAATCAATGTACAGGGAAGAAGTGAGAGATCTGGAGGGCTGGTGCAGGGAGAACAATCTGGTGCTCAACGTGGACAAAACGAAGGAGATGATTATCGACTTCCGGCGGTCACAGCCTGAACACATCCCCCTCAGCATCGGCGGCCGTTTAGTGGAGAGAGTAGAGAACATCAAGTTCCTCGGAGTGCAGATCTCGCAGGACCTGACCCGGAGCAAGAATTCCTTGGGGATCAGGAAGCGGGCCCAGCAGAGACTGCACTTCTTGAGGAACTCAAACAGGCCTCTCTACCCATCTGCATTCTCAGAACCTTCTACAGAGGTGTGGTGGAGAGTGTTCTGACGTACTGCATTGCTACATGGTACTCCAGCTGCAGTATGTCAGACAAAAAAGCCCTGCAGAGGATAGTTAAGGGAGCTGAGAGGGTAACTGGAGTCTCCCTCCACTCTGTCCAAGAACTTTTTCAGAACTGTTGCAGGAGCAGGGCACTGAACATTGTCAAGGACCATTCTCACCCTCTGCATAAACACTTTGAACTTCTGCCATCTGGCAAACGATTCCGGAGCATCAGAGGCAGAACCACCAGACTGATCAACAGCTTCCTTCCACAAGCTGTTAGGATGCTGAACAGTTGATCCGGAATCTCTCATACATACTACTGCACCTACGGACATTATGTATATTATTTGTATATTATAGTTCTGGTTAGTTTTTCAAGTATGTCTCAGGGATGTGTGAATGGCTGTGGTGGGGTGGGGGGTGAGGATATGTGTGAGTGTGTCTTAAATCATGTTCTTTTACTTATATGGATACCGAGAGAAATGCAATTTCATCTTGCCTGCACTACAGTTGTATGTACATCAATATGACAGTAAAGGTTGATTTGATTTGATTTCAAGCAGGCAGACTTTTTCAACACAAACCTGGCACTTCGTACATGCGGTCAGGACAGAGATGTGAAGGAATGTCCACTGGCGAGCCGGGAGAGACAGAGGAAGGGACGATGTGGGAAAATTTGCAGGTGAGGTTTTTTTTAAAATCACATACTCTGTTTTTTGCTGATGTGTTCCGTTATTACTCACTGTAAAAATGGAAGTGAGTGTGGTGCAGCAAAGCATTTGATTGGTTAGACTGAGCATCTGAACACTACTCAGGGACAAATTTGATCGGTGAAATGGGCAGAAGTTGACGAGGATGGCCAAAATTGTGGAAAAGTTGCGGTGATTTGACAAAGTTGCAAGGTCGTACAAAAGACATGGCCAGTCACTGATTTTGCATGCATCGCACATCATGAAATCCTTGAGGGATTGCTTTATCTGGATGTATAATGGTCAAAAAATAAAAATAGATATACATTAAGTCGAGGCCGGAGATCCTAAAATGATTATTTTGATATTTAAATTAATTATTACAGTATGTAGGTCAAGTGATAAAGTGCCAGATTTTTAAGTGTCACAAACTAAGATGTAACACTGCAACTCCCCATTTTATTCAGTGCTTCACACACGTAAGCCTTATTTATGCTACACCTCTGCTCTGGTGTGCTGAGATGCGTGTCTCCTTTAGATGAGGCCAGTGGGTATACGGTTGTATATATACTTAATTTTTTTGTCTACTAGGCCAAGTGTTTGCGCATAAGGAGGAGGAGGGTTTCCACATGATACGGGCAGACCGAACACCAGACAGTGGCAAAGCAAGGGGCGGTAGAGTGATAATGTATGTTAACAACAACTGGTGCAGACCGGGACATATCACTGTTAAACAACGACACTGCAGCAAAGACATTGAGTTGCTAGCTGTTAGCATGCGGCCTACATATCTCCCGAGAGAATACTCACACATGATCTGCATTGTTGTTTATGCAAATCCGACGGCGAACGCTGGGACAGCGCGTGACGTCATCCATTCAGTAACCAGCAGGCTGCAGACAGAACACCCAGATGCTCTTCTCCTCATCTCAGGCGATTTCAACCATGTTTCACTATCTCCCATTCTACCCACGTTTACCCAGTATGTCACATGCCACACTAGAGACAATAAAACACTGGACTTATTCTACACAAACACTAAGGAGGCGTACACCTCATCACAACTCCCCCCACTCGGGAGATCGGATCACAACTTGGTTCATCTCCGGCCGGTGTACAAAACCCAAGTGCACAGACAACCTCCGGCCATGCGCACAGTGAAGTTATGGTCGGAGGAGGCAATGGACACTCTAAAGGGCTGTTTTGAAACCACCACCTGGAAGCAGCTCTGCGATCCACATGGTGAGGACATCGATGGCTTCACTCACACCTTCACGGGCTACCTCAGCTTCTGTGTGGACGAATCCGTTCCCACCAAGACCATACGGTGTTGCTCAAACAACAAACCCTGGATCAACCCTGAGATAAAAACACTTCTGAGAGAGAAGAAGAGGATCTTCAGGTCGGGGAACAGGGAGATGCTGAAGTCCGTACAGAGGGAGCTGAGGAGAAAGATCAGAGAAGGCAAGGACAGCTTCAGGAAGAAGATGGAGGACAAGCTGCAACAGAGCGACATCAGCGGGGTCTGGAGAAACCTCAAAACCATCTCTGGGCTCCAGAATACCTCCCCCCAGGCCACGGGGGGCAGGGAGTGGGCGAACAATCTGAATCTGTTTTTCAATAGGTTTGACCAACCGCCCTCTCCCCTGACTGCACAACAACCACTGCTGCCTCTAAAGACATCAAGTCCTGCTGCCCACTCCCCACTCCACCAACACCCCCCCCCACTCCCAACACACAGCCCCCCATCCTGACCCTGACCAAGACCCAGGTGAGGACGGAGCTGAGGAAGATCAAGGTGAGGAAGGCGACGGGACCGGACGGCATCAGCGCAAAGCTCCTCAAGTCCTGTGCAGACCAGCTGTGTGGGATTGTGGCGTACATCTTCAACCTGAGCCTGAAGCTGGGGAGGGTACCACAGCTGTGGAAAACATCTTGTGTGGTACCTGTACCAAAAACTTCCCACCCCAAAGACCTGAACAGCTACAGACCGGTGGCCTTGACGTCCCACTTGATGAAGACCCTGGAGAGACTGCTCCTTGCTCACCTCCGCCCCCTGGTGGAAACAGCGATGGATCCACTCCAGTTCGCCTACCAGCATGGCATTGGGGTGGAGGATGCGGTGATCTTCCTCCTTCACCGTTCTCTGTCCCACCTGGAGAAGCCCGGGAATGTGGTGAGGATCATGTTCTTTGACTTCTCCAGTGCTTTCAACACCATCCAACCGATGATCCTGAAGGACAAGCTGCTGCGCGCAGGGGTGGACCAGCACCTGTCCTCATGGATCCTGGACTACCTCACGAACCGTCCTCAGTTTGTGAGAACCCGGGACTGTGTGTCCGACACGATCATCGGTAGCACGGGGGCCCCCCAGGAAACGGTGTTGGCTCCCTTCCTGTTCACTCTTTATACTGCGGACTTCTCACACAACACAACACACTGCCATCTACAGAAGTTGTCTGATGACTCTGCGATCGTTGGCCTCATCTCCAATGGAGATGAAGCTGAGTACAGAGGGCTTATCCAGGACTTCGTGGACTGGTGCCATCGGAACTGCCTCCAGATCAACGCGAGGAAAACTAAGGAGCTGGTGGTGGACTGCTGCAGGCATGGACAACCCCTCACAGCACCAGTAAATATACAGGGAACAGACATTGAGATGGTGACATCCTACAAGTACCTGGGTGTTCATCTGAACAATGAACTAGACTGGTCACACAATACTGACGCATTCTACAAGAAGGGACAGCGCAGGCTGTTCCTACTGAGGAGACTCAGGTCTTTTGGTGTACAAGGGGTGCTGCTGAAGACATTCTATGACACGGTGGTGGCATCAGCCATCACTTTTGGAGTGGTCTGCTGAGGCAGTGGCATTACCGCAGCCGATAGGAAGAGACTGAACAAACTGATCAAGAAAGCTAGCTCTGTCCTGGGGCAGCGCCTTGATCCGGTGGAGGAGATAGGAGAGAGAAGGACGGTGGCTAAACTGTCATCTCTGCTGGAGTCCGAGTTCCACCCTATGCAGGACATACTGAATGCACTGAGGAGCTCATTTAGCAGCAGACTACATCATCCCAGGTGCACAACCGAGAGGTTTCGCAGGTCCTTCCTACCAACGGCTGTCAGACTGTACAACCTAAGCAGGGCTGCTCGTAGAGATAGCAAAAAGACGTAACAACCTAATAGTTTTTTGAATGCAAAAGATGCAATAGACTTACACAATGGTCCCCTCCGGCATATAACTAGGAAAATATCAGTCGCTATGGAGGGTGAGAATATGTATGGGCACATAATCATACCATGTAGGATAACTAAGTAGACGGTTGTGCTGTTTCATCCCATCTAGCAACAATGCTGTGCTCTGTGTGTGTTTATATATTTACATATTTATTCCATCTAGCTACAATGCTCCGCACTGGGTGTGTTTATATATCTACATATTATTCCATCTAGCTACAATGCTCCGCACTGTATGTGTTTATATATTTACATATTTATTCCACCTAGCTGCAATGCTCCGTACTGTGGGTGTTTATATATCTACATATTTAGTCCATCTAGCTACAATGCTCCGCACTGGGTGTGTTTATATATCTACATATTATTCCATCTAGCTACAATGCTCCGCACTGTATGTGTTTATATATTTACATATTTATTCCACCTAGCTGCAATGCTCCGTACTGTGGGTGTTTATATATCTACATATTTAGTCCATCTAGCTACAATGCTCCACACTGTGTGTTTATATACTCATATTATTCCATCCAGCTACAATGCACTGTGTGTCTGTGTGTATATATATATACTGTATATATTTATAGTAATATGTACATATGTATATTAGCTGCTCTTGCTTTTTTTTTTCTTGCCTTCTGATTGTTGCTCTGTGTGTTGCTATCCCTGTGCTGATGCAATCCTGGAATTTCCCCATTGTGGGACTAATAAAGGCTTATCTTATCTTATAACCATCATTTGTAGTTTCGCCCCAGCCCTATAGGTACCGCCAATGCACTGATGCGTTCTTATATTGCTTTAAGGATCTGTACAAGTGCGGATAATGGAGGACTTCTTCACAAAATTTATCCTCAAACACTGATTCCATCAAATTACCGTATTTCAATGCTCAGCTCCGCTCAAGCTGCTGCTGCTGCAAAATGATTCATATATGTTCCACAGTCTTCCTCTTCATCTTCTTCTCCTACTTTCACTTTGAATGCTATGTCAGTTGCCCCAACTATTGAATGGGAGGTTCGGTCTTGAGCATGCTTTGTCAACGGGCCCAGGCAGCACGATCACAAAATTTGGGCTGCACGCGCTCAGTCATGGAGGAGGTCCGCAGAGCCTAGCGGAGTGGAGACGATGACATAACTTTAATCAAATGCACAAAGTGGATGCAGCATGAACCCAGCTTTAAACACTCTCCTCACAAAACCTTTTAGCCCAGTTGTGGCATTGTGTAGCAAACCTCTAAATCCCTCTTTCCATTTGCTAATAAGTGTATTTCCATATTTCTGTGCTGTGATAGTTGAGCATGTATATAGTGTGCAATTACTGTGTTCCCGCAATAGGAGGTGAAGCACACTAAAGAAGAAAGCAAACTAGTCTGTAGGTGTGAAAGCACCCAAAGTGAATCTTTAACACAGAATTGAAAGTGAACACAGACGGCTGTCAAAAGGTTAACAATTGTACTTCATGTCACTTGCATGGGAGACCTTTGTAGTGCCATCATAGGAGGATTTGAGTGATTATCAAGCTGTAAATCACAGTGGATCATGTTTAAACACCGGTGACATCACTAACTAACTACTAACTAACCTGCACTTATATAGCGCTTTTCTAGTCACAAAGACCACTCAAAGCGCCTTTCACTAGTACTAACCCTCTATTCTAAGGGCCTATAGGAAACAGATATCTAGGGACAATTTTAAAACAGCCAATTAACCTAACATGCATGTCTTTGGATTGTGGGAGGAAACCGGAGCCCCCGGAGTAAATCCATGCAGCACAGGGAGAACATGCAAACTCCACACAGAAAGGTTCCAACCCCTGCCAACCTGGGGATTTGAACCAGGAACCTTCTAGCTGTAAGGCAACAGTGCTAACCACTGCACCATCACTGTATTGGTTACCCAGCCACGAGGGAGTTAGCACCAGCTAGTGTAGTCCTCGTGCTGGTACAAGCCAGTGTAAATGGGGAGGGTTGTGTCAGGAAGGGCATCCAGTGTAAAATCCTTGCCAAATCAAATGTGTGGCCCCGTGCAGGGACGCCCTTGGGGAAGTGGGGCATGAACCCCCCCCCCCCCCCCCACCGCCACCACTTGAGTCCCCCCCAGCAGCCACCCTAGTCCCTGCCACTGGACAGTCTAACACAATTTTATAACTTGTTTTTCTGTCATATTTTACATGTAGTAGATGTTCATGAATAATTGATGTCTGCTGTATATAATTAACAAAAATTAACAAAATACAGCAAACTAGGACAGATCACACTTCCACACTCTGAACCTGTTGTTATGAGAGCAGCTGGAAGTAAAGCGTGTATCCCTTTAAGAAAGAGAGAAGGTGCACTGTGATGATGTGTGTGGGTGTGTGACGGTGTGTGTTGTGTGCATGTGTGTATCTAAAGTGGGAGAGGCAAGTGTGGAGGTGTTGACAAGAGCAGGTTAGCAGACAAAGTTCTCTGGCTAGACAGTGATACTCTCCGTGCAGTTTGCAGCTACAGAGTATTGGGCTTGTGACTCTTGCCTGGTTACGCCCCTTTCATGCTCCTGACGCATTCTGAGGCAGAGGAGGTGCAAGGAGTTTCCATCAACAGACGCCTAGGTGGACATGTAGCTTTATGTAACTACACAGTTGCTGCCTTGCAGGCTTGGTTGGTGCCTTTTTTTGACGCCGACAGACGCCAGTGCTAATGGGAATGCAGCGTAAATCATTTAATACTTACTTAAAGATGTGTTTGTGCTTTTTCTGGTTTTGTCTGTTGTTTGTGATGGTGTTACATTTGCCGCTAAGCTCGCACTAGTAGCATTAGCTTGCCAGCTCTTTTTTTAAGTTAAAGTTTCTCAAATCATAAAAGCATACAGTATATTGCAATGTACAATTTTGAGTAAGAAAAAAATGCTGCTGTTAGAACAAGAAGATGAAGTAAACAGAATCTTCTTCTTTCGGCTGCTCCCCTTCAGGGATTTCCACAGTGGATCATCTGCCTCCATCTCACCCTGTCCTTCCATCTTCCTCTGTAACACCAACCCTCTCCATGTCCTCCTTCACTACATCCATCAGTCTTCTCTGTGGTCTTCCTCTTTTCCTCCTACCTGGCAGCTCCATCTTCAACATCCTTGTCCAACATCTCCACTATCCCTCCTCTGCACATGTCCAAACCATCTCAGCCTTGCCTCTCTTACTTTGTCTCCAAACTACTGAACCTGAGCTGTCCCTCTGATATACTCATTTCTAATCTTGTCCCTCCTAGTCAGTACCAATGAAAATCTTAGCATCTTCAACTCTGCCACCTTGATTTAGCAAAGGTTTTACATCAGATGTCCTTCCTAGCACTACCCTCCCCATTTGCCCGGGCTTGGGACTGGCACAAGGAGTACACTGGCTTGTGCGCCCCCTGTGGCTGCTCTTCATATAGACTAGTTACCCTTAAATTGGAGGACTAGCTGAAGACAATCATTTACAGGAAAAAGGCTGCTGTGCGTTTTCCTGAACAAATTATAATACAGCTTTAGACAGAGGGGAACATGCAGAAATGACTATACTTAAGCTATGACTAGATGCAGTGTGTAAGTATGCCTGTTTTTGCACAGATCAAATCAATGCAACACCGGTGTTAAATAGGGAAAGAACAACAAAGAGTCAGTCACATTATGTAGTGTAAATATTTAACTTTTTAAGCCATTTACAATAAAGTCAAACAAATCCTACAGCAACCATGGAAAAAACATATGTAATTGACTGGCCAAAATAGTTCAGTGTCGGGAGCCGAGCCAGCTTGGTTTCCTCCGGCTTGGTCCTGATCTCTCTGTGGGTGGCGGTGCCATTGTGCATGCATGTTTAGTATGTATTTCCAGTGTGTTACCGTATCTATAGCCACTGCTCTGGGGCCGGCAGCTGTGTGTGCTGCTGACAGTCTGCTGGTACGACCACGCCCCCTCATTGATTATCATCAGCTGTTCCCAGCCCCACTGATCATCTTTCCTGGTCCTCGCCCAGGTGCGTTCAATCTACAATCCCCAGCAATGCGTGTACTTAAGGAGCCTTTTTCCAGTCACGCGTTGCTGGGTCATTGCACTTGACATACGGTCGTTAATTGCCGTATGAAAGTCTAAGTCGCTAAAGGACTGTGTTTCTATTGATGCTTGTTGGGACTTACTCGGACAACTCCAGTTCTGTGAGTATCAGCTGTGTGTGTTTTCCCTGGTCAATCTCATTTGTAGACTGTTGAGTGTCCTTGAGGACTCCTTAAGCTTCTTTGGAAACTATTGCTGAAACTGTGCGTCTGTATCGCTGTGTTTAATGAATGTGTGTGGTGTAACTCCAGCACGTAAATCCTCATTATTTCACCCCTTGCCGTGGGCATTGGAAAAGCGCATGGGACAGTTTATGACATTTCAGAATGATTTTTTGAGAATATATACATCCAAGAACACCTCACTCTACTTAAGGAGGAACTGATTAGGTGATTATCTAAACATGGTAAGATGCATGAAAGCTCAGGTGTGAATAAAAAACAGAGCTATTTCACAAACACAGATCTGAGTTCTTCCTAAATTAGAAATGAAGTATTGTAGTGTTTAAGAATGAACATGAACTTGTTTTCTTTGCATTATTTGATTCAAAAGCACATTAGAAAACATCAACAACAGCAGTATGATGACTAAGACACAAGTCCATTTTAAGATTCTTAAAAATGTATTTTTTAAAGTTTTTAAATTAAAAAGGTTAAAATTAATAGAAATTCCTGTACATTCTATGATTCCATCATTGAGAAAGGAGTACATCTCTTTTTCCTGTATTTTCACAAAGTTTCTGGCAAACTTTACAGTTCTGGATAACACCTAACAAACTTCTCCAACTTTACTGGACCATATAAGTTTTGGCCGTCAAATGCAAAAAAAAAAAAAAAAAAAAGCATTTGGAAAGGTTTTTCATGCATAAATGTAGTTGCTTAAAAAATTGTCCAATTTTTGATGCTGTACAAAGTGTTAAAAGTCTTAAAACACTGTAATATTATAGAATCTTGATTTGTATATCACTATATTGACACCTTAACCTCGTTAAAAGCAATTTGCATTATACTTCACTTATTCTGTTTACTTCATCTTAATCCAGCCACAGGGGGTACACAAGCCAGTGTACTCCTAGTGCTGAGAAAGTCAGGAGTAGCAGAGAAGTATGTGAGGATAGTACAGGACATGTATAAGGACAGCTAAATGGTGGTGAGGTGTGCTGTAGGAGTGACAGATGGGTTCAAGGTGGGGGTGGGGTTACATCAGGGATCAGCTCTGAGCCCCTTCTTGTTTACCATGGTGATAGACAGGCAGACAGATGAGGTCAGGCAGGAGTGTCCGTGGACCATGATGTTTGCAGATGACATTGTGATCTGTAGAGAGAGTAGGGAGCAGGTGGAAGAGAACCTGGAGAGGTGGAGGTATGTTCTGGAGAAAAGAGGAATGAAAGTCAGTAGAAGCAAGACAGAATACATAAGTGTGAATGAGAGGGAGGCAGGTGCAACAGTGAAGATGGAAGGAGCAGAGGTAGTGAAAGTAGATGAGTTTAAATACCTGGGGTCAACCATCCAAAGCAATGGAAAATGCACAAGAGAGGTGAAGAAGAGAGTGCAGACAGGGTGGAGTGGGTGGAGATGAGTGTCAGGGGTGATTTGTGACAGAAGGGTCACAGCAAGAGTGAAAGGGAAGATTTACAAGATGGTAGTGAGACCTGCTATGATGTATGGTTTGGAGATGGTGGTGCTGACAAAAAGACAAGAGATGGAGCTGGAGGTGGCAGAGTTGAAGATGCTAAGATTTTCACTGGGAGTGACTAGGAGGGACAGGATTAGAAAGGAGTATATCAGAGGGACAGCTCAGGGGGAGCAGTTTGGAGACAAAGTAAGAGAGGCAAGGCTGAGGTGGTTTGGACATGTGCAGAGGAGGAACAGTGGAGATACTGGACAAAGGATGTTGAAGACGGAGCTACCAGGCAGGAGGAAAAGAGGAAGACCACAGAGAAGATTAATGGATGTAGTGAAGGAGGACATGGAGAGGGTTGGTGTTACAGAGGAAGATGAAGGGACAGGGTGACATGGAGGCAGATGATCCGCTGTGGAGACCCCTGAAGGGAGCAGCTAGAAGAAGAAGAAGAAGAAGAAGAAGTCTAAGCAGTAAATCATTTGGTACCTTCTGTTTTTAGTCTATGCATATCAATCGTAAAAGGTACTACTAGTAATTATACTTTTCCACTAGTCTATATAAGCCTATGATAACACAGTAACAGCTACCTGGGGGCGCCACTGTTACAACAGCATTAGAGAATTTGTGGACTTGAATTTTGGCTTTTGATTTTGATTTGCTACCCCAAGATTTTCAGTGGCTCACATGTCCCCCCCCCATGAAAAATTTCTGGAGGCATCCGTGGTCCCATGATCCACTGTGGTGACCTTGGATAGAGGGAGCAGCCAGAAGAAGAAGAATTAGTTAAATCTTTGAGTTTTCAAAATTTGGAGTTGATTTATATTTTAGCCTAAGAAAAACTGATGAGTAGAACAAAAGTAATCATTTGGTAGGGAGTGGACCTACTTTCAAATATCTAGTGGCAACAGTGGGAACTAGGATTAGTTTTTTTTTAGCTTTTGTTGCTATTGTTTTTTTTTTTTAATTTTTGGAAAATTATTTGAAATGTGATCACATTTTTTTTATTTCAAAAAATAAGATAAAATCTTTTTACAAGCCTAAAGCTATGGTCACAAAGATTCTTACAAACGATGGGTTTGTAAGAACCTACAAATTCTGTTCCTACAAATTCTGGAGTTCGCAGACATTCGTAGAGGAGGGGCATAGCTTCTGACGGCTGCCGTTCAATTCGCAAGAGCAACTTGAGGCATTCTTGAGGCATGAGGTACTTTTCTGTCGTACGATGGCCTAGAGTGCTTACGTTCTTCTTAATGGTGCCTTGGGATCTTCCTACGACATACTGCCATCTTACGAAAATTTTTGTGCAACTCACGGTCCTCTCAAGTCGTTGGTAGGAAGATCTTATGGCTTTCGGCACATTTTGTTGGCAAAAATGTCACACAGATGACATACTTCCGCCTTATGGGTACCTCACTACTGCCTCACACATGCTGTATGAATTTCCATATGAATGGAGATTCGTACAGTGTTCCCTATGACCGCTGTAAGGGGCCCTCAAGAACAATTTAAAGTGTTCTTAAAGCATACTTATGGCCAACATCTTGCGTAGTTCTTACGTTGTCCCATGGCATTCATACAGCCAGGCATTCGTACGATGAGGGGTTTTTGTGGGGCATTTCATGGGGCAAGTGTTTTCAAAGACAGAGAATTAAAGCCTTAATATTCTTCAAAAAATATTATATACAAAAAAAAACTTTAAAAACATTTTTACAGGTCCAAAACAGTCATAATATTTACATCTAAGCAGCTGGATGACGAGACTACAGTGGCCAGTAAAGATGTCTTAGCCGGTCACAGTCCATCACAAGCAGTTGGGGCAAGAGTAAAGGTGCCCTCAGATCGAACGCGAATGAGTTGCGCGAATACATATAAAGTTAATGGAATTGGTGAGCACAGGTGAATCTCGCGCATTTGCATGTTCATGTCTGAGGGATAGCACTAGCCTTGCAATTCTACCATCACCAGAGTAAAAGTACCAACATTGGAGGGTAAACTAGTTTGAAAATGAGACTGTCACTCACCTGGAGACAGAAGGACCGGGAGCTCTGCAGGTGAATCATAGTGTTGGAGTTTTTTTACCTACGGACTCCTGCCACAGACATGCTAACAAGGCTAGCAGGCTAGCAGTGTAAACAACCCATCATCCAGGTGAAATTTTGGAGGCAGGGACAATTTTTTTCAGGTGAGACCCCATCGGATAATGTAAACCTAAGCATGATGGTGTTTTGGGAATTTTCACAGCAGGTTAACCTTTTGAGTGTGAGATTTTGCATGCCCCTAGTGGCAGAGCTCGGCACTGCGCCTGTCATCTCACTCTGGCATGATCAGCTCCATTGGGGATTTGTACTGGTTTGTACTGATCTGCCAGTTTCAGAAGGTGGCAGACATCAGTTGGAGGACTCAATAGATGACACGTAATACACCAAAGAAGAAGAACTCCTCATTTCCTTTTCCTGTTTTTAGCATTTTTAGCCCAGAAAGCTAATATGGCTGCCGTCCGGCATTGTGCACCGTCACTTAGCTGGCTTTGTATGCGGAAAATAGCTGTGGGATGCAAGTGAAATTTATGTGGGATAATCATAAGACTTTGTAGATGTGGTAGAGAGTGTAAATGACAGACAGAATGCAAAATAACGACCATGATGGGTGAAAACGCAGTGACCACAGCAGTGAGCGAGTCCCCTTAGCCGCCGGTAAGTAAGGAATTTCTGTGTTTTTTAAAATATTGTACTGATTTCTTGTTCATATACTTTGACGATATGATGATGAGGTACCTCTGTACAAATAATGGTGTCAAAAGACTGAACCATTCTTTGTGTAAATACTTCCAAAGTCCAGTTTTAACTGAATTATGGAATTTAAAGAGGTACCGTGACATTATGCAAATTAGATGCATAAATTTATTCCTATTTGAAACTTTGGATCATATTTTACATCTTTCTAATTGACAGTAAGCCATTATCTCTTACCACTTTCAAGTTATAGCATTGGAAATCTGAACTGTTTTATTGACAAAAAATATTTACCACTCTTGACCACTAGGGGTTATGTCACAATTTGGTGACAGACGCACTCAAAGAGTTAAACAGAGCTGCAGAAGTTATAAAAGCAACTTCGCCTGTCTGCGGCTCACTCAGATGGTGAATTCATGTCTGTTTGTGTGTTTACATTGAGTTAAAATGTAATCGCGCCGTGCGAAAAATTTGCTTGTTCGCGTTTGGTCAGAATGCACGTTAAGTGCGACACCTGCTGGCCAGGAGGTCAGTGTTGTCTCCAACACCTGTAAAAGCTGATGGCTCTTCTTCTTTTAGATTTGATTGGGGGTTGGCAACCAGCTTACAGGTGCATTATCGCCACTGACTTGATTATCATCACTCTATATCTTTGTATAAGGAGTTCTGAACAACTCGTGTGTGAAAAATGATCCGTCCTTGGACTGTGTCCTAGGTGCGGTATTCAGCAAGTCTGCTTAAAAGTAGCTGATGGGTCTTAAAGAACTTCCCATTCATTTCCATTTTAATTTGCAGCTGAAAAAAGAGTGTAAATGTGGTAAAAAAAAAAGTAAGCGTAAATGTCATTAAAAAAGCTGAACACAATAATACCAGAGTTTAGTTTCTAGCATCAAGGAGCCAGAGACCCCCAAAACAGACACCCCCCCCCCCAAATAAAATTAACATGGAAGAATAAAAAGCAAAGACGAGAACAATTAGCACAACCCCGAACCGACGTCATGTTCTGTGATCTGAATAAATCTAATTATTAGTTTGAGGCTGTGCTTCCATCTGTGTCTATTTACCCAGCCTATCAAACGGAGGCGCATATTTAATGTCACCTCACTGAAAAGTTGAGCCGCGTTTCACCTTGCATTTGGTATCTAAATGGGAGAAAAAGCGGCTGTGTTTTCTTTCCTGAGTGAAGCTGAATAGCGCGGCTCCCACAACTCATTTAGCCGTGCGCGCTTGTCTCTGACGGCCCTGCACCGCGTCCCCGCACACAAGGATGAGTGCGCTGTGGCCTCGCACTAGCCTCCATCTCCCTGAAAGAGGGCGCGGGAGAAAAGGCTGCGAGGAAACAAAAAAACGCGTCTTGGAGCTGCATTTCCGCGCCTCTCCATCCTACTCGTTTTGAAGCAGCTGTGCAAAGAATGTCAAAAATTCAGAGTGTCCTCTTTTTTTATATATATATACACCTTTCTGTCAAGTATTTCTTTTTTCCGTCGGGTTCAGACGAAAAACCAATGTCTGATGACACATCTGAGGTACTCTCGGGCGACCCGCGGAGAAAAGGGGAGCAGGAGAAGTAAAAAAAAAAAAAAAAAGGAGAGAGAAAGAGAAGGAGGAAGGAGATGGGCGTGCGTGTGCGTGTGCGTGTGGAGACGGCGCGCATGTCCTCGCCGCCAACACGCCTCGGAGCAAAAGCGGGGATTTTCCCCCCTTCCTCTTTGTCTCCCATTTCACAGGCGCTCCTCCAAAATAAATAAATAAAACGCATGTATCAGTGGCCAGCATCTGCAGATTATGATTAGCATTTCTGGAAATTGCGTCCTTGAATGAGATTTGAACGTGGCCCGTCAGCCTTTTTTTTTTTTTTGGTGAGCGCCGAGCTGGAGGACTGGAGGGGAGCCGCTTTGTCCTTAAATTGGCTGCAACTCGGAAGGAGAAAGAAATCCTCTTCTCCCCCTCGTCCCCTCTGCCCGTCGCGATGTGCCGTCTGAACAAGAAAGGGACACTATTAATTGTGCTGAATATGAATGGCTGCATTTGGTTAAACAGTTTCAAAGGAAACTGGCCCAAAGGAAACCCCCCCCCCCCCCCCACCACCACTACTGTCTATCGTGGCTTCTTCTTCTTCTTCTTCTCCTTTATCAAGATTTCCCCTCTTCCCTCTCTAATTTTACAGTGAGCGCGCTGGCTGCTTTAGTGCGCTGCATTATCTTATGTATTCAGCTTTCAGCTCCTCTCCCTCTGCCGATGAGGCGAGGCTTAATTGGGCTCTGGCTTTAAAGTCTGTAGAGCTCTCCACTTGCTCATAGAAACACATTCAGGGGCTGCTCATTCACTTCGAGTATGTGTTAGATGTACAAATATTATTTACTTTTATACTCCAAATCAAAAGGCCACACTTCCTGCCTCTCCACGCACACAGTCCGTGCAGGAGAATTTGCAGTTCAGTTCACATGAGTGGAATTTTTAATTTTTTTTTCCCTTTCCGCCGACAAGAAATGTGCCGCCGCCGCTTCACCACAACAAAAGTATTACTTAAAAAGGGGCTGTTTCATTACAACCTAATGGTTCTGCTGATAAGAGCGAGCCTTTTAAAAGACAATAACCATCACGGTGTGATGCAGAAAATAGAGACGCTACCACATTTCAATTTTAATAAGAAAAAGGGAGAAACTGCTCAATGTTTTACATGATTTGTTGCAACTGCTTCCATGTGAAATTAATATTATACTGCAGTGCCACAGTCTAATTTTTCAGTCGGATTTCAAAAACGGTGAATGAATCCTTAAAATGGTGGAGAGAAATGCCTGAATTGTGATTTATTCCCACACAGAAGAAGAAGAAGAAAAAAAAAACAGCAACAGACGTGCAGAAGTGGAAAATTAGGGTGTCACCTCTCATAGAGTAGCTTTGCACAGACACTCCTGCGTTCCTGCAACTAAACAACCTGAGCAATTAGCTGCACCATTAGAGCCGGGAGGAGGAGGAGGAGGAGGAGGTGCTGTTGTTCTCTCCACCATCCACAGTGCCGTTATAAGATGGAGTGCGTGCCGGTGCCCGGGCCCTTTCACGCTGCAGGATTTTTGCACCACTTTCCCCCGCAAAACTCCTGCTCATTAGTTTTTGTCACTTGCTTTTGGGGTGTCAGGCGTGGCGGCGGAGGAGATGGTGGTGGCGGTGGTGGGTGGTGGTGGGGGAATAAATGAGACCACTATCAGCCGCCGCCTTGATAAGCCGCCTTATCTCATTAGGTTCCACATCAAAGTTAATCAGAGATGGGAATAGTAATTGGCCGACGAGACAATGCCACAGATCACGGGGCTTTTGTAGTGCATGTCATCTCCAAAACATCAGCAGGCTGGGGCTGGAAGATAGGGTGCATCTGCTGGAGAGAGGAGGGAAGAGGAGAGAGCGGTGTGTGTGGTGGTGGTGGTGGTGGTGGTGGGGGAAGGGGGGGGTGGAAGGGAGTGAGTGTGCATGATGAGGAGGAGCAGGGGGCGAGAGAAGCTGACAGAGAGAGAGAGAGGGGATGAGAGGGGAAAGGAGTAATGGCAGAGGCATAACAAGCAAGCTGCTCAGAATTAATGAGCTTACTCAATAAGAAAAGAATAACCAATCAGTGTGTGTTGGGCAAATATAATTTGGGAATAATTGCTTGATTGCTTTTCTATAGTAGGCTGATTTGACCACACACAAGAACTAAGAATTAAGATGTCAAGACAAGAATTAATTTGGCAAGCAAGGGCACACAAATGTTCCCTCATGCCCGCTCCCCACCACTCAGACGGCGGTGGAAGGAAGCCGCGCCGGAGCGCCGCCGCTAATGATGAAAACACAGTGGTAGATTGCGTATTCACCCCCATCGCTGTTTTACATAAAGAGCCACGGCTAATGCCACAGATGTTGGGATATCATAGAAACAGAGGAAAAAAAAAAAACCTGTGCGTATGCTAACACATTTAATTGGCATTTTTGCATATTCCACTCCATTGTTGATAGCTAGCTGCAGCTGATTGTTCAGTTTGGGTCCTCGTTGATTTCTTTTTTGTGTTAGTAATTGGTGACGCTTCCCATCCCCAAAACAGTGCTTATTTCTGAAGTCTTCTCTCCTCTCTCCTCCTCGATTGCCAATTCACCGAGGCTCAGAGAGAGTCTTTCATTACTCGCTACCTGCTTTGAGAAATCAGTCTCCACTTCGCGCACTCGTCTGAGAGGCAACGAGCAAACGTTTTCTGTCCTCTAACAAAGTGCCGGTGGCCAGAGTGACACATTATAGGGAACAACTGGCACGGGGACTGCAGTGGAGGAGGAGGAAGAAGAAGAAGGCAGAGCGAAAACAACACCCCACCCCTAGGACCCTAATGGCCAGCTGCACCCCGCTAATGATACACAGGCATGTTCCCACGTACACACACACGTGGCAGCAGCGGCGCTTTATTAACAGCAATCACGGGGCCTCGATTGCGGGATAGAGCAGAATGGACCCCCCCTCCCCCCACGTTCAATTTAGTTTTGAATAAGAAATATATCTCCCGACCTGACCACACATGCATATGAATTGCCACATATATTTGCTCCCACATGTGTCTGCTACTTAGTTCCAATTAGGGCTAGAAAACAGCGCCGCTGCGATGGAGGCTCCCTCACACCGGCTCGGTTATCACTTCTCTGCAGGTTCCACCGCCGAGGCTATTCATTCTCAGCCGTGTGTGTGTGTGTGTGTGTGTGCGCGCGCGCACACGCCGACATCATGTGAGCACTGAGGTAAGTAAAGGGAATAAATAAGCAGGCAGAGGTCCTGTCATGATTATGTTATTGGTGCCCTGGGTTTGCCTGCAGCCACATTATGAGGACAGGCGCGCTGCCATATCCCTCCCTCACTGTCGCACACATACGTGCACGCACATGCATGCGTGCCGCCGGGGATGTGGCGCACATGCGCTAGGTAAATTTGCTTTGATCCGCAGCCGCACCTAATTGAGTCACAAGGCAACGTCTCTATTCCCACATCAAGGAATTTGAAAATGTTAGATTATTTCGCTTGGGGATTAAACCTAATTTTCGTGTGTTAGGCATTAACCTATTAGGGCCGGTTCATCTGCATTGCTAATGCCCGCCGGTGCAGACAGCTGTCACTGCCCCTGGAAAGAAGAAGAGGAAGAAGAAAAAACATGATCATGCAATCCTTGAATGAATGATCCCTGTGCCGATTAGTGGCAGTGAACTTCGCTGAGCCCCGGTGATAAGGCTGCAAAATTCCCAAGTTGCCAATAGCTCCGAAAATTATCAGACTGTAGGCAAAGGAGAAATTGCGCCTTCCGGCTCAGGGGCTTCAATCCAGGGTTTGCCCAGATTGACATTATTTAAAGCTATGGAAATGGGCTCTGGCTATCTGGAGGATTGCTAAAATAAGAAATTTTCCGGGCAACATTTATGAATACGCTGACAGTAGGGAGGACAGGGACATGAAAATATATCAATTTATATATATGTATGCTGTGCACATTCTCCAAAAAAGCAATTTTAGGGTAATTTCATGATTTTGTGATCTAATCTAGGTAAATAAATAAACAGATATATGTGGAGCGAAAAAGCCCATATGGCTGTAATGTTCTTAAAGGACCTCGGCAATCTTGACTGAGAAGCTGCTTTAGCGGGAGCGGCTGTGCTCTCCACGTGGCAGGCCCCGCCGCATTGTTTTCTAACCTGATGCAGCAGAAATGGAAACAAAATCCCTTCAATCACCCCCCGTTGTTGAGCCAGGACATGCTGGCGAGGAAGCAACATGGAAACTGTATTACTGTATATTTGCCGGTCAGTAAAATACATCCGGCGCTTTTTGCTTCAGTGCATATTTTTGAAACATTAACTGCTGTGATGTCTCCACAGCGGACAAACGCATCAGCCCATTTTCACATGCACAAGCACTGGCGAATGGTTGATGTGGCCGTTTTGCATAGTTTAGTGGGGATGTTCCAGGGGTCGGACACGTCGGCTGTGGAAAGAGACGTTTTAAGTGATTTATGGCCAAAAAAATCCACGCTGAGCAGCAAAACAAGCAATATTTGAACCTTAAATGAAAGTAAAGCAGATAAGTATAAACTGGCCAACATTATAACCGAGGATTTATTTTCCCTTTCATATATTTATAACTTATTTCTTATAAATTTGCTGCTTTTTGTCTTGTAAATTTGAGAAGATTTTCTTTTAAATTCGTATATTCTTCTTCATAAATTAGCTATTTATTCCTTCAAAAATTTGGGACTCTTTTGTGCTTTTAAATGTAACTATGCAAGATAAACTTTCTACTTTTTCAGATAAATTTGCAACTTTTTTCTTGCAAATGAGGTTTTTTTTTCCCTCTCTGAAATTTGCAGCGTTTTTTCTTCTAAAGTTGTGAGGATTTTCTTTTAATTTGGCAACTTATTCATGTCAAATCAGGATTTTTTTTTTTTTGTGCAAGCATGTGGGACTTTTTTAAAATTAAATTTGTGGGGGTTTTTTTCCTTGTAAATTTGAAAGTTTAACTGTATTTTTTTTCAGACAAATTTGCAACTTTTTTCCCTTCAAATTTGAGTTTTTCTTCCCTCACTTGAATCCATAGAAACAGTTCCAGACTCCCAGCTATGCTAAAGGCTAGCAAACTGATCTGGTTGGTTAGAAAAACCAAGCGCTATATGCTTTATTTTTCCTATCACGGCCAAAATATAAGAAGCCAGAATGTGTGAGACGTATAGTGGACTGTGGATTAATGAACCAGCTAGTCTAGTAGGGTTCCCAGAATTTACAACAAAGAGCCATAAAATTTCTGACCATCGCTGAGCTAAGCTCGTGGCCTGATTGGCTCGAGTTATGCCTGCCAAAAAATAACAAAATCAGCCCTCTGCCCCCTACAGGAACCAATTTTACAGGAACTCTCCCTGTAGTATGTGTCTCCACTACAGGAACCTCCCTGAAAGGGGAAGTTTTTAGGAACTCGTAATGGCCGAAATAAGGCCCTGGCAGGGTGTTTCAATGCAGAAACTGCTGGGTGGGGTTTAGCATTGACTTGCTGCTGATTGGATAAACCTTAGCATCACAACATAAACAATGAGGAGCACCAAATTTGACAGAAAATATTGAAAATCTACTTCTTAACAAATTTTAATACAACGCTGCCATGATTGCGGAGGGTCTGAATAGTTATTCAGCATATGGCTGTGCATATGTGGCCACAGATGCATCGGGGTAGCATGAACGCAGCGCAAAGGCAAAGCACGGGACCAGCGGCTCTGGCTGGAGTCGGAGAGTGAGCCCACACCATGGAGTCCCCGCTGGTGCGGCAGGTCTGTCAAAGTAATGGCGTGATGACCTCACAGAAGTGAACGGCCAATCCAAACGAGGCATTTCAGAGTTGTAGTCCTAGTTTCTGTGGGAGAGGAGAACTCCTGTGTAGGAGAACTTTGGGCTGTTGGACTTTACAGACCATAAAATGTCACAGAAATTCCACATAAGACAGTAACAAAGGGGAAAAGCCACAAAGCAGAATAGCGACCCTATAAGATAAGACAAAATGTAACTGGACAGTCCTTGGGTAAAATCAACTTTGAAAGTATGGAACACAATCATGAGAGAACACAAATTGGAAGAAGACATTAAAATCCTAAACTGGTGTGCCTATGATTCTAAACAAATTAGATAACTGGTTCAAAATATGGGCTAAGAAGGGTATATACTGTAACATGTACAGTACATCCGGAAAGTCTTCACAGCGCTTCACTTTTTCCACATTTTGTTATGTTACAGCCTTATTCCAAAAGGGATTAAATTCATTTTTTTCCTCACAATTCTACACACAATACCCCATAATGACAATGTGAAACAAGTTTTTCTGAATTTTCTGCAAATTTATTAAAAATAAAAAACTAAGAAATCACATGTACATAAGTATTCACAGCCTTTGCTCAATACTTTGTTGATGCACCTTTGGCAACAATTACAGCCTCAAGTCTTTTTGAATATGATGCCACAAGCTTGGCAGAATCAGAATCAACTTTATTGCCAAGTATGCTTACACATACAAGGAATTTTACTTATCACTAAGGTGCGCTCGTGTTAAGCGCTCCCTAATGACGCGGCAGCCATACAGGCGCCTCATACAGTGGGGGGTAAAGAGGGGGAGGGGGAGGGGGTGACACATTGGGCAGAGAGAAAAAACATAGTTATCAAAATATAGCTCGAGTGAGCAAGATTGTGATCACATAGAAAAAAAACCCCTCTAATTGCACACTTAGCAGACAATACAGATCCACACATTAACAAAGCAAGAGAGAGACCAGTGTGTGTATGTCAGTCATGTGATATCAGTGTGAATGCAGTGTGTGAAGTATCAGTTACTGGTGGACAACAAAAATCCTCTCCTAGGCAACGGCTAGATGTTATGTCCTTGGTGTCTTAAAACATAGATAACATGTCCACAGAGTTCATCTCTCTTCAGTGCATGCCAGATGGTAAAATTCCATGTTAGTCACATGACGTTGTCCTTGGAGAGTTCAGATTGCTGCACATCAGCAATTGTTTGGGTTAGAGAGAAGCCAAAACTCCCTTCTGCTTTATCTCTTCTCCTGGAGGAATGAGTTCTCCCAAGGACGCCGAATCAAGGCCTGATGAGCACAGTTCACTTAGAGCATAGAATTTTCATCTCTCATGCGATTCTGTGCATCACAATTTACATTCACAGGCTTTAAAATCATTCCCTGGAGAGCACCCAGCGACTCCGAGATGTTTCCACACCTATCTTTGGGCAGTTTGGACCATTCCTCTTTGCAGCACCTCTCAAGCTCCATCAGCTTGGATGGGAAGTGTTGATGCACAGACATTTTCAGATCTCTCCAGAGATGTTCAGTTGGATTCAAGTCTGGGCTCTGGCTGGGCCACTCAAGGACATTCACAGAGTTGTCCTGAAGCCACTCCTTTGATATCTTGGCTGTGTGTTTAGGGTCGTTGTCCTGCTGAAAGATGAACTGTTGCCCCAGTCTGAGGTCAAGAGTGCTCTGGAGCAGGTTTTCATCCAGGATGTCTCTGTACATTGCTGCATTCATCTTTCCCTCTATCCTCACTAGTCTCCCAGTTCCTGCCGCTGAAAAACATCCCTACAGCATGATGCTGCCACCACCATGCTTCACTGTAGGGATGGTATTAGCCTGGCATCCACGCCAAAGAGTTCAATCTTTGTCTCATCAGACCAGAGAATTTTGTTTCTCATGGTCTGAGAGTCCTTCAGGTGCCTTTTGGCAAACTCCAGGTGGGCTGCCACGTGCCATTTACTAAGGAGTGGCTTCCATCTGGCCACTCCATCATGCAGGCCTGATTGGTGGATTGCTGCAGAGATGGTTGTCCTTCTGGAAGGTTCTCCTCTCTTTACAGAGCAATGCTGGAGTGCTGACAGAGTGACCATCAGGTTCTTGGTCACCTCCCTGAATAAGGCTCTTCTCCCTCGATCGCTCAGTTTAGACAGCCGACTAGCTCTAGGAAGAGTCCTGGTGGTTCCAAACTTCTTCCATTTATGGATGATGGAGGCCACTGTGGGCAGTGCAGTGGCGGAGTGGTTAGCACCGTGGCAGCACAGTAACTCACCCTTGGCCGGGGGATCCTGGGTTCGATCCCAGCCCCCAACCAACAGTGATCTGTGTGGAGTTTGCATGTTTTCCCTGTGTCTGCGTGGGTTTACTCTTGGATTTCTCCGGTTTCCTCCCATATGCCAAAAACATGCAAGTTAGGTTAATTGGCATCAAACTGGGGATTCTAAATTGTCCTTAGGTATGAATATGAGAGTGAATGGTTGTCTGTCTCTCTGTGTTGGCCCTGCGATGGGCTGGCGATCTGTCCAGGGTGAACCCTGCCTCTCACTCAAAGATGCTGGGATAGGCTTCAGCCCCCCCGCAACCCGAAAAGGATTAAGCGGAAGAAGATGGATGGATGGAGGCCACTGTGCTCATTGGGACCTTCAAAGCAGCAGAAATTTTTTTGTACCCTTCTCCAGATTTGTGCCTCGAGGCAACCCTGTTCCGGAGGTGTACAGACAATTCCTTTGACTTCATGCTTGGTTCGTGCTCTAACATGCACTGTCAACTGTGGGACCTTATATAAACAGGTGTGTACCTTTCCAAATCATGTCCAATCAACTGAATTTACCACAGGTGGACTCCAGTTAAGCTGTAGAAACATCTCAAGGATGATCAGAGGAAACAGGATGAACCTGAGCTCAGTTTTGAGCTTCATGGCAAAGGCTGGGAATACTTACAGTATGTAGATGTGATTTCTTAGTTTTTTTTATTTTTAATAAATTTGCAAAAATCAAAAAAAAAAAACCCAACAAAAAAACAAAACCTTTTTTCACATTGTCATTATGGGGTATTGTGTGTAGAATTTTGAGTAAAAAAATGAATTTAATCCCTTTTGGAATAAGGCTGTAACATAACAAAATGTGGAAAAAGTGAAGCGCTGTGAAGACTTTCCGGATGCACTGTAATATCGTGAAGGAAGATGAAATTATGACTTTCCAAAATCTGAGAAACCTTTACGTTTGAAAAACAAGACTTCTATAGATATACCTACAGCTGAGAACTTACTACAATCCAAAAATCAAAAAGAAAAACAGTGAAAACAAGAAAGCTTTCAATTATTCATGAAGGCATATAAATCAAAAACAAATGAGGAGTCATCTCACAACTATATAAGTGTCTCCATAATCTTAAAGCTGACTCAGTGAAATATATAAAGGCCAAATGGGAGAAAGAAAGAGAGTTGACAGCTACAGAAGAAGAGTGGCAGGATATCTGTATGTCTCAATGGAAAATTCCAAAGTTGCATATGTGGAAGGAATTCTGCTGGAAAATTATAATAAGGTTCTTTGTCACTCCCTGTAAAATTACACTATGATAATGGTGATTCTCAGTGGTGGAGAAAATGTGCATCTCAACTGGCCAATCACTGTCATACATTTTGGAAATGCTCAATTATACAGACCCGCTGGAAGGAAATTCACAGAGCAATACACAATATTCTCAAAACATAGATACTATTTGACTTTAAAACCATATACTTAGGACACATACTCTAGGACTCAACATAGACAGATACATGATAGGTGTACTACTGACAGCGGGGAAAAAGGCCCTCACTAAGAAATGAATGGAACCAGTGGGACCCACAATTAATAACTGGATAGATGTGACAATGGAAATCTATAAAATGGAGAAGATTACTTTCTCTTTAAACCTGATGACGCACATTTTCATCCAGCATTGGGAAAAATTGGGTGAATTTTGTAAAACCTTTGAGACCAGACTTTGCAAAGAGAACTCATTGAAAGACCATTGAAAGACCATCCATATTGATGTTGATCCTTTTGATCTTGTCAAGTGCGCCGTCCCCCCCTCAGAATGACAAGCAGTGTAATAAGTATACAAAAATGCTAAACTAAACTGCTACAGGGTTTTTTCCCCCAACATTTGTTCACTATATTATTTACCTCTCTGGATGTAAACAGTTTTGCTGTATGTCTGTTTTGTAGACATTCTGTAACAATGCTGGTATGTCCTCTCACAGACTATTGTAAATGAAGTAAAACTGGCATTTTGAAAACTGAAAATAGAAAGATAAAAAAAAATAACATATACCAGAATTGTTCCGCAATCATTGCAATGTACTACAATTGTCCCCATCCAACTGCACTTCATATTATATATACAGCGGGGAAATTAAGTATTGGACACGTCAATATTTTTCTCACCAATCATATTTCTGATGGCGCCATTGACGTGAGATTTTCACCAGATATCAGTAACAACCAAAGTAATCCATATATACAAAGAAATCAAGGCAACTGTGTTCACAAAATAAGTTATATTTAATAAAGTGTAATGACACAGGGAATAAGTGTTGAACACATGAAGACAAAGAGGTGCAAAAAGGCATAGAAAGCCAAGAAACAAGGAGAAATCCATCAGAATTTAGGAAGCCATCCCCTCCCCCATCAGTACAAATTAATTTCAGCTGATTAAGTCCTGACAGATAGCCTTTAAAAAGGTGGGTGAATATCAGATTGTCACACCACAAAGAACTCATGATGGGTAGACGCAAAGAGCTCTCTCTAGACCAGGGGTGTCAAACTCATTCCATGGAGGGCCAAGACCCTGCAGGTTTTACTTTCACCCAGTGTCTTCAGCAGGTGTTTTCACTGATTAGCAATCAGTGGGAAGAAATTCAGTGAAATCACCTGTTGAAGACACTGGGTAGAGGTAAAACCCGCAGGGTCTTGGCCCTCCATGGAAGGAGTTTGACACCCATGCTCTAGACCTTTGCAACCTTATTGTTGCAAAACATAGTGATGGCATTGGCTACAGGTGCATTTCTAAACTGCTGAATGTTCCAGTGAGCACTATTGTGTGGTTAAGTATGATAATTTTTAGAGCAAGAAGCTCCTATTTACTGTTATTAATTGTATTAAAGTTTTTGTATGACAGAGAAAAAGTGACTTATATGTTGCTGTAAAGAGCAAATTGTCATGGGATGAGACGCCGTGTCATCCGGCGCTCAGACCATATTCCCCCTCAGCCTGGTTTTTTCTCTGGCAGCGTCTCAGCGGGCTCCCAGCTGTCAGTTATATGGGACGGCTGGAGCCCAATTAATCCTCATCAGCTGAGGCGCTGCTAATGGGTATAAAAAGGAGCAGCTCTGATCATTCGGGGCTGTGACTTAGCACATTGAAGGCTGGAACCCCTACGTTCGGCGCCAGCTACCTACTCATCGTTCTGCATTATTTGTGAGTGTACACTTGTATGAGTATTTGTGCTTTTTGGCCCCACGAGGCCGTGTTCCTTATCCCCTGTTCCCTATCATAATAAAACATCGCAAACTCACTGGCTCGCCCTCGGCTCTCATTGTGTGGCTCGCGAGGGCCACACGTGACACAAATGAAGTTTGTTCTGAGATGAACTTTCATTTACAGTGGGGCAAAAAAGTATTTAGTCAGCCACCAATTGTGCAAGTTCTCCCACTGAAAAGATGAGAGAGGTCTCCAATTTTCATCATAGGTATACCTCAACTATGAGAGACAAAATGAGAAAAAAAAAATCCAGAAAATCACATTGAAGGATTTTTAATGAATTAATTGGTAAATTCCTCAGTAAAATAAGTATTTGGTCACCTACAAACAAGCAAGATTTCTGGCTCTCACAGACCTGCAGCTTCTTCTTTAAGAGGCTCCTCTGTCCTCCACTCGTTACCTGTATTAATGGCACCTGTTTGAACTCGTTATCAGTATAAAAGACACCTGTCCACAACCTCAAACAGTCAGACTCCAAACTCCACTATGGCCAAGGCCAAAGAGCTGTCAAAGGACACCAGAAACAAAATTGTAGACCTGCACCAGGCTGGGAAGACTGAATCTGCAATAGGTAAGCAGCTTGGTGTGAAGAAATCAACTGTGGGAGCAATTATTAGAAAATGGAAGACATACAAGACCACTGATAATCTCCCTCGATCTGGGGCTCCACGCAAGATCTCACCCCGTGGGGTCAAAATTATCACGAGAACGGTGAGCAAAAATCCCAGAACTACATGGGGGGACCTAGTGAATGACCTGCAGAGAGCTGGGACCAAAGTAACAAAGGCTACATCAGAAACACACTATGCCACCAGGGACTCAAATCCTGCAGTGCCAGACGTGTCCCCCTGCTTAAACCAGTACATGTCCAGGCCTGTCTGAAGTTTGCTAGAGAGCATTTGGATGATCCAGAAGAGGATTGGGAGAATGTCATATGGTCAGATGAAACCAAAATAGAACTTTTTGGTAAAAACTCAACTTGTCGTGTTTGGAGGAGAAAGAACACCATACCTACTGTGAAGCATGGGGGTGGAAACATCATACTTTGGGGCTGTTTTTCTGCAAAGGGACCAGGACGACTGATCCGTGTAAAGGAAAGAATGAATGGGGCCATTTATCGTGAAATTTTGAGTGAAAACCTCCTTCCACCAGCAAGGGCATTGAAGATGAAATGTGGCTGGGTCTTTCAGCATGACAATGATCCCAAACACACTGCCTGGGCAACGAAGGAGTGGCTTCATAAGAAACATTTCAAGGTCCTGGAGTGGCCTAGCCAGTCTCCAGATCTCAACCCCATAGAACATCTTTGGAGGGAGTTGAAAGTCTGTGTTGCCCAGCGACAGCCCCAAAACATCACTGCTCTAGAGGAGATCTGCATGGAGGAATGGGCCAAAATACCAGCAACAGTGTGTGAAAACCTTGTGAAGACTTACAGAAAACGTTTGACCTCTGTCATTGCCAACAAAAGGTATATAACAAAGTACTGAGATGAACTTTTGTTATTGACCAAATACTTATTTTACCAAGGAACTTACCAATTAATTCATTAAAAATCCTTCAATGTGATTTTCTGGATTTTTTTTTCTTATTTTGTCTCTCATAGTTGAGGTATACCTATGATGAAAATTGGAGACCTCTCTCATCTTTTAAGTGGGAGAACTTGCACAATTGGTGGCTGACTAAATACTTTTTTACCCCACTGTATCTGTGATCATCTATGATTCAATTCAATTCAGCTTTATTTATACTGCGCCACATCACAACAAAAGCTGTCTTGTGGCGCCACAGTGCAGAAAAAACCATACAGTCTCAGAAAAACCCAGCAATCAGACGATCCTCTATGAGCAAGCACTAAGCGACAGTGGAGAGGAAAAACTCCCATTTGGCAGGAAGAAACCTTTAGCAGAACCAGGCTCAGGGAGGGGCAGTCATCTGCTGCGACTGGCTGGGGGTGAGGGGATAGGGAGGATGGAGAGGACAGACATAAAGAACATAACTGTAGCTCATGTATTTTTACCTACATATGTTTAAGCACAAGGGGATGCTTGAGATTGCATGTGTGGATTGACCTCACGTCTTGGATGGGACAATATGTCTGGACCACCTGTGGATAACAGCAAGAAGACAGAGGTACGGCAACAAGGAGCTGAAAGGACTTCCTGACCTCCTGGGGGCCAGACGGTGGACTGAAGGACTCGGGGGGGGGGGGGGGAGAGTTATTGTCAATAGGGGGTTTTGACGGTGATATGTGATTCTTCCTTTGATCCTGCATGTATAAATAAGAGGGTTTTGACTCAGCTCTCTCTCTTCTGTTCTTGAGAGATAGCTGGGGATGTGAACACGACATTAAAGCTTGAATTAAGAAATAATTCAGCCTCGTTATTTCACGCTCCCCACATTGGTGACCAGAGACGTGGGAATGCATAGAAGGGATTCCCCTGATGCAGACTCGTCGGAGTCTGCCCAGGCGAGCGCCATCGCCATCAAACTGCCAGAATTTTGGCAGGACAACCCGGACTTGTGGTTCCTCCAGGCTGAGGCACAGTTCACGCTCGCAGGAATAACGGCGGATGACACCAAGTTTTACCATGTCATCGCAAGGCTCGACAACCGCACAGCTCGATGCGTGCGGAGCCTGGTACAGCAGCCACCCGCTGACAACAAATACGGCGAGTTGAAGGCTGCCCTCACCGAGTGTTTCACGCCCTCAGCCGAAGAGAGGGCTAGGAGACTCCTGGCTATGCACGGCCAAGGAGGGCGCAGGCCAGTCGCCCTGATGGAGGACATGCTGCAGCTGAGGGAATCGGACAACGACGATTTCCTGTTTAAGCACATCTTCCTAAGCAACCTCCCGTCACACATGAGAGGGACCCTGTCCGGCATGCGTTGTGTGACCCAGCGGGACTTCCGTGCGATGGCCCGAGAGGCGCAGCGGCTCCTCGACTCCTGCGGCGAGCAGACGGCCACAGCGGCAGCGGCAGACCTAGGTGTGGCGACCCGAGGCAACGAAGAGCCGGAGACAGCGGAGCCGATCCCACCAACAATGGCAGCGGCGCAGCCCCGACGCAGCGGAGGAGATGGCCTCTGTTATTATCACCGGCGTTTCGCAGAGAAAGCACACAGGTGTGTGCCGCCATGCAGCTACAAGAGCTCGGGAAACGCCAGGACCGGGAACCGTTAGCAGCTTCGGCTCTCGGTGAAAGAAATAAGCTGCTCTACATTACGGATGCGAGCTCCGGTCGGCACTTCCTTGTAGACACCGGAGCCCAAGTGAGTTTCATCACCCCGACCTATGCTGACCGGTTGGCTGGCCCCCGTGGTGACGGGGCAACGGCGGCGAACGGCTCGAGCATCAACACCTACGGAGAAAGAACCTTGTTTCTGTCCTTACATGGCCGCACTTATGAATGGACTTTTATCATAGCGGCGGTGAGTTTCAACATGTTAGGTGCTGATTTTCTGTGCTCGCATGGTCTGTTAGTTGATCTTGCCAACAGGCGCTTGGTTAATGCACTATCTTTTTATTCTATTCCTTGTGCAGCTCGAGTGTCCCCGCCACCGGTGCAGACCAATGTCGCCACAGCAGGCGGTAAGTTTAACACACTCCTTAACCAGTTTCCAGCGCTCACGGTTCCTACTTTTTCGGCAACAGTTGCGAAACACGGGGTGGAGCATTTTATCACTACAGCGGGCCCCCCCGTCTTCGCGAAAGCTCGGCGGTTGGATGCTGCTAAGCTCTCCATAGCGCGCGAGGAGTTCGCCAGCCTGGAGAGACTGGGCATTATTCGCCGTTCGAAGAGCCCATGGGCTTTGCCGCTGCATATGGTCCCTAAAGCTGACGGCTCCTGGAGACCTTGCGGCAATTACTGCAGACTAAACAACGCCACAGCGCATGACCGCTACCCAATCCCACACATTCAGGATTTCTCAGTGCATCTAGCAGGGGTGCGCATTTTTTCTAAAATAGACCTGGTTCGCGGCTACCATCAGGTTCCAGTCCGGCCTGAGGACATTCCTAAAACAGCGGTAATAACCCCTTTTGGACTTTTTGAGTTTTTGCGCATGCCGTTTGGCCTTAAAGGCGCCGCACAAACTTTCCAACGCATGATGGATGCCGTGTTACGCAATCTCCCTTTTGTGTTCGTCTACCTCGACGACATTTTAGTCACCAGTACTTCAGAAGAGGAACACGAAAAACACCTCACTGCGGTTTTTCGGAGGTTGGGAGAGCACAGGTTAATAATTAATCCAGCCAAGTGCCAGTTCGGCGTGGCGCAGATCGATTTTTTGGGGCATCGCGTTTCCCCAGAGGGGGCAATCCCACTACCGGATAAGGTGCGCGCAGTGGCAGAGTTCCCCCGACCACAAACGGTCAAATCATTGCAGGAGTTTTTAGGAATGGTGAATTTTTATAACCGTTTCCTACCCCATGCAGCGCAGCTCATGCAACCATTATACGCCGCGCTCAAAAAACAAAAACCCTCCAATACTATCGAGTGGTCCCCAGAGCGGGAGCGCGCATTCGCGGAGGTAAAAAAAGCTCTGGCTGACGCCGCGCTTCTAGCTCACCCAGACCCAACGGCCCGCATAGCGCTCACCACTGACGCATCAGATTTGGCCATAGGGGCAGTCGTGGAACAGCACGTTGCCGGGGTTTGGCAGCCGCTGACGTTTTTCAGTAGATCCTTGAACGAAGCCGAGCGGAAATACAGCACGTTTGACAGGGAGCTGTTAGCGCTCCATTTGGCCATTCGCCATTTCCAGTTTTGGCTGGAAGGTCGGCGTTTCACCGCTTTTGTCGACCATAAGCCACTCACTTTTGCGATGTCCAAAATTTCGGAACTGTGGTTGGGCTGGCAGCAGAGGCAGCTGGCTGCGAATTCGGAGTTTACCACTGATATTCAGCACGTAGCGGGTAAACTCAACGTAGTGGCAGACTGCCTCTCCCGCGCGGTCACAGCACCGGTGCGCGCGGAGGCAGATTATACTACCGCAGCCGCAGGGCAAAATAACAGCGTGGAAGCGCACGCGGCCCCAGTTCACATGGGGATAGATTACGCAGCCATGGCAGCGGAACAGGGTAGAGATGTGGACGTGCGCGCGATCCTGTCTGGACCAACAGGGTTAAGGCTGGAGAGCAGGTGTTTGCAAACCGGTATGCCCCCCCTAATCTGCGATGTATCGACTGGGCGACCGCGCCCGGTAGTCCCGGCTGCGTGGCGCCGCCGCGTTTTTGACTCAGTTCACTCCTTGGCGCACCCAGGAGTGCGCGCTTCTGTGAAAATGGTAGCGGAGAAGTTTGTTTGGCTGAGCCTGCGCAAGCACGTGAAAGGGTGGGCAAGAACCTGCATGGCTTGCCAGCGGGCCAAAATTCACAAGCACACAAAAGCTCCCTTGGAACCGTTCCACATTCCGGCCAAGAGATTCGATCACGTGCATGTCTAACTACTAACTAACTAACTAACCTGCACTTATATAGCGCTTTTCTAGTCACAAAGACCACTCAAAGCGCTTTCACTAATACTAACCCTCTATTCTAAGGGCCTATAGGAAACAGATATCTAGGGACAATTTAGAACAACCAATTAACCTAACATGCATGTCTTTGGATTGTGGGAGGAAACCGGAGCCCCCGGAGTAAACCCACGCAGCACAGGGAGAACATGCAAACTCCATACAGAAAGGTTCCAACCCCTGCCACCTTGGGGATTTGAACCAGGAACCTTCTAGCTGTAAGGCAACAGTGCTAACCACTCGACCTCGTGGGCCCCCTACCGTCGTCGCAGGGGTTCACACATCTTTTGACAATGGTGGACCGAACCACACGTTGGCCGGAAGTAGTCCCACTGGCATCGACCACGGCTGCAGAGGTGTCTCGCGTTTTTTTGACGGCCTGGGTAGCGCGTTTCGGGGTTCCGTCGGATATTACGTCCGACAGAGGGCCTCAATTCGTCTCTGAGCTTTGGTCAGCAATGGCCAGCAGCTTAGGAGCGAAAATTCATCACACTACCGCTTATCACCCCCAGGCTAATGGTTTGTGCGAGCGTTTTCATAGGTCTTTGAAGGCAGCCCTCAGAGCGTCGCTTACGGATGCAGATTGGGTAAACAAACTACCATGGGTTTTATTGGGGTTGCGTTCTGCGCCCAAAGAGGATTTAAATGCCTCCCCAGCGGAGTTAGTTTTTGCACAACCTCTCAGGCTGCCCGGTGAGTTCCTTCCAGAGCATCCGGAGCCGGGGCGCCCCCCGGCTCTGGGGCCACTGATGGGCACGGGAGCGGACATGCTCCCGGGCCCCGTTCATCACACTTTTCCGCGCGTTTTTGTTCCCAAAGCTTTAAAAAATGCCAAGTTCGTTTTTGTCAGGCACGAGGCTCTAAGACCGACCCTCCGACCGCCATATGATGGTCCATATAGGGTGCTGGAAACAGGTGATAAGCATTTTGTGCTAGATTTGGGAGACAGAAAAGAGACAGTTAGTATTGACAGACTAAAGCCTGCTTTTGTGATGAACGACGAGTCTGTACGGGTGGCGAGGGCACCTCGACGTGGCAGACCCCCCAGGGAACACGTCCCGTAGCCCCCGCAGGGATCAAATAACCACTCTCTTCCTCAGTCAGCAGATTCTTTGCAGGACGGCGCCGCAAGGACGGCGAGACCTGCTTACAGCAGATTCGGAAGATGTTTGAAGCCCAGACGCCGTACGGACTGATGTTTGATGTGATTAACTAACTAACTAACCTGCACTTATATAGCGCTTTTCTAGTCACAAAGACCACTCAAAGCGCTTTCACTAGTACTAACTCTCTGTTCTAAGGGCCTATAGGAAACGGATATCTAGGGACAATTTAGAACAACCAATTAACCTAACATGCATGTCTTTGGATTGTGGGAGGAAACCGGAGCCCCCGGAGTAAACCCACGCAGCACAGGGAGAACATGCAAACTCCACACAGAAAGGTTCCAACCCCTGCCAACCTGGGGATTTGAACCAGGAACCTTCTAGCTGTAAGGCAACAGTGCTAACCACTGCACCACCGTGCTGATCATGTTGTATAGACTATGCTATTGATGTTATCACTGATTTTTGATGTGATCATGTGGTATAGACTATGCTATTGAGGTATCATGTTTTGTGAACTCTGATATATTGTCCATTCTTCGACGTTTGGGGGGGGTATGTAGCTCATGTATTTTTACCTACATATGTTTAAGCACAAGGGGATGCTTGAGATTGCATGTGTGGATTGACCTCACGTCTTGGATGGGACAATATGTCTGGACCGCCTGTGGATAACAGCAAGAAGACGGAGGTACGGCAACAAGGAGCTGAAAGGACTTCCTGACCTCCTGGGGGCCAGGCGGTGGACTGAAGGACTCGGGGGGGAGAGTTATTGTCAATAGGGGGTTTTGACGGTGATATGTGATTCTTCCTTTGATCCTGCATGTATAAATAAGAGGGTTTTGACTCAGCTCTCTCTCTTCTTTTTTTTTTTTTTTTTTTTTTTTTTTTTTTTTAACAAATCCAAGATGGCGCCCACAGTGGTCGACATGGTGCTTCGCTGCGCTCTTTGTTTGTTTTTGTTTGTCAATTGTGTGTCTGCTTGCACTTATACCCGTGAAGAACTTTTAAATATCAGGACTTTGACCCCCACGGACCTCCTCCCAGTTTTTCTAGCCCCTGCCGCCGATCTGGTTTATTGTTTGGCTCGGAAAGTGAGACGGCGGAAGAGAGGAAGACGAGCGGGCGCTCTCGTACGACTTCGCAGGAGAGGCTCGCGAACGGCGCTGCCTGGCATATTTCTGTCCAATACCAACTCTCTCTCTAACAAGGTGGATGAACTGAGACTGCTGATGCGTTTTAAGGACCTCGCCTCCTCAGCTGTCCTCTGCTTTACTGAGACCTGGCTCCGGGAAAATATACCGGACAGCGCGCTGCGCCTCGACGGCTTCCAGCTCTTCCGTGCTGATCGTGACACAGAGCTTTCCGGCAAGACCACAGGAGGCGGTGTCTGCTTCTACATCAACTGTAGCTGGTGCTCTGATGTAACGGTAATTTCCAAACACTGTTCTCCTGCCTTGGAATTTCTTGTTATCAACTGCAAGCCTTTTTATTCCCCGCGGGAGTTTGCTTCTTTTATACTGATCGCTGTGTACGCCCCTCCCGACGCGGACACGCGCGAAGCTCAGCGCGTGCTCGCGGATCACATTCAACACACAGAGCGGAGTTTTCCAGACTCGCTGATTATTGTGGCTGGCGACTTTAATCAGTGCAATCTGAGCCACGATCTCCCCCGCTACAAACAGTTTATTAAATGCCCCACCAGAGGATTAAACACACTGGATCACTGTTACACCACAGTGAAAGACGCATATCGCGCTGTCCCTTGAGCTGCGCTGGGATTATCTGATCACGTGATGGTTCACCTCATTCCCACATACAGACAGAGATTGAAGCTCACTAAACCTGTTGTGAGCACTACGAAGATACGGACCAGTGATGCTGAGGAGAAGCTGGAAACGTGCATGGAAATATCTGACTGGGGCATGCTTAAAGGAGCCACGCATGATCTGGATGAGTACACGGACACTGTGAACTCATATATCCACTTTTGTGAAGAGAACATTCTTCCATCACGCACCAGGGTGAGTTACTCTAATGACAAACCCTGGTTCACAGCTAAGCTCAGACAGATCAGGAAGGAGAAGGAAGCAGCGCTGAAAAGTGGAGACAGGGACTGCTACAGGGAGGTTAAATACCGGTTTAACAGAGAGCTGAAGAGGGCTAAATCTGTGTACTCAGAGAGACTCCAGCAGCAGTTCACTGCTAATGATTCGGCTTCCGTGTGGAGAGGACTGAGGAAGATCACCAACTATCGGCCTCAGGCTCCTAAAGGTCAGGATGACAAAGCCCTTTGTCAGAGACTGTCCCAACACTATGCCCGTTTTGACACCTCGTCATCTGTGTCCAACTCCCCCCCTCCCTCCAGCTCCACAGCCTCCACATTCCCTACTTCATTTAAGGCACCCCCCCCCCCCCACCTCCCCCCCTCCCCTTATCATCAGTGAGCAGGATGTGCTCAAACAGTTCTCCAGACTGAACCCGCGCAAGGCCCCCGGCCCAGACGGCGTGTCTCCCTCCACCCTGAGACTCTGTGCAAAACAGCTGGCTCCTGTATTCACAGACATTTTTAACACCTCCCTGAAGTTATGCCACGTGCCATCCTGCCTCAAATCCTCCACCATCATCCCTGTCCCCAAGAAGCCACGGATCACTGGACTTAATGACTACAGACCTGTAGCGCTCACCTCTGTAGTCATGAAGTCCTTTGAGCGCCTGGTCCTGTCCCACCTCAAGTCCATCACCACCCCTCTCCTGGACCCGCTGCAGTTTGCCTACCGAGCCAACAGGTCTGTAGACGATGCAGTCAACCTGGCCCTCCACTCCATCCTGCAGCACCTGGACTCCCCGGGAACCTACGCCAGGATCCTGTTTGTGGACTTCAGCTCTGCATTCAACACCATCCGCCCCGCTCTGCTCCGGGACAAGCTGTCCCTGCTCAACGTGCCTGACTCCCTCTGCAGGTGGATCATCGACTTCCTGACGGACCGGAGGCAGCATGTGCGGCTGGGAAAGACTGTCTCAGACTATACTAGCATCAGCACCGGATCACCCCAGGGCTGTGTACTTCCCCCCCTACTCTTCTCCCTTTACACCAACTCCTGCACCTCCAGCCACCAGTCTGTCAAGTTGATCAAGTTTGCGGACGACACCACCCTCATCGGGCTCATCTCCAACGGCGACGAGTCCGCCTACAGGAGAGAGGTGGCCCAGCTGGCGTCCTGGTGCAGCAATAACAACCTGCAGCTGAACGCTCTGAAGACAGTGGAGATGATTGTAGACTTCAGGAAAGTCACTACTCCTCTGCCCCCCCTCACCCTCTCAGGCTCTCCCATCACCACTGCTGATTCCTTCCGCTTCCTAGGCACTACCATCACCAGGGACCTCAAATGGGAGCTGACCATCAGCTCACTCATCAAAAAAGCCCAGCAGAGGATGTTCTTCCTGCGGCAGCTGAGGAAGCTCAAGCTACCCACCAAGATGTTAGTGCAGTTCTACACAGCCATCATCGAGTCCATCCTCACCACCTCCATAACCGTGTGGTACGCAGGAGCCACTGCCAGGGACAGACTAAGGCTGCAGCGCGTCGTGCGCACTGCTGAGAAGGTGATCGGCTGCAAGCTCCCATCTCTCCAGGATCTGTACATCTCCAGGACCCGGAGGCGTGCTGGCCGGATCATAGCCGATCCCTCACACCCTGGTCATGTACTGTTTGCCCCCCTCCCCTCTGGTAGAAGACTTCAGTCCATCCAGACTAAAACCTCCCGTCACATGAACAGCTTCTTCCCCTCTGCCATTAGACTGCTGAACACTAAGTGACTCTCGTGCACCATGTACAGCAGCTCAACCAGACTCATGTCAATCATCACTGTTTTCTTCCTGCATTACCGACTGCACTATATAGTTCTCCACAGTATCTGCTGCTGGCTAATATATATTTTAACTGTTGACCAGTATCACTTAATCTTATCCTACACTTTATTACATGTATAGTTTATTTCTCTTATCTTATCATGTTTAATGTTGCAGCATTGTACCGAGACAAATTCCTAGTTTGTGTACTACATGAACAATGGCAATAAACCTGATTCTGATTCTGATTCTGATTCTGTTCTTGAGAGATAGCTGGGGATGTGAACACTACATTAAAGCCTGAATTAAGAAATAATTCAGCCTTGTTATTTCATGCTCCCCACAATAACAGTAAGATGCCAAGTGTGGTTTATATTAATCACATATCCCATAACCTACATATGTATAAGCATGTTAGAATGTTTAGTGATTACATATGTACAACGACCTCACGCCTCAGAACAGGACAAGAGGTCTCAACCGCCAGCGAAGATCAAAGAGCATCCGAGGCGCAGCGGTGGAGACCAGATCGATCGCCCTGACTTCCCAGGGCCAGGTGGAAGAGACAGAGGACAATGGAGGAGATCGATCGCCCTGACCACCCAGGGTCAGGTGGAGGAGTAGGAAGACAAAGGAGGGGGGATTAAGCTAATGTGGGATGTCAGCTTTGATGTGCAATGTCTTTTGTGATGTGTAGGTATAAGTATGTAGGTCTGAATGTGTTCGACCTATTATTCTGCTTCTGCACTGAGATGAGACTTGTTAGAGGAGCGAAGCTGATAATAAACTTTGGTTTATAAATCACATCGCCTCGTTATTCCAAGCTCTTCTACACTGGTGACCAGACGTGAGGATGGAACAGAGACGTTCTCCCGCGATTGACTCATCGGAGGCAACCCAGGCAAGCGCCGGCGCCCATGCAGACAGGGGAACGGATGGAAGACGTTCCCCCACGGCAGAAGAGAGGGCTCAACCAAGCACCATCCCCAGCCCCGCCGTGAGAGCAGAAGAAAGGCGCTCTCATCCGGCAGACACATCAAGGACGGCCCACACAAGCGCCGTCACCGTCAAGCTGCCAGAATTCTGGCAAGAAGACCCGAGCTCGTGGTTCCAGCAAGCTGAGGCTCAGTTTGCACTGGCGGGCATAACGGCGGACGAGACGAAATTTTATCACATCGTCGCCAAACTCGACGCTGCCACGTCAAGATGCGCGCAGAGCATAATCTGACAGCCGCCCGCCCATGACAAATACAGAGAGCTGAAGGCGACCATCGTCGAGAACTTCGTCCCCTCAGCCGAGGAGAGAGCAGAGAGGATCCTGGCGATCTACGGCCACAGAGGATGCAGACCCAAGCTGCAGATTCCTTACAGGAAGGTCCCGCCGGGACGCCCAAGCGGACCCACAGCAGATTCGGGAGAAGACTAAAACCCAGACGGCACAGGGACTGATACAAATTAACCTAAAGTTGTTAACTATTTTATCAGATTGTGCTGTGACAGTTTTAAGACTGATTTGTGATATTACTACGCTGTTATGATTACAACTGAATTCTCTACAGGAGCATAGCTGCTGGAAAGTTTTCTTTTCCTTGTCAAGAGGTTTAACAGTTGGTATGTCATAGAAATTATCTTAAACTGTGGACTTTCTTTTATTGTCCTTTTCTTAGTCGTTTGGGGGGGGGGCTGTGGTTTATATTAATCATATATCCCATAACCTACATATGTATAAGCATGTTAGAATGTTTAGTGATTACATATGTACAACGACCTCACGCCTCAGAACAGGACAAGAGGTCTCAACCGCCAGCGAAGATCAAAGAGCATCCGAGGCGCAGCGGTGGAGACCAGATCGATCGTCCTGACTTCCCAGGGCCAGGTGGAAGAGACAGAGGACAATGGAGGAGATCGATCGCCCTGACCACCCAGGGTCAGGTGGAGGAGTAGGAAGACAAAGGAGGGGGGATTAAGCTAATGCGGGATGTCAGCTTTGATGTGCAATGTCTTTTGTGATGTGTAGGTATAAGTATGTAGGTCTGAATGTGTTCGACCTATTATTCTGCTTCTGCACTGAGATGAGACTTGTTAGAGGAGCGAAGCTGATAATAAACTTTGGTTTATAAATCACATCGCCTCGTTATTCCAAGCTCTTCTACACCAAGTACATTATTGGAGGTCAACCAACAGTATGGATCAGATAACAACAGAACAAAAGTGGGGTTAAGAGACACAAAATCCCTCCTTAAACGTAAGCTATATTAAAAAGGAAGGATTTTACCCTGTTCTTAAAAACAGAGACCGAGTCTGACTCCCGGACCCAGAGTGGTAACTGGTTCCAGAGAGAAGGGGCATGGTAGCAGAAGGCTCTGCCTCCCACTGTACTTCTGGAGATTCTGGACAGCACAAGTAAGCCAGCATTTTGGGAGTGTAATGCTCTATTAGGATGGTAAGGTAATATCAGATATTTTATATGATATCTGTGATATGAAGCTATTTCATGGAGGTAAAACCTCTAATTACGTATTTTTAATGTGCTGGTCCAGAGGTGTCAAACATGTGGCCCCCAGGCCAAAAACAACCTACCAGGGAGTCCAAGTTTCTCTCTGAATTTACATCTTTCTTTCTAGTAAATTTCTGACTTTTCTACTGATTAGAATTGTTCATGTAAATTTGAGACATTTTTCTCCATCACATGACACTTTTTTCTCATGATTTTTCTTTCTCTTCTTTTTTTCTGGTGAAAACAGGTACACAGCAAAACAGTCAGTCATAATTTGTGAATGGTCTCAGTCTTGCAGGCTCAGCTTAAATAAATTTTTTTAGTTGTGGTTCAGCCGGTCTGGATTCAGGGGTCAGACTCGATCTCCGTTTTTAAGAGTTGTTTTGCGCTCGCTGTGAGAATTGGACTTTTGGGACTTCTCTCATTCGTGAGTGAACTGATTGGCATTTCTTTACGTGGTTCGCTGCTACACTTTACCTGAAGCGTTTGCTAGACTAACGCTATCGCTATAGCTAATGCCATAGCTACTCGTAGTACCTAGCACCGACACGGAGAAGCAATTCTGTCCCCGGTGATTGGGGCTCGCCGGAGGAACAAGCCGAGGCAGCAGTTGGACGGGAGCCAGATTGGGGTTCAAGTGCAGCAGTGGTGGGAGATGGGGACCAGAGGAGGACCACCGGGGCCCCAGCCGGATAAGAGCCGGAGTCGGAGCCCAGTTGCAGCAGCGGGGCTCGGCGGAGGAGCTACCAGGACCCCAGCTGGACAGGAGCAGGATCGGAGCTCGGCTACAGCGGCGGTGGGTAGCGGGACTCGGTGGAGTAGCTGCCGGTACCCCGGCTGGACAGGAGCTCGGTTACGGCGGCGGTAAGCAGCGGGACTAGCAGCGGAGGGGGCTAGCTGAGGCCCAGCTGGATTCGAGGTCGGTTGGATCGGATACCGGCGACACCAGCAGAGATTGTTTTACTATCTACAGGTCAGTAAAAATGCCACCAAAGAAGGAGGAAGTGGAAGAGATCAAAAAATCTCTGAACTTCTTGTCAGAAGAACTGATCAAAGTGGCTAGTCAGCAGGCTAAAATATTAGGGCTAATGGAAGAAGTCCGAGAATTAAAATTAACAATTAAGGAAAAAGACAAAAAATTTGCAGACTTGGAGCGACGCGTCGAGGATCTTGAACAATATTCTCGTATGGATGATCTAATTATAAGTGGACTAGACATTAAATATCAATCATATGCTCATGCTACAGCAGGAATGAGAGGTGAGGAGGCTCCCCTGGGTGAATCAGTCTCCCTGGAAAACCAGGTGCTTCAGTTCCTTGATAGCAGAAATATAAAGGTCGAAGCAAATGCAATTTCAGCCTGTCATGCTTTACCCAGAAAGGATAATAAAACAAAGAAATCAATTGTGATGCGCTTTGTGAACAGAAGGGTAAAGAATGACATACTGAGGCGGGCCAGAAAGCTACGGGGAACAGAAGTTTACCTAAATGAACATCTAACAAAAACTAATGCTGAAATAGCACGGCAAGCACGGATGCTGAAAAGACAAAATAAGATACAGGCAACATGGACAAGAAATTGTAGAGTTTGGATCAAACTAAATGGAACACCTGAGGAAGCAAAGAGATAATAATCAGAGATGTTACTGACTTAAATAAATATAGATGAACACTGATTAAGAAAATTAAGAGACTATAATAATCCATATCCACATACACGGCAAGAATAGTTCTTTTGACATACCATGTCAATGTACTTTAAAAAAAAAAAAACTAAACTAAACAACCCAAAAAACTTATGACTGACTTGAGTAGACGTCAATTATCCCCAGTTGGAGGAAGTCATTTGACACAGAGTGAGGAAATTCAAACTCTGAAAATATGCCATTATGCTGAACATAAACTACAAGAGATGGAGAATGATATTGATCCTGATAACCACTTTTTCAATAATATTCATAATCATTGTGAATATTACACTGAAAAGCAATTCAAAAGTCAAGTGCAACTAGATGGTAAACTATTAATAATACACTTCAACAGCAGAAGTCTTAACAAAAACTTTCCACAGATTCAGGACTATTTAAAACAGCTAGACAGAAAATTTACAGCTATCGCAGCCTCTGAAACTTGGCTTAATGAAGAGCAGGCTCCTCTGATGGCAATAGAGGGATATCAGATTTTCATATTAACAGATCTCAAAAAAAGGGTGGTGGTGTTGCACTGTATATTGATGACCTGTATAGGTGTAAGCTTGTAAATGGAATGTCCTTTGCACTACCAGGGATTTTAGAACGTGTTACCGTTGAGATTGACCAAGATAAAACAAAAAATCTAATTATAAGTTGTATATATAGAACGCTGGGAACTTGCATTGAGACATTCAGAGATAAATTAGTCAAGCTGTACAATAATATTACTAGTAAGAAAATGGTAGTAATTTGTGGAGATTTCAATATTGATTTACTAAATCCATATCAACAAAATGTAATTACAGAGTTCATGAATTCTATGTACGGTATGAGTCTATATCGCACAATAACACATCCCAGTAGAATCACAGTTCACACTGCTACACTTATTGACAACCTGTTTGTTAATATTATTGATAAGAAAATAGAAAGTGGATTATTGATAAATGTTATAAGTGACCATTTGCCAACCTTTGCACTTATCCATGGCCACACGGGGGCCAATACAGAAAAAAATTTAAAATCGTTCAGATACAAATCACCAAATGCAATCAGTTCTTTTAAAGAAGACTTGCTGAAGCAAGACTGGACAAAAGTCTATGTATCAGATGTAAATGAAGCCTATGACACATTTATAAACATTGTAACCACTCTTTATGAAAAAAATTGTCCATTAGTAAAGAAAAAGCTTAAACATAAATTTGTCGATAAGCCATGGTTAACCAAAGGATTACAAAAGGCGTGTAAAAAGAAAAATTTATTATATAAAGCTTTTCTAAAGAAAAGGACAAAAGAAGCAGAGCAGCGGTATAAAACATACAAAAATAAGTTAACATATATAATGAGATGTAGTAAAAGAGACTATTACAGTAAAGAACTGGAGAAAAACAGAGACAATATTAAAAATACATGGACAATACTTAACAATATTCTTGGAAATAAAAACAGAAATACAAGCTACCCAACCAATTTTTCAAAAAATAATAAAACGACTCAGAGTGTGAATGCAGCTTCACCTGCAGATGAATTTAATAACTTTTTTGTTAACATTGGTCCAAATTTGGCTCCAGAAATACCCATTACGGCACCTACGGGTGATACAATAAGCAAAAACACTGCTATAAAAGACTCCATTTTCATAAGGAACACAGACGAGAGAGAGGTCATTGAAATTGTTAAATCGTTTAAAAGTAAGACATCTACGGACTGTGATGGTATTGACATGCTCTTAGTCAAAACTATTATCAAATGCTTAGTGAAACCACTGACGTATATTTGTAATCTGTCTCTCCAAACAGGTATATTTCCCAATGCAATGAAAATAGCTAAAGTAATTCCAATATACAAGACGGGTGACAGAGGGGAACTTTCAAACTCTAGACCAATTTCACCATTGCCGCAATTTTCCAAGATACTTGAAAAAATATTCTGTGAGAGAATTGACAACTTCATAATGAAGAATAATTTATTGTGTGAGCAGCAATATGGGTTCAGACACAAGAGGACAACTGCATTTGCTCTAATGGAATTTATAGAAAAAATATCAACTGCCGTTGAAAATAAAGAGTATTCAGTTGGGGTATTCCTGGATCTTAAAAAAGCATTTGATACAGTGGATCACAATTTATTATTAAAGAAACTACAAAATTGTGGTATTAGGGGGGTAGCACTGTCCTGGTTAAGTAGTTACTTAAAGAATAGATATCAGTATGTATGTGTTGGTAACAAAAACTCACAGTTACTGAAGGTTACTTGTGGAGTCCCACAGGGTTCAGTTTTGGGGCCATTGTTATTCAATATGTATACAAATGATATATGTAAAGTCTCGGAAAAAATGGATTTAATATTGTTTGCCGATGACACTAATCTATTATGCAGTGGAAGCAATTTGGAACAACTTTTGGATACACTCGGAAAGGAATTAGGAAAGCTTAAACTGTGGTTTGATTCAAACAAATTAACGCTCAATTTAAGTAAGACAAAATTTATAGTTTTTAACAACCATCACAACAACTTAGTATCTAAACTCAGTGTAAATGGTGTAGAGATTGAAAGGGTATCTGAAACTAAATTTCTTGGAGTAATAATTGATAATAAACTGTTTTGGAAGTCACATATTAATTATATTAAAGGTAAAATATCTAAATCAATCGCAATACTACACAGAGCGAAATATTTGCTGAATCAACCCACATTATATACTTTGTATCATTCATTAATACTGCCATACATGACATATTGTACTGAAGTATGGGGAAATACATATAAAACAAACATATATCCAGTCTTTATGCTTCAGAAGAGAGCTATTAGAATAATAAACAAAGCTGCTGACAGGAAACCAACAAACCCACTTTTTCTTAAATTAAAAGCTCTCAAGTTGAAAGATCTGGTTGACTTTAAAACTGCAGTTATAATGTTTAAAGTGAAGAATCTATCACTGCCCGCAAATATCCAAAAGTTGTTCCAAATAAGGGATAAACAATATCATTTCAGAGGAACATGTATATTTCAAAAACCTTCAGTGAGAACTACCACCAAGCAACACTGTGTTTCAGTGCAAGGAGTCAGATTATGGAACGATTTTGGACCTGAATTAAAATCATGTACAACGCTTGGACAATTTAAACAAAAACTAAAGGAAGAAATACTCCAAACATATATACAAGATGACATGTAAAATCACATACGGATTGTCATATCCAGTCTGTGTTGTGTTGTTGCTTAGTTTTTTTTTGTCACATTTTGTCTTAGCTTTGTTCCGAATTGTAATCGCTCTTGTTTTGTTTTTCTTTTGAATTCTTGGATGGAATATGGGTGGGCAATATAAGCTGCGGCTTCAGCCATCACCCATTTCGGATAACTTATGTTGAACTGTATAATCAGAGGAGTTATTGTTTAGATTAGATTAGATTAGATTCAACTTTATTGTCATTACACATGTATGAATACAAGGTAACGAAACACAGTTTAGCATCCAATCAGAAGTGCAAAGGACAGCAGTGCAGTATATACGGTAATTAACAGTATGTGCAATTTAAGCAAATATATGCAAATATATGCAGCAGTGCAGAAAGTTAAAAGTACTGTTATGTGCAAATAATGTGCAATAAGTTAGATGTAGTTATGTAGTTATGCAGTTATGTACAGGTGAGGATGGTAAAAGATGATTTTAAGAGAGTCAGTGGGGAACTAATTTCAATAACGTGACAGCTGTTGGAAAGAAACTGTTCCTAAACCTGCTGGTTCTAGTCCGAAGGCTTCTGAAACGTCTTCTGGAGGGGAGAAGCTGGAACAGTCCATGAGCAGGATGGTTGGAGTCCCTAAGAATGCTGCGTGCCCGGCGCAGACATCTTTTCCTGTAGATGTCCTCTATAGCTGGAAGTGGAGTCCCTGTGATGCGTTGGGCGGTTTTCACCACCCGCTGCAGCGCCTTGCGGTCAGCGACAGAGCAGCTCCCATACCAGACTGTGATACAGTTGGTCAGGGTGCTCTCTATCACGCAGTGGTAGAAGTTGCCCAGGATGTCAGTTGACAGATGGTTCTTCTTCAATGTCCTCAAGAAGAAGAGATGCTGATGGGCCTTCTTGATCAGGCTGGTGGTGTTAACTGACCAGGACAGGTCCTCCGAGATGTGGGTCCCCAGGAATTTGAAGCTGGGGACACGTTCAACAGCTATGCCATTGATATGGATGGGGTCATGTGTCTCTTCCCTCTCCTTCCTGTAGTCCACTATGAGCTCCTTGGTTTTGCTGGTGTTAAGGAGCAGGTTATTGTCAGCGCACCAAGTAACCAAGTGCAAAACCTCTGCCCTGTAATCTGACTCGTTGTTGTCCCTGATGAGTCCAATCACCGTGGTGTCATCTGCGAACTTTATGATGGAATTGGATCCATACATAGGCCTGCAGTCATGGGTGTAGAGGGAGTAGAGGAATGGGCTGAGCACACAGCCCTGTGGTACACCAGTGTTGAGTGTGATGACGGAAGAACGGTTGGGGCCTGACCTAACATGCTGGGGTCTGTTGGTCAGAAAATCCATGATCCAGTTGCAGGTGGAGGTACTGATTCCCAGGTCCCCAAGTTTGGTGAGCAACTTGGAGGGGATAACTGTGTTGAATGCTGAGCTGAAGTCAATAAACAGCATTCTTGCGTAGGTGTTCTTGTCATCCAGGTGTGAGAGTACATAGTGCAGCGCTGTAGAAACCGCATCCTCTGTACTCCTGTTGCTCCGGTAGGCGAACTGATGAGGGTCCAGTGTAGGGGGCAGGCCTTTTTTGAGCTGTGCCAAGACCAGTCGCTCAAAGCACTTCATGACTATGGGCGTCAGTGCCACAGGGCGATAGTCATTTAGACACAATGGTGTTGAATGTTTCGGCACTGGTATTATTGAAGTGGTCTTGAAGCACGCTGGTACCACGGCCTGGACCAGGGACAGATTGAAGATGTCTGTGAAGACCCCTGCCAGCTGCTCAGCGCATGCCCTCAGCACACGCCCAGGAATGCCATCAGGGCCAGCAGCCTTACGTACGTTGACATGACTCAGTGCATTACGGACGTCGGTGTGGGTGAGTGTGAGGTGGTGGAGGTCATCAGAGGGTGGGAAATTGATGTTCTTTTCATTGTTGTCCTTGTCAAAACGAGCATAGAAGTTATTTAGCTCATTGAGAAAGGGCACAGTCATGGCTATCGGTATGGAGTTGCTGGGCTTATAATCAGAAATAGCTTGAATGCCCTGCCACATACGTCGGGGGTCAGAGTCCCCAAAATGTTCCTCCACCTTCAGCTTGTAGCTGTGCTTGGCCTTCTTGATGCCCCTCTTCAGATCTGCCCTGGATGAACTGTAGGCCTGTGCATCACCAGATCTAAAGGCATTGTTACGTGCTTTTAGCAGAAGTCGCACTTCTCTGTTCATCCACGGCTTCTGATTTGGGTACGTAGTGATCTGTCTTTCCGTGGTGACACTGTCAGTAGTGGTGTTGATATGGTCCAGGACTGAGTGGGTGTAAGAGTTGATGTTTATGTAGGAGCCACAGGTAGCCTGAGAGGTGAACATACTCCAGTCTGTGTTCCTAAACTTCTCCTGGAGTACAGAGTCAACCCCCTCTGGCCACACTTTGATGGTCCTCACTGATGGCTTCACCCGGTTGATGAGCGGTACATACTTGGGGGTAAGGAACAAGGATAAATGATCAGACTGACCTAGGTGGGGGAGGGGAGTTGCTGTGTAGGCTCCCACAATATTGGTGTAAACATGGTCCAATGTTTTGTCTCCTCTTGTGTGACAGGAGACATGCTGGTAGAATTTAGGAAGCACTGTCTTGAGGTTAGAGTGGTTAAAATCACCCGCCACAATAAATGCTGCCTCTGGGTGTGCAGTTTGTTGTTTGCCAATAGCTGCATGCAGTTCTTTCATAGCAAGCTTAGCATTAACATCCGGAGAAATGTAAGCGGCTGTTATGATGATACAAGTGAACTCGCGTGGCAGATAGGTCTACATTTAACCATGAGAAACTCCAGGTTAGCTGAGCAGTGTCTCTCAACAGTGACAGAGTTCGTGCACCAAGCCTTGTTAATATAAATGCACAATCCGGGGGGGATTAATTTAATTAATTTAATTAATTTAATTTGACCTTGTTGGAATTTTTCCCCTTTGTTATATTATTCTGTCTTTTTAATCTTTACTTTTAATCTATCCGAAATAAAGATTCATTCATTCATTCATTTAACTCACACAGTGTTAAAACTAACACAATGCCAGTGTTTATATAATCCTCACCTGCTCAGTGTTAAAATTACACTTTTGATAGTGTTAATATTTTAACACTTCATTCGTGTTAAATTTCTGACACTCATAGTGTTGTTTTATGACAAAAAAAACAGTGTATTTTTTACACTAACTTGTGCTAATCTTTGTCACTAATAGTGTTAATTTCAGACATCTAAACTGTAAATCCCTGTCACTCTTGGTGTTAGTGTAACACTAGATTATGTTAGTCCTTGTCACTATTAGTGTCAATTTAACACGTGCAGTGTTGATTCACAACACTAGTGGTAACAATTTAACACTGAGTAGTGTTAATGTAAAAATAAGTGTTAAATTCTGTTGGGCCCTGTCACTACATTACAACATTACATTACAACACATTTTATATCATTTTATGACACAAAGGTGCATTTTTAACACTATACTGTTAGTCATCTTCATTTTTAATTGTTTCAACATATCTAGAATGTTTCACATCTCAGAAATTACCATCATGTTCATAAATGCATTAACACTCCAATTAAGAAGATGAATTATCATGCTGTACTTTTCTTTACCATCTTACCTTTATATGTGTTGGCCCCCCCATACTTAAGTACATATAATAAATCACTAAAACAAACCATCACTGAAACTCTTTATTCCAAAAAAAAAGATCATCCAAGCACCAGTGTGAACAACTTCATATTGTTACAAAGAACACAAAGGTACAGTATAGGCTCTCATCTTCATAAGCACTTTGCAAGTCAAAGGGTTTGTAAACAAAAAGACTGTCAGCTTTGACAAAATCTGTCTCATCACTTTCAAATACTTTGTAGGCATGAAAATGCTCACCGAAATGGTCAACCACAAGCTTCTCCACAAGGAAATGGATAACACGATCAATTAAAAGTATCTTTAGTTTTCTGGAAAACACAGGCATTTCATCTTTAATCTCAGTGAAAATGATCAGTCCTTTGCTATATTTTGTCCTACTGATTTTAACCCAGTTAGTAGAGAAAATGTCTTGACACAGCAGCATGCAAAAACTGGGCAAATATTTCCCTATTGCTCTTGTAGTCCTGACAAGGTAGTGATGTTATGCTCTACACCGCCCACTCGACACTGACTTGAGCAATATAACACGGAAGTGTCGTGAGCAGCGTGTCGAGCACTGTGTCAACATGCCCACAGTCACGTGACTGTAGCAAGCAAGGCTTTGTTATGTCAGTCACATCACATAACTTGAGGGCTCGCGGGAAGTTTGAGAGGGAATTTTTTTGTTTTGCTTTGTATTGTTTGTTCCTACCATCCAATTTTGAATAGACCTCAGATGGCCAAATGCTCAAAAAAAAAAAGTCGAGATTTGTTCAGGTTTTTCAATGCTGATGCAGTTCTGACAGTCAGTCACCAGATGGCAGTCTTTATAAGATGTTTCATAACATTGTCACTCATGAAGCAGTTGTCTCAAAGTTGCTCATTGTTTCATGAGGCCTCAGTTTTAACATCACTACGACAAGGTTAGAGTTCCAGACCCAAAAGTAGACACAGGTTGAGACAGAGATTGGTGGTTTAACAATGATTTTGTTTACAAAGTGATTTAATTTAGCAGGAGATGGAGGAGTCTGGCAACCCTCGGAGAGAGGAGCAGAGGGAGACGGTGAGTACATTCAGTGGGGATATAGTTGATAATAATATTGCAAATGCGTTTCTTACAGCACAGGCTGGAGAAGGTGGCACACACTCCAGTTTGCAGATGGAAACAGCAGAAGAACCTGATTGTGATCCTCCTGGTCGTCTCAGCTACAATGGTTCCAAGGAAGGGGCAGTGGTGATACATTGCAGGCCAGCCAGGCCTGAACAGTGAAGGGGAAAAGGGGTGAGACTAGTGATGGGACAGCAGGTTCTAGAGCTTCGAAAGTGCTCTGAGCTAATCCAGAAAATATTTGGCGAAGCGCGTTTCGAGGCATGTGTTGCTGACATATGTGTTGATGTCGTACCACATGACTGGGTCAGGAAGGCATTCATGATTTTGTATGCAACATGAAATAAAGTGAGCAGCGATACACAATGAAAATCCCCGTCCCTCATGTTTTGTGTTGTTGATGTTTGACTGTAAGGGATTTTTTTCACAGCCAATTTTCACAGCCAGCACCAAAAACACGGACTTCTCCTGTTTTGGAACATTTTGAGCGCATTTCTCCCATTAATGTATTTTTCACAAAGAGTGGACATTTATTGTTCCTGAGATAATGGCTTAGCGGTGAAGCATCTGCTCTACAAGTGGGAGGCCTGGGTTTGAATCCCCGCTGAGTCCATCCATCCATCTTCTTCTGCTCAATCCTTTTTGGGTTGCGGGGGGGTGCTGGAGCCTATCCCAACATCTTTGGGTGAGAAGCAGGGTACACCCTGGACAGATCGCCAGTCCATCGCAGAGCCAGCACAGAGAGACAGACAACTATTCACTCTCACAGTCATACCTAAGGACAATTTAGAATCCCCAGTTTGATGCCAATTAACCTAACTTGCATGTTTTTTTGGCATATGGGAGGAAACTGGAGAAATCCTGGAGTAAACCCATGCAGCTGAGTCATTCTTGTAATTTTATTTTTATTTGCAAGGTGACGTGTCTGTTGTGTTTCAAAGAGCTTGGATCATTATTACGCATCATTATGCTGAGGCATGATTGGTATTGTGCCCTGCATGAGAATAAGGACAGAGATGAATATACTGGAACAGTATAAGACTGTTGAAAATTTATTATTTCTTAATAAAAATGGTACAAGCATATCAGGTAACACAGGCACATTCACTGTAGTCCCCCCAGTTTTATTATTTCTTTTTTTCCCCTTATAATCATTGATATTTCTTAAAAGACAGCACATTTATTGAAATCGAAAAAATACACATTAAACCAATAATGCCCTTGTAAAAATTTACATGCTGTATACTTTTTGTCGACTACATGACCTAGTAGAGCAAATAAAGTTTCACATGAGGCTTCGTCTACAGGAACCATTTTGATGGAAAGGCTTAAACCTTCAAGAAAGCCTTATCTGGCTGTCACTAAGTGGTAGCCTTGAGGTAAAATGTCTGTCTTACATCTGGAGAGCTGAGGATCAAGTCCCAGTGGGGTTGTTCTTATTTATTTTTATTTGCAAGGTGAAGTGTCGGTTGTGTTTCAAAAAGCTTGGTGACAACAATAACACATCATTATGCTGAGGTATTATTGTGCCCTGCATGACAATAAGGACAGAGATGAATGTACTGGGAAAGACAGTATAAGACTGTTGAAAAGTTATTATTTCTTAAAAAAAAAGTGGATAAGTAGCACAAGCACATTCACTGTAGTCACCTCAGTTTAATCATTTCTTTTTTCCCTTATGATCATTGATATTTCTTAACCCTTTGAGTGTAAGAATTTGCATACCCCTAGTGGCAGAGCGCGGCGCTGCACCTGTCATTTCACTCTGACATCGCTGGCTGCATTGGGGATTTGTACTGATTTGTACTGATCTGCCAGTTTCAGAAAGTGGCAAACATGCACTGGAGGACTCAATGAATGATACATAATACACCAAAGAAGAAGAACTCCTCATTTCCTTTTCCTGTATTCCCTTCTTTTAGCTCAGAAAGCTAATATGGCCGTGATTGGCTACCGTCACTCAGATGGCTTTGTATACAGAAAATAGCAATGGGATACAAGCAAAATTTATGTGGGATAATCATAAGACTTTGTAGATTTGGTAGAAAGTGTAAATAACCGACAGAATGCAAAATAATGACCACGATGGGTGAAAGTGCAGCGACCACGGCAGCGAGCGAGTTCCATTAGCTGCCGGTAAATGACTTATTTCTGTGTTGTTGTTTTTTTTTAATATTGTACTGATTTCTTGTTCATATACTTTGAAGATAAGATGATGAGGTACCTCTGTACAAAAAACAGTGTCAAAAGACTGAACCATTCTTTGTGTAAATACTGTATGTCCAAAGTCCAGTTTTGACTGAGTTATGGAATTTAAAGAGCTGCCATGACATTATGCAAATTAGATGTGTAAATTTATTCCTATCTGAAACTTTGTATCATATTTTACATCTTTCTAATTGACAGTAAGCCATTATCTCTTGCCACTTTCAAGTTATAGCCTTGGAAATCTGAACTATTTTATTGACAAAAAATATTTACCACTCTTGACCACTAGGGGTTATGTTGCAATTCGGCGACAGACACACTCAAACAGTTAAAAGTCAACGCATTTATTGAAATGAAAAAAATACACAAACCAACCACACCCTTGTAAAAATCTGCATGTTGTATACGTTTTGTCCACTAGATGGCCTAGTAGAGAAAATGAAGTTTCACATGAGGTTATATACTGTATATATATGAGCCATTTTGATGAAAAGCCTCAAATCCTCCAGAAAGCCTCATCTGGCCATCACTAGGTGAGACAGTGCACAGTGACTTAAGTAAGTTAACTTACAGTAGGTAATAGTGAATTGTCTGCCTGGAAATCCAGTCTGCTACACTGGTAGAAATTCCCGAGGGACAGCACACAATACAGGGTGAAACCAATCCAACTAGTGTAGGATAAAGTCTAAGATTAAGTCCAGGCCCTCCCTGATTGCCTACAGGGGGAGCACACAGTTGCAAGGAGGAAGCCAAATAGTGGAGAGAAATACAGGCAAAGGTGTACAGCCCTGGAGCCTTTACAAATCCACATTAAATGATTTCAAAGTCCATACTTAATATGATTCAAAAGGCGTTGTCTCCCAATGATATCCTATAGACATCTAATGTTGTTTTGCGAGTGATTTAGTAATGTTCTTGAAGTTTTTAAGAGTTTTTGAAAACCCTGTTTTTTGCCTCAAATCTCATGCTCAACATACGTATATATATTAGAGGTTCTAGTTTTCTGATACAACATGGATAATGGATCATAAAGTGATGTTTTGGGATGAGGTTCCTATCTGGATACAGCCATTTGAACAACTGATGGTGTTCCATTATTATAAGTTTCAAATGTACAGTCACGTCTAGTGTGAGAGACTGACAAAGTATGATGTTAATTATCTGCAGTAAAAGCAGCAGCAAAGTCCAGTTTTGGTTTCCTTCTGGCACATCACCACCAAAAAGCAAAGGAATGTTTCTTACAAGACAAAGAGTCTAAATGGAGTTGCGACCTATATTATTTCCACTACTGTCCAAGTTTAACCTTGTAGGACGATTTTTGCGCTCCAAGTAGCCATAGTCAAAAGCATAAATTCTAGAAAGCACATCAGGTTTTGACAAAAAAAAAAAATTAAGAGATACTCCAAAAGTAACTTTCTCATACTGAGCTACCCCTTCAAGAATGTCATGCATTATGTCCACAGAAAAATGGTGGTAAACGTGAAAGAACTGTAGGGTATTAAGAGGTGAGTTCTGCTTTAAACCAAACACAGATAACTTCTGAGGGTCTGACTGTAACTCCCTGCAATGCATTTAAAAAAGCTCTTTTCTATGCAAGATTATCTTGGGATCATCCTCACTGTAAACATTCTGGGCATCATCTTTATCAATCAAACACAAACGACAGAAATACCATCCACTAAGACTGGAAAACCCAGAAATGAGTGCATCCCTAAGTTGTCCCCAGTTGTCTGTATAGTATATATACATATATATATATATACATATACATATCTCCACACACACACATCATTTTTGTCCAGGCCTATTTGATGATTTTGTTTTTTAAAATAATTCTGTTGAACCACAATTCAAAAGCAATGTCTGATTTTCATTGGTTAATTTTCATAGGATTTTTATTTATTACCACTTTTGTCAGATTCAAGTTATTTCTGTGACCATTGTGGGTTTTTCTTTCATTAACAGAGGGGTACCAATAATTTTGTCCATGTCTGTATACAGTATATATATGTGTGTGTGTGTGTGTGTGTGTGTATGTATATCTGTCATATAGTGCCGTGGACTTTTTCAGTGGAGAAAGGTGAATTAAGGCCATAACTCTAAAGTATTTTGACGTCATTAATCAGAGGCTGTAGAATTGGATCAAAGTCATATTTTTTCGCATCTTCAGTATGAAACAGCAACCAAACGACATCATTCATCAGAGTAGAGTTGAACTTTGGTGGCAGATTTTTGAGGATAAAAGAGTACTTTATGAACACCACGTTTTGAACCCAATGGGTTGCAGATTCAAAGTCGTCATAATACATCTGGATTTGTAAAGAAGTCTGTTGTTTACAGAACAGTGGCTGTGTCTTAAAGTAACTTCCATTGCAAAAGTCTTCGTATGTGTCTGGCTTTGGTACACAAGGTTCTCCAAGCAGTTTACAAATATCAGAATTGTCACACATATTGAGCAGGTCTGAGTTAAACGTAAATGAATTGTGGGTGGGAAACAACACATGCAACAGACTGCAGTTACTCCTCCACCTGCTCATTTCCTTACTCAGTCACTCTCCAAATCACATGCAAGAACTTAGGCTGCAGTTTTATGCTGAGTGCTGTCAATTATCAATAATTAGCATCACCAAACTTTGAACAGCCACTTTGATACTGGAACTATAGTAGTCTAGCTATTCATTTGGGTCAATAAGTGACGGATATTTGTGCAGATCCTCAGATTAAATAAACAAAAGCAAATACATTTAACTACTTAGCAAAACTTATAACTTCAGTGACAAATTTGATTAAAAAAGCTTGTACGTCAAACAGGTTCATTTTGTCTTCTTTCAATTATTTTTCCTTTTTTTTTTTTTTTTTCCTTTGAAAGACAAAAATAAAATAGAAAGATGTCTTTACCTTCTTTACATGTTTCAACTGCACTGCAGCCTTCATCAGCTACGAAAATCAGCTGATAAATGTCACCTGGCAGCAATCAGCTGACTCTTCTGATGAAGGCTGCAGTGCAGTTGAAACATGTAAAGAAGGTAAAGACATCTTTCTATTTTATTTTTGTCTTTCAAAGGAAAAAAAAAAAAAAAAAAGGAAAAAAAAGCTTGTAGCTTGAGTAGGTTCATTTTGTCTTATTTTTAATTATTTGCCTTTTGTTCTTATTAAAGACAAGGATAGAAAGGAGATGTTTTTACCTTCTTTTCTTTACATGTTTCAACTGTTCACTGCAGTCTTCATCAGAAGTGTCAGCTGATTGCTATGAGGTGTCATTTATCAGCTGACTTTCATAGGCGGGGCCAGCCCAGCAGAACTGTCAGATCCATCAAGCTGGCCCCACTTTCCGCCATCCGATGGTCTCTGGAGAATAATCAGATAATAATCAGATAAAGGTAGAACCACAGCAGCAATGGACACAGAAACATATGAAAAACAGATGGAAACCATGTTGGCAGACAGCAGCACATATGAAATCATAAAAAAAAAACATAGAAGAAAAGAAAAAAAATGCAAAAAGCCCTTCTCAAACCCCTATTAGAAAGCAAAAAAATCACAAAGGATGCATAGATCACCTGATACCCACGGCCAGCATCACCCCCCGGATCTATGGAACCCCCAAAATACATAAGATAAGATAAGATAAGATAAGATAAGATAAGCCTTTATTAGTCCCACAACGGGGAAATTCCAGGATTGCAACAGCACAGGGATAGCAACACTCAGAGCAACAATCAGAAGGCAAGAAAAAAAAACAAGCAAGCAAGAGCAGCTAATAAACATATGTACGTATTACTATAAAATATATATATATATACACACACACACAGACACACAGTGCAGAGCATTGTAGCTGGATGGAATAAATATATGAATATATGAACACACAGTGCAGAGCATTGTAGCTAGATGGAATAAATATGTAAATATATAAACACCCACAGTACGGAGCATTGCAGCTAGGTGGAATAAATATGCAAGTATATAAACACACACAGTGCGGAGCAATGTAGCTAGATGGAATAATATGTAGATATATAAATATATAAACACCCACAGTACGGAGCATTGTAGCTAGATGGAATAAATATGCAAATATATAAACACACACAGTGCAGAGCATTGTTGCTAGATGGAATGAAACAGCATAACCGTCTACTTAGTTATCCTACATGGTATGATTATGTGCCCATACATATTCTCACCCTCCATAGCGACCGGTATGTTCCTAGTTGTATGCCGGAGAGGACCATTGTGTAAGTCTATTGCATCTTTTGCATTCAAAAAACTATTAGTTTGTTACGTCTTTTTGCTATCTCTGCGAGCAGCCCTGCTTAGGTTGTACAGTCTGACAGCCGTTGGTAGGAAGGACCTACGAAACCTCTCGGTTGTGCACCTGGGATGATGTAGTCTGCTGCTAAATGAGCTCCTCAGTGCATTCAGTATGTCCTGCATAGGGTGGAACTCGGACTCCAGCAGAGATGACAGTTTAGCCACCGTCCTTCTCTCTCCTATCTCCTCCATCGGATCAAGGCGCTGCCCCAGGACAGAGCTAGCTTTCTTAATCAGTTTGTTCAGTCTCTTCCTATCGGCTGCAGTAATGCCACTGCCCCAGCAGACCACTCCAAAAGTGATGGCTGATGCCACCACCGTGTCATAGAATGACTTCAGCAGCGCCCCTTGTACACCAAAAGACCTGAGTCTCCTCAGCAGGAACAGCCTGCGCTGTCCCTTCTTGTAGAGTGCATCAGTATTGTGTGACCAGTCTAGTTTATTGTTCAGATGAATACCCAGGTACTTATAGGATGTCACCATCTCGATGTCTGTTCCCTGTATATTTACTGGTACTGTGAGGGGCTGCCCATGCCTGCGGCAGTCCACCACCAGCTCCTTAGTTTTCCTCGCGTTGATCTGGAGGCAGTTCCGATGGCACCAGTCCACGAAGTCCTGGATAAGCCCTCTGTACTCAGCTTCATCTCCATTGGAGATGAGGCCAACGATCGCAGAGTCATCAGAGAACTTCTGTAGATGGCAGTGTGTTGTGTTGTGTGAGAAGTCCGCAGTATAAAGAGTGAACAGGAAGGGAGCCAGCACCGTTCCCTGGGGGGCCCCCGTGCTACTGATGATCGTGTCGGACACACAGTCCCGGGTTCTCACAAACTGAGGCCGGTTCGTGAGGTAGTCCAGGATCCATGATGACAGGTGCTGGTCCACCCCTGCGCGCAGCAGCTTGTCCTTCAGGATCATCGGTTGGATGGTGTTGAAAGCACTGGAGAAGTCAAAGAACATGATCCTCACCATATTCCCGGGCTTCTCCAGGTGGGACAGAGAACGGTGAAGGAGGAAGATCACCGCATCCTCCACCCCAATGCCATGCTGGTAGGCGAACTGGAGTGGATCCATCGCTGGTTCCACCAGGGGGCGGAGGTGAGCAAGGAGCAGTCTCTCCAGGGTCTTCATCAAGTGGGACGTCAAGGCCACCGGTCTGTAGCTGTTCAGGTCTTTGGGGTGGGAAGTTTTTGGTACAGGTACCACACAAGATGTTTTCCACAGCTGTGGTACCCTCCCCAGTTTCAGGCTCATGTTGAAGATATACGTCACAATCCCACACAGCTGGTCTGCACAGGACTTGAGGAGCTTTGCGCTGATGCCGTCCGGTCCCGGCGCCTTCCTCGCCTTGATCTTCCTCAGCTCCGTCCTCACCTGGGTCCTGGTCAGGGTCAGGATGGGGGGCTGTGTGTTGGGAGTGGGGGGGTGTTGGTAGAGTGGGGAGTGGGCAGCAGGACTTGATTTCTTTAGAGGCAGCAGTGGTTGTTGTGCAGTCAGGGGGGAGGGCGGTTGGTCAAATCTATTGAAAAACAGATTCAGGTTGTTCGCCCACTCCCTGCCCCCTGTGGCCTGGGGGGAGGTATTCTGGAGCCCCGAGATGGTTTTGAGGTTTCTCCAGACCCCGCTGATGTCGCTCTGTTGCAGCTTGTCCTCCATCTTCTTCCTGAAGCTGTCCTTGCCTTCTCTGATCTTTCTCCTCAGCTCCCTCTGTACGGACTTCAGCATCTCCCTGTTCCCCGACCTGAAGATCCTCTTCTTCTCTCTCAGAAGTGTTTTTATCTCAGGGTTGATCCAGGGTTTGTTGTTTGAGTGACGCCGTATGGTCTTGGTGGGAACGGATTTGTCCACACAGAAGCTGAGGTAGCCCGTGAAGGTGTGAATGAGGCCATCGATGTCCTCACCATGTGGATCGCAGAGCTGCTTCCAGGCGGTGGCTTCAAAACAGCCCTTTAGGATGTCCATTGTCTCCTCAGACCATAACTCCACAGTGTGCATGGCCGGAGGTTGTCTGTGCACTAGGGGTTTGTACACCGGCCGGAGATGAACCAAGTTGTGATCCGATCTCCCGAGTGGGGGTAGTTGTGATGAGGTGTACGCCTCCTTAGTGTTTGCGTAGAATAAATCCAGTGTTTTATTGTCTCTAGTGTGGCATGTGACATACTGGGTGAACGTGGGTAGAATGGGAGACAGTGAAACATGGTTGAAATCGCCTGAGATGAGGAGAAGAGCATCTGGGTGTTCTGTCTGCAGCCTGCTGGTTACTGAATGGATGACGTCACGTGCTGTCCCAGCGTTCGCCGTCGGATTTGCATAAACAACAATGCAGATCACGTGTGAGTGTTCTCTCGGGAGATATGTAGGCCTCATGCTAACAGCTAGCAACTCAATGTCTTTGCTGCAGTGTCGTTGTTTAACAGTGATATGTCCCGGTCTGCACCAGTTGTTGTTAACATACATGATCACTCCACCGCCCCTAGCCTTGCCACTGTCTGGTGTTCGGTCAGCTCGTATCATGTGAAAACCCTCCAGCTCAATGTTAGCATCTGCTGCTAGTTCAGTTAGCCACGTCTCAGTAAACAAAAGGAGAGAGCACTCCCGGTATGTGCTATCATAACGGGAGATAGCCGCTAGCTCATCTAACTTTCCCAGTATCGACCGTACTTTCCCAGAAAGTATAAGATATCCATAAGAAGGATATCCCACTGCGACCAATAATAGACAGCATTGGATCAGTCACATTGTCACATCATAGTACTCCCTAGAAAGTCTTGCACTTGACTAGTGGCTCTGTACCAATGCTGATCTCTTCTGGTAGTGATGTTGATAATTGGAACTTTGGTGGTTGATAAAGGCACTCTGTCTTCTTGATGTTGATTTGGAGGCTGAATTGGCTAGCTGCTCTTGCAAATTTCTCCACTAAAGATTGCATATCTTCCACACTGTGTGCAACTAGAGCACTGTCGTTACACTCTTTGTGCAACACATTAGATTGATTGTCATTTGATTAATTGTCTATGTTTATTGCACTGTCCCTGTCAAATAAACAAATAAAATAAAAAATAAACAAAGAGCATTTCTCTTACTACTTTTATCGATGTCTTACTCTTGGCTTTAAACTGTGCCACACTGAACAAATCTGCTTCTTTCCTTGTTTGAATGTATACTCCTTCTGAAGTGTCTTTGAAGGCCACCTCAAGCATGGCTGCCAGATATAGCGAGAAGAGTGTAGGTGCCAGCACACACCCTTGTTTCACCCCGTTGCTTGCTGAAAAGTCTTTAGATACTGAACCACTCATTGCCACGTTTGCTTGCATACCTGTATGGAGTACCTCGATCAGGCTGACAAACTTCTCTGTACAGCCATATTTCTTGAGTACCTGCCAAAGTCCTTGTTGCGAAACAGTATCGAAGGCTTTACTGAAGTCGATGAAGACTACATAAAGCGGCATGTTCTGTTCGATACACTTTTCTTGAACCTGTTTCAAGCAGAAAATCATGTCCATTGTGCTTCTTCCACTTCTAAAGCCACACTGGCTTTCCGGTAGTACATTCTGCGAGATGTGTTCATTGAGTCTGTTCAGTAGAACACGTGAGGGAATCTTACCAACAGTGGCTAGCAGTGATATACCTCGGTAATTTCCACAATCTTTCCTGTCACCTTTCTTGAACAAAGGCACAATACTTGCATCCTTCCAGTCTTGAGGTACTTTCTGGGCATCCCATATCTCTTGGATGAGCTTGTGTAGGCAGTTGGTCAGCTGAACACCACCAAATTTCCACACTTCTGCTGGAATTCCATCCCTTCCTGGAGCTTTACCATCCTGTGTTGTCCTGATAGCTGCCATTAATTCATCAAAATTTGGTGGTTCATCCAGACTTGATACAGCTGGTCGCTGCACCAGAGCTTCTTGAGCCTCTTCAGTGAGATCTCCAGGGTTGTTTAGTAGTTGGTCAAAGTGGTCTGCAAATCTGTCCAGGATCTTGTCTTTCTCCTGCAAAACCGTTTCACCATCCATAGCCTTTAGTTGGATCAATCCTCTTGGTTTAGGGCAGTAGATGTCTCTCAAACCTGTGAAGAATGTTTTCATGTCCTTTCTGTCTGCTGCAGTTTGAAATTCCTCCGCTTTTTTGCCCCACCAGTTGGACTTCATCTCTCTGGTGTACTTCTGTAGGTCACTCTGAGCCTTTGAACATTTCTTCTTCTTCAACCTTGTGTTACACTGTAGGTTTTCCTGCCTAGCTGTATTCCTCACTTCTAGTAGTTTCTTCAGGTGTTCATCATGCTCATCAAACCAATCTTGATATTTCCTCTCAGGGTGGCCTAACACATCACTCGCAGTCTGATACACCATATCCTTCAGTGTTTACCATTTCTCTTCTATGTCATTCTCTGAGTTGTTGCTGTCCCTGTCTTTCAAGTTTTCATCCATTTCCTGTGTAAGTTCTTCCTGCTTCTTTTGGCCTTTCAGTGCACTAATGTTTAGCTTCCGTGGTGGCTTTGCACCCGTCCTGCAGTGCTGTTTTCGTCTGTAAATCCTTAATCTAGATCTCAGCATAACATGATCAGTACCACAGTCCGCGCCTCTCATTGCTCTGGTGTCCAATACACCCCTTATGTCTCTCTGCCTGTCTATGATGTAGTCTAACAAGTGCCAGTACTTGGATCTTGGGTGCATCCATGTCTTCTTGTGTGTGTCCTTGTGCTTAAATAGAGTGTTGGTTATCACAAGGTTGTACTCTGAACATAGTGCAAGTAGAAGTTCTCCATTAGCATTGCACTTGCCTACTCTATGACTGCCTAGCACTCCTTTCCATTTCTCAGTGTCCGAACCAACTCTGGCATTAAATTCTCCGAGTATCAGCCTGTCATCAGTCGGTACATGCCTGATAGTCTCACGTAAATCACTGTAGAACTCTTCCTTCACCTCCTCTGTGTTGGTCATTGTTGGGGCATATACACTAATGAGTGTGGCATACATCTTCCGCTGTAGTGGGAGTCTCATAGTCATTATCCTGTTGTTGACTGGCACCGGTTCCTCATCAAGCATTGCTGCTATCTCCTTTCTAACTGCAAAGCCCACTCCTGCTTCTCTGCTTTCTTGAGTTCATCTCCCACTCCAAAAGAAGATGTGCCCACGGTCTTCCAAGCTGTCATATCCAGGCAATCTTGTTTCACTAAGTGCAGCTATGTCTACATTGTACCTGTTCATTTCCAGGGCCACAACCGCAGTATGTCTTTCTGGGCGCTGTGATGTTGTTCTGTCCAACAGAGTGTGTACGTTCCATTCTGCTACACACAAGGCTGCTGTTTTCCTCTTCTTTTGTCTTCCTGCTCCTAGCTTACTCTTCACTGCCTGTAGGAGTGTGAACAGATCAGCGCGGACCTTGTAAGCCCGGGCGACGTCCGAGCTGGTATGAGTTGCTTTCTGATTGACCATTTCATGATACTGCTTGCAAAGTATTTGAGTACTGCTAGCTTTTGCTGGACTAGCAGCACATTCTTGGCAGATAAAGGTATTATCAGTGGCAAGGACAAGCCAAAACAAATTGACTCCAGTATCTGTTGCAGTGACTGACCAGATGATAGGTTTGTTTATCTCTGCTCTTTGTGTAGTGCATGTCACAATGCATTGACTGGTACAGTCCACCACAGACCTTGCGATAGATGTGTTTATCTGCCAGGATGTCCAGTCTCACCCCGTGTAACTGGGAGTGGTCCACCACAGACCTGTGGCAGATATTGTTTTTAGTTCTGCCAGGATGCCCTGTTTCACCCTCCACACCTTCGGAAGGGTGTGGAGGGTGTGGAGGGTATTCTTTTTGTCCTCAACTTCTCTGATATATTTCTGAGTAGTTTTCATTTCATACATACAACTTATCAAAAGCCCTGGTTGAAATCATCAAACCTAGACTATCAGAATACCACTGCAAAAACTCAAAAGAACTGGCACAAGAACTCAAAAATATGAAAATAGAATCAGATGAGATCCTTATTTCACATGATGTAATTTCATTATTCACAAAGACCCCTGTTGATGTCACACTACACATAGTGCAAGAATGCCTCATGAATTACAGAACCCTTAAAAGACACACAAATCTCACAGTTGACGACATATCTGGACTATTACAATTTGTTGCAAAATCCACCTATTTTCAATACAGAGAAAAAATCTACAGACAAAAAGAAGGATTTGCAATGGGAAACCCACTATCAGCCATCATGTGCAGCTTTTTCATGGAGGATCTGGAAAATAAGGCCATCAACACAGCACCCATACGATGTAAACCCGCCCTCTGGAAGAGATACGTGGACAACATATTGGAGAAAATAAAGAGAGGAAACACACAAGAACTCACTGACCATCTGAATAGCACGGACAGCACTGGGAACATGAAATTCACACACGAAGAGGAAGAAAATGGTACCATAGCCTTTCTGGACATGAAAATTCACCACAACGATGACGGCAGTATAAAAATCACAGTGTACAGGAAACCAACCCACACAGATCAATACCTACTATGGACATCAGAACACCCTACAGTACACAAACTATTAGTTGTCAGGACGTTATACGAATGGGCCACCATCATCACAGACCAAGAAGACAGACAGGAGGAGGAAAACCACATAAAACATGCACTTATATGCTGCCAATATCCAGTATGGGCCATAAACAAAGGGAAACCGCAAGTCAAAAACAAAGAAAACAAACAGGAAACAAGACACAGAACAAAAGCCGAAATCAAAAACAAGGACATCATAACCATACCATACATCCGAGGGATAACAGAACCAATTCAAAGGATCATGAAAAAAACACATAATAGACACAGTGGTAAAACCACACAAAAAATTAAGACAGCTACAGTATTAGTACACCCCAAGGACAAAATAGAACAAGACAAAAAATGCAACGTAATAGATGAAATATCATGCAGATCATGCAACAAAACCTACATTGGAGAAACCGGAAGATCATTCACCACAAGGAAAAAAGAACACCAGAAGGAATGTGAGAAGGAAACACAAGGACGACTTACAAGATCACAAAAAGAAAAGGCAGAACAAGAAACATTAAAATCAGCTTTATCAGATCACTGCAAAAGAAATAATCACATCATGGACTCGGACAATGCAAAAATTATTGGATTGGAGAGCAACAGACACAAATGTTAGATCAAGGAAGCCATAGAAATCAGGAAGAGGGGAAAAGACAGCATGAATCTGGATGAGGGACATTTATGCTTTCCCACACCTGGGACTACATTCTCCAGAGACCATCGGATGGCGGAAAGCGGGGCACAGGTCTGCTGGGCTGGCCCCCCCTATGAAAGTCAGCTGATAAATGACACCTCACACCAATCAGCTGACACTTCTGATGAAGACTGCAGTGAACAGTCGAAACATGTAAAGAAAAGAAGGTAAAAATATCTCCTTTCTATCCTTGTCTTTAATAAGAACAAAAGGCAAATAAAAAAAGCATGGCTTTTCCTTTCTACTTGCAAAAAAATTCTGATCACAGCTGAAATATGTTTCTGTTCAGCTGCAAACCCAGTGTCTCCTACACCAAATGACAGCATCCATGTCAGCGTCTGTCAGTCCACCATGCAAACATCAGTGCTATTTAATGGTGTTATGTGTTCGGTCACATAAACAAGGTTCCAAGGTTGTCATAGCCAGGAGCGGCACTGGGGTTAAGCTCCCAGTGCTCATAAAATGCTCCTTATGGCGTGCGTCTCGAAAAGCCTCTGACAACTAAGTCCAACTCCTAGCCTGCCCGTGTGGTTTAGTCTCTTAGCCCGGCGGAACTGCTTTTACTAATAGGAGAAGGGGCGAGGGCGGATCTCTGGCGCCTTAAAACCAGATGCTTCGGGTAGATGGTGGCTCGTCAACCTGGGAAGGTAGCCCATCTAGGGGAAGGTAAACCCTGATTTCAAACCTCCGCTGCCTTGCGGCATACCCGGTCACGGGAAAGGCTTCGGGAGTCAACCCTGAGGAAAAATCCAGAGTCGGAGCCCCTAAGGCAGTTCTATGTTGTGCTCAACATCGTTCTGGCAGCTCCTGCAACGGCGCTGGTGCCAAACTATAGCAGCCCTGCTGTTCCTTTGGATTCATCAGTGACGTGGAGAGGGGGGACATGCTGCATGGGCAACATCTTGTCCTCCATATCTTCCTGCCCAGGCTTGAATCCTACCAACACCCAACGCTGGAAGGTAGAACACCGGATCACTGGAGAGGACACTCCAGCTTCGCCTTTGGCGTAGACAAAACACGGGGAATAACAGTTACCGGTTATAAGCCACTGCTCAATTGGCGTAGAGCGTGGCGCCAGGGGTTGTTCCCGACGGTGGGAGGGATCATCAGATCTCACTGGACAGCTACCGCCCGCCTCAAGCTGGGCAGCCCCCAGCCAATAAGGTGTTGTCCCGCCACAGCTTGCTTTCCTCATTGGGTGCATGGGGATAAGGAGAAATCCAAACAGCAGGCTGAGAACCTTCACACCAGGCAAGACAATAAAACAAAAGAGACCAACTCTAAAACTGGGAACTTGGAACGTCCGCACTATGATGACAGGACTCGCTGCTAACCTCAAGGACATCAACGACACCAGGAAGACTGCCATCATCAATAATGAGCTGAAGAGACTGGGAGTGGATATCGCCACTCTCCAGGAAACACGGTTAGCTGATGCAGGCACACTGAGAGAGAAGGACTACACGTTCTACTGGCAGGGAAAGGGCAGTGACAAACACAGGGAACACGGAGTGGGCTTCGCAGTGAAGAACACTTTGCTGAAGATGGTGGAACCGGGCAGCACTGGCTCTGCACGACTCCTCACCCTCCGCCTGAACACCACTGAAGGCCCAGTCACCCTCGTCAGTGTGTATGCCCCAACACAGACAGCCACACCAGAGGCAAAAGACGAGTTCTACGAGAATCTCACAACAACTGTCAGGATCATCCCCAACTCTGAACAACTCATTCTCCTTGGAGACTTCAATGCCAGAGTGGGTGCTGACCACGACTCCTGGCCCTCCTGTCTTGGACCTTTTGGCGTGGGCAGAATGAACGACAACGGAAAGCGGCTGCTCGAGTTCTGCACATATCACGATCTGTGCATCACAAACTCGTTCTTCAAGACCAAGCCCCAACACAAGGTTTCCTGGCAACATCCGCGCTCAAAGCACTGGCACCAGCTAGACTTGATCCTGACCAGGCGCACCTCACTGAAGAACGTGCTAATCACCCGTTCGTTCCAGAGTGCAGATTGCAACACAGACCATTCATTGGTGTGTTGCAAGGTCAAGCTGCAGCTGAAGAAATTCCATCGTGCTAGACAACCTGGAAAGGCACGGATTGACACCAGCAAGATGGCCCAACCAGAACTTGTTGAGCAGTTTGCCTCCACCTTTGAGAAGGAACTTGGTGTACCACAAGGAGGAGAATCTGCAAAGCAGAAGTGGGAAGAGCTGCGAAACACCATCTACCGCACAGCCTTGGCTACCTTTGGGAGGAAGACCTCGAAGTCACAGGACTGGTTTGATGCCAAGTTGACCGAGATGACCCCCGTCATTGAAGCCAAGCGCTCAGCACTTGCTGAGTACAAGAAGTACCCAAACGAGAAGAATCTCCAGATTCTCAGGGCTGCGAGAAGCAAAGTTCAGCAGACTGCTCGGCGCTGTGCCAACGAGTACTGGACTCAGCTCAGCCAAGACATTCAAACCGCTGCCATAACAGGGAACATCCGTGGTATGTACGATGGCATCAAGAAAGCACTTGGTCCGGCTCAGAGCAAGACGGCCCCCCTCAAATCTTCCACTGGGGAGATGATCACAGAGAAGAACAAGCAGATGGAGAGATGGGTGGAACACTACTCCGACCTCTACTCTAGACAGAACACCGTGACACCGTCAGCCCTTGATGCCATCGACTGCCTGCCATCCATGGACAAACTTGACGCCGAGCCAACCATCGACGAACTCAGTAAGGCCATTGATAGCTTGGCTGCTGGCAAGGCACCCGGCAACGACGGCATACCCCCTGACCTGATCAAGCACTGCAAGACCGCCCTACTGCTGCCATTGCATGACGTCCTCTGCCAGTGCTGGAAGGAAGGTGCCGTACCACAGGACATGAGGGATGCCAAGATCATCACCCTCTACAAAAACAAAGGGGAGAGAAGCGACTGCAACAACTACAGGGGCATTTCCCTCCTCAGCGTTGTTGGCAAAGTCTACGCACGAGTTGTTCTCGTTCGTCTACAGAAGCTTGCCGAACGTGTCTACCCCGAGTCTCAGTGTGGCTTCCGCGCTGAGCGATCGACGGTAGACATGATATTCTCCATCCGCCAACTCCAGGAGAAATGCAGAGAACAGAACATGCCTCTGTACGTCGCCTTCATCGACCTCACCAAAGCGTTCGATCTGGTCAGCAGAGAGGGCCTTTTCAAGATCCTGCCAAAGATAGGATGCCCACCAAAGTTGCAAAGCCTCATCGAATCATTTCACACCAACATGCAGGGGATAGTGCAGCACGATGGCAATGTCTCAGAGCCATTCAACATACGCAGCGGAGTGAAACAGGGCTGTGTACTTGCGCCAACCCTCTTTGGGATTTTCTTTGCTATGCTCCTGAGGCATGCCTTCAGCACAGCAACAGAGGGAATCTACCTGCACACAAAATCTGATGGCAGGCTTTTCAACCTCGCCCGCCTGAAAGCCAGAACCAAAGTACGCGAGGCTCTAATCAGAGACATGCTGTTCGCAGACGACGCTGCAGTCGCAACCCACACACAGCAGGAGCTTCAGACTCTGATGGACCGCTTCTCCCAGGCATGCAAGGACTTCGGGCTTACCATCAGCCTGAAGAAGACTAACGTCTTGGCGCAAGGCACGGAAGCACCACCAACCATCACCATTGATGACTACAAGCTGGAGGTCGTGAATCAGTTCACGTACCTGGGGTCCACGATCAGCAACAACCTCTCCCTTGATACAGAGATCAACAAGAGGATTGGAAAATCAGCCTTCACACTCGCTCGCCTCACCACACGAGTGTGGGAGAATCCCAAACTCTCTGTCAAGACGAAGATGGCAGTGTACAACGCCTGCGTCATCAGCACACTGCTCTATGGGAGTGAGACGTGGACAACATACGCCCGGCAGGAAAAGAGACTGAACTCCTTCCACTTGCGCTGCATTCGCCACATCCTGGACATATCCTGGCAGGACAAAGTGCACAACACAGAAGTTCTGTCCCGCGCCGGCCTTCCCTCCATGTTCACTCTACTCAGGCAGCGCAGGCTCCGCTGGCTAGGCCACATTCACCGTATGGAGGATGGCAGAATCCCCAAAGACGTCCTCTATGGAGAACTGGCAACTGGCAGGAGAGACGTTGGCCGCCCACAGCTGCGCTTTAGAGACGTCTGCAAGAGAGACATGAAGGCCCTGGATATCAACACAGAGCGCTGGGAGGACCTTGCAACGGACCGCTCCAAATGGAGAGGCACCCTGACCAGACAGCTCAAGGCGGGTGAAGAGAGACTGACTGCTGCAGCAGATGAAAAAAGGACCCGCAGGAAGAACCGCCACAGACCCAGCAGCACGGAGACCACCCACAAGTGTGACCTGTGTGACAGGGACTGTCATTCGCGCATCGGCCTGTTCAGCCACAGGCGGTGCTGTTCCAGCAGAGTAGACGTTTAGGATTCTCTTCCATGGTCATCATAGACCGACGGAGGCTGACGACGACACATAAACAGGGCGATTACTAAAACACGGAATGACTGGTACGGTATGGAACATTCCATCAGTGTTCTGTACGGAACGTTCCGTCAGCGTCAGTGCGTGACCACGTAAGCCCTTGCCAACGTGACCGGACAAGCAAAATGTAAATGATACATCACAAAAACTTTTTTTTTTCCCCTGGAGGTCTGGTTTTATAAAAAAAAAATGCTTTATTAAGAAACTGCCCCTGTAAAATGACAAGCAAAATGTAAAAGATACATCACAGCCTGCCTTGTTTTGTTTGTGCAGCAACATGAATCCAGCCTACAGTGTTGGAATCACACTGACTTAGCGGGGCTGAAAAGCTCATAGGCTGATCATAATGCAGTGTTCAAATTTGACCAAATGTGGCGTCCCTCGTGGTTTTTTGTGGGGGGGGGGGCTTTGGGAGTATGGGGTATTGGGCTTGTTGTTACGAGCTATTCGGTCTCTGTACGACCGTTGTGAGAGTTTGGTTCGTATTGCCAACACTTGGTCGGAATCTGAAGTGAATCCCTGAAGTGGAAGTTCAGAGTCATTCCCAGTGAGAGTTGGACTCCTCCAGGGCTGCCCTTTGTCACCCATCCTGTTCATAATTTTTATGGACAGGATTTCTAGGCGCAGCCAGGGAATGGAGGGTGTCATACTTGGTGACCACAGGATCTCATCTCTGTTGTTTGCAGATGATGCTGTCCTGTTGGCTTCATCCAGCAATGACCGACAGGTCTTGCTGGGACGGTTTGCCGCTGAGTGTGAAGCGGCTGGGATGAGAATCAGCACCTCCAAGTCCGAGTCCATGGTCCTCAGCCGGAAAAATGTGGATTGTCCTCTCTGGGTTGGGGACAGGCTCCTGCCTCAAGTGGAGGAGTTTAAGTGTCTTGGGGTCTTGTTCATGAGTGAGGGGAAAATGGAGCGAGAGATTGACAGACGGCAGCATCTGCAGTGATGCAGACGTTGTACCGGTCTGTTGTGGTGAAGAGGGAGCTGAGTTCTAAGGCAAAGCTGTCGATTTACCAATCTACATTCCTACTCTCACCTATGGTCACGAGCTTTGGGTAATGACCGAAAGGACAAGATCGCGGATACAAGCGGCTGAAATGAGCTTTCTCCGTAGGATTGCTGGACTCACCCTCAGAGATAGGGTGAGGAGCTCAGTCATCCAGGAGAGGCTCAGAGTAGAACCGCTGTTCCTCCACATTGAAAGGAGTCAGTTGAGGTGGTATAAGATAAGATAAGAAAAGATAAGCCTTTATTAGTCCCACAATGGGGAAATTCCAGGATTGCAACAGCACAGGGATAGCAACACTCAGAGCAACAATCAGAAGGCAAGAAAAAAACAAGAACAGCTAGCATACATATGTACATATTACTATAAATATATATATATATATATATATATATATATATATATATATCGACACACAGTGCGGAGCATTGTGGTTGGTGGATGTGCAGCAGAAAGTCTAAGCTCTCTCTCCCTCCGCGGGTGCGGCGGGCCAGCTGGATGTCTTTGGGCATGATGGTGACCCCTCTTGGCGTGGATGGTGCACAGGTTGGTGTCCACGAAGAGACCCACCAGGTAGGCATCTTTGGCCTCCTGCAGAGCCATGAAGGTGGAGCTCTGGAAGCGCAGGTCGGTCTTGAAGTCCTGAGCGATCTCCCTCACCAGGCGCTGGAAGGGCAGCCTACGGATGAGCAGCTCCGTGGATTTCTGGTAGCGACGGATCTCTCTCAGAGCCACGGTACCGGGCCTGTAACGGTGAGGCTTCTTCACTCCGCCGGTGGCCGGAGTGCTTTTTTCGAGCAGCCTTGGTGGCTAGCTGCTTCCTGGGGGGCTTTTTCCTCCAGTAGATTTACGGGTGGTCTGCTTGGTTCTTGCCATCGCTCTTTATTATTCTGTCTTATATTTCTTGCACGCTGCCTAAACTCCAGCCCGGCACCCGCGTCGTTTTCGCCACAGTTCCTCGGCATGTCGAGCTTCTCCATTAGCACCGGGTGGCGGTTGGAGCTAGCTAGCCAGCTAGCTAGCTCTTCCCTGCTGTATCGTCCCCCGCTGCAAACAGTGGCTCCGTCCGCCGACTGGGGAGACCCTTGGGGCGATCTGTGTGTCCGTGATATATATATAGAGTGAAAGGTGTAGAAAGATGAAGGAAGATAAGAAAAGGGCAGTTGCAAAAGGCAGCCAACTCGTGTGGCGCCGCAGGTCCGGCGGAACCGGAACCGGAAAAAAGAAATGGGCATCTGGGCATCTGATGCCTCCTGGACGCCTCCCACTTGAGGTGTTTCAGGCACGTCCCACTGGGAGGAGACCCCGGGGCAGCCCCAGGACTCGGTGGAGAGACTATGTCTCCCAGCTAGTCTGGGAACGCCTTGGTATCCTCTCTGAAGAGCTGGAGCAGGTGGCTGGGGAGAGGGAAGTCTGCGCTTCTCTGCTTGAACTGCTGCCTCCGCGACCCGGACCTCCGGAAAAGCAGTAGAAGATGGATGGATGGATGGATGGATGGTTTATTTTTCAACCGCAGGGATCCAAGTGCTGCACCACTGATGGAAGAAGTGTTGAAAAATATGTTGAAAAATAAACCACAGTTGGTCAAATTTGAACACTGCATCATGGTCAACCTTTGAACTTTTCAGCTCCCTGTACATCTTGAAGTTGTTAAAAACATTTATTTGAGGTATCTTAACTAGGTTGATGGTTGTTGGTTCCAAGGTTGTCATAGCCAGGAGCGGCACTGGGGTTAAGCTCCCAGTGCTCATAAAATGCTCCTTACGGCGTGCGTCTCGAAAAGCCTCTGACAACTAAGTCCAACTCCTAGCCTGCCCGTGTGGTTTAGTCTCTAAGCCCAGCGGAACTGCTTTTACTAATAGGAGAAGGGGCGAGGGCGGCTCTCTGGCGCCTTAAAACCAGATGCTTCGGGTAGATGGTAGCTCGTCAACCTGGGAAGGTAGCCCATCTAGGGGAAGGTAAACCCTGATTTCAAACCTCCGCTGCCTTGCGGCACACCCGGTCACGGGAAAGGCTTCGGGAGTCAACCCTGAGGAAAAATCCGGATTCGGAGCCCCTAAGGCAGTTCTCTGTTGTGCTCAACATCGTTCTGGCAGCTCCTGCGACGGCGCTGGTGCCAAACTATAGCAGCCCTGCTGTTCCTTTGGATTCATCAGTGACGTGGAGAGGGGAGACATGCTGCATGGGTAACATCTTGTCCTCCATCTTGTCCTCCATCTTGTCCTCCATATCTTCCTGCCCAGGCTTGAATCCTACCAACGCCCAACGCTGGAAGGTAGAACACCGGTGCGCATCGGCCTGTTCAGCCACAGGCGGTGCTGTTCCAGCAGAGTAGACGCTTAGGATTCTCTTCCATGGTCATCATAGACTGACGGAGGCCAACGAACTAGGTTGAAATATACAACACTTAGTTTAGCTGTAATTTGATAACCTACTGAGGGGAAATATACTCTTAAACTGAAGCTATTAACTGCTGTTTAGGCAGCATGTAAGCTAATTTAACGTGAGCGCGTATCCTCGAACTTCAATAATGCACGTATCAACCACTCACATTCAATTTAACATTAAAGTGACACACTGGCAAAAATCATGTTTTTCTGTTGTTAGCATGTCTGTAACATGTTTCTTGTGATTTACAAGACGTATCAAGAGCAAAATCATTCCAAACTCCCAAGTATGTGTTTTTCTGTTGTGAATGTCTGCTTAAGCGCCACCCCCCAAAAAAGGCAGATTTGGACAGAGTGTTTCTAGCTACGTCAGTATTCCTGCTTAGCCTGATTGGTTATAACATTAACCAATCAGATGGATACTCTTGGCTACCTTGGGGGAAGAGGGAGGAGCCAAGGAGCAGCAGGATTGAGAAAGAGGGGGATGAAGGCATCCATTTTGCATAGCAAAGCAGTGGAGGAGAACGCGACCAATCATTTACAGGGGCAGTAGCAGCAGAGAGGGAGGGAGAGTGGAGAGAGGTGGGGGGGGGGCACTGATTTGAATTCAAATTTGAGTCAGTCACTTGAATCGTCACTTCGCCAGCGGATGGGCGCCACACTGTGAGCTAAGAGCAGCCACATTCAAATCGCCCCACCCCCCACCCCCACCCCTCCCTGCTCAGTTGCTGGCGGACGGGGGACTGGTTGTTAGTAAAAAGTAAACACATATTTGGCAACTACACATTTATCTCTCGCCTCGACCATTTTGTTACAGGGGCAAAAATGTTTTGCTTTTTACTTTTGAAGATATAGGCAAAACTTTAACGTACGGAAGTGTCGTGAACAGACTAGCAGCTCACCCACCAGGAGTCACGGCAGCCAATCACGTGCAAGCCCTGCAGGCTGCTAATTAGAATATTCATAGATCCGTGCATACTTAAGTAGGTTCAGCTCCTGACCAGATAGAGTGATGATATAGAGTGAAGTACGTGGCGGTAATACACCTGTGAGCTGGTTGCCAACTGCCAATCAAATCTAAAAGAAGAAGAAGAAGAAGAAGAAGAAGAAAATCTCTTTCCAAGCAATTCTAAGGCATTGAAAGTTTTTGTTAATGGGTAAAAAGCCACAATATACTATTTTGGGCAATACATATTTGTTTTTGAGGTGGTTTTAGAGCTGCTGGAGTGCACCTTTAACACATTATCTTCTACGACACTTTAAATAAATATACTTGGTTCTTACATTTTTAAATTGTATAGTTCCAAGCGAGCCTCCTGGAAAAAGCTGATACCAACCGAATGTGAAAGTGGCTCAGCCAGACCTTAACCCGCTGAAGTAAAACCACCCTCAGAGCTGATCCAGCACTGCAGTTGGTCAAAACAACACCCACATCAACACCCATCAACTCAAAATAATTGCCACTGAAAAAGGTGACACCAATTCACACGACAGATTTTGCTGTGTAGTGTTGATTTAGATTAAATTCATCAGCAACTACTAATGATTTCGTGCAGCCCTGAATGGATGTCCCAATCCATTGGGGTCATTTTCAACTCCTACCCTTTGGCCCTTGATTTCAAGGGCCAAAGGGTAGGAGTAGGCAAAGAGGAAGGGGTAGGGATACAAATGAGAATTGGGACGGACCCCAAATGTACCTGTACTTCACTCTCACCTTGCAAATATTTTTCTTGACTGTTTAACAGTGTTTACTGCTGTTAATAAATAATTCAAAAGACAGTGTTTCTCTTGCTGTATTTACGTATGTATAAGGGTCATTTACATTTAAAATGGTTGTAAATTTAGCATGTCATAATTTGATCATATTAAAGGAGGTCATTGACTGCACTTTTTCCACATTTTAACAGCTCACATATATCTTAATGAAATGTTTGTGACATATTTTGTTCACATTTTCTTTATTTTTTAATTGTTGAAGCAAATTTTTTTGTATTTTGTGTGTCTTTCATGAAGCGGTCTGATTTAAACCCTGTCACTTTACAAAACATCCTTCACCTATTCAACTCCACCCTCCCTCTTACGTCAGTTAGCCATTAGCTGACTAGCTTCTAGCTTTCAGCTTTTAGCCTCCTTCTAGTTCAGATGAGCGGTGTCGGTTCATTGATCTACAGTTAACGGCGCAGCGTGCATCACCTCAGCCCACCCCTCCAACAACCTTGTCATGACTCCACAGCTAATCATGCCAGCACCACGCGCCCCCTCGGTTGAACCGGCCTGGGATCTGAGGCTGTCGGCCAGAGGTTGAGCCAAGGTGAAGCTTGCCGAGCTGCTGAGCCACGGGATCTCAAAGGGCAGTGTCCTGCTCCACGGGACTCCGCTCCTGCAGCCAGCCAGGAGATGTTCCTTTATGAGGCAGCTACTCTACGCTACCCGCGAGAGCAGAGTCGCGTGGAGCCCCGGAGGATGGTGGGGGAGCTGGCCGTGAGAGCCAGCAGCCTCTGGTCCCAGGCCAGGTTGGTTGCAGGTTGGTTGTGCCGGTGCTGGCGATCTGCCGGGGAATCATGACAAAACTACTGGGAGGTGGGCTGGAGTGACGTGAGACACACTGGTGAACAAGGTGGTAACAGGGATGGCTATAAGGGTGACTAAGAGCTGAAGAAAATAACAATATAAGCCGTGCTTAGAGCGAGCCTCCTGGTGCCAGTGTTAGCTCAGGGGCTAATAGGCTACCTATAGCCCTCCCCCCCTTCTATCGACATGACAGACAGCTAAGCAGACTAATAATAGAGCAGTGGGTGGGTCTTTAGGACGTAGTGGGTTGGCTTTTTCTAATCATGATATATACCATTTACCCAGAAGAGTCAAAAACATTTCTGGTGTTTCTGGGAGAGAAAAACGAGATAAAGGCTGTGTGTTATTTTTTAAGAGAATTGACTGTTTTGAATTTTTTTTTTATAATTACGTGACCAGTAGACTCATTTCAGACAGTTAAAAGCTACAAACACACTATTTTTCAGTCAATGACCACTTTATGTCACAATTCGCTCCCGCCTGTCAGCTGCTCCAGCCGTGCGCACACCTGTGCTTCATTAGGCTGCTCCTATTTAACCTGCTCTGCCTGAGGCCTCGGCCTGGAGCCGTCAGCTCTTCTCCATGATCAAGCTCTGCGTTCGCCTGCTTCCCTCGGCCAACGCCTCAACTCGTCGCATGCACGTAAGATTACCACTTACCTGCTTTCCAAGATCTTCCCCTGTGCACGGGTGGATCCTCCTGGCGGAGGAAGAATCCCTCCATCGCCTTTCTCTTCAGCCTCTTCCCCGTCGAGCGTAGCAGGGCGCTGTCTTCCAGGCGGGAGCATATCTTGCCAACGCCAGCCACCAAGACACCTGCAAGTAAGCCACATTACAATCTTCAGCGCTACGCTGTGTTATTAACTCATCCATTGTCCTCTGCTCTGTCCACAGGGTTGCCTGGCTGCACGGTGTCCTGTTCTGCCCTCGGCGCTCCTCAGTCCCCAAGAAGACATTCACATTCCTCACTCACGCATTCATACACCTGTCTGTTGAATAAAACTCTTAAATCTCACCCGAGCCTGCGTGCGTGTTTCCTGGGCCAGATAACATGTCAGTACGGCTCCATCACAGTGGCCCAGCGAACAGCGGGTTCGCACGCCGGCTTTCCACCCTCGAGGCTCGGGTGGATTTAATTGTTCATCAGCAGCAGGTCATCCTAAATCAGCTAACCAATATAACTCACCGGTTGGACCGCCTTGATCCTCCTCAGGTGCTTCCTCCGTCCCAGCTCGGTGGGCCAGTTCCTCCCGCTCCCCAAGTCAGCCCTTTTGCCCCGGGTCCGTCGACCCGTCTCACTCCTATTCCCACCCCCGCGCGCTTCAGCGGAAAGTTTGGTGGAGCGCGCGGGTTTATCCTACAGTGTGAGACGGTGTTCCAGCGCGTGCCCGGGGACTTCCCTTCAGACCAAAGCCGAATTGGGTACGTCTCTAATCTTCTGGAAGGGCGAGCGTTAGCTTGGGCTTACGCCGTTATGGTGAAACCCAGCTACGCAACCCTGACCTATACCCAATTCGTGCAAGATTTTTTTGAGGTCTTTGATCACTCGGATCATGATAACGTGTTAGCCGAGCGGCTACTCAGCCTTCGCCAGGGTAGTCGCTTAGCGGCTGACTACGCTGTCGACTTCCGGGTGGCGGTGGAAGAGGTTGGTTGATGTGATGCCGTCCTTTTCAGCCTATTCCTCCGCAGTTTAAACTCTAATTTGCGGGATGAACTGGCCTGCCGGGACAAGCCAGATCGGCTGCCAGAATTAATTTCCTTAGCCATCAGTCTGGATAACAGGCTGAGGGAGCAGGCCGCCGAGTGGAAATCATACAGCCGCTCGCGCGGAGCTCTCACCCGTGCTCCTCAGTCTCGCCCCCTGGTGTTGCCTCCTCCGGAGGTCGCCGACAATGCCGATGCGATGATTATTGGGCGGGCAAGACTTCCTTCAACGGAGAAACAGCGCCGCCGAGAGCTGGGTCTCTGCATGTATTGCGGAGACGACCAGCATCTCGTGGAAGTCTGCCTGGTGAAGCCAAAAGGGAAAGTCCGCGAGTCGCTGTAGGGGGCCTCGCGGACGTAACCCGATCAGATCCCCTCTCCAGATGTCAGATCCCAATTAGACTTTGCCACAACTCCATTGGTCATGCTTCTCACGCACTGGTGGACTCGGGGGCGGAACAGAGTTTTATTTCTAAAAGTCTGGCAACCCGCATGGACATCCAGTGTCAAGCCTTGCCCACTCCTCTCCATCTCGTCGCCCTCACCCGCTTCCCCCTTGAGAAGGTCATTCATAAAACCAGGCCTATTCCCGTCATCAGCTCCGGCAATCACCGTGAGGACCTCAGCTTTAATGTCCTTCCCACCTCTGCTGCATCCATCATCTTAGGCTACCCGTGGCTGCGCCTCCATAATCCTGTTTTTGATTGGCAGACCGGCTGTGTCCTTGCTTGGAGCACCTTTTGTTTGGGTACCTGTCTCCAGTCTGCTGCCTGTGCCCCGTCTGTGCCTCCCCCCGCCGCTGATCCCGCCCCGCCGGACCTCTCCTTAGTCCCGCCGGAGTTCCACGACCTGGGTCCTGTGTTCAGCAAGTCTAAGGCACTCTCCCTCCCACCCCATCGCCATTATGACTGTTCCATCGATCTCCGGCTGGGGGCGCCCCTTCCATCTGGCCGCCTCTACAGCCTGTCAGCCCTGGAACGGGAGGCTATGGACGCATATATCCGGGAGTCCCTCAGCGCCGGCATCATTCGCCCCTCTTCGTCCCCCCTTGGTGCTGGATTCTTTTTTGTGGCGAAGAAGGACGGGTCCTTATGGCCATGTATTGATTTTAGAGCGCTCAACGACATCACAGTGAAGGACTGTTATACTCTGCCTCTGATGGACTCAGCCTTTAACTCCCTCCAGGGGGCGTCCTGGTTCTCCAAGTTGGACCTCCTTACCACCTCATCCGGATCTGGGAGGGTGACGAGTGGAAGACCGCCTTCTGAACGCCCAGCGGCCACTTTGAATACCTAGTGATGCCGTTTGGGCTCACCAACGCTCCCGCCGTCTTCCAACGGTTAATCAACGACGTACTTCGTGATTTCCTAGGGGTCTTCGTTTTTGTCTACCTGGATGATATTCTGATCTTCTCCCGATCTCGGGAGGAGCATCTAGTCCACGTGAGGCGTATCCTTCAACGCCTTCTTGAAAACAAACTGTACGTCAAAGCTGAAAAATGCGAGTTCTTCACTAAACAAACCTCCTTCCTGGGCTTCACTGTCTCGCACAATCAGCTCTTCCCCGACCCGGCCAAGGTCAAAGCGGTGGTCGAGTGGCCCACCCCTTCCTCCAGGAAGCAGGTTGCGCAATTCCTGGGGTTTGCTAATTTTTACCGCCGCTTTGTCCCGGGGTACAGCTCCATCACTCTTCCTCTGACCCGCCTCACCTCGTCTAAGGTGCGTTTCCAGTGGACGGCGGAAGCGGCGGCCGCCTTCGAGACCCTGAAGAAGGAATTCTCATCCTCCCAGGTCCTCACTCAGGTGGATCCAGTGTTACAGTGTTTGATTGAGGTGGATGTGTCTGACACTGGGGTGGGGGCAGTTTTGTCGCAGCGCTCCCCGGTGGACGGGGTGTTGCGTCCCTGCGCCTTCTTTTCCAAACGCCTGTCTTTGGCTGAACGTAATTATGACATCGGCGACAGGGAGCTCCTGGCCGTGAAGCTCACGCTGCAGGAGTGGCGCCATTGGCTGGAAGGGGCAGCTCAGCCTTTCGTGGTCTGGACTGACCATAAGAACTTGGAGTACATCAGGAAGGCCAAGCGCCTGAATGCCCGCCAGGCGCGCTGGTTGCTGTTCTTTGGGAGGTTCAGATTCACTATCACCTACCGTCCGGGCACCAAGAGTAAGAAACCAGACGCGTTGTCCAGGCAGTTCGCCCCGGAAGCACCAGAAGAGGAGGTCCACATCATTTTACCTACATCGTGCGTCGTGGGGGCCGCGTCCTGGTCTATCAGAGACAAGGTCTAGAAGGCACTGGAATCCAAACCCGACCCTGGCGGCGGTCCACCTGGGAGGCTGTTTGTGCCCTCGTCGGTCTGGGGGGACGTTATCCACTGGGCTCATACCTCCAAGCTCGCTTGCCATCCTGGGGTCTCCCGGTCTGTGAATCTCCTCCAGCGGTCCTTTTGGTGGCCCAGGCTCTGGGATGACATCTCCAACTATGTACGTGCCTGCCCCCAGTGCGCCATGAACAAGTCATCCAAAAAAGAAGAAACTGGCTCAACGCTTCGTCGGCCCCTATTCTGTGACGAAAGTAGTCAATCCGGTGGCTGTGCGTTTGGCTCCCCCCCCCCCCCGTGTTCATCCCACTTTCCATGTCTCTCAGGTCAAACCTGTGGTGTCTAATCCTCTCTGTCCTCCCCCCAGGGCGCCGCCCCCTCCTAGAATGATCGACGGACACCCGGCGTGGGGCGTCACTGCTATCTTGGATTCCCGACGTCGGGGCTGGGGGTTACAGTATCTGGTGGACTGGGAGGGTTATGGTCCGGAGCAGAGATCCTGGGTGCGCCCCTCCTTCGTGCTGGACAAGCAACTCGTTGTGGAGTTCTACCAGGCGCACCCGGACAAGCCAGCGCCAGGAGGCGCTGCTCGGGGGGGGGGGGGTACTGTTACAACTCGCTCCCGCCTGTCAGCTGCTCCAGCCGTGCGCACACCTGTGCTTCATTAGGCTGCTCCTATTTAACCTGCTCTGCCTGAGGCCTCGGCCTGGAGCCGTCAGCTCTTCTCCATGATCAAGCTCTGCGTTCGCCTGCTTCCCTCGGCCAACGCCTCAACTCGTTGCATGTACGTAAGATTACCACTTTACCTGCTTTCCAAGATCTTCCCCTGTGCACAGGTGGATCCTCCCACCGGCGGAAGAATCCCTCCATCGCCTCTCCTCTTCAGCCTCTTCCCCGTCGAGCATAGCAGGGCGCTGTCTTCCAGGCGGGAGCATATCTTGCCAACGCCAGCCACCAAGACACCTGCAAGTAAGCCACATTACAATCTTCAGCGCTACACTGTGTTATTAGCTCATCCATTGTCCTCTGCTCTGTCCTCAGGGTTGCCTGGCTGCAGGGTGTCCTGTTCTGCCCTCGGCGCTCCTCAGTCCCCAAGAAGACATTCAAATTCCTCACTCACGCATTCATACACCTGTCTGTTGAATAAAACTCTTAAATCTCACCCAAGCCTGCGTGCGTGTTTCCTGGGCCAGATAACCTGTCACTTTAAGCATAATTTTACAACCACAAAATTGTGGCTAGTGAAAAGGCTGAGTGGCTAGTAATTTTGGAAAAATCTTTAGCCACAGTAGCTGGCCAGCAAAAAAGTTAGGATAAAATAGGAATAGGCTTTATTGTCATTGTACAGCTGTACAGCACAACAAAATTGTGGGTGCTCCACCAGGCTACTGCGCAATAAAGTAAGTGAGAAGAATTTGAAATAAAACAGTTACAGAACACCAAGTTAATATCAAGCCCTACATATATACAGCGGGGAAAATAAGTATTGTGTCATGAGGTATTTGACATGATTTCTGGCCCAGGAAACACGCACACAGGCTCGGGTAAGATTTAAGAGTTTATTAACAGCAGGTGTATGGATGAGTGAGTGGGAAATGTGAATGTAGTCTTGGGGACAGAAGAGCACCGAGGGCAGAAGAGACACCGTACAGCCAGGCAACCCTGAGGACAGAACAGAGAGCAGGGGATGAGCAATTGTCACAGCAAGGCGGTGAAAGTTATAATGTGGCTTACTTGCAGATGTACTGGTGGCTGGCGTTGACAAGAAGAGCTCCCGCCTGGGAAACAGCGCCCAGCTGCGCTCGATGCAGGGGAGATGAGAGGAAAGGCGATGAAGGGAAATTCCGCCACCAGGAGGGTCCACCTGTGCACAGGGGAATAACTGAAGATGACAGGTAAGAAAAGCTTACGTGAGGGCGATGAGTTGCGGCGTTGGCTGAGAGGAGTAGGCGAACGCAGAGCTTGAGCGTGGAGAAGAGCTGACGGCTCCAGACCGAGGCTGCGGGCAGAGCAGGTTAAATAGTCGCAGCCTGATGAAGCCCAGGTGTGCGCACGGCTGGAGCGGATGACAGGCGGGAGCGAGTTGTGACAGTACTCCCCCCCCCGAGCAGCGCCTCCTGGCGCTGGCTTGTCGGGGTGCACCTGATGAAACACCTCAATAAGCTGCTTGTCCAGCACGAAGGATGGGTGCACCCAGCGTCGGTGCTCAGGACCATAACCCTCCCAGTCCACCAAATACTGCAACCCCCGGCCCCGGCGTCGGGAGTCCAAGATGGCAGTGACGCTCCATGCCGGGTGTCCATCGATCATCCTGGGGGGGGGGGTACTCTGGGGGGGGGGCAGAGAGGGTTAGAAACCACAAGTTTAACCTGAGACACATGAAATATGGGATGAACACAGAGGGGAGGGGGGAGCTCCAAACGCACAGCCACCGGGTTAACCACCTTCGTGACAGGGTAAGGTCCCACGAAGCGCTGAGCCAATTTCTTCTTCTCCCCCTTCAAATTAATGTTCTGAGCAGACAACCAAACTTGTTGACCCACCTGGTAGCATGGCACAGGCCTCCTGTGGCGATTCGCAGACTTGGCGTTGCGTGATGCGGCACGAACCAGGGCCTGACGCGTCTTGGCCCACAGCCGACGACACCATCTCACGTGGGCCTGAACGGATGGAACTGCCACCTCACCTTCTTCCTCAGGGAACAACGGGGGGTTGTAGCCTAAAGACGTCCGAAAGGGGGACATCCCAATGGCCGAAGACAAAGTGGAGTTATGGGCATACTCCACCCAGGGAAGATGAATGCTCCAGGAAGAGGGGTTAGAGGAGGTGACGCAGCACAGAGCAGCCTCCAGCTCCCGGTTGGTGCGTTCACACTGTCCATTAGATTGGGGATGGTGTCCAGAAGTCAGACTAACAGTGGCCCCCAGCGCGGTGCAGAAGCTCCTCCAGATTTTGGACACAAATTGTGGCCCCCTATCAGAGACAATGTCAGTGGGGATGCCATGCAGCCTGACCACATGCTGCACCAACAGATCGGCCGTCTCGTGCGCCGAGGGAAGCCCAGGGAGAGGCACGAAGTGGGCCGCCTTGGAGAACCGGTCTACAATAGTCAAGATGGTGTTGAAAGAGTTGGAGACCGGCAGACCGGTGACGAAGTCCAAAGCGATGTGTGACCAGGGCCTCCCGGGAACCGGCAAGGGATGGAGAAGACCCGCAGGAGGAGTGTTGGATGACTTATTCATGGCACACTGTGGGCATGCACGCACATAGTTGGAGACATCCTCCCGGAGTCCGGGCCACCAAAAGGACCGCTGGAGAAGATCAACCGACCAGGAGACACCAGGGTGGCAGGCGAGCCTAGAAGTGTGAGCCCAGTGAATGACGTCACCACGGACTGACGAGGGCACAAACAATCTTCCCGCTGGGCCGCCACCAGGATCAGGCTTGGACTCCAAAGCCTTAAGGACTTTATCTCTGATGGCCCAGGAAACAGCCCCCATGACGCACGAAGCAGGGACGACAGTATGGACCTCATCCTCTGGGGCTTCAGGGGCGTACAGCCTGGACAGCGCATCAGACTTCTTATTTTTGGAAGCTGGGCGGTAAGTGATGGTGAATTTGAACCTGGCGAAGAACAGCGACCAACGCGCCTGGCGGGCATTCAGGCGCTTGGCCGTCCTGATGTATTCCAAGTTCTTATGGTCGGTCCAAACCACGAAACGTTGAGCTGCCCCTTCCAACCAGTGACGCCACTCCTGCAGCGCGAGCTTCACGGCCAGGAGCTCTCTGTCGCTGATGTCATAATTGCGCTCGGCCGAGGAGAGACGCTTGGAGAAGAAAGCGCAGGGGCGCAGCGTGCCGTCAGTCGGGGAGCGCTGAGACAAGACCTCCCCGACCCCAGTGTCAGACGTGTCCACCTCGACAAAACACTGGCGCTCAGGATCCACAAGAGACAGGACCCGGGAGGATGCGAATTCCTTCTTAAGGGTTTCAAAGGCTATCTCCGCTTCCGTCGTCCACTGAAAACGCACCTTCGGTGAGGTGAGGCGGGTCAAAGGGGGGGTGATGGCACTGTAACCAGGGACAAAGCGGCGGTAAAAATTAGCGAACCCCAAAAATTGCTCCACCTGCTTCTTAGAGGAGGGGGTAGGCCACTCGACCACAGCTTTAACTTTGGCGGGGTCGGGGAGGAGCTGATTGTGCGAGACAATAAACCCCAGGAAAGAGGTGGTTTTAGTAAAAAACTCGCACTTCTCGGCTTTGACATAAAGCTTGTTCTCCAACAGGCATTGCAGGACCCGCCTCACATGGACCAGATGCTCCTCCCGAGACCGGGAGAAGATCAATATGTCGTCCAGGTAGATGAAAACGAAGACCCCCAGGGAGTCACGAAGCACGTCATTTATCAGGCGTTGGAAGACAGCAGGAGCGTTGGTGAGCCCAAACGGCATAACAAGGTATTCAAAGTGGCCGCTGGGCGTTCGGAAGGCCGTCTTCCACTCATCACCCTCCCGGATCCGGACAAGATAGTACGCACTGCGGAGGTCCAATTTGGAGAACCAGGACGCCCCCTGGAGGGAATTGAAGGCTGAGTCCATAAGCGGCAGAGTATAGCGATCCTTAACCGTGATGTCATTAAGGGCCCTGAAATCGATACAAGGCCTCAAGGAACCATCCTTCTTCGCCACAAAAAAGAACCCAGCCCCCAGGGGGGATGAAGAGGGGCGGATAATTCCGGCACTGAGGGATTCCCAGATATAGGTGTCCATGGCCTCACGTTCTGGGGCAGAAAGGCTATACAGGCGACCAGAAGGGAGGGGCGCCCCCTGCAGGAGGTCGATGGCACAGTCGTATGGACGATGGTGTGGGAGGGATAACACCTTCGACTTGCTGAAAACCCAGCCCAGGTCGTGAAACTCCGATGGCACAGCGGAAAGGTCCGGCGGGGTGGAGTCCAGGGTGGGTGCGGGCACAGATGGGGCACAGGCCGCCGACTGGAGACAGGTTCCCAAACAGAAGGTGCTCCACGATAGGATGCAACCGGTCTGCCAATCAAACACCGGGTTGTGGAGGCGTAGCCAAGAATAGCCAAGGATGATGGGTGCTGCCAAGGTGGGAAGGACATAGAAACTGAGGTACTCATGATGGTTGCCAGAGATAATGATGGAGATGGGTTTGGTAATGTGAGTGACCTTTTCCAGGGGAGAACTGGTCAGGGCGATGAGATGGATGGGAGTGGGCAAGGCTTGGCAATGGATGCCCAGGCGGGTTGCCAGGCTCTTAGAAATAAAACACTGTTCTGCCCCCGAGTCCACCAGTGCATGAGATGTATGACCAATGGAGTTGTGGCAGAGTCTGATTTGAACCTGACATTTGGAGAGGGGATTAGACTGGGAAGCGTCCGCGAGGCCCCCTACATTGACTCGCGGACCTCCCCTTTTGGCTTCACCGGGCAGACCTCCACGGGATGTTGGCCATCTCCGCAATACATGCAGAGACCCAACTCCCGGCGGCGCTGTTTCTCCACTAAAGAAAGTCTAGCCCGCCCGATGATCATAGCATCGGGGTCATCGGTGGCCTCCAGAGGAGGTAACGCCAGGGGGCGATACTGAGGAGCGCGGGAAAGGGCTCCGCGCCAGCAGCTGAATGGCTTCTGCTTGGCGGCCCGCTCCCTCAGCCTGTTATCCAAACTGATGGCTAAAGAAATTAACTTTGGCAGCCGATCCGGCTGGTCCCGGCTGGCCAGCTCATCCCGCAAATCAGAATTTAGACTACGGACAAATAGGCTGCAAAGGGCAGCATCACACCACCCAACCTCTTCCGCCACCACCCAGAAGATGACAGCGTAGTCGGCCGCTAAGCGGCTACCCTGGCGAAGGCTAAGAAGCCGCTCGGCCAACACGCTATCACGATCCGAATGATCAAAGACCTCCAGAAAGTCTTGCACGAACTGGACATAGGTCAGGGTCGCGTAGCTGGCCTTCGCCATAACGGCATAAGCCCAGGCTAACGCTCGCCTTTCCAGAAGATTGGAAACATATCCAATTCGGCTTTGGTCTGACGGGAAATCCCTGGGCACGCGCTGAAACACCGTCTCACACTGTAGGATAAACCCACGCGCTCTGCCGAGTTTTCTGCTAAAGCGCGCGGGAGTGGGAATTGGGGTGAGACGGGTCGGCGGACCCAGGGCAGAGGGGCTGGGCTGAGGAGCGGGAGGAGCTGACCCACCAAGCTGAGACGGAGGAAGCGCCTGCGGAGGATCAAGACAATCCAACCGGCTGTTAATGGAGGTAAGCTGGCTGAGAATTACCTGCTGTTGATGAACAATTAAGTCCACCCGAGCCTCAAGATTGGAGAGTCGGCGTACGTACCCGCTGTTCGCTGGGCCGCTGTGCTGGAGCCGTACTGACATGATTTCTGGCCCAGGAAACACGCACACAGGCTCGGGTAAGATTTAAGAGTTTATTAACAGCAGGTGTATGGATGAGTGAGTGGGAAATGTGAATGTAGTCTTGGGGACAGGAGAGCACCGAGGGCAGAACAGACACCGTACAGCCAGGCAACCCTGAGGACAGAACAGAGAGCAGGGGATGAGCAATTGTCACAGCAAGGCGGTGAAAGTTATAATGTGGCTTACTTGCAGATGTACTGGTGGCTGGCGTTGACAAGAAGAGCTCCCGCCTGGGAGACAGGGCCCAGCTGCGCTTGATGCAGGGGAGATGAGAGGAAAGGCGATGAAGGGAAATTCCGCCGCCAGGAGGGTCCACCTGTGCACAGGGGAATAACTGAAGACGGCAGGTAAGAAAACCTTACATGAGGGCGATGAGTTGCGGCGTTGGCCGGGAGGAGTAGGCAAACACAGGGCTTGAGCGTGGAGAAGAGCTGACGGCTCCAGACCGAGGCTGCGGGCAGAACAGGTTAAATAGTCGCAGCCTGATGAAGCCCAGGTGTGCGCACGGCTGGAGCGGATGACAGGCGGGAGCGAGTTATGACAGTATTAAGTTTTGACAGCTTACGTGCACGATGCCAAACATAGGAAGGAACCACACAGAAGGGCACGTTTGACAATTTTATTAATACCAAAATCCAAAGCGCACAGCTACAGAAACAGTCACTCGCCAGAGGAAAGGACCTGTGGAGAGAAGACGAGAGCAGTGAGCTGAGGAGTAGAGTAAGGGGAAATGGGCGAGCCAAATTGCCACTTACTTGAGAAATCCAGAGAGGACCGGCAGGACCCAGCAGGGAATAGACGAACCAGTAGGGTAGAGGGGAAATGGTGAACTGATGGTGCCTGACCGGATGAAGTTGCTGAGGGAACGGTGTGGTGAGGCAGGAGAACGCGCGCGGTCCTGGAGACACACCTACACGGTGGCAGCAACCTGAAAAGAAGGAGAAGAAAGTAACGGTTAACGACGTGTTAACATATTACGGCTTGTTTGCTTGCCTGAGAATGGGCACTATACCCAGACGAGCCAGCGTTGACTACGTGGAGGAAGCCTCCTTATGTACACTGGCTGATGGGCGGGTGCAGGTGTGTCTTCTGCCTCAGGTGCCGTGATGAGTTTGTGAAGGTGAGACTGGAGGGGAGGGGCGCGCTCTCGCTGCCCATGACATATTGAACATGTCAACATTTTTCTTAAACATGTTTCTGATGGAGCCATTGACCTGAGAGTTTCACCAGATATCAGTAACAACAAAAGTGACATGGTTCTAGTGACCCACAAAGCAGACACGACTCAAGACAGATACAATTAACCTTTTATTAGGATAGTGGACGTGAGTGGGTGCGTGTATGTGGGGTTATGTAAGTGTAGTGTAAACAGGTGAATCAGCTGGGGCGAGCAGAACACCATGCGACCTGGCAACCCTGGGAAGAGACAGAGGGGCGTTAATAACAGTTTAAGGCTGGAAGGCACTTTTGATGGAATAGTGCTTACTGTCGGAGATGGTGGAGAGTAGCCCAGGTAGCGCTGAAGCTGCAGCCAGGAGGATAGTGCCCACCGGTAGCCGGGAGCTGAATGCCGGTGTGGAAGGCAGAAGAATCCGTCACCAGGGAGAGAGCGGTCCGCCGCCACGAATCTCTGCCTGTGCACAGGGGAAGCTGACAGGGTGAGAAGGAATAGTGGTGGCTTACTTGGTCGTTTAGGTGGTCCGGGAGGCCCGGACGGAGAGTAGAGTCAGCTTGGAAGCCGACGTGGAAACACACAACGATGCTGGGAAGCTCGAAGGTTGGCGTAGCAGGTTTCTGGGTAGAGAAACAGACGACTCTGCGCCGAGCACTGGGCCTGATGGAATAAATAGGCAGAGGAAGATGGGCAGGCAGGTGCGCACACAGGTGTGACAGATTGGCGGCCATGACAGTACTCCCTCCCTACGACATGCCTCTCGGTGGGCGTTCCAACCTTCCCGTGTGCGTCCGATGGAAGTCCCTGATGAGCTGCTTGTCCAGCATGAAGGAGGGACGCACCCAGGATCTCCACTCCGGCCCGAAACCCTCCCAGTCCACCAAGTACTGCAGGCCATGACCCCGGCGACGAACGTCCAAGATGGCGATGACTGGCCATACCGGGTCGCCGTTGATCACCATCGGTGGAGATGGAGACCTGGGAGGAGGACACAAAGGGCTGGAGCAGACAGGCTTCACCTGTGTCACATGAAAGGTCGGGCAGATGCTGAGGGAGGGGGGGAGAGTCAGGCACACAGACACAGGGTTAATAATCCTGCTCATGGGAAAGGGTCCAATGAACTGTTGTGATGTCTTCCTATTCTCAGCCTTCAGGTTAATGTGTTTGGTGGACAACCATACCTGCTGGCCCACCCGGTAGGCAGGAGCCGGGACCCTGCGCCGGTTGGCCACCGAGGTGTTACGTTCCACAGTCTGCTGAACTGCTGCCCTGGTCGTCTTCCAGATCCGCCGGCAATGTCTCACGTGGGTGCGAACAGAAGGAACGGCGATGTCTCCCTCCTCCTCAGGGAACAGCAGGGGGTTATAACCCAACGAGGCTTCAAAGGGGAACATGCTGATGGCTGTAGATACAGCAGTGTTGTGTGCATATTCAATCCAGGGGAGGTGCGTGCTCCATGACAATGGATTCGAGGTCGCTACACACCGTAGCGCCGCCTCCACCTCCTGGTTGGCTCGCTCACACTGCCCGTTGGATTGTGGGTGGTATCCAGATGACAGACTTGCCGTGGCCCCAACGCAGTGCAGAAAGACCTCCAGACCCTGGAGATGAACTGGGGTCCTCGATTGGAGACGATGTCCCGAGGGATGCCATGCAGCCTAACCACGTGCTGGACCAGGAGGTCAGCCGTCTCCTTAGCCGTGGGCAGCCCCCGCAGAGGGATGAAATGGGCAGCCTTGGAGAATCTGTCAACCAGCATGAGGATGGTAGTGAACTGATTGGACGTGGGGAGACCGGTGACAAAGTCCAATGCCACATGCGACCATGGCCTGCCCGGGATGGGAAGGGGTGAAGCAAAGCAACCCAGCAGGTGGAGAAGAGGATGTCTTGCCAGCAGCACACTGAGGACAGGCTCGAATGTAGTCCCCCATGTCCTTCTGGAGAGACGGACACCAAAACGTCCTCTGCAGGAGAGCCACCGTGCGCGCCCTTCCCGAGGGGCACGCGAACTTGGACGCATGACCCCACTGGTTGACCTCCCCCCGGACAGCCGAAGGGACAAACAACCTCCTCACAGCCCCCCACCCCCCCTGGGTTGGCCTCATCAGTCTAGGTCCTCAGGACCTTGTCCTTAATACCCCAGGAGAGGGTGCAATGACACACGATGAGGGGAGAATGAGATGTTCGGCCATCTCCGCCGTCTCCGGGGCAAACTGACGAGACAGGGCATCCGGTTTAGTATTCTTCGACCCAGGGCGGTAGGTAATGGTGAAGTTGAAGCATCTGAAGAAGACAGACCAGCAGGCCTGTCGAGCGTTCAGACGCTTAGCCGTCCGGAGGTACTCCAGATTTTTGTGGTCAGTCCAGACGATGAACGGCTGAGAAACGCCCTCCAACCAGTGATGCCACTCCTCTAAGGCGAGCTTGACCGCCAGCAGTTCCCTGTCGCCCATGTCATAGTTGCGCTCCGCTGGAGATAAGCGACGGGAGAAGTACGCGCAGGGGCGTATCTTGCTGTCTGCCGGGGAGCACTGGGACAAGACGGCCCCGACCCCCGAGTCAGAGGCATCCACTTCCACTAGGCATTGGAGAGCGGGGTCCACCTGCGTCAGTATAGGCGAGGAAGAGAACTTGTCCTTCAGGAGGGAAAAGCCACGTCTGCCTCCTCCGTCCATCGAAAGGGCACCTTGGTAGATGTTAGGTTGGTCAGTGGTAGGGCAATGCGGCTGTAGTTCTGCACAAAATGGCGATAGAAATTAGCGAACCCCAGGAACTGTAGAAGCTGCTTCCTAGATGAGGGGGTGGGCCACTCCACCACTGCCTTCACCTTAGCTGGGTCGGGGATGATCTCCTTGTGGGCAATGATAAAGCCAAGGAAAGAGGTCCGAGACACATGGAACTCGCACTTCTCCGCCTTCACAAAGAGCTGAGGTGCGCACTCAGGTGTGACAGATTGGCGGCCATGACAAAAAGTAATCCATACATACAAAGAATTCAAGGCAACTGTGTTCACAAAACAAGTTATATTTAATAAAGTGGAATGACACAGGGAATAAGTATTGAACACTGGTGAAATTCATTTAATATTTATTAGAAAAGCCTTTGTTGGGGCTGCACAGTGGCGCAGTGGTTAGCACTGTGGCAGCACAGTTTACCCTCGGCTGGGGGATCGCGGGGATCGTGAGATCGTGGGTTCGATCCCTGCCCCCGACCAACAGTGATCTGTGTGGAGTTTGCATGTTCTCCCCGTGTTGCGTGGGTTTACTCCGGGATTTCTCCGGTTTCCTCCCATATGCTAAAAACATGCAGGTTAGGGATAGGGGGCGCTTGCGCACGCAGCGACCGGCAGCTGGTGGCTTGTCACCAGACTACAAAACAAATCTACCTACGGGTACAAAACAAGTAACAAAAACAAAACAAACAAAAAAAGTTGGTAATAACAGCTTCCAGCACCTCCTGTATGGAGAAACTAGGCACAAGCATTGCTCAGGACTGATTTTTTAACCCATTCTTCCACACAAACTATCTTCAAGTCTTGAATGTTCCCTGGGTGTCTTCCATGAACTCTGATCTTCAGTTCGTTCCATAGATTTTCAATTGGATTCAGGTCAGGTGACTGACTGGGCCATTCTAGCAGCTTTATTGGGGGCGGCAGTGGCTCAGGAGGTAGAGCAGGTCGTCCAATAACCGCATAGCTGGCGGTTCGAATCCTGCTCTCCCCAGATATCCTGCCATTGTGTCCCTGGGCAAGACACTTCACCCCCAATTGCTCCTGGTGGGTCTGGAAGCGCCATGTTAGGTAGCATGCCGCCATCAGTGTGTGAATGTGTGCGAATGGGTGGATAGCAGGATCTGTAAAGCGCTTTGGTCATCAAGAGATGGGAATAAAAGCGCTATATAAGTGAATGCCATTTACCATTTTATTTTCCTTCTCTGGAGCCAGTTGAGAGTTTCCTTGGCAGTGTGTTTGGGATCATTGTCTTGCTGAAAAGTCCACCCTCGTTTCATCTTCAGCATCTTGGCAGATGGTAACGGGTTCTTATCAGGGATGTCTCTGTACATTTGTCCATTCATCTTTCCTTCAGTTATATGAAAAACACCCTCACACCATGATGGGATGTGCGGTGCCATTTGTCCTCCAAACATGTTGTGTGTTGTGGTATCCAAAACGTTCAATTTTGGTCTCATCTGATCAGACTCTATTCTCCCAGTATTTTACTGGCTTGCCCAAATGTTGTGCAGCAAACTTTAAATGAGCTTCAACATGCTTTTTCTTCAGCAATGGGGTCTTGCGAAGTGAGCGGGCATAGACACCATGTCGGTTGAGTGCATTACTTATTGTTTTCTTTGAAACAGCAGTACCTGCTAACTCCAGGTCTTTCTAGAGCTCTCCACGAGGGGTCTTTGACTTTTGGATAACTCTTCTGATAATTCTTTTGACTTCTCTGTCAGAAATCTTGTGAGGAGCTCCTGGTCATAGTCGGTTTATGGTAAAATGATGTCTTTCCACTTCCGAATGATGGCTCCAACAGCGCTCACTGGAACATTCAGCAGTTTAGAAATGTGCCTGTAATCAGTGCTATCATTACGTTTTGCAACAATAAGGTTGTGAAGGCCTAGAGAAAGCTCTTTGCTTCTACCCATCATGAGTTCTTTGTGTTGTGACAATCTGATATTCACAGACCTTTTTAAAGGCTATCAGTCAGGACTTAACCAGCTGAAATTAATTTGCACTGATGGAGGATGGGATGGCTTCCTAAATTCTGATGGATTTCTCCTGGTTTCTTGGCTTTTTATGCCTTTTGGCACCTCTTTTTCCTCATGTGTTCAATACTTATTCCCTGTGTCATTCCAGTTCATTAAATATAACTTGTTTTGTGAACACAGCTGCCTTGATTTCTTTCTATGTGTGGATTACTTGGGTTGTTGATGATATTTGGTGAAAATCAGTGGCTCCATCAGAAATATGTTTAATGAGAAAAATGTTGTTTCAAAAATGTTTCAATACTTATTTTCCCTTATATATATATATATATATATATATATATATATATATAGATAGATAGATAGATAGATAGATAGATAGACATAGATAGATAGATACAGTAGATATATAGATAAATATGCATACATATACATATACATACAAAATAATTTCCAAGGCATTAAATATACCATGGAACACAGTGAAGACAGTCATCATCAAGTGGAGAAAATATAGCACAACAGTGACATTACCAAGAACTGGACGTCCCTCCAAAATTGATGAAAAGACGAGAAGAAAACTGGTCAAGGAGGCTGCCAAGAGGCCGACAGCAACATTGAAGGAGCTGCAGGAATTTCTGGTAAGCACTGGCTGTTTAGTACAGGTGCATCTCAATAAATTAGAATCTCATCGAAAAGTTAATTAAATTCAGTAATTCAATTCAGAAAATTAAACTCCTATATTATATAGATTCATTACACAGAGAGTGATATATTTCAAGCGTTTATTTATTTTAATTTTGATAGTTATGGCTTACAGCTCAAGAAAACCCAAATTCAGTTTCTCAAAAAATTAGAATATTACATAAAATTAATTTTAAAAAATGGATTTTTAATAGAAATGTTGGCCTACTGAAAAGTATGTCCATGTACACACTCAATAGTTGGTCGGGGCTCCTTTTGCAAGAATTACTGCATCAATGTGGCGTGGCATGGAGGTGATCAGCCTGTGGTACTGCTGAGGTGTTAAAAAGACCCAGGTTGCTTTGATAGCGGCCTTCAGCTCGTCTTCATTGTTGGGTCTGGTGTCTCTCATCTTCCTCTTGACAATACTCTGTAGATTCTCTATAGCAGATGACCTCTTTTCAGATGAAAGTAAATTTTGCATTTCATTTGGAAATCAAGGTCCCAGAGTCAGAATCAGAATCAGAATCAGAATCAGATTTATTGCCATTGTTCATGTAGTACACAAACTAGGAATTTGTCTCGATGCAATGCTGCAACATTAAACATGATAAAATAAAAGAAATAAACTATACATGCAATAAAGTGTAGAATAAGAATGAGTAATACTAGTCAGCAGTTTAAATATATTAGCGAGCAGCAGATAATGTGGAGAACCATATAGTGCAGTCGGTAATGCAAGAAGAAAACAGTGATGATTGACATGAGTCTGGTTGAGCTGCTGTACATAGTGCACGAGAGTCAATAAGTCACTTAGTGTTCAGCAGTCTGATGGCAGAGGGGAAGAAGCTGTTCATGTGACGGGAGGTTTTAGTTTGAATGGACCGAAGTCTTCTACCGGAGGGGAGAGGGGCAAACAGTACGTGACCAGGGTGTGAAGGATCGGCTATGATCCAGCCAGCACGCCTCCGGGTCCTGGAGATGTACAGATCCTGGAGAGATGGGAGCTTGCAGCCGATCACCTTCTCAGCAGTGCGCACGACGCGCTGCAGCCTTAGTCTGTCCCTGGCAGTGGCTCCTGCGTACCACACGGTTATGGAGGTGGTGAGGATGGACTCGATGATGGCTGTGTAGAACTGCACTAACATCTTGGTGGGTAGCTTGAGCTTCCTCAGCTGCCGCAGGAAGAACATCCTCTGCTGGGCCTTTTTGATGAGGGAGCTGATGGTCGGCTCCCACTTGAGGTCCCTGGTGATGGTGGTGCCTAGGAAGCGGAAGGAATCAGCAGTGGTGATGGGAGAGCCTGTGAGGGTGAGGGGGGGCAGAGGGGTTGTGACTTTCCTGAAGTCCACAATCATCTCCACTGTCTTCAGAGCGTTCAGCTGCAGGTTGTTGTTGTTGCACCAGGACGCCAGCTGGGCCACCTCTCTCCTGTAGGCGGACTCGTCGCCGTTGAAGATGAGCCCGATGAGGGTGGTGTCGTCCGCAAACTTGATCAGCTTGACAGACTGGTGGCTGGAGGTGCAGGAGTTGGTATAAAGGGAGAAGAGTAGGGGGGAAAGTACACAGCCCTGGGGTGATCCGGTGCTGATGCTAGCAGAGTCTGAGACAGTCTTTCCCAGCCGCACATGCTGCCTCCGGTTCGTCAGGAAGTCGGTAATCCACCTGCAGAGGGAGTCAGGCACGTTGAGCAGGGACAGCTTGTCCCGGAGCAGAGCGGGGCGGATGGTGTTGAATGCGGAGCTGAAGTCCACAAACAGGATCCTGGCGTAGGTTCCCGGGGAATCCAGGTGCTGCAGGATGGAGTGGAGGGCCAGGTTGACTGCGTCGTCTACAGACCTGTTGGCTCGGTAGGCAAACTGCAACGGGTCCAGGAGGGGAGTGGTGATGACTTGAGGTGGGGCAGGACCAGGCGCTCAAAGGACTTCATGACTACAGAGGTGAGCGCTACAGGTCTGTAGTCGTTAAGTCCAGTGATCCGTGGCTTCTTGGGGACAGGGATGATGGTGGAGGATTTGAGGCAGGTCGGCACATGGCATAGCTTAAGGGAGGTGTTAAAAATGTCTGTGAAGACAGGAGCCAGCTCTTTCGCACAGTGTCTCAGGGTGGAGGGAGACACGCCGTCCGGACCGGGAGCCTTGCGCGGGTTCAGTCTGGAGAACTGTTTGAGCACGTCCTGCTCACTGATGACAAGGGCAGGGGGGGGGGGGCGCCTTTGATGAAGTAGGGACCGTGGAGGCTGTGGAGCTGGAGGGAGGGGGAGTTGGACACAGCTGACGAGGTGTCAAAACGGGCATAGTGTTGGGACAGTCTTAGAAAAAGGGCTTTGTCATCCTGACCTTTAGGAGCCTGAGGCCGATAATTGGTGATTTGCCTCAGTCCTCTCCACACAGAAGCCGAGTCGTTAGCAGTGAACTGCTGCTGGAGTCTCTCAGAATACACAGATTTGGCTCTCCTCAGCTCTCTGTTAAACCGATATTTAACCTCCCTGTAGCAGTCCCTGTCTCCACTTTGGAGAGTCTGGAGGAAGAGTGAGAGAGGCACAGAATCTAAGTTACTTGAGGTCCAGTGTGAAGTTTCTACAGTCACTGATGATTTGAGGAGCCATGTTATCTGCTGGTGTTGGTCCACTGTGTTTTATCAAGTCCAAAGTCAGTGCAGCCGTCTACCAGAAAATTTTAGAGCACTTCATGCTTCCCTCTGCTGACAAGCTTTATGGAGATAATGGTTTCATTTTCCAGCAGGACTTGGTGCCTGCCCACACTGCCAAAAGTACCAAAACCTGGCTAAATGACCATGGTATCACTGTGTTTGATTGGCCAGAAAACTAGCCTGACTTCAACTCTATAGAGAATTTATGGAGGATTGTCAAGAGGAAGATGAGAGACACCAAACCCAACAATGCAGATGAGCTGAAGGTCACTCTCAAAGCAACCTGGACCTTCATAACACCTCAGCAGTGCCACAGGCCGATCACCTCCATGCCACGTTGCATTGATGCAGTAATTCATCCAAAAGGAGCCCCGACCAAGTATTGCATGTGTATATGGACATACTTTTCAGTCGGCCAACATTTCTATTAAAAAAACATTTTTTAAAATTATTTTATAAAATATTCTAATTTTTTGAGAAACTGAATTTGGGGTTTTCATGAGCTGTAAGCCATAATCATCAAAATTAAAAGAAATAAACACTTGAACTACATCACTCTGTGTGTAATGAATCTATATAATATAGGAGTTCCATTTTCTGAATTGAATTACTGAATTGAATTAACTTTTTGATGACATTCTAATTTATTGAGATGCACCTGTACATGTGACAACAATCTCCCATCTTCGTCATATATCTGGGCTATGGGGTAGGGTGACAAGACGGAAGCATTATCTTACGAAGAAAAACATCCAAGCCTGGCTACATTTTGCAAAAACACATTTGAAATCTCCCAAACACGTGGGAAAATGTATTATGGTCCAGTGAAACCAAGGTTGAACTTTTTGGCCATAATTCCAAAAGGTATATTTGGCACAGACACAACACTGCTCATCACCAAAAGAACACCATACCTACAGTGAAGCATGGTAGTGGCAGCATAATACTTTGGGGCTGTTTTTCTTCAGCTAGAACTGGGGCCTTAGTCAAGGTGAAGGGAATTATGAACAGTTCCAAATACCAGTCAGTGTTGGCACAAAACCTTCAGGCTTCTGCTCGAAAGCTGAAGATGAAGAGGAGCTTCATCTTTCAGCACGACAATGACCCAAGGCACACATCCAGATCAACAAAAGAATGGTTTCACCAGAAGAAGATTAAGGTTTTGGAATGGCCCAGCCACAGTCCCGACCTGAATCCGATCGAACATCTGTGGGGTGATCTGAAGAGGGCTGTGCACAGGAGATGCCCTCACAATCTGACAGATTTGGAGCATTTTTGCAAAGAAGAGTGGGCAAATATTGCCACATCAAGATGTGCCACGCTGATAGACTCCTACCCAAAAAGACTGAGTGCTGTAATAAAAGCCAAAGGTGCTGCAACAAAGTATTAGTTTAAGGGTGTGTATATTTATGCAAACAGATTATTGTAAGTTTTTTATTTTTCCCCTTAAAAGATTTCAGTTTGTTTTTCCATTTGGGTTGTGCAGGTTATAGTTCACATTAATGGGGGAAAAGTTTTGAAAAGATTAATCTTGCTCTCATTTTTTACATCATAAAAACCTGGCATTTGAACAGGGGTGTGTAGACTTTTTGTATCTACTGTATATGTCAAATCTACAAAAACACACCCATACACAATTTTCACCTACATATACACAATTACAGTTTTGCACAAATCATTGCAGAGATGTGGGTCATTGCACAGCCCTCTAAATATATCACACCTATTTTAATAAGTGCAATATTTATGGTAAGTTTCTGACTTTTTTTTTTTACCTGTTTTGCAAATCTTTACTACTGAATTTGTGCCTTTTTACTTATAAGCCTGTGTGTTGCACAGAGAATTTTTTTCCACTGGGAGCATCTATTTTCTGTTTATTTTTGATGTCATTGATGATTTAATACATACAACGGCCTTAGGTTAAAATTGCTCTTGATGGTCAGCTGGTTTTGTTGCTGTGCTCACAGTGCTGAAAGTTGAAAAAAGCTTAATTTAGAACGCTGCATTGCTCGTCAGCGGCACACCTCTCTAACCAGCCAACCAGAATTGGACTATAAAGACACCATGATCAATAATGGATGGCAAAACCATGGAGGGAGGTGTGTTTTCTTACAAGTGTGTTGTTGTATAGTGTAGTCATCAGAGTTTCAATGCAACGTGACAGGTCAAGCCTTTTTTTAGAGCAAAAATGAAAAAAGGGTCCAGAGCACTTCTGTGAGGAAAAAAAACACTATGTGGACATGAGGCCTCAATCTCAAAGTTTTTAATCGTAAACGTGCAAGTCTAATTTATAAGTTTTAAGCTTTATAAGTTTGTACGGTTTTTCCCTGAAACTTCTAAAGCAGTTTTCTTGCATTTTTTTAACAAAAATTTAGGACTATTTTTGTTGTTTTTTTAAAGTTAAAAGGGAGCTGCTGTTCTTGGGTAAAAGGAGCTTCGCAGCTGCAGGCTGCAGACTCCCTGACCATTTCAAATGAGCACAAATATCAGTAGCTGTTTCCTACCTACCAACAATGTATGTGTGACATTCTAATGACTAGCAGATTATTAATCCATCCTCCCTGTTTACCAGCTTTTATTTTTTCTAATTATCTGTTTTTACTTTTGCTTGAGCGCTATGCAAATTGGTGTGTGTGTGTGTGTATGTGTGTGTGTGTGAGTCTCGGAGCTGTGTGAATGTGCTACTGGACACTTCAGCGTGCCTAATGGATACAACTTCATTGGATATGGTTATTATGGTGGATGTTGAAGAGTGACCTCACATTATTGCAGCAGATCCTGCACTCTTCTCATCTACTGTCTAATTATGTTCTGGGTGCCGGGCACAGTCCAGTGTACCCACAATATCCTCCCTGCCAAGGCTAAATGGGTTTTAGCTGTTTTTGTAGGCATGCTAATACATGTGATTTTTGCATGTGACATCAGCTTTAATACTCCAACACCCCTTAATTGGTTCAATTCCAAACTGAAATGGAAGAATGAGCCTTTAAATTAGGGGTATGCAGCCCATGGTTCCGCAGCCACATGGAGCACGGCTTGTTTGACCACAACCTGTGGCTGCCTGGAGTTCTGACAATGAATGAATGAATAAATATATGAACACATAAATCTAAATTTTGTGACATATGGATGTATAAAAACATATGAAATCTAAATAGCCGAGATTTTTCTTTTTATGGTTTCCACTTTGTTTTAGTGGGTTATGCAAGATTTTTGTGACATTATATGGTCTGCAAAGTCAAACAGCTCAAACTCCTGCTGTCGGAGTGTCCAGACCCGCCTGGACACACTGGACACACAACGCAGGTGACTCTCCATGGAGGCCGTCAGGTGTCAAAATTTTTGCAATTGCCAAACGCAAATTTGCCAAGATGACGTCTCCTAGCTCGACCGATATGTCAAGTGGTAAGAGAGAAATTTAGGAAATGATGTGCAAAACTATCACAGACAGTGCCAGTCAATAAATGTTCAGCAGTTGAGTAGTGCTATTGTAAACGTTAGCTAAAATAAATAAATAAATAAATAAAACTTTTCAAAAACTGACTTGCTCACTTTGTGTTGCACAAGGTTTCGGTTTAATTTACTGTAAGCAAAGCTAAAAACACAACATTACAACTTCATATTATAGGTAGGCTGTGTTATGTGTTTTCAAAAAAACCCATATCTTAAGTCATAATGATGTACTTTACAACTGATGTCTTGATTTCGATTAACTCAACAGATGTTTTTCATTGAAATGACAAGTTATTTCTTGTATTTGCATCTCAAATTGAAACGTTACAACCAGTGTTGGTAAGTTACTAAAAAATAGTAACTAATAACAGTTACTAGTTACAGTACTTCTTTTCAAAAGTAGCTGAGTTACTTTACCAATTACTGCATGATTAAAGCAACTACTTGAAAAAAATAACTTTTACGTTACTTTTAAATGCATACTTAAATCATCTTTTTTTTTTTTTTTTTTTTTTTTTTTTTTTTTTTACTTATTTGTACCCGTAGGTAGACTTGGTTTGCGGTCTGGTGACAAGCCACCGGCTGCTGGTCGCTGCATGCGCGAGCGCCCTAAACCTACATGTTTTTGGTGTGCGGGAGGAAACCGGAGAAATCCCGGAGTAAACCCACGCAACACGGGGAGAACATGCAAACTCCACACAGCTCACTGTTGGTTGGGGGCTGGGATCGAACCCACGACCTCATGATCCCCGCGATCCCCCCGGCCGAGGGTAAAACTGTGCTGTCAGTTTTGTCAGTGTGTGCAAGTTTTTATCTTGCACACACAGCAAGATAATTTAAGATAATTACATTACGGGCTTGTTAATGTCACACTGAAAACATACTGTTTCAGGCAGAGCGTTTAGATAATGTCCATGATCCACAGTCCAAATGTCTGCTGTGACAGAGACATGATCCAGTCCCTCAAATTCCTGTTGGAGATCAAAATCCAGTTTTGAATAATCTTTATCCAGGTAGCAAGTAAATGTGTTTTAACTTCAGTGGCTCACAGTCTCAGCTGTCTGATGGAAAGTGGCTGTTATCAAGTCTTCAATCTGTAACGACGTATCTGGCAATCAGGTTTAATTCTTGCTGGGTCACAAACTGTCCAGACGCATACCTGTGATTGAAATCCAGCCGTGGCTGTTGAGACAAGAACATTTTCACTTTACATCCAGCCATGGCTGTTCAGATAGCGTAGATTCACTAACATGGTGTTGGTAGCATAGCTAGCTATTACTTAACACTAGCTTTGTCGAAGCTTTGTTGCTGTTTTCAAGTGCTTCTGAAGATTGCAGTAGGTCTCACCGGCACTTAGCTTCCAACCCACCAATATGCTTTTGTCCTTAACTGTGACAAAGCAAAAATAATCTGTGTATTTCCACAAAAACAAAGTAGCTTCATCTTTTCCTTCACTCAGTAGTGAAGACTCAGCTCTCTGCAACAGGTCATGTCGACTGACAGCTCATCTCAGCTACGGTGGAGTCAGTTTGTATATTCATTTATTTGTGCTAAAAATATCAATCCATATTAATGAAACAAGTAACGAGTAACACATCTGACCAAATTCCAGTAACTGTAACGCATTGCTGAATTTTAAACAGTAATTTTGTTACGCAGCATGTTACTGTAAAAGTAGTGGCGTCACAGTAACGCGTTACTCCCAACACTGGTTACAACACGGGTAACATTTATGCAGCGATTGCAATGCATAAACGTGTTGTAAAACTACAACCATCATGATCAACAAAATGACGTTTTATAATGCTAAACGTTTCTTTATTAGTGAAAAAATATGTTAAGATTTCCATTAATTTGGGTAGAGTACTTTACCAGTCCAGGAGAAAGCAGGTGACTTCGGGGTCACTTTTAAAACTTTTGTCCTTCATCAGCCGTTTCCATCGGGTAAAGGCAACACCGATGTTTACACCAGTCTTCTGTCTTTGCCTGTCCCCACATCTTGTCATCTCATCATGTTTTCTTTTTTTTCTTCTTCCTCCACCATCAGTGTGTGAATGAGTGGATAGCAGGATCTGTAAAGCGCTTTAGTCATCCAGAGATGAGAAAAAGCGCTACATAAGTGAACACCACTAACCATTTGATGAAAAACGATTCATGCTCATTTTTCTCTTCTTGATGAGAATAATAAGTATGATCTGCCATTTTTTTAAGTGCAACCGAAGAAAGTCCAACTCCTAACAAAAATGGCTCTATTATAATAGCTCCTCTTCCGTGTTTTTTCTTCATATCCTGTTTTATGTCAGCCAATGGTCAACTAACACCACAGCACCACCAAATTCTAAAGGCCAGTTCGTCACTACAACATAAACGGTTTCTTCTACAGGAAGCTGGATATTTGTTCCTTTGGAGCTACTGTAGAAACATGGCGGTGCAAAATGGTGGACTCTGTAACAGTGCACGTCTACATACAGTGGTGTGAAAAAGTGTTTGCCCCTTCCTGAGTTCTCATTTTTTTTATATGTTTGTCACACTTAAATGTTTCAGATCATCAAACAAATTTAACTGTGGTTTATCACATCTTTGGAAAGCTGAGTTCAATTTCTCTAGCCACACCCAGGCCTGATTACTGCCACACCTGTTCTCAATCAAGAAATCACTTCAATAGGACCTGCCTGACAAAGTGACGTAGACCAAAAGATCCTCAAAAGCTAGACATCATGCTGCGATCCAAAGAAATTCAGAAACAAATGAGAAACAAATTAACTGCGATCTATCAGTCTGGAAAAGGTTATAAAGCCATTTCTAAACTTTTGGGACTCCAAAGAACCACAGTGAGAGCCATTATCCACAAATGGCGAAAACATGGAACAGTGGTGAACCTTCCCAGGAGTGGCCGACCGACCAAAATTACCCCCAGAGTGCAGTGACGATTCATCCAAGAGGTCACAAAAGACCCCACAACATCATTCAAAGACCTGCAGGCCTCACTTGCCTCAGTTAAGGTCAGTGTTCATGACTCCACCATAAGAAAGGGACTGGGCAAAAATGGCCTGTGTGGTAGAGTTCCAAGACGAAAACCACTGCTGAGCAAAAAAAACATAAAGGTTCATTTCAGTTTTGCCAGAAAAAATCTTGGTGATCACCAAGACTTTTGGGAAAATACTCTGTGGACTGATGAGACAAAAGAACTTTTTGGAAGGTGTGCGTCCCATTACATCTGGCATAAAAGTAACAGCATTTCAGAAAAGGAACATCATACCAGCAGTAAAATATGGTGGTGGTAGTGTGATGGTCTGGGACTGTTTTGCTGCTTCAGGACCTGGAAGACTTGCTGTGGTAAATGGAACCATGAATTCTGCTGTCTACCAAAAAATCCTGAAGGACAATGTCCGGTCATCTGTTCATGACCTCAAGCTGAAGCGCACTTGGGTTCTGCAGCAGGACAATGATCCAAAACACACCAGCAAGTCCACCTCTGAATGGCTTCAGAAAAACAAAATGAAGACTTTGGAGTGGCCTAGTCAAAGTCCTGACCTGTATCCGATTGAGATGCTGTGGCATGACCTTAAAAAGGCAGTTCATGCTGGAAAACTCTCCAATGTGGCTGAATTACAACAATTCTGCAAAGATGAGTGGGCCAAAATTCCTCCACAGTGCTGTAAAAGACTCATTGCCAGTTATCACAAATGCTTGATTGCGGTTGCTGCTGCTAAGGGTGGCCCAACCAGTTATTAGGTTTAGGGGGCAATCACTTTTTCACACAGGGCCATGTAGGTTTGGATTTTTTTCCCCAACAGGGTGTGCCCTGCCTCTTGCCCAAAGATGCTGGGATAGGCTCCAGCCCCCCCACCCCCCCCGGTGACCCAAAAACGATTAAGCAGAAGAAGATGGATGGATGGATGAATGAATGCACACTTTCATTTAAAAACTGCATTTTGTGTTTACTTGTGTTATCTTTGTCAAATATTTAAATTTGTTTGATGATCTGAAATATTTAAGGGTGACAAACATACAAAAAATGAGAAATCAGGAAGGGGGCAAACACTTTTTTCAAACCACTGTAGATATCAACAACTTATTCTAAGGTAACAAAAATCAAACAGCTTTTTATTTTTAAAGACTATACACTATTAAAAGATGATTATACACAATTATCTTAATTTTTGGTAAAAGATCATCCAAAATTTACACAATGTACCTTTCAGTGAAAAAAGTTGCAAATTTACAAAAAAGTCACTAACTTATGAGAATAAAGGTGCTACTTTACCATGAAAAGTAAATTCATGAGAACAAAGCTACAAATTTACAAGAAAAAGAGCACTGCACATAGTACATTACACGCCCATCTATAGCCATTATTGAAAACATAGCTTGCACACAGTTAAGTTCGTTAAGTTATTGCCATTACAAGAGTTAATGTCTTTTTGCAAGATAATTCAATAAGCATTCTCAATATTCATTACAAGTAGAGTAAAATATTTCAAACTGTTCTGACAATATTGATGATTATGATTATAGTTTTTCAATTTAAATTATAAACCATGAGACTGATTGATTGATTTATGAAGAAACTCTTAACTGGTCTTGCAGTTATCAGTATTATAACCACACCATTGCTGAGCAACTTTTATATGATGATGTCACTGACAACTTTGTATCAAGGAAAACAAGAAAGGTCAGTCTTTAGACTGAAGGGGGGCGGGCAGGGAGACAGTCCGCCCAGGGTGTCACACAAGCCAGGACCGCCCCTGGGTGTGAATGTGGGTGTGAATGGTAAAGGGATTGGCGCCGCACCGTGGCTGCCTCATCCATCCAGGTGGATGCCCTGAATTTCCCTCTGGGATTAATAAAGTATGCCAAAAAAAATGTATGTATATACAGTGGGGTAAAAAAGTATTTAGTCAGCCACCAATTGTGCAAGTTCTCCCACTTAAAAGATGAGAGAGGTCTCCAATTTTCATCATAGGTATACCTCAACTATGAGAGACAAAATAATTAAAAAAAAATCCGGAAAATCACATTGAAGGATTTTTAATGAATTAATTGGTAAATTCCTTGGTAAAATAAGTATTTGGTCAATAACAAAAGTTCATCTCAATACTTTGTTATATACCCTTTGTTGGCAATGACAGAGGTCAAACGTTTTCTGTAAGTCTTCACAAGGTTTTCACACACTGTTGCTGGTATTTTGGCCCATTCCTCCATGCAGATCTCCTCTAGAGCAGTGATGTTTTGGGGCTGTTGCTGGGCAACACGCAATTTCAACTCCCTGCAAAGATTTTCTATGGGGTTGAGATCTGGAGACTGGCTAGGCCACTCCAGGACCTTGAAATGCTTCTTACGAAGCCACTCCTTCGTTGCCCAGGCAGTGTGTTTGGGATCATTGTCATGCTGAAAGACCCAGCCACGTTTCATCTTCAATGCCCTTGCTGATGAAAGGAGGTTTTCACTCAAAATCTCACAATACATGGCCCCATTCATTCTTTCCTTTACACGGATCAGTCGTCCTGGTCCCTTTGCAGAAAAACAGCCCTAAAGTATGATGTTTTCACCCCCATGCTTCACAGTAGGTATGGTGTTCTTTCTCCTCCAAACACGACAAGTTGAGTTTTTACCAAAAAGTTCTATTTTGGTTTCATCTGACCATATGGCATTCTCCCAATCCTCTTCTGGATCATTCAAATGCTCTCTAGCAAACTTCAGACGGGCCTGGACATGTACTGGCTTAAGCAGGGGGACACGTAGGGCACTGCAGGATTTGAGTCCCTGGCAGTGTAGTGTGCTACTGATGTAGCCTTTGTTACTTTGGTCCCAGCTCTCTGCAGGTCATTCACTAGGTCCCCCTGTGTGGTTCTGGGATTTTTGCTTACCGTTCTCGTGATCATTTTGACCTCATGGGGTGAGATCTTGTGTGGAGCCCCAGATCGAGGGAGATTATCAGTGGTCTTGTATGTCTTCCATTTTCTAATAATTGCTCCCACAGTTGATTTCTTCACACCAAGCTGCTTACCTATTGCAGATTCAATCTTCCCAGCCTGGTGCAGGTCTACAATTTTGTTTCTGGTGTCCTTTGACAGCTCTTTGGCCTTGGCCATAGTGAAGTTTGGAGTCTGACTGTTTGAGGTTGTGGACAGGTGTCTTTTATACTGATAATGAGTTCAAACAGGTGCCATTAATACAGGTAACGAGTGGAGGACAGAGGAGCCTCTTAAAGAAGAAGTTACAGGTCTGTGAGAGTCAGAAATCTTGCTTGGTTGTAGGTGACCAAATACTTATTTTACTGAGGAATTTACCAATTAATTCATTAAAAATCCTTCAATGTGATTTTCTGGATTTTTTTTTTTCTCATTTTGTCTCTCATAGTTGAGGTATACCTATGATGAAAATTGGAGACCTCTCTCATCTTTTAAGTGGGAGAACTTGCACAATTGGTGGCTGACTAAATACTTTTTTGCCCCAGTGTATATATATATATATATATATATATATATATATATATATATATATATATATATATATATATATATATATATATATATATATATACGTATATATATATATATACGCACATCTTCAATACATGTGCAAACACTGTATGAAACAGAAAATGTCCCAGCTTGAAAACTGTAGGAGTTCGTTGTGCAAGTTGTACAGATGGACGGAAGGACATCGTCATGCCATAATACGGCCCATCTTTAGAGATGGGTGTATAATAAAAAGTAGTAAATTTATGTTGCAAATTTACAAGAAACAAGTCATAAATTTGCATGAAAAATAATTTACAAAAACGTTGCAAAATCATGAGAAAAAAGTTGAAAATTTATGAGAAAAAAATTTCTGCATAGCATTGGTGCCTTAAATACATTTTATCCAGTAATATTACATGATATTGAGAGGTTTGTGAAGATACTGCGGGAAGTGGGGGGTCTCTCTTTTTTCCAGTTTGGGAGGGACCGATTTACACCTGTGCTTGTATAGGAAAACAAAAATTCTCATCAACCTAATGCTGTAGTTTGTACCGGGAATATTCCAACTTGGTTAATTAAATATGTAAATGATCACATTAGGACGTGACCCAAAATCAGCTATAATGGTTGTGATTTAGCGGGGTGCTGGCAACTGCTTTCTTTGGTGTGGGGATGTGTGGTGTCGGTTACTGCTCTGGATGCCCAGCTGTGTAGGGGCGGCTCTCTCTTTCAGCTTCGGTGGGGCTGTGGTGCGGTCTTTTCCTTCTTCGTGCAGGTTAAAGATTGTCATTTTGGTGGGGTGTTTGCATGGTTTTGCCGTGTCTGTGGGACTTTGTTGGCCATCATTTTCAGTGATGCTGTGTGGGTGGGTGTCCTTGCATGTGGGGGCTGCGGCGGCCTCCGTTGTCTTTTGGGTGTGCTAGGAGGTAGATGCTGGCTTTGTCACAGATTTTTTTTCCAGTGCGCTTTGCTTCTGGTCACGTGTTTTTGTTGGTGTTGTGTCAGTATCTGGGGTTTGTGGGGTTGGTTTTGTATGGCTCTTTGCTGTCTTCATAGTTCTTGGGTCCAGAGTGATCTCTGCTTTCAGGCTCGATGGCACCGCTGGCTCCTGTGGTGCTCCGTGCTCAGTTGCAGCTGGGCTCTCGCGTGAATGTTGGGTCACATGGGAGTTACTGCAAATTTCACACGCACAAAAAGCTGTCATGTGTCTGAGCTCTGCTCAGACTCTTTATGTATTTTTGAGTGTTTTCTTGTCTGTCATTATTTTCTTGCTTGGTTCTGTTTATTTTGGTAGTGTGACATGAGCCTCTTCCTCTCCCAGGCACCCACTATTCACTTGCAGCCTGCCTCAGTTCTGAGCTGTGAATGATTGTTAATTAGGTCACCCTGCCTGCTCAGCTACACCTGCTGCTCGTTTGCCTGCCCAGTATTTAAGCTCTGCTGGTTCATTGTTTCACTGTGGCAGCATTACATGAACTTTCTCCTTGGACTTCATTCTATGGACTTTTCCCTCTGTCTTCCCCAGAGCATGCCCTGCTCTGGGTTGCCAGTTTTGTAAGTTGTTTTTTGTTACTTTCATGGTCAGCTCTGCTTAGAGTGCCATGTTTATTTTCTGACTGGCAAAGAATTTTGGACTATTCCTCTCTCCTCTCCTCCATGTTAGTATAGTAGCAGTATATTAGTGCACTGTTTGAACTTTTTGGTTAATAAATGTCACAAAACAATTCAGCGTTTGGATCTGCCTTTCTGCCCCGGAGGGGCCCGTTCATGACAGAATGCTGTCGCCAGAATAATAGGATCCAGCTGTAGTTTTAGTGGACATTATTCACCTGTTTTGTGTGTTTTTTTTTTTTCCCTACTCACCCGTGACTGGAGTTCACCATGTTCCCAGAGAGGTTCACCAAGGGACTGAATGAGTTGGAGCAGTGGACAGTGAGGGTGCTGGAGGGTATCCTATTACAGGCTCAAGCCTCTCGTCAGCCCAAGAGTGTGTAGAGGGTGTGGTGCAGATGCTTGAGACATGCCCTAGCCTGTGGGACCACCCAGAACGCACCGATCTACTCCTCTCCATATTCTTCCCTTCGCAGCCGAGCGAGGAACCGGGGGAGGCTACTCCTACGCTAGCACCTGTGCCAACAAAAAGCAAGTGCTCACGCAGAAGAAACCTTCAGCCTCTCGCCACTCTCTGGCGGTGGTGCCTCCTTCTTCTCCTGAGCCCTGGGCCACTCCATGAGCCGAGGAACTGGAAGAGCGCAGGTAGGCTTTGTTAGCTGAGACCGACCTCCGCCTGGAGGTTAAACCCTTATGAATTGGAGATGATTTCACCGATGGAATTGGAGGTGGAGCACTCCTCGGCTCTGGAGCCTCTTCGTTCCTGCAGTGAGCCTATGCTTCTGCCTCCCAAATCACCAGCAGCATCTCCAGTTCCAGCATGTGTGTCACCAGCCCCACAGCGACACCGTCATCGGGGAAAGCCTTCCTCCTCCTCAGCAGCCATCTTCCAGACATCCAGTCTGACAATTCCCGCGGCAGAGCCTCTCTTCTCTTCTACTCCGCCGGCTGTTTTGCCAGCCTGCACTCTCTCTTCTGCTGCCGTAATTTCCATCTCCTCAACATCTCCTCCTGCATCCGAGAGGTCCTCCAGGGTTCCCCCAGCTACGCCCATATCCGTGTCCACAGGGGCGGTTCCTCTACAATCCACTGAGGGACCCAGGTTTACCGTAGACACGGAGAAGGACGACGGCTCACCTGCTGCAGCAGAGACCATCACTCACCAGGAGACCAGGCAAGTTTCATTCCATTCTACTACACTTTATGACTATATGCCTTGCCTGATCCCTGGTAGAGAGTCTCAAGTTATGCAGTCCCCTGAGTTCCCTCCACCTGCTGCAGTTTATAAATCTTCACCTGTCCTCTCCATGTCCCCTCCTGTGGTTCCTGAGTGTCCGCCGGCCCCAGAACTGAGCTGCCGGACGATGGAGGGGTTCGTGGCCCTGGAGGATCTCATCCCAGTGCCAGCACGGAGCCAACCCCCAGCAGCCACGCCGGGCGAGCCACCTGCGTGACTTCCTTCATCTGGGGCAGGGGTGTCAAACTCATTCCATGGAGGGCCAAGACCCTGCAGGTTTTACTTCCACCCAGTCTCTTCAGCAGGTGTTTTCACTGATCAGCAATCAGTAGGAAGAAATTCAGAGAAATCACCTGTTGAAGACACTGGGTGGAGGTAAAACCTGCAGGGTCTTGGCCCTCCATGGAATGAGTTTGACACCTGTGATCTGGGGGGAACGAGACTGCCAACACCACCATGCCTGTGGCGGAGGCCGCCGCAGCAGAATCACAACCTGACCTCCAGAGGACTGAGCCTGGACCATCGTTGCCAGGATCCACAGAGTCCTGGATGGCGGTGGAACTCGAGTTCAGGCAAGTGCACTCTTCTGTTCCTATTATTTCTATATTGGAGAGGTCTTGCCTGGCTCATGGGGAGGAGAGCCAGGTGCAGCCATCAGCTGCACCTGAGCTCACCTCGCCAGGATCTGCCGCTGCCAGCAACCCTAACCACATTTTTCTGCTTGTTTTTTTTTTCTCTGAGCCTTCTCCCAGGGTCCCCGGGGAAGATCTACCTGAATCAGAAGTCTCTGTGGGTCCGGGCTCGCTGTCTGAAGCCATCATGGATTCAGATCCTCTCACTGAGGTCGTCGCGGATGCTCCGTCCCAGCCCGGGACCCCCAAGAGTGCTGCTTTCCCTCCGGCAGAGGTCACCAAGGGTGCAGCATTGCTCCTGCCCAGAGCCACTGCAAGTGCGGCGTTGCTCCTGCCCGGAGCCACCGTGGGTGCGGCGTTGGCCCAGTCTGGGCCCACCGAGGGTGCTTCAGTGCTCCAGTCTGAAACTGTCGAGGGTGTTGAGGCCTCCTCACCTCTGCTTGACACCATCATGGTTCCTCCACCGCCGCCTAACATCGCTGTGGGTCCTCCTATGGCGAGGTCGCCTCCTGGGTCACTTCTGCGGTCCTGGTGGCTAAAGAACTCAGGCTGGCCACCTGATAGACTGAGCTGCTGGGTTGGGTGGTCCTTACTCTCTGGCAGGCCACCCGATTCATACCATCTTGCCATCCAGCTGACCTGGGACTTCGGCTGGCCACCCAAACAGCTGAGTTCTTTGGTCTAGGGGGGCCCAGGGGCCCAGTGTAGCATGGGTGTGGTCCTGAGCGGGCCTAGCCTTTAGTTCCCACCTAACCTGTTTTCCCCCACCTCCCACCCGGGGTAGTTTTTGTCGTTTACTTCTCCGGGGGGGTGTGGGGGTGTGGATTCCTGTGGTGTACCTTGGGGTGTCTGGGTACACCCCTTGAGGGAGGGGCTCTGTCATGTGTCTGAGCTCTTCTCAGACTCTTTATGTATTTTTGAGTGTTTTTCTGTCTGTTATTATTTTCTTGTTTGGTTCTGTTTATTTTAGTAGTGTGACATGAGCCTCTTCCTCTCCCAGACACCCACTATTCACTTGCCGCTTGCCTCAGTTCTCAGCTGTGAATGATTGTTAATTAATTCACCCTGCCTGCTCAGCCACACCTGCTGCTGGTTTATCTGCCCAGTATTTAAGCTCTGCTGGTTCATTGTTTCACTGTGGCAGCATTACATGGACTCTCTCCATGGACTTCATTCCACGGACTTTTCCTCTGTCTTCCCCAGAGCATGTCCTGCTCAGGGTTGCCAGTTTTGTAAGTTGTCTTTTGTTACTTTCATGGTCAGCTCTATCTAGTGTGTCATGTTTATTTTCTGACTTGCAAAGAATTTTGGACTATTCCTCTCTCCTCTCCTCTCCTCTCCCCTGTTCTGTGGGAGAGGGGGATGAGTTAAGTTTGTACTTTTGAAATGTGAGACACTTGGTGGAATGATGGTATCTTGGTGATCTCACATTTTTGAATTGTACAATAAAGGGATTTTTTAAACCTCAAACCTCTCCTCTCCTCTGATGGGATAGCAGTCAGAAATGTAAAAATGTGCAAGTTAAACACCTGTGAAGACTGTCAATTAACATGTCATGCTTGTTCATTTTGCCAGGAGTAAACTGCTGTTGTATTGTCATCACAGTTAAACTAACTGTTTATGGTTGGACACAATTTTTTTTTTTAATTTAAGTTTTTGTAAAGGGTATACAGGTCATTACAGCATTGTATTGTTTACATTTTCATCACATGTTCCCTTATTTTTTGCTATTTGACAACATTGGAAGAATAATTCTTACAACACCCCCTTTTTTTTAAAGTGAAAGAAAAAGTGAAATTAAAGAGAATAAAAAACAAACAAACAAAACAAAAGAACTAAAAAAACAACAACAAACAAACAGAAAAATAAGAAATAAATAATTAAAAGCAAAAGAGCCTCTGAGTAGCGTTGGAACAAAGAGCAGAGCCATTATTGAAATGGTATTTGTCAAAGATTAGATCTAATGGAAGACACATATGCGATCCAGGGTTGCCAAAAGTTCATGAACCCATACATGTCTTGTCTCAGTGCGAATGTCAACTTTTCCACTGAGTAAATGTCTTGGATCACATTAATCCAATCTTCAGGTGTAGGACAGTCCTTCAACATCCATTTTTTAGTTAGGGCTTTTTTACTTGCCAATATTAAAACAGTGAATAGGTATTTTTCTCTTCGTCTTTCCAGAGAGTCCGGTAGTAAACCCAAATACAAAGTTACAAAAGAAAAGGGAACTGTTATTTTGAATATTTTCCCCAATATTGTCTGTACATTGGTCCAATATTGGTGGATAACTGGGCATGACCAAAACACATGAAAATGATTTGCAGTCTCTTCACCACACAAGCGCCAACAGTTCAACCCCTTACGAGTAGATTTGTTTTGTGCAGGTGTTCTGAAAAATCTTACCAAATTTTTCCATCCAAATTCTCTCCACTGCAGGGATGAGGTACTTTTCCATTGCTGTTTATTGAGCTTTTCCCATATTTCCAGTTGTAAAGTGAAATTCCCCTCTTTTTCCCATCTCTCTTTTATATATAATGTGTTGTCTCCTTTTAAGTCTTGAAGACCTTGGTATATTTTAGAAATGTATCTGATCCCTGGGATCCCTTTATATGCCATTAAGAAGACCTTCAGAACACCTGACTGGGCCCTTTCCAAATCCTCCTTTTTAAGTATATTGTTTATGTGGTGTCTAAGCTGAAAGAACCTGTAAAGGTCTTGATTTACTAGGCCTTGTTTTTTCAAATCTTCAAAACTTCTTAAAAATTGACCTTTAAAAAAATTGTAATATTTTATCAATCCGTTCTCTTTCCACTTTTTAAATCTAGTGTCTGTTTTATTAGGAGTAAAGTCTTGATCATAGGCAATCCATTGCAGAAGTCGATAGGGCTCTTTAGTTTGATTCTCTCTGACTATCTTAAACCAAATTTTTAGCGGGGTCTCTATCCACGGGTTAGTGTTATTCAAAAGTTTAGGTAAGGTATTGTTCCCTATTATCGCCTGTAGGGGGATGTCACTTGTTATTTGGCATTCGATCTCCTTCCATTGTGCAGTGTAGACTGGGTTACATATCTCCATTAAAGTTTTAATTTGTGCGGCTTTAAAATAGTCCCTGATATTTGGCAGCGCAAGCCCACCTTTGTCTTTGTTTAGCTGTAAGGTTCTATATCTGATTCTAGGTCTCTTGCCCTGCCATATGAATCTTGAGATCCTTCTGTCCAGCTCCTGCCATGTTTTTTTGGGAGGCTCTACCGGTATTGTTTGGAAAAGGTATAGAAGACGTGGAAGTATATTCATTTTGACTGCTTCAATTCTTTGTGCTGTACCCAAGAATGGTATCATATTCCATCTTGCTAGGTCAGATTTTATTTTTGTCACCAGTGGATCGTAGTTTAGTGTTATAATTTTGTTGAGTTGTTTCGGGATATTGACCCCCAGATATTTCATAGATTCCATCTCCCAGTTAGTTTTGAGTTTGCTTAGTGAATAATGATTTGGGTCATATTTGAATGTTAAAACTTGGGTTTTGTGCATGTTTAATTTGTACCCCGACAAATCTCCATACTCTGAAAAAACTTTGATTAGTTCTGGTAAAGAGGTGTCCGGCTGCCCTAGGTATATTAAAATGTCATCAGCAAAGAGTGCTATTTTATGTTCCTTCTGACCAAGTGTAATACCTTGAATTTTTTGATTCTGTCTTATCCATTGGCTCAGAGGTTCTATGAAGATTGCAAAGAGCAGTGGAGACAGGGGGCAGCCCTGACGACATCCTCTTTCCAGCTCAAAAGATGATGATAAATTACCGTTAATCTTTATTTTAGCTGTTGGTTTTTTATATAGTGCCTGGATAGTTCTAATGAAGTTGTTAAGAAAATTGAAACTGGATAAGATTCTATATAGGAAAGACCAGTCAACCGAATCAAATGCTTTTTCCGCATCCAATCCCAATATGACTGCATTTAAGTTATATTTTTTTATATGATGAATTATGTGTAAAGTGCGTCTAATGTTGTCTTGTGTCTGTCTTTGTCTTATAAAACCTGTTTGGTCTAAGTGAATTAAGTCTGTCAGTATATTTTCTAACCTTTTGGCAAGGATAGTGGTAAAAAGCTTATAGTCCTGATTTAATACACTGATTGGTCTGTAGTTGGAGCATTCTAGTTTATCCTTTTCAGGTTTAGGTATAACTGCAATGACCCCTTCTCTCCAGGAGGGGGGGATTTCCCCTGTGTGGAGGACATAGTTAAATGTTTTCAGGAGGAGAGGAGATAGTTGCTGTTTAAAGGTTTTGTACCACTCTGCTGTATAACCATCTGTTCCTGGGGATTTGTTAGCTTTAAGTTTCATAATTGCTTTATCCAATTCTTTAGGTTGTATTTCTGATAGTAGTATTTTATTTTGTGACTCCGTAAGTTGGGGAAGGTTTAATGTGTTTAGGAATGTCTCGGATGCGTTTTTATGATTTTTGAGGGAGTATAAGTTCTTATAGTAGTTCTCGAAGTTTTTAAGAATATCCTGAATTCTGAATTTTATTTCCTTTGATACTAGATCTCTGATTTTGTAGATTGCTCTTTCTGTTTGTTGTTTCCTCAATTTATAGGCTAGTAATTTTGCCAATTTACTGCCTGCTTCATAGTATTTTTGTTTCAGAAATGTAAGTTTCTTCTGGATTTCTATTGTGTAGATCTCATTTATTTGATTTTTAATTTCCTTAATCTTGAGCGAGTCATTAGAATGAGTGTTGCCTTTGTGTTCATTTTCTAGGTTCTTAAGTTCTGACTCTAATGTGGTTAGTTTTTCTTGTCTCAGTTTCTTTTGGGTTGCCAGTTTTGCAATAATCTTTCCCCTTATTACAGCTTTGCATGCATCCCACAGTATTAAAGGGGATACTTCTCCATTATCGTTTTCTTCCAAATATCTGAGAATATCTGATTCCAATTCATCTTTCAGTGGTCCTTTCAGGACATTTGAATTCAACCTCCAAGAAAATGTATTATTTGTGTATTTTTGGATCCTTAAGTCCATATAGATCGGACTGTGGTCAGAGAGATCCATCAGTCCTATTTTACATGTTTTTACTCTTCCAATGTCTCTATTAAACATAAAAAAATAGTCAATCCTTGAGTAAGATGAATGTGATGTTGAGTAAAATGTATAATCTTTTACACTGGGGTTGAGTTCCCTCCACACATCACAGATTCCCATTTCTTTTAGTAGCATCCGAGTTTTCCTGCTTTGAGTGTTATTTTGATGTGGAGAATTACCTGATGCATCCCAGTATGGATTCAGTCTTAGACTGAAGTCTCCACCACATATCACTAAACCTTGGGCTTTAGTTATCATTAGGTCAAATACATTTTTATAAAATTTCCAGTTAGCCCCTGGGGGAGCATACACATTCAGCAGGGTGATTATCTTCTCCCTCTAGCCGCCCAGTTACCAAACTGTATCTCCCTTCTTTATCTTTGTGTTCTGATTTTTTTTCAAATGTAATTTTGGTTGATATCAATGTCGCTACTCCCCTCCTCCTCCCTGACTTATATGAAGATGAAGAGATCATTTTAAACCCTTGTCTACTGAGTTTAGTGTGCTCCACGTCTGCTAGGTGGGTTTCTTGTAAAAATATTATTCCTGCTTTGTCTTTTTTCATTTTGCCTAGAATCTTGGATCTTTTAACTGGATTCAGGATTCCTTCTACATTATATGAGATTATTTTGGTTACACCCTATTTTTCCATTGTGTTGTCTTATTTAGTATAACAGTGTGGTGGCCCTCTTTTGTGCTACTCAGAAACTGAAAGAACATTAAGAACATAAAAAACATTAAGAACATAGTGTATAAAACTTTAAAACAAAAAACTGACAAAAGAACTTCCTGAGCTGAGGTCTTTTTAGAGACCCTGGAAGAGCCTTGATGGAGTGTAGGCTCTGAGGGAAATTCCTCAAACTCTGTTACGTGTTGAGGGCCCTCTCTTACCCCTGTAAGTTGTCCCATGCTTTTAACGTGAATTTCAGAACCCAGTCTGAACTTGTAATGATTTTTTTTTTTTTTTATGCCTATACCCTGTGAAATAGTGCGCACCTTCCCACCCCCATCACAGCGGACATTCACGCTAAAACAGTATTTGTTAGTGTGGGGAGAACATGTGGATCATTGTCACATTTCTATTTTAACAAGTTTTTTTTTTTTATTAAAAAGACTTATTTGTTTCTAATATTATGACTGTTCCATGAAATGTTTTACCACATGCTGGATATGCATCTCCTTTAATGCTTGTTACCTTGTATGAGGGGGTTTGGATGTGCAGATTGACTAAAAAAAAAAAGGTCGCTATTCCAATCTGAAAACGGCCAGTTTATCCGTGACGCTCTGGCGGTGGGTTTCCCGCTGCTGGCCCGTGGATTTTGAAGGTCTCTGTGTGGTCCACGTTTGAGCCTTGATCCTATCGCTCGGGTCTGCTGCGGGTTTAAACACCGTTACCGGGAGCCCTCTTCTCGCCATGTCAGCTGTTGCTTCTTCCGCCGAATTATAGAGACATGTCTCCTCACCGTAGAAGACCCTTAACTTCGCAGGAAATGGCATCTGAAAGCGCAGTTTCTTCTCTCTTAGCACCTTTTTCGCGTCATTGTATTCCCGGCGCTTTTTAAGGACCTCCGGGGCGTAATCGTGTTCCACAAAGACTTTTCTCTCTTGGTGCATAAATCCTTTTTTCTGCCAAGCCAATCTTACAACCTCTTGTTTTATTTTGAAATTGGAAAATCTCACCAACACCGAACGTGGGGACGCTTCCGCCGTTGGCCTAGCGGCTAACGTACGATGGGCCTTTTCTATCTTCAAGTCGGTGGTTTGGGGAATATCCAATTTCTCTCTTAGTAAAGAATCCACGCAGTCTGCCATTGAGTTGAAACCATCTTCAGCTCCTTCTTTCAGACCATGAAGTCTTATGTTGTCTCTTCTTTGTCTTCCTTCTTGGTCGGTTAGCTTAGCCTCTATTGTTGACTGTCTCTTGCGTAGGTCCAGCACGGAATCTTCAAGCACTTTTATTCTTTCTTCTGCTTCCAAGATTCGGTTCTCGGCCTGGTCCACTCTGCTGTTTGTCCTTTTTAATTCATCTCTGAATTCACGAAATTCGGCCCAAACCTCTCGGCGAAATCGTCGTAGTTCTTCAAATAGCGTTTTCAAGCTAACCTTCTTGTTAGCTACATTCAGCTCCTCGTCTTCTGAACGGAAATCTTCCGGTTCAGATTCTCTGGCCGATGCGTGTCCTGGCCTGGGGAATTTCGGTTTCTTCTGTTTTCCTTTAGACATGATGATTTTGTCTTTTGCTTTTCACTCTTCCAAAAATCCGTTAAATCCGATTTTCAAGATATTTTCTTGGATTGGGTCTGGGAGCTTCAGCATTAAGCTGCTATCACCATGGCGTCCAGACCGGAAGTCTGCTGGACACAATTTTCACAAGTCCTGGGGACATAAATAAACTGTGTAACTTCCCCCCTCTCCTCTCCTCTCCTCTCCTCTCCTCTCCTTCCCTCTGGAGCTTTTCTTGCTCTGGAGCGCCAGTTTTGTTAGTAGTTTTGTTTGTATTTTCATGTTAGTGCACTGTTGGAACTTTCTGGTTAATAAATGTCACAAAACAATTTAGCGTTTGGATCTGTCTTTCTGCCCCGGAATGGCCCATTCATGACAAAAGCAATATATTAAAAGATCGATGTGTGGATTTTGTAAATCCATATCATCACATTCAAATGTGAATCAATTCGAATTGGAGAATCAATCTTTTGAGCCCACTCCTAACAATGACAGTGCTGCAAAAATCATGGCAGAGATGTGTTATTGCATAACCCTCATAATGTATTGCATGTACAATCAATATAAAATGTCTACACACCCCTGTTCAAGTGCCAAATTTTTGTGATGTAAAAAAATGAGACCAAAATAAATCATTGCAAAATTTTTTCCACCATTAATGTGACCTATAACCTCCATTCATCTTCTTCCGCTTAATCCTTTTCGGGTCGTGGGGGGGGGGGGAGGGAGGCTGGAGCCTATCCCAGCATCTTTGATCAAGATGCAGGGTCCACCCTGGACAGATCGCCAGTCCATCGCAGGGCCAACACAGAGAGACAGACAGCCATTCACTTTCACAGTCACACCTAAGGACAATTTAGAATCCCCAGTTGATGCCAGTTAACATAACTTGCATGTTTTTGGCATGTGGAAGGAAACCGGAGAAATCCCAGAGTAAACCCATGCAGACACAGGGAGAACATGCAAACTCCACACAGATCACTGTTGGTTGGGGGCTGGGATCGAACCCAGGATCCTCCGGCCAAGGGTGAGTTGCTGTGCTGCCGCAGTGCTAACCAACCTATAACCTGTACAACCCAATTGAAAAACAAACTGAAATCTTTTAAGGGGAAAAATAAAAAGTAAAAAACTTGCAAAAACCTGGTTGCATAAATATATATGCCCTGTTATAACTGGGGATGTGGCTGTGTTCAGAATTAACCAATCACATTCAGACTCATATTAACCTTAAACTGTGTTTGTTGCCAAACTGTGACATAACCCCTAGTGGTCAAGAGTGGTAAAGACTTTTTTCAAGAAAATATTCAGATCAGATGTCAGAACTTTCCAAGGCTATAACTTGAAAGTGTTAAGAGATAATGGCTTACTGTCAATTACAAAGATGTAGAATATGATCCAAAGTTTCAGACAGGAGTAAATTTATGCATCTAATTTGCATACAAACAAACAAAGACATTTGTCACTTACCGCTGGCAAGGCGGCGTCCTTTTGCGGCATTCTGGTTGTTATTTTGTCCTCTCCCGGTCATTTTAGCTTTCTCTCCTACATCCAGAAATGGTTACTGATTATTCCACCTTAATTTCACTTTTATTCTATGGCAATTTATCATATATGATGACATGCAACCGGCAATCGCATGTCATTGCATGTCACATGAAATCAATGGGCTTCACGCTCCCTGTGTGATAAGAAAATGTAAACATCTACCTTCATAAGTTAAATAATCTCTTTTTAGAATCCTATTTGGCAAATTTGTGACCAAATGCTCCCTAATTTGCTCCTCCGTCTGCGATGTCCAGCTATGGTTTGCGGCCATTTTGCTTTCTAATCTCAGAGACAAAGAAAAGACAAAAGAAGAAGAAGGATTTCTTCCTCTTTGGTGTATTATGTGTCATCTATGAGTCCTCTGATGCATGCCTGCCACCTTGTGAACTGGCATGATCAGTAAAAATCCTTAGTCCAGCTGGGAAGTGTTTGGCAGTGTTTATATCAGTTGACAGGCGCAGCACCACACTCTGCCACTAGGGGCACACAGACTCACACAGTTTAAGGGTTAAATGGGAGTCATCACACACCTGCCACCATTTAAAGTGCCTCTGATTAACCCCAAATAAAGTTCAGCTGTTCTAGTAGGCTTTTCCTGACATTTTTGTAGTCACATCTTACAGTACTGTCATGAAATGTCATAAATTGCCCCTCCGGGCAGAGAGGAAGACCCAGATGCTGAACTGTAGTTTGTGGAATTTATTTAACAAAAACACAAAGTCCATACAGCGCACAAAATAAACTTACAACTTGACGGGATAAGAAGTAGTTGGTGTTAGAACAGGAACAAGGTTCTAACTGACCTGGATTCTTGACGAGACTCCGACAAGGAGTGAAGGCAGAGTCAGGCTATAAATTGGGCAGATGATAATCAAGGTAAATGGCAGCAGGTGTGGAACACATGAGCGGGCAGGATGACCTAATTACAGAACAAGGAGAGACTGAGCTACCAATACAAGATGATTCCCAGGTGGGAGTGTCTGGAGAACAAGGTGGGGAGCTGTGTCAAAAAGAGAAACACAATATAAACACTAAGAGCAAGATGAACAAGAATGCATAGATAGATAGATAGATAGATAGATAGATAGATACTTTATTTCGAACAAAAAAGCAAAAAAACAAAACAAATGAAAAATGCAATAAAAGTGAAAGTATACAGTGCTCGAAAGGGAGAAGGAAGAAGTTAACACTTATTTGCTCCAACTCCTCTTTTCCCCAAATACAACCCATGTGAAATATATACTTATTACCTCAATTAAGACCCCAAGTAGACAACTAACTATATTTTGTACATATCAACATTGACACCAATCCATCCCTACATTCATACAGTCCATACATCTATACCCAGTCCCAAACAACACAGATATACACAGATATGCACAGTACTGTCCCACCTACCATACCATAGTGTCCCAGAGTGAGCATAGTGAATCGTACATATTAATACTACCCTTCTAGCATATATCCTTTCAGCAAATAATGTTTATACCTATTTTTGAATTGATTTCTGTTTGTACATAGTTTTAGTTCCAGCTCCAGACTGTTTCACAAATCCACCCCACAGACAGATATGCATAGACTTTTCTTGTAAGCATAAAGGAACTTACAAAATAGTACTGAGAACAGGAGTACAAAACAGAAATAACCGGCACTCAAAACACATCATACATCTTGGAACAGTGCACTGTAAAATAATCACACAAGACTGAGGAAACATAAGACATAACCAGAAATAAAGTGAAAGCATGAGCCCGGTAAAACACCACGCTCAGCCTCATGACAAGTACAAGCCATGGTCCACAGAGAGCTTCCAAAGCATCAGAAGGATCTCATTATTCAAAGGTATCAGTCAGGAGAAGGGTACAAAAGAATTTCCAAGGCATTAAATCTACCATGGAACATAGTGAAGACAGTCATCATCAAGTGGAGAAAATATGGCACAACAGTGACAGTACCAAGAACTGGACATAACTCTAAAATTGATGAAAAGATGAGAAAAAAAAACTGGCCAGGGAGGCTGCCAAGAGGCCAACAGCAACATTGAAGGAGCTGCAGGAATTTCTGGCAAGTACTGGCTGTTTAGTACATGCGACAACAATCTCCCATCTAGGGTGGCAAGACGGAAGCCTTATCTTACGAAGAAAAACATCCAAGCCCGGCTACATTTTGCAAGAACACATTTGAAATCTCCCAAACGCATGTGGGAAAATGTGTTATGGTCCGATGAAACCAAGGTTGAACTTTTTGGTCATAATTCCAAAAGGTATATTTGGCCCAAACACAACACTGCTCATCACCAAAAGAACACCATACCTACAGTGAAGCATGGTGGTGGCAGCATCATGCTTTGGGGCTGTTTTTCTCCAGCTGAAACTGGGGCCTTAGTCAAGGTGGAGGGAATTATGAACAGTTCCAAATACCAGTCAGTGTTGGCACAAAACCTTCAGGCTTCTGCTAGAAAGCTGAAGATGAAGAGGAACTTTGTCTTTCAGCACGACAATGACCCAAAGCACACATCCAAATCAACAAAAGAATGACTTCACCAGAAGAAGATTAAGGTTTTGGAATGGCCCGGCCACAGTCCCGACCTGAATCCGATTGAACATCTGTGGGGTGATCTGAAGAGGGCTGTGCACAGGAGATGCCCTCACAATCTGACAGATTTGGAGCATTTTTGCAAAGAAAAGTGGGCAAATATTGCCACATCAAGATGTGTCACGCTGATAGACTCCTACCCAAAAAGACTGAGTGCTGTAATAAAAGCCAAAGGTGCTGCAACAAAGTATTAGTTTAAGGGTGTGTATATTTATGCAAACAGAATATTGTAAGTTTTTTATTTTTTATTTTTCCCCTTAGAAGAGTTCAATTTGTTTTTCGATTGGGTTGTTCAGGTTATAGGTCACATTAATGGTGGAAAAAGTTTTGAAATTTTTTATCTTGGTCTCATTTTTTTACATCATAAAAACCTGGCATTTGAACAGGGGTGTGTAGACTTTTTAAATCCACTGTATATTATCAGCAGTCGTGGGACTAACGTATTACTGTAATGCCACTACTTTTGCAGTAACTTGTTGTGTAATGAAATTACGGTTTTAAAATTCAGTAATGCATTACAGTTACTGAAATGTGAACAGATTCATTATTTGTTACTCGTTTTATTTAGATACAAATATGGATAGAAATTTTTAGTGCAAATGAATATGCAAACTGACCCTACCATCGCTGAGATGCAGTCGTCAGTCAACGTGACCTGTCGCAGAGCCGTGAATCCTCATCACTCTGACCGGGTTACACCGCAGGAAGAGATGAATGAACGTTGTTTACATTTTTCACATTAAGGACAAAAGTATAACAGTGGGTTTTGTTATGTATGATATTACACTGGTTCACAGATGAGGCGAGGTGATTTGTAGAGCACAGCTTTATTGAAGACACTGGCTATGGTGGCCACAGACAAGGCCCCAGCCACGGCACAGGTGAGCAAGAGACCGTAAGACGGCCGACCCCGGCCTTATACAGGGCGGGGTGGTGACGCCACCAGAGGTGTGCGTCATCACCTCGTACTTCACAGTAAAAGTACTCTATTACTCTATTACACCCCACCTTTAAAAAGTTCAGAACCACTCACTCAATTAAGACCCTCCCCAATTTGGGACCCAAATCACGCACTAACAAAACAAAAACTGATATTTTCAAATGGCCTAACACATACACACGGCAAAACCTAAAATAGGGCAGACGGGTGGACTGCCATCCTGCCCACATGGCAAGTTGGACAAGCTAGCTTGTCCGTGGCTTCCATTTGGAGAGCTAGCTTGACGGCTCTGGCTAATGTGAAGTTCCTAGGTGCCGTAAGTAGCCTTGCCTGCAATGTGGCATTACATGCATGCTCCGCCAGCTGGTCACGAATCATTTCCTCCTCCAGCATCCCAAAACGGCACTCGCTAGCTAGCTGCTTCAAGTCGGCGACAAACTGCCGAACGGGTTCACTTACCCACTGATGCCGCTGCCGAAAACGGATCCTCTGGACTGTCATGTTATCCGGGGTGTGGAAATGACTAGCTAGCAGCTCTGCTACTTCCTCATAAGTGTCCGACGCACCGAGCGTTCGCAAGACTCACTGGCCCTCTATGCCCAAATCGTGAACCAGAAGCGCCTGGGTCCTTACCTTATCTAGCTCACCAAGTCCCAGTGCGGCAACATACGTTTCAAAGGCTTCAAACCACCTAGGCCAGGACACCAGCGGCTCCCCGGGAAACTCGAGAAAAGGCCAAATTGGAGCTACACACGTCTCCATGGTTTAATCCGACGGCGCCAAATGCTATGTATGATATTACCTTGGTTCACAGATGAGGCGAGGTGATTTGTAGAACACTACTTTATTGAAGACACTGGATACGGCGGCCACAGACAAGGATAAGGCACAGGCTAGCAAGAGACTGTAAGATGGCCGACCCCGGCCTTATATAGCACAGTGCAGTGACGGCACCGGAGGTGCGCGTCATCACCTCATACTTCACAGTAAAAGTACTCTATTACTCTATTTCAGGTTTCAAGCTAAGTGCCAGCTGCGATCTACTGCAATCTTCAGAAGCTCATGATGAAACAGCAACAAGCTCCAACAAAGCTAGTGCTATGGAATGGCTAACTATGCTAACTATGCTAACTGCTAACACCGTGAAGTGGATCTACTACAGCCACGGCAGTTCAGGTTTGCGTCTGGACAGTTTATGACCCAGCAAGAATTAAACCCAGTGATTGCCTAATACTTTTTTTTTTGTTTGTTTGTTTTTTTTTGTTACTTATTTGTACCCGTAGGTAGACTTGGTTTGCAGTCTGGTGACAAGCCGCCGGCTGCTGGTCGCTGCGTGCGCGAGCACCCTAAACCTACATGTTTTTGGTATGCGGGAGGAAACCGGAGAAATCCCGGAGTAAACCCGCGCAACACGGGGAGAACATGCAAACTCCACACAGCTCACTGTTGGTCGGGGGCTGGGATCGAACCCACGATCTCATGATCCCCGCGATCCCCCGGCCGAGGGTAAAACTGTGCTGCCACAGTGCTAAACCACTGCGCTACCGTGCAGCCACGGTGTTACAGTGGCTTTGTTACAGACTTGTTACTTTGTTACAGACTTTAGACTTGCTGTCAATAGTCACTTTCCTTCATACAGCTTAGACTGTGATCCACTGAACTTAACCCTTTGAATGTGAGAATTTGCATGCCCCTAGTGTCAGAGTGTGGCGCTGTGCCTGTCATTTCACTCTGACATCACCGGCTGCATTGGGGATTTGTACTGATTTGTACTGATCTGCCAGTTTCAGAAGGTGGCAGACATGCACTGGGGGACTCAATGGATGATACGTAATACACCAAAGAAGAAGAACTCATTTCCTTTTCCTGTATTCCCTTCTTTTAGCTCAGAAAGCTAATATGGCCATGATCGGTCAACGTCACCGTCACTTAAACGGCTTTGTACACGGAAAATAGCTGTGGGATAAAAGTGAAATTTATGTGGGATAATCATAAGACTTTATAGATGTGGTAGAGAGTATAAATGATCGACAGAACGCAAAATAACTACCACGATGGGTGAAAATGCAGTGACCATGGCAGCAAGCAAATCCCGTTAGCTACTGGTGAGTGACTTATTTCTGTTTTTTTTTTTAATATTGTACTAATTTCTTGTTCATATACTTTGAAGATAAGATGATGAGATACCTCTGTACAAAAAACAGTGTCAAAAGACTGAACTATTCTTTGTGTAAATATGTCCAAAGTCCAGTTTTGACTGAGTTGTGGAATTTAAAGAGCTGCTGTGACATTATGCAAATTAGATGCGTAAATTTATTCCTATCTGAAACTTTGGATCACATTTTACATCTTTCTAATTGACAGTAAGCCATTATCTCTTACCACTTTCAAGTTATAGCCTTGGAAATCTGAACTATTTTATTGACAAAAAATATTTACCATTCTTGACCACTAGGGGTTATGTCGAAATTCGGTGACAGACACACTCAAACAGTTAAAACGCATTTACCTGCTACCCGGATAAAGATTATTCAACAATGGTCTCCCATGACATTTGAAGGACTGGATCACATCTCTTTCTTTCGATCACTGCACATCTGATTAATCCATCATCAAGGTAAGATAAACATGGACAGTTTTATGTCCGACACACTGACACATGTGCAGCAACACCAACATAAAAAACTCTCTGTGAAGCTCTGTCTGAAACAATCTGTTTTCTGCCTGACTTTAATAATAATTCCTTATTAATTAGATTATCATGCTATATGTGCAAGATAATTTAAGTATGCATTTAAAAGTAACGTTAAAATTACTTTTCCAAGTAAATAATTACTTTAATCAAGCAGTAATTGGTAAAGTTAAGGTGCGTTCACACCAAACACCAACGGGCAAATTTTTCGCGCGGCACAATTACATTATAACTCAATGTAAACACGCGAACAGACATAAATTCCCCTTCTGAGTGAGATGCAGACAGGCGAAGTTGCCTTTTATAACTTCTGCAGCTGTGTTTAACTTGCTGTGGAAATTCCTAAAATAACGTCATGCTTAGGTTTACATTATCCAATGGGGGGCTCACCTGAAAAAGTTGTCCCTTCCTCCAAAACTTCATAAGGTGGTGGGTGTTTCCATTGCTAGCTTGCTAGCCTTGTTTAGCACATCCACGGCAGGAATCCGTGGGTAAATAACTCTGAAATCCCGATTCAGCTGAAGAGCTCCTGGTCCTCCTGTCTCCAGGTGAGTGAGTCTCATTTTCAAACTAGTTTACTCTACAATGGTGATACTTTTACTCCGGTGATGGCAGAATCTCAAAGCTAGCAGCTAGCTAGCTAGCTAGCCTCGGACGCCAATGTGCGAATGCGCAGTTTTGCATGTACTTGCCTCTTTCCATTGACTTTGTATGCATTTGCGCCACCCGTTCATGTTTGATCTGAACGCATCTTAACTCAATTACTTTTGAAAAGAAGTAACTAGTAACTGTAATTAGTTTTTTTTTAGAAACTTGCCCAACTCTGATCATCAAGTGCAATATTAGTGGTAAGCAGGAAACATAGGACTTAAAGCAGGGGTCTGCAACGTGTGGCTCTGGGGCCACATGTGGTTCTTTTCTCCATAGCCAGTGGCTTCTTGAGGCCTTGAGGAAAAATAATCTCACAGATTTCCAAGAAAAGAAGCAACAAATTTTGAAGAAAAATAAAGGTTACACATTCATGAGAAAAGGATAATAAAATGCAGAAAATTAAAAAAATAAATAAATCTGAAAATCTATGCAGAAAATCTTGCAAATTTAGGGAAAAAAGGCTGAAATTTTATGCAGAAAACATACACATGAATTTATAGGAAAAAATCACTAAATTTCTTGAAAAGAGATCACAAATTTACTGGAAACAGTTGCAGTTATATGAGAAGAATGTAACAAAATTATGTAAAAAATGCTGCAGTTTTACTCATGATAGATAATAAATTTATGAAGAAAAATAAGATAAATTTATGGCAATAGCTGAAAATGTATGTCAGAAATATTTTTTTAAAACGATAAATTTCCAGGAAAAGCTACAATTTTATTAGAAAACTGTCACAAATTTAAGTGAAAAAGGCTGTTTTATTTTTTTTACCTGAAAAGGAAACAAATTTACAAAAAAAGCCATATTTATGAGGAAAGCAGAAGATTATGTAAAACATATAAAATCGTAATTTTACTGGGAAAAAAAAATCACAAATGTTCATGTAAAATTCTTTAATTTTACTCCACAGAGGTATTGAATTTGCACAGAAAAATAGGCCTCATTTATGAAAAAAAGCAAAATGCATTTACGCCAAAAATATCACAAATTTTTAGAACAAAAATATTATGGTTGAATTAAAAACCAGACAGTGCAGTGGCTGAGTGGTTAGCACTGTGGCAGCACAGCAACTCACCCTTGGCCGCGGGATCCTAGGTTCGATCCCAGCCCCCGACCAACAGTGATCAGTGTGGAGTTTGCATGTTCTCCCCTTGTCTGTGTGGGTTTACTCTGGGATTTCTCCAGTTTCCTCCCACAGGCCAAAAACATGCAAGTTAGGTAGATTAGCATCAAACTGGGGATTCTAAGTTGTCCTTAGGTGTGACTGTGAGAGTGAATGGTTGTCTGTCTCTCTGTGTTGGCCCTGCGATGGACTGGTGATCTGTCCAGGGTGAACCCTGCCTCTCGCCCAAAGATGCTGGGATAGGCTCCAGCCCCCCCGCGACCCAAAAAGGATTAAGAGGAAGAAAATGAATGAATGAATGAATGAATAATTAAAAACCCAAAACACCCAAACTTGCAAGAAAAAAATTAAAATTGTTGTGCAAACAATCAAAAATTTACTGGAAAAAGTTACAATTTTGTGAAAAAAGAGGTAACAAATTTGCAGTCAACAAAAGCTGCAAATTTATGTGATAAAGTTAATTATCAGTTAATTAAATTAGTAATTGTGGCTCCATGCAGATTTTTAGACAAAAATCATTAAAGCCGATCTTTTTGCAGTGTAGGTTGCCGACCCCTGACTTAGCGGAAAAGAAGAGGGAAAATATTTTCCTCACTCACACACTTGACTGATTTTGGGCAAAAAAAAAATAAATCTCATATTGGATCTTTCCACAGTAAAGTTGCAGACTCCTGCCTTAATTAGTGCATCTTCAACCTAAAATGTAAAAACAAGCATCTAACGATCATCCAGTGGCGAATAAAGCCGATGAGGTGCTAACGTTTTGACTGTCGATAAGCCTGCGGCTGCAACATAAATAATCAGGCGAGTCATGGAGCACAAAGGCTAATCAATGTCAGGGTGGAGGCGTTGGAGCCTTCGGCCTTCCCTGTTTGACTTAACTGCTCCGTTTGTGCTCCCACTGATCCCGTGCTCTTTGTGTACATTGTAATGAGTGCTGACATAATCCGGTGGATTTTCCTTCAGGCCAAACCTTTGCCACCCCCATCAGGCCCAGGGGGCTTCTCCTCCGATCCACAATGCCCCCCGACCCCCATGAGATACTTACATTTAGGGATGGTTTGAAGCTCTCTGTGATTGAGCTGGTAACCCGTTTTAATCCTATTAACACTTGCTGGCAAAAGCCAAAATCTGCCGCGGGACAGGCAGGGTCTGGGCCGAAGATGGAAAAACGGGAGCCTGAGGGAAGATAATTTGGAAAGCATAAAAAATTGTGTGGTAAAGGGAACAAGAAAACATAAAAGATAAAGAAATGGAAAGCCTTCCCTTAATCCAACTAAACACTGGGTGGTTTTAACAGTCTTTTAAGATCATTTCCAGCCTCACTGCCTATGTTTACATGAACAGAAATACAGCCATATTAACCTGAGTAAAATACAGTTCCCAGTAAGTCATTGCCAGGCAAACAGCAGTTTAATGACAATTATACAAGCAGTTAGTTCTGACCGAGCAATTTGATTGGACAACAGGGATTCCAGAAGTTACTAAAATCCATGATAATTGCACTCCGTTTCACTGGATATGTATCACTCCGCTTCAGAGGTGTTCATGTAACCGTTAAATACCTTGAATTTCCACAGTGAGGCGTTGTTTGAAAAGATTTCCGCTCTGACCCGGAAGTTCCTCCCTTTTGAAAAAAGCTTAATTCAGCTTTAAATCTGCCCTTTTATAAACATCGTGAAGTTGTTTTACATTTGTTAAAAAAAATAGGCAGTGCTAGAGTTGGATTTATTGTCTTGATTAACAAAGGCAAGGCAAGTTTTTTTGTATAGCACATTTCGTGTACAAGACATTTCAAAGTGCTTTACATAAAAACATTAAAGCATTGCAGCAGGTTGCAAGAGGAATACATACGAATTTAAAAGCAAACTAAAAAGTAAAGCAAAACAAAAACAAGCTAAAATAGAATACAACAGAAATAAAAGTTACAGTACATTGTAGGCTACTAAAAGGCTGCGGCAAATAGCAGAGTTTTTAACCTCAGTTTAAAGCAGATGAGAGTTTCAGCAGTCCTGATGCTTCCTGGGAGTTTTTCCATATGTGAGGGGCATAAAAACTAAACGCTGCCTCACCATGTTTGGTGACGTAAAACAACAAACCACAATAACTTTGTGGTGATGGACTCTTTGTTTAATTTGAAAATGCAAATAAAAATGAGAGAAGTGTGCTAAATTGCTAACTACTAGCCACCAGCCAGCTACCGGCATTGACTACGTTTTGATCTGAGATCTTCTGCAGTACCGACTCAACAGGTATATGTTTTATAAACACTTACTGCTTTTGCACTTCACAATATTTAATTTGTTTACATGTGTGTGAAATGACAATAGATGTCTTCATGCTGATTGACATGTTTAGCAGCAGTTACTGGCTACATTTAGAAATGGCATTCACTTATATAGCACTTTTATTCTCATCTCTAGATGACCAAAGCACTTTACAGATCCCGCTATCCACCCATTCACACACTGATGGCGGCATAGCTGCCCAACATGGCGCTGTCCAGACCCACCAGGAGCAATTGGGGGTAAAGTGTCTTGCCCAGGGACATAACGGCAGGATATCTGGGGAGAGCGGGATTTGAACTGCCAACCATCCGGTTATTGGACAACCTGCTCTACCTCCTGAGCCACTGCCGCCCCCATTAGAAGGGATGATTTTTTTCTCAGCTGCAAAAAATAACTGGTTAAATAAACAAATCATAATATTTTGTCCAGTATTGCTGTCATTTAATAAATTGTGCTTGCAGAACTATTGTATAAAAGCAATCTTACACTTAAGTCATTATGGTATCATGAATATACTAACTACAGTGACGCAGAGGGCATTAGGTGTATCACACCCGCGGCTACTATATTCATTGGTACCGTACTCCCTCTCATGTAATATTGCATAATAAGGTCATATTTGGTATAAGTCATAACTGGATGTGGAATGTTCTTAGATGCATTATTCAGATATGTAAACATTCATTGCTTAATTTGCAAAGTTTGAGGTTGCTTTACCTGCAGCACAGGTAAGCAGGTGATCTGCTTACCCACTTTAACCCCACCTGAGCCCCAGGTAAAGTCCATGTGGGCCAACACAGAGAGGACCAACATGGAAAATGTGGATAAACCCACATAAGACCCATAAAACAGCCCAGGTTTACCCTATAGTGGGGCCCACATGGACATGCTGGCTGGGTAGTGGTTGGGTAGTAGACGGCAGTCTGTCACGTCCAATATCTGAAATAAAGTAGATAGTGCATGTGTGCAGAATGCCAAATGACGCAATCCAAAAAGTTATGTCTGACAAGAGGACAAATTGGAGGTGGGTTGAAGAACTGCTTGCAGGCCCTGAAGACAATGATGAGGAAAGAAGACTTCATGGGGATGTTGGACATTTGATTCACATGCTCCAAGCAGCCGCGCCCCAAGGCCGATCACGTGCCATGTGGGAAAACACGATGATGATGACCAGAGAAATTCAAAACATTTCATCACAGATTGTTTTTGGTAAGAAGAGCGTTACAACGCCGTCATATCAAATTGTTACTTTGTGATGGTAGAGCTGTAAACATGCTATGCTAATACCACTTGGCGTGATCATGATAACCGCTGGAAGGCTTATCATGCAAACTTCTGCTACCATGGGTAAACTCAATTATATTCATCTGATCTGCTGAGTTGATTTGATATGACGAGTTAGCTGGCTAGTAACCTGCAGCAGTGACATTTCTGACACGTCAAGAACTGCACTGTGCATCATTATAGATGTCAGTACAAACACAAAGCATCGTAAGCTTGTCTCATCTGAGACATTATAGATGTAACCATAAGATAGTACTTGACATATAACTTCATTACATTATGTGATGGTTGCACTACTGTAAATGTAAACAGGCTACATGCTAGTATTTTTTAGTTTGATCATGCTAAATTCTGCTATAACAGATTAACTTTGATTTATTAATTGTTGGAACTATGTGTTTTGTTTCAGATGGTTTTCCTAGTCCAGTGTAACACAACAGATAAATATAGCTACATTAAAAACAAATGTACCGCCAACGTTTTATTTCTTTCTCCCAAATTTTGAAGAAATGTTAATCAGATTGGCTTTGTTTGCTTTCTGCGAGCACTAGCACTTGAGGTAGCTAGCTTTTCATCATTTAGAGCATTTACAGTATTTACAGAAATGACAACTGGCCCATAAAACAAACAAAAAAAAGATGTTGCTTTTAGATGACAAATTGCAAAGAAAACAGTTCATGTTCATTCTTAAATACTACAATTTTAAGTTGTGAAGCAACTCAGATTTTTATTCACAGCTTTCATGCATCTTAACAAGTCTACGATCACCTGATCAGTACCTCCTTAAGTAGACTGACGTGTTCTTGTGTTGGAATTCAACAGATGCTCAAACTGAATGGCTGCCATACATTTAGGGATGCTAATTTAGGAAAGCAGGGTCTCTTATTGATATATTATATATATGTGTGCACACACTGTATAATGTTTCAGACATTTTTCCTTCATTTCATGTGTTGGGTTGATGTAGATGATTCTGATAGTTCGGTGTATCTGCATCCCTATTGGCTGGTTAGCAGATGGCAGTTGTAGCAGCAGTGAATTTCATCATGGATAGCTTTTGGTCATCAGACTGTTTTGTCAACTGTGAAACCAGCCATAAACTGGTGTCAGATGCTATAGAAGATGCTCTCCTGCCTTCGTGTGGTTCTTCTAATAGGTGAACTCAGGTAAGTTTATTCATTGCTGGAATCCCACATATTTTACACATTTTACAGGGATATTCACATATCCCTTTTGAATGTTTTGTCTTCATATGATATGTCAAGGTTTGTATTGATTTTTTTCCCCCCTTGAACATCATTTCACGCTGCATCCCTGTTGGTTGGTTAGTAGCCGAAGGTCATAACAGGACTGAAATCTCTGACATTGTTAGGATATCTTTGCATGCCATTTTTGGTCACCATTAGACTGTTACAGCAACCGCCTTTAAACCTCTCTCATGGTGTGATGTCGGGCCATCATTTTTGTCCAGTGATCAAAAATATCTCCACAGTTCAATCATATTATTCATCCTTGGTCCAGGCAAGAAAAAAGCTGCACAGTATGTAGCAGGCTTCAAGGATACTACCTCTTTTTTTTTTTTTAAGAAAAGAGATGGCGAAACAGTGAACGAAAAGAAGTGGGATAAGGCAAAGAAAAGAAACCAAAATTCATAAACAAAAAGCCCCTTTGTGCTGAGTCAGCCTCAAAGAGGTGAGCCACCAATGGCTGCTGTCAAATATACACAAGGTTAACTCATTCAGCAAACATCAATCTTGGCGTTTGAAGGATGCGTTTGTGGGGTAATAAATGTACAGCAGACCACGGCACAGGAAGTGGGCCCAGTGTCTTGTGGGTGTTGGTACTTCGAGGTCGGGAAACAAAGACCCGGGGGGAGCTCTCAATGCACTTTTTGTTTTGGGTGCAAAGGGGCCAAGTATGCTGGTGGTCCCCATCGGAGAGGGAAGGGTTTTACACATCCAGGGTGGCGGCTTAAAACTGCCCATTGTACAGAAGAAGAGGGGAGTGACAGGAGCCATACAGATGGAGAGCGTTCTTTAGCCAAACAGGGCAGGATATGAGTCTTTATAGGACGACGAATGCCTGCATGGAAAATGAAACCCTCTCTAGATGTCTTCAGCTGTCTCTCAGCCCTCTGCTGCACCGGGTCCTTCACATTTTTGGTCCAGCAGAACAGCACTGCACACCTTTCATCAGACAATCTGGAACCTGTGCCTTAATTGCCCTTAACCAGTGGCCCAATGGAGCAAATTTCTCACAAATTTGCCAAGAAAAAAAGTTGGAAAATTTCCTTGGAAAATACAAATTTATGAGTAAGAAAGGTGTGCAGAAATAATGGCAATTTTAGGCAAAAAAAATTGCAGATGGTCAAGAAAAAGGTGGAAAATTTTTCAGTAAAAAGATATACATTTATGAGAAACAAGCAATAATAATAATAAAAAAAAATACTTGGAAATTTCCAAGAAGAAAGATGGAAATTTCTGAAAAAGTCACAAATTTACCAAAAAATTTACCATTTTCATGGAAAAAAACATGCAAATTTATGTGAAGATAATTGTCATTTCAAGAAAAACAAGGCAAATTAACAAAAAAAGTTTCAAATTAACAAGAAATTGTAATGTCTTTTTCTCTTTCTTTCTTTTCAAATTCACGAGAAAATAGTTGCAATTTTAAAAGAAAAAATGCTAACCCCCCCTCCCCCCACACAAAAATGCATATTTTCAAGAAAAAAGTCACAAATTTACCAAGAAAAAAGTTGAAAAATCCCTGGGTACAAAAATTGCAAGTTAATAAGAAAATATTTGCACTTTGAAGTGAAAAAGTTGCAAACCAAGAAAAAGGGTGAATGTTTCCCAGAATTTTTTTTTGCAAACTTATGAGAAAACAATTGCAGTTTTCAGAGAAGAAAATTATTACATTTCTAAGAAAAAAAAGGATGAAATTGAAGAGAAAAAAGGCCAATTTATGAGAAAATATTTGCATTTCCAGATAACAAAATTGCAGATTTCCAAGAAAAAATGTGTACATTTCTTAAAAAGTTACATAGTTCTAAGAAAACAATGCAATTTTCTAAAAAAAGAAAAGTTGAAAATAATAAAAATAAAAGATCCAAATATGCTGAGAGAAAATATTCAAGTTTCCATGAAAAACAGAACAAGAACAAATTATTAGGAATAAAGTTTTCAAATTTACCAAGGAAAAATGACAAAAGAAAAAAAAATGAGGAAAAAGTTCTCATGTGCAAAAGGAAAATGGCCACCAAAGTTGGAACTGAATTGAAGGGTAACAATGAAAATAAATACCCTGCCAAACGTGTGAGGATTACCAGTGAGGTCAGTGCATGCGTCCAACAGTAACTCCTGCCCTCCTGCACCTTTTCTCCTACCTCTGCATTGCTCATCACCACATCAATTTGTCATAATAGTGGCCCGATCCAGCAGCAAAAGTTATATGTATGATTATAATTGTCACTGTGGGCTTTAAGTGATGAGGTACGATGTGTCATTACGGCGGCGTGGCGGCCGGTCTTTGACACGGGTCATTACAGACAGGAGCCGCGAACCAAAACTCCGAGGGGAATAGTGAGTAGCCGCGCTCTCGGCTCCAGCATCATTATTGAGACACATCAACGTAGAAACCCTCCCCCCTCCCTTTCCCCTGTGGAGTGTCTCCGGTGCGGTCTGGGAAGTGTGCATAATCAGTGAAGCAGGACACGAGATTGGCTCACCCAGTGGAGCTCCTGTGAACCTCTTGTGAGGTCTGGCCTTCGCTCTTCCCGGGGCCGGGTCCTCTCTAAGCATCCTGAGATTCTCCTCTGAGACGGTATGCATTTATGTATGGGGCTGACCTTTCCTATAATGAGTTCATGTCACAACCATTGACCTAAAACAAATTCAGCAAAATGTTCTCCATCGCTGAGGCGCAGTTAAAGAAAAAAGGAAAGAAAGAAGGAAGGTAAGAGAGAGAATTACTCAAACAGGAAGTGTGGCCAACACCGTAAAAACGGATTAAAAATAAGACAAAACCCCCCAAAAAGTTCATATTCAGTAACATGGATGTTTCTAGCTTCTTGGGGGCCCTATGCAAGCTTGTGTTTGCAGGGGGTGAATTTTTATAAAGGGGAAGAGTTCACATCATTTAAAAGAAAAAAAACTTTCTTCTTCCAATAAAAAACATAAAAAAAAAGAATAAAAAACACTTGGGTCATTGTCTAGATCAGGGGTGTCGAACTCATTTTCATTCAGGGGCACATCAACCTATGTGGCCCTGAGTGGTTGTAACTGTTAAAGTGACACGCCACCAAAAATCAAGTTTTTTTCTGTTGTTAACATGTCTGCAACATGGTTTTTTTTGGACTTACAAGACATATCAAGAGCGAAATCAGTCCGGACTCTCAAGTCTGTGTTTTTCTCCCGTGAATTTCCAGTTAAGCTCTGCCCCAGTTTGGACAGAGCATTTCTAGCTACATAAGCATTCCTGCTTCTCCTGATCTGCTATAACCTTAACCAATCAGACTAAGCACTGCACATGACTACAGACCTGAGCTCACTCTCTCAGGGGAAGAGGGAGGAGCTGAGGAGCAGCAGGAGCTCAGCTTTTACTAGTTGGGAAAATGGCAGATTATAGCGGGAAGAAGGGGACAGTGATCTCTGAGAAGGTGATGCAACTTGAGGAAGTAAAAGTTGTAGGTGAACCTGCGGAAGGATCATTGTCAGTGGAGCAGAGAGTCGCTGCCCGGCTCCTCGTGGGGAATATGGAATACTGAAGTGATTAGAAACAACTGCACAATTATGTTATTTTAGCAATCACAAAAATATACATGCTGTACTTGGGTGCATTGCATTTTTTTTATATACTGTATATACAGTATATATGCACACTGTATGTACACCCACATGCATAAAATAATTGTATATTAACATATTGGTAAAACCTCAAAACATTACTCATTCTGGGAAAGCATCTAATTCAGTATTAATCTGCAACCTACATCACACAAAGCATGTACCCAAACTCCAGCTGCTCTACGGCCATGAATGGATCCAAGCCTTTAAATACAAACTTCATTACAGCCCCATGTGCAGCTAGCATCAGTGGGTTTTGTTATGTCTGTAAATACCTTTGTGCAATGATGGGGCCAGGTGAATGGGCGAACTCAGCTTTATTAATATTCTGGACACACAACACAGACGCCAGGCAGGGGCATCGACAAGAGGCCGTAAAATGGATCCCCCCCCCACCCCCGGTATTTATGGGGCGGTGCAGTGGCGGAAGAGCAAGTGGCCGCCACTACACTGCACTTCACTAAAAAATATAAATCACAACACCCCCCCCCCCCCCCGTAGAAAGTCCAAAAACACACATAATCAAGACCCTCCCCAATTTAGGACCCGAATCACGCACTAAGAAAACTAAATTGAAATTACTAAATGGCCTACTACATTCACACAACAAAACCTACAGTAGGGAGGACAGGTGGACTACCGTCCTACCCCACAAACACATCCAGAACAATAACATTTTAGTTTGTTTTTTTTAAAACACACAAACATATGAACATTAGAACTTTATATTATTTTTCAAACCACACTACTGTCCTTCTGGCAGGAAGGGCAGGGGTAGAACCGGCTTGTGGGTGACCCAGGGCAGCCCCTCTGTAGACCCGCTCCTGGAAGCAGCATGCCCCCAGGGTCGCAGCTGACCTCATAGACGAAAGTGCCTCTTCTCTTCAGCGTCGACCACCTCTCTCGTCTGGACCCGCCATCAGAAGCCTCCTCCCAGGCACTCCGCAGCTCGTTGGTGTGCCTCCACGAGCCGTTCGACAGCTGGAAGTAGGTTGTGCCCCGCTTAGCCACGATGCCACTCCTGGTGTTCTCTCTCTTGGCCCGTACCTGGTGTGGACGTCCCTCTCCTCGAGCCCAGACTAGGTCCGTAATTCACAGAGGAGCTCTGCTTGGCCTGCAGCAGTGCGGTTTGGCACGCGGTCCCTCCGTGCCTGTCGGTCTGGCCCTGACCTCTTTTAAAGCCGCTGTAGTCGTCGCAGTTGTAGCTACAGATCCTCCAGCCCTCTGCAGCCAAGCTCCGGAGGAATCTGGGGCTAGCTCGTCGGTGTCACTTGCCAATGCAGGTGTCTCACCACCATGCTCGGTGCCCTCTCCTACCATACCCCGAGTGCTGGCACTGAGACCCTCCTGCATCGAACCTGAGTGAGGCTGGTCCTGCTTGACCGCCGTGGTGTCCGTTAGTTCCCCGTCCCACACAACGTCGTTCTCTACCACTGGAACCGGAGGGTTCCACTGGCCACAATCAGACCATTCTTCCCCAGTGCTGTCTTTAATGGCGAAACCCAGTCCATAAAACAAGTCACAGCCCATGAAGTTGTCGCCTTGGGCTGCCACGTGAAACATGAAGTCCACTATCATCGCGGACTTGTACCAAACCGTTAACTCCAACGTTCCAACCGTGTGCAGCCTACGACCTCCATAACCATAAAGCAGTGCTGGGTTAGCTTTTATCCTGTAGTGGGGAAAAACTTCTTCACCGTGGCCCAATTCAGCATCCATCCCTCTGCCCCCGTGTCGAGCAGCAGTGGCACCGCCACACCATCTAGCTCCACTGCGCAGAACACGTACCCGTTGGTACTCTGGGACACTGTGTGGATAGTTGTCGGGGACGGGCGGAGTGATTTCTTCCGTGGGCTCTCCGGCTTAGATACACGGCACACTCTAGCATAATGGTTCAAGCGTCCACACTCACCACAACGCTTCCCTCTAGCCAGGCAATCCCTAGCCTTGTACTGGTGCTTCGCAGACCCCCATCCCATGCACAGGGGTTTTCCCGGGGCAGACCTTTGGCTGACAGTGTCGATGTCTGCGTTGACGTCGGTCAAGCTATCCTCACTATCAGGGTCTGCTACTAATGCTGTGGCGGTAGGCTCCAGCTGCCGTTGTGACTGGGGTCACTTTAGCTCCAAAGCTAGCTTGTCCACAGTCTCCACTTGGAGAGCTAGCTTGACAGCCCTAGCTAATGTTAGGTCACTTGGAGCCGTGAGTAGCCTAGCTCGTAAAGTAGCGCTGGTTGTGTGCTCCGCCAGCTGGTCACGTACCATTTTCTCCTCCAATGGCCCAAAACAACACTTGCTAGCCAGCTGCTGCAGTTTGGCGACAAATTGGCGGACAGGCTCACCCACTCGCTGGTGTCGTTGTCGGAACCTAATCCTCTGGACAGTCACGCTGTCTGGGGTGTGGAAATGGCACGCTAGCAACTTGACTACATCCTCATACAAGTCTGAAGCCCCGACTGTACGCAGGATATGCTGGCATTCAATTCCCAAATTATGTACAAGAAGCGCATGTGCTCTTAGCTTATTTAGCTCACCCAGGTCGAGCGCAACGATGTAATTTTGGAAAGCTGCAAACCATCTTGGCCAGTGCACAGGTGGCTCACCCGAGAGCTCCAGGAAAGGGTGAAGTGCCTCCATAGTTCGTCCTCGCCGCCAAAATGTTATGTCTGCAAATACCTTCAAGAATGGTGAGGCCAGGTGAATGGCCGAACTCAGCTTTATTAATATTCTGGACACACAACACAGCCACCAGGCAGGGACATCGGCAAGAGGCTGTAAAATGGATGCCCCCCCCCCCCATTTATGGGGCGGTGCAGTAATGGAAGAGGAAGTGGCAGCCACTACGCTGCACTTCACAATAAAACATAAATTGCAACATAAATGACAACATCACAGGTTTTCCTGGAAAGGAGCGGAGGGCAAGGAGGTTGGTTAAACCTCAGAGCTACCTGTTGCTGTAATCGTCTACAAAGAATAGATTGATTGATTGATAGTAAATGATCCAATTTTATATTTTAAAAGCATGATTTCTTTTGAAGGCTACTCCTAAGGTTTATGAGTATTTCCTGTAAGGTACTGTGGAGAGGCCCATGTGTTTATTTTGAAAGTCAAAAACAGGAAGTGAAGTGAAAGGACATTCCAAAGGTGGTAAGAAAACAGTATGAAAGCGTTGAAAACTATAAATAATAACTTATTATTTTAGTCAAGCACCCTGCTGTTTATGCCACAAGGTTCGTATTTAATGTGGTTTAAATTGGCATTGCTCTGAAACTACATTTAGCACTTTATTTTGCTTTGTTATGATTTAGCATGTTAGCTTCACGTATAAAGCTCTCTTAACATTAGCATGGTCAGGATGACACATGTGTGTGTTATTTCTGCAAGGAGTATAAGAAGTGTTCATAAATAAGGTTAAAATGCATTTCATGTGTAAATTTCATGATTTAGATGAAGGGAGTGGCATATAAATATATCTTTAAGTGATTATTTCTGCATTCTAAGTTGAAATTGTCATTGATAGAGGGAAATTGACAAAATCTCATAGTGATAAGTTATATTCATAGTTACTTTTATTGGTTAAAATAGGGTACATAAAAGTATTTTTTATACATTAAAGCATTAAAGGAGCTACGGTGATATATGTATGTTTATATACATGATAGTAATTTTTTTTTGTCATTTTCTTTTAGCTCTTACGGTGTTGTCACAATATTCTCATTCAGTACAAATATTAAAGGAACTTCGTGAGAAAATAAAATGGTGTGAAGCATCAGTTTGAGAGCCAGACCATCATTCAGCATTAGATGGATAAATAGATAGATAGATTAGACTGGACCGTGATAGATGTAAGAATCTGGTAATTTAAAAAAAAAATACAACGATGAAATCATTTATTCTCTCTGTGCAGCCTGGTCACACGGTTGTCCGGAGGTTCGGAACCCCTGACGTAGATATACAGGAAGAGGATGCATCTGAATGATTTGTTCTTTGAAAAGGAAGCAGGAACTGCTCTGTTTTATCAATGAGAGGAAGACAGCACGTTGTTCATGCCACAAGCCTCATTTCTACTCAGTGCATTCAGTTCAGTTCATACAACAAGGTTTTGCAATATAAGGTCACAAAAGAATGGTAAGATAACATAAGAGCTTGCAAGATGGGCAGTGGTGGCCTAATGGTTGGGGATGTGGACTGGTGAGCAGAGGGTTACGGGTTCGATCCCTGGACCAGCAGGATCAGCTCTGGGTGGGACAGATAACAGCAGTGTTTGCCCCACCCTCCTCAACCCCACTGTGGTGCCCTTGAGCAAGGCCCTTAACCCCAGCTGCTTCAGTGGAGCTGCTCAGTGGCCACAGGTCAGTCTGTGGTTGGACTGGGCAGCTTCCTGGTGTGAATGTGTGAGTGTGAACAGGGCGTCCTTGAAAGAGAGAGGTTGCCTATCAATGGAACTACCCTGTATAAATAAAAGTTAAATATATATATATATATATATATATATATATATATATATATATATATATATATATATATATATATATATATATACAGTATATATATATATATATATATATATATATACAGTATATATATATATATATATATATGAAAGATCACATGATAACAGCAAGGAAGCAACACAATGGTTAGCTTACTTGGCAAGACAGGTGTGTCTCTGTCCATTCATCTGGATTCACTTGTGGTTTGATAATCAGTATTTTTACTTAGTGAGTGAAAATACAAATAATGGGAAAAAGTGTTCTATCGCAAAAGGAAACATTTATAAGCAAGTCCTTAAATAGTTTTTAAAATAAAGTCATTAAATATCGAAGATATCTTGGCACTTCCTAGCATCCTGGATGTGACATCCATCAAAAAGTGGACTCATTGTAAATATTTAGTGAGCTGCTGCATGCGAGCTGGATCAATGACAGTGTATTGTATCTGGTGGAAAGACAAGCACTGACTAGAGGCGGAACTCTGTTCCAGTTACCACATCTTAGCTGTAACACAAAGCAACGAGGTTAGGGAGCTTTACTGGAAAATTCTTTCTTGAGTGCTGTTAAATAAACAATGGACTGTTTTTCTCAATGACTTCTACAACCAGAGGAGTGGTTCCTAAATGCTAATAGCAAAAATAAAAGTTTGAGGCATCCTTGGTTCTACCTTTCTGGACCAGAAGTTACATTCTTCCTTTATGTAAAATCAATAATACAGCCCCAATTCTGGTGAAGTTGGCTTTTGAACTGATAACAATCTGGATGGTCTTTTTCCACTTTAGCCCAGAGGCGACAACGTCCATGATTTCCAAAAACAATCTGAAATGTGGACTCGTCAGACCACAGCACACTTTTCTACTCTGCGTCAGTCCATCTAAGAGGAGCTCGGGCCCAGAGCAACCCGTGGTGTTTCTGGGTGTTGTTGATACATGGCTTTACTTTGCATGGTAGAGTTGGACCTTGCACTTGTAGATGTAGTGACGAACTGTGCTAACTGACAATGGTTTTCTGGTAATATCCTTTATACAGTGATGTCAATTTTAATGCACTGCTGCCTGAGGAACCAAATGTCATGGCCATTCAGTGTTGGTTTTCGGCCTTGCCTCTTACATGCAGAAATTTCGCCAGATTCTCTGAATCTTTTGATGATATTATGGACTGCAGATGATAAAATCCCTAAATTTCTTGCAATTCTACATTGAGAAACGTTCTTAAACTGCAGGATTATTCAGCCATGCAGTTATTCACAAAGTGGTGAACCTCGCCCCATCCTTGCTTGTGAACAGCTGCACTTTTCGGGAATGCTCCTTTAATATCCAATCATGATACTCACCTGTTTCCAATTAACCTGTTTTCACCCGTGGAAAGTTCCAGAAAGGTGTTTTCTGAGCATTTTTCAACTTTCTCAGTCTCTTCTTGCCCTTGTCCCAGCATTTTTGGCACGTGTTGCAGGCATCAAATTCAAAATGAGTGAGTACTTAAAACAAACAAACAAACAAAGTTTATCAGTTTGAACATTAAATATCTTGTCTTTGTAGTGCATTAAATTGAATATAGGTTGAAAAGAATTTTTAAATCATTGTATTTTGTTTTTTATTTCCATTTTACACAACGTTCCCACTTCACCAGAGTTGGGGCTGTAGATCATTACAGAGGGTACAGTATGTCCTGGAGCAGAACTCTTGGCAGTAACAGGCCAGTTACTGTAGTGACACAGCATTGAATGGCAAAAACGTGTCAGCTTTAGTTTGCATGCAACAAAACATAAAAATTCCACAAAATATTCAGTCACAGCAGTACATGGAGTGCCTTTTAAAATTTAGATAGACTGGGGATGTACCGATACAGCTTTTTTAATGTCCGATCAGATCCAGTATTTTAAAATTTGATTATCGGCCAATACAAAACCACTACACAGATTGTGGCCTGAATAAATTCCGCATACTCCTTTCTACTGTATTTCTGCAAGTGTTTAAGCAGAGATGTTAAAGGCCAAATGTCACGTAACAGGGTACTTTAAATATCTTGAAACTAGATATAAAAGGGAACCGATCCGTTCGGGTCTTGGTGCATATGCTTCAGTAACAACGGAATATTCGTTAATTTAAAACTGCCGCGCTTGGCCTGACACGGCCCCTGGAATCGCCTGGGGAAGAAGGCGGAAGTGACGAAATCGATTGTACCCTAGTTTGATGCTTGGGGTATTTCAATTGATTGTTTATATGGAGACTGGAAGGTTGAAGTGAGCAACAAGAAAGAAAAAACTGGATATTTCACCCATACCTTAAAACGGGACTATCAGGGACAGCTGGGTAATAAGGGACACTTCTCTGGGAAATGTTTTCATACCTGTCAAGTGAGACGTTTTCGCCGTACTTCAACACCGTAAAAAGCGGCTATAAGGAACGGCGGAGCAACAAGGGACACCTCTCTGGGAAATGCCCCAAATGCAACTCGTGTTGTTATTGTCAAATATTTTAAGGATTCATGGATATTTGACAATAACAACACAACTCAGCGTCCGGCGCTAAATAAAAAAAAAAGCAGAATTCTGTATTTGTCAGGCGATCTCTGTCTGTTCCGCAACCGCTGCACAGCTGAACGTGTTAAACCATTGTCCTAATGACTTCTCATTGTAGTGAGAATAGCTCAAGCTGAGCGATCAGCCCGCCCAGACAATTAAACTAATGATTGACTCCACACTTCGAACAGTAGTGATAATAGCTCACGCTGAGCGATCTGCCAGCACGAGCTGTGGGTGATCACACACAGGAGTGCTCCTCAAGACACTCAATTTTTTTTCCAGTATATTTTTCTTTTGGGCGTACAGAAATGGCAATACGCCCGTTTTTGCTAAAATTGCATTTTCCCTGTATTTTCCTTAAAATATTTGACAATAACAACACGAACTACATTTAAAACATTTCCCAGAAAAATGTCCCCCACAGCCGCGCTTGGCACCAAAATACGGCGAAAACGTCTCACTTGACAGGTATGCGCCTCCATTTTCATATTGATCTGGTCAATTTCTTGACAGCAGCGGCTCTCCTCCACTGTAATAATAATGGCTTCAGAAAAATCAATATTTATGGGGCACCCTCGACAGACCCCCTTCGGCTTCGCAATTCTGGAGGCGATTAATGTCCAGTTCAATGACATTTTCCACTGGTTCTGCTCTCTGGTCATCGTTGGAACTGTTGTCATCAGACAAAGCATCTGATTCCGTCTCGGACGGCTCGAACCGGTAAGGTTCTATGCCTCTGTCACTGTCTGAACCACTGACAAAAAAAAAAGACAAAACTAAACTAATTTGTTCACAATCGCTGTCACTTTCCGTCATGATTGTCCAATGTTGATAAGTGTGAATGTGGATAGGCAGGGCAGCCAGGGTACAACTGGTGATGTCAAAAACATGGGCGTGGTCTGGACTGGCTGTCACAAGCCAGCAAGCAAGGTGGGGCCTTCACCTGGTGTATTTTGTGCAATTATGTAAATACAGGTGGGTGATATGGTCTCCGGTATGAATATTTGGTTTAAGCTATGTGTATTTTATCTAAATTCGTTGTCATTTAGGAAAAAAAAATTACGTGACATTTGGCCTTTAACGTTATAAAACTACACTCTTACAACTGCACTTTTTTTTTTTTTACATATACTGTATACACACATTTTGCCTGTGTACCATTAAGTGTATATTAAGCAATATTACACAAGAGGGAGTACGGTATCAATGAAAGTAGTAAATACGGGTGTGATACTCTAATGCCCTCCACAGAGGGCCCGCTGAGGTGACTACCAGGTTATAAATAATACCAAAAAATAAGAAAGATCACCTAGTTTTGAATTTGATAAAGGTTTTTACCTGATAAACCTTGGCTGTAGGTTTTTTGACTCTAGGCTTCTCCACTCAAAAGCAATCACGCTAATAATTCAAGTGTTGATACCATCACTGATGGGAAAAATCAACTCACTGCCTCCAAGAGAGATTAACAGTAATCCACAAAACTTTCCTCATTGGCACAAATGGTTTTTTCTACAACAGTAAGCTAGTGGAAATGCTGTAGGATTAGACAGAAGAACAGTAACACTAATGACTGTGCACCAGATAGCATCTTTGGTGATTTAGATGACAATACAGCTACATAAACTCGTGTCCAGAGACACACTGTCACTAAGAGAATGCTGGGAAAAAATGCACTCACTTCGGTGAGTTAAACGCCATAGCAAAGCCAGATATTAAGGACCAATATTTGCACATTGTGTAGAAGATGTTAGATATGTTTTCATAATAAAACCAAACCAGGGATCTGCAGCTTTTGCCTCTTTTGTCTGTGACCACTGGGTTTCTGGCTTTGATAAACGAAGAAAATGTTAAAGTCACAAAAGAAAAAATTCACAAATTTACGTGTATGAACTTGGAAATTTAATAGAAAAAAAACAGTCCTAGTTATGTGAAAGAAGTTGTAAATATGTTGTTAAAAAGTGTTAAAAAATGTAATTTAACTGGGCCTTTTCACAACTTTCTTGATTTAATTTTTTTTTTTTTAATTTCCTGGAATGATTTCGGTCATCTTCATTTTTAATGGTTCTTTCTGAGCCTGTTCTTGTTTGCCATGGTGATGGACAGGCTGACAGACGAGGTCAGGCAGGAGTCTCCATGAACCATGATGTTTGCAGACGACGTTGTGATCTGCAGGGAGAGTAGGAAGCAGGTGTAAGAGAACCTGGAGAGGTGGAGGCATGCACTGGAAAGAAGAGGAATAAATGTCAGTAGAAGCAAGACAGAATACATGAGTGTGAATGAGAGGGAGGCAGGTGCACGGATGGACAGACCAAGAGTTTAAAGGGTAAAGACCAAGCTGAGACCATGACAAAACCAAGACGTACATACCCAGTGGTCTTGATCTCAAATTGGCCTCCGTCTGTCTTGGCCTTGGTTTCGACTTAGTCTCAGCCTCTTAGTTTGTTGTTACATCAGACCCATTTGGTATTGCCTTTTGGACTTTTCAGTTTGATACTGACCACAATAACAGATGTGAAATCTTCCCTGCACCATAGTCCAGCAAAAACAGGTGGTCTTGGTCCAGAACATACTGAAACTTGGTTTTGAGTGTGAAAGCAATTTTCAGAAAGGTTCAAACATTTTGACAAAACATAGGAAATTAATGCAGCCTTCAAGTGTCATAAATAGGTAGTCAATCAAAAAATAAATAATAAAATTGCAGAAACTTACCAGATATTTTTGGAGAAGATGTGACACCGAGTGCAAGATTGGAAGAGTGATGCCACCTGAAGATCATCATGGCCAATGGAAGGACAAATTTCTTTTTTGATGAAGAGTTGGATAATATTCTATACATTACACAGTGTCCCACATAGGGATCTAGGTAACAATAACTAGGAAAACATTCTACCCTCACTAAACTAGTTCACCTCTTAATGTGGGGGAGTCTTCCCAAGTTTTAACTTAAAGCATGGTTACGGATGTAACCAACGCTTAAGAAAACTCATCGGGGGGGAGTATCATGTTTGCTAACTACTGCAGTCTGTGCTAACTACACAAATATTGTCTTGACAACAGGAAATAGGTGCATCACATAAAAGTTGTTTGGTTCAGTTGGATAAGGAGGCATGCAGAACCAAACCAAACAGGATCAAATGGAGACAATAGAACACAAGAGCGCTCTGAGGCAAGTGTGATATCCCCCACCTCTGTTTTCTCTGAAGATCCCAATTTGTTACTGAAGGAGAGCAGTTTTCAACTTTTCCATACAATTATTTGGACAGAGGCAAATTATGATAAGCCTATCACTCATGAATATACAACAAAAATAGTTTTACAACATCTGCAATTCAACAGAAGACTTTCATTAGTCGATACAAGCAGTTTCTACCAAACAAAGTGAAATAAACATATAAAGTTATAAGGCAAAATTATTAACTGAGGTAAAAATATAACATCATAAACTCCTGCAAAAACCATCCGATCTGAGCCAGAGTACAATATAATGTGCATCATCAGTGTACATAAACCCTGGTACCGAGTTTCGAAACATTTGGGACAAAATTGTAGGAGGAGCTGATTTCACAAAACAGGTTCCTTTTGTGGGATGGACGGACAGATGGACATCGCCACAACATAATCCCCTTAGGACTTCGTCCAGTGGGGGATCAAAAAAACCCACAAGTCTTGGTCTAGGACAGGGGTGTCCAGTTATGTGCCATGGAGGGCCAAGACCCTGCAGATTTTCTCTTCTACACAGTCTCTTCAGCAAGTGTTTTTGTGGAGTTTAGATTCCTTTATTAGTCCCACAATAGGGAAATTACAGGGCATCCACATGAGTGGATGAGGCAGCTACTGGTGCAGCACCCAGCCCTTTCACCATTCACACACATTCACACCTGGGCCAATTTAGAGTCTCCAATTAACCTAACTTGCACATTTTTGGCGTGTGGGAGGAAACCAGAGAAATCCCGGAGTAAACCCAGACATGGGGAGAATATGCAAACTCCACACAGATCACTGTTGGTTAGGGGCTGGGACTGAACCCAGGATCCCCCGATCAAGGGTAAATTGTTGTGCTGCCACAGTGCTAACCACTCCGCCACTGCGCTGCCCAGTTTTCACTTAACAGCAATCAGTGGGAAGAAATTAATTGGAATCTGCTGTTGAAGACACTGGTTGGAGGTAAAGCCTGCAGGGTCTTGGCCCTCCATGGCACATGATTGGACACCCCTGGTCTAGGACCTTGGTGTGGACTCTGACGTGTGAAAACGCCCTGAAAGTCATGTTCCTGGTACACAGTGTTGGTAGTGTGATCTTGACTATAACACTAGTGGTACAGTTAGATTGGTTTTATCTTTAATTAGAAAGAAGATCAAAACATTATATCTTGATATCGCTTAAGCTACGGTCACAAAGATTCTTATGAACAATGGGTTTGTAAGAATTGCCTAGTTCCTACAAATTCTGGAGTTTGCAAACATTCGTGGAAGGGGGCATAGTTTCTTATGGCTGCCATTCAATTCGCAAGAGCAACGTGAGGCATTCTTGAGAAATGAGGTGCTTTTCTGTCGTACAATGGCCCTAGAGTTCTTACGCTCTTCGTAAGGGTGCCTTGGGATCTTCTACAGCATACTTACTGCCATCTTACAAAAATGTGACAGGCTTTTAGCACATTTTGTCAGTACAAATGTTGCACAAATGACATATTTCCGCCTTACTTCCGACATACTTCTGCTGTACATAGACTGCTGTTGTTGTTTTTCCAGACTTATTCCTTTTTGTTTGTTTTTTTTTATATTGCACACACCACTGAAGAGAGAGAAACGGCGTTTCAATTCTCCTGTATGTCCTGTATGTATAGCAGTACTGACAAATAAAATCTTTGAATCTTGAATTTTTTGAGCGCCTCACTACCACCTCACGCACGCTGTACGAATCTCAGTACGAACAGGGATTCGTACGACGTTTCCTACGACCACTGTAAGGGGCCCTCAATAACACCTTAAGGTGTTCTTGAGTCATACTTAACCAACAATTTGCATAGTTCTTACCTTGTTCCAGTGGCATTCGTATGGCTGCTCTATGATGAGGGGTTTTCATGGGGCGTTTGTAGAAATCTTGGACAAGTTCATCGACCTAGCCACGAACTTATGAACGGTCTATGAATGCTGGATTCTCCTAGGGCCGCTTTAAGAAGGCCGTACAAAATGGTCCAAAATCATTTGTACAGTGTTCACAGCCATTCGCAAGGGTATTTGTGACTGTAGCTTTAATACAGTACCAAATTGTGGTGTTTGGACATGGTGGCTCACTGTAGGTGACGTCATTATGTGGTGAACTGGCCGTGGTGCAGGGTGGCCCTACCCATCTGTATATAGTTAAGTGTGGTATGAATAAAGTGTGTGTTCAATTCACTTCCGCTGTCAGTGACTCATTTCCAGACACAACAATGGCGACGAGGGTAAAAACAATAATGATACGACCCGTGCAACTGTTCCTCACTCTATCAGGTGAGCCATCGGTCCCTTGGAACCACTGGCACGAAGAATTCAAAGTCTTTATCAGCCAGCGCTGCCGGGCTGAACAACGCTAGCGATGATAGGCTAAAGGGGATGCTAATCTACAGTCTCGGTGCTGAGGGGCAGCGTGTGTTTCACTCTCTCGGCCCTGTGAGCACATACAAGGACTGTGTGGCTATAATGAGCAGGCATTTCACCAACACACGTAGCCTTATGGCACGAATAATCGCTTTCAGCTGATGCCATCAGGGTATTGACGAAACAACTCTTCAGTTTGCCACTGAGCTCCAGTTCCTGGCAAACACGTGTGCCTTTGACCACTTAGAGGAAGAGCTAATACGTGACAACCTAGCAGAGAATACTCCACTAGGAGTGGATAGCTGCGGGAGCAGATGATACTGGCAGGGAACGACCTTTAGCTAGACAAGGCTGTGAGGATGGTGTCCCAAATGGAAATGGCCACCCAGCTATCGAGGCAGCTAGTGGTGCCTAGCCAACAGACTCCTCACCCAGCCCAACGAGTGCAGGCCGACACCACCGCCACCCGGCGCTCAGGCCCCACATCTCCCTGCTACAATCAGAGGAGGTTGGGTAGGAAACGGGATAACATGGGTGAGTGCCCACCCTGCAATGACTGTGGTTCATCCAGACACCAAACTCATTCACCAGCCAGAGGGCTGAAATGCCACCACTGTAAAAAGCTCAACCATTTTGCCAAAGTCTGCCGCTCAACCATCACAAATTCAATGGCTTGCCCTTCAGGCCCAACTGCCATCCACATGGTCGGCGCCAAAAGCTGGCTGTTTAAATGGTGTACAGTACAACTGGACAGCATCAACGTGCCACTGCTGTTGGATACGGCGGCCTTGAGGTCCCTTCTAAGCGTGGCTACGGTCAGGAAATTGTTTTCCCGGAAGGCCATCACACCGAATACGGACGACTTATTCGACTATGGACACCTCAGGATCGGCATGGTGGGAACGGTCGCCTTTTCTGTATATTGCAGCCCTAAAACCATCCTATCGTTCACCTTTCAAGTAACACAGTGGGGGGCCAACTTGCTGGGCATTGACCTGATCAGCAAGTTGGGTTTCTCCATCACCGACCCAATAGGCTCCATTGTCCTGACAGTCTCCTCATCCTGGCAGCACCGTTGGCCGGTGCTCCTCACAGGACAGGGATGCCTCACCTCCTTCAATCACCGACCGCTCATTGATCCAACGGTGTCACCAAAAATCCAGCCCCTCCGCCGACTCCCCCTTGCACTGTGGGATGATGTCATGGTGGAGCTGCAGAAGCTCATGAACACCGGCATCATTGAATGGGTGAACGCTTCCCCCCAGATCTCCAATCTGGTCATGGTGAAGAAGAAGTCGGGCGGCCTGCGACCATGCATTAACCTCCGAATGGTGAACAAGGCAGTGATCCCCGACAAATATCCCTACCCACGACGAAGGAACTGACAGTAGCGTTCAACGGATCAAAAGTCTTTTCCAAACTGGACCTCCACCAAGGCTACCTGCAGGTACCCCTCCACCACGACAGCCGCAACCTGACAGCGTTTGTCACCCACATGAGAGTGTTCAGGTTCACCTGCATGCCTTTTAGCCTCAGTTCCGCTCCAAGCTGTTTCCAGAAAATCATGGCTACCATCTTCGCCAGCCTCACAGGGGTGGTGGTGTACTTGGATGATATTGTGGTACATGGCACAACATCGGCTTCCCATAATGCTCGCCTCGATAGGGTAATGGAGGGCCTCGCACTCAACGGGGAGAAGTGCATTTTTGGAACAGTGACCATGGAGTTCGTAGGGTTTCGCCTGACTGCCGAGGGCCTGAACCCGCTGCACTCAAACGTGGAGACTGTACTGCAACTGCCCGAACCATTATACCCCGCACAACTCTCATCCTTTTTGGGCATGGCAAATTTTTATGGGCACTTCATTCCCCGTTATTCAGAGACGATAGAGCCACTGTGCCCCTTCCTGAAGCAGAATGCACCCTGGGTGTGGATCCCGGCATGCTCTGCCACCATCAGCCAACTGAAGACACAGCTCACCTCTCCACCAGTACTCACCCACTTCGACCTGCAGAGCCCCACGTTTGTGACGTGCAATACTTCCAACACAGCAGTCAGGGCTGTTCTGTTGCAACTTCAAGGGGGGACCAAACGCCTAGTGGCGTTCGCCTTGAAGTCATTCACTTCGGCCAAACAGAAGTAATTAGTGGGAGAGTGGGAGACACTGGCATGTGTTTGGGTGTGTAAACGCTGGCATATGTACCTGTATGGACGACACTTCACACTGTGGACAGATCATAGGGCCCTCACAGAGCTGCTGGAAACATCGGGGTCGGGCACAAACCTCTGCGCATCTGCAGGTGGACAGAGAGACTACAAGCATACAACTTTACCACCCAGTTCATGCCGGGCAGAGAAAAACGTAGTGATGGACCTTTAGTCCCGGGGCCACACCTAACCCCACTCCGAACAGCGACCAAGACTTCCTGGAGCCAGAGCTGAGCCACATGCTGCATGGGCCACTCCAAAACACTGTCTGCCTGCAAGCGCTCCAGATGGCATCAGAACAGAATGTGACGCTGACCCAGCTGCGCACCTTCATCTGTGAGGGCGGGCCTGCCATTGTGCCAGGAGAACTGGCACCCTTCCACAGGATCAGGGACGATTTGTCGTGCTGGAATGATATCTGCGTGGCAAGAGGACACTGCACAGTGATTTCAGATGCATTAAAAGGCCACATCCTGACCATGGTACACGAGGGCCACCTGGCGTCATCAGAGTCAAAAAATATTGAACTCTTGAATGTAGCCAGGATGTGACCGACAACAGTGGTGGAATAATCCACTTGGTCACGTGGGCATACTGGTAGTCTACCCGGGTGCCCAGGTAGTTGTATAAAGTTCTTTAGTGTTTTTCAAGGGGGGAAGGGGTATATGTGGTGTTTGGATGTGGTGGCTCGCCGTAGGTGATGTCATCACGTGGTGAAATGGCCGTGGCACGGGGCAGTGCCACCCATCTGTATATAGTTAAGTGTGATATGACTAAAGTGTGTGTTCAGTTCACGTCCGCTGTCGGTGACTCATTTCCAGACATAACACAAATATTCAATGCAGTGCCCTAACATTTCATTTTGTACACTTGGACATGCACTAACAATAGTCTATCTCATCATTTATTCACTTGAGTACCAAGCTCCTTTGTCCGATTTTAGATTATATCTTATTTTTTTTTTGTTTTTTTGTTTTTTTACAGGGATGTAATACAGAAATGGGGCATCAGATATATTCTACACACACTGTATGATATCAAGTCTCAGTAAATACAAAAGGTGGTTTAAATGAAATGTTTGTGCGTCTGTACCTGTCTACAGCAGGGGTTCTGAGAGAATACCTCCACATCCCAGTGAGTGCGCCGCTCACAATAGAAGGGGCCACGCTGCCCGTTAAGATTGCAAATTCCACCAAGGGAAGTAGGCTTGGAGGAATTGCACTGCTATATTGGATGTGGCCTCCTGGCTGCAGGTACATGATAAGCACTTATCTGTTTGCACTAACATGCATTCAGGGGCTTCCTTTCCCCTTTCTGCTCGAGTACGTCTTCCATGTGTTGCCACTGCTGCATGCACAGATGCAGCGGCCGATGTTTACATCGCGGAAATATTATCTTCTACACAATGCAGAGGAAAGCAGCAAAAATAAGTTGTTGCCCACCCTGCCCCTCACCCCGGCTCATCCCTCTTATAATTAGCTCTCTTGTGCAGTTTTGTGCCGCACACAGCCGCACACAAAACAAGTGCTTCACGGGAGGAGCTATTTATCAACATTTCCATTTACCGCATGCTAAAAAGGACATAAAGCGGCACATTCTCCTCAGTTCACGGACAAACTCTTTTAATTCCACGAGGAAGCGAACAGGGTTTTTTTTCCCGTGGCAACGCACACGGCCAGACAAGCATATCACAAATAGTGGCAGGCAGGCGGATGGAGGGGCTCATAACAAGAGATCATCAGTAATTTTCAAAAGTACCGAGTTCCGCCACGAACGTCGCTCAGCGGGTCAGAAAGTGTACTTGACAGGAAATATGCATACTGAGTGGATCCTACTCCCCTGCTTTTCATTTGCATTGTGTATTGATTTTTTTGGTCCCATTTAATACAATATTATGTGTGGGTCCGCGGCGGCTTTTAGGTGTCTGTGGAGTGGACCGGTTCCATTGGAGGCTTAATGATAATTGCAGCTGGTAGAGGGAGGCTCAGGCAGATTTCATTGCAGGGCCATCAGGGCCCTCTCGCCCACCTCTGCTTCCATTCCTGTATACCCTCTCCTCACGCTGCGCACACGCACGCACACATGAGGAATGGTGGGGAATGAAGGAATGCTCAGAGAGAAAGTAAGCGTTGTTGATTCTGAAATAATTGTCAGCCACATTGTCATCAGTCACTGAACATTTACAAGAGGGGTCTTCAACATGTGGCTTGTCTGCCCGTTGGACTTCCTGTGAGTAAAAAGAAAAAATAATAAAGTTGCTAATTAATTCTGACAAAGTAACAAAATCAAAAGGAAAAAAAGTAGAAAATGTGCAAGAAACATAGGCACAAATTTGCGACAAAAACATTTGGAAATTTGGGAGAAAAAAAGCTGCAGATTTAAGAGAAAAATGCGGCAAATTCATGAGAAAATATCTGGAAATTTGAAATGAAATTTAGTAAGAAAATTAGTACAAATTCATAGGGAAAAATATGGATAAAGAGGTCACAAATTTAAGTGGAAAAAGTCACAACTTTATAAGAAAATATTTGCAAATGTAAAAGAAAATTGATTAAATTTACAGGAAGAAAGATCATAAATTTACGAGAAAAAAGTTGCACGTTTACAAGTAAGGTCATAAATTTAAGTAGGAAATAGTCACCAGTTTGCAAAAAAAGTGCAAATTTAAAAGAAAATCATTGCATATTTCTGGATTGCCAGGGTCATCTGGTGTTTCAGTGCACATTCATTCCACTTCTTGCCCTTCTTCTCGATACTGGCCCAAATCGCTTCACAACATCCTCTTCCCATCATCGTGGAAGTCGTCCAGGTGGTTGTTTCCAATCTCTTGGATGCCACTCAGCAACTGTGCATTTCCAACTGTTTTATGTGAACCTTGCAACTGTTATGATCTGGGTACAGTTAGGGATCATGCCCATGTTTTATGTTCATTTTGGGTTCTTTGCTTTTCATTAGTATTATTATTAGTAGTATTATGTAAACCCCCGTGTCTGCGTGGGTTTACTCCGGGATTTCTCCGGTTTCCTCCCACATGCCAAAAACATGCAAGTTAGGTTAATTGGCATCAAACTGGGGATTTTAAGTTGTCCTTAGGTATGACTGTGAGAGTGAATGGTTGTCTGTCTCTCTGTGTTGGCCCTGTGATGGACTGGTGATCTGTCCAGGGTGGACCCTGCCTCTCGCCCAAAGATGCTGGGATAGGCTCCAGCCCCCCCGTGACCCGAAAAGGATTAAGCGGAAGAAGATGGATGGATGGATTATTATCATTATGGATTTAGTCTTGTTATTTTTCATGCTTTATCCCTAGTCCCTGATTGTCCTATGTGTGTCATGATTCTGTTTCTGTTATATTTTTCACTGCCTTGTATTTTGGGTTGTTTGTTTATTGTGTTCATTATTATTATTAATTGTTCTTGGGTCTTTAGTCATGTTGTGTTTCCCCTGTGTCCAAGGTTGTGTGTTTCCAAACCTCTAGCCACTTCCTCATGTGTAACTGTTCAGCCCTTGATTGTTCTCCCACCTGTCCTGTGTCTTGCAATTATGAGTTCCCTATTTATGTTAGTGTGTGTTTGTGCTCAGTGTTGCATCCTCATTTACAATTCCCTCTCAGTGTTCCATGTCCGTGTTCTAGCATTCCATGTAAGTTGATTCTGCCTTGCCTAACTCATGTTTTATCTGCCCCAGTTTGGTCTTTGTTTTCAGCCCTTGTGCTGTCTTTGTGCTATCTTGTGTTTGTTTAATAAATTATACATCATTTTGCACCACACCCTGCCTGAGTCTGAGTCCTGCCTTTACTGCATATCTGCCTGGAAGGCAGATTATGCCAGTAGGATGCAACCAAATGGACTCAGTAGGCAAATGCAGTCAGGAGGAGCTGCTTGAACTGCATTTGGCGCTGGTTGAGTGGTACAAAATCTATCTAGTGAATGTTGATTGGAGGGACACTGCTCTGGAGGAGGCCCGGAGGATTGTGGTGAGCAGGCCTGAGTAGCTGTTTTATATCCATCAGCAACTCGTGGACTTTTTGGTCACTGCCAGACCCCTCCCTAACTCCACCCCTTAGTCAAACGCCAATGTGCCACCGCCAGCTGCTTCCCAGGCATCACCAGCATCTCCAGCTGTTCCCGAGGTGTGCACCACAGCTCCAGTCATCTCCAAGGTGTGCACTACAGCCCCAGCCGTCTCCAAGATGCACACTTCAGTTCCTGATGTTCTAGAGGCTGGTGTGCCTCAGTCACCTGTTCCTGAAGCTGGTATGCCCTCACCGTCTCTTCCTGAGACCGGTGCACCTTTGCCGTCTGTTCCTGAGGCTGGTGCACCTCTGTCATGTGTTCCAGAGGCTGGTGTGCCTCCACCATTTGTTCCCGAGGCCAGTGTGTCCCTGTCATGTGTTTCAGAGGATGGTGTGCCTCCGTCGTTTGTTCCAGAGGCCGGTGAGCTTCCGCCATCTGCTGCAGAGGCTGGTGCACCTGCACCTGCTGTTCCTGAGGCTGGTCCGCCTCAGTCATTGCTTGTGTGGGCTGCCATGCCCCCGTCGCCTGCTACTGAGGCCGGTGCGCTTCCACCAGCTGTTCCGGAGGCCGATGCGCCTCCACCATTTGTTCCAGAAGCTAGTGCACCTCCATCATTAGTTCCAGAGGCCGGCGCGCCTTCATCGTCTGCTTCTAAGGTCAGTGTGCCTTTGTTGTTTGCTCCAGAGTTTGGGGACTGCAGTTGTCTGTTCTTGAGGTGAGTGCGCCTCAGTAACTGTCTCCAGCTTACACATCCTGCTGTCCAGTCTGGTGGCCTAGAGATCTTGGGAGGCCACCCGGGTTGCCATGTTTTGCGGTCTGGGGGCCCCTGGACTGGGATAGGCCTCCCAACCCACCTGGTTCCCTGGTTGGGTGGTCCAGGAACTTTGGGAGGTCCCCTAATCCCCTTTCTTTTCTGATCTGGTGGCCTAGGGACCTGAGCAGGCCACCCTGTACTCCAGTCGGGGGTCCCATCGATGTCGGTAGTGGCTCTGACCCGCCTTATTCTCTGGCCCTGTGGTCCTGGGACTTTTAGAGACCACCTGATGGACTTTTTTTTTTTGTGGTTGTTGCATGACATTCCTGCACTTTGTTTCTTCCCACTGTGCCTTGTCCCCCTCCTCCCACCCGTTTTGGTGTTTTAGTGTTTTTTGTAGGGGTGTCTGGACTCCACCACTTAAAGGGGGGGGATTATGTTAGGATCTGGGCATGGTCAGGGACCGTGGTGTGTTTGTAGGTTTTAACTGTCTGAAATGAGCCTACTGGTCACTTAATTATCAAAAATTTTTTTCAAAACAATCAATTCTCTTAAACACACACACACACACACACACACACACACACACACACACACACACACACACACACACACACACACACACAGCCTTTATCTAATTTTTCTCTCCCAGAAATGCCAGAAACATTTTTGACTATTCCGTCTAAATCATATATGTCATGATTAGAAAAAGCCAACCCACTGCCGTCCTTGAGACCTGCCCATTGCCTAATTATTAGCCCGCCTCGCTGTCTGTCATGTAGATGGAAGGGGTGTTAAAGGTAGCCGATTAGCCCCTGAGCTATTAGCCCTCATGCTAACACTGGTACCGGGAAGCTTGAACCAAGCATGGCTTATATTGTTATTTTCTTCAGATCTTAGTCACTCTAGTTACCTGACTTTGACTTGATGTTAACAATGCAGTGTTTACCTGAAGTGACATTGCAGGTTTAGGACATTCCAATAAAGTTTCCCAATGGAGAACGGCATGAGAGCATCACATTTTCCACATGTGACAGAAGTACATGTAATGCAGGCCACTATTGTTGACAGACATTTGAGTGGCCTAGATTCAAATTATGGAAAAACATTCCACAGAGGAATGTGATCAATCTCGGAAACAAAGTTCTGATCCAAAGGTTCAATATTCCCCAAAACTGGACACCTACTTACTGCCTTTGAACTGGGTGACCACAGTGCAGAAAGAAATTCATATTAATGTTCCCAACTCACCCATGTGATCACTTTTTACATTAACACAAGGAGAGGAACACATACCCTCACAATTCCCAAATTCTCTGTGGTCGACAGGAAAGGCAGATGTAGACTTAATAAGAAATGCAGAATTGGTTAAAATAAATGCTAAATCTCATTATAGGCCTTACCAAACACAGTATCCTCTACATCCTGCAATAGACTTACACAATGGTCCTCTCCGGCATACAACTAGGAACATACCGGTCGCTATGGAGGGTGAGAATATGTATGGGCACATAATCATACCATGTAGGATAACTAAATAGACGGTTATGCTGTTTCATCCCACCTAGCAACAATGCTCTGCACTGTGTGTGTTTATATATTTACATATTTATTCCATCTAGCTACAATGCTCTGCACTGGGTGTGTTTATATTTATATATCTATATATTTATTCCATCTAGCTACAATGCTCCGCACTGTGTTTTTATATATCTACATATTATTCCATCTAGCTACATTGCTCCGCACTGTGTGTGTTTATATACTTGCATATTTATTCCACCTAGCTGCAATGCTCCATACTGTGGGTGTTTATATATTTACATATTTATTCCATCTAGCTACAATGCTCTGCACTGTGTGTTCATATATTCATATATTTATTCCATCCAGCTACAATGCTCTGCACTGTGTGTCTGTGTGTGTGTGTGTGTATATATATATTTTATAGTAATATGTACATATGTATATTAGCTGCTCTTGCTTGCTTGTTTTTTCTTGCCTTCTGATTGTTGCTCTGAGTGTTGCTATCCCTGTGCTGTTGCAATCCTGGAATTTCCCCGTTGTGGGACTAATAAAGGCTTATCTTATCTTATCTTATCTTATCTTATCTTATCCTGAAGCCCAAGAAGGCATTAAACCAGTCATACAGGACCTGAGAGCAGCAGGTGTCATTATTCCATGCCCAAATTTTCCATGTAACACACCATTGTTTCCTGTGAGGAGGGCTGGGCCATCTTCCAGATGGAGAGTGGTCCAGGACCTTCAGGCAGTAAACAAAGCAGTTATCCCAAGAGCTGTTTCAGTCCCCGACCCACACACTTTGTTGAATGATCTACAATCACAAATGAAATATTTCACAGTGATAGACATCAGCAATGCTTTTTTCAGCATCCCCATACATCCAGATCATCAGTTTTGGTTTGCATTCACATTTGAAAACAAGAGGTACACATTCATCAGACTACCACAAGGTTACTGTGAATCACCAACCATTTTTTTTTCACAGGCAATGTCGGCAAACTTGGCACAGTTTATTCCTCCTAATGGGAGCCAGTTGCTCCTTTACGTTGACGACATTTTGCTGGCATCACCTGATGAAGAAACATGCAAACAAGACACCATTGCCTTACTGAAATTTTTAGCAGAACAAGGTGACAAAGTCAACAAGGAAAAATTACAGTTGTGGAAAAAAGAAGTTAAATATTTAGGCCACATTTTGTCAGCAGAAGGCGAACCTCATGACTGTTTTGCAGAAATTGAGAGTGAAACATTACCACGCCCCGATTTACAGGACACACCTTTGGAGAAGTGTGATCTCACACTGTTTGTTGACGGCTGCTCCAAACGTGACTGTACTGGTTCAGACTTATATGGTTTTGCTGTTGTCACCCATGATACTGTTTTAACACTAGAAGACCCAGACATTAGCCCTCTTGTGGCCACTTGATGGTCCCCCTATGGGTTTTCTAGCCAAAAAGGCCAAATGGCCCCTCTCTGGGACTTCTAGTGTTAAGAGCACAAAAACTCCCACCACATTATTCTGCACAGGCAGCTGAATTAGTTGCTCTAACTGAAATTTGTAAATTAGGCCAAGGGAAAGCACTCACAGTGTATACTGACAGCCAGTATGCATTCTCTACCATCCATCACTTCACGCAACAGTGGAAGAAAAGAGGCATGATTACAAAGACCTCATCTTAAAACTGTTAGTGTAAAACTTACATCTAAATTAGCCATACGCAAATGTGCTGCACACATTAATGGCACAGATCAACTCTCCAAGGACAAACACTTGCAGACAATACCACAAAAGCAGCTGCACAAGGTCATACAGGAAACCACACCACAGCATCACTTCTTTTAACACTGACAAAAAACTTATCATTGACGCGCAAACTGTTTCAGCAGGCCTTCACTCTGCTACATGGGGTTTCCCATGTAGCAAAGGGGGGTATGATTAGTAAAAATAATTAATAATGTATGATTAGTAAAAAAAATTACTACTCAATTTTGTAAGAAGAAAACAATGTTTAAGGGAACTTAAGGCCTGAAAAAGGCACCTTCCCTGCATCAACCTATCTATTTTGAAACATTTGCATGGATTTCATTGAGTTAAATAAATGTGAAGGCAAAAAATATTGTTTGGTTATTTGTGACATGTTTACCAAATGGACAGAAGCCTTCCCTTGCACTCCCCCAAATGCTGCTACAGTAGCAAAGAAACTGTTAGCAGAAATTGTGCCCAGATTTGGAATAACTGAAAAGATTTTCTCAGATAATGGAACACATTTTGTAAATTAGATTATATCACACTTAGGTACAACACTCAACATTAACTTAGAAAACCACTCAGCTTACCATCCACAATCTGCAGGATTAGTGTAACACACAAATAGGACTGTTAAAGAAGGCTTAGGAAAATAGTGACAGAAATAGGAAAAATAATGGATGGCAATCCCTACATACTCCCACCATTAAGGCCATTTAATTCAGGTGATGGGGAAGGGTGTTTAGCTGATTACATGCAAAGAATGTTGGCTGACAGATTTTGTTCATGCTGCTCTTCCCAGGAGGGACCACGGGGAAGCACCAATCTTGGCCAAACCGGGGGATCTGGTCCTTATCAAAGTCATCAAAACGAAAAAATGGGCCGATGCTCCTTGGTAAGGACCATACAAAGTCATCCTGGCACCACCGCACGGCGAAGTGGTTGGCACTGCGGCAGCACAGCAACTCACCCTTGGCCATGGGATCCCTGGTTCAATCCCAGCCCCTGACCAACAGTGATCTGTGTGGAGTTTGCATGTTCTCCCCGTGTCTGTATGGGTTTTCTCCGAGAGTTCTCCGGTTTCCTCCCACAGGCCAAAAACATGCAGATTAGGTTAATTGGAGACTCTAAAAGTGGCCCTAGGTGTGAATTTGTGTATGAATAGTAAAGGGATAGCGCCGTACTGTGGCTGCTTCATCCATCCAGGTGGATGCCCTCAATTTCCCCTATGGGGATCAATAAAGTATACAAAATTAAAAAAAAAAACAAAACAAAAAAAAAACATCAGAAAGTCGAAGGACATGACTCCTGGGTGCTTTTGATACATTACTGACATATTATTCGGCCCAGGAAACACGCATGCAGGCTCGGACAGATTTGAAAGCTTTATTCAACAATAATGTGTGTGTGTGGATGCGTGTATGCGAGATGTGAATGTGGTGTGGGTGGAGGATGAGGTCAGGACAGAGCAGTTCGCCGTTCAGCCAGGCAACCCTATGAGAGAGGAGAGCAGGGGTTAGCTGGGCAACGACACGGGAAAGTGACGATGTTATTGTGCTTACTTGTAGCGACGCGGTGGCTGGCGTGGCAAGTCCCAAGCCTGGGAGACAGCGTTCTGCAGTGCGTCCGTGAAGATGCGGCAAGTGGAGGAGCAGCGTGATGAGGGAGAGTGAGTCCGCCGCCAAGGGGATCCACCTGTGCACAGGGGAAGACTGGATGGAGAAGGTAAGGCAAAATGACAGCTTACGTGTCCGATGAGGAAAACAGCTGGCCCGAACGACAGGGAAGTAGCTGTGGAGAAACGCAGGGAGACAGACGGCTCCAGGCCACAGCTCAGGGCAGGATGGAATAAATAGCAGAGTTAACGAGGCGCAGGTGTGCGCGCAGCTGAGGTGGAGGCCCGTGAGCTGCGGGTGATGACAATTACAAACTTTACCCCGTACAAAACCCTCAGCAAGAAACTATTCAATCCTCATTCCCTCAGCAAGACTGTTTCTATTTTAATCCCCATTGCAAACTACATCACAAAAAACAAAAGGGGATCCTCAACAAGTGACTGTTTAACTGTTTTTTTTTTCTGTTGTTTATCATGGGGAGACAAAATGCCAGAGAGAGCAGGTTGGCAGCTGAAAGATGTGAATGGTACACGTTTTTTCATCATCATCATCATCATCATCATCATCATCATCAGTGTTGCACCTTGTTGCAACACTTTTATTTTGGTTATTTTTAGGGACATCATTACCCATCTATCATAGGGCTAGATACATTACTCACGCAGACCATGACTGGCTAGAAGGTTCAGGTCATCAGGATCATGTTTTTGCTGGTAGTGTGTGGTGGAAGTATGCTAATTACACAGCAAAATCAGCTAATTGTTCAAACTGCTATGTGTGTTCTCTGCTCCCACTGCCAGTTGGTCAAATATCTGTCACTGTTAAACTAATGGAACTATCAGAAGCTGTTTGTTTCTTGCAAGAGGCAATGTATAGAAATAGTACAGCAAGCATTACTTTGAATCACACCTGTCACATTGCTTATGACTCCACTGACCGGAGACACGATGACACCCCTTTCTCAGTAAAGGCAAGGTTAATCTCGCTGGGGAATTTCTCCTTTTGTCTTAAAGGGTGTAAACGTCTCTCTGGGCAGCTTACCACTTTTAATTGTGCAATGGTGCATAGTGCGTCTTGCCCCTGCACTGATACCTGCTGGACCAGCGAAGTGGGCAAAAGTTGTCCTGAAGATCTTTTTTGTCAGTCTAGAAGCCTGGAAGGAAATGTCACCCTGCAGGAGCTCTGTAGCACTGCCATTTGTGATTCTTACAAGCATGGCACGCATATGGTGACAGGGGGATGGTGGCTGTATGACCATCGTGCCTACTCACACCATCCCATGAATTGGGGAGGGGTGTGTGCCCCGTAGTTGTGACTGACCACACTATCATATTGTCGGCAGGACAGGTGGGCAGGGTGAAGAGGGATGTCTCCTTTGCACCACATGATCCCATCTGGGGCACAGATGTGCCGGAAGAATTCAAGTTAGAAACCGTGGGGCAGGAGGTACTTAACTCTTTGTTCCCTTTGGTGGGAGTGGCTAAGAATACCTTATGGATTGAAACTACTAGTTACAGACTACACCCATTTGTGAATTTTTCTTTATCTTCTTTTTCTGGTATACATGAGGAATTAACAGCTTTTAGCCTTATGTTAGCTCAAAATAGAATGGTTCTTGATCAAATAACTGCCGCCTGAGGGTGTGTGTGTGTAGTTGTAGGTGATTATTGTTGTACTTTTATCCCTGAAAATGATGCAGATGGTCACGTGATTGCCTCAGCCATACAGCATTTGACTGCTTTGCAAGCTGGTATGGCCAGGGACAATGTCACTGATGAACATACCTGGTTGCTACGTCTGTAAAATGACTGAGCAGGAGGCAAGTCTTCATGCAGCATCATCTGCCGCCTCGGGCGCCTCACTGTACTGCCCAGCGCCCTTCGTTCGTCCAAGGTGCATGGAGCTCCAGCACTGAGGCACTGCCCAACCTTCATGGTGCATGACTGTTGCTGCTCACTCCTGGTGTTCACCACAACGCCCTCGCCAATGTCCTTCTCTGACCCAGGCACCTTGCCGCTGCATCCAGCACTCACGTACCAGGCGCCCTGCCGCGTCGTCACCGTACCCAGCCGCAGCTGTTCTCCCTCTGGGCTCTCAGCATCACTCCCGTTGGTCCCACTGTCCGACTCGGGCGCCTCATTGCTGCTCCCAGTGCCCTCGACCCAGGCATTCTGCTGCATCGTCTCCACACCCTCCAGTCGCTGCTCTTCCCCAGGGCCCTCAGCCTGCATGGTCCAGCTCTCCCACTGCTTAGCTTCTAGCGCGGGGTTGACTCCTGTCTCCACACTGGCCATGAGGTCACCGCCTCACCTGGGATCTCCAGAAATGGCAGTAAATTTCAAGGTATCCAGCACGCACCCATTTTTCACCTTGTCGCCAAATGTTAAGTCTGTAAAATGACTGAGCAGGAGGCGAGTCTTCATGCAGCCAACTGAACTTTATTATAGTGAACTTGGTTTATATACAGAGTGGGCCATGCCCACCTGACGTCACCTAGTGGGTGGGCATGGCTTCACATACACACACATTCTCATACACAACACTGGTTAAGTTAGTTATTCTCTTCATGGAGAGGTCTCATCATGAACCTGTTAATGATTTTTGTGGTATTATTTTTGGCTTTTTCTTGTGTCATTCCCTGCATCCGTAGTATGATGAGACTTGTTCATGTTAATTTAGTGATGTACCATGGAGTAATTGCCGGGGATGGTGGCGATGAAGAACCAACAGTGCGAACTCAAGGTGTCTCTCCATGACCCAAGTACAGAGTAAAAGTATGACTGACATGCAGAAAACCGAGAGGAGTTACATGAACATGATGTGAAGTTGAAATGTGCTACTTATATGTAAATACATTTATGAAATTTGAAGCATTACTTTTACTTTTATTTTGTTTTTATGTTATTCTCATTTCCCTGTTACCACATGGTTCACCAGTCCACAATATAACTTGCTTCACACCGGCCCATCTCCCAATGATTTCACCATGATTCTGCAGCAGGTTGCTGGCACTGGTGTGCTGGTCACAGCAACTGCCTACGCTGCAACCCAAGGCTGCTGGCTGAAGGCTGCTGGCTGTCACAGTCACCTCCCCCACCATCCTCTGGGGCTCTGCACGAGTCTGCTCTACTCTCGCAGGCAACGTAAGGGAGCCACTTCATGATGGGGCATCCCCCAGCTGGCTGTGGGAGAGGAGCAGAGTCCTGCGGAGCAGCTCGGTCAGCAGTCTTGGGTTACGCCAATCGGTGGGTCACCCGGCATGTGGTGCTGGCCATTTGTTGTGGCATCCTGGCAAAGTTGTTGGGGGATGGGCTGGAGTGACGCGAGATACACAAACAGCTGCGGATCAGTGAACCAGTGCTGCTCATCCAAGCTAGAAGGAGCCTAGAAGCTACTCAGCTAATGGCTAACTGACATAAGAGGGAGGGCGGAGTTGAATAGTTGAAGGATGTTTCTTAAAGTAATAGGCTTTAAATCAGAGCGTTTCAAGAAAACCAGGAAAAATACAAAACAAACTTGCTTCAATAATTTAAAAAAATAAAGAAAATGTGAACAAAATATGTCACAAACACTTCATTAAGACATGTGTGAGCTGTTAAAATGTGGAAAAAGTGTGGTCAGTGACCCCTTTAAGTCAATTAAATGCAATTTCTTTGATATTAAAAGTGATATCAATAAATGAAACAATTCACAGTAATGCAGTAATGTGACATAAGCACACATACTTGAACAGCTGTCACTGCCAAACGACATCAATCTAACTTTTGATCCTGCTACCAGAAAACAGCAGTAAACCCTGATCATCTGACACCGGTCACCGCGGCAAAAATGCCACCACAAGATGGCACAGTAAACAAGTCAATCGCTGAATTGGTCTATAGGTTACCAGGCTGTAGTCATCTCTAATTAGAGGGAGATGCTCAAAAGCCTATATCTTTCTTCTGTTTATTCCAATAACCTTTTCTGGAGCATACACTGGGACAGGCTGCTCTGCATGCAGCCTTAAAAGCACAGAAGCGTCAGCGGCTGGGAGATGCAAATCATCCCCCCAGAGACCCTGATTAATGTCATTACTGTTACACAGTTGGTCACATTGTGGCTCCCTTTGAGGACAAAAATAAAAGTCAAATATGTAACTCCCTAATAACACGATACTTATCGCAGCAATGGCTTATAAAGCTGTTAAACCGTGACACCAAAACACACAAATCATATTAAGACCCTGGTCACGCTCCGCAGCGCTCTCCTTTCACACACCCACGCTGAGGTTAGAGATTATTAAACTGTCACAGACAGTGGGAGTGATAAGCTGCTATTTGGTCTACAAATTAGGCATAATTAAGGGGACGAGCTGCCAAACAGAGAGGCAGATATCTTCATCTGGCCCGAGTGTGACAGCACCTCATTCCTGGATTTACACAGACGAACCAGACAGCGGGGCAGCTCCTCTCTGGATATACAACTTTGGCCAGCTTCCTTTAAAGGGGTCATTGACTGAAAAATTGTGTTTTTGGAGATTTTAACCCTCTGGAATGCATCTACTAGTCATGTGATTAATGAAAAAATATCAAAACACTCACTTCTCTTACAGAAAACACATAGCTTCTGTAGTGTTTATGTCTCCTACTAGCTGGACACCGCCCGCCACAGCTAATGATGTTGGGCAATTAAAAGTTTTAATCGCGATTAATATTTTGGAACGTTGAGTTAATCTCGATTAATAACACGTTAATTTTCCATTCAAATACAGTGTACCTTAAGTTGGTAATTTTTCAAGTTTCTCATACTGTTTTATACAACAGTTAGTTCCAACCGAGCAATTTGATTGGACAATAGAAATTCCAGGCGTTACTAAAATCCACGATAATTGCACTTCAGTGTTTCAGTGGATATGTATCACTCCGCTTCAAAGGTGTTCATGTAGCCGTTAATTACTAACGTTAATTTACTGCCAACTAACTCTCAGTGACAACTGTAATACTGTGTTGAATAATTTCCACAGTGAGGCGCTGTTTGAAAAGATTTTTTACCTGACCTGGAAGTCCCACCCTTTTGAAAAAAGCCTTATTTAGCTTACAGCCTGGCCTTGTATAAACATTGTGAAGCCATTAAAAAAAAATAGGCAGTGCTAGAGTTGGATTTATTGTCTCAGAATCAGAATCAGAATCAGAATCAGAATCAGATTTATTGCCATTGTTCATGTAGTACACAAACTAGGAATTTGTCTCGGTGCCATGCTGCAACATTAAAAACATGATGAGAAAATGTCTCGATTAACAAACCACAATACCTTTGTGATGACGGACTCTGTTTCATCTGAAAATGTGAAGAAAAGTGAGCAAAGTGTGCTAAATCGCTAGCATGCTAACTACAATCCACCGGCTAGCTACAGGCATTGGCTACGTTTTGATCTGGAGTCTTCTGCAGTACCGACTCAACAGGTTTGTTTTATAAACACATTACTTTTGCACTTGACAATATTTATTTTGTTTACGTGTGTGAAATGACAATAGATGTCTTCATGCTGATTGAGATGTTTAGCAACAGTTACTGGCTACATTTAGACAGGACTATTTTTTTCTCCACTGCACAAAATAACTGGTTAAACAAACAAATCATATGTTATCCAGTTTTGCTGTCATTTAATAAATTGTGCTTGCGGAATTGTTGTATAAAAGCAATATTACACTCAAGCTTGTCGTGGTATCATGAATATACTAACTATGGGGAGGGCATTAGACGTATCACGCCCGCAGTTACTATATTCATTGATACCGTACTCCCTCTCATGTAATATTGCTTAAATAAACATGGGAGAGGACAAATATGCTTGTTTTATTCACGTACATGTTTATTAAAGCTTTCATCATATCCAAAATGACAAAAACTATCCAGAATATTCTCCAAAAAATCCACAAAAGTACTACTGCATGTGCAAACAACAGAATGCCAGGGCTCAGTAACATCACTGCAACATTACTGATAATACTGACACAACTCAGCATCCAACTCCACTCCCATAGCAAACATCCACCACTTTCAAAACAGACTCCTACTCACCTGCTGACAGCTGGACCTGAAGCTATGAGGATGAAACAGGTGGAGTGTTTGTCTGTGTCAGCTGCTGGCAGCTGGCTACATCCGTAGCACATAGCTGTTTAAACTGCTAGCCAGCTAGCCAACTTCCAAAGAAGAAGAAGAAGTGACATCCAGGCAAAGTTTTGGACGAGGCTGTGACAATTATCCAGGTGAGAGCTGTTATGTATGTAAAATACCTCTATAACGGATGAGGCCAAATGACTGGATGAACTCAGCTTTATTGAACATTGTAACAAGCAGACACACAGTAGACACTAGGCAGAGGGCACCGGTTGAAGTCACCGTATAATGGATGCCCTCTGCTATTTATAGGGCGGTGCAGTGGCGGAACAGGAAGTGCCCGCCACTACACCGCACTTCACAATAAAGGTGTCAAACACCAACACCACAAAAGCTCCGACGGATAACATTATAAACAAACATGACTGCGTTTTGGGGATTGTCATCACTGTGATCCAGCTTGTGTGACTTTTCAATGTCTGTATGGTGCAGAGCAGCTTCAGTATGGAGTGCAGCTAGGCCAAAAAGATACTGTTCACACTTTCTGCCATTAACTGTGATCACAAAATTTGTCGACGTTAAAGGGGATGTAGGGTTAATGGGCGACTAATGCAATAACGCCGACACCACTAGTTCTAACTCCTCGACGCCATGGAAAGGTAAGCCCAGCCTTGATCCTGCCAACAACTCTATTATTGGCCAACCTACCTGTCTGTCTGCCAGCGTGTAGATGAGTGGGGAACCCAAGCTTCAGAGCTTACAGTGCTACAAGGGCATTAGCTCACCAAGCACAGTTTATACTTAATAATGTTATATCTTTAGATTTCAGTCATCTTAATAGACATCCCTGTTTCAGCTGGTTCACAATCAATAATATATCTTGCATCATTCTGGCTTATTTTATTATATTTTTCCCATAATGCTACATTGAACCGTTAGCATTATTACTTTCTGTAACCAAGACCCAAGGTGGCTTGCTGAAGCTAGCAGTTTAGCCGCTCATTCATGGCTGTTTCTGTGCTTACTGTACTCCACGGATCGGTCATGTCCTAGCAATCACTGCGATGCTTTATTTCATTCATTCTTTCAGACAAATTTATGGTAGTTGGCTCAGGCTCACTATCCAAGCTAGAAGCTAACTTGATAACGTTAGGAATAGTGAGGCATGAGGGAGGGCGGCGTTAACTGTGGCATTTAAAAAGACATGCACTGACATATTTTGCTCTGAAACGCTCTACTGACTATATGAAACCACATTAAACTGGTAAGAAAACATACATCCCTCCAAGCTTTTGCTTTCAAATATTGATCATGGTGTCTTTTTAGTGTAATTCTGACTGGCTGGTGACAGAGGCAACTTCATGTGCCCTCAGCGCAGTAGTAAAACCTGCTGAGATCATTGAGCACATCATACGCTTAACAACAAAGGAAATGAACAGAAAATAGATGCTCTTGGCAGAAAAAAAAAGTTTTCTGTGGACACACAGCCTAAAACTTCTGAATAAACTTAAAGATTTAAAATGCTAGTTTAAAAGCTAAAACTGTATTTGCATAAAAGGAGAAATAGCTTAAAGATTTTGAAAAGTAGCTTTAAAATGCTAATTAAAAGCTTAAAACTGCTACTCTTTTCCTTTTCTCCCAGCTCTCCCTACAGGCCTCCCACACCTCTCCCCTAGAACTTCAGTGCAGTCATAAGAAAAATTAACAAAATTTAGAAAGTCACTAAGTACACGAAACAGACAGGAATGAATAGAAGTGTTTAGGGATTTACCTGTTGTGTGCTGTAAATCTTTCATCGCCAACCAAAAGTTGTATATTGTAGGATGAGCTGCCCGGCTGGAGTCCATGACAGCCTTCTTCTTCCTTTTTTTTATTTTAGTTTTTCCCCCAAGGGCTTAATGCTCATCCCTTGTTTATATCTGCAGCCACCAACAGACATGCACAAACATTAATGAGATTAAGAGGAAGCGCTGTGCAATATTTATTAGGCTCGACAAACACTTGTGGGCTTTAGTGTGCCAGGAGCGGGGACTCTCTCCAGGGGCCGCACAGCCGAGGAGAGGCAGATGTCTCGAATTGCCGAGAGGATCTGCCACCCCTCAAGACTGCTGCTCCACTTCTGCATGCAACTTTAAAATACACTTGTGTGCGTGACTGTGTGTGTTTGCATCTCTGCGTGCTGCCAATAAATTCCCTCCCTTCCCTCCTTCCTTCTTTCTGCTCACATGTTGCCTCCTCTCAGATTTTTATTGTCTGTTACGAGTTTAAAAATGCATACATGAGGATTGTTGTGAACTACAGCTGGGCGATACAGTCTCAAAATAAAATTCCTGATTTTTTTTCTAATACCACATTTAATATTTAATTTTAATAATTTTTTAACTACAAAAGAAAAGGAATTATTTCAAATAAGATCTTTTTATTTCAAAGCAAACCAAAAAAATGAACATAAACAATAAAGGGATCCTCCATCATCTTAAAGCTGAATAAATGAAAGCACTAAGGTCTAATGCCTTGGTGCCTGTGGCATGGTAGCATGGGGGGCTGTAAAAAAAAGTCAGAGTTACTATAATACCTTTTTTCACAACTGCATTGATAGTAAAGGTGAGTTAAATTTGTGTTTATTTTGAAAATAAAGCCTTATCTGGAAATTGTGACAAACTAAAAGTCGAGAAAATATGGCGATACAATGATACAAGCCTTTAGTTCCAGCTGATTTTGAGCGGGTGAGCTGAAAAGCTACTAAAAGACATACAGACACAGACACATGGAGTGATTACCGTATGCCTATGTTGCCTTTGCGCCAAGGCATAAAAATACAGAAGCACAAGAATAAATTTAGGAGCACAAAGAAAAAAGCTGGAGTAGCAGATTTTATTAATCGAATAGTTACATGATACCGTGCAATAGCAGGTAAACGTATCAAAATTTCCAAAAGTAAAGGAATAATTATGAATATTATGAATCTTAGAAAAAGTTGTTGCTATGCAATTATTTGACCACCTGCAGGGAAATGGTTTATTTGAAAAGTTTCAATTTGGGTTTAGAATCCATCATAGTACTGAAACAGCCTTAGCAAAGGTCACTAACGACCTCCTCATTGCATCTGATAATGGACTGGTTTCTGTACTTGTCCTTTTAGACCTTAGTGCAGCTTTTGATACTATTGATCATAATATTCTACTTGATAGATTAGAACACTATGTTGGACTTAATGGAACTTTGTTGCAGTGGTTTAGATCTTATTTATCTGATAGGTTCCAGTTTGTTCATGTAAATAATGAGTTTTCTTTCAACTCAAAGCTTAGTCATGGAGTTCCACAGGGATCTGTGCTAGGCCCTACTCTTTTTAGTTTATATATGCTTCCGTTAGGCAACATTATTAGAAAGCACTGTATACATTTTCATTGTTATGCAGATGACACACAATTATACCTGTCAGTGAAGCCAGATGATAGTAATCAATTAGCCAAGTTAGAAGCCTGTCTTAAGGAAATCAAAGCTTGGATGGCTTGTAATTTCCTGCTATTAAATTCAGATAAGACTGAAGTCATTCTTGTTGGTCCAAAAAACCTTAGAAATACCTTTCCAAATCAAACTTTCAGTTTGGATGTGGTTACTCTTTCTCTTAATAGCTCTGTGAGGAACCTTGGAATTATTTTTGATCAAGATCTGTCCTTCAATTCACATATTAAATTTGTTTCTAAGACTGCCTTCTATCATTTGTGTAATATTGCCAAGATTAGGAGCATCTTGTCTTAGAGTGATGCTGAGAAACTGATCCACGCTTTTGTTAGCTCGAGATTAGATTATTGTAATTCTTTATTATCAGGCTGTCCTAAAACATCTTTAAAGTCTTCAGCTGATCCAAAATGCTGCAGCAAGAGTTTTAACAGGTACTAGAAAGAGAGATCATATCTCTCCGGTTCTGGCCTCCCTTCATTGGCTTCCCATAGAGTTTAGAATTAAGTTTAAAATCCTTCTTCTTACTTACAAAGCTCTAAACAATCAGGCTCCTTTTTATTTAAAAGATCTGATACTACCGTATTATCCTAACAGAGCACTACGCTCCCAAAATGCAGGTTTACTTGTAATACCTAGAATCTCCAAAAGTACAATGGGAGGCAGAGCCTTCAGTTATCAAGCTCCTCTCCTGTGGAACCAGCTGCCAATCTGGATTCGGGAGTCAGACTCGATCTCCGTTTTTAAGAATAGGGATAAAACCTACCTTTTTGTTATAGCCTACAATTAGGGAGGGATCATGTGTTTCTGAACCCTCCCTTAGTTATGCTGCTAATAGGTTTAGTCAGCCGGGGGACCTCCAATAATGCATTGGGCCTCACTCCTTTCTTCACTCTCAATGAAATATTTTTTTCTGCTGGTCATTAACATCTGTTTGTTCTCTCCCATAGATTGAGTCCCCATCGTGCTGTTTGCTCTCTACATGTCTGTTCTTTTCATCTTCTCTGTCCCCTCACCCCCCAGCCAGTCGTAGCAGATGACTGCCCCTCCCTGAGCCTGGTTCTGCTGGAGGTTTCTTCCTGTTAAAAGGGAGTTTTTCCTCTCCACCGTCGCCAAGTGCTTGCTGACAGGGGATCGCCTGATTGCTGGGTTCTTTCTGCAACTGTGGGGGTTCCCCCTACAGTTGATAGTGCTATGAGATGACTGTTGTTGTGAAATGGCGCTATATAAATAAAGTTGAATTGAATATTATATCTGAATGGTCTGGAATGTTTCACACTTATGTGTAATGAATATTGAGAGTTTCTTAAATAATCTTTCAAAAAACTAAGTTTGTCCAGACATTAATTTATTAAAATACAGTAGCAGTTTCTGGTATAATCAGTAAAGATGTAATATTCTTATTTAGCTTCCAGTCTGTTCTCGTCACAGCTGCTCTGACTGCTGACCCTCAGCTTCACCACCGTGAACCTCAGAGAGACAAAGAGGAAAGAAAAACGGCAAAAAATGTGATTTTTGTTATAGATGTAATACATATAAAAATACAGATGTCATGTTTCTCCTCAGCTTAATAAATTGCTTGGTTTTGTGAGTGAATCATTTTAAAGTGAGTGAATGAAGCAGGTCACACCGTGGTGTTTTTATATGACTGATATTAGTATGAAAACTTTAAAAAATCAGCTGAACTTTAGAGAAGACTATTTAACAGGTTAAATTAATGGAACCAAGCAGTCTCCATACAGGAAAAAAATAAGATGTTGGAAATGTTGGATGTTGTTGTTGTCACCTAGTGCTTGCTCATAGGGGATCGTCTGATTGCTGAGTCTTTCTGTGACTGTGTGATTTTTTTTATCTGCACTGTGGCGCCACGAGACGGCTTTTGTTGTGATGTGGCACATTATAAATAAAGCTGAATTGAATTGAATTGAGTTGAAAAACAAAAGTGATGTAACATAAGCTTTAAGAATCAAATATTGCAGTTGTAGGAGTTATTAGTGTTTTAATATTGAAATTGCTGCATAATTTAAGCCCAAAAACTTACTTTTAAATGCTTTTTCCTCCACACAGCCGTCTGCTGCAGTCCGCCATGTTTTTGAGGCGAGGAATGTTGGGACTTGCAGTTTTTACTGATGAACTGAAAATTCCAGGAAGAAAATACCTCGTCCTTCCTCTGCAAAACTAAACAGCAAAACCAGTAAGAAAATAATCGATGTAATGAATAAATGGTGTAGTTGCTGAATGCTTGTTTTTTTTTTCTTCCAGTAACCACTATTTATCTCTCAGCTGCAGATCAACTGTGACAGGAAGTCATCCATGTGGTGTAAAAAAGTCACACTGCCGCCTCTAATGGCCTGACATAGTTATTACAATACCTTTTTCCCAGCTCCATTGACTGTAAAGGTGAGTTAAATTTATATTTATTTAGAATACAAAGCCTTATCTTGAAATTCTGGCAACTTAAAAGTCGAGAAAATATGGCCATACAATGATACAAGCCTTTAGTTGTAATTAATTTTGACCAGGCGAGCTGAAAAGCTGGTAACAGACAGACAGATACAACCACACACACACACACACAGACACATTGACTGATTACTGTATGCCTCTGTTTTCACCAAGGCATAACAAAATGCAAATCTCGTAACTTTTTATAGACTAAAGTTCCTTTCTGATGCCTGCTGCTGTGTTTCACCACATGTAGGATTGTGCCAGAGAAAAAGATCAGGTTGGGAACTGGGATAACGCTGGAGGCTACCGTATTTAAAGGAAAAGAAAAGTCGTTTTTTATGATTTTCATTTTTGACATTGTTCATATACATTAATTCAAATTTCAACTTAAAATTTTGTTATTGCCCATCGCTACTGTGAACAAAGTCATTTCTGGCTGTAAAGTACAGTACCCTTGGGGGCACCCAAGATACGGGTGCACCCTCAACATTTTTTTTTTGTGAAAATGAAAAATACCTTCATTTTTTTTTTGCTCATAAATTTGCCACTATTTTTTGTAATCATCATAACTTCATCACTTTTTTTTATGAATTCATATCAATCTCTAAATACAAGAAATCTCTGTGTGTGTGTGTGTGTGTGTTCCACACACCTTTCATCAGACTGATCTCAGATTTTATAAGTGCTCTGCTGAGGTGTGCATCCCCGAGCATGGAGTTGCTCAGTCAAAATATGTAATTTTTATCAATAAAAGTTTAGCCATCTCTCATGCCCATGCTTCAGGAAGTGTGGGCGGGGTTTTGGATTGACTCCGTGCTGATTGGATAATACGCGGCATCACAACCAATCAGTCACTACAGCGCTCACTGAACAAAACAAGGAAGTGAAAAGTGAGAAATTTGACTAGAAAAAAAATACTACTGAAGATTTAATGCTTAAAAAATCAAGGTAGCGCAGGTGCTGATGCCTCGGTGCTTGTGGCATGGCAGCATGGGTATTGTGCCATGCCATCCATGCATGGTTTGAAATGCTTGGTATTTGTTTATGCAGGCATGACTCTGACGTCACTGTCACAATACACACGAGGTGTATGTCATCCCAGGCCTGCACGCTGGCATTTTTGTCAAGGAGCGTATAAAAGAAAAAACAGAGAAGCACAAGAAAAAAATTAGGAGCAGGAAGAAAAATACTGGGTTAACAGATTTTATTAATTTAATATATGTATATTTACACTACGGTATGCAATAGCAGGTAAAAATATCAAAACTTTAAAAGCTATCACTAAAATCATCAACATTAAATCACAATGGGTTGAAATATTTCACTCTGTGTAATGTGTATTGAGAGGTTCTTGAATTATCTTGCAAAAAAAAAATATTGAAATGTGTCATGAGCTCCCCGTGCGCTTCTCCATGGCGCACGGCGAGGGGAGAAAGGACGACAACACATATAACACAGAACAGCTTGGATACACGTAGAGTCATCTAGGCCACCCAACACACACACTGGAAGGAAACAGCGGCGGACAGACAGATACTCACAGTGCAGGGGCAGGCCAAGTGGTCACAGCAATGACAGTGAGCATACACGAAAACAGTCCTTAGTGACGTGACGGTTAGACGGTGGAACGCAGCCATCTAACATGTATAATGATTCAGCGGCGTCTGTCCAGCAAAGAGCTCCTTTAATACAGATGCCGCTGGCGTGGCAAATAGGGAGCACCTGGGCGAGGCACGGAAGGATGATTACCGGGACTGGAAACAGCTGATGAGCCAGAAGGAGAGTGAGGGGGCGTGGCTAGGCCGGCAGACTGCCAGTAGCATTAGGGAAAGGAGATGACAGATGCTGACTAACAGCTGCCGGTCAGGCAGTGGCTAGAGGCATGGAATAAGTACAAGAACACATCAAAATACACATAACCAGCCAAGCCATCCCCATAAAGAGATCGAGGCCGAGCCGGGGAAAGCCAAGCTGGCTCGGCACGTGACAGAAATGCAGTTTTTCTATGAAGAGAACATGTAAATGTTGCCATGTGAGGAAGTGTTAATGTGTTAACAATGAAAATGCTGCATAGTTTAAGGGCAAAACTTACTTGTAAAATGTTTTTGTTCTCCTGCTCTTCTATTCTGATGTTATCTGCCAGTTTCTTTGACTTCAAAGGAAGCTCTGCTGTGATTGGTGCATTGCACTTGAGCAATATGGGAATTGTAGTCTTTACCAATGCACTGTAAACTACAGGAAGAATATACATTATCCTTTAGCTTCAAAAGTAAACAGCAAAACGTGTCTGAAAAGAAACAATGTGTTGAATAAATGCTGTAGTTCCCGAATATGTGTTTAGTTTGCAGAAACAACTATTTTAAAAGTTCAACATGAGATCGATTGTTGACAGGAAGTGCTCAGTGAGGCTGTAATAAATGTGCACTGCCCCCTCTACTGGGCCGGCATAGGTATTACAATGATGTTTCAGCTGCATTGACGGTAAATATGAGCTATTTTTGTGTTTATTTCAAAAACAAAGCATTATCTCGAAATTCTGGCAAATGGCCATACAATGATACAAGCCTTTAATTGCACTTAATTTTGACTGGGCGAGCTGAAAAGCTGGTAACAGACAGACAGATACAACCCCCCCCCCCCCCCCCCAATTTTAACTGCACTACTGTAGTCCACACATTTACACACAATCACATCATATAACCAACATACACCCACCATGTTTTGTGCAGGGGGGAAGGGGGTTGGGGTCTTCCCCCACCCCTGTTATCCTCCTCCTGCTGGGGGCGTGGGGGCCCGGTGGGGAACCTGGACCCATCATGTTGTCAAAATCCCTGGGTGCTGCTGAATGTATAGATACAACCAAGGGCATGAGAGCGGGACTGAATATGAGGGTAAGTGAGAGTGAGGGAGTGATGAATGGAGGTGGTGGAGGTGGGTCGGTTTTGTGTGGCGCTTTTATCAGGTGGCATCTCGGGGCGCCTGCAGTGGTCTGCTGATCAGTCGCTCGGGTTGGCACTGGGGGTGGGGGTCTGCCTCTGTGGCTGCGGCCGCCCTGGGGTTGATCGGCGGGGGGAAGGGGGGTGGCCTGGCTTTCCTGGGGCGTGCTGACCTCGGATGTTTGTGCCGTGTGGGGGTTGGTGGCGCTGCCTTGCCTGCTCGGGGTTCCCGGGGGGAGAGCTGCTGCGACTGGCCCCCCGCTTATTTTGCACGCGCTCTCATATATATATATATACACACAGACGCACACGCACAAGTGTCTCTCCTTTAACAGGTGCAGAAACCAGACTCATGTTGAGACATCTTTGGTGGAAGAAGCAGTCTGTCTTGTGTTTGTTTTAGTTGTTGGTTTGTTTGTCTTTTTGTCTGTTCCCCTCCCTTTTCTTTCCCCCTCCACACACTTTCTTTCCCTCTTCCCCATCCTGTTGGGTCTTCCATGGGTAAAATAATTAAAATAAAGTATTAAAAGTTATTACAGGAGGAGTCTACAGTAATATACATGATATACGTATATATATATACATATACTCACACGTGATCTGCATTGTTGTTTATGCAAATCCGACGGCGAACGCTGGGACAGCGCGTGACGTCATCCATTCAGTAACCAGCAGGCTGCAGACAGAACACCCAGATGCTCTTCTCCTCATCTCAGGCGATTTCAACCACGTTTCACTGTCTCCCATTCTGCCCACTTTCACCCAGTATGTCACATGCCACACTAGAGACAATAAAACACTGGATTTGTTCTACGCAAACACTAAGGAGGCGTACACCTCATCACAACTCCCCCCACTTGGGAGATCGGATCACAACTTGGTTCATCTCCGACCGGTGTACAAACCCCTAGTGCACAGACAACCTCCGGCCATGCACACTGTGGAGTTATGGTCTGAGGAGACAATGGACACTCTAAAGGACTGTTTTGAAGCCACTGCCTGGAAGCAGCTCTGCGATCCACATGGTGAGGACATCGATGGCCTCATTCACACCTTCACGGGCTACCTCAGCTTCTGTGTGGACAAATCCGTTCCCACCAAGACCATACGGCGTCACTCAAACAACAAACCCTGGATCAACCCTGAGATAAAAACACTTCTGAGAGAGAAGAAGAGGATCTTCAGGTCGGGGAACAGGGAGATGCTGAAGTCCGTACAGAGGGAGCTGAGGAGAAAGATCAGAGAAGGCAAGGACAGCTTCAGGAAGAAGATGGAGGACAAGCTGCAACAGAGCGACATCAGCGGGGTCTGGAGAAACCTCAAAACCATCTCGGGGCTCCAGAATACCTCCCCCCAGGCCACGGGGGGCAGGGAGTGGGCGAACAACCTGAATCTGTTTTTCAATAGATTTGACCAACCGCCCTCCCCCCTGTCTGCACAACAACCACTGCTGCCTCTAAGAAATCAAGTCCTGCTACCCACTCCCCACTCCACCGACACCCCCCCCACTCCCAACACACAGCCCCCCATCCTGACCCTGACCAAGACCCAGGTGAGGACGGAGCTGAGGAAGATCAAGGCGAGGAAGGCGTCGGGACCGGACGGCATCAGCGCAAAGCTCCTCAAGTCCTGTGCAGACCAGCTGTGTGGGATTGTGACGTATATCTTCAACATGAGCCTGAAACTGGGGAGGGTACCACAGCTGTGGAAAACATCTTGTGTGGTACCTGTACCAAAAACTTCCCACCCCAAAGACCTGAACAGCTTCAGACCGGTGGCCTTGACGTCCCACTTGATGAAGACCCTGGAGAGACTGCTCCTTGCTCATCTCCGCCCCCTGGTGGAACCAGCAATGGATCCACTCCAGTTCGCCTACCAGCATGGCATTGGGGTGGAGGATGCGGTGATCTTCCTCCTTCACCGTTCTCTGTCCCACCTGGAGAAGCCCGGGAATATGGTGAGGATCATGTTCTTTGACTTCTCCAGTGCTTTCAACACCATCCAACCGATGATCCTGAAGGACAAGCTGCTGCGCGCAGGGGTGGACCAGCACCTGTCATCATGGATCCTGGACTACCTCACGAACCGGCCTCAGTTTGTGAGAACCCGGGACTGTGTTTCCGACACGATCATCAGTAGCACGGGGGCCCCCCAGGGAACGGTGCTGGCTCCCTTCCTGTTCACTCTTTATACTGCGGACTTCTCACACAACACAACACATTGCCATCTACAGAAGTTCTCTGATGACTCTGCGATCGTTGGTCTCATCTCCAGCGGAGATGAAGCTGAGTACAGAGGGCTTATCCAGGACTTTGTGGACTGGTGCCATCGGAACTGCCTCCAGATCAACGCGAGGAAAACTAAGGAGCTGGTGGTGGACTGCCGCAGGCATGGGCAGCCCCTCACAGCACCAGTAAATATACAGGGAACAGACATCGAGATGGTGACATCCTACAAGTACCTGGGTATTCATCTGAACAATAAACTAGACTGGTCACACAATACTGACGCACTCTACAAGAAGGGACAGCGCAGGCTGTTCCTGCTGAGGAGACTCAGGTCTTTTGGTGTACAAGGGGCACTGCTGAAGTCATTCTATGACACGGTGGTGGCATCAGCCATCACTTTTGGAGTGGTCTGCTGGGGCAGTGGCATTACTGCAGCCGATAGGAAGAGACTGAACAAACTGATTAAGAAAGCTAGCTCTGTCCTGGGGCAACGCCTTGATCCGATGGAGGAGATAGGAGAGAGAAGGACGGTGGCTAAACTGTCATCTCTGCTGGAGTCCGAGTTCCACCCTATGCAGGACATACTGGATGCACTGAGGAGCTCATTTAGCAGCAGACTACATCATCCCAGGTGCACAACCGAGAGGTTTCGTAGGTCCTTCCTACCAACGGCTGTCAGACTGTACAACCTAAGCAGGGCTGCTCGCAGAGATAGCAAAAAGACGTAACAAACTAATAGTTTTTTTTTTTTTTTTTTTTTTTTTTTTTTTTTTGAATGCAAAAGATGCAATAGACTTACACAATGGTCCTCTCCGGCATACAACTAGGAACATACCGGTCGCTATGGAGGGTGAGAATATGTATGGGCACATAATCATACCATGTAGGATAACTAAATAGACGGTTATGCTGTTTCATCCCACCTAGCAACAATGCTCTGCACTGTGTGTGTTTATATATTTACATATTTATTCCATCTAGCTACAATGCTCTGCACTGGGTGTGTTTATATTTATATATCTATATATTTATTCCATCTAGCTACAATGCTCAGCATTGGGTGTGTTTATATTTATATATCTATATATTTATTCCATCTAGCTACAATGCTCCGCACTGTGTTTTTATATATCTACATATTATTCCATCTAGCTACATTGCTCCGCACTGTGTGTGTTTATATACTTGCATATTTATTCCACCTAGCTGCAATGCTCCATACTGTGGGTGTTTATATATTTACATATTTATTCCATCTAGCTACAATGCTCTGCACTGTGTGTTCATATATTCATATATTTATTCCATCCAGCTACAATGCTCTGCACTGTGTGTCTGTGTGTGTGTGTGTGTATATATATATTTTATAGTAATATGTACATATGTATATTAGCTGCTCTTGCTTGCTTGTTTTTTTTTTTTTTTTCCTTGCCTTCTGATTGTTGCTCTGAGTGTTGCTATCCCTGTGCTGTTGCAATCCTGGAATTTCCCCGTTGTGGGACTAATAAAGGCTTATCTTATCTTATCTTATCTTATCTTATCTTATCTTATACAGTACATAGTTAGGTACTGTATAAGCTCTTCTTGGCAAAGTAAATCTGTTTTGGCACACTTAGAGTGACAGATCCCTGTTCTGCTTACCTAGCTGCCTGACAGGACAAGGAAAGAAAAAAAAAAAGATGAGTGGGCCAAAATTCCTCCACAGCGCTGTAAAAGACTCATTGCCTGTTACCACAAACACTTGATTGCAGTTGTTGCTGCTAAGGGTGGCCCAACCAGTTTTTAGGTTTAGGGGCAATCACTTTTTCACATAGGGCCATGTAGGTTTGGATTTTTTGTCCCCTTAATAATAAACACTTTCATTTTAAAACTGCATTTGTGTTTACTTGTTTAATCTTTGTCTAATATTTAAATTTGTTTGATGATCTGAAACATTTAAGTGTGACAAACATACAAAAAAATGAGAAATCAGGAAAGGGGCAAACAGTTTCGCATACCACTGTAAATATATAGACACACACACACACAGAGCAGGAAAATAAGTATTGAACATGTCAACATTTTTCTCATTAAACATATTTCTGATGGAACCATTGACCTGAGATTTTCACCAGATATTAGTAACAACTTAAGTGATCCATACATACAAAGAAATCAAGGCAACTGTTCACAAAAAATTATATTTAATAAAGTGTACTGTCGTAGGGAATAAGCATTGAACACATGAAGAAAAAGAGGTGCAATAAGGCATAGAAAGCCAAGAAATCAGCTGAAATCCGTCAGAATTTAGGAAGTCATCCCATCCCCCATCAGTGCAAATTAATTTCAGCATGGTAAGTCCCAACTGATAGCTTTTAAAAAGGTCTGTGAATATCAGATTGTCACACCACAAAGAACTCATGAGGGATAGAAGCAAAGACCTTTGCAACGTTGTTGTTGCAAAACATATTGATGGCATTGGTTACAGGTGCATTTCTAAACTGCTGAATGTTCCAGTGAGCACTGCTGAACCCATCATCCGGAAGTAGAAAGAACATCATTTTACCATAAACCAGCCACGAACAGGAGCTCTTCGCAAGACTTCTGACAGAGGAGTCAAGCAAATTATTAGAAGCATTATCCAAAAGCCAAAGACCACTCGTGGAGAGCTCTCGAAAGACCTGGAGTTAGCAGGTACTGCTGTTTCAAAGAAAACAATAAGTAATGCACTCAACCGACATGGGCTCTATCCCCACTCACCTTGCAAGACTCCACTGCTGAAGAAAAAGCATGTTGAAGCTCGTTTAAAGTTTGCTGCACAACATTTGGGCAAGCCAGTAAAAATACTGGGAGAATATAATATGGAATTTCCCCATTGTGGGACTAATAAAGGCTGATCTTACCTTATCTTATATAGTCTGATCAGATGAGACCAAAACTGAACTTTTTTGGATGCCACAACACACAGCATGTTTGGAGGAGAAATGGCACTGCACATCCCATCATGGTGTGGGGGTGTTTTTCAGCACATGTTACAGGCAGACTTCATATAATTGAAGGAAAGATGAATGGACAAATGTACAGAGACATCCCTGATAAGAATCTGTTACCATCTGCCAAGATGCTGAAGATGAAATGAGGGTAGACTTTTCAGCAAGACAATGATCCGAAACACACAGCCAAGGAAACTCAACTGGCTCCAGAGAAGGAAAATAAAGCTGCTAGAATGGCCCAGTCAGTCACCTGACCTGAATCCAAATGAAAATCTATGGAACGAACTGAAGATCAGAGTCCATTGAAGACACCCATGAAACCTTCAAAATGTGACAGTTTGTGTGGAAGAATGGGCTAAAATCACTCCTGAGCAATGCCTGCACCTAGTTTCTCCATACAGGAGGTGTCTGGAAGCTATTACTAACAAAGGCTTTTCTCCTAAATATTACATTAATTTCACCAAGTGTGTTCAATACTTATTCCCTGTGTCATTCCATTTTATTAAATGCAATTCGTTTTGTGGCCACAGTTGCCTTGATTTCTTTGTATGTGTGGATTACATTTGTTGTTACTGATATCTGGTGATAATCTCAGGTCAATGGCTCCATCAGAAACATGTTTAATGAGAAAAATGTTGACATGTTCAATACTTATTTTCCCCGCTGTATGTGTGTGTGTTTGCATGTATGTGTATATACATATACAGAAATCTTTTAAAAGTTTGAACTCTTTGCCATTACAAAAATATGCACCCCAACCCCACAAATACCATCCAGCATAGCCCCCAACACCCCCCCCCCAAAAAAACCCCCAACTAGAAACAGCACCGGTGCTGGCATTTTGGTCCACGTCCCCATGACAGCACTTGCTGCCACAACGCCCGGCCGTCACAAGCAGCTTTATCGCTGGTCTTTCTCTCCTCCGAGTGTGGACTAATAAGCCTAGAAATTACAATTGCCTCCCTGCTGAATCCCTGATAGGTGGAAATAATGATATCAGTGCCCTGCTAATCTTCTTGGCTCACCGCTTGGCATCGGCCTATTGAGGCACCTGTCATGCTCGCCTCTGATGAGATGAATTTAATCTCTCTGTCCGTAATGACAATAGGGGCTATTTTAATGTTGTGGATGATATTTGTCAAGGTTCTGTCTTAGTCTTATTTTCCTCTTTCTCCAATTCTGCAAGCAAGTATACGCTATTTGACACATCCTGCCAAGGTATCAGGACACTCGGACGTTAGTTAACACAGACACAGATAGCAGGACTTTCTTCATTTTCTCATTTCACAAAGCGAGCATAAAAAAGCCTCCACAAGTGGTGGAGTTTTAGAATTTAAATAGTTGATATACTGACTTTTCCACAGAGTAATAGGATGTTAAATGTAGTAACAATTCTGACAAGGAGATATTTTATTGTCTCCTGGGTCAGTCACTGATCTGTAGGCCCTTCAACTCGTTATAATCCAAAGTACATTTGACAATATGAAGCAGTCTCACAATAGTAGAGCATTTCAATATCAGGGATGCATAGCATTATAAAAGCCTATGTGTCTCTGTGCATTTTGTACTTTTAATTGTATTCAAGTAGACCCATCCATCCATCTTCTTCTGCTTAATCCTTTCGGGTGGCGGGGGGCCGGAGCCTATCCCAGCATCTTTGGGCGAGAGGCAGGGTCCACCCTGGACAGATCACCAGTCCATCGCAGGGCCAACACAGAGAGACAGACAACCATTCACTCTCACAGTCATACCTAAGGACAATTTAGAATCCCCAGTTGATGCCAGTTAACCTAACCTGCATGCTTTTGGTATGTGGGAGGAAACCGGAGAAATCCCGGAGTAAACCCACACAGACACGGGGAGAACATGCAAACTCCACACAGATCACTGTTGGTCGGGGGCTGGGATCGAACCCAGGATTCCCCGGCCAACGGTGAGTTGCTGTGCTGCCGGAGTGCTAACCACTCCACCACCAGGATTTTATTGGATTTGTGCAATTTTATATACAGTACAGTATTATATACAATTGTTTTCTTTATTAATGTACCCGAGTAATAGTAATGTATAATAAAATTAGTGAAATGAAGGCAAAACATTCTTCATGACTTAATCTGCCTAATCAACTTTTCAATCACTTCTTTGAACAGCTCTTTAGCCCATGGAGGGACTCAACAATCCTAAACACTTCGAGGATTTCTAATTAAAAAAATAAAAATTCACAGAGCAGTTTTACTTTGTTGCCACTATGTTTTAATGCCTCAGAGTCACACATGTACAAACAAAGAGAAAACTCTGGTTCTGGTGTTACATGGGTAATGTTTTCTTTTTCAAGATTTCTTTCTCATTTAATACGCACGCTTGCACATAAACAAAATTTTGGATCTAATTACCTCCGCCAGGCCGAAAAGGCCAGGAGGAGGTAATGTTTTTGCCGGGGTTTGTCTGTGTGTTTGTCTGTCTGTCTGTCTGTCTGTTTGTCTGTTGGTTAGCAAGATAACTCAAAAAGTCTTGGACGGATTTCCATGAAACTTTCAGGCGTTGTTGGAAATGGTACAAGGAAGAACTGATTAAATTTTGGGGATGATCCGGATCACCGTCTGGATACAGGAATTTTTTATAGCATTCTTTAACACTGTGACATACGGCTATTTTCAACATGTGCGCAGGCGCAATGGAGGGCGCTGGTCATCGTGTCTGACCAACATAAACTCCACGTTCTTCAACGTTTTAGGCACAAAAGCACGCGGAAAACACTGGTGGGCAGGGCCCGCCACCGTGCCTGTGTTTGCGCGACGCTGCAAAAGCTGAGACGGGCAGCTGTCCGCCGCCGGATTATTTGGCAGAAATTCCCCGGCCAGCCATAGGCGCTGCGCAAAAACGAGCTGCTCGGCAGCGTGCTGTGTGCCTGTGTTTGCGCAACGCTGCAAAAGCTCAGACGGCCAGCTGTCCGCCGCTGGATTATTTGGCAGAAATTCCCCGGTCAGCCATAGTAGCTCCGCAAAAAGAAGCTCTCTGCCGGGGAAGTTTCCAAATCATCTTTGGCTGCGGAGCGCAACCCCAATAAAGATAAAGATTAGATGTACCACGAAGGTCGAGTGCAAGCAAGATGTTTGTGTCTGTGAACATTCCGTCTTTTGGCGAGTTGATACGTAACAATGTTTACAGTTTGATGAGAAGGTTGCTGCCATGTAACAATCATCTTATATCAGCAATTGTCAACTCGTCACTCACACTTCACTCCAGCATTTGGAAGTGGTGGCGTTCCATTTTATACTGACTCCAATATTGTATGTTATTGTTGTTACAAGACCGCCGACTGTCTGCTGATCTGTATATACTTTTATTTATTTATTTTCTACTCCTTTTAGTTCTGCATTTAATATGAACCCTGAGTTTGAAATAAACGTTTGAATTTTGAATAAAACCCACGCCAACCCGTCTACCTAATTGGCATCCGTCAGTGAAGCCCTCAGTGCTGCTTTCAGTGAGCTAAAACGCTCACATAACCCATTGGCCTGTGGGTTGTACGCAGTTGTGTCATGACTTCATTTGTTTTTTCTTTTGAATTCTTGGATGGAACATGGGTGGCCAATATAAGCTGCGGATTCAGCCATCACATATTTCGGATAACTTATGTTGAACTGTATAATCAGAGGAGCTATTGTCTAATTTGACCTTGTTGGATTTTATTACCCCCTTTGTTATATTATTCACTTTCTTTTAACCTGTACTCTTAATCTATTCGAAATAAAGATTAATTCATTCATTCATTCAATTGCAACGCCCCCAGCCTGGGAGTTTGCAGATGCAGGACATGGACACAACACCAACACTTCAGTTTATTACCTCTGCCAAGGAGGTAATGCTTTTACTACTGAACCACTAATCCTATCATTGTGAATCCAATTGCTACTCAGATGTTTTCATGGTCAAGGAATCTGACAGCGTACACACAAACACTGTATGGGGGGAACTGTGGCGCTTGGCGGAGGTCTGCGCTCTCCGAGTGCTTTTCTAGTTACCTCCGCCAGGCCGAAAGGCCAGGAGGAGGTAATGTTTTTGCCGGGGTTTGTCTGTGTGTTTGTCTGTCTGTCTGTTTGTCTGTTGGTTAGCAAGATAACTCAAAAACTTTTGGACGGATTTCAATGAAACTTTCAGGCGTTGTTGGAAATGGTACAAGGAAGAACTGATTAAATTTTGGGGATGATCCGCATCACCGTCTGCATACAGGAATTTTTTAAAGCATTTTTCCACACTGTGACATACGGCCATTTTCAACATGTGCGCAGGCGCAATGGAGGGCGCTGGGCGTCGTGTCTGACCAACACAAACTCCGCCTTCTTCAACGTTTTAGCCACAAAAGCATGCGGAAAACACTGCTGGCCTGGGCCCGCCAGCGTGCCTGTGCCAGCCATAGGTGCTGCGCCCATTGCGCTGGTCGTCGTGTCTGACCAACACAAACTCCGCGTTCTTCAACGTTTTAGGCACAAAAGCACGCGGAAAACACTGCTGGCCTGGGCCCGCCAGCGTGCCTGTTTTTGCACCACGCCGCAAAACCTGACACGGCCACCTGTCCGCCACCCGATTATTTGCCACAAATTCCCCGCCCAGCTATAGGCACTGCGTAAAAACGACCTCTCTGCCGGGGAAGATTCTAAATTCTGTTTTGCCGCGGAGCGCAACCACAATATAATATAAAACCCACGGCAACCTGTCTAACCAATCTGCATCCGTCAGTGGAGGAGATGGACACACCAACACTTCAGTTTATTACCTCCGCCAAGGAGGCAATGCTTTTACAACCGTAAAACAGGGCTATAAGGGACGGCGGGGTAATATGGGACACTTTTCTAAATGTAATTCTGCTTTTTTAATTTTGCTTCCGCCTAGATTTGATGAAGGATTCATGGATATTTGACAATAACAACACAACTCAGCGTCCTGCTCAAAATAAAAAAAGCAGAATTACATTTAAAACATTTCCCAGAAAAGTGTCCCTTATTAACCCGCCGTCCCTTATAGCCCCGTTTTACACTACTGAACCACTAATCCTATCACTATCACATTGATTGTCATTCATTAATTGTCTGTTTATTGCACTGTCCATGTCAAATAAACAAATAATCATTGTGAATCCAATTGCTAGTCATATCTTTTCATGCTCAGGGAATCTGAAAACGTACACACAAACACTGTATGGGGAGAACTGTGCCGCTTGGCGGAGGTCTGCGCTCTCCGAGTGCTTTTCTAGTTTTAATCTGTACTACCCCTGTCATTCTGATTGACAATGTCTTCCTATTCTGGCCAGTCTGTTTATGTGATGCACTTTTTTTGATTTGGATATTCTGATTACATGTGGAATATCAACAACTATTTAATGACTGCTGCTATATATTTATGAACAGCGAGGAAAATAACTTTTGAACATGTCAACATTTTTCCCATTAAACATATTTCTGATGGAGACACTGACCTGAGATTTTCACCAGATATCAGGAACAATCCAAGTAATCCATGCATACAAAGAAATCAAGGCATTTATAATCAAGAAATTTAATAAAGTGGCATGACACAGGGAATAAGTATTGAACACATTAAGGAAAAAAAGGCATAGAAAGCCAAGAAACCAGCTAAAATCCAACAGAATTTAGCAAGCCATCCCATTCCCCATCAGTGCAAATTAATTTCAGCTTGTTAAGTCCTAAGTGATAGCTTTTAAAAAGGTCTGTGAATATCAGATTGTCACACCACAAAGAACTCATCATGGGTAGAATCAAAAAGTTCTCTCTAAACTTTCACAACCTTATTGTTGCAAAACATAATGATGGCATTAGTTACAGACACATTTCTAAACTGCTGAATGTTCCAGTGAGCACTGATGGAGCCATCATTCGGAAGTGGAAAGAACATCTTTTTACCATAAACCGGCCGTGACCAGGAGCTCCTCACAAGATTTCTGACAGAGGAGTCAAAAGAATTATCAGAAAAGTTATCCAAGAGCCAAAGGACCCTTGTGGAGAGCTCCAGAAAGACCTGGAGTTAGCAGGTACTGCTGTTTCAAAGAAAACAATAAGTAAAACACTGAACCGACATGGGCTCTATGCCCACTCACCTCGCAAGATTCCATTACTGAAGAAAAAGCATGTTGAAGCTTGTTTAAAGTTTGCTGCACAACATTTGAGCAAGCCAGTAAAATACTGGGAGAATATAAGACCAAAATTGAACTTTTTGGATGCCACAACACACAGCATGTTTGGAGGAGAAATGGCACTGCACATCAGCCCCAAAACACCATGCCAACAGTAAAGCTTGGAGGTGGAAGCATCATGGTGTGGGGGTGTTTTTCAGCACATGGTACAGGCAGATTTCATATAATTGAAGGAAAGATAATTAGACAAATGTACAGAGACATCCTTGATAAGACCCTATTGCCATCAGCCAAGATGCTGAAGATGAAACAAGGGTGAACATTTTAGCAAGACAATGATCCCAAACACACAGCCAAGGAAACCCTCAACTGGCTCCAGAGAAGGAAAATAAAGCTGCTAGAATGGCCCAGTCAGTCACCTGACCTGAATCCAATTGAAAATCTATGGAACGAACTCAAGATGAGAGTTCACACAAGACACCAATGGAACCTTCAAGATTTGAAGACAGTATGTGGAAGAATGGGCTAAAATCACTCCTGAGCAATGCCTGCACCTAGTTTCTCCATACAGGAGGTGTCTGGAAGCTGTTATTACCAACAAAGGCTTTTCTACTAAATATTAAATATAATTTCACCAAGTGTGTTCAATACTTATTCCCTGTGCAATTCCATTTTATTAAATATAACTTTTTTGTGAACATAGCTGCCTAGATTTCTTTGTATGTATGGATTACGTGGGTTGGAGGGCAGTCAGGAAAGACTGACCGACAGCAGGAAAGACTGCAGTAGGGGAGGATGGGCTAGTTACCCTTGTCACAAGTCCATGGAACCTCATTGCATTTTTTTTTTTTTTGTTACTTATTTGTACCCGTAGGTAGATTTGGTTTGCAGTCTGGTGACAAGCCACCGGCTGCCGGTCGCTGCGTGCGCGAGCGCCCTAAACCTACATGTTTTTGGTATGCGGGAGGAAACCGGAGAAATCCTGGAGTAAACCCACGCAACACGGGGAGAACATGCAAACTCCACACAGCTCACTGTTGGTCGGGGGCTGGGATCGAACCCACGATCTCATGATCCCCGCGATCCCCTGGCCGAGGGTAAACTGTGCTGCCACAGTGCTAAACCACTGCGCCACCGTGCAGCCACACATTGACACTCTCAATAACAAAAAGCAGAATACAAAGAAGACAGCCCAATGGTTCTCTGAGAGGAGGGATGGAAGAAGGACCCAATAGGATGGATAACACGGTACAGACTGGAACAGCAATGATTAATGATTCCAAAATCCTTAGGAAATGTAGCTGCGGATGGTCCAAGGTGACTACGCTCCGGAATCTACATATCCATCAGGGGAAGGCCAAGGGTAGTGGGAGGACCCATTTGCAAACTTGCACTGCTTCGGTAGATAAGACAAGGAGGACACAAAGCTTGGTTGAGCACCACATAGCTGTTGAATCCTCTGTTGCAGATGATGAGCGAGAGGAGCTGTTATCCCTGCAGAAAGTGCAACATCAACAGCAAAAGCCTTCCCCACCTCAAGTGGTTTATCCTGAACCAATAAGCAGCCAACCCACAAGAGAATCTCCAAAGGAGAAGCCAAGCCACCAGATTAAGCTCAGGTGGCCCAGAGCTAGTGATAAAGAAGCACGGAGATGCTTTGACCAGAATGTGCATCTCATCCTCCACAACTCACAAAAGGGAAGTGCAACCACCAAACTCAACCTCTTAGGGAACATCGTTTATTAAGAAGCTAAACAGATGTTTGGAGAAATGCCCAAGAAGAATACCACACCCAAGCAAAAAGGAAGATGAGAGCACGAAATCCTCAGGTTGATGAAGGAAAGACGTCTTCTCCGGAAAGCTTGGAGGAAAGCTCAAGAGTGGGAGAAGGAGGGTTTAAAAGAGCTTTGGAGCCAGCTGAAATCAAGGTTGGACGCAGGAGTAAAAAGGAGAAGGCACGTAGTAGCTTTTTCCAGGATCCCTTTAGATACAGTCGTGTGAAGAAAAAGTGTTTGCCCCTTCCTGATTTCTCATTTTTTTTGTATGTTTGTCACACTTAAATGTTTCAGATCATCAAACAAATTTAAATATTAGACAAAGATAACACAAGTAAATACAAAATGCAGTTTCTAAAAGAATGTGTTCATTATTAAGGGTAAAAAAAATCCAAACCTACATGGTCCTGTGTGAGAAAGTGACCCCCCCCCCCCCGGTTAAAACATAAATTAACTGTGGTTTATCACATTTTGGAAAACTGAGTTCAGTTTCTCTTGCCACACCCATGCATGATTACTGCCACACCTGTTCTCAATCAAGAAATTACTTAAACAGGACCTGCCTGACGAAGTGAAGTTGACTAAAAGATCCTCAACAACTAGACATCATACTGCGATCCAAAGAAATTCAGGAACAAATGAGAAACAAAGTAATTGAGATCTGTCAGTCTGGAAGATGTTATAAAGTCATTTCTAAAGCTTTGGGACTCCAAAGAACCACAGTGAGAACCATTATCCACAAATGGCGAAAACACAAAACAGTGGTGAACCTTTCCAGGAGTGGCCGGCCGACCAAAATTACCCCAAGGGCACAGCAACGACTCATCCAAGAGGTCACAAAAGACCCCACAACAGCATCCAAAGAACTGCAGGTCTCACTTGCCTCAGTTAAGGTCAGTGTTCATGACTCCACCATAAGAAAGAGACTGGGCAAAAATGGCCTGCATGGCAGAGTTCCAAGACGAAAACCACTGCTGAGCAAAAAGAACATAAAGGCTCATCTCAGTTTTGCCAGAAAACATTTTGATGATCCCCAAGACTTTTGGGGAAATTCTTTGTGGACTGACGAGACAAAAGTTGAACTTTTTGGAAGGTGTGTGTCCCATTACATCTGGCGTAAAAGTAACACAGCATTTCAGAAAAGGAACAGAACTCAGAAACTCAGAAACTCAGAAAAGGATTTATTGCCAAGTACATTAACAGTAAACAACTGATAACATACGAGGGATTTGACTTGACACTGAAAATGACCTGCATTTCCGGTGACGCGGCAGCGTCGATAACGCGCCTGCCATCAGACGGGAACAGGAAGCATAGGGAAGACATCATACCAACAGTAAAATATGGTGGTGGTAGTGTGATGGTCTGGGGCTGTTTTACTGCTTCAGGACCTGGGAGACTTGCTGTGGTAAATGGAACCATGAATTCTGCTGTCTACCAAAAAACCCTGAAGGAGAATGTCTGGCCATCTGTTCGTGACCTCAAGCTGAAGCTCACTTGGGTTCTGCAGCAGGACAATGAACCAAAACACACCAGCAAGTCCACCTCTGAATGGCTTAAGAAAAACAAAATGAAGACTTTGGAGTGGCCTAGACAAAGTCCTGACCTGAATCCAATTGGGATGCTGTGGCATGACCTTAAAAAGGTGGTTCATGCTTGAAAACCCTCCAATATGGCTGAATTACAACAATTCTGCAAAGATGAGTGGGCCACGCTGAGACATCTACCCTGTGGAAGTCAGATGCAGGGGCTTTGTTGGAAAAGCCACCCAGCACCTGTTGAAAGTCCTTGGAGTTACTGGGTTCAAGCAGAAAAAGGCACTCAGGGAACTAGCTGAAGAGGCAGAAGAAGGGAGCTTCTGGCTGTAGCTCAGAAGGAAAGATTCCAAGTGGGGTAATTAAGGATTTTAGGGCTGGCCACAGGGGGCAGTAGGGAGACGTCCCTACCACTGCCCCGCCACCCAGAGATGTTCTGGGATTAAAGGGGGAAACATCAAGGAAGGGTGGCTCCCAGCTGACGACCCTGTGGCTGGCCCAGCGGCACTGGCGGAGGTGCGGCAGGCAGAAGTGCCTAGCAGGTTACACCTGTACTCACATCTAGGGCTGTTACTGATATCTGGTGAAAATCTCTGGTCAATGGCTCCTTCAGAAATATGTTTAATGAGAAAAATGTTGACGTGTTAAATACTTATTTTCCCTGCTGTATATATTTTTATTTATTTATTTTGTTAGTATTTATTTCTATTGTTTTTATCATCAGTTTTTAGATTTTTTTGATTACATTCTTGTTACTTGCATTAGTTATCGTGCTTCACTTCATTTATATTGTTTTTACATGATTCATCTTAAGTATTACATTCATTGTGTATGTGTAGATGGTGTGATTGCAGAATGGGTGAAAAGCCCAAGGCAAATTTCCCCCTGTGGGACAATAAAGTTAATCTAATCTAATCTAATCTAATCTAATCTAGGCAACCAGAAAAATAGATGCAATACTTCAGTGTCACTTAAAGATGCACTGCAGTGGATATAAATTTCTGTAAGAACAAATTTACATTGTCTAAAATGGTATCTTATGCCTTTTTTGCCACAAAAACCTTTTGTCATACAGTTGCTTTAAAAAACATTTTTATCCGTTTTCTCCTCCTTCAAACACTATGATCTAATGAGGCCCAGCCACATCCCACCCACCAGGACACAGAAGTCTGCAAGCTGGCAAATTTTAAAAGCCAACGCTTAGTCCCGATTGGTTTACCTATTATAATGACATCACAAAAATGCTTCTTCTAAACTTGTCTTTTTCCAAAGGGAGGAGCTGAGCTGAACTTTCACAGGAGAAAAACACAGACATAGCTGTTTCCTCTATACGGCAATATACGCAAAAGCTATGGGCCCCCAGTTGATGACGGGTACCCCCACCTAAGTCATTTGAAGAAATACATAGCAAAAAATATGTGCTGTTTGATAATTCAGTTCATTTACAAACTAATCTTCAACACCACTTCTACTTTTTTATGAGCCACCTGGAGGCAGCGTGTGTTTTTCAAAGCGCCACAAAGGGGGGGGATATCTCCAAGATCCCATTCTCACTAATGGTGGTAACAAAAATAAAAGTTACAGGTGTTTCGGGCACGTCCCACTGGGAGGAGACCCCGGGGCAGACCCAGGACTCGCTGGAGAGACTGTGGATTATGTCTCCCAGCTGGTCTGGGAACACCTTGGTATCCTCTCTGAAGAGTTGGAGCAGGTGGCTAGGGAGAGGGAAGTCTGGGCTTCTCTGCTTGAACTGCTACCTCCGTGACCCGAACCTCCAGAAAAGCGGTAGAACATGGATGGATGGATGGATGGATGGATGGACAAATATCCCAAAAGAAACAGCTTTGACATTTGCACAGTACTAACACACATCAAACTGAGAGTCTAAGGAAAAATTGTTTATCTTCTGATATTTAATTCAATTCAGTTCAAATCAACTTTATTTATATAGCGCCATTTCACAACAACAGTCATCTCACAGCACTTTCAACTGTAGGGGAAAACCCCACAATTGCAGTAAGACCCCAGCAATCAGGCAATCCCCTCTGAGCAAACACTTGGTGATGGTGGAGAGGAAAAACTCCCTTTTAGAAGGAAGAAACGTCCAGCAGAACCAGGCTCAGGGAGGGGCAGTCATCTGCTGCAACTGGCTGGGGGGTGAGGGGATAGACAAGAAGAAAAGAACAGACATGTAGAGAGCAAACAGCATGATGGGGACTCAATCTATGGGAGAGAACAAACAGATGCTAATGACCGGCAAAAATATTTCGTTGAGAGTGAAGAAAGGAGTGAAGCCCAGTGCATTGTTGGAGGTCCCCTGGCTGTCTAAACCTATTAGCAGCATAACTAAGGGAGGGTTCAGGGACACCCGATTGCATACTCATTATAGGCTATCTCAAAAAGGAAGGTTTTAACCCTATTCTTAAAAACAGAGATAGAGTCTGACTCCCAAATCCAGATTGGCAGCTGGTTCCAAAGGAGAGGAGATTGATAACTGAAGGCTTTGCCTTCCATTGTACTTTTGAAGATTCTAGGTATTACAAATAATCCTGCATTTTGGGAGCATAGTGCTTTGTTAGCATGATAAGGTAGTATGTCATAAATCACCGGCAGGATGACGAAAAGGAAGAATAGCGTGAATAGCAAAGGAAGAATAGCAAGAAGTCAAAGGTGTGTGGAAATGCCAAGACGTGGAACTCACGTCTGTGAACAAAGTGAAGGACACTGCCCCAAGCTGTGAAGCAGCATCCCATAAATAGGACAACAAATGATTAATCAAAAGATAAACAGATGTGGGTAACAGGAGCGAGGATAATAATTAGAAAATAATGACAGCAGCGATAAACCGCGAAACTAGCTAGGAACAAACGCAAGTAAACAAAGCGCACTGTCAAAATAAAAGCACAGAAGGAACAAGGTAACTAACGATGGATAAGAGAAGATACAAAGCAAGATCCAGACCAGATAATACAAAGGAAGACAATAATAAACCCACTAGGGCAAGGACAAGGTGAAATTAAATAACAATAATAATTAATACCAAAGCTACCAAGAGAGAACTAAAGACAAAGGCGGAGAAGGCTCAAACTCAGACACAGGACAATGTGATATACTGTATAATCCAGGACAACCCATAAACACAAAATAATAATAAAGAAGACGATGACAACCAAACTGAGATTACGATAACAAAACAAACAGAACAAATGGAAAACTCAAATAACAAAATACAGACAAGACCAAACTCAAATACAACAATGAAAACGAGATGAGGAAAATACAGAAAATAACCAGACTAACAGAGCGTGAGAACGGTTCCCCAACTGCGCTCAGCATCATGACATAGTATCAGATCTTTTCAATAAAAAGGGGCCTGATTATTTAGAGCTTTGTGAGTGAGAAGAAGGATTTTAAACTTAATTCTAAATTCTATGGGAAGCCAATGAAGGGAGGCCAGAACCAGAGAGATGTGATCTCTCTAGTACCACTTAAAGCTCTTGCTACAGCATTTTGGATCAGCTGAAGACTTTTGAAAGATGTTTAGGACACCCTGATAATAGAGAGTTACAATTATCTAATATAGCGCTAACAAAAGTGTGGATTAGTTTCTCAGCATCACTCTGAGGCAAGATGCTCCTAATCTTGGCAATATTACACAACTGATAGAAGGCAGTCTCAGAAACAAATTTAATATTTGAATTAAAGAACAGATCTTGATCAAAAATAACTCCAAAGTTCCACACAGAACTATTAAGGAAAGAGTAACTGCATCCAAACTAAGAGTTTGATTTGGAAAGGTATTTCTAAGGTTTTTCTGGCCCAACTACAATGACTTCAATCTTATCTGAATTAAACAGCAGGAAATTACAAGTCATCCAAGCTTTGATTTCCTTAAAACAAGCCTCTAATTTGATTAATTGGTTACTGTCATCTGGCTTCATTGACAGGTATAATTGTGTGTCATCTGCATAACAATGAAAATGTATGTAGTGCTTTCGAATAATATTGCCTAGCGGAAGCATATATTGTGGAGGTAATACATCAGGCGAGATGCGACAAGCTGGAAGGGTGCAAGGTTTTATTTCCTCCAACATAATGAGACACACTTTGTAGCTCAGTGAGCTACTGTGCTGCTGAGACATGTGTCACAAGCTCTTTTATCCAGTGATACAGACAGAAAGAATGCATGACACATTAACATAGCTATTGTCATCTAATACACATCAGTCAATACACATGATTAGCATGACATTGGTTGGCTCGAGGACACATGCATACAGTCCCGTCTGACTGCCTCCTGTGGCTCTCTGTCCATCTGTGAATTGTCCTCTGTATGTAAATTGTCATCTGCTTCCTCCAGACCTGCTGAGTGTGAGAAGTGTCCGTGCAGAGTGTGGTGGGTCACTACACGGCTCCCCCCAGAACACTCACAAGGGGCTGTGACCCCCCCCCCCCCCCCGTCGTTTGAGCTCCAGCTCCGGTAGAACTGTCCTGCTGTAGAGGAGTGTCGGAGGGCATGTCAGTCCGTGGGGGGGATGGGGGAGGGGTGGAAAAGACAGTGTGCTCCACTCCAAGTTCCAGCACGTTGAAAGGCCGTGGATCGTGGGCGCACGGGGCCGGTGCACGCCATGTGTAATGGAACAAACCGGTGATCGGCCGGCTTTAGGGAGTGAGGTGCGGGAAGAGCGCTGTGGGGGAGGAGGGGGAGGGGGTGGGAGTAAGTGAGTGCCGGCCTGGGATGTCAAAGGTGTCCGGGCTGCACAAAAATTGCGTGTGGATCCGCGATGGTGAGGGACTTTCCCGCTAAACCTGGCAGTGATCCACAGCGGCTGTGAAAAAATTAAGTCTCTGACTCCTCTTGCAGCTCAGTCCTGAGAGGATGTGGGGAAGGCGAACGGCCAAATTCTCCGAGGATGCGTAGCGGCTGTGGAAAAAAAAAAGTGAAGCTGTGTGAGGGACTTGGCGGTTTGGCTTTAGGTGTGGAAGCAGCCCTAAAGTCATTGGGGAAAGCAATTGGTTAAATTCCCGTTGTGCGCCGTGGCTGAGAAACCCATACAAAGTCCCGTGTGTGGGCTGCATGTCTGCTTCAGGTGCGTGAGCAGCCCTAAAGGTTTTGACGATGGCGATCGGCCGTGTTTCTCGGGCATGTGCAGCGGCGGAGGACGATGTATAAGTCTGGAGCCGGTTTGTCCCTGGTGCGTGGTGCACGCCTGGCGCAGTGACCACATAGCTGGAAATTGTGCTGTACTCGTAATCCTGTGGTGTGCGCGCGGGGCTTCTGTGCGCAGAAAGTCCGCTGTCGGGAGGTGAGTCAGAGTCAGGGAGCTTGGTGGAAATCAACGCAGATGGCGCCGATGATCTTCCCCATTCAGGCTGTTTCCTTCGGTTCACTCGTGTCGCCGTTCATGGTGCGTGTCGGTCCCAGCACTGCCCGCTCTGGAGAGCATGCTCCGGTGTGGATGAAGAGGATGCAGGCGTTCTCTGGTCCTCTGGAATCCACAGTGTGGTGAGAGGGAGTAGACGGTCATTCTCTCTCGTCAGGTCACCACTGTGGAGAAAATGGCATAGTCGAGAGACGCACCATGCATGTCCAGGGTCACCACTGTGGAGGTAATAGATCAGGCGAGATGCGACGAGCTGGAAGGGTGCAAGGTTTTATTTCCTCCAACATAATGAGACACACTTTGTAGCTCAGTGAGCTACTGTGCTGCTGAGACATGTGTCACAAGCTCTTTTATCCAGTGATACAGACAGAGAGACTGCATGGCACATTGACATAGCTATTGTCATCTAATACACATCGGTCAATACACATGATTAGCATGACATTGGTTGGCTCGAGGACGCATGCATACAGTCCCATCTGACTGCCTCCTGTGGCTCTCTGTCCGTCTGTGAATTGTCCTCTGTATGTAAATTGTCCTCTGCTTCCTCCAGACCTGCTGAGTGTGAGAAGTGTCTGTGCACAGTGTGGTGGGTCACCACAATATAAACTAAAAAGAAAAGAGTCTAGCACAGATCCGTGTGGAGCTACACGACTGAGCTTTGAGTTGGAAGAAAACTCACTAACATGAACAAACTGAACCCTATCAGATAAATAAGATTTAAACCACTGCAACGAAGTTCCATTAAGTCCAACAAGTTGTTCTAGTCTGTCAAGTAAAATATTATGGTCGATAGTATCAAAAGCTGCGCTAAGGACTGTCACCATGGGTTGAGATGCCGTCTCGGCACTGAGCCCATGTTTTCCCTCATCCCTGCCTCCCATTGAGCGGCGTCTCAGCTGGCCCCAGCTGGCAGCATTATGGACGGCTGGGGCCAATTAGTCTTCATCAGCTGGGGCGCTGCCAATGAGGATAAATAGGAGCAGCCTCGATGACTCGGGGCTGCGACATAAGCACTGCTGGGCTGAAGCCCCTTCGTCTGGTGTCAGCCTCAACTCCCCTTGCAGCATTCCGGTGTTTGTATCCCGCTGTGAGTATGCACGTCTTGTTACCCCCATGTCCGGTACAAGCTACCTACCCCTGCGCTGTGCAGCCTGAGAATGTACGTCTGTATGAGTGTCTGTGCTCTCCTCATCCCTTATCCCTTACCCAGAATAAAACATCTCGACTCACTGGCTTGTCCCTGGCTTTGATTGCCCGGCTCCCTAGAGCCGGATATGACAGTATGTCGCAGCCAGAAGAGTTGCCGGCGGCCGTGAGTCGCTGTGGAAATGTACCTTTCTGTCCGGGTGTCAGCGCTGCTAGCATGCCGTTTCCCAGGAGTCACTTCCGGCGCCAGGGCGACGAGCTGAGGTCCATCTCGGAGGCTGTCGACGGGACGTTCTTCACCCTGCACGACGCCTCCAACGCGAGACGCTGGCATCCGGGCCGTGCTGAGGAACTCCTGGACTGTCACCCTCACTCTCTGTACCATCTGGAGGACAGTGCCAGGATAGACGCTGCAGGTACACAGCAAGAGAAGCTCCACGGGGTGGATGGAAATCCCGGCAGGGAGTCGAAGTGGGCGACGTCTTTCCCCGCTTCGGAGTCCCGTTCCTGCCGCTATTCCAGTCCGGGAGTTCGCGCCAACCAGAGGACTTCCCCCGACCTGCGCTACGTCACTCGGGATTCCCTTCAAGGAGCCGCAGCTGACAGCAGTTATGTCCGGGGTCGAGTGGCTGTCGCGAGCTCTACTGTGTTTCCTGTCACCACCTTCAGGCATGTGGCGGCGGCAGTGAGATTGATGGTGAGGACTTCAGGGCTACGAAGCTTTCCCGTGCTCGACGCCTCCGTCGTCTCGATCTCCGATCTGGAGCGGCGAATCCTGGGTTTCCCCCTCGCTTCGTTCCCTGGGAGTAGTCGTCATCACATCGCCGAGTCACCTCTGCACGAACCTCGTCCGGATCCAGTTCTGGGTCATCGTCAGGACCGTTCCTCCCACGCAGCTGTCATCCCTTCGCCTCGTCAGTGTGGAGATTCTACAGCCTCGTCCCCTGAGCCTCGTTCCCCCGCTGTCATTCCTGGACATTCGGGCTGGCTCACCCCGGCTGTTTCCCCCTCCTCCTCGACGCGCTTCCTGACCGCTGTGTGTGCCTGGAATCCCGGCCTGGTGAGCTCTCTGCTGGAGACAACGCGAGCGACCCTCAGACGAATTCCCGGGGGGTCCTCCGTTATCGCCGGGCGGGGAGAGGAAGAAGCAGATTCCACTACAGCAGGCGATACTCAACCTCCAGGGGGCAGGCAAGTCATTGTTTTTTCACACCTGCTTAATGATTTGCTCTGTCACATCCCTGGAGGAGAAGTTCAGGGTTCGCAGCTCCCTGAACTCTCCCCACCTGCTGTAACCTGTATTCCTAATCCCGCATCCTCTGTGTCTCTCTCCGCCGAGCGGTCCCCGGCTCCGGGTCAACGTGGTGGGATATGGAGAGGGCCTGTGGTTCCGCAGCTACATTGCGGACGGAGGAGGGGGACTGACTGCTGCGTGGAGTCTACGCTGACGACTGAGCGTCCCTGGGTCTCCACGGAGGAGCGGTTCGGTCCAGCGGGACGAGATTCTTCTGGCTTCACGCCGAGTGGGTCGTCGGCGGGGTTACCTGAGCTGGAGGGATCTCAAGCTGCGCTGACCATCGTGCTGGCTGCGGGGCCCGACGCGGCTAGATGGGAGCCTGACAACGACCTCCTGACGACGGATCCTGGATCTTCGCAGTCCTGGACGGCGTCAGAACCCGAGATCAGGCGAGTGCTCTCCTTTCTTTTCTCTCTTTTTATCTTTGAGCACTTCAGCCTATCTCCAGGGGAGACGAGCAGGGTGCAGCCGCCCGCTGCGTCTGAGCTCGTCTCGCCGGGTTCTGGCGCTGCCGGTGATCCTGATCCCGGTTCTGTTTTCTCTTCTGAGCCTTCTTCCAGGGTCACCGGCGAGGAGTTGCTGTTCCTCGTGGTGCTGGAGGGTCCGGGTTCAACGTTGGAGGTCGGTTCTGGTGCAGTGTCCAACGTGGGTTCGCCCGAGACCCAATCGGGGTCCAACGTGGGTTCGCCTGAGGCCCGATCGGGGTCCGACGTGGGTGCTGCCCCAGTGTTGTCCAGGTCCGGTGAGGAGGTGGCCGTTTCCCTGAGGCCCGCCGCCCTCGTCATCGGCTCTCCCCTGAGCCTCTTCCACCGGGATCCGCTCTGACCCTTCGTCCGTCTCAACGGTCCTGGTGGTTGAGTGATGCGGGTCGACGACCCGACCCGCAAAACTTTCGGTTCGGTGATCTGGTTCCCCCCACTGGTCTGTGTTTCCCTCTGGGCAGCCTGGTTCGGCTGCCGGTGGACTGGATTCCTGGGATCTGGGTCCAGAGTTCGCCGTCCGAACACTTCTTCCCCTGATTCGCCAGCTGGACAATGGGCGGGGAGATCTCCGGAGCCATCTCGGCTATTTTTGGACTCTGCCTGCCATACACCTCGGGTGTCACTTTTTCTTTTATCGTTATTAAGGTCACTTGGGTGTAATGTCTGTCCTGTTGGTGGATGTGTATTTATAGTGCTGTGCGTTTTCCTTCCCTCGTACCCAGCATTTTATTTTTTGTACCATGTTTTTAGTCTCGTTTTTGCATTGTAGAGTTATGTTTTGTTCCCTTTCAGACCATACTCTGCAGTTGCCCATTCATTCCAGTCACTTTCATTTCTTTAGGTGACTGTGGGTATTTATATATTCATGTGTGTGGGTTTTTCTTTGCCTGCACTCAGTATTTCTTTTTTATGCCCTGTTGGTTCATTATAGAGTCATGTGCCTTGTTTTCCGTAACACCATGCTCTGTAATTGTCCATTTGTTCCAGTCACTTTTCTTGGTGACTGTGTGTATGTACTTATATTGGTGCTGTGTATTGTGTTTTCCCTTTATTTGACCATACTCAGCATTTTTTGCCCTGTACCTTTTTGGTGGTTCTTTTTTTTTCTTGCTCTGGGTCACGCATGGTTGGTACTCTCTGGGTAGTATGTAACCGGCGTGTTGACCCAGTTCTTCTCCCCATCTGTACCTGGGTTAATTATTCAGTTTTGTCAGTATTGTATTTGGGTTTTTCTTTCCCGCTACCCTACATTGCCCCATTGGTGTTGTCCTTCCCTTGGCTTCTTCCCCTCCGGTCCGCCTCCCTTCCTCCCACCCTAGGTGGGGGGGGGGGGGTGGCTGGGATGTTCCTGGTCGTTCAGGAGCCCGACCTTGAGGGAGGGGCTCTGTCACCATGGGTTGAGATGCCGTCTCGGCACTGAGCCCATGTTTTCCCTCATCCCTGCCTCCCATTGAGCGGCGTCTCAGCTGGCCCCAGCTGGCAGCATTATGGACGGCTGGGGCCAATTAGTCTTCATCAGCTGGGGCGCTGCCAATGAGGATAAATAGGAGCAGCCTCGATGACTCGGGGCTGCGACATAAGCACTGCTGGGCTGAAGCCCCTTCGTCTGGTGTCAGCCTCAACTCCCCTTGCAGCATTCCGGTGTTTGTATCCCGCTGTGAGTATGCACGTCTTGTTACCCCCATGTCCGGTACAAGCTACCTACCCCTGCGCTGTGCAGCCTGAGAATGTACGTCTGTATGAGTGTCTGTGCTCTCCTCATCCCTTATCCCTTACCCAGAATAAAACATCTCGACTCACTGGCTTGTCCCTGGCTCTGATTGCCCGGCTCCCTAGAGCCGGATATGACAAGGACTAAAAGGACAAGTACAGAAACAAGTCCATTATCACATATGATAAGGAGGTTGTTAGTGACCTTCACTGAAACTGTTTCAGTACTATGATGGATTCTAAACCCAGATTGAAACTCTTCTAATAAACCATTTCCCTGCAAATGGTCAAATAACTGTGTAGCAACAACTCTTTCTAAGATTTTTGAAATGAAAGGCAGATTAGAGATTGGTCTATAGTTAGCTAAAACTCCTGGATCCAGCATTGGCTTTTTAAGTAAGGGTTTAATTACAGCAGTTTTAAAGGCCTGTGGTACATGGCCTAATGTTAACGAAAAATTGATTATTTGAAGAATAGAACTACCAATAAATGGGAAGGCTTCTTTAAATAACCTGGTAGGAATATGTAACCCAGCTGAGAAAATGACCCTTTTTCTCACATTTCATTTGTATTAATGCAATTGTGTGATTTTATTTTGAAAAACGGTTATCTTGGGAAGGGGAAGTGTGATCCTCGTTATCCAACTTTTAAATTCCTGATTCACGGTCACGTTGGGTGATCTGCGTCTTTTCATTCATTAAGAGCGATATTAGCCCCGCCTTCCGAGCAGAGTACCGAGGCGCGCACCCGGTTTCCAGTCTTTTGCGCTCTGAGAACGAACGAGAGAGGCTGGAGACGGTCCATGTAAAAACCTGTGGGTCGTCTTGATGAGTTAATACAGAAAGGTGCTATAAATAAATCTAAACACTGTCCAAACGCGAATTTGAAACCTTTATTGTCTTAAGTTGATGGGAGCACGAGCTTGAGAGGCCGTGAGGCTGTGACTTTTGCTGTGTTCATGCTGATACCTCATCTTGGTGAGTGAAAACCGAGTGTGTACTAAATGAAGCATGCTAACGCCATGCTAATGTTAGCGTTATGCTAATCGCAAGTGGATTTTTCCTGTTTAAAAGCGATGGAAAAGGCTATTTTTGTGTCTGTATGGTTTTTCTAAATGTGATTTCAGTTCACAACAGTATGCTGAAGTACTTTTAGTTCTTTTGCACTATTTCTGTCGAATGTAATGTGTAGTTTGATGCTAAAAGCACATTTTGTTGGTTTCCTGTGTAAATTCATAGGTTATGCTAAACCCCGTAGCTCAGACAGGGTTTTACTGATTTTAAAAGGGAATATTGGAAGTAATGGGACAGTATATTCCCTGGTTATGTGATAAATTAATTGTATTTCATTTCATGATTTACAAAGAAAAGGATAAAAGGAGAGATTCATTTATTTGGTTACATGAGAAGAAAAAGTATTTCATGTACTACCAGAGAGATTTTGAGAAAAAAAAAACATGCATGTAAGACGTAAGATGTGAAATGTAAGATATTACTATATTACTGGATTGTAACAATAGTAATATGAGAGAAGAATTTAAACACTAAGCTATAGTGTTATATAAGAAGAGATTGGAAAATGAATTACTCTAGCTGTAAACAATAATACCATTATTGTTGTGCAGGCTAGGTTTTTTTGATTGCCGATTAAGAATCTTCTGGATCCTGGATTCTCTCTGAATGGAGATGGCGAGCCTGACCCGAGATCTGAACCAAGACCTGAACCGAGACTGAACCGAGATCTGAACCAAGATCTCGATCGAAGAACATCCTTCCTCTCTCCAGTGCACAAAATTCAAAGTGGTAACAACTCAAGCCGCCGCTTTAAAAGAGGAAAAGAAACCTGAGTCTGGAAACACAAGATATCTTGACTGGTCAAACGACTAAACCAAAAAGACAAACAAACACTGAGCTCAGTAAGACATTTTTTGGGGTTTTATTTCATACCAGCTGTTGTTGTATTTGTATATTTGTAAATTGTTTGTATATTTTGTTCTCTTTATCTTTAAAAATAACAGCCATTATTGCTCAATTCTTGCCTCCAGCTATTTCATTCCACACTCATTTTAATCCCCTATTGTAATCCTTACGAACCTAGCAACTGGTCTACACTTAATAATTTCTTTTACCTAACTAACGTAAGGCAAGGGTTACAAATAGGGTCTAAAAGACAAGTTGAAGGCTTGGATGAGGAACTTATCTTATCTAACGCTAAAAGGTCAATTGGAGTAAAGTCATCCAAACAGATATCAGTTGAAGGAGTTGTAGTAGTTACTGTATTTAAGTTAATGGTGGGAAGGATCTGACTGATTTTATCTCTGATAGATGAAATTTTATTATTGAAGAAGTTCATAAAGTATTGACTAGAAATGTCATGGTGCCCTCAGGGCCATCATCAATCTCAGCTGCCCATGCACCTGCTGCCAATCATCAGTGGGCTTTAAAAGCCAGACCTGCCTGTGACTCAGCACGGAGCCGTCTGTCAAACTCCCTACGACATGCCTCTCGTCAACAGCCGCGTCCTGGCTCATCATCTGATTCCCAGACCAACGCTTCACCACACGTAAGCTAAACATTGACTTTCCTTGTCAAGTTCATCCTCCCCTGTGCACAGGTGGATCTCCCTGCCGGCGGATTCTTCTCTCCCCGGCGGTGGTTCAGCTCCACTCCAGCCACAGGGTAACGTGCACTCTCCCCTGCACAAGAACCAGACACTGTCTCCCTGGCTGTCGCCCTCAAGGCCAACCTGAGCTCACCACCACCATCTGCAAAGTAAGCTGTCATTCATTATAACACTCTTTGCCCAGGAGCTGAGCTAATACTTATGCTTTGTCATTATAGGGTTGCCAGGCTGAACGGTGTCCTGCTCTTCCCCCTGCACGAGTCCTACACTGCACGCACTGTACATACACGCACGCATACATGAGCACTGTTAGCTAATAAAAGGATAATTGTAATTCCCTCGAGTCTGTCTTTTGTCCCCTGGGTCCAGAATTATGTCAGTACGGCTCCGTCAGAGCAACCCAGCGGACAGCGTGCTAGCACGCCAGTTTAACAATCTAGACGCTCGAGTGGAGCAGCTAATTTACCAACAAGGCGTTATCTTCAATCAGCTAACACTAATTCACAGCCGGTTGGATCGTCTGGATGGACAGCGGACGTTCCCTCTGGTCTCCGGGAGTCCGCCGGCTCCGGCTAGCTCCCCTCCTAGCCAGGCTAGTCAGGTTCCCTCGGTCCGGCTCACACCGGTCCCCACACCCGCTCGCTTCAGCGGCAAGCTCGGGGAGGCCCGTGGGTTTATCTTACAGTGTGAGATGGTTTTCCAGCGAGTGCCGGGGGACTTCCCCACAGACCATAATAGAATAGGCTATGTGGCTAATCTGCTAGAGGGTAGGGTGCTAGCTTGGGCTTACGCCATGATGGCTAAACCTAGCTATGCTAATCTCACTTACCGAGGGTTTACTGCCTATTTTCTCAAGGTATTTGACCATTCCGATTGGGATAGCGTGCTTACCACCCGATTGTTAAATCTCCGACAGGGCGGTAGGTCCGTGACGGACTACGCTGTCGATTTCCGGGTGCTGGTCGCTGAGGTCGGGTGGGAGGATGCCTCGTTGTGTAGCATTTTCATCCGGAGCTTAAGCCCCAGCCTACGGGACGAGCTAGCTAGGTTGGATAAGCCGGAGAAACTCACCGAGCTGATTTCGCTCACCATTAATTTGGATAATAGACTGAGGGAGCGAGCAGCCGAGCGAAGAGCTTCCAGTCGCTCAAGCGCGCAGCTTTTCCGCTCCTCCCAGTTGCCTCGTTTGGCCCTGCCTCTGCCGGAAGCGCTAGACGGGCAGCAGGATGTGGTAGTCAGGCGCTCCAAGACTCCTTTAGCGGAAAAACAGCGCCGCAGGGAGTTAGGGCTGTGCATGTACTGTGGGAGTAGTGAGCATGAGGTAGAAAGTTGCACCATTCGGCCAAGAAGAGGGGGTCCGTGCGTCGCGGTAGGTGGACTCACGGATGCGTCACAGTCTAAACCCCTCACCAATTGCGTCGTGCCCATCAGGTTCATCTACAAGCACAAAGAACACACCACACATGCACTGATTGACTCGGGGGCTGAGCAGAGTTTTATATCAGGGGACCTGGAAACCCGGTTAGGGCTTCCCTGTCATACTCTCCAGCCACCACTCAGACTTATAGCCCTATCTACCTTTTTGGCTCCCTTCCTGTTCACCCTTTATACTGCGGACTTCTCACACAACACAACACACTGCCATCTACAGAAGTTCTCTGATGACTCTGCGATCATTGGCCTCATCTCCAACGGAGATGAAGCTGAGTACAGAGGGCTTATCCAGGACTTCGTGGACTGGTGCCATCGGAACTGCCTCCAGATCAACGCGAGGAAAACTAAGGAGCTGGTGGTGGACTGCCGCAGGCAAGGACAACCCCTCACAGCACCAGTAAATATACAGGGAACAGACATCGAGATGGTGACATCCTATAAGTACCTGGGTGTTCATCTGAACAATAAACTAGACTGGTCACACAATACTGACGCACTCTACAAGAAGGGACAGCGCAGGCTGTTCCTACTGAGGAGACTCAGGTCTTTTGGTGTACAAGGGGCGCTGCTGAAGACATTCTATGACACAGTGGTGGCATCAGCCATCACTTTTAGAGTGGTCTGCTGGGGCAGTGGCATTACAGCAGCCGATAGGAAGAGACTGAACAAGCTTATCAAGAAAGCTAGCTCTGTCCTGGGGCAGCGCCTTGACCCAGTGGAGGAGATAGGAGAGAGAAGGATGGTGGCTAAACTGTCATCTCTGCTGGAGTCTGAGTTCCATCCTATGCAGGACATACTGAATGCACTGAGGAGCTCATTTAGCAGCAGACTACATCATCCTAGGTGCACAACCGAGAGGTTTCGCAGGTCCTTCCTACCTACGGCTGTCAGACTGTACAACCCAAGCAGGGCTGCTCACAGAGATAGCAAAAAGACGTGACAACCTAATAGTTTTGAATGCAGAAGACGCAATAGACTTACACAATGGTCCCCTCCGGCATACAACTAGGAAAATACCGGTCGCTATGGAGGGTGAGAATATGTATGGGTACATAATCATACCATGTAGGATAACTAAGCAGACGGTTGTGCTGTTTCATTCCATCTAGCTACAATGCTTCGCACTGTGTGTGTTTATATATTTACCTCCGCCAGGCCGAAAAGGCCAGGAGGAGGTTATGTTTTTGCCGGAGTTTGTGTGTTTGTCTGTCTGTCTGTCTGTTTGTCTGTCTGTCTGTTTGTCTGTTGGTTAGCAAGATAACTCAAAAAGTCTTGGACGGATTTCCATGAAACTTTCAGGCGTTGTTGGAAATGGTACAAGGAAGAACTGATTAAATTTGGGGGGTGATCCGGTTCACCGTCTGGATACAGGAATTTTTTAAAGCATTTTTCAACACTGTGACATACAGCCATTTTCAACATGTGCGCAGGCGCAATAGAGGGCGCTGGTCGACGTGTCTGATGAACACAAACTCCGACTTCTTCAAAGTTTTAGGCACAAAAGCACACAGAAAACAGGGCTCGCCAGAGTGCCTGTGTTTGCACTACGCTGCAAAAGCTGACACGGGCATCTGTCCGGCGTCGGATTATTTGGCAGAAATTCCCCGGCCAGCCATAGGGGCTGCGCAAAAACCAGCTCTCTGCCGGGGGAGGCTTCCACATCCTCTTTTTTCCGCGGACCGCAAACCCAATAAAACCCACGGTAACCATTATCGCACCTTCTTTTGTCCAGCGGCTCCGGAACAGAGAGGAATCCCGGCGCCAGGAATGCTGCGCCTGATATGTCTCACTCTAATGCTAAAAGTGACTGCATCAGGGATTTACCACCTTGAATGAATGAATGAATGAATGAATGGCCTGGGCCCGCCGCAAAACCTCACACGGGCAACTGTCCGCCGACGGATTGTTTGGCACAAATTCCCCGGCCAGCCATAGGCGCTGCGCAAAAACGAGCTCTCTGCCGGCGAAGCCTCTAAATTCTCGTTTGCCGCGGAGCACAACCCCCCAAAAAATAATATTGTAGCGAACTCAATATGAGCACCCTACTTGGCTTGCCAAGTGGCTTGACCCTATTGGCGACACAGGTACAGTGCGGGACTCCGGAGCGTGAGTTCGAACCTCCCGGTGGGACGTCGCCATGTCGAGCAGCACGTTACAATATAATATAAAACCCACGGCAACCTGTCTACCCAATTTGCATCCGTCAGTGGAGGAGATGGACACAACAGCAACACTTCAGTTTATTACCTCCGCCAAGGAGGCAATGCTTTTACTACTGAACCACTAATCCTATCACTATCAGATTGATTGTCATTGATTAATTGTGTGTTTATTGCACTGTCCCTGTCAAATAAACAAATAATCATTGTGAATCCAATTGCTAGTCATATGTTTACATGCTCAAGGAATCTGAAAACGTACACACAAACACTGTATGGGGGGAATTGTGGCGCTTGGCGGAGGTCTGCGCTCTCTGAGTGCTTTTCTAGTTACATATTTATTCCATCTAGCTACAATGCTCCGCACTGTGTGTGTTTATATACTGTATATATTTACTCTATCTAGCAACAATGCTCCACACTGTGTGTGTTTATATATTTACATATTTATTCCATCTAGCTACAATGCTCCGCACTGTGTGTGTTTATATATTCATATATCTATTCCATCTAGCTACAATGCTCCACACTGTGTGTTTATATATCTACATATTATTCCATCTAGCTACAATGCTCCGTACTGTGTGTTTATATATCTACATATTTATTCCATCTAGCTACAATGCTCTGCACTGTGTGTTTATATACTCATATATTTATTCCATCCAGCTACAATGTTCCGCACTGTGTTTATATATTTATATATCTATCCCATCTAGCTACAGTGCTCCGCACTGTGTGTCTATATATATATATATATTTATATTTATATGTACATAGGGAACATCACGTCTTGGAGCTCGTTCTGCCTCAGCGCGTGTCTGCAGTCCGCAGCATGCGCCCCGTCGGTGTCTTTGGTCCCCCCCCAGATCTGTCCAAGGTGCCACCAGAATACCATGATCTGGGGGCGGTATTCAGTAAGTCGCAGGCGCTGTCACTCCCCCACCACCACCACCACCCCTACGACTGTGCTATTAATCTCCGGGCTGGTGCCCCGCTGCCGTCGAGCCGCCTATACAACCTGTCAGCTCCGGAGCGGGAGGTAATGGATACATATACTAAGGAGTCGCTCGGCTCGGGCATTATCCGCCCATCCTCCTCGGCGGTGGGGGCAAGATTCTTCTTCGTCGGCAAGAAGGATGGCTCCCTGCGGCCATGTATTGACTTCAGGGGGCTCAACGACATCACGGTAAAGGATAAGTACACCCTGCCCCTCATGGACACAGCTTTCGATTCCCTCCAGGGGGCCTCTTGGTTCACCAAGCTCAACCTTCGCAACGCGTACAATCTCGTGCGGATTAAGGAGGGAGATGAATGGAAGACGGGATTCCGGACACCAAGCGGCCATTTCAAATATCTCGTGATGCCGTTTGGGTTGACCAACGCGCCGGCAGTCTTCCAGCGCCTGATAAACGACGTTCTCCGGGACTTCCTGGGCACCTTTGTCTTCGTCTGCTTAGATGACATCCCCATCTTCTCCCGGTTGTTATAGGAGCATCGGGTGCACGTGAGACAGGTCCTCCAACGACTCCTGGAGAACAAGCTGTTCGTGAAGGCCGAGAAATGTGAGTTCCACACTGACAAGACCTCATTTTTTCTTTGTTATCTCCCACAACCAGGTTCTGCCCAACCCGGTGAAGGTCAAGGTGGTGGTGGATTGCCCCCCCCCCATCCAGGAAGCAACTCCGCAGTTCCTGGTGTTTGCCAACTTTTATCGCCGCTTTGTGCCCAGGTACAGCATGATTGTCTGCCCCCTGACCTGCCTCACGTCCCCGAAGGTCCCTTTCCATTGGACAGAGGAGGCTGCAGCGGTGTTCGGCGCCCTCAAGAGGGAGTTCTTGTCATCCCGCGTCCTCACACAGGTAGACCCGTCCCTCCAGTGCTTGGTCGAGGTGGCTGCATCGGACTCCAGGGTGAGAGCAGTGCTGTCCCAGTGCTCTCCAATAGACGGGGTGGTCCACCCCTGCGCCTTCTTCTTGCACTGCCTGTCTCCAGCAGAGAGAAACTACAACATCGGTGACAGGGAGCTCCTGGCAGTGAAGCTCGCGCTGGAGGAGCTGGAGGCGCCACTGGTTGGAGGGGGCTGCTCAGCCTTTTGTGGTTTGGACCGACCACAAAAACTTGGAATACCTGAGGACCGCCAAGCGGTTGAATTCCCTGCAGGCCCGCTGGTCCCTGTTCTTCGGTCGGTTCAACTTTACGATCACCTACCGCCCCGGGGCCAAGAACGCCAAACCGGACGCCCTCTCCAGGCAGTTCTCGGCGGAGTTATCAGAGGACTGTGAGCAGACCATCCTTCCACCATCCTGTGTTGTTGGCGCCCTCTCGTGGGACATCAGGGAGAAGGTTGTGAAAGCGCAGGAGGCGGAGCCCGATCCTGGAGGTGGCCCCTCGGAGCGGTTGTTCGTCCCCACATCGGTCCGGGGTGAAGTGATTCAGTCGGCCCATGCCTCAAAATTTGCATGCCATCCAGGGGTGTCCCGCACGGTAGAACTCCTCCAGAGGTCGTTTTGGTGGCCGGGGCTGCGAAAGGACATCACTGCCTACATCCAGGCCTGCACTCAGTGCGCCACCGGGAAGTCGTCTTCTTCTCCACCGGCCGGGCTCCTTCATCCCCTGCCAGTCCCCAGCCGCCCCTGGTCCCACATCGCCCTGAATTTTGTGACTGGTCTCCCACCGTCCAACCACTTCACTACAGTCCTTACCATTGTCAACTGATTCTCCAAAGCTGCCCACTTCGTTCCTCTCCGGGGGCTGCCTACGGCACGAGAGACAGCGGACCTATTGGTGCAGCATGTCATATGTCTCCACGGGATCCCCACTGACGTCGTCTCTGATCGTGGGCCCCAATTCGTGTCCCAGGTCTGGAGGGCATTCTGTAATGCACTGGGGTCAACCGTAAGCCTGTCATCCGGATACCACCCGCAGAGCAATGGGCAGTGCGAACGGGCAAATCAAGAGCTGGAGGCCGCTCTGCGCTGCGTCATCGCCTCCAGTCCATCTTCGTGGAGCAGCCACCTGCCTTGGATCGAGTACGCCCATAATTCTATGGTTTCCTCGGTGATCAGCATGTCCCCCTTCAGGGCCTCCTTAGGATTCGACCCCCCACTGTTCCCTGAGGAGGAGAAGGAAGTGGCGGTGCCTTCTGTCCACGCCCATGTAAGGTGCTGCCGCCGGCTCTGGACCACCACCCGCAGAGCTCTCCTTCGGACTACTGAACGTAACACCAGGACAGCTAACTGCCGCAGGAGACCGGCTCCTGAATACAAGGTGGGTCAGCAGGTATGGCTGTCAACTCAAAATATTAATCTGAAAGCTGAGAAATGGAAGTTGGCCCAGCGCTTTATCGGGCCCTTCCCCATTATTCGTGTGGTTAACCCTGTGGCTGTACGCCTAGCTCTCCCCCCCTCCCCCTGCATCTGTCCGACCTTGCATGTCTTGCAGGTGAAACCCGTCTGCTCCAGCCCTCTCTGCCTTCCTCCCAAGGGTCCACCTCCACCAGTGGTGATAGATGGTGACCCGGCATGGAGAGTCAATTCCATCCTGGACGTTCGCCGCCGGGGTCGCGGCCTGCAGTACTTGGTGGACTGAGAGGGGTATGGCCCCGAGTGGAGGTCCTAGGTACGTCCGTCATTCGTACTCGACAAACAACTCATCAGGGACTTCCACCGGACGCACCCAGGTAAGATAGGACAGGTGCCAGGAGGCACCTCTAGAGGGGGGAGTACTGTCATGGCGCCCTCAGGGCCATCATCAACCTCAGCTACCCGCACACCTGCTGCCAATCATCAGCGGGCTTTAAAAGCCAGACCGGCCTGTGACTCAACGCAGAGCCATCTGTCAAACTCCCTACGACATGCCTCTCGTCAACAGCCACGTCCTGGCTCATCATCTGATTCCCAGGCCAGCGCTTCACCACACGTAAGCTAAACATTGACTTTCCTTGTCAAGTTCATCCTCCCCTGTGCACAGGTGGATCTCCCTGCCCGCGGATTCTTCTCTCCCCGGCGTCGGTTCAGCTCCATTCCAGCCACAGGATAACGTGCACTCTACCCTGCACAAGAGCCAGACACTGTCTCCCTGGCTGTCGCCCTCAAGGCCAACCTGAGCTCACCACCACCATCTGCAAAGTAAGCTGTCATTCATTATAACGCTCTTTGCCCAGGACCTGAGCTAATACTTATGCTTTGCCATTATAGGGTTGACAGGCTGAATGGCGTCCTGCTCTACCCCCTGCACGAGTCCTACACTGCACGCATTGTACATACACGCACGCATACACGAGCACTGTTAGCTAATAAAAGGATAATTGTAATTCCCTCGAGTCTGTCTTTTGTCCCCTGGGTCCAGAATTATGTCAAGTAAGCTCTAAGGGAATGCTAGATTTTACAAGAGTCCTGACTCTGTCAGCCTGGCTACAGTGCTGAAAAGAAACCTGGGATTATTGTTGTTCTCTTCTATTAATGCAGAATAATAACTTCTTCTAGCTTTCCTAAGAGAGTTTTTTTTTAAAATAAATTAGCAGTTGATTTATCCAAGCTAAACAGATTTCATCTAATTTAGTGGCGTAACATTTCCTTTCTAATTGATGAGTCTTCTGTTTTAAGCTTCGAGTTTCTGTGTTGAACCAAGGAGTCAGGAATCTGTGATTAGACTTTTTCTTTTTTAAAGGGTCCACAATGTCTAGAATCTGATGCAGAGAAGCTGTCACACCATCTACCATGCTATCAATTACAGAAGGAGCAAGGTGTCCATAGCTTATCTCCACTGTGTTGACACATGGCACTGCAGAAACAACCTGCTTAAAATTGGTAACAGCATCATCTGAGAGGCATCTACTGTCGTAATATTTTTCTTTAGGAGCCAAATAGTTAGAAATAGTAAAATCAGAGGTTAACAGATAATGGTCTGACAGTACAGGGTTATGAGGAGACACTACCAGATTTTCTATTTCTATGCCATCTGTCAGAACAAAGTCCAACGTGTAGTGGAGATAATGGGTTGAATTGCCTACTTTCTGAGAAAACTCTATCGAGTCTAATATTGAATTAAAGCTGCAAGCAGCTGTAACTGGACCTTCGCACCCTGCGCGCCCGCGGAACCCGGCGCCCGTCGTCCCTTGCTGGCTCGGAAAATGTGCCGTCATCACTGCAAGGGCTGCATGAATAATAAAGTAAACCATTTGGTGCAGATCTTCCTGTGAGCAGTAAGTTAGGAGTGCGCAGAATGGGACTAATCTCCATCATAGCAATTCCGGCAAAAAAATTGATCAAGTGGAAAAGATATGTGCACCTCCACCCCTCATTTTTGTGGGTGGGCCAAATGTACGGTGTGGGATTAATCTCCATCATAGCAATTCCGGTGACAGTCCGACACATTTTGTCCAAATTACAACTATCCAGCATATTGCGATCAGGTAAACTCGGACATGTGGCCATGGTAACACTTACATTTCAGGTACATGTTGCAGACACCACAGAACTACAGAAGAGAGTCATCTTGACTTACGTTCCACATTTGGTGACTCTTGGACTTTCCCAACCCTCCAAAGTATAAAACATATTGATTGGCAAGGAGTGGGTTTTCATGGCAACTGTTTTTATCGCAGTACAAAAGTGACTTCCACTGAGGGTAGTCCAATTCACTCTGAGAAACCACTGAAAATGTCATTTCATTGTGACTACTGGTCTTTGTTCAAAATGTGATACAATTCTGTGCAGTACCTCATGTCAGCAGTAGGTGTGGGTGTGACAGTTTTGTGAATATTGATATACAGACATGTTCAGAGTGGGATCAGTATGATTTGTGCAAAGATTTTTCCAAATCAGGCAAGAATTGTCTGAGCTGTAACTGTCATGTTTTGTTTGGCGAGAAATCCATTAAAGCATGCCACTCGCCATGGAAACAGTTCTCTACTATGTACATGTACTATCAATGAGCCCAAGTCATTCCTTCATGTAATTTTGTTAAGCTGGTGAGAGAAAAATAAAGAAAACAGTCGTCAGTAATTCTTCCTTTAATCATTAGGGGGTGCTATGAGTTTTGTTTATTATTTTTATATAGACGAGTTCGGGTAAGGGAGAATATTGATCGTATAAAAGTTAGTACAAATCGTACAAAGTTTGTCCAGTTTACCAGGGTCTAATGTGGTTACCACTAGGCGGCGCTAAAACTTTTGTTATTTTATATAGGAGTGTTCAGGGTGGGACTATTATCCATTGTCGAAAACTTGGTGAAAATCAGACAAAGTTTGTCCAAGATACAACTTTCCGAAATTTCATGGCGAGTAGTCAACCGTCGCCATGTTGCCATGGCAACACTTCCCTGTAAGTTATGTGTTGTCCACCCATATTGGACTACATATGACAGTGACCTCAACATATGTTGAAAAATTCAGACCTCCAAGACCTTCCCACCCCTCCTCATAAGCTCATGGATTGAATGGCGAGGAGGGCGTGTCCATGATAACATGTATGATGTCATACTAACATTGATGTTCAGTTATGATCATGGCTGTGTTCTGATGAATCTCAGAAAATTTGACGTCATTCTGGCCAGCCGCGCGTGAGTAATAAAAAAGTTTTCAGCAATTCTTTCGTTAACCACTCTGTGGCGCTATATCTTTTGTCAGGTATTTTGATGTCATTGCGTCCGGGGTGGCACTATTTTCCTTCGTGGAAAGTTTTGTGGACATCGGACAAGTTTTTCCCGATTTACAGGTGGTTGAATTTGTAAGGGGAGGAGTCAAATTTCACCATGGCGCCCTGGCCACGCCTTTTGAGATTTTGACTTAATTTATACATTTTTTTTAATGGCCAATGCCTATAGATGCCGCTATGTAAAAATGAGCTCAATCGGAGCAGGTCCCTAGGACTAGTTCGTTCAAATGCGAGGTGTGGCTTTTTTCCAAATTGGAAGTGGGGTGACTTTTAGGAAAGATGGCGGCCTTCCTGTTGGCGGTGGGTATGGGCCACAATGATGTTTTTTGCATGTCTTCAGGTGATGCACACCTCACCCAAATTTTATGTCTCTACGGCAAAGTTTATGGTCTCCAGTCTCCATAGACCTTGTACGTTTGGCCCCACCCACAAAAATGAGGGGTGGGGGGGCACATACACTACCGTTCAAAAGTTTGGGGTCACTTGGAAATTTCCTTATTTTTGAAAGAAAAACACTATTTTTTTCAATGACGATAACTTTAAACTAATCAGAAATACACTTTAATATCTAATTTACATTGCTAATGTGGTAAATGACGATTCTAGCTGCAAATGTCTGGTTTTTGGTGTAATATCTACATAGGTGTATAGAGGCCCATTTCCAGCAACTATCACTCCAGTGTTCTAATGGTACAATGTGTTTGCTCATTGTGTCAGAAGGCTAATGGATGATTAGAAAACCCTTGTGCAATCATGTTAGCACAGCTGAAAACAGTTTAGCTGGTTAGAGAAGCTATAAAACTGACCTTCCTTTGAGCAGGTTGAGTATCTGGAAAAAATTATTATTTCAAATACAAATCATTATTTCTAACCTTGTCAATGTCTTGACTATATTTTCTATTCATTTTACAACTCATGGTGGTAAATAAGTGTGACTTTTCATGGAAAACACAAAATAATTGTCTGGGTGACCCCAAACTTTTGAACGGTAGTGTATGTTTTCCAGTTTATCGAATTTTTTGCCGGGTCTGAGGGGTTTGCCAAAAAAAATTGCGTTTTGGTTAACGTTCAGAGGGTGAAAAATACGATCATTTGGACAGAAAAATAATAATCAACGAAGCAGATACAATAGGGCTTTCGCCGACTGACGTTGTCAGTGGCTCAGGCCCTAATTAAATGCCATATTAAGGCAATCACTGTCTACATCTACATGTATATTAAAGTCCCCTATCTGATTTCAGCACTAAATCTGCTAAGAATTCAGCAAATTCAGATAAAAACTCTGAGTAAGCTGAAGGAGGACGACAAACTATGGCAAATAAAATTGGGTTTAACCTAAAATTACTAGCATGTCCAATATTGAGGACCAGGCCCTCAAATGAATTATAACATGTTTTTTGCTTTACATTCATGAGTAATTTGGAATGGTAAATTGTGGCTACTCCTCTTCCATGACCAGAACTTCTGGGATTTTGGCAGCTCAAATAACCAGAAGGAGTTGATTCATTTAAACCAACATAATCCTCTTGCCCTAACCAAGTCTCTGTAAGGGACGGTGAATCAATCTGATGATCAATTAACAGATCATGGACTAGCAGAAACTTGGGAGTTAGAGACCTAATATTTAACACACATTTAATTTTTAAATTATGAGGAGGAACAGAGGCCAAGTCATTAGATTTAGAGGCTACATGTTTCATTTGCATGTTACCAGCTTTTTGTTTAATCACTTTAGGATGCTTATACGTACATGATATGTTTATTTACTTTAGAGGGAGCAGACAGTGATTCTCTGATGGGGAAGACAGGGGCTAAGTTGAGGAGTGGCGGATGGAGAGAAGCAGCAGAAAGGCATGTAAGACTGCAGACTCTTCCTGGTCCCAACTCTGAATAGTCAAGGCTTTGGAACTTGGGATAAAATGATGCCAGATTGTTAGCTAAATGAGACACACCATCCAAAGTGGGATGGATGCCGTCTGGCCTAATAAGACCAGGTTTTCCCCAAAATGAGTTCCAACTGTCTATGTAGCCCACATTGATAGACACATATTTACCATTTCCCATCAGCCTGTGGGGCTGCATTCACACAAAAAGCTACAATATTTTTGATAGACCAACAAGACCTACGAGACCAACCTACAGTCAATATGCACATTACAAAAAAGAGCTATAAGGATAATAAATAATGTCATAAAGTTCATCGATTTAGTTAAATTTAATACAGCACAAGTCATGTACAGGGCAATTAATAATCAACTCCCAACTAATATACAAAAAATATTTAAAAAAAAGAGACAATGATCATAATTTGAGAGGAGACTTAAACTTTACAAAACCCAAGATACGAACAACCAAGAAAAGTATGTGCATATCTGTCTGTGGGGTGGATTTGTGGAACAGTCTGGAGCCAGAACTGAAACTATGTACAAACAGAAATCAATTCAAAAAGAGGTACAAACATTATTTGCTGAAAGGATATATGTTAGAAGGGTAGTATTTATATGTATGATTCACTATGCTCACTCAGGGACACTATGGGACACTATGGAATGGTGGGTGGGACAGCACTGTGTATATCTGTGTTGTTTGAGGCTGATTTTGATGTATGGACATCAATGTATGTTAGGATGGATGGGTGTTAATGTTGATATGTACAAAATACAGTTACTTGTTTACTTGGGGTCTTAAATGTGGTAATTTGTATATAATTCACATGGGTGTATTTATGGAAAAGAGGAGATGGAATTAATAAGTGTTCACTTCTTCCTTCTCCCTTTCGAACACTGTATACTGTTACTTTATTGCATTTGTCATTTGTTTTGTTTTTGTTATACTTTTTTGTTCGAAATAAAGTATCTATCTATCTATCTATCTATCTATCTATCTATCTATCTATCTATCTATCTATCTATCGTTGTCTGCTCCCTCCAAAGTAAATAAAAATATAATGTATAAGCATCCCAAAGTGATAAAGCAAAATATTGGTAAAACTCAAATTAAACATAAAGCCTCTAAATTGAATGATTTGGCCTCTGTTCCTCCTCATAATTTAAAAATTAAATGTGGTTTATTAAATATTAGGTCTCTAACTCCCAAGTCTCTGTTAGTCCATGATCTGTTAATTGATCATCAGATTGATTTAATTTCCCTTACAGAGACTTGGTTAGGACAAGAGGATTATGTTGGTTTAAATGAATCAACTCCCTCTGGTTATTTAAACTGTCAAAATCCCAGAAGTTCTGGTCGTGGAGGAGGAGTAGCAACAATTTACCATTCCAAATTACTAGTTAATGTAAAGCAAAAAACATGTTATAATTCCTTTGAGGGCCTGGTCCTCAGTGTTGGGCACTTTAGCAATTTCAGGTTAAACCCAATTTTATTTGCCATAGTTTATCGTCCCCCATCAACCTATTCAGAATTTTTATCCGAATTTGCTGATTTCTTAGCTGATTTAGTGCTGAAATCTGATAGAATAATTATAGTAGGGGACTTTAATATACATGTGGATGTAGATAGTGACTGCCTTAATGTGGCTTTTAATTCAATATTAGACTCGATTGGGTTTTCTCAGAAAGTAGGAAATTCTACTCATTACCTCCACCATACATTGGACCTTGTTCTGACATATGGCATAGAAATAGAACATCTTGTAGTGTCTCCTCATAACCCTGTACTGTCAGACCATTGTCTGTTAACCTTTGATTTTACTATTTCTGACTATTTGGCTCCTAAAGAAAAATATTATCACAGTAGATGCCTCTCAGATGATGCTGTCTCCAAATTTATGCAGATTGTTTCCTCTATGCCATGTGTCAACACAACAGAAATAAGCTATAGACAGCTTGCTCCTTCTGTAATTGATAACATGGTGGATAGTGTTTCAGCTTCTCTGCATCAGGCTCTAGACTTGGTGGCCCCCTTAAAAAAGAAAAAGTCTAATCAGAGATTTTTAACTCCTTGGTTCAACACAGAAACTCGTAGCTTAAAACAGAAGACTCGTCAATTAGAAAGAAAATGGCGCTCTACTAATTTAGATGAAATCTATTTAGCTTGGAGAAATCATCTTTTAATTTATAAAAAATCTCTTAGAAAAGCTAGAACGAGTTATTACTCTGCATTAATAGAAGAGAACAAGAATAATCCCAGGTTTCTTTTCAGTACTGTAGCCAGGTTGACAAAGAGTCAGGACTCTGTCAATCCTAGCATCCCCTTAGAGCTTACTAGTCAGGACTTTATGAACTTTTTCAATAATAAAATTTCATCCATCAGAGATAAAATCAATCAGATTCTTCCCACAGTTGACTTAAATACTGTAACTACTACAACTCCTTCTATTGATGTCTGTCTTGATGAGTTTACTCCAATCGACCTTTGTGAGTTAGACAAAATAGTTTCCTCATCCAAACCTTCAACTTGTCTTTTAGACCCTGTTCCTACCAGGTTATTTAAAGAAGTCTTCCCACTTATTGGGAGCTTTATTCTTCATATAATCAATTCTTCATTGACTTTAGGCCATGTACCGCAGGCTTTTAAAACGGCTGTAATTAAACCCTTACTCAAAAAGCCAACGCTAGATCCAGGAGCTTTAGCTAACTATAGACCAATCTCTAATCTCCCTTTCATTTCAAAAATCTTAGAAAGAGTTGTTGCTACGCAATTATTTGACCACCTGCAGGGAAATGGTTTACTTGAAGAATTTCAATCTGGGTTTAGAATCCATCATAGTACTGAAACAGCCTTAGCGAAGGTCACTAACGACCTCCTCATTGCATCTGATAATGGACTAGTTTCTGTACTTGTCCTTTTAGATCTTAGTGCAGCTTTTGATACTATTGATCATAATATTCTACTTGATAGATTAGAACACTATGTTGGACTTAATGGAACTTCGTTGCAGTGGTTTAGATCTTATTTATCTGATAGGTTCCAGTTTGTTCATGTAAATGATGAGTTTTCTTTCAGCTCAAAGCTTAGTCATGGAGTTCCACAGAGATCTGTGCTAGGCCCTACTCTTTTTAGTTTATATATGCTTCCGTTAGGCAACATTATTAGTGTCATCTGCATAATATTTTCATTGTTATGCAGATGACACACAATTATACCTGTCAATGAAGCCAGATGATACTAATCAATTAGCCAAGTTAGAAGCCTGTCTTAAGGAAATCAAAGCTTGGATGACTTGTAATTTCCTGCTATTAAATTCAGATAAGACTGAAGTCATTCTTGTTGGTCCAAAAAACCTTAGAAATTCATTTCCAAATCAAACTTTCAGTTTGGATGCGGTTACTCTTTCTCTTAATAGCTCTGTGAGGAACCTTGGAGTTATTTTTGATCAGGATTTGTCCTTCAATTCACATATTAAATTTGTTTCTAAGACTGCCTTCTATCATTTGCGTAATATTGCCAAGATTAGGAGCATCTTGTCTCAGAGTGATGCTGAGAAGCTGATCCACGCTTTTGTTAGCTCGAGATTAGATTATTGTAATTCTTTATTATCAGGCTGTCCTAAAACATCTTTAAAAAGTCTTCAGCTGATCCAAAATGCTGCAGCAAGAGTTTTAACAGGTACTAGAAAGAGAGATCATATCTCTCCGGTTCTGGCCTCCCTTCATTGGCTTCCCATAGAGTTTAGAATTAAGTTTAAAATCCTTCTTCTTACTTACAAAGCTCTAAACAATCAGGCTCCTTTTTATTTAAAAGATCTGATACTACCGTATCATCCTAACAGAGCACTACGCTCCCAAAATGCAGGGTTACTTGTAATACCTAGAATCTCCAAAAGTACAATGGGAGGCAGAGCCTTCAGTTATCAAGCTCCTCTCCTGTGGAATCAGCTGCCAATCTGGATTCGGGAGTCAGACTCGATCTCTGTTTTTAAGAATAGGGCTAAAACCTACCTTTTTGATATAGCCTACAATTAGGGAGGGAGCATGTGTTTCTGAACCCTCCCTTAGTTATGCTGCTAATAGGTTTAGTCAGCCGGGGGACTTCCAGTAATGCACTGGGCCTCACTCCTTTCCTCACTCTCTATGAAATATTTTTTTTTTTTTGCTGGTCATTAACATTTGTTTGTTCTCTCCCATAGATTGAGTCCCCATCGTGCTGTTTGCTCTCTACATGTCTGTTCTTTTCTTCTTCTCTATCCCCTCACCCCCCAGCCAGTCGCAGCAGATGACTGCCCCTCCCTGAGCCTGGTTCTGCTGGAGGTTTCTTCCTGTTAAAAGGGAGTTTTTCCTCTCCACCGTCGCCAAGTGCTTGCTCACAGGGGATCGCCTGATTGCTGGGGTCTTTCTGCAACTGTGGGGGTCCCCCCTTCAGTTGATAGTGCTATGAGACGACTGTTGTTGTGAAATGGCGCTATATAAATAAAGTTGAATTGAATTGAATTGAATCTATCTATCTATAGAATTAAAAGTAGTTGTCTTTATTTGGGAGGCTGAGGAGTGTGATCCCTCTAAAGTTGGAGCACAACGTCTAGTCCCCTTTTTTGAAGAGAGGAACCACCATTCCGGTTTGCCATGCCAAAGGCACTGCCCCCGACCTCCACGCAATGCTGCAGAGGCCTGAGAAAGTCTATGTCAAGGTACTGGAGAGTCCGGCCGTTGGCCAAACCTTGGATTCAGGAGGAGCAATGTGGTTTTCGTCCTGGCCGTGGCACATCGGACCAGCTCTTTACCCTCTCGAGAATCCTTGAGGGTTCATGGGAGTTTGCCCAACCAAACTCCCATGTTTGTGTTTGTGGGTGTGCTTCAGGAGTATGGGGTATCGGACTTGTTGTTACGAGCTATTCGGTCTCTGTACGACTGTTGTGAGAGTTTGGTTCATGTTGCCAACACTCGGACTCATTCCCAGTGAGAGTTGGACTCCGCTAGGGCTGCCCTTTGTCACCGATCCTGTTAATAATCTCTATGGACAGGATTTCTAGGCACAGCCAGGGAACGGAGGGTGTCATGCTTGGTGACCACAGGCTCGCATCTCTGTTGTTTGCAGATGATGTTGTCCTGCTGGCTTCATCCAGCAATGACCAGAATGAATGGTTTGCCACTGAGTGTGAAGCGGCCGGGATGAGAATCAGTACCTCCAAGTCTGAGTCCATGATCCTAAGCCAGAAAAAGGTGGATTGTCCTCTCTGGGTTAGGAACCAGCTCCTGCCCCAAGTGGAGGAGTTTAAGTATCTTGGGGTCTTATTCACGAGTGAGGGGAGAATGGAGCGAGAGATTGACAGATGGATCAGAGCAGCATCTGCAGTGATGTGGATGTTGTACCGGTCTGTTGTGGTGAAGAGGGAGCTGAGCTCTAAGGCAAAGCTGTCGATTTATCAGTCAGTCTACGTTCCTACCCTCACCTATGGTCATGAGCTTTGGGTAATGACCAAAAGAACGAGACTGTGGATACAAGCGGCTGAAATGAGCTTTCTTCGTAGGATTGCTGGACTCACCCTCAGGGATAGGGTGAGGAGCTCAGTCACCCGGGAGAGGCTCAGAGTAGAACCGCTGCTCCTCCACATTGAAAGGAGCCAGTTGAGGTGGTATAGGCATCTGATCAGGATGCCTCCTGGACGCCTCCCACTTGAGGTGTTTTGGGCACGTCCCACTGGGAGGAGACCCCGGGGCAGACCCAGGATTTGCTGGAGAGACTGTGTCTCCCATCTGGTCTGGGAACACCTTGGTATCCTCTCTGAAGAGCTGGAGCAGGTGGCTGGGAGAGGGAAGTCTGAGCTTCTCTGCTTGAATTGCTGCTTCCCCGACCCGGACCTCCGGAAAATCGGTAGAAGATTGATGGATGGATGTCTTTATTTGTACCAGCTAAGCTCCTCATATGTTTATTGTAGCACTTAACAACTAAATGTAAACTCTACGCAATACTCAACTCCAGTGACAGTGACTCAGGGAATCACTTATATATACGCACAGAGTTTCAAGTACTTCCGCTTTAAACAAGGTCACTTCCCCTACTTACCCGTGACGGTCTTTTGCGATTAGTTTCTCAGCTGCCAACATTTCACAGAAAACGAAGTTCACGTTTAAAAAACCCAGAGCAAAAACAGAGCGGAAAAAAACAGTAGCTATCAATAGCTCAAGTAGGTTCATTTTGTCTTCTTTTAATTATTTACCTTTTGTTCTTATTAAAGATAAAAATAGAAAGATGTTTTTACCTTCTTGAAAATAGGTGGATTTTGCAACAAATTGTAGGTAAGAAGGTAAAAACATCTTTCTATTTTTGTCTTTAATAAGAACAAAAGGTAAATAAAAGTATATATCAAGTTGAGGACTCTGGATTATTTATGGACTGCTATATGGACAAACAAGCACGAAGGTAAGGACATTTTTGTAAATATTGCTCTGGTTTTTAAAACTGTGGTTTTTAAATGAATATTTTAAAGGTACAGTGTGTAAAATTTTTAGTAATTAGAAATCTGAAATGTAATTGCAGCATAAAGTCTTTACTTTGTTTTCATTGTTATATACTCACTTTTCAGTAAAAGCTGTAGTGGTTCCTGTACCTTAAGATAAGATTTTAACACATGGCAAGAGAGTCGTCCCTTATGGAGGTGGCCATCTTGGACCACGAAAATGTCCTTCCAAGTTTTTGTATCAAACTTTACTTACAGAAATAACTTCTGCAGGATTTCCTATACAGTTTGGGAGAGACTGATAAAATGTTCATTGTTTGCATTTTTAAATCTGACTGCTAATTTGTGCTGAATACAATGACGTTGCGCTCGACACCGACCACTCGAGACTGACTCGAGCAATATAACACGGAAGTGTCACTAGCAGAGAGTCGAGCACTGTGTCAATATGGCCACAGTCACGTGACCGTAGTGAACGAGGCCTCGTTGTCACATCATGTGATTTGAGACCCAGCGAGAAATTTGAGAGGGCTGGGCGTTGCATACGTTCCTGCGAGCCCCCAAGTCACGTGATGTGACCGACATAACCAGGCCTCGCTTGCTACGGTCACGTGTCTGTGGGCGTGCTGAAACAGCACTCACACACTGCTCATTATGCAAAAGAAATTGTAAGAGACATTGGACAGCTCCTCTTACTATAATCAAAAAAGCCTATCAGAGAATTGTTGTGCTCTTTACGCTCTCTTTTTTAACACACCCATTTTTTTCCTTATTAACTGGAATGAGAAGTTTGATTGTATATTTTTTGTGAAAGTTCTGATTTTGTAACTCTTTGTAATCTTTATCCTCATCGAGAGTTTGTATGTTGTATTTTATTCTATTAAATTTTTTAAAAAGCTGCTCATTGTGGCGGGTTGACTCAACCCCCCCACAACACACAGGACAGTCAGCTCTTTTCTCTTGGTTTTCCCCGTTGCACTACTGAGATGTAATGTGCCATTCATGTGTTGTGATGCAATGTGCCCTGCGTGTATTCTGATGCAATGTTCCCTGCATGTATCGTGATGTAATGGCCATTCATGTATAGTGTTCATGCGTCCTGTCCTTGCTGTGACCTAGAGACAGTTCAATATGTAGATGTGCCTTGTAACCCCTTTGTCCTGCACCTGGAGCAGAGGCTAGCAAATCTGCCAATTGTTATGTAGGTCTTACAAATGCAAATGTCTCATGCCTGTTCTGCAGTCCCTGTGATCAGACCAACTGCTGTGAATCTGCTTTGATGTATTGTTCGAGTTGGGTACAAATACTGCACAGGTTCTGCCTCTCACTCTCGCTCTCACTTCAACTGCTGCTGCAGACACGCACTCTGTGTCTTCTTCTCTGAGAGCCAGAGGATCCCGCTCCAGCCTGCACACACTTGGGCTGGAGAGGGGATTCCGTGACGGCGGTATGATAATAAACTCTACTTAAAACCTCCAACAACGCCGCTTTATTTCATGCCGCCGCACTGGTGACCCGACGCTGAAACGAACACGCTGCCAGCGAACGCAACACCCGGCGGTGATTCTCCGACGACAAGCGAACGCGGCAGCCTGACTGATCTGCCCTCCCTTCTGCTTCAGGGAGACCGCAACGCGGAGTTTCCAGGCCAAACTCCCCGGAGAACACCCACGACCGGGAAAGCTGAGCAACGTTTCATGGTGAGATCTGCACGCCTAGATCGGCACATCCACGCTGGACCGGCCGCGCTCACAGCTCCTCCACACGTGAGCGCATGCACCTCGTCCCCTCTCCACGACGGCGATCCCCATGGCCGACGGAGCACACGTGGACCTGAACGCACCATGACTGAGCGAGTGACAGAGCGTCTACTTCCCTTCACCGCTCCAACACACTGAACAGGGATGATCAAGCTCCCTGACCCTGGTTCTCCTCTCCAGCTGGCCCACCCATCACGGAACCCCGGCGCACGCATCGGGAGTTACAAAGACGGCGCACCACGCGCGGGATGCATACAGCTCTACAGACCCCCATCATCCTTCGCCGCTACACACAGAGCCTTCAGGGCTGCTCTCACACCTGGAGGCACGCACGCAGCATGCTCGAAGGATTTGTTAATGGTCTCAGCCACGGCAGACATGGGGAATTCAGCGGTTTTGCGATCCCCGAGGACTTTAGGGCTGCGCCCGCACCTAAAGTCAAATGCCAGTCCCTCTGCTTTTATGTTTTTCTTACAGCCGCTCCTGCTTTTCTTCATGGCCACGAGAGGAGTCAGAGACTAATTTTTCTTCTTGTGATCTCCGCACGCGCAACGGGACAACCCCTCGACGTCGTGGAGCAGCAAGCAATTTTTGCGCGGCTCGGACGATTTCACCGCCCCTGCCGGCACACACTACCCCTCCCCTCCCTCCACCCCCGCCTGCAGCGAGCTTCTCCCACAGCTCGCTCCCATAGATGGATTATCGAGGTCACGGCCCCCTGCCGTGCCCTCTGGGGGGGAGCGTGTGTGGCGGGTTGACTCAACCCCCCCACAACACACAGGACAGTCAGCTCTTTTCTCTTGGTTTTCCCCGTTGCACTACTGAGATGTAATGTGCCATTCATGTGTTGTGATGCAATGTGTCCTGCATGTATTATGATGCAATGTTCCCTGCATGTATCGTGATGTAATGGCCATTCATGTATAGTGTTCATGCGTCCTGTCCTTGCTGTGACCTAGAGACAGTTCAATATGTAGATGTGCCTTGTAACCCCTTTGTCCTGCACCTGGAGCAGAGGCTAGCAAATCTGCCTATTGTTATGTAGGTCTTACAAATGCAAATGTCTCATGCCTGTTCTGCAGTCCCTGTGATCAGACCATCTGCTGTGAATCTGCTTTGATGTATTGTTCGAGTTGGGTACAAATACTGCACAGGTTCTGCCTCTCACTCTCGCTCTCACTTCAACTGCTGCTGCAGACACGCACTCTGTGTCTTCTTCTCTGAGAGCCAGAGGATCCCGCTCCAGCCTGCACACACTTAGGCTGGAGAGGGGATCCCGTGACGGCGGTATGATCATAAACTCTACTTAAAACCTCCAACAACGCCGCTTTATTTCATGCCGCCGCACTCATGACACTTCCGCTTCATATTGCGTGAATCAGTGTTGAGTGGGTGGTGTCGAGCCTGTAGCCCTCTTACCGGCCACTGCTGAAATTCACCAGCCATTGGCCGGTCTTCTTCTTCTTTTAGATTTGCTTGGCGGTTGACAACCAGCTCACAGGTGCATTACCGCCACGTACTTTATATCATCATTGCAAAGTGTCAAGCCCTGCATTCTCTCTGTCTCTCTCTCTCTGGTTTCATTCACTGAAAATTGTCCTTCCACAGATTTGTTCCAGCAATGACTACAAATTCTGAAAGCTGTCTACCATTTGACAGATTATATGGAGGGTGATCTAATTAAAGTCAATTAAAATGACAGATAACTGACAGAATTTTTACAAGCCTGTCTGAGAAAATGACATAAAAAGTGTAGTGCAACCTGTGTTAAAGAGTATTGCCCTTTTTCAATAAACTCAGATGCAGTTCTGACAGTCAGTCACCAGATGGCAGTCTTTATTAGATGTTTCATAACACTGTGTCACTCATGAAGCAGTTGTCTCAGAGTTGCTCATTGTTTCATGAGGCCTCGGTTTTAACATCACTAGCTGAATATTGCACACTACACCTTTAAGGAGCAGTAGGTCACACACAACATCAATATCAAATTAATCTGTCCGACATAATGGACCAAATGCGGACCGCGTTGGCCTGCATCTAACTGGTAGGTATTAAAAATAATAATGATAATAATACTTTTAAGAATGACATTTTAAAACTAATACAAATTGTAATTTATTTTTACAAATTTATGTTAAGACAAAATTCACATTGTAAATATTGATTAAATTCATTCATGTGTATAATTGTACATAAATGCAGTATAGGGAAACAGCCTCCCCTCCTCCCAACATCATCAACAGATGTGCTGCACGGTGGCGCAGTGGTTAGCACTGCGGCAGCACAGTTTACCCTTGGCCGGGGGATTGTGGGGATCGTGGGATCGTGGGTTCGATCCCAGCCCCCGACCAACAGTGATCTGTGTGGAGTTTGCATGTTCTCCCCGTGTTGCGTGGGTTTACTCCGGGATTTCTCCGGTTTCCTCCCACATGCCAAAAACATGCATGTTAGGTTAATTGGCTGTTCTAAATTGTCCCTAGATATCTGTTTCCTATAGGCCCTTAGAATAGAGGGTTAGTATTAATGAAAGCGCTTTGAGTGGTCTTTGTGACTAGAAAAGCGCTATATAAGTGCAGGTTAGTTAGTAGTAGTTAGTTAGTAGATGTGTATCTTGGGCAAATAAGGTGACCACAGTCTGTTCCAAATGTGCCATACCCCAACCGTCAGTGGGCCTGACCCAGACATCCAAAGCCCAGTCGGATCCGGCAACCGTTAATGGCCCAGATCTGGCTGGGTTTTGGAGAGCTATTGCCAGAGCACAGCCAAAGGTGCCAGAACTGGGAAAAATGGGCCCGATTCTGATGGCTATGTTATGTACCAGAAGAGCAAGCTGTGAGCCGTTCTCTGGCGAGCAACAAACTGAACTTTATTACCAACAGGCAAAACATATACAGTGGCCGCAGCCCGCCTGACGTCACCATGCTGTGCGTCCGGTGCTGGCTATGGCAAGCCTCAAGGGCCAAACCCACACACAATGTTCTCCCCCCTACTCACAAACTGTAGAACCACAAATAACAGCCAATAACCCCCCCCCCCAAAAAAATAGCAAATTGAACGCCCACAAAGTTAACATAAGTAAAACATAAACATCTTGCATACACAAATAAAACCAAACAACAAACTGGGCATCTGGGTGGACTGCCAACATGCCCACGTGTTGAGGTGGATAGGCGGACTTTCCATTAGGCAAAGGTAGGCAACTGCCTTAGGCCCCGATCTGCTAGGAGCCCCATATATTTTTTTAAAATGTTTAGCATATTTAACACGATGTCTGACAAAATAAAGAAACACCAGTATTTACACAAAGAGCAAATCAAATCACGAATGTAATGTCTTCCCCCCCTTCTCCTCAGACTGCTGGACTCTCCCATGTTGTCTCGGAGACAAGCGCATTTCTTTGGTTACATTGTAAAGAAAACGTACAGTGTGTAGAATAGTAGCAAAATACAGCGAAGTTATCTCAGCGGTGCAGAGAAGTGGAGAAAAAGGGAAGAGCACAGAATTTTTTTTTTTAATCAAAACAACCTTTATCACTTCCACCAGGGAGGAGACTGACCTCCAGGAGCAGGAGCATCACTGCCTGTAGACGCACACATGATGCTACTGAGCAGCACCTGCTGTTAATGAGGAGGCAGCAGTGACGCAGGTTGCTGAGTACAGGTAAACGACAGAATTTGTTGACTTTTTTTTTCTAATTGCAGGATTTGCAGAGGCCAGAGCTCACAAGGTTAAATTTAGATATGACCAACTGTGCTCCCCATGCATGCACAGCATATCTGCAGCCTCAGCAGATGACATTATCTGAGATTAAATATGGTTTGTTTATTTTATTAAGATCCACATTAGCACTAAAACATTGGCCATTCTTCCTGGGGTCTAACATACACACATTTACAGAAAACAACAACAATATTAAAATAACAAAAACCAAACCAGCTCAATTTCAGAAAAAAAAATACAGCTTAATATGGGAGAAAAATTGTGAGTATCCATGAAAGAGTCCAGTCACTGTTCTGTTTATCTTCTTCATTATTGGAGCAAAGGCCCAATGTTGTCTTTCAGTGATCCTTATTACCCTCTATAGCTTGTTTTCTGATTAGAGAATGTAAAACAAACTTGACCAACAAATAATCTTTAACTGATAATAAAAGCACTGAAAAAGGGAAAGGAGAATAAAATGTACAGAAAGAGAGAGGAGGAGAAGAAGAGAAGGATGAACGGTGAGGAAAAATAAAGACAAGGGAGAGGAAATGATGGACAGACTGAAGATGAGAAAAAAGGAAGAGAAAAGTCACAAGTGAAGAAAAAGGAAAAGAAAGAATGCAAAGGGGTATACATTCCAAGGATGTATTCAGTTTAATATTTTTTGCTTTTATCCTGATATTGTTTTGTGTGAAATATTCTCTCCTGTGCCAATGTTGTACAGAGGAGGGGGCACAACAGATGCCTCTGCAGCATGAACCAGTCAGGAGACCATGAACACCACCCAGCTGGCACATGTGGGTAAGTCAGTCCCTCCAGGAGGTTTTTATGATTGTTGCGGCCCAAAAAGCCTCAATTTGCGGGAGCTTTTTTAAAAAAAAAGTTGCGATAAAAGTTGTGATTTTTGAGAGGGTTTTTTTTGCACTAAAAGTTGTGGGAAGAACTACAAATTTTAAAGCAGATGCTTTTTTCCATAGTTTACAGTAATGATATTCTATAACACCACAAAAAAGCACAGGGTTGTCAAAAAAAAATCCTATTAAACAGTGATTTGTAAATTAAGCAGGAACTTCTGCTATACAGAAACTCTTTTGTGCAACAGCAAATACAGACTTTAACACAATTAAGTGAGAATAAAGTAGCTACTCATAAATCTGTCATAAAAATGATAAACATTGTAAGCTACTCTTGCTGAGAACTCGAATAAAAAGGATGAATAAAATAATTATCCATTACAACAGCTAAATCACACTGAATGTATGTTAAAGAGTATAGATTTGGAAATTATGGCAGCACCTTCATTTGAAAACTCCCTAAACACGGCAGTCCCCAACAACTCGGTACTGAGCACAGAGAAAAAAAGAAATATTCTGTTGCTCTGTATTGTTTATCAAAGTCCGTGTTTTTCTGAAAAAAAAAAAAAACAACTCAATATTCTCTCTCTTTCCATGTCTGACTCCTACCTGTCTATCTGCTGCATGTCTTGACACACACCTGTCTCATCAGATAATCATCTTTCCTTTACCGGGAGTTTTACCGGGAGGAGGGGTTCTCCTTGGGGGTTTGCCGGGGGCACATGTTGGTCCGTGTCCAGACCGGAGATTCACAGCTTTAAAACTCATTGACAACATGTAGTAATGATTTTACCTCTAACGATGTATAAAACGTTACAGCACTGGCTGCAGTGTTAGATTTCCTGAAGCCCAGGGGCCTACCAAGATCAGGGCCTATCATGAGCCAATAAGAGAGATCACATCGGACAGCTGTGCATGGGACAGTAGACTTGGATTTTGGTAAAAAGTAGACTAGATCAAGCATGCTGCTTAAACAGACTGTGTAACCTCACATTGATGTCCATAGAGTATGACATTATTTGTGAGCTGGACTTGAACGACACAATGAAGGGTTTTTCATTAAGAAGGCCAGAAGAAAGCACTTTACAAAAAAAGGTAAGACATGCTATTTGTAACTTTCCAGTCACCTGTGCAGGTTTTTAATTACCTCTGCCAAGGAGGTAATGTGATCAGGGTGGTTTGTTTGTTTTTCTGTTTATTAGCAGGATTACTCAAAAACTACTGTATGAATTTTGATGAGATTTTCACCAGAGGTAGGCCCTTGGGCCAAGGACAAACCCATTAAATTTTGGTGATGATTTGAGAGCACATACCTCCACCAAGGACCTTGTTTGTATTTGTGCAGCAGGATTACACAAAAACTATTGGATGGATTTGGATGAAATTTTCACCAGAGGTTTTTTCTTGGGCTAGAGAGGAACCAATTACATTTTGGTGACGATTGGAGAATGCATACCTCCACCAAGACCCTTCTCAGAGTGTGTTAGCAAGAATCCTCAAACTGCTGGATAGACTTTGATGCAATTTTCACCAGAACTGGCTCGTGGCCTACACACAAACCCATTACATTTTAGAGGTCATCCATGAGGGACAGAAGGAGCCTTGGTGGAGGTATGCCCTCTCTAAGTACTTTTCTAGTTGCTGCTGTTGTGCATTGTTTAAATCAGGAATACTTGACTGATATAACTGTGTTCCGTTGTCGTCATTAAACTGTAATTGTTGATCAGTGTCATCCTTTGATACCTGGTGTTGTTTAGGCCATGGTGCTGTGTGTGTCTGTGTCTGAGCGGGAGAGAGAGAGATTAGACTAATGTGTTTATGCTGAAGGAAGTAGTATCTGTCACTGTTTAAATTAAAATCTTAGTAAGATAAAATATCCTAAATAAAGGCTATCTGTTTGTTTTTCTCTCAAGATGATTTTGACAATAATTTCTTTTTGTTGTGCAGTTTTTTGTAAGATTTTACTTGCTTTAAGATAGTTTTTACTTGTTTTAAGAAATTTAATCTTATTTTGGTGGCAGATAATTTTTTGCTTCGTTTAAGTAAAATTATCTGCCATCAGAGCAAGAAAATTTGACTTATCAAATTGCTTAAAATAAGTTAAAACAATCTGAAAGCATGTCCAATTTTCTTACACATAAACTGCACAGCAAGAATGAATATCTTGTCAGACAAAAAGACAAGCATAAACAGCCTTGATTTATTTCATTTTACTTATATTTGACTTTTTGCAGTGTAGTTGTGTTTTATAGCTCACAGTTGCATTATTTCTCAAAGAGAAACAAAAATGAGGCCGTAGTGGCTCAGGAGGTAGAGCAGATCGTCCAATAACCAAAACGTTAGCAGTTTGAATCCCGCTCCCCCCACCTTGCTGTTGTGTCCTTGGGCAAGACACTTTACCCACCTTGCCTCCAGTGTGTTCATGGTTCATGACATTGATGTATGAATGTAACTAAATGTTCAGTTGGCGTGGACTGGCAGCCACATTTCTGCCAGTCTACCCCAGGGCAGTTGTGGCTACAGAGGTAGAGTGACTGAATAATGGACTCATTGTAAAGTGTTGGGTGTCATGAAAAGTGCTGTATGAATGCAATCTATTACTAAAAGTATAGCTATTACATATTTTTAAACTGAGATTCTGTTGGGGGGGGGGGGGGCTACAAAACCTCTCAGCCCAAGGGCCTAATGGCAAGTTAAGGTGGTCCTGGTGGGTGAGTGTTTTGGGTTTTTTTGTTTGTTTTCAGCAGATGGACGATTCGGTTCGGCACGCAAGCAGACTATGGCGTGTCCGGGTAGCGGCTCCAGGCGGCAAGGCTCTCCGGGAGTCGGCTGCCGCAGTGTGGGGCTCGGGCCCTGGCATCATGAGGATTGGCCCCGGGGGTCCGGCAACTCCAGGGAGGAGGCCACCACGAGCCCACTTCAAAGCTCCAGGGGCGCATCCACTACAGGGCCACTGCGCCCCATCCCCAATGGAACTGCCCTTAACGTGGAAGACTGTTAAAAAAAAAAAGAGAGAGAGAAGTTGTTCAGGACTTTTTTTTTTAGGTAGGAGCACAGCTGGACTGTAAAAAAAAAAAAAAGTGGCAGAATATTCCACTTGGCCGTGCCGAGCCCGTGCCCGTGGTCATCCACCCACGGGCCCTAGTGTTACGCAGTTCTGTGTATGTGGTGTTCTTTATTACTATTTTAGTTTGTGTGCTTAGTGGGGTTTTATACCAAATTTATTTATTAATTAATAAACCAAACCAATATACCAAATTAACTTACAGTATTATACCAAATTTGGGTGGGTTTTAATTAGAGGTGTGTTTTTGTATTATGTCAAGGGGGAATGTGGGATCAAGGTTTTATGGTGAAGTGCGGTCTGGTGACGCCACCTTCCGGGTGCGTCATCACACCGCCCTATTATAAAGGGCATCCGCTATTTGGGGCGGCTCTCTACCCAGGACCTCTCTGCCACAGTGTGATAACTGTAGTGTGACTCAGATATATAGTAAAGCAATGTTCAGTGCAGCGTCTTCATCCGTCTCCTCAATACCAGGTTTGTGAACATAACACTGAGCTAAGGCCAAAAGGCATGCGGGTATATCTGAAAGCGCCGAGTGCGTCAAACGCCTCATGTGGGTCACAAACGGCGTCAGGCTGCGGCTGGCCGGGTGGAGAGGCACCTGCAGATAACCCTGACGGAGGTCCAATTTTGAAAACACTCTGGAGCCACTGAACATCGTGGTGAGCTCTTCCATCGTGGATATTGGATATTTATTTGGGATGACTGCTTTGTTAACCATTCTGAGGTCGATGCATGGTCAGATGCCACGTGACTTCTTTTTAGCCACCACAATATTTGAAATCCACAGTGAGGCGTCCACTCTCTCAATAATGCCAGTGCTCAGAAGTTTATTCAGCTCTGCCGTAATGTCGTCCCGCAGGGCGAGGGATAGCCGGCAAATAGGTTGAATTTTGGGCATCACCCCCGGGTCAACGAGCGGATGGTGGTTGAAAGCTACTATGCAGCCCAGGCCCGCAAACGGCACCGGCCAGCGAACATGCCAGGCTGGTGAAACTGTTAGCACCGTGGAGCCCATTGGCTCTGTAATGGAGAACCCTAGCTCTCCCAACAAGTCAATACCCAACAAGTCAGCTCCATGGCGCGAAACCTGAAAGGTGAATGCAGGAATAGTCTTTGATCCACACATCACAGAAAAACTGACTGTGCCCACTATCCCAATCTTCACATGTCCATAGCCAAACATGTTAACAGCGCCCGCTACGACTGTCTTTTTGGGGAAAAGTTTTCTTACCATGGACATGCTCAATATGGACTTCGCAGCGCCCAAATCCACCATAAGTGGCACGTCAACTCTGTTGAGCTGCACAACGTACCATTTTAGTGGCCAATTCTTGGCACCTGCTACGCATACAGAGGATACACCCATGGGTCCCGCATCCACTGTCTCATTGGCGGCGGTGCAAACTCTAGCCAGGTGGTTAGCTTGACCACAGTTGTAGAACTTTTTCCCCTAGCGGGGCAGGCGGACGACCCCATCCAGTGATAAGAATAGCCACAGCCGCCAAACAGTCTATGAATTTCTGTTCCTGCTCATGTCACGGTCCACCTCCGTGTGGAAGTCCGCTCCACATAGCTAGCTGGGTTGCTATCAGCCTGGCGTGGAGAGGGAACTTGGTTGGCTAGTTGTTCATGAGCAAATATTTGCATCCCTAGCTGGCTGGCGGATTCAATTTGGCTAGCCATCTGCATCACTTGGCTTAGCGCGAAATTGTCCTTTGTTAACAATAGCTTCTCCTTTAACCACTTGTTGCTTGTGCTATATGCTAGCTTGTCATGAATTAGCTCTTCCTCCAAAGTCCCGAAGGCGCATGCGCTCGCTAGGTTACGGAGCTCCATAAGATAATGGTACGTGGACTCACCCACTTGCTGGCAGCGGTTGAAGAATCTGTATTTCTGTGCCGTGATGTTGCACTTGTCAACAAAGAACTTGTCCATTAGGCGCAAACACTCGTCCAAGGAGCCTGCACTGGCCAGGGTGCGAAGCACTCAGTCCTTCTTTGCCCAAACAATGAATCGGAACGCTCTTCCGTCTTTCCTCATTGGCGCTGCCCAGGCCGGCCGTGACGATATAGGCATTGAAAGCCTCCAACCAGCGATGCCACGGTGTGGCTGGCACACCCAGTGACTCCAGGAACGGAAGTGGTGGTCTCGCGCACACCCCATGGTTTAATCCTCAGTTGCCATATGTTATGTATCAAAAGAGTGAGACGTGGGCTGTTCTATGCCGAGCACACAAACTGAACTTTATTACCAACAGGCAAAACATATACAATGGCTGCAGCCTGCCTGATGTCACCACGTTGTGTGTCCGGCGCTGGCTACAGCAAGCCTCAAGTGCCAAACCCACACAGAACAGGCTACCTGGGAAACTTGTTTTTCACTAGTGTGTCACCCATATTCATAGTTTTAAGATGACATCACAGGGCTGCCAGTTGCTACATGGGTGGCCATATTGGGAGTGAAGCTGCAGGGGGTGATTCTAGTTTATCCATCCATCCATCTTCTACCACTTTTCCGGCGGTCCGGGTGGCGGAGGCAGCAGTTCAAGCAGAGAAGCACAGACTTCCCTCTCCCCAGCCACCTACTCCAGCTCTTCAGAGAGGATACCAAGGTGTTCCCAGACCAGCTGGGAGACATAGTCTCTCCAGCGAGTCCTGAGTCTACCCCAGGGTCTCCTCCCAGTGGGACGTGCCCAAAACACCTCAAGTGGGAGTCGTCCAGGAGGCATCCTGATCAGATGCCCAAACCTCCTCAACTGGCTCATTTCAGTGTGGAGGAGCAGCGGTTCTACTCTGAGCCTCTCCCGGATGACTGAGCTCCTCACCCTATCTCTAAGGGTGAGTCCAGCAATCCTACGAAGGAAGCTCATTTCAGCCGCTTGTATCCACTATCTCATTCTTTCGGTCATTACCCAAAGCTCATGACCATAGGTGAGGGTAGGAACGTAGATTGACTGGTAAATCGACAGCTTTGCCTTAGAGCTCAGTTCCTTCTTCACCACAACAGACCGTTACAACATCTGCATCACTGCAGATGCTGCTCCGATTCGTCTGTCAATCTCTCGCTCTAGTCTCCTCTCACTCGTGAATAAGACCCCAAGATACTCAAACTCCTCTATTTGGGGCAGGAGCTTGTCCCCAATCTGGAGAGGACAATCCACCTTTTTCCTGCTGAGGACCATGGACTCGGACTTGGAGGAACTGATTGTCATCCCAGCAGCTTCACACTCAGTGGCAAACCATCCCGGTAAGACCTGTAGGTCATTGCTGGATGAAGCCAACAGGACAACATCATCTGCAAACAACAGAGATGAGATCCTGTGGTCACTGAGCATGACACCCTCCGTTCCCTGGCTGTGCCTAGAAATCCTGTCCATAAAAATTATGAACAGGATCGGTGACAAAAGGGCAGCCCTGGCCGAGTCCAACTCTCACTGGAAATGAATCTGAACGAGTGTTGGCAATACGAACCAAACTCTCACAACGGTTGTATAGAGACTGAATAGCTCGTAACAACAAGTCCAATACCCCATACTCCCGAAGCACCCTCCAAAAAAACACGAGGGATACAGCCGAATGCCTTCTCCAAGTCCACAAAACACATGTAAACTGGTTGGGCAAACTCCCACGAACCCTCGAGGATTCTCGAGAGGGTAAAGAGTTGGTCTGATGTGCCACAGCCAGGACAAAAACCACATTGCTCCTCCTGAATCCGAAGTTCGACCAACGGATGGACTGTCCTCTCCAGTACCTTGGTATATACCTTTCCAGGGAGGCTGAGGAGTGTGATCCCTCTAAAGTTGGAGCACACCTTCTGGTTCCCCTTTTTAAAGAGTGGAACCACCACCCCAGTTTGCCATGCCAAAGGCACTGTCCCTGACCTCCACGCAATGTTGCAGAGGCGTGTCAACCATGACAGCCCTACAACATCCAGGGACTTGAGGTACTCAGGGCAAATCTCGTCCACCCCCGGGGCCCGGCCACCAAAGAGATTTTTAACCACCTTGGCGACCTTAGCCCCTGTGATGGGCGAGTCATCTCCCTCGTCCACAAGCCCTGCTTCTTCTGTGGAAGGTGTGTCAGTGGGATTGAGGAGATCCTCGAAGTATTCCTTCCACTGCTCAACAATATCCCCAGTCGAAGTCAGCAGCGCCCCATCCGCACCATACACAGTGTGGACGGGGAGCTGCTTCCCCTTCCTGAGCTGCTGGACAGTTTGCCAGAATCTTTTCGATGGTGACCGAAAGTCTTGTTCCATGGCCTCACCGAACTCCTCCCATACCCGAGTTTTTGCTTCAGCAACCACCCGAGCCACACTCCGCTTGGCCTGCCGGTACACCTCAGCTGCTTTGGGAGTCCCACAAGCCAACCAAGCTTGATAGGACTCCTTCTTCAGCTTAATGGCCCGCCTCACCACTAGTGTCCACCACTTGGTTTGGGGGATGCCACCACGAGATGCCCTGATGACCTTGTGGCTGCAGCTCTGGGCAGCCACTTCAACAATGGAAGTGGAGAACATGTCACATTCAGACTCCATGTCTCCAAACTCCCTTGGAAAGTGGTCAAAGTTCTTTCGGAGGTGGGAGTTGAAGACCTCCCGGACAGGGGCCTCAGCCAGATGTTCCAAGCACACCCTCACTATACGATTGGGTCTACCAGGTCTGAATGGCATCCATCTCTACCATCGGATCCACTCACCACCAGGTGGTGATCAGTTGACAGCTCTGCCCCTCTTTTTACTCAAGTATCCAAGACATATGGTCGCAGGTCTGATGACATGATAACAAAATCGATCATCGACCTGTGACCTAGGGTGTCCTGGTGCCAGGTGCACATTTTGACACCCTTATGCTTGAACATGGTGTTCATTATGGACAAACTGTGATTAGCACAGAAGTCCAATAACTGACCACCACATGGGTTCAGATCGGGCAGGCCGTTCCTCCCAATCACCCCCCTCCAGGTTTCACTGTCGTTGCCCACGTGCACATTGAAGTCCCCCAGTAGGACAATGGAGTCTCCAAGAGGAGCACCCTCCTGCACCCCAGTCACAGACTCCAAAAAGGGTGGGTACTCTGAACCATCACTTGGTGCATAGGCACAAATGATTTTCAGGACCTGTTTCCCAACCCGAAGGCGCAGGGAAACAACCCTTTCGTCCACCGGGGAAAACTCCAGTATAGAGGCCGCAAGGTGGGGGGATACAAGAATACCCACCCCTGCTCGCTGCCTCTTGCCCGGGGCAACTCCAGAGTAGGCCAAGCTCCAGCCCCTCTCCAGGAGACTGATTCCAGAACTGGAGCTGTGTGTTGAGGTGAGGCCAACTATATCTAGCTGGTATCTCTCAACCTCATGCACCAGCTCAGTCTCCCCACCAGAGAGGTGACATTCCACGTCCCAAAAGCCAGTTTAGGAAGCCTGGGATCAGACCACCAAGGTCTCCACCTTCGACTGCCACCTGAGCCACATAGCACCGAACCCCCATGGTCCCTCCTGCAGGTGATGAGCCCACTGGAGGGCGGACCCATGCAACTCCTTTGGGCTGAGCCCGGCTGAGTCCCATGGGTGGAAACCCCCCAGGCCTGGCTCCAGGGTGGGGCCCCGGTAACCGCATACCAGGCGGGGTACGCTGAATCCTTGTTTTAGCATTCATCATGAGAGTCTGTTGGATCGTTCTTCGTCTGGCCCTTCGCCCAGGACCAGTCTATCTTGGGTGACCCTACCAGAGGCAAACTGCCCCGGACACCATAGCTCCTGGGATCACTAGGGCACACAAACCCCCCACCACGATAAGGTGATGAGCCATGAGGGGGATTCTATTTCATTAAAGCTGAAAATTATGTAAATATAATGCACTACTGTGGAATAATTGTTTGTACAAACACTGGTCGGAAGGAGAAAGTGTTTTTTATCAATTACCTGCAACTATTTTGAACCAAAGCTAGTCAACTCAGGAACTATCAGAGAAACGGAGGAGAATTTGGCTTTCTCCTATTAGTATTAGTAGAGCTGACGTGGCGCCTTCCTTGAATTCCAACTTGTGGGTGCTCTGACCATTTTCTAATAGGCTTGTACAAATAACTGACTAATAATATTGATGAAGAGTCTGTGATGCTTCATGGAGATTTTCACAGATTCATAAGCTCCCTGTTCTGATCAACTCAGCTGCTGCCAGCAGCACACACACACAGAGCTAAACAAACGTACTGTTTGTCTAACGGGACCTATTGGGGATCCGAGCCAACTTAAGTGTCACACTTTCAAGCTACAGGATATTATGAAGATCCAAATCACTATTTAGCCCTCCTTGCCAAGTTTTGCCTTTGACTGCATTCTGTACCATCAGCTGTGTCCACACAGGTGAGACAGAAAATGTCTCCTTATGCTCAGCTATGCAGATTCTTCTAATCATTCCTCCGTACGGACCACACCTGGATCCTGCTCACCTTTTGTTTCCTTTCCGATGAAAGAAGGATCCAAAGAGGAGAAAAAAAACCACAACTTTATTCTTGAGGCTGCTGGCAGGAAACCAGCAATGTTGGGACACTCCATGCTGGAACAAGCATGGAGTGCTTGTTCTTTTTAGTTTATATATGCTTCCGTTAGGCAACATTATTAGAAGGCACTGTATACATTTTCATTGTTATGCAGATGACACACAATTATACCTGTCAATGAAGCCAGATGATAGTAATCAATTAGCCAAGTTAGAAGCCTGTCTTAAGGAAATCAAAGCTTGGATGACTTGTAATTTCCTGTTATTAAATTCAGATAAGACTGAAGTCATTCTTGTTGGTCCAAAAAACCTTAGAAATTCATTTCCAAATCAAACTTTCAGTTTGGATGCGGTTACTCTTTCTCTTAATAGCTCTGTGAGGAACCTTGGAATTATTTTTGATCAGGATCTGTCCTTCAATTCACATATTAAATTTGTTTCTAAGACTGCCTTCTATCATTTGCGTAATATTGCCAAGATTAGGAGCATCTTGTCTCAGAGTGATGCTGAGAAACTGATCCACGCTTTTGTTAGCTCGAGATTAGATTATTGTAATTCTTTATTATCAGGCTGTCCTAAAACATCTTCAGCTGATCCAAAATGCTGCAGCAAGAGTTTTAACAGGTACTAGAAAGAGAGATCATATCTCTCCGGTTCTGGCCTCCCTTCATTGGCTTCCCATAGAGTTTAGAATTAAGTTTAAAATCCTTCTTCTTACTTACAAAGCTCTAAACAATCAGGCTCCTTTTTATTTAAAAGATCTGATACTACCGTATTATCCTAACAGAGCACTACGCTCCCAAAATGCAGGATTACTTGTAATACCTAGAATCTCCAAAAGTACAATGGGAGGCAGAGCCTTCAGTTATCAAGCTCCTCTCCTGTGGAACCAGCTGCCAATCTGGATTCGGGAGTCAGACTCGATCTCTGTTTTTAAGAATAGGGTTAAAACCTACCTTTTTGATATAGCCTACAATTAGAGAGGGATCATGTGTTTCTGAACCCTCCCTTAGTTATGCTGCTAATAGGTTTAGTCAGCCGGGGGACCTCCAGTAATGCGCTGGGCCTCACTCCTTTCCTCACTCTCAATGAAATATTTTTTTCTTTTTTTTGCTGGTCATTAACATTTGTTTGTTCTCTCCCATAGATTGAGTCCTCATTGTGCTGTTTGCTCTCTACATGTCTGTTTTTTTCTTCTTCTCTATCCCCTCAGCCCCAGCCAGTCGCAGCAGATGACTGCCCCTCCCTGAGCCTGGTTCTGCTGGAGGTTTCTTCCTGTTAAAAGGGAGTTTTTCCTCTCCACCGTCGCCAAGTGCTTGCTGACAGGGGATCGCCTGATTGCTGGGGTCTTTCTGCAACTGTGGGGGTTCCCCCTACAGTTGATAGTGCTATGAGATGACTGTTGTTGTGAAATGGCGCTATATAAATAAAGTTGAATTGAATTGAACAAGCTAGCTGCTAAAGTTAACCTTAGCTGGAGTTGAAGCTTTTCAAGAATGAAGCTGAGATCCAGATTTCACCAACATTCAAGACTGTCACTCACTTGGGAAGTCTTAATTCTTCTGAACAACAACTGAAGAAAATGACGGCGTAGTAACCTAAGGTTTGCTGTTCTGATGCCAAAATGTCAGAACACCTGCTAATTAGCCTGTGGCTTTGAGGATTATTACGAGTAGCTGGGAGTCTACAAATCAACTGCTTATTGTTATCAATAAGAGATAACAATTAGACACCAAGACAAGGATGTCTAACTTCATCTGATAGCACCTGGACAGGTGAGTGTGCTGAATGAAGCTAGCCTTTAGCTAATGCTAAATCAAGTTAGATCACATATAAAAAAATAACTGAGAGCAAAAACAGAGAAAAACAAACAGAAGAAATTAAGCTGAGGGCTCTGTAAATAATTATGGGCTGATATGGATGAACATGCATAAGTGTTATGAAGATAAGGAAATATATTTAGCTTTCTACATGTCTGGCTAGGTGATGTTAGCCCACTCCTCTGTGTCTTTTGGCCAGTTTTGCTCTTTGAAGGAGATAGGAGACCTGCTTCTCAATTAAAACTAATTTGCCCTCATACTGCTGTTTTGTCATTTCAAGAGTTTCATAATAAATTTTGGACGTTTTCACTTTTTTCTTGTTCCAATTTACTACGTGATTATACCCCCATAATGGCCGGTGATCCCGCTGGAAGTCAAGTGATCGAAAATTATGAATTCAGATGCAAGTTCAGTTGACCAAACAGTTCGCCGAACATAGTTTGTAAGGCTAACTAACCTAAATGAACGGGCAGTTCTTGGCAAACGGTTTTTCTGTTCAACTCACACATTCTGTAGTTGTGTAGATCTATAGTACATGAACAATTTAGCATGTTTTGACATAATGCACGGCTCAGGAGACGCACACACACAGGCTCAGAGAAGTTCAAATAGTTTATTAGCAACAGGAGTGAATGGATGTGTGTCTGCGGGATGTAAATGCAGCCACCTGCAGGGCTCGGTGCAGCAGCAAGGAATGGGCGAGGGAGAGGCGTTGTCCTCCGCCGAGGAATCCACCTGTGCACAGGGGAGCAGACTGGGAAGGAAAGGAGGTAAGGACTTCTTACCAAAATGTTGCGCTGAAGTAGAGGTTTGACTCACAACGATGAGTGACGAAGTCTGACGGCTTCAGGCCGAAGCTCAGGGCGAGGCGGCTTATATTCCTCGCCGCTGATGATGTGCAGGTGTGCGTGCAGGTGGCGCCGCTGATGAGCGGCGCGGCGTGACAGTACTCCCCCCTCTAGCAGCGCCTCCTGGTGATGGCTTCTCTGGGTGTGCTCGGTGGAAGTCAGCGATGAGCGATGGGTCTAACACAAATGACGGGGGCACCCACTGCCGATGTTCAGGCCCATAGCCCTCCCAGTCCACCAAGTGCTGCAACCCACGACCCCGGCGCCGGGAGTCCAGGATGGAAGAGACGGCCCAGGCCGGATGGCCACCAACCATCCGGGGCGAGGGTTGCGCAGCAGGAGGAGGGCAAAGGGGGTCGGAGACTGCCAGCTTCACCTTGGACACGTGGAAGGTGGGATGGATGCGGAGGGAGGGGGGAATAGCTACACGCACAGCCACCGGGTTGACGATCCTGGTGATGGGGAAGGGACCCATGAAGCGCTGTGCCAGCTTCCTCCTCTCGCCCTTTAAGGTTACGTCCTGGGTTGGCACGTAGACTTGTTGCCCAACTCTGTACGCCGGGGCAGGTCTTCTGTGCCGGTCCGCCACGGTTCTGTTGCGCTCCGCCGTGCGTAAAAGCGCATTGCGCGCTGACGCCCAGATGGAGCGGAACTGCCTGAGACGGGCCCGTACTGAGGGGACAGTTACCTCACTCTCCTGCGCCGGGAGCAGCGGGGGGTCGTAACCCAGGGACACCTTGAAGGGGGACATCCCTGTAGCAGAAGAGCGAGCGGTATTATGGGCGTATTCGACCCAGGCAAGGTGGTTACTCCAGGACGTGGGCTTGGACGCCATTACACAGCAGAGCGCAGCCTCCAGCTCCTGGTTGGTCCGCTCACACTGCCCGTTGGATTGGGGGTGATGGCCGGAGGAGAGGCTCACCTTGGCTCCTAAAGCGTTGCAAAACGACCTCCAAACCTCAGAAGAAAATTGGGGCCCTCGATCCGAGACCACGTCCACCGGAATCCCATGCAGCCTGACCACGTGCTGGATGAGGAGGTCCGCCGTCTCCAGGGCAGTGGGGAGACCTCGCAGGAGGACGAAGTGTACCGCCTTGGAGAAGCGATCCACGATGGTCAGGATGGTGTCGTAGGAGTTGGAGACTGGGAGTCCGGTGACGAAGTCTAGGGCGATGTGCGACCAGGGCCTGCCAGGGACGGGCAGGGGCTGGAGCAGACCCGCTGGAGGGGCATTTCCCGACTTGTTGATGGCACAAATAGGACAGGCCCGGGCGTAGCGGGCAGCATCCCTCCGCAGGCCCGGCCACCAAAAGGACCGCTGGAGGAGGTCTATCATCCGGGAGGAGCCAGGGTGACAGGTGAGCCTGGAGGTGTGTAGCCAGTGGATGACCTCTCCTCGAACCGCAGATGGCACGAATAGTCTTCCCTCTGGCCCACCGCCAGGGTCAGGTTCCACCTCCTGCACCTTCCGGATCTTGCTCTCTATGTCCCAGGAGATGGCTCCCATGACGCACGACCTGGGCAGGATGGTGTGGAGCGCGTCCTCTGACTCCTCGGGGGCGAATTGCCTAGAGAGGGCGTCAGGCAGGCCGTTCTTGGAGCCAGGCCTGAAGGTGATGGAAAACTGGAACCTGGCGAAGAACAAGGACCAGCGCGCCTGGCGGGCGTTCAGGCGCTTGGCAGATCGAAGGCACTCCAAGTTCTTGTGGTCCGTCAGGACCACGAACGGCAGGTCCGCCCCCTCTAGCCAGTGACGCCACTCTTGCAGCGCGAGCTTGATGGCGAGGAGCTCTCTGTCCCCCACGTCGTAATTTCTCTCCGCCGGGGACAAGCACCGGGAGAAGAAGGTGCAGGGCCGTTTGGCGCCGTCGTCAGGCGACTGCTGGGATAGCAACGCCCCCACTCCCGTGTCCGAAGCATCCACCTCCACGATGCACTGCAGCGCGGGGTCGACCTGGCGAAGGACCCGGGAGGAGGAGAACTCCGCCTTCAGCGCCTGAAAAGCAGCTGCGGCCTCTTCGGTCCACCGGAACGGGACCTTAGGGGACGTGAGGCGGGTCAGCGGTCCGACGATGGTGCTGAAGTTTGGGACAAAGCGGCGGTAGAAGTTCGCGAACCCCACGAACTGTTGCACCTGTTTCCTCGACGCAGGTGTAGGCCATTCTACCACCACCTTCACCTTCTCTGGGTCTGGACGCACCTGGTCGTGAGCGATGACGAATCCCAGGAAGGATGTTGTTCTAGCATAAAATTCGCACTTTTCAGCCTTCACGTATAGCCGGTTCTCCAGCAGCCTTTGGAGGACCCGCCTCACATGGACCTGGTGCTCGTCCCTGGACCTGGAGAAGATGAGTATATCGTCCAGGTAGACGAACACAAAGAGGCCGATGAAGTCCCGGAGGACGTCGTTGATGAAGCGCTGAAAGACGGCAGGAGCGTTGGTCAACCCGAACGGCATTACCAGGTATTCAAAGTGGCCGTTCGGGGTACGGAAGGCTGTCTTCCACTCATCTCCCTCCCGGATCCGGACGAGGTGGTATGCGCTGCGTAGATCCAGCTTGGTGAACCAGGTCGCCCCCTGGAGGGAGTGGAAAGCGGTGTCCATGAGGGGCAGGGTATAACGATCCCTCTCCGTGATGTCATTTAGGGCCCGATAGTCAATGCAAGGACGGAGGGATCCGTCCTTCTTTCCAACGAAGAAGAACCCTGCCCCCACGGGTGATGACGATGGGCGGATTATCCCAGCACTCAGCAATTCCTTTAGGTAGGCGTTCATCGTCTCCTTCTCCGAGCGCCGACAGACTGTAGAGCCGACCAGAAGGTAAGGGTGCCCCCTGGCGGAGGTTGATGGCGCAGTCATAGGGCCGATGAGGAGGGAGAGACATGGCCTTGGTCTTGCTGAATACCATACCCAGGTCGTGAAATTCCAGGGGCACCAGAGACAGGTCCGGGGGTGCAGCGTCCGCAGGAGGGAGAGAGGCGGACGGAGAGCGGGCAGCGGACTGAAGGCAGGTGCCCATGCAGAACGTGCTCCACGCCGACACCCCGGCTGACTTCCAATCCAGGACAGGGTTGTGGAGGCGTAGCCAGGGATACCCCAGGATGACGGGCGACACAGAGTTGGGCAGGACGTAGAAGATCATTTCCTCCCGGTGGTTCCCTGAGATGATTACCGGGACAGGAACAGTCTGGTGCGTCACTCTCCCAAGGGAGGCACGAGAGGTTGACCAGGGAAATTGGGTCTCTCAGTGCCTGGCAGCGGATGCCCAATTGGGTTGCCAGGCTTTGTGAAATAAAGCTGCCTTCTGCGCCCAAATCCACCAGTGCGTGGGTGAGATGCCCAGTGGGATTGTGGCAGAAACGGACGGGCAGCTTCAATTGAGTGTGAGAGTTTAACCGATTGAGATCCGCGAGGCCCCCTACAGTGACTCGCAGACCCCGCCGACTGGCTTTCCATGGGCAAAGCTTCACCGTGTGTTGGTCATCTCCGCAATACATGCAGAGATCCAACTCACGGCGGCGTTGTCTCTCCGCAGGGGAAAGCTTTGTCCAGCCCGTCACCATCGGCTCCGACTCCTCGGGGCACGATGGTGGCGGCGCCGCCAGGGGGCGAGCTTGGGACAGGCACGGCGAGACTCCACGAGGGCGAGAAGAAGACGACTTCCGCCCCGAGGAGCACTCGCGCAGCCTGTTGTCCAAACTAATCGCTAAGGATGTCAGCTCCGCTAGCGTCTCAGGAATATCCCGCCCAGCCAGTTCATCCCTCAGATCATCATTGAGGCTGCGGAGAAAAAGGCCGCAGAGGGAGCGTTCCTCCCAGCCTAATTCCTCCGCCGCTACCCGGAAGTCGACCGCGTAGTCCGCTGCCAACCGGCTTCCCTGCTGGAGGGCGAGAAGCCGATCGACCTGGACCGTCTCGGTAGGAGTATAGTCAAAGACCTCCAGGAAGCGCTTCACGAATTGGTCATATGTGAGGGCGGCATAACTGGGCCTCGCCATTACGGCGTAGGTCCATGTTAATGCTCGCCCCTCCAGGAGATTCCCGATATAACCAATTCGGCTATGATCTGAGGGAAAGTCTCCGGGCACACGGTGGAAAACGGACTCACACTGCATAATAAACCCCCGCGCTCCGCCGAGCTTACCGCTAAAGCGGGCGGGGGTTGGAATGGGTGTGAGCCGAACCGGTGCACTCAGAGCCTGCTGGACAGCCACTGGAGCAGCAGGAGCCGCGCCACCCTGACGAGCTGGGGGGAACGGCTGTTGGGGGTCCAAGCGGCCCAACCGGTTAGTTAAACTTAACAATTGATTAAAAATCACCTGTTGCTGATAGGCTATCTGATCCACTCGAGCCTTGAGAGTGGAAAACCGGTGTGCGAGCCCGCCGTCTGCCGAGCCGCTCTGCTGAAGCCGTACTGACATACCGCACGGCTCAGGAGTCGCACACACACAGGCTCAGAGAAGTTCAAATAGTTTATTAGCAACAGGAGTGAATGGATGTGTGTCTGCGGGATGTAAATGTATTGGTGGCGGCGTCTGCTTCGGGCACAGAGGCAGGAGACCGTACAGCCGGCAACCCTATGGGAAAGAGCACAAGGAGAAAGGGTGACGGGCACACACCAACACAGGAGGAGAATGAGCGAGAGAGAAGCTTACTTGGAAGAGACAGATGACTGGCACCACAAGGACGGGACCCGGTAGACAGCCACCTGCAGGGCTCGGTGCAGCAGCAAGGAATGGGCGAGGGAGAGGCGTTGTCCGCCGCCGAGGAACCCACCCGTGCACAGGGGAGCAGACTGGGAAGGAAAGGAGGTAAGGACTTCTTACCAAAATGTTGCGCTGAAGTAGAGGTTTGACTCACAACGATGAGTGACGAAGTCTGACGGCTTCAGGCCGAAGCTCAGGGCGAGGCGGCTTATATTCCTCGCCGCTGATGATGTGCAGGTGTGCGTGCAGGTGGCGCCGTTGATGAGCGGCGCGGCGTGACATGTTTAAGGAAAAAATTAACTGTGGAAAGAGGATTGCACACCGTTTAGACCTCACTGAGTGATTGACACTGAGCCTCAGGCATGTCATGGAGAATGGGCTCCAGCTCGGAGCCAAATGCAAAGGCACTGGGCTACTTACAGCTGTCCATGAACTAGCTGATGATTGGATGAGATAAGGAATAACAATGCGGAAATTATAGTATCTTACCTAGCCGCCATCTTTGTTCACTATGAAAGTCCCCTCCCTGAGGAGTTCGACCAATGAGAAAACGGTCCGCGCCGAGCGTGTCATTCAGTTACGGAAACTAACGAACAATTCTTAATGGTTGCAAATGGTTTTATCAACTGAACGCAAGGCTGATTTCTGGGGTTTCTCCTCTCCCACAGAAACTACGACTACAAGTTTGCTTGAAATGCCTTTTTTGGATTGGCTGTTCTCTTCTCTGAAGTTATCACGTCATTACTTAACAGATCTGACACAGACCTGCCTTCTGGATGGTACACAGTCTCCTGAGGGAAGAAAAGGCAGTTTCCCAATGATCCTTGGAACTCGCATAGCTACAGTGTAGCTAGCTTAGCTAGTGAGGTAGCTAGCAACCCAATCATGGGTTTTAGGGCTTTTCTCTGTAAAATCTGGTAACCCCACGAGACATCCATGGCCCCAACTCATTCATTATACACAGTCAATATTATACAGTGGGGCAAAAAAATACTTAGCCACCAATTGTGCAAGTTCTCTCACTTAAAAGATGAGAGAGGGCTCCAATTTTCATCATAGGTATACCTCAACTATGAGAGACAAAATGAGAAAAAAAAATCCAGAAAATCACATTGTCTGATTTTTAAAGAATTTATTTGCAAATTATGGTGGAAAATAAGTATTTGGTCACCTACAAACAAGCAAGATTTCTGGCTCTCACAGACCTGTAACTTCTTCTTTAAGAGGCTCCTCTGTCCTCCACTCATTACCTGTATTAATGGCATCTGTTTGAACTCGTTATCGGTATAAAAGACACCTGTCCACAACCTCAAACAGTCAGATTCCAAACTCCACTATGGCCAAGACCAAAGAGCTGTCAAAGAACATCAGAAACAAGATTGTAGACCTGCACCAGGCTGGGAAGACTGAATCTGCAATAGGTAAGCAGCTTGGTGTGAAGAAATCAACTGTGGGAGCAATTATTAGAAAATGTAAGACATACAAGACCACTGATAATCTCCCTTGATCTGGGGCTCCACGCAAGATCTCAGAATCAGAATCAGAATCAGAATAAAGTTTATTGCCAAGCACATTTACAAGTAAATAAACAAGTAAACATACAAGGAATTTGACTTGACATTGGGTACGCCTGATAGGCGCTTCCCAATGACGCGGCGAGCCATGGAGGCGCCTGTCAGCAGGAGGGGAATAGAAGGCAAGGGGAGGGGAAGACATAATAGGAGAGAGAAAAAAGCATTGTTGATCAAAATAAAGCTAATTTTTATGACCAATATTGTGATTACAAGAAAAAAACTCTCATATACACAGTTAGCAGACAATAGAATTCACACAATGACAAACAGCACAGAGAGAGAACAGTGAATGAATGTGTCTTCGTCAGTATAAGTGGGTCAGTTGTGTGTGTATTGGATGCAAGGGTGGCAGTTATCAGTTAGGTGAACAGCAATAGTCTCTCTTTCAGCAGATGTTATGACTAGTGTCTGAAGGCAGAGGCACATGTCCTTGAACACGGCAGATAGAATACTCTGAGTCAGACATAGCTGTCCTTGAGAGTCCAGATACTGTACACCAATGTTTATGAAAGGGAAACAATTATACTGTTGTTCATCAGGAGGACTGAATGCTGAGGGCGCCGAAAACAGGTCGAATAGCACTGACTTCAGAGAAAAACTTTCCATTCTCTTACGGGTTCAGTGCTCCAATTCCATCGTTGCCAGGCTTTGAAATCATATCCTGGAGAGCTCTTAGCGCCACCGTGTTGTTTTCAATCTTCCTGTACAGTTCTCCATTAGCCGCTATTAGAGTCCTCGCCAGCTGATCGAATTGATGAGAGAGCTTCGCTGGGTCAGCTTTTTGATAAGCTCTGTCCATCTTCTTTAATTTGCGATACACCAGGACTATCCCAAAGCCAATCAGTAGAAGTCCTGAGACCGTAGCTCCAAATAGATATATATCTTCTATATCTTCAATTGAAAGATCGCTCAGACACATAAGTTTCCAATTGTATGTGTCCTTGATGTAACCTGCGGCAGCCGTGCCCGCAGGACAAATGGGCTCCCCCGGACCCGATTTCCTCATTGAAAAGACAGTGTCAATTGCGTTCCAAGCCCAGCTTATAAAATCCATAATTTTGTTTGATGAATCACCAGTAGACAGCCACGCAGACACAGACAAGAGCAAGCTGGGATCTAGTCAGTTAGGGAGGGAGAGACAACGGAGCGGAGCACAGAAAAATGCGACTGCTCTCTCTGGAGGGCGGAAGTGAAGATCTCACCCCGTGGGGTCAAAATGATCATGAGAACAGTGAGCAAAAATCCCAGAACCACACGGGGGGACCTAGTGAATGACCTGCAGAGAGCTGGGACCAAAGTAACAAAGGCTACCATCAGTAACACACTACGCCGCCAGGGACTCAAATCCTGCAGTGCCAGATGTGTCCCCCTGCTTAAGCCAGTACATGTCCAGGCCCGTCTGAAGTTTGCTAGAGCATTTGGATGATTGAGAAGAGGATTGGGAGAATGTCATATGGTCAGATGAAACCAAAATAGAACTTTTTGGTAAAAACTCAACTTGTCATGTTTGGAGGAGAAAGAATGCTGAGCTGCATCCAAAGAACACCATACCTACTGTGAAGCGTGGGGGTGGAAACATCATGCTTTGGGGCTGTTTTTCTGCAAAGGGACCAGGACGACTGATCCGTGTAAAGGAAAGAATGAATGGGGCCATGTATCGTGAGATTTTGAGTGAAAACCTCCTTCCACCAGCAAGGGCATTGAAGATGGAACATGGCTGGGTCTTTCAGCATGACAATGATCTCAAACACACCGCCCGGGCAACAAAGGAGTGGCTTCGTAAGAAGCATTTCAAGGTCCTGGAGTGGCCTAGCCAGTCTCCAGATCTCAACCCCATAGAAAATCTTTGGAGGGAGTTGAAAGTCCATGTTGCCCAGCGACAGCCCCAAAACATCACTGCTCTAGAGGAGATCTGCATGGAGGAATGGGCCAAAATACCAGCAACAGTGTGTGAAAACCTTGTGAAGACTTACAAAAAACGTTTGACCTCTGTCATTGCCAACAAAGGGTATATAACAAAGCACTGAGATGAACTTTTGTTATTGACCAAATACTTATTTTCCACCATAATTTGTAAATAAATTCTTTAAAAATCAGACAATGTGATTTTCTGGATATTTTTAGGTATACCTATGATGAAAATTGGAGACCTCTCTCATCTTTTAAGTGGGAGAACTTGCACAATTGGTGGCTGACTAAACACTTTTTTGCCCCACTGTATCTCACATCTTTATTATGGCCTATTTTGTTATTTTTCAGTGGTGTGACACAGGTGCTGTAACTGTTAATATGGCTAGCTTAGCAGGGGGAATCAGCATGTTCAATGATTTTCTGGCTCTTTTTTAGAAACTGTAGTCACCAACTGTACTTAGACTGGCTGTTTCATTAATCCACTGACAATTATATATCTCAAGCCATTCTGGCTTATTTTGTAGCCAGGGGTCAGCTAACAGCTGGTTTTAGTGGCCACAGCCGGGGTTCAACCGATACCTATTTTCCCAGCTGGATGATCGATCAAACCATGACCATATATTTCACTCATTGGCGTTATTACTTCCACCAAGAGGAGGAGGTAATGGTTTTTAGTGGTGTTGGTTGGTTTGTTGGTTTGTTTGTCTGTTAGCAACATAACTCAAAAAGTTCTGAACAGATTATGATGATGAGAAAAGGTGTGTAATGGTATGGGGAACAAATGATTCGATTTTGGTGGTGATCCGGATCATGATGTGCATGCAGGAATTTTTTGGGGGGAAAGTAATAATATTGAGCTTCCCCTTTAAGATGTGTCCACCCCTTTAAGATGTGTCCATGGAGTTACATTCACCTCCGCACCCATACGGCGCATTCACATGCAGCGGCTAGATGCTTTGGTCTATTGCACCCCTTCTTGTGCCTTTTCTGCCTTTTTCTGTGCTCCTTCTGTGATCGACTAATTGCTTACAGTTGCCAGGAACTGATAGGCATCAGTCGCCAACTCACCTCCCTCATCTCCAGCGCCCATTTCAGTGACTTCCACCACATCCCTGAGATCGCCAGACCTCCAGGCGTTCCATGGTTTGTTATGCCCCGCAAGCGCAGACGATGGTGGGAGAGGAAACAGAAACGGGGCTGCAGGTCTGGCCTTTGTGCCCAGCTGCACAAACTTTGCTCCAAACCACCGTTGCCTTCAATTTTTCTCACCAACACCAGATCCCTCGCCAACAAAATGGACGAGCTGCACACGGAGATAAGACGAGGAAGAATTAACAAATGATAACAGGTGTGGGTAACAGGAGCAAGGATATTCAGACCAAAATAATGACAGCTGAGCTAACCGCAAAACTGAACTTGAAGAGGAAGTAAACAAAGCATACTGTCAAAACAAAAGTACAGACCGGGATGAATGAAAATCAAGATACAGGTAAGGAACAGATAATGATAACCTACCAAGGCGAGGACAAGATAAATACAAAACAGAGATGCAAATATTGCAATACTAACATCAACATTGCAAAAAGAGAACTGCAAGCAAAGGTGAGGATAAGCTCATGTCTAAACAGGCAAATATAATTTAACATGCAAAACCGGATGGCCATGGATGCATAATATTAATGTCAAGATATAGTAACTAAACTAAGAACAGAAACTCTCATAAACAGACAGAAACAAATAACAAACTCAAATAACATAATGCATCCAAAACCAACCAGATACAATACTACACAGAAGTGGGGAAAATACAGAAAATGTTCAGATAACCTGAGAGCGTGAGCACAGTTCTCCAACCGTGCTCCACATCATGACATTAGCCACTGCTGCACTGGGGCAAACTGATGAAAATGTGGCTGCCATTCCGCACCAACGGCCTCTCCGACCACTAATGAACATTTATACACATTCGTCCCCAGTGTCCATGACACTGGGGGCAAGGTGGGTAAAGTGTCTTGCCCAGGGACAAAGTCTGTGAAAACAGAGGCATCCAAGAGCATCTTTCTCTTCAGGAATAGTACTCTTTACCTGAAACCACAGCAGGGTCACATGGCACCCCAGAACAGTGAAAAATGGAGAGAATTTAGCTGTTCTGTGGAGGGTGCGAGAGTGAAGATATTAGGAACTCCATTTACAGAGGAGCAATTAGATATAATGTTGCTGACATTTTTAACAAGGCTAAAAGCAAAAACCACAACAGATTAACAGGTGTTTTTTGTGTATTTTATTGATCCCCAGAGGGAACTTCAGGGCATCCACCTGGATGGATGCAGCCACGGTACAGTGCCAATCCCTTCACCATTCACACACACATTCACGCCTAGGGCCACTTTAGAATCCCCAATTAACCTAACCTGCATGTTTTTGGCCTGTGGGAGGAAACCGGAGTAGCTGGTGTAAACCCACGCAGACACGGGGAGAACATGCAAACTCCACACAGAAGGGTCACCGATGGTCAGGGTGGGATCGAACCCATGATGGTCAGGGTGGAATCGATCCTGTGACCTTCTTACTGTGCTGCTGCTGTTTTAACCACTGCTCCACCGAGCTGCTCCATGCAAGGTAAGTGATTTTATTTACAGGTTTAATGTTAACAGCTTGGACTGGTGCCCCGTGGGAGGATAAAAGGGAGAGGTTACTACCACTGTGATAATTTGACAATTTGATAGAAGCAACTGACACTAGAGAATGTGTTATAATTACGTGTCTGTCTGCAGGTGGTGAGCCTGGGAGAAGAGGAGCTGAGACTGCAGGCAGTCTGGTGGTGAAGCTGGGCCGGTGGGCAAACTCGGAGGTAGGTGGGCGGGGGGATTCCCAGGTTAGGGGAGCTGACTCAGAGAGGGTAGGTAATTTTGAGGGTAAATTGGGTACTTGCTTGATTTGCAGGGTGAAGCAGGTCAGGAGGGGCAGGTCCAGTCTCCACAGGAGGCAGAGAGACGAGAGGGGACCTGGCTGAGCTCCAGAGACCGATGCTGGGGAGACAGGGGGCAAAGAGGCCCAACAAGGCAACAAGGTCAGTCAGCAAAACAAGCTTACGTGGTTCCAGTAGTCCTGAATGTTGGGAGGGGTTGGGCTGCAAGTGAGCAGGGAGCACACACAGAGCAAAGGTGAGAAGACAGTTTAAAGGCAGCAGGTGATCTTGTGGCAACCCAGAGCTGTAGCGTTGAGACAATCCCACATGGGAGAAATGCCAGCTCAACCCTTAAATAGGGTGGAGCCAGGCAGCTGAGCAGCTGTAGCAAATTGGAGACAATTAGTGAACAATGACGTGTGTGTGTGTGTGTGTGTGTGTGTGTGTGTGTGTGTGTGTGTGTGTGTGTGTGCTGGCTCACCGCAGACTATGACAGTGGCCTGCTTTAGTTTTCCAGAATATTCTCCTTGCAGAAACACACAGCAGCACCACAGTCTCTTGAAACAAGGCAAAATATCACTATGAGCTTTGCTAGGCTTAACTTGTTGCTCCTTGTGGTTTGACCAAAAATAAATAATTTAAATAAATTAAAATTAAAGAAAGGTGAGAAAATGGTAGGGAAATTATGAAAAAAGTTACTGATGAAAGACGATTAAAAACTTTTAATAGTGATTGATTTTTCTTTTGAAATTGCTAGTTAATCTCGATTGATTGCACTTTTATTGCAGATTTTTTTTAATACAATGTACCTTCAATTGGCCATTTTTCAAAATTTTTATACTCTCATTAACACGGGAGTGGACAAATATCCGTGCGTTGTGCAACTGCAGGGTTAGTTCAAGCTTTCAACATATTAAAAATGATAAAAACTATCCAGAATATTCTTCAGAAAAACCTCATAAGTATTGCAGAAATGCTGCATGTGCACACAACAGTTGGGGCAGGGCATAATGACCTCACTGTAACAATACCGACACAATTCAGTGTCCAACTTTACTCTTGTAGTAACTTCCACTGTTTTTCATCATGGTCCATGGAAACTCCTGCCTGACCTCATTTGTCAGCCTGTCCATCGCCATGGCAACATAAAGGGGCTCAAAGCTGATCTGTCACATAATCCCACCCCTCCTTGAATCCATCTGTCACTCCTACAGCACATCTCACCACCATGTCACTGTCCTCGTCCATGTCCTGGACCACCCTTACAGGACCCCACTAATTAATGAAGGGGAAAAAAATCTAATTTACAAAAAAAAAATCACTAATTTACACTAATTTGGCACGACACACAATGCAGTCCCATACAACCCAAGTACAAACTCATTTTATTTAATTTTGGGTGTTTGCTGGAGTATTACTGTCATACTATGTGGACACTTGGACCATAGATTGCATTTAATGAGACACTGTATCGAGCAACCGTGGGGAATGAATCTTCAGCAAGCGCTTTCTGCTAACAAGAAGTTGGCGCAAGTTCTTCGACACATGGGGCATAATGTTTTTCACTCATCCATCTGTCCGTTTGTTCGACTGTTAATTTGTTGGTTCATTTGTCCTTTAGTTTGACAACATTTTGTCACCACTATCGTCTACATTTCTGATTGGATTGACTTCAAATTTATACAGAAGTTTTGACTGAAATGAGGGATTCCATTTTTGGGAAGGGTGACTTATTTTTTTCCCTGGCCATTTTATGTTGATCACAGTTCACCTTAGGGGCCACTAATACGCAGATTTGTGGGGTATGTGAGCTTTCTCACTAAGGGTAGTATCTCATTGGGCTGTGACAGCTTGAGACTAGGTGGAGAACGGTATACTCGAGGAAGTTTCCAAAATGTCTCCAAACATTCTCAGCAGTTTGCATTTTTCTCTCTGGAGTTGCAGGGTCTCGCATTTGTCTCACAGGAATTTTGAACATATTCAAAAAAATTTGTGCAACAGCTTTTCTCTCAAAATAGCCTTAGAGTCATTGTAGGTGTCTCAAAACCATCTCAACCTCATCTTGAACCCTACTCAGTTTAGTTTCCAAGAGTCCAAAAGTGAGACAAAACTTTGCAGTGGGTTGGGGGCCGATGAAGCTAAATTCTGACTGACTGGAGACAAGCACCTGCAGCAGTTGTGGCTGATTGGAGAGGTGGAATGGCAGGCAGCAGGTGTTTATTATTATACCAAATCTTTGCCTGGAGCCTAATACCAAAGTGCCCATCAGCCCTTTGACTGCAGTATGTACCATCAGCTATCCAGTGCTGTTCTGATAGATATGTCAAAATGTCAGAACACCGGAGGAAGAGATCCAATTAGCTGATCGCCTGAAATGCAGAGCTTATGCCATGCATTATCTTGGGTTTTTTTCACCTTATTGAAAAGAATTTTTTTTTATTGCCATCAGTTCGCATGCATTTGAGCCAGGTTCTGACGACTGTCATCTGACGTTCCTGATGTGTCACATCAGCTGTCTTAGGCGTGACCGGCCTGACGGATTTGACAGATCTGCCAGGTCGGTCACACCCCCCCTGCTGTGGTCTTTGGAGGGGAGAATCATCTGGGTTGAACAGAGATGATGAGAGATGAGATGAGATGAGATTCAACTTTATTGTCATTACACATGTATGAATACAAGGTAACGAAACGTGACTTGGCATTTGGGCACGCTCTGCAGAGCGCATCCAAGGCCGGGGCAGCCGCTAGGCGCCAGTCATAAAGAAGAAAAGAAATGATATGACACAATAGGCGAGAGAAAAAAACATGTTTTATCAAATTGGAGCTTAATGGGTAAGCGAAATTTTGATTGCAGGCAAAAAAAAACCCTCAATGCATATTTAGCAGTAGTGGACAATCACACAGCAGAGGAAGGGAGAGCAGTGTGTGTATATTTGCATGTCATTGTGTAGTGTAAATGTAACAGTTGTTAGTGAGCAGCAGAGGGCGCCTCCTGGCAGTGGATAGATGTTATAATCATGTGACTTATAAACAAGTCCAGAGTTCAGAGTCTATCTCTCTTTCTCTCTTGCTTGCAGAAGGCACATGGGCATTGTCCTTGAGAGTCCAATCCGCTGACGACAACAACTGATTGTTGATTGTATGGGTAGACATAAGAGCCGGTTCTTCCGCTAATCTCAGTCAGGAGGAATGTAAACACGGAGCAAACAAGGTCAAATCAAATCAAATCAGCACAGTGCACTCAGAGAGTAGAATTTTGTCCTCACCCGTGTAATTCTGTGCTTCCATTATATATGCAGGCTTAAACTGTTTTTCCATAGAGAGCACAGGGCTTTCAGATGTATTCCTTCACTGAATCACTGTCATTCAGTTCACCGTTTGCCGCTACTCGTGCCCTCCCCAACTGGTCGAATTTGATGAAGGAGCTGGCTGGGTCTGCTTGATCCGCTCTCTCACCTTCCTTCAATTTCTGATGCATCAGGGAACTCCACAGCCAAAAATAGAAGTCCTGAGATCATAGCCAATAATATTGCCATAGACGCATGGATTCCAATGTCCATGAGTCTCTCGTAGGTTCCAATTCTTGGGCTCCCCCTTGGCCCAATTCTTGTTGAAAATAGTGACAATAGCACATTTAAGCCGCTTCCAAATCCATAATTTCCGTTTAGATTAAGATTCAGCAGAAGAAGAGCGACTAAACACAGACAAAAACGCAACATTGCAAAAGCTGGGAATAGATCAGGAAGGCAGGGGAGGAGGGAAGAAAAATGCGACTGCTCTCTCTCAAGGCAAGAAGGAATGTGATCTCTCTCACACTGAGGATTCATGGATCAGGAGGCAACGGCAGTTTGGCATGACCGCGCCATGCAGAAGTTAGGATAAGCTATGCAGAAGTTATGCATAGTTAGACTTGTTGCACATAAGTTGTAAATGTTGGCAACACGCTAAGCATTCATTGGTTTAAGTTATTTATAAGTTATGGAAGTATTCTATATAAGTTACTAATACGTATGTGATGCATATGGTCAAAGGTGAAAATTTTGGCATATGCCAGTGTTTTAGATCAATTTTTATACGTTGTGCAAACGTTGCCTAAATTGTCTAGGTGTGACAGGGCGATAAGTTCAGGCATCAGGCTAATTCCTGGTCTTTTTCCTGTATCAGAGCTGGAGTGGGCAAGTGGTTATATATGGTTTTCCTATTGTTAGTAGTGATTTCCAGGCATGTTTATTGTGTACATGTGTTTATATTGTCTTAGTCATTTTATGTGCACACTCCTATGCAATACTCTGGTGGAAGAGAAGCTACAGTGGGCAAGCAGTGAAAATGTTGCTGTTCTGTTGTTTGTTGTGGTGCCCAGGCATGTGTAATTGTATTGTAATACTGTATATGAGTTTGACATCAGAAGATAAAATCACCACTGGGATGGAGAGACACCCTGTATTTACAGTATAAGGTATAGATTGTGCAATTGGCACCGATGTCTGTCTTGTGATTGCTGGGCAGCCATTGCAGGACTGTTGTGAGTGCAAAAAAACCCTAAATTTTGTCTTGCGCATGTTGTGAGATTGTCCTGCAACACTTGCATGACATGTATGTAAACACTTGGAGAACTTGTCCAAAAGCACGCCAGGAGTTTGTGCAACATTATTGTAACATTCGTGAGACGGTGTGATTCCAAGTGAAAATTTCAGATTTGTCCCATGTTTTTTTGTTTGTTTTTTATCTCCAACTAGTTGGGAGCTGTCTCAGCCCAGTAAGATACTACCCTAAGGGTCTTTCATTTATGACAAACATAAATTTACAAAATTAAAAAAAAACACTCATCTAAAAGAGAAAAAATCACAAATTTAGCAAAAAATATTTAAATATTTACTGATTAAGTAATTATGTATTATTAGTGTCTAAGAAAAAAATCACATTAAAAACACTAAATTATGAGAAAAATAAATAAATTAAAATAAAAAAACACTAATTTATAAGAAAAACTTGCAAATTTACAAAAAGAAAACTAAAGATTAAAAAAATCACTAATTTAAAAGAAAATATCACTTAAAGCCCCACTAGCTTCAAGATTCAAGAGTCAAAGGCTTTATTATCATGTGTGTGGGGAGACTTGAATAACAAAAACCGAATTGTCTTTCATTCCAGTTTATTCAAGAAATCATTTCACTGTCTGCTCTCATTCTTGAGTAGCGAACAAAGAGAGTGAACACACCAAAGTTCTCTCATTTAAACATTCTGACATCAAACCATTTCCCTCGCGGGGGAAATCACACATCTCTCTCAAAATCTCTTTATTCACATTCATTAGCCTTTTATTTACATAACTCCCCCTTCTCTCTTCCCGAGCCTCAGTGGTCAGGAAGTCTTCTGTCCCCTGTCCTCCGCAGGGGGTCCAGGCTCTGTGGCTCCGCACCGCAGGGGGCTGGCTCTCCTTCATCGTGGTTAAATCACATATGCAGTGTCCAACATATACATGTCTCACAACACAGCCATATAACCCCCCCCCAAACGATGAAGAACAGACTAATTCCTAAAATTAAATAGCACCTTACTCACTACTGAATAATCAACACCAACATTCAGTCTGTGCGCCGCTTGGGCTTCAGCCGTCTGCCGAATCTGCTGTGCGTTGGCCCCGCCTTGCCTGCGGTGCGTTTCTGCTTCGGCTCTGTTGACTGAGGGAGAGAGTGATTAATTGCCCCCTGCGGGGGCCTGCCTCGTCGAGGCGCCACCGCGACCGGTACAGACACGTCCTTCATGACAAAAGCAGGTTTTAGTCTGTCAATACTGACTGTCTCTTTTCTGTCTCCAAAATCTAGCACAAATTGCTTATCACCTGCCTCCAGCACTCGAAATGGCCCTTCGTAAGGTGGTTTGAGCGTTGCTTTTAGGGCTTCGCGCCTGACAAAAACGAAATCGGCATTTTTCAAAGCCTTGGGGACAAAAACTCGTGGAAAAGCGTGATGAACCGGACCCGGGAGCGTGTCTGCCCCCGTGCCAACTAACGGTCCCAGAGCCGAGAGAGGTGGGGGCTCTGGGTGCTCTGGTAAAAACTCGCCCGGCAGCCTCAGAGTTTGTGCGAATGCCAGCTCCGCTGGGGAGGCGTCTAAGTCCTCTTTAGGCGCAGAACGCAACCCTAATAAAACCCATGGAAGTTTATTCACCCAATCTGCATCCGTGAGCGACGCTCTGAGTGCTGCCTTCAAAGACCTATGAAAACGCTCGCATAAACCATTGGCCTGAGGGTGGTAAGCCGTAGTGCGGTGAATTTTGGCTCCTAAGCCGTTGGCCATCGCTGACCACAGCTCAGAGATGAATTGCGGTCCTCTATCGGACGTAATGTCCGACGGAACCCCGAAACGCGCCACCCAAGCCGTTAAAAAAACGCGAGCCACCTCCGCGGCCGTGGTCGTCGCAAGTGGGACCACTTCCGGCCAACGTGTGGTGCGGTCCACCATTGTCAAAAGATACGTGAACCCCTGTGATGCCGGTAGGGGGCCCACAAGGTCGACGTGCACATGGTCGAACCTTCTGGCCGGAATGCGGAACGGTTCTAACGGGGCTCTTGTGTGCCTGTGAATTTTGGCCCGTTGACAGGAAATGCAGGTTTTTGCCCATTCCTTCACGTGCTTGCGCAGGCACGGCCAAACAAACTTTTCCGCCACTAGTTTCACCGACGCGCGCACCCCCGGGTGCGCCAGTGAGTGGACCGAGTCAAAAACACGGCGGCGCCACGTGGCCGGAACCACCGGACGCGGGCGCCCCGTCGACATGTCGCAGATCAGGGGGGGCATACCGGTTTGTAAACACTTGCTCTCCAGCCTCAACCCTGTTGGTCCAGACTGGAGCGCGCGCACGTCTGCGTCCGCCCCCTGGTCCGCTGCCATGGCTGCGTAATCAATACCCACGTGCACCGGGGCTGCGTGCGCCACCGTGCCGCTCTCCTGCGGCGCGGTCACGGTGGCCCGTTCTGCCCCTGCGCGTGTTGGGGTCGTGAACGCGCGTGAGAGACAATCCGCTACTACATTGAATTTGCCCGCGACGTGCCTAATGTCAGTGGTAAATTCCGAGATTGCGGCCAGCTGCCTCTGCTGCCTGCCGGACCACGGGTCTGAAATTTTGGCCATGGCGTATGTGAGTGGCTTGTGGTCCACATAAGCGGTGAAACACCGTCCTTCCAGCCAGAACTGGAAATGACGAATAGCCAAATGCAGCGCCAACAGTTCTCTGTCAAACGCGCTGTATTTTCGTTCAGCCGCGCTTAAAGATTTGCTAAAGAAAGCCAAAGGCTGCCAAACTCCGGCTACCTGTTGCTCAATAACGGCCCCTATGGCTAAATCTGAAGCGTCTGTCGTCAGCGCGATACGTGCTGCAGGGTCTGGGTGGGCCAGGAGCGCAGCGTCAGCCAAGGCTTTTTTAACCTCTGTGAACGCGCGCTCCCGCTCCGGGGACCATTCGACTGCCTGGGTCGGTTTTTGTTTTTTGAGCGCGGCATATAACGGTTGCATGATTTGAGCTGCGTGGGGCAGGAATCGGTTATAAAAATTCACCATCCCCAAGAATTCCTGTAGTGATTTGACCGTTTGTGGACGGGGAAAATCCGCTACCGCGCGTACTTTCTCTGGTAACGGAACCGCTCCCTCCGGGGAGACGCGGTGACCCAAAAAATCGATCCGCTCGACGCCGAACTGGCACTTGGCTGGGTTAACTATTAAGCCGTGCTCTCCCAGCCTCCTAAAAACTGCTGTGAGGTGCGTTTCGTGTTCGTCCTCTGAAGTACTCGCGACCAAAATGTCGTCGAGGTACACAAACACGAAAGGGAGATCGCGTAACACGGCATCCATCATCCGCTGAAATGTTTGCGCCGCCCCTTTGAGACCAAACGGCATGCGTAAAAATTCGAAAAGTCCGAACGGGGTTATTACCGCTGTTTTAAGAATGTCCTCCGGTTGGACCGGGACTTGGTGATAGCCGCGAACTAGATCAATCTTTGAAAAAATGCGCGCCCCCGCCAGGTGCACCGAAAAATCCTGAATGTGCGGGATGGGATAACGATCGTGCGCCGTAGCGTTGTTTAGCCTGCGGTAATCCCCGCACGGTCTCCAGGAGCCATCGGCTTTCGGTACCATGTGCAGCGGCGAAGCCCACGGGCTCTTCGACCTACGAACGATGCCCAGCCTCTCCAGGCTGGCGAACTCCTCGCGGCCAATGGCGAGCTTAACTGCATCCAAGCGCCGAGCTTTTGCAAACACGGGAGGACCAGAAGTGGGGATAAAGTGTTTCACCCCGTGCTTCGCGACCGTCGCTGAAAAAGTGGGCACAGTGAGCGCTGGAAATTGGGTGAGGAGTGTGTGAAACTTACCACCTGCTGTAGCGACGTGGGTCTGTACTGGTGGCGGGGACACTCGAGCTGAACAGAGGAGAGAGTAAAAAGAGAGTGCATTTACCAGCCGTCTATTAGCAAGATCAACTAACAGATTGTGTGAACACAAAAAATCCGCGCCCAACATGTTGAAACTCACCGCCGCTATCACAAAAGTCCATTCATATGTGCGGCCATGTAAGCATAAAGGCAAGGTCCTTCTCCCGTAGGTGTTGATGTTCGAGCCATTTGCCGCTGTAGCTCCGCTACCGTGGGGTCCAGCCACCCGGTCCGCGTATGTTGGGGTGATGAAGCTCACTTGTGCTCCGGTGTCGATGAGGAACTCTTGTCCGGAGCGCGCATCCGTGATGTAGAGCAGCTTGTTGCGTTCTCCGAGGGTCGAAGCTGCTAGCGACCCCCGGTCTTGCAGTTTCCCGAACTCCTGAAGATGCAGGGCGGCACACACCTGCGTGCCTTCTCTGCGAACCTCCGATGGTAAAAGCAGAGATCTTCTCCTCCGCTGTGTCGTGCCCGCGCCTCTGCCGCCGGGCTATTGGCTCCCCCTCGTCGCGGCCGTGTTGCCGCCGTCGTCGGCCAGTCTGGTTCTGCCGCCTCTGGCTCCCCGCTGTCTCGGGTCGCTGCTGTGGTTGCTTGCCCGCCGCAGGCGTCCAGGATCCCATCTGCCTCCTGGGCCAGCTCCCGGAACTCCTCCAGGGTGTGACACTTTTTGCCGGCCAGCGTGCTTCTCGCATGCGCCGGGAGGTTGGAGAGGAAGATGAACTGAAAAATGAAATCATCGTTGTCCAACCCTCTCAGCTGTATCATCTCCTCCATCAGGGCGCTCGGCCTGTGTCCACCTTGGTCTAGCAAAGACAGGATCCTCCTCGCCCTCACTTCAGCCGAGGGGGTGAAAAACTTGATGAGGGTGGATTTCAGCTTGCCGTACCTGTCGGTCGCGGGTGGCTGCTCCACCAAGCTTTGCACGCACCGAGCTGTGCTGTTGTCCAGTTTAGCGATGACATGGTGGAACTTAGTGTCATCCACCGTTACTCCTGCGAGCGCGAACTGCGACTCTGCTTGCAGAAACCACGACCGTGGGTTATCCTGCCAGAAATCAGGCAGCTTAACGGCCACTGCGCTCGCCAGCTCTGAGCGCTGTGAGTCCGGGACCCTGAGAATTTCTTCGTTCATTCTCAACGTCGTCAGTCACCAATGTGGAGAGACTTGAATAACGAAAACCGAATTGTCTTTCATTCCAGTTTATTCAAGAAATCATTCCACTGTCTGCTCTCATTCTTGAGTAGCGAACAAAGAGAGTGAACACACCAAAGTTCTCTCATTTAAACATTCTGACATCAAACCATTTCCCTCGCGGGGGAAATCACACATCTCTCTCAAAATCTCTTTATTCACATTCATTAGCCTTTTATTTACATAACTCCCCCTTCTCTCTTCCCGAGCCTCAGTGGTCAGGAAGTCTTCTGTCCCCTGTCCTCCGCAGGGGGTCCAGGCTCTGTGGCTCCGCACCGCAGGGGGCTGGCTCTCCTTCATCGTGGTTAAATCACATATGCAGTGTCCAACATATACATGTCTCACAACACAGCCATAATGTGCACAGTTATGAAATGCTACATTTCCTGGGCAGTGAAATTCTTACTCTGCTCTCTGAACGAATGCCAAGTTAAAAGGTACAGAACAACAATTCTAATAGGTCATGATACACTAACACAGTAACACAATCCGAATACTAATGGATGCTAAAACACACACACCAGCACACAGTTAGGCAGGAGAGGAATGAAACTGAAAATTCACTGGATGACTAAAGTGATAGTGGTATATTGATATCAGCAATGATGTATGTATGTAACCTATGTAACCTTCTTGTTCCTGGTAGAAACACCGAAAAGTCTACAACTATGACCTCAGTCCCAACAGCCAATCACAGGGTGATTAGTTGTTGGTGACTAAAGTTGTGCCCTGTGATTGGCTGTTGGGACTCGGGTCACAGTTGTAGTTTGTTGCCAGTGATGTGGGCCCACTCCAGCTATGGGTGAAGTGACATCCACTCAGGCAAAGGTTGACGTACCATCACAATAATTTTGGAAATGTTATTTTGAGGTGAAAATCTTACAGTGTTGCTTTAATATTCATGAAAACTACTCACAACTTAGAAGAAAATGCAGTTTTAATAGGAAAAGTTCATAATCTTATTTAAATGAATGAAATATCGGAGAACAATGTTTTAATTTACAAGAAAAAAATTATAAAAATTACAAATTTACAGGAAACAAACTACTAAGTTATTCAGAAATAATTCACAAAACATAAAAAAATCTTTAATTTACATGAAAAAGTAATTTTGGGCATTTAAAAAAAATCACAATTTTACGAAGATATCTATAATTTTCCAAGAAAAGAAATATTAGTTTACAAGATAAAAAAAACAAACATTGTTTTGAGAAAAATAATTAATTTAAAAGAAAAAAAATAACTACAACAAAACACTTTATTCATCATCATCATCACAGCAGTCTGTCGTGGGCGACAATGACTGTTTCATTTAGGTCTGATCAGATTCCTCCACACAGCTCTGTCCTTAGCCTTCCGCTGCCAGGAACTCCTGTCTATATCCAACTTCTTCAAGTTTCTTTTTACAGTGTCTTTAATGCTGAGCCTTGGTCTACCCTGATTGCGTTTGCCCTCGCATAACTGTGAGTAGAGTAACTGCCGAGGGAGACGCTGGTGGTCCATCCTCTCAACATGTTCGAGCCATCTCAGGTTCGTCTGTATTAGCATGTCCTCCATTGATGGTAGACCAGCTCGTTTCAACACTTCTATGTTGGTTATCTTGTCTTTCCATGAGATGTTCATTATGTCTCGAAGGTGTCTCATCATGTATGCGTGGAGTTTCTTTACCTGCACTCTGTAGACAGTCCAAGTTTGAGCACCATGCAATAGAGTAGCCAGGACTGTCGCTCTGTACACTTTGCATTTCACACAGATAGACACATGTCAATTGTTCCACAGTCTCTCCCTCAAGTTTCCAAACACAGCACTCGCTCTTCCCATTCTGAGAGATAGTTCATCCTCCAGCCTAGCATTCTCTGAAACAGTACTCCCTAGATACTTGAAAGTCTTGCACTTGACTAGTGGCTCTGTACCAATGCTGATCTCTTCTTTTTTTTTTTTTTTTTTTTTTTTTTTTTGTTACTTATTTGTACCCGTAGGTAGACTTGGTTTGCAGTCTGGTGACAAGCCACCGGCTGCTGGTCGCTGCGTGCGCGAGCGCCCTAAACCTACATGTTTTTGGTATGCGGAAGGAAACCGGAGAAATCCCGGAGTAAACCCGCGCAACACGGGGAGAACATGCAAACTCCACACAGCTCACTGTTGGTCGGGGGCTGGGATCGAACCCACGATCTCATGATCCCCGCGGTCCCCCGGCCGAGGGTAAAACTGTGCTGCCACAGTGCTAAACCACTGTGCCACCGTGCAGTGGTTCTTCTGGCAGTGATGCTGATAATTGGAACTTTGGTGACTGATAAAGGCACTCTGTCTTCTTAATGTTGATTTTGAGGCTGAATTGGCTAGCTGCTCTTGCAAATTTCTCCACTAAAGATTGCATGTCTTCCACACTGTGTGCAACTAGAGCACTGTCGTTGGCAAAGAGCATTTCTCTTACTACCTTTATCAGTGTCTTACTCTTGGCTTTAAACTGTGCCACATTGAACAAGTCTGCTTCTTTCGTTGTTTGAATGTATACTCCTTCTGAAGTGCCTTTGAAGGCCACCTCAAGCATGGCTGCCAGATATAGCGAGAAGAGTGTAGACGCCAGCACACACCCTTGTTTCACCCCGTTGCTTACTGAAAAGTCTTTAGATACTGAACCACTCATTGCCACGTTTGCTTGCATACCTGTATGGAGTGCCTCGATCAGGCTGACAAACTTCTCTGTACAGCCATATTTCTTGAGTACCTGCCAAAGTCCTTGTCACGAAACAGTATCGAAGGCTTTACTGAAGTCTATGAAGACTACATAAGGATAAGATAAGCCTTTATTAGTCCCACAATGGGGAAATTGCAGGATTGCAACAGCACAGGGATAGCAACACTCAGAGCAACAATCAGAAGGCAAGAAAAAAAACAAAAACAAGAGCAGCGAGTATACATACTGTATGTACATATAAATATATAGACACACAGTGCGGAGCATTGTATCTAGATGGAATAAATATATAAATATATAAACACACAGTGCGGAGCATTGTAGCTAGATAGGATAAATATATGAATATATAAACACACAGTGCGGAGCATTGTAGCTAGATGGAATAAATATGTTGTGGTGATGTGAAAATGACGAGGCAGAGTTCTCTCTCAAAGTCAGTTTTATTCACAACACCATCATCTCAAAGCAGAGAAAGAGAATGACACAGTAAACTCTCGTCCTTAAATATCAGGAACTTCACACTTCACAGATCACATGTCACACAAACCACCTTGCATTATAAAGACAGTCACAATGCATTTCTCTCCATGATATCACTTCCACTGTCTCCAGTGCATCCCTTCCTTAATCCTTTAATTGAACCCTCCAAAGTCTCAAGCCTTGCATACCAAGGCTAAGATTCCTGCAGCTTCCTGCCTTTGTTCTGACCTAAAATGTGAATCACAAAACAGTCACATATGTGTGTCCACCACACAAAGCCCCCCCAACATTTTAGACAAACAGAATAACAAGAGAATAACCACATGCATGCCGTGATAGTATCAATACACATCAGTCCACATGCTGTATAGGCTTCAGCCTCCTGCCGTATCTGCTGTAGCTGGGATTCAACGTCTCTGTGGGGCTGTCCTGGGGGTTTGCCGTCTGGGTGTGGAAACCTTTTGTCAGCACCTGTGGGTGTTCTGGGGAAACATTACTCTGTGAAGCCCCCCGCGGTGGTCTACCTCGCCGCGGAGCCTTCGCCAACAGCACCTGCTCATCTGCCACCACAAAAGTGGGTTTGAGTCTGTTTATGCCAATTCTCTCTTTCCTACCCCCCAAATCTATCAAAAACTGCTTGTCCCCTGTTTCTAGCACTCTGAATGGTCCGTCATAAGGCGGTCGCAGCGGGGTTCGATGCGCATCGTGTCTAACAAAAACAAACTCTGCGTTCTTCAAAGTTTTAGGCACAAAAACGCGTGGAAAACTGTGGTGCGTGGGGCCGGGCAGCGTGCTTGATTCTATGTTACTCCACAACAGCTGAGACGGGGAGACGTTTGGCGCAGGGTTATCTGGGAGAAACTTCCCAGGCAGCCGGAGTGGCTGCGCAAACACGAGCTCCGCTGGGGAGGCTTCTAGATCCTCTTTAGGCGCAGAACACAACCCCAGTAACACCCACGGTAACTTGTCAACCCAATTTATATCCGTCAGTGACGCTCTGAGAGCCGCTTTCAATGACCTATGAAAATGTTCGCATAACCCGTTAGCCTTCGGATTGTACACGGTTGTGCGGTGAATTGTGACACCCAGGCTGCGGGCCATTGCCAACCAAAGCTCGGACACAAATTGAGGGCCTCTGTCGGACATAATGTCTGACGGAACGCCAAAGCGCGCCACCCAAGCTGTTAAAAACGTGCGCGCCACCTCCTCGGCTGTGGTTGATGCCAACGGGACCACTTCAGGCCAGCGCGTGGTGCGGTCCACCATTGTCAGAAGGTGTGTGGACCCCTGTGACGGTGGGAGGGGGCCCACAAGGTCCACATGAATGTGATCGAACCTCTTGGCCGGAATGTGAAACGGCTCCAAAGGAGCCCTCGTGTGCCTGTGTACTTTGGCTTGTTGACACGCCGTGCAGGCTGCTGCCCACTCTTTGACTTGTTAGCGGAGGCTCGGCCACACAAATTTCTCTCCCACCATTTTGACTGACGCGCGCACTCCAGGGTGCGCCAAAGAATGAACTGAGTCAAAGACGCGGCGGCGCCCCGCAGCCGGTACTACTGGACGTGGCCGTCCAGTAGAGACATCGCAGATTAGGGGGGGCATACCGTCTTGCAGCGCCCTGCTCTCCAGCCTTAACCCTGTTGGTCCAGACTGGAGCGCGCGCACGTCCGCGTCATTAACCTGCTCCGCGGCCATGGCTGCATAATCTACCCCTACGCTGACTGGGGCCGCCACGGCGCGCGAGAGGCAATCTGCCACTACATTCAGTTTGCCCGCCACATGCTGAATATCAGTGGTAAACTCTGATATCGCGGCCGGCTGTCTCTGCTGCCAGCCTGACCACGGTTCAGAGACCTTAGCCATCGCGAATGTTAGCGGTTTGTGGTCAACGAACGCGGTGAAAGCGCGTCCTTCCAGCCAGAACTGAAAGTGGCGGATGGCCAAATGGAGATCAAGCAGCTCCCTGTCGAACGCGCTGTATTTACGTTCGCTATCGCGCAAGGTCCTGTTGAAAAAGGCGAGGGGCTGCCAAACCCCAACTACATGTTGCTCCATGACCGCCCCTATGGCCACCTCTGATGCGTCAGTGGTGAGCGCTATGCGGGCCGTTGGGTCTGGGTGTGCCAACAACGCAGCCTTTGCCAAGGCTGCTTTCACCTCCGAGAACGCTTGGTCCCGCTCCGGGGGCCACTCGATCTTATCTGCGGGTTTCTTTTTTTTGAGTACGGCATACAACGGCTGCATGAGTTGCGCCGCGCGGGGGAGAAAACGGTTATAAAAATTCACCATTCCCAAAAACTCCTGCAACGCCCTGACCGTCTGCGGCCGGGGGAAATCTGCCACTGCGCGCACTTTGTCAGGCAGCGGAACTGCTCCTCCGGGGGAGACGCGGTGTCCTAAAAAATCGATCTGCGCCACCCCGAACTGACACTTCGCTGGGTTGATTATTAACCCGTGATCTCCCAACCTACGGAAAACTGTGGCCAGGTGTTTTTCGTGTTCGTCTTCGGATGCGCTGGCTACTAAAATATCGTCCAGGTAGACGAACACGAAAGGGAGATCGCGAAGCACTGCGTCCATCATGCGTTGGAACGTCTGAGCAGCCCCTTTAAGTCCGAATGGCATGCGTAAAAACTCGAATAGGCTAAATGGAGTTATTACCGCTGTTTTGGGTATGTCCTCAGCACACACTGGGACTTGGTGGTAACCGCGGACCAAGTCTATTTTAGAAAAAATGCTCGCCCCTGCCAAATGAACGGAAAAATCTTGGATATGTGGGATTGGGTAGCGGTCGTGCGCTGTAGCGTTGTTTAACCTGCGGAAATCCCCACAAGGGCGCCATGATCCGTCAGCTTTCAGGACCATGTGTTGGGGGGAAGCCCACGGACTGTTTGAACGTCGGATAATGCCCAACCTCTCCAGGTTGTCGAACTCCTCGTGCGCTATGGCCAGTTTAACTGCATCCAAGCACCGGGCTTTTGCAAAAACGGGCGGTCCGGTAGTGGTAATAAAATACTCCACCCCGTACTTAGCGACTGTTGCCGAAAATGTGGGGACCGTGAGTGCTGGGAACTGAGTGAGCAGTGTGTGGAACTTACCGCTTGCTGCTGTGACATTGGCTTGTTCTGTTGGTGGGGCCACTCGTGCTGTACAGGGGATAGAATCAAAAGAAAGTGCATTAACCAGGCGCCTGTTAGCAAGATCAACCAACAAACCATGTGAGCACAAAAAATCAGCCCCCAACATATTGAAATTTACTGCTGCTACAACAAAAGTCCACTCAAATGTACGGCCGTGTAGAGACAGGAGCAGCGTCTTCTCACCAAAGGTCTTAATCTCCGAGCCGTTCGCTGCCGTCACCCGGGGACCTCCAGAACCAGCCAGTCTGTCCACATAGGAAGGTGTGATGAAACTCAACTGGGAGCCTGTGTCGACGAGGAACTGCCTCCCCGAGTGTGCATCCGACAAGTAGAGCAGCTTGTTCTCTTCCCCGAGGGCCTCGGCTGCTACTGACCCCTGGTCTTGGCGTTTCCCGAACGCCTGAACTGGCACAGCGGTACACACTTGCGTGCCCTCTCTGCGAAGCGGTGATGGTAGAAACAAAGGACGTCCGGTCCACGTTCCCTGGCCTCTGCCGCCGCCGTCGTCAGTGAGTCTGGCACTGCTGCCTCTGGCCCCCTGTCGTCATCGGTCGTCGCGCCGAGTTCCGCTGCAGCGGCCATGGCTGCGCGCCGCTTGGTGGCATTGACAATCCGCTGCGCCTCTCGGCCCAGCGCGCGGTAGTTCCGTAGGGCCAACAGTGGCGAACTGGCCAGGGTCGCTCTCGCTGCTGACGGCATAGTCCTGAGGAAGAGGTGGGTGAAAATGAAGTGATCATCGTCAGAGTCTTTCAACCTCAACAACTTCTCCATCAGGCTCGCGGGCATGTCGTTTTCCCCCTCCGTCAGCGCAAGGAGCCTCTCTGCTCGCTCCTCCGCCCAGGGGGTGAATTGCTGGATGAGTGCAGCCTTCAACGTGCCGTATTTGTCACTATCCGGCGGCTGGTTGATCAGGCTCTCCACATGCTGGGCCGTGTTGTTGTCCAGCTTTGCGACTACGTGGTAGAATTTCGTGGCATCTACCGATATCCCCCGGAGGTTGAACTGCGCCTCAACCGCGTTGAACCAGGAGCGCAGATTGTTCTGCCAGAAGTCCGGTAGCTGGACTGTAGCGGCATTCGCTTGGCTGGGGGCTCCTGACGCGGCTGGCCCGGGGGAATTTTCTTCTTGCATGATACGTCTTGCGTCACCAGTGTGGTGATGTGAAAATGACGAGGCAGAGTTCTCTCTCAAAGTCAGTTTTATTCACAACACCATCATTGCGGGCTGCACGGTGGCGCAGTGGTTAGCACTGCGGCAGCACAGTTTACCCTTGGCCGGGGGATTGTGGGGATCGTGGGTTCGATCCCAGCCCCCGACCAACAGTGATCTATGTGGAGTTTGCATGTTCTCCCCGTGTATGCGTGGGTTTACCCTGGGATTTCTCCGGTTTCCTCCCACAGGCCAAAAACATGCAGGTTAGGTTAACTGGAGACTCTAAAGTGGCCCTAGGTGTGAATGTGTGTGTGAATGGTTAAGGGATTGCGCCGTATCGTGGCTGCTTCATCCATCCAGGTGGTGGATGACCCTCAATTTCCCCTCTGGGGATCAATAAAGTATACTAAATCTAAAAATCTAAATCTAAAAAAAAAATCTAAATCTCAAAGCAGAGAAAGAGAATGACACAGTAAACTCTCGTCCTTAAATATCAGGAACTTGACACTTCACAGATCACATGTCACACAAACCACCTTGCATTATAAAGACAGTCACAATGCATTTCTCTCCATGATATCACTTCCACTGTCTCCAATGCATCCCTTCCTTAATCCTTTAATTGAACCCCCCACAGTCACAAGCCTTGCATACCAAGGTTAAGATTCCTGCAGCTTCCTGCCTTTGTTCTGACTTAAAATGTGAATCACAAAACAGTCACATATGTGTGTCCACCACAATGTAAATATATAAACGCACACAGTGCGGAGCATTGTAGCTAGATGGAATAAATATGTAAATATATAAACACACACAGTGCGGAGTATTGTAGCTAGATGGAATAAATATGTAGATATTTAAACACACACAGTGCGGACCATTGTAGCTAGATGGAATAAATATGTAAATATATAAACACACACAGTGTGGAGCATTGTCGCTAGATGGAATAAATATATAAATATATAAACACACACAGTGCGGAGCATTGTAGCTAGATGGAATGAAACGGCATAACCGTCTACTTAGTTATCCTACATGGTATGATTATGTACCCATACATATTGTCACCCTCCATAGCGACCGGTATTTTCCTAGTTGTATACCGGAGGGGACCATTGTGTAAGTCTATTGCGTCTTTTGCATTCAATACTATTAGGTTGTCACATCTTTTTGCTGTCTCTGCGAGCAGCCCTGCTTAGGTTGTACAGTCTGACAGCCGTAGGTAGGAAGGACCTGCGAAACCTCTCGATTGTGCACCTAGGATGATGTAGTCTGCTGCTAAATGAGCTCCTCAGTGCATTCAGTATGTCCTGCATAGGGTGGAACTCAGATTCCAGCAGAGATGACAGTTTAGCCACCATCCTTCTCTCTCCCATCTCCTCCACTGGGTCAAGGCGCTGCCCCAGGATAGAGCTAGCTTTCTTGATCAGTTTGTTCAGTCTCTTCCTATCGGCTGCTGTAATGCCACTGCCCCAGCAGACCACTCCAAAAGTGATGGCTGATGCCACCACCGTGTCATAGAATGACTTCAGCAGCGCCCCTTGTACACCAAAAGACCTGAGTCTCCTCAGTAGGAACAGCCTGCGCTGTCCCTTCTTGTAGAGTGCGTCAGTATTGTGTGACCAGTCTAGTTTATTGTTCAGATGAACACCCAGGTACTTGTAGGATGTCACCATCTCAATGTCTGTTCCCTGTATATTTACTGGTGCCGTGAGGGGTTGTCCTTGCCTGCGGCAGTCCACCACCAGCTCCTTAGTTTTCCTCGCGTTGATCTGGAGGCAGTTCTGATGGCACCAGTCCACAAAGTCCTGGATAAGCCCTCTGTACTCAGCTTCATCTCCGTTAGAGATGAGGCCAACGATCGCAGAGTCGTCAGAGAACTTCTGTAGATGGCAGTGTGTTGTGTTGTGTGAGAAGTCCGCAGTATAAAGGGTGAACAGGAAGGGAGCCAAAACTGTTCCCTGGGGGGCCCCCGTGCTACCGACGATCGTGTCGGGGACACAGTCCCGGGTTCTCACAAACTGTGGCCGGTTTGTGAGGTAGTCCAGGATCCATGATGACAGGTGCTGGTCCACCCCTGCGCACAGCAGCTTGTCCTTCAGGATCATCGGTTGGATGGTGTTGAAAGCACTGGAGAAGTCAAAGAACATGATCCTCACCACATTCCCGGGCTTCTCCAGGTGGGACAGAGAACGGTGAAGGAGGAAGATGACCGCATCCTCCGCCCCAATGCCATGCTGGTAGGCGAACTGGAGTGGATCCATCGCTGGTCCCACCAGGGGGTGGAGGTGAGCAAGGAGCAGTCTCTCCAGGCCATCATGTGGGACGTCAGGGCCACTGGTCTGTAGCTGTTCACACCTTTGGGGTGCGAAGTCTTTGGTACAGGTACCACACAAGATGTTTTCCACAACTGTGGTACCCTCCCCAGCTTCAGGCTCAGGTTGAAGATGTACTCCACAATCCCACACAGCTGGTCTGCACAGGACTTGAGGAGCTTTGCGCTGATGCCGTCCGGTCCCGACGCCTTCCTCGCCTTTATCTTCCTCAGCTCCGTCCTCACCTGGGTCTTAGTGAGGGTCAGGTTGGGAGGCTGTGTGTTGGGAGTGGGGGGGGGGGTGTTGGTGGAGTGGGGAGTGGGCAGCAGGACTTGATGTCTTCAGAGGCAGCAGTGGTTGTTGTGCAGTCGGGGGGGGGGGGGGGCAGTTGGTCAAACCTATTGAAAAACAGATTCAGATTGTTCGCCCACTCCCTGCCCCCCGTGGCCTGGGGGGAGGTATTCTGGAGCCCAGAGATGGTTTTAAGGTTTCTCCAGACCCCACCGATGTCGCTCTGTTGCAGCTTATCCTCCATCTTCTTCCTGAAGCTGTCCTTGCCTTCTCTGATCTTTCTCCTCAGCTCCCTCTGTACAGACTTCAGCATCTCCCTGTTCCCCGACCTAAAGATCCTCTTCTTCTCTTTCAGAAGTGTTTTTATCTCAGGGTTGATCCAGGGTTTGTTGTTTGAGCAAAACCGTATGGTCTTGGTGGGAACGGTGTTGTCCACACAGAAGCTGATGTAGTCCGTGATGGTGTGAGTGAGGCCATCGATGTCCTCACCATGTGGATCGCAGAGCTGCTCCCAGGCGGTGGTTTCAAAACAGTAAAGCGGCATGTTCTGTTCGATACACTTTTCTTGAACCTGTTTCAAGCAGAAAATCCTGTCCATTGTGCTTCTCCCACTTGTAAAGCCGCAATGGGTTTCCGGTAGTACATTCTGCGAAATGTGTTCATTGAGTCTGTTCAGTAGTACACGTGAGAGAATCTTACCAACAGTGGCTAGCAGTGATATACCTCGGTAATTTCCACAATCTTTCCTGTCACCTTTCTTGAACAAAGGCACAATACTTCCATCCTTCCAGTCTTGAGGTACTTTCTGGGCATCCCATATCTCTTGGATGAGCTTGTGCATGCAGTTGGTCAGCTGAACACCACCAAATTTCCATACTTCTGCTGGAATTCCATACCTTCCTGGAGCTTTACCATCCTGTGTTGTCCTGATAGCTGCCATTAGTTCATCAAAATTTGGTGGTTCATCCAGACTTGATACAGCTGGTCGGTGCATTAGAGCTTCTTTAGCCTCTTCAGTGAGATCTCCAGGGTTGTTAAGTAGTTGGTCAAAGTGGTCTGCAAATCTGTCCAGGATCTTGTCTTTCTCCTGCAAAATCGTACCACCATCCATAGCCTTTAGTTGGATCAGTCCTCTTGGCTAAGGGCCGTAGATTTCTCTCAAACCTGTGAAGAATGCTTTCATATCCTTCCTGTCTGCTGCAGTTTGAAGTTCCTCTGCTTTTTCATCCCACCAGTTGGACTCCATCTCTCTGGTGTACTTCTGTAGGTCACTCTGAGCCTTTGAGTATTTCTTCTTCTTCAACCTTGTGTTACACTGTAGGTTTTCCTGCCTAGTTGTACTCCTCGCTTCTAGTAGTTTCTTCAGGTGTTCATCATGCTCATCAAACCAATCTTGATGTTTCCTCTCAGGGTAGCCTAATACATCACTCACAGTCGGATACATTGTATCCTTCAGTGTTGCCCATTTCTCTTCTATGTTATTCTCTGAGTTGTTGCTGTCCCAGTCTTTCAAGTTTTCATCCATTTCCTGTGTAAGTTCTTCCTGCTTCTTTTGGCCTTTCAGTGCACTAGTGTTTAGCTTCCGTGGTGGCTTTGCACCCATCCTGCAGTGCTGTTTTCGTCTCCAAATCCTTAATCTAGATCTCAGCATAACATGGATCAGTACCACAGTCTGCGCCTCTCATTGCTCTGGTGTCCAATACATCCCTTATGTCTCTCTGCCTGACTATGATGTAGTCTAACAAGTGCCAGTGCTTGGATCTTGGGTGCATCCTTGTCTTCTTGTGTGTGTCCTTGTGCTTAAATAGAGTTTTGGTTATCACAAGGTTGTACTCTGAACATAGTGCAAGTAGAAGTTCTCCATTAGCATTGCACTTGCCTACTCCATGACTGCCTAGCACTCCTTTCCATTTCTCAGTGTCCGAACCAACTCTGGCATTAAAATCTCCAAGTATCAGCCTGTCATCAGTCGGTACACGCCTGATAGTCTCACGTAAATCACTGTAGAACTCTTCCTTCACCTCCTCTGTGTTGGTCATTGTTGGGGCATATACAGTGATGAGTGTGTCATACATCTTCCACTGTAATGGGAGTCTCATAGTCATTATCCTGTCACTGATTGACACCAGTTCCTTGTCAAGCATTGCTGCCATCTCCTTTCTAACTGCAAAGCCCACTCCTGCTTCTCTCCTTTCTTGAGTTGATCTCCCACTCCAAAAGAAGACCTACCCATGGTCTTCCAAGCTGTCATATCCAGACAATCTTGTTTCACTAAGGGCAGCTATGTCTACATTGTACCTGTTCATTTCCAGGGCCACAAGCGCAGTCTGTCTTTCCGGGCACTGTGATGTTGTTCTGTCCAACAGAGTGTGTACATTCCATTCTGCTACACACAAGGCTGCTGTTTTCCTCTTCTTTTGTCTTCCTGCTCCTAGCTTACTTTTTGCTGCCTGTCAGAGTGTGCACAGATCAGCGCGGACCTTGTAAGCCCGGGCGACGTCCGAGCCGGTATGAGTTGCTTTCTGATTGACCATTTCATGAAACTGCTTGCTAAGTATTTGAGTACCACTAGCTTTTGCTGGACTAGCAGCACATTCTTGGCAGATAAAGGTATTATCAGTGGCAAGGACAAGCCAAGACAAACTGACTCCAGTATCTGTTGCAGTGACTGACCAGATGATAGGTTTGTTTATCTCTGCTCTTTGTGTAGTGCATGTCATGATGCACCGACTGGCACAGTCCACCACAGACCTTGTGACAGATGTGTTTATCTGCCAGGATGTCCAGTCTCACCCCGTGTAACTGAGAGTGGTCCACCACAGACCTGTGGCAGATATTGTTTTTAGTTCTGCCAGGATGCCCAGTTTCATCCTCCATGCCCTCGGAAGGGCGGGGATGCCGGTTGAGTCGCCGACGGCCCGACCCATGAGACAGGTAGTACCAGTTTTCATGGTTATCCGGTAGCAAGCAAGCCAATGCCTGACCTGACCCCCCCCCCCCCCAAAAAAAAGGGGGGATGTAAGTCTCAGTTAAAAGTTGCCAATTTCTGACGAAAAAAAAGTGGAATTTTATGGGTAAGAAGCTGCAACTTTAGCAAAAAGACAAAAAAAAAGTGTAAATTACCGTTTATAACCTAAAATGCTGCAAATATAAGATTTGAGTAAAATGCTGCAAATTTAAGCTTTTTTTTTTAAAACTTCAAATTCAAGGGTAAGAGAAGTTCTAAATTCATGAGGAAAAAAAACTGCAAAATTATGAATAATAAAAAGTTGCATATTTTCAAGTAAGAAGCTCACTTTTCTAGTATACTATAATATTGATATTAAACTTCTGCAGCATAAAATACAATAAATTCTGAATAAAAAATATGTAGACTAAAACTGGATTTGTGCACCTGTGTCCAGCACTATCACTGCTGATGCACATCACCAATGCTATTATCAACATTTTTTTTTCTTGTCCGCTGGTTTGACTATGTTGGTGCATTGCCAAAACAGAATTCTGCCAATGGGCAGAGTGATTTGTGTTTGTTGTGCCTTTTTTTTATTAAATAGTGACGAACAAGAGCAGATCGTGATGCAAAATGATCTGTTCACTTTATTAACACTTTATTAACCATTATCACCACAAATCAATCTTATTTAAATTATTTATTACTTATTATGTTATTAAGTGGATAATTTATTATTTATTTATTATTTATTATTTATTACTTACTTTACTTATTTATATGTTACATTAAAAAAATACTATTATACAAGGGAAAACTGGCAAATTTATCAGTGAAAACCCTCAATAAAATAGAATAAAAACTTGAAAATTTCCAGCAGTCCTTTAGTAAAGATACCCAGACCCATTTTATGAAATCTGACAATATTAGACCAGAAAAAAATGTGATGGAGATGAACTGAAGTTAATAAGTGTTAGTAACATTGTAGCAGTGAAGAACGTCATTGCACAAGTTCAAGGAGCCTCTCTTGTGAAACCAGATCAGTGTGGTAGCGGCATGTAATTTCAGAAATGGGCACCAGTGTCGTCATGTTAAATTTATTAACTTTTAGACCACTGAAAGACGACGACAAAAAGGCACCGAAGAATAAACGGTGAACACCAGAGTCTTCTTTCTGCCATGAAAAGTCACATCAGACTACGGCTAGTGTTAGAAGTAATACTGTGGTGACACAAAGGAGATGACACTCCACCCAGTACTTCGGGGTGTTGGGGGTGCTAACCAGAGCACCGGGGGGGATGTAGTAAATAAAGATGTGCCTTTCGTCCCCGCTGTACCAGGTTCACACCTGAGGACGCAGGGGCGCGAATGTGTTAATGTGTATGTTGATGTGTGTTCACACTTGGTAACAGGTATGCAAATGTGTTTACCCTGAGTGCCATCGGTGGGAAGAAAATGTGTAAAGCAGATCGCTTTGGCACTCAGTTATTCTTTTCTGTGTGGGAGGAGAAATAAACTTCTGTGTCGTCAGCTCGTGTCTCGTCTGCTTTCATCCTCCACAATACCACAGATATTTGGAGCTGCCATGCAATTATGAAAGTATGTCATTCAAAGTTTAGCTATTTGCTTTAAGTCATCTGTAAAATGTTGACTTTTGTGCGCTCAAATTGGATCGCCATCAAAGACCAATGGATGAAGCATGAAACTATGTTGGAAGCTTAAGAATGCCTAGAAAGTAAAAAAAAAAACAAAACAAACACCTTTACAATTAATCCTGCACAAAGCAAGCTGTTTAAATAACATACTGTACATACAGAGCTGTGGCAGGATTGATCGTTGTCATGGAAACGACGTTATCAGATAAATCACTGCTTCCACTTAGCTGTGAGATTAACTTTGAAAGAAACAAGCAGCGCTGTCTTGTTTGTGGTGTAAAGTTCAAAGAAAAAAATGTTACACATTTAAAGAGCCCCTATCATGTGCTTTTTTTTCTCCACATGTTGACACAGCTCTCAGACATGTTATTAAAATGTCTGTGGCATGGTTTGGACAAAACACCTCAGGGTTTAATTATTTAGAATCATTTCACACATAGGGCGACCCGAAAAGGATTAAGCAGAAGAAGATGGATGGATGGATGGATGGAAATGGGTAAATGGGTTGTTTTTATAGCATAATGCTTAAGATGCTAGCAAACCCAACCACAGGGAGCGCACAAGCCAGTGGACTCCTAGTGCTGGTCCCAAGCCCAGGTAGATGGGGAGGGTTGTGTCAGGAAGGGCATCCGATGTAAAACCTTTGCCAAATCAAACATATGGATTATAACAAATGAGACTTTAACAACGACTGCCACTGGCGCTGTTAACCGACAGGGTGCCGGTGGAAATTGGGCTACTGTTGGTTGAAGATTGAGGAGGAGATAGGGAAGGCATGTTAGGAGGGAGAGAGAGAAAAGGAAAGGTAGAAATGTGGAGGTGAGAGTAGGAACGTTAAATGTAGGGACTATGACTGGTAAAGGCAGAGAGTTGGCTGATATGATGGAGAGAAGGAAGATAAATATACTGTGTGTTTAAGAAACCAGATGGAAGGGAAGCAAGGCTAGGAGCATTGGAGGGGGGATTTAAACTGTTCTACCATGGTGTAGACAGGAAGAAAAATGAAGTAGGCATAATCTTGAAGGAAGAGTATGTGAAGAATGTTTGGGAGGTAAAGAGGGAATCAGAATCATGAGTTTGAAGCTAGAAGTCAAAGGTCTGATGTTGAATGTTGTCAGTGCATATGGCCCATAAGTTGGATGTCAGGTAGAAGAGAAAGAGGAATTCTGGAGTAAGTTGGATGAAGTGGTAGAGAGTGTTCCCGGGGGGGGGGGGGGGAGTGGTGATTGGAGCAGACTTTAATGGGCATGTAGGTGAAGGGACCAGAGGTGATGAGACGGTCCTGGGTAAGTATGGTCTTAAGGAGAGAAATGTGGAAGGACAGATGGCTGTGGATTTTACTAAAAGGATGGAAATGGCTGTGGTGAACACATATTTCAAGAAGAGAGAGGAACATAGGGAGACTTAAAAGAGTGGAGGAAGGTGCACACAGGTGGACTACATCCAATGCAGAAGGAGAAATCTGAAAGAGATAGGAGACTGTAAGATGGAAGAGATAGGAGACTGTAAGGTGGTGGCAGGGGAGAATGTAGCTAGACAGCATTGGACGATAGTCTGTAAGATTACTTTGGAAAGCAAGAAGAGGAAGAGAGTGAAGGCAGAGTCAAAGATTAAGTGGGGGAAATTACAGAAGGAAGAAGGTCGCACAGAGTTGAGGAAGGAGTTGTTAGAGGCTCTTCTTCCCCTAAGGGAAGAATTACCAGATGACTGGGAAAGTACAGCAAAAGTAATGAGGGAAATGGGTAGAAAGTTATGTGGTGTATCCAGTGGACAGAGGAAGGAAGACAAGGAGACTTGGTGGTGGAATGAGGAGGTACAGGAAAGTATCCAAAAGAAGAGGTTAGCAAAGAAAAAGTGGGATAGTCAGGGAGATGAAGAAAGTAGACAGGAGTATTTGGAATCTTGGCATATGGCAAAGAGAGAGGTGGCAAGGGCAAATGAAAAGGCATACACTGAGTTGTATGAGAGGCTAAACACTAAGGAAGGAGAAAAGGACTTGTATCAACTGGCTAGACAGAGAGATCAAGCTGGAAAAGATGTGCAGTAGGTTAGGCTGATTAAGGACAGAAATAGTAATGTACTAACAAATGACGAGAGTGTGTTGAGAAGGTGGAAGGAGTACTCTGAAGAGCCAGTGAATAAAGAAAATGAGAGAGAGAGGAGGATGGATGAAGGAAAGATGGTGAACAAGGAAGTCCTGAGGATTTGCAAGGCAGAAGTGAGGGCAGCTTTTAAGAGGATGAAGAATGGAAAGGCAGTTGGTCCAGATGACATACCTGTGGAGGTATGGAGATGTTTTGGAGAGATGGCAGTGGACTTTTTAGCCAGATTGTTTAACACAATTGTGGAGAGTGAGAGGATGCCCGAGGAATGGAGAAGAAGTGTTTTGGTACCAATTTTCACGAACAAAGGTGATGCTCAGAGCTGTAGTAACACAGAGGCATAAAGTTGATCAGGCACACTCTCAAGATATGGGAAAGAGTTGTTGAAGCCAGGTTAAAAGGACAGGTGACAATCAGTGAGCAGCAGTATGGTTTCATGCCAGGAAAAAGTACTACAGATGCAGTGTTTGCTCTAAGAGTGCTGATGGAGAAGTATAGGGAAGGTCAGAAAGAGTTGCACTGTGTCTTTGTGGTTCCAGAGAAAGAAGATGACAGGGTGCCAATAGAGGAAGTGTGGTACTGTATCAGAAAGTTAGGAGTGGCAGAGAAGTATGTGAGGGTGGTGCAGGACATTTATGAGGACAGCGAGACAGTGGTGAAGTGCACTGTAGGAGTGACAGATGGATTCAAGGTGGGGGTGGGATTACATCAGGGATCGGCTCTGAGCCCCTTCTTGTTTGCTATGGTGATGGACAGGCTGACAGATGAGGTCAGGCAGGAGTCTCCATGGACCATCATGTTTGCAGACAACATTGTGATCTGCAGTGAGAGTAGGAAGCAGCTGGAAGAGAACCTGGAGAGGTGGAGGTATGCTCCAGAGAGAAGAGGAATGAAAGTCAGTAGAAGCAAGACAGAATACATGACTGTGAATGCGAGAGAGGCAGGTGCAACAGTGAAGATGGAAGGACTTGTGATAGTGAAAGTAGGTGAGTTTAAATACCTGGGGTCAACCATCCAAAGCAATGGAAAAAGCACAAAAGAGGTGAAGAAGAGTGCAGGCAGGGTGGAGTGGGTGGAGACAAGTGTCAGGGGTGATTTGTTACAGAAGTGTAACAGCAAGAGTGAAAGGAAAGATTTACAAGATGGTAGTGAGACCTGCTATGATGTATGGTTTGGAAACAGTGGTGCTGACAAAAAGACAGGAGATGGAGCTGGAGGTGGCAGAGTTGAAGATGCAAAGATTTTCATTGGGAGTGACAAGATTAGAAATGAGTATATCAGAGGGACAGCACAGGTTGAGTGGTTTGGAGACCAAGTAAGAGAGGCAAGGCTGAGATGGTTTGGACATGTGCAGAGGAGGGATAGTGGAGATACTGGACAAAGGATGTTGAAGATGGAGTTGCCAGGCAGGAGGAAAAGAGGAAGAACACAGAAGATTTATGGATGTAGTGAAGGAGGACATGGAGCGAGTTGGTGTTACAGAGGAAGATGCAGGGATAGGGTGAGATGGAGGCAGATGATCCACTGTGGAGACCCCTAAAGGGATCAGCCGAAAGAAGAAGAAAGATGAGTGTTATTATTGTCATGGTCTTGTCTTCCCTGATCCTCTTCATGTTTCTGTGTATCCTCTGTCTGCGGTTGTGTGTGCGGCCCCATCCGTCCTGTCTCCTCTGTTTTCCTTATGCATCAGTTGTCAGTCATGATTGGTCTCCCCACTTGTGCCATGTCGTCTTGATTGCCCCCTTGTCTATTTAAGTTCTGTTCCACTTCTGTTCTGCTCGGATTCTTCAGTCAATTCGTCATGTCTCTTGTAAGTCACCCTATGTTCCTCTCTCTTCTTGAAGTATGTGTTCACCACAGCCATTTCCATCCTTTTAGCAAAATCCACAACCATTTGTCCTTCCACATTTCTCTCCTCAAGACCGTACCTACCCAGAACCTCC